>CAJVRN010000046.1:2467500-4867500 GCA_911728415.1 Lagocephalus sceleratus
GCCAGTCAAACTCTCCTCCTCCAGCCACAACCTTGTTTGCAGCGGCTTGATGATTGATTCTCGTTCGGGGCCATGCCTTTGGGCTTTATTAAATCAAAATGTAAACTGGCTCTTATAACAAATTGCAGAGAAAATGCCAGTAGCCAGCTTCCCCTTAGGGCTGGACCTGGATTACTTTGACAAGTTAAGAACAGGATGAGTTTTCCAAAGCTCCTCTCAATCGCTTGGGTGGCATTTCGAGGAAATTGAGGATTTCTCCGACGCGCCTTATTTATTTATTTAATTTTTTTTTTTTTTATCTGTATTTGTGTAAATCACCTGTGAATGCAAACAGTTTTCAGTCAAATGTCATGAGGACGGAGATAATGGCAACATTTTCCTTCCAAAAAGCCCACATCAAGACACTCCTCAGTGTCTCCAAGGGTTTCTTCTGTTCTATGTCGTAACTTAAACATGTATGCTGCGATCTCGCTACACCAGTTCATGATTTCAACACAAATTTGTTATGGCCTTTTCAGCATCGGTTCCAATTATGGGCTTTGGGAACGTGTCATGTCCCAGGGTCTCCGGCAGTAGTGTGGGGGGACAGAGTCCTGGGTCACTGGAACCATGTCCCAGTCTGTATCGGGGGGGCAGATGCAGTTTCAGACTTAAAACCTTATTTTATGAGAAGCCTTATAATTAAGGTGAACGAAGAAATGCCCTCAATTACTGTCACAGCCTGAGACTGCTTCCTCTAACCTTAAAAATGGATACATACATTTATATAAAGTGGATATTTCTACCAGAGTCTGGCTGATTTTCCTCTTATTTTGCTGAATCAGAATATGGTCCATCAATAGTTGAAGGTCGAGTGGTCCAGAGCTCCATATGAGGACATGTGAAGATGTACCTGGATTCCCAGTGAGACCTTATTCTTCCATGGACAGATTTTAATAATTGGTAATTATAATGAACACAGATATGTTGGTGATGTTAGATCCCTCATCTGTGGCTCGTCCAGGTTTTTTTTTTTTCCCTAAAAGGGTTTTTTAAGTTTTTCCTGACCCAGTTCAAGGGTCAAAGGAGAGAGTGGGGGGTCACATCTGTGCAGATTGTAAAGCCCTATGAGGCAAAAAATACTTGCGACATTGGGCTCTCAATAAATTTGATTTGCTCTGACGCAACTGAAAAGCAGCCATTTTGCATAGATGGGGTCAATCTACGTTACCCTGATGAAGAGTCTGGAACACTCCTGGAGCGAACCTTGATATTGACCAGTAGGATGACATTCGCCTTGTGTAGGCAAGCTAAGTTAAATATTTGAAGTGTGTACATTCGTTAACTTCAGAGTTAGAATTATTGTCATTGTACCAGTATGATGAAATCTAGCAGTACAATCCCTCAAACACACACCACCACAGATACCCAAAACACCACATCTGCACAACTCATGTTGCACATTTGCTTTATTCAGTGTGGTCAACGCTTTTGCATAAAAACTGTTTTGAGTGTGTTTGTCTGAACTTTCAGTGGCCTGAGTCCTTCAGGATGTTCTTAGCCCTTCTGAGGCAACGGGAACTGTACAGATCTTCCAGGGTGGGGAGGAGGCAGCTGCTCTTGATTGGGTGATGTTGTTGTTCCCGGGTATTCTCAGGAAGTACAGTCTCTGTCGTGGTGTCGTAGGAACCGGAAGTCTTGCCTTACTTACCTTCCCTTTGCCCGTACTCTGAGATCACTCCGCACAAAATAGGGCCAGCATCAGGCGCAGCAGTTGGGCGGCCGTGACAGGTCCTCGGCAAGCCTCCCCGGTAATCTTCCTTCGAGACACGATGAAGAAAACGCGCGACCTGACCTGAAAACTCTTCACCTTGAGCTGATAAAATTGAGCGGACCGAATTTTTTGGTGCCAGGAATAGTGATCGGACCCCACAGAGTGAGTGAAATCTTCAGGTCAGGCGGAAAAACATGCAGACACACACACACGCACACACTCTGCCTGTCACCATCCCTTACTGAACATAGCGGGGTTCTGAAAGGGCAACTTGACTGGCCATCTGCTCCGCATATCGGCCGAGGTTATTGTGTCAACATCATCATTACCCAACACATTTGTGTTTAGCAAAGGTTATCCGGAGCCTGCACAATTATCTGTCGCAACATGTGTGGAAAAACAAGGCCACAGGGTCAAGACGTCTCCGGGGGGGAGAGTCAGGCTTACAGTATTTGGCTATTTTATTAAAATGCCACGCATCGGGCTGGGGTGTCTTATATGGCATAGGTGGGTGGTGCATTATCACCATTATACTGTTCCATTATAAGCATATTTTATGCCTTCGCAGTGGAGATTGCGATGGCGGGGTGGAGGGGGATAACGTTTGGAGGGTGTCCATCTGTCTCGCTGGTTCAAATGCAATATGTCACGTCAACACATTTAGGGTTTTTTTTTTTTTTTAGCATTTTCCAGAGATAAATGACATGTGGAGGGGGAAACGGATGATTCTTGGTGGATGAAGGTCGAGGTCATCTGGTTCACCATAAAAGGCGAGTGATCGTTTTGAAATATGATGCGACTCCTCTGGTGTCGTTTGCTCGCTTGATTTTTTTTTTATCTCGAACACCGATTATGAAGGGAAATATCTTAAAATTGACCAAGAAAACACAAAGAACACGTAGATGCGTCAGGAAAAGCGGTCCATTGTTGCCCGGTGTTCCCCAGGCTGGGGCCGTGTTTGTTTAGATTCCCCGCTTAATGATGATTAATGGAAAGAGATCAACGCCGGCGCAGCGACTGAGAAGGGAAAGCGCTTTTTAACACTGATCTAATTTAATTTCTCCGACACGAGCGCGCGGAATAATTGTTTGGTTGCCGCTCTCATTTTCAAACTGTCAGCTCGGTTGGTCGGGACAAGCCCGGAACGCAACTTTCCGCTCTCCCGACGGTGGTGGGAAGGGGCCGGGGGACGTTTTTACGGTTGAACACATGCGCGTGTCCCACCCCCAACCCCCAACCGCCCCCTCCACATCTGACTCGTCTGCTATTCTTTCCCCCATCTGCAGCTGTGCAACTTTGGGTTTGGAGTGAGAAGAATCTCTCGGATTCTGCACTTTAATGAGCGCAATATCGTTAACACCTGCGATGTTTAACTGGGAAGCGTAAACTGGTAATTAGACAGGTATACGCGGCGCTAAATCAACCGACTTGTTAAATAAATACAAAGATCACACAGCGCGTCGCTTTTTGCGCGCTTCCTCTCCCCGACAGGAGCGTCGCAATTAGATGGAACCTGAAGCAGACGCGACCTCTGACCTCCCATTTGTTTTTGTTTATCGAATTACTGACCTTTTCTGTTGCCTCGGCGCTCCGAGAGGTAATTAAACGCGGCTACGTCTTTTGAATAATCTCCACAGCTGCTCAAGGAAGTGCATAAATCAGAACAACAGACCACAGGCGGAGCTGCTCCGGTGCTTTCTCACACTTAAACGGGTAAAAGAGCAAGCTTGAACCAGACGAACAGGTGCACACGGAGGAATCTGCGTGGGTTAATCCGATCTCTTCAAATCCGATTAGCGATTGAGACTATCGCGGGATGCTGCTTCGGTGGTCGCTGGAATAGCCCGATGGCTCCGAACACCGACCAAAGCGCAAGACCAAGCCCACCGGTGCAAGCCCCCTGGTAACATCGAAGGAATTTCAAATCTGCTAAATAGATGGGGCTGAAATTGCGCACCACGGCACAAGATGTCGGAACCAGTCGGACACCCCGGTAGTGTAAGAGCTAATTAATCAGAAATGTGATACCCTCAGATATTTACAGTTTAGTCCTGATCTCACTCGTCCAGACAGTTTTCTCTCGTTCCTGCGATTCTGCAGATGTGCGTGGAGATCGACCAGCTGCTCCGTGTCTTGCGCAAACGGACCCCCGGGAACCCGAGAAGCAGCACAGGTGGATCCGCTGTCTCGGAGAAGTGACAGGAATGACGTCCTCGAGTCTTCACGCAACAACCAGCGGCAACGCAAGTGACATCAGGCAGCCGATCCGGCTTTGGCAGCTGCTTCTGGATCGCTGCTCAGCATCTGGTTCTTTTACGGATTACCAACCAAATCAGATGCATCAGCGTTTGGTCGCTGCTTTCAGCCTAATTGCAGAGCGGCCTCTGGTTGGGCTCCTGCTTCTGTCTGTTGGTGAACGGACACTACTTCACAGACTCTCGGAATTGACGGTTGCAGATGTTCAACCGCTGCGCGATGTTTCTGGCAAATTTGTTTGAATTAAACCCAAAGCCTTGCCTGGTCTTTAAAACAAATAAAGATATTTTTATAAATGCATAATTTGATTTAATATCAAATCAGAGCTAATTAGAAACTGCTTTCTTTACTTTAACTTCATTTACATTAGAAGGTTACATTTCTCACTGTCAACCTCACTGGTTGACAGTGAGAAATGTCATCTAACATTGTTTTTAACATTTAATTAAACGCCGATGTTCCAGGCATAAAATTGATCTAAACTGAACTTTCCCCGACTCTTATTAGGAACAAAAAGAAACTTGTAACACAGAGCAGATGGAAGTGGCTTATGTCTCCTTGGTAGCACACTGAGATGAAACCAGGGCAGCAGCCAAAAGCAAACACACACCGACGCTGACACACACACACACACACACTCTCTCTCACACGCACGCACACACACACGCGCTCCCACATCCAGTCAATATTTCACCCCTTGCATCTGCCAATTATGAACTAGATTTGTTAGCCGAGGAAATGTACACAAGTCTAAACTTAGCAGTCTACCATGCACACACTGTGAGTCAGTGGTGCAAAACACAACAGCGGAGGACCCCCGCCGCCCCTCCCCCTCCCCGCCACCCCCCCTTCCCCCTATAGTCCCAGAATATCGACTGGGTGATTCAACTGTTTTGAAGTGGTTGGGTTCCTTTCTCTCCTTCTGCGTCTTTTTGTAGGCGCCCCGTGTAAACCTTTGCATGGAAACGTTCCCGTCGCTCCGTTGGAATAATCCTCTATGCAGCTCGCTTTCATTGTAAATGCGAATGATTCCGGAGAGGCGGGGCGGAATTTGTGTCCACCTACAGGAAGTAGCGGGAGGCCTTGCCCCTTCCGCCCCCGACCCCAGTTGTCTGCGTCCGAAGGTGGCCTTTTGTTCGGCTGGGCGAAGTTCCCGCATGGCAGGAACAACCGAAGCCTCCCCGTGTGATTCCGCCACATCGGGGGGGGGGGATTTCGGAATGCGGCACGCCCCTGTTCCGAGCTGACACGCGGGCTTTTCCAAACTTTAGTTTTCTTGCTTATATTAGAGGCTCCAATATCAATAACCCACGCTGAGAGTGTATCTGCAGGAAGTAATCCAATCATGTTCGTTTTCTTTGCTGCATTTTATTGTTATCTTTTGCTTGCTTGACTACCCCCCCACCCCCCCCTTAATGTCATTGTTTTCGTATCCAGATGCCGCCCGGCCGCATTAAACCGATTTTATGAAACTAAGCTGGGAGAAAGGGACGGGGGGACATTTCTGAGACAGCCAATAAATATGACAATACGCTCGCCGGGATCTTGGAGTTGCTCAGTTACGGGGGCCCTGTGAAGAGAGACGGCGACAGTGAATGTATCGTGTCAGGGAGACGAGCGAGAATAATGAGCTGCTAAAAGAGTGTGACACAGAGGAGGGGAGAGGGAGGAGGGGAGGGGAGGGGAGGGAGGGGGGGGATTGGTGGCGGCGGTGGGGGGGGGTTCCAGACAAACTGCTTTCATTAATTCCATTTGTTTGTGTAAAAGGGTGTGATTGTGTGACCTTTGCAGGTTCCAACCCAGTTCCATCATTTTTACTCATTATGCAAGGGCCGATTAGGATCCGGGGTGACACCTGTCACCAGCAGCGATCCAGCAACAAATGGAGCCCCCTGCAACTTGGTAAACTTCGCCTCTCTCCGCGGAGCCGGCGTCTCAGCGGAGCGAAAATAAACCGCGCGGCGGGAGGGGAGAGACTGAGACGCTAATAGAGACCACGGGGGCATTTGGAGAAGCTATAAAAACTGTCATTAGCTTCGGGGGCCCCGGCTTTCGGCGATGGCGGTCCGGTCGGTGAGATGGATTTTCCGAAACGGGTCGAGATTTAACAAGCTCACTGGGATCTGGTTATTTCTGATTGACAGGTTTTTAGGACAAATGAAGCGTCCGTCCTGGGGGAGGGGTGTAATAAAAGGGCCATATTTATTACGCACCGCTTCAAAATCTGAATGGCGCAGGGTGTTGTTAAAGGTGTTTTTCAGCTCTCTTCATTTATTTTAATCTTAATTAGGTGATAGATTTTTCTTATTTATTAACATGCTGCTGCACCCACAAAAACATTGCTGCTATTGCTTGTGAATTTTAATTAACCACACAGATTTTACAGCTTTCTTAAACCGACCTTGTAGGAGTTCCAGATTTGGATTTTCAAACTCTCAAAGATGCAACTATTGAAATAAAAGATGCGAGGCAATGTTTTTCTTGTCTTATGTATGGAGATATCATATTCCCAGAGATTTTAAATCACTGGCTTGATGGTGTGACATGAGAGCATTTCTATTCTGTAAATGCACCACTGAGACTTGTTAAGGCCCTCTGTTGCATCTCTCTTATCTTTATGATCATCACGCCGTCTCTGCATTAAATACCCAAAAAAAAGAAAAAGTTGATAATGAGACCTGTCCTGCAGAAAAATCAATTTTAATCTCTGTGAGCCATTTTCAGAGTACAATTCTAAGGTTTACATCAGAACGAATTGTGTTTTTCTACTTGAGTCCACGTAGCAGCAGGATATCCTTTATCCAATCAAGATAAGCAGTCACTGTAAATATTATGGGCTCATATTGATTCCAAATATAGATACAGATCATTTTTAGCAGCTACTAACCCACAGAATCAATTGTAATCCCACAGAATCTTGCACAATCCCTTTTAAATCCCCTATTATTAATGGCTGGGAAAAGTATCATTTTCCCATTTTATTTTTCAAAGTAACTCAGGTGGAAACGTTATGAACATGAGCGGTGTTTACACGGGAACGTACGAAACGTTAAAAGTGCTGTAGTTCCCACACCAGGCCAGTAGTTGTCAGTGTCTTTCGCATGAAGAAAGCAAAAGTCCACTTTATCGATTTTCAAAGAATGCCATTCTGCCGTTTGCATGTAAATGTGACAGAAGTTGACCGTTTTCACCTGAGGACAGTTGTGTCGATCGCACCTCGGCTGATAAACATGGGAGCAGGTGCAGTGCCTTCATGTAGCTCTTGACTAGCCAGTGGATAAATGTCTCTTTCAAGCTCTTTGTTGTAAATTACTCCAATTGATTTCTCCTGATCTGTCTTTGTCTCTAAGCTGTTGCTCTGAATTAAAAGTAAGGAGCAGTAGCGAGCCTTGGACCACTTCCACCTGCCCCATGGGGGGGCTTCTGCCCTGCGAGGAGCATTGGGGGCCATGCCTTGGCCCTCCTGCAGGCATCTGCGATCCAGCCTGAAATACATTAACTTCCACATTAGTGGTTAATAAAGAAGGGCAGCGTCGGCTTCTGCTCCCTGCCAGTATCTTTCATGTGCCCAATTACTGACAGATCCCCAAAATCATATTCACCTTTTACCACCTCTAATTAGTTCTTTATCACTACTGCTTTTCCTGGATGTCAGCTCCAGGCACAATATAATCCTGTCAGCGCGCTGCGAGATGGCTGCATTAATCAGGAACTGATATCCCCCCCTAAAGATGCGCTTGCAATCCATCTGGATTCCAGGGGGTTTCTGTCACTGTGGGCTGTCGACGCTCCCCGTCCCCGGAAAAAGAAAAGTGTACATTTTGTGCACTTTGGTGAATGAAATCGGGAGGTTGGGAGGGAGAGCAACAATGAGCCCAGTGAAAGGTTTAGAAGGTTGTTATTTCTTTGATCTAAATATTTAGATCTAAATAAGGCTGTTTAACTTGCTGATTCGACATGCAGTATTAACAAAATAGGTGTGAGAAATGTATAGAACTCCTCCCGCCAAGGTTGTTTGTTAGGGCGAAACCTGACAGCCAATATGGATTTATAGGGGAAGGAAGTGGGTCTTGCAGGGCGGCCGACACGTGTTTAATTCCACACTAACGTCGTCCTAGTGGAGCCAAACAGGGCCTCCATTACGCATTCATTATATTGATCGAGCGGCAGCGTCGGAGTCTCGTAGGACAACAAGGTTTTCCCTCCTTTTTGTCTGTCAGCTAATTATCGAAAACTGGATTTGCTTTTGATTAAACAAGCAGATCGTTGACTCTGCAGACGCGCTGGCGTGCTGGGAGCACCTGAGGGGAGTGGAGCGAGGTGGGTGGACGTGGCCGCACCAAGGCCTTTTTTCTTTAAGCCCGCTGAAGAAGCAGTTGTAACCTCATTTTGATATTTTGGAGAATATCATCGAGATTAATGGCGTGTTCTCTCTTTATTACCAGAGCTGTGATGTCCTGTTTCAAACTGACTCCACCCCATTTAAACCCCACCTCCCCCTCCTCTTGCTTTCATGTGTTCTCTTCATGTTCCTCTTTAGATCCCCCCCCATAACAGCCCCCGTATTCCTCAAATTTCGTCATTTGGGTTTTGTTGCTTTGGGTTGGACTAAATCGCTGCACATGTGAGTTTAGGGGCATGTTTCAAAAAGATCTTTGATGACCCAAAATGTGCCAGGGTGCTACCTTCAAAGCGCTCGGTCTCCTTTTTGATTTTTTTTTGGCGCAGAGTGAACCAAACAAGCCGTGGTCGGTTCAGTCTGTAACTGTAACCTGCTAAAAATAAAAAAAACCCACAAAAACACCACCCTGTGGCCAATCAGGATGCAAGAAATGATTGACTGTCTAATCAGGATATCTGTGTTTATAATTTTTGGGGGTAATGAGTAATTATGTGGTGGTGGGGAGGCGGGGGGGTCAGTCATCTAAAATCCACCTCACCTTTATTCCTTTGACCTGTCCAAATGTAAATGTCATTCCTCTCCATCAACTCGGCTCACCGAAGACAAACAAGTGACCTTTTCCTCCTCCTACCTGTGATCAAGAGTGTTGCACATTAAAATAAAGGAGGATGGGAGGGTCGGGGCCCGGCTGTGCTCCAAGATTGAAAGATTGAATTAAACATTACGCAACGGCCAGGGACAGCGGGCATTCGGCCTCTTGACCAGAGAGCGGCTCTCGCTTATGCGAAGCATAGTGCCGGCTCTCCGAGGACTCCGATGACGGATGCCCGTGGCCGTGTGCAATAACATCCCACTGTCCGCACAAAGGTTCCCCTGTCTCATATCAGCCCGAGCTCTACATGATAAATCAGTAATGGAGGAATTTGACGCCGGCTCGCCCTGTGAAACCCATCCTCCCCTTTGACCCTACGTCATAAAAGCGCTCCCCCGTCCCAGGAGGAAAGAAGTAATTGCTCATTTTGTAGATACAGCACCTTGTGACCAACTCTCTGCTTAATTATTTATGTGCACTCCTGGTGCGACTTTCCTGCGACCGGCCCAGCGATACCGCATCATGACGGAGGGGCTGCAAATGTCTGCAGTCCCGTGTTTGGGACGCAAAACCGGATTTGTCGTATTTTAAAGGCAATAGGGGGATTAAATCACATTAGGGAAGCCGGCGGCTGCAGGTGGCGTGGAGGAATGTGGCATAATTGGCCTCCGCTGCTGTCTGTCTTCAGCTTAAGCGCAATTCTTCCGGATCCTGCGACATTCGGCAAGAACCCTTAATCAACGCGGCGGATCATTGCGTGTAATTCTCACTCCCCGAGTCAGTCCCCGAGTCGTAAATCACTCGGGGACTTTAAAAAAAGGGGGGGACTCTGTCAATTTCCATCCTTCCGAGACAAAAGGTGGAGAGGTTGCCCATGTCGGGCTGCACGTAACTTATTTTGGAAGAGGACAAAAAATTGATTCCAAGCACAATGTAGTTGCAGACATCCACAGCTACCCCCCCCTGCAAGAAAAACAGAAAATCAATAAAACTGATAATAAATGGTGTAGGCGTGCTTTGTCTTCCTTTCCCTCTCCGAGCAAAGACAAGGCATCCAGGCTGGCACAGCGGCTCCACTCGGAATATGAATAATGTATTTTTCATTAACATTCACCCTCATCCTACAGTGTGTTAGGGGCATTAGGAGGTGGTGGGATGCTCGGCAAAGAGAGGTTAGATATTAGATTGTTCCAGGAGGGCTGTGCGAAAACGCCTTGCATCCGTTCGGCTGTTTTCTTCTTCTAAATCGGGAAGGTGGGGGTGGTTTTCAAAAGGAGGCCGGTGTCACAAGGTGGGCTAGGTGAGAGGAGGGACCGCCTGTTCCCTGTTTACCGGAGTGGTTCCATCAGGTCAGCCACTCGCCCCCGAGTGCCGAGCTCCATTTGGATCCGAGTTTACACCCGCGTGCGGGGGGGGGGAAAGCTCGGATTCAGAGTCGGGCTTAAACAGCAGCGTGAATGTCTGTGCGGCTGAATACGACGCCGCAGATAAAGGAAGCGAGACTAAGCCAGATGTGGTATTCCTGCGAGCGCCGGTCGCTCCTGGCTGCTGAGCTAAGCCGTCCAGGCAAAGCATCATGGGAGCCATCAACCCGGCGGAGCAGCGGGTGCAATCGAGCGGTTGGCGCGCAGACCTGAACCGAAAGCGAACAACAGCGGCGGCTCGCGTAATGTTGCGATAATCCCCGTTCCCGCTAAATTAAGACACACACGCTGGCATACACACTCCTGTTTTTTTTTTTTGTGCAGCCTCGGCACAATCTCGCCAAACTGAATTATGAGGCAATTTGCGGCGTCTTTGATGTGATAAAAAAAACTGAAGCGCCTGCTGAAATGCGCGGGGGGGCCCTCTGGTCCGAGTCCCGAAAACATTCCGACGAAGCCATCGCCAGTGGGCTCCGCTAAAAGTGCTTCGCTCGGTGTCCGGGGGCTTCCCGATCTGGGCCGACGGTGCCTCCGCGGCCCGAGAAAGTGATGAGTGTTCAGGAGCGGCGAAGGATGCTGACTGGCGTTAACCTCGGGAAAAGGACGGCGCACGCACGCGGCGGCGGCTGCGCTCGTTCCATAAAGAGGGGCAGAAATTAATAACATTCATCTCAGATGATGCCTGCTTGGTGAAATCCGTTTCCCGCGGTTGCCAGGTTCTGACTCAGGTGTAAAGCTACACTCCTGGAAAAAAGAAAAGATGGCACCTCTTCCCTTCCCCTCCGTCTGGGGCGGTGTGGATCAATAGCGCTGCTCCGTTGGTGAGTTCTTGGTATGGGCGATACGGCTTCGCAGTTATTTGGAATTGAATTAGGGGGGCCGGGGAGGGAGGCAGAGATGATGAAGAGTATCAATCATTCTGTCTCTCGTGTGAAGTTATTTGCGGGTGGACGGAATCGGCAATAATGAAAGTTCACTTGTTCACCGCCGAGGGTTTGTGGGTAAATTTACTTTCCCCGCGACGCAGGACCTGGAAGAGCGGGAGCAAATCCTCGGCAGAGGAAGTATTGTCAATACAATCTCGGCGACTCCTTACAAGCGCGCCCGGCGCCGCGGCGCCGGCCACGGTGGGGGTTAGCGGCTGCGCGGCGCTCGGGTCAAACACAGATTGCTCTGTCCGTTCTGTTTTATCGCCCCCCATTAGCGCAATCATAGCCGCTGTTATGAGTTTTTCCTCAGACCTCAACGATGCACTTCTGTTTTTTTCCCACCCCCCCTCTTTTCCGAAGCTCGCCACTATCCGGCAACAAAATTAAAAAGCACAATTACCTCTGTCTTCTCTCTCCCCCTCCACTTCCCCTTTATTCAGCAGGAGAGTGATCGCCCTTATATCTCAGTAAAGGATTTGATAACATTACCGCCGAGCTGCCTTCCCTCCTGTATCAGCATTAGAGCGCGCGCGGCTGCAATGGAGGATCGTTTAAGTGAGATTGATTGAGCCCAGCTGGTCCAGATTCCGAGTGTGTCAGAGTCATTTATGCAGGGATTGGCTCATAACCTGCCAATCAGACGGATGGATGTAAAAGATGCTTTAATAGAAGGTGGGACTGAAGAGGCTGGAGGAGATGACTAAATATGTCTGGCAGAAACGTGGATATGTTTGAGCATCTCTGACATCGGATTCTGTTGAGATCCTGGTGAAAACTCCCGGAAACGTTCGACGTTTTTCCACTGCAGGAACTACCCGGGATTTTTCAAAATCCTCTGTGTGCTTTCATTCCGAATTCCTGGAACAGATCTTTCTCTGAAAAATGCACTTAGTAGGGGGTAGGACTTCTCCTCTGGAGTTCGTGAGGGGTGGAGCTGTGTGCTGATTGGTGGAACACAATTCCAGCGTTCACTCGCCATATGAGTCTCGTTGGACAGACAAACAGAAGTGGACAGATGATGAGGTCCCGGTTCTTTAGAGCAGTGTTTCTCAACCCCTAGTGGTCCGTGGTATCTTTGCAATATCCTTTCAAACAGATCTTATGACATTTGTAGAAATAGGATTATTTTACTCAAATGTGACCTTTATTTTTTTCTCTAAATACATCTGTTTCACAAGTGTGAATGTATTTTATTAAGGGATCATGCTCCTGTTTGCATTGATCACGGTTACATACCTTTGGTACACATATTTGTTATGTATATCTAAATTACAAATGTATGTTCTGATTTTGCCTCCAAAAATGAAAAAATCACATGATGCAATTTAAAATCCACTGTTTCTATATAACAGCATCTCCAGAAATGCTGAGAAACAGTGCTCTTGAGCATATTGGTGGGGGAAGAAATTCAGCAGGACAGTCAATAGAAGAGTTTAGTTTTTTTGAGATGTGGTGAAAATGGATTACCGGGATTTTTTTTCTACCCAGGAAAATATATTCCTGTTAATAACAGTCCCTAAAAAAGGTTGGCGGTACTGTACGTAATTGGTCACACTGTTTCAAATGAGAAATGAACTCCGATTTTATCAGTGAGGGCAATGCGTCACACAGGCGTTCGACTTCTCCCTCATTTCAGAAAACACTGAAACATATTTTGAAGCATTGCGGTAGAAAATGAGCTTAAATGAAGAATAACCGGAACTCGAGACGATGGGGAACCTGCCATGCAAAGGCTGCTTCCCCTGATGACGTCCCCGAAAGTGTGCGTGAAGTGTGTGCTTCGTCTTGCCCAGTCCTCCTGCCTTCCTCAACCCTAATGACCCTCATGTGTCTCACCTGTTCCTAATCGCTGCCGCACCTCTCCTCGTCTACTTAAACCCGTCTCACTTTCCCCTCCCTTCGCCAGATGGTCTTTGTGTGCGAAGTGTTCAGAGCATTCCTTCTGTCTTGGTTTTTGGACTGTTTCTGAGCTTGCGATTGTCTGCTTCAATGCTCTTGGTAACGCTTTACGTGAGACGCCTCAAACACAACCTGGCAGAGTTAATTTGTTCTGGCTGCTTGATGAAACGCGCGTTTTTTTTGTCTACCATTAAGCCTTGCTTGAAAGCTAAAAGCTAGGCTAAATGTCCTTTCCCGCTGCTTCCAGACAAGTTGCCTCTGTCCATTTTAACAAATCTATTCAAATGTATTGCTTATGTGTCCAAACAATACTTTGGTGGAGGTGATATGTGGACAAAAGTGAGTTTAACATTGGGAGAACACGCTGTTTTATCTCAAAACAAGACCATGTCCTGTCACACAGGTGTAGTGAGTGTTCCTCTACTCATTTCTGCATGTACTGCAGCATGATTGTATAAATTATCTTTGCCACCATCAGCCGTAAGTGCTCTGCAATCCTGGTTCATAATTCTACAAAGAGAAACGACCACGTGTTTTTCACACAGGTAGCACTCTTTACATAATAGGTTACTGTAATATCACCGAGGGTCTTCTAAACTGGAATATTTGCATACAGATAGAGTTTGCTACACCTTGAGTGAAGAGATGGTTAAATCATTTTAATAACTGGCTTTATTTGAATATCAAGAGGACAGCAGAAATTAGATTTGATTTTTTTTTCTCCATATCCTTTGTTTCCACATTTCCCGCCACTCCTCCTGCCTTCAAAGCAGAACATAAACATGAGTCCATACTTCAAGGGCTTTCACTTCTTACTACTATGGAGCCTCCGCTGAGACACGCGTGCATGTATGAAGCACTTCAGAACATTAAATCTGTGTGTTTTCCATAAACCACGTTGTTTATCACGGAGCGGAATCATGGAGTCGGCCCTGCCGTTCTCGGCGTCGCTTGTGGGGTGGAAGCCCAGTGTGCCCAGTCTTTCAGGCGTGTGATGTGACTTTTACACTTCTAAATATTGGTTATGTGTGAAGGTGCGTGTGAAGGACCTGGGAGGTGGCGGAGGAGTGTGTGTTTGTGGGGGGGCGTGACCTCGACCGGGGTCTTGGGGTTTAATCTGTGAACTTTGGCACACCAGAGAAACACGCTTTGGCTCGTCGGTGGGTGACAGAAAAGAAAATATTGTCTGTCTCGTGATTATTGGAACCTCCTGAACTGCATATGCGATGATGATGGCTGTGATGGAGGAGGAGAGGGGGTCGTTCTCAGAATCCATGACTGATTGGTGATCTGGAAAATATTTATTACCTCATAAATATTCCTTCAGGTTCCCAAAGGGGTCAGTTTTGGGAATATGGGGATGAAGAAACCAGGTGTGATTGGTGGACTAATAAAAAGCTACAATGTGTGCATTGATTGGCTAATATTACCCATAATTCCCATCAAATGGTGCTCTGAAGTCTAAGCCAAAATACAGATAAGGGACAGTGACAAATGATGATTTAATGTGTTTATTGCAAAAACCCAACAAAAGGCCAAGTCAAGTGAAGCATTATCTTGCGCATACAGCATGGCATGTCATCCCTTTATTAAAAATGTAAAAATTCAGCCTCCCACCGATACGTATTGGCAGACTTTGAAGCCCTGGCAGCTGGTCGAGAATTAAAGGCTTCCATATGTAGCCGTGTAGCGTTCGCAAAATGTAAATATACCTCCCGCGTTTCATCCCGCTTCCCCCTCCCATCTATTCTCATCCTGGCAACTTCAGAATCAGTCAAGCGCGCAGCTCTGTGTAAACTCTGGAGGATCATTCTCAGCTGTTGACTAACCGGGCCTGCTCATTACGTACTGTTATTCAGCTCCACCATTACAAAAAAAAAAAAAAACGGGGGAGAGAAAATCAAACACTAAGAGGTTCCTCACCTCGATGCGACTGAGCCCTCTGGAGATAAATGTGCTTTAAGGAGGTATATTCTATACTATGCTGGGAAAAAAAAGCAGAAAAACACACTTGGATAAGCGCAGGGAATGTTTCAGACGCTGCTTATGTCTCATCTGTGATTTTTTTTTCCTTTCATATGGGTACATAGAGCTGGATTCTTGAGCATGTGCCAGATAGGAGAGGCGATGAAGAAAAAGGGGAGGGAAAAGGGAAGCAGGGGAGGCGGCAGAGGTGAAGAGAGGGAGGAAAGTGGCTCTTTGTTGCTCGTAATAACGGAGCGGTGACTGACGAGGACGAGGCAAGGATGAGACAAATCCAGACTGATGTGGAGCGGCGAGGGGAAAGAGGCAGAATCAAAAGACAAAGGGAGCGGATGGAGTGATGAAAGGAAAGGGCGACGGTGCAGCAATGCGCTGCAACGGCGAGTCAGTCATCGCTAATCAAAGACAGATAATGGAGTGCAGCTAGTCAGTGCTCCTGCAGCGGGTCTAGGTTTGAGAAGACCCACTGACCTCCTCTCTCTCTCTCTCTCTGTGTGTGTGTGTGTGTGTGACCCACTCTGAGCCAGAGCGAGCGGGGCGATTCAGGGGCACGGCTGATGCAAGCGGAGGGTCTGCTGAGCGGCGCGAGGGGGCGGAGGGCTGCAGGTGGGCTCGGCAGGAGAGCGTGCCTGAGCAGCGTGTAAACCCAGAACTCTGAGGCCGCTCACCGGAGCGCCTCGCAGGAAGAGCGGACTCTACTTCCCTGCTCATCTTAATGAGCATGCATGGTGAGGCATCAGGCCGCGGGAGGGTTTCTTTCTGTTTACATGGGTCGGAGCTGTTGATTTTCTCGCTTATTGACGAAAGGAAATTGCTGAAACTGTCACATTGTGACAATTATCTCTTGAAGAGTCGCTGAGGAGAAATGCTTTTAGTTCTCGAACGTGTGCTGGCAACAACGTGTGCTTGCATGTGCACGATGGTGTTTTTTTTTTTTACATCAATTTTTACATCATAGTTGACTTGTGAATTGGAGCAGAATTCTAATGAATTCTGAAATATGTCCAACTTTTGGACATCAAATAGCTCACAAATGCTAATATCTCTTTCAATGTAGTCAGTGGTAGATGAATAGTATGATCCAAACAGCTAGTGACAATCACGTCAACAATTCATATCCAAGCAAAACTGACAAGCAATACAATGATTTTGATGAAATTTTAAACTTTGGCATCAAAGTTGTTATTTTTCCCCCCCTCCGTTCTTTCTGACAATCTGCAAATAATCGTTGTTTTCAAGCTGTGATCTCTGTTGATGTAGTCCGTTCGTTGGTACGTTCATTCATTGGAATGAGTCAGTTCTTTGAACAGACGCCCGGGATGGCCCCAATACGGTATTCTACAGCAGATTTGTGAAGGGTCAGGCAACGTCCAATCGAGAAGACCCCTGAATGGGAGGATGAGAGTGGAATAAATTTGTAACAGAAGTGTGAAAAACTAGTCTATATTTTGGATTCATTGGATTGATTTTGGAAACAGGCTAACCATTACCTTTTTGTAGTCAAACCTGCATCTTCATTTTTTTGTGAATTTTTTAATTTTTCTTTTGTGTGTGTGCACGTACTGTTACCAAATATTACTATTTTCCTGAGCCCTCCATATCGTTTGTTGTGTTCACCTGTCAACATATGTGGCACAGCATCAGGGCATTTCTTGACACGGGTTAGCCTTTCTCTGTGCCCTCCTCAAACCTGGAGAAAAAGAGAAAAAGGAAAAGAAAACAACCATCCAGACAATATTAGTTGGAATGTAAATGACATCTGTCCGTTTCCTTCAATCTGCGACACAAATGAAGTGCTTGGGGCGAGGTCCCGCATCATCTACCGGTTAACGACAAGAGACAGTGAAGGTAGCCTTGACGGGCAGGCTCAGATCTGCGGAGGCTCAATCAAACAGAGGGCAAAAAAGAGCAAGACAGGAGCACTCGCTTTGTAATAAAGTCATGCGAGGCTCGGAGATCTGAGCACGAAAACATATTCACTCTCTGCAGGTCCGTTTTAGGCGAGATGCAAAATATTCAGAGAAAGAGCCCCCGCATGTTGTCGTTGGGGCCTCCTGTCCCAACCTTTTCCCTCTTTCCTGCTTTAATAGGTAAGAATTCCGCATCTGTTTGTCACCTAATCTTCATGGAAGGTTTGCTCCCCCCCCCCCCTCCCCCCCCACTTACAGATGATCAGACCTGGTCAGGGTCTCTTTACAGACCAGACAGGGGCAGCGGGGGGTGGCAGCGCTGGCGGAGGGAGGGCAGCATTAATTGAAAAGCCAAACACTTCACGGCCCGTCGGGATATCTTTTTGGTACACGGAACGTGCCGAGTGTCCCGCATTTACGGGGGAATATCAGATTCGACAAATGACATGGAGTCCCCTCCAGTGGCGCTGGAGCCTCCTCGTGCAGCGAGGCGCGTGGCGGTGAATACAGGAGGAACAGCTTGGTGGCTCCCACAGGAACAGACCTGCCGTCTACGCGCAGCTGTGCCGAGAATTGTCATTTTTAAATATTCACATATTTAATCAGCCGAAAAGGCTCTTACGACACACGGATGCAGCGCCAAGGACGTGCGCATGCAACTGCGGAGGACATGTTGCTCTGGCAAAGCAGGTTTAGGGGGAGAAAATGGAGGAGGAGTTCTTTGCAGGACCAATGTTTGTGCAGATTCTGGTTTTTATTTACTATCTGTGCTGAGCTTGATGTGGCCAGCCTTTTCATTTTTCCATGTAAACATATTATTTTTCCCGCGGCATGCTTGGCGGGACTCTGAGCGATGGTCTTTCTTGATCCAAACAGTGGGCAAGACAGATCTTCTCTGTAGGATCTGCGTTACGTCAGCAGATAATATTGAATGACCTCGCCTTTTCCATGAATCATTAGAGCGTCTGGCTGAAGAATCCAGCTCCGCTTCATTAATATGTGTCTGATACGCGTCTTCGTCTTTTTAAAAATGACTCGGAGATAAGAGCTGATGCGAAGAATCCCGCATAATCCCAAGGCAAGCCCACCGAGGCTGGCGTAAACGAGAATAACTGTGTAATCTAGCCGGCCGCATGTCGTTTTTAAACTGAGCCAAACAACACATTTGCAATGCTGAAAGTTTATCAGAGGCGTTAGCGTCTAAATGGTACCATCGTTTATTGCCAAGGAGAACAAATGTGCGCATTAACAACCAAATAGTGAGTAGGATTCTGAGGCGGCATCAATTAGCTGCGAGCGTCGCTTCGACCTGTCACTGAGCCGCGCGCACGACTTTCATCATCGCGCGGGAGGAGGCGCCTTTAATCACGTGTTGTCGTTTTTTTTTTTTTTTTTTTTCGTCTGCTCGGGTAAAAAGGAAACAGTTCCCATGCCGCGATTCCCCAGACACACATTGTTGTTTACCGCCGATTGACAAAGGGAAGCGGAGTTGAGACTGCGACATGAGCTAACTCGAACGAAGTTCCACAGCAGGAGCACAGGAAGAATTCCAAAGTGGGAGAAGGTAGGAGAGGAAGACGGGAAGAGGACAAACAAAGAGAAAGAAATATGAAGAGGGAGGGCAACGGAGAAGCAAGACAGGAAGAGGGTGACACGCCTTATCAGTCTTCGTCGCTAAATCGAAATTGCTCAAACCAGGAGTAGAGAAGCTTTGCTCAAAGTCGTTTCTTCTTAAATCCTGTAGCATATGGGAAAGGGTGGTCATGAAGGAATGATCATAGATAAATAAAACCTTCTGCGGACACCCAGAAGGTGTAAAAACCAAGATATCGAATTGAGCCCACAGTTTTGCCTTGCACAATGCTACATTGCTATATTAGCAGGCACCATCTGTTCTTCCCGCCTTCTTCGCTTGACCACTCGGCTGTCACAGAACCGAGTAATTTAAGCCATCGGCTCCAGAAAACAAGTAGGTTTCGGCCAAAACAAATGGAATTGGCTGGAAGTTTGCACATACAAGATTTGGGGCGGGGTTGTGTTCTGAGAGAGCCAGAGGTCATGTGACCCTGAGGAAGAACACCTTAAATCCAGACTAACTTTGGACATCCAGGTCTTTTCAACACATTGTACAATATGGAATATATATCCACAAATACAAGTTCTAAATGTAAATGCCATTGAACATCAGGATTGGGAATACAAGTTGGAATACTTGTAGCTTCTGTTTTCCCCCCTCATTCAAAATTAACTTTGCCAAAAGTACTGAAACAAAGAAAATCTTACCCCAAACCCCAACCCTCCTCTGGACCCCAACGCCTGACATTGGCGCAGATAACATCACCAGGAAGCTAACGAGAAGTGACAAGAAGCACGGTGACGCATCCGCCCGACACCACTGTGGGCGACGTCGCTTCGACATTTTTCTAATTCTAACTAAAAATAAACTTTAAAACAGGATTGGGGAGTCTGCCAAAGGATCAAATGGGCACGTGCGGAGCACCAGCTGGTACCAGGGAGAATTCCTTGGATTCCTGCGGCAATGCATCTGACGTAGCCCAACGCGGGTCAAAGGATTAGCGCCTTTGTTAGCAACGGAGATGAGTAACAGGAAGGAAGGGAAAGGTAGAGCTCGACTGCTTTGTTTGAGATGCTTTTACGCATCGGCGCCGTTTGGAGACGACTATCAAGTGTGCTCTATAACGAGCGTTTGAGGGATGAGAATGACAAATACGTCTGTAGCTCTCTTAAACATGTCTTCTTTAGCTTCATGACATTTTATTCTATATTTAGGCTAGGCTTCCTCCCGTCTCCGAGAATCTCTCTCTGTCACTTTGTTGAGTTATTATTTTCTGTCCTCACAAATGCAGAACAGCCACTGGTGATCCTCCTTAAGCCCCAGTTAAAAAGGGAATCGCCAGAAAAATCCAGTAAAATTAACATAACGTGACTCATGCTGGTTGCATCCAGACTGTTTAACAAAACGCCAAAAATTTGCCGACACCCTCACGATGTTCCCGTGGTTCTCCCTATCAAGTCGATGGGATTTTTACATTTCCAAAACAGTGAATTATTCAATTTCTGGTCTTAACGTGAGCCAGGACACATTCTTCTGCCTTCTCCTGTATCATGTTACTGATAGATATCAAATAAATGATATTCCCACCTTTAATGAAATACCTTTTTAAACAAAGCTGGTGGTGTTCAAGTGCCCCTGAGCAAGGCTTCGGTTACTCTTCTGGCTCTGTGGATGCTACTGTTAGAGAACAGGGAAACCAACAAACCAAACTCACCGCGGGAGCGACAGAGGACGGCGGCTGTGCTGTCAGTGCGGGCAGACAGAATCAATATTTTACAAGCTGGGTTTCTTTTCAGAGTTCCTTTCTGTAGTTCCACAAAAGTCCAGAGTGCAGTTCTCTGTTCCGTGTGGAGTAAAGGTGACGTGTGGTACAGCAGCTTTTTGTTTATGGGTCAGATTTAGATGACCACAAAATTTTGATAACTGAAAGGGATAAACAGATTTGATGTGTTCACATGAACTTCAAATGTGAAAATCAGACTATTTATTGGATTACATGGTGATGGAATTTCCTTTCAAATTTTCTTTCAAATTCTCATTCAATTTTCTTTAACTTTGTCCTTTTATCTGTAAAAAAAAAAGTCAATCAGATTAACCTGTACACACACCAAAACACATTGGCCTATCTGGAAGAAATCTAGACACGTTAATCTGATTTCTCATAAGTGCCGTTATCTGATAAAGCACGTCACATTTTGTTGTTTACGTGATCGCTTGAACGATAACTACTCGGGAAATCGGATTTTTGTAGTGATGCAAATAGACCAAGTGACAATTTGTCATAAGTTGCCATTGTTAAATCTTGCTATTATCCCCTTAAACCCTCACCTAACCTACATGGCTGACTGCTTGATGGAACAGAAACAGGTTCTAAATGCAGAATATATCAATTTATTTTTGCAAAAAAGGAACTAGTTAATTTTGACACAGACCAGCATTCACGTTTCTGCTACAGCACACTTTATTTTTAGCCTGTGTGTCATGAAAACAGTAAATATTAAGTAATTCCTGTAACTTTAAACAGGAAGAAAATGAATTTTCTGCTTATTAAAGTTCAGTGAACTGTTTTTCTGAAAACACCCAATTTTATATCGGGAGATGAAAGTATTGGATGGAAATTTACCAGTAAAAATTGTAATTTTCTGTCTGGTGTTGTGGGGATGAACTGGAAGGATGGAGTGGTTTCTGGTGAATAATTACAAATGCAGCACCAAATTATGTTTTGGGTTGTTGCCATAAAAGCTGATTTTGTTTGGTTACTTTGCTGCTATTGAAAAATCACTTAGGTCTCCAAATGGCTACAATAAACAATAAATAAAAATTCAGGAGATACTTGAAATAAAAGCAGGTGCTATGATTTTTTTTTTTAATGAGAACCAAAATTTAGGGAAAGAAAACTTTAACTACAAAAAAAATCAGAGCGTTGATGTGTTTCCTGTTGTCTGTCTTAATGTTCACCCCTCCCGGGGAACAGTCCCTTTCTTCAGCGATGACGTTTGGTTTTGTTACGAGGCCCCCGTGTCCCAAAAATCCAAGCCATGCACAAGGAAGTGGCTTTGATGATGTATGGGCCGATGCTCTGTTCAGGGACTGCAGCAAAAATGAGCTTCTCAAGGATATGCTGAATTCCCTATGATGGTTGCAATAAAACCGCCTCCTCCCTGAGTAAGGACAGACATCAACATAATCCGGATCCAGCTTTAATAAAACTGACTTTTCACCTCCGCAGGTTGAGTGTGCTGTGGGTGGAACAAAGGCACACCTGACTAGCTGGGTGAAGAGGTGGGTGAGATCTGAGAGCCGACACCTGAACCAAAGTCTGACCGGTCATGAAACCCAAAAAGCCGATCATTTCTGCCCGTCACTCCATAGCCAAATCTATTTTTGTCAAAAATCCGTCATTATTCCTCACAAAGCAACTTCAACCGAGCACACTTTCTTTACAAAACGACCCCCCCCACACACACACACAAACACACACACACACACCCCGCTCCCCGAGAGGGCGACATTTGTTCAGGTAAATTGTCCTCTCAGTGGTCTTTAACGAGTATGCTCTTTACCTCCTTTTGCTGGGAAAAACCGCCATTCAGGCTCCTACACTCAAACCTAGAGGTGAACGTTGGGTAATGTTAGTGCGCGGCTCAAAAGAAGATGCTCGGCATACAGTGAAAAGCCTCTTTCCTGCACAGGTAGGAGTGACAAGCAGTACTAATTCTGCAATTCTTTTTTTTTTTTTTTTATTGAAAGCCCCATTTGAATAATGGGTTCAAGAGTGTTCCTTTGTGGTTGACGTTTTTGATATCCATTCAATGTAAGGTGATAAGTGAAGGGAAACTTAAAGGTCTAAGAGTGCAGCAGCAATAAAAACCAGTCCTCTCTGCACAAATAATGAGGCCTCCTGCATGCACACATGTTAGGTTAAAGGTAAGGAAATACATAATAGTGTATGTCAAATGTATCAGCGCTGACAGGAAACACGCTGGAGCACGGATTCAAAGCTGAAGGAAGACAATTAAGTTGCTTGTCCTCGATTTGCTCCTTTTGGCTTCATCGCACAAGAGATGATCATCAGCTCCACGACAAAGGTAATATTTATTTATCGACTGATTTTCACCTTTTATTTATTTATATGTAGTTTTAAACACCACCCACGTCTGCTCCATATTCCTCTTGTCTCCTCACTCGTTCAGATCTTGGCACTGCAGCGGTGGAACTGACAGTGTTACTTTATTTATTTTTTTACTTTTGTGATTCATGCTCCGAAAGCCTCACATTATTTCCTCCTTCACAGTCCTCAGCGGTGGGGGTTTTTTTCTATTTTTTTTCAAACTGCTGTGAAAAGCACTGAATAATCATGGCAGATAATCATACCTGCAAGTTGAATCCTTTGCTAACGGTTTATTGAAATCTCAGCTTTTCCAAGGTGGCTCCTGCCTTGCATGCTGAATATCTGGTATTTGCTGCACAAAACAGGACATAAGTAGTCTTTAAATCATATCCATGTTCATTTTTAAAGAAAAGGTGAAGCAGTCAAATTGGGTAAGTGCCATTAAAGTGCCATTATTTTCCTTTTATTGCTTGAAACATGACCCTCATTGACAGAACGAGGTTGGGGGAGAATGGCTTACTGAACAACGACATCTATGGGTCATTTGGGGTAACGCAAGGATGTACGGGAAAATAAGAATCCAACTGTATGCGTAATTATTTAAAGAGCAAAAATCTTTATGGTTCTGTGATTCTGTGATAATGTTTCTTCTACATCAAGATGAACACTTGTTTTTTAAAGGGAAGTATACACAACTTTTTCTTCGTGATGAGAAACACAGGTTCCCTCAGCGTGTCCTTTATTTCTTTTTATAAATACCCACTCCGTAGCAAGCTCTGTCAGAAGACGGCTATATTTCTCATCAGTAAAATCAGCGTCGGACTGAGATTGAAGGCTTGCTCTGACCTTTAACCCGCTCTACAAATTAGGAAAGGAAGGGCTTCCTAAAGATGGTGACATTCTTCATTGGACCATGGCTGTTGCTGCACTGCAGATGTTCCCACCTCCCAGAAGAGGCACGAACTCCGCAAGCGTGCCGTCTGAGTGTATGCATCCACATTAAACAAACTCCAAAGTCTTTAGAGCACTCGACGGTTTGGGATCTGAATAAATAGAAGGACTCGCTCCTTAATCCTTGCGCATCCCTGCAGATGTGCCTAATGACAGCTGTGGATGTTCCACTGTCCCCCTCAAACAGAATTATCTCACTTGGGCTCCCAGTCTTCATTACTATTGCATGGCCCCGTGGCCATTTTTACTCATCAGGACGGCAGTACATTATTTACAAACTGGAAACAATTGAAGGGGCGCTGTAGTACAAGACGGGGGAGTCTCTCCCATTAAAAACCAAACTCTGAATTATGAATGAGCATTTGATTTAATAAGCCGTGATGCATTCACAGTGGATGGTAGAGGTGTGGTTGAGAAAGTCCTGTTTAAAACGGGTAGTAGGTACTGGGACAGGATATTCCGAACTGGTTGTTCTGGGCAGTCGTAGTTCAGGGAGAGCGTCCGTGAATCCACAGGAATTCACGGATTTTGAATCTGAAATCACGCCTCCCGCTGAGCCCTGAGCGTTGGCATCGCACCGTTATCAGTGATAAAATGTCAATTAACAGCCAGGGCATTGCCGAAAACGAACAAGAAAATGCCAGGTCTGTTGACCAGAGGTGGGCACGGGCCAGTATTTCCCCCAGTTCCTTGGGTCTGGATCTAATTTTAAAAGACTTCCCTCCAGGCCAGCTTTCAAGCCTGCTGCAGAGTGCTGGTTCAGATTTACATCAACGCCGGGGCCACTCCTCTGATCTTCACCATCAAACTGTGTACACACATCATAAACACGCCATTTGAAAAGTCCAGAGCTCCTACGGTGGATTCGGGAGGTATATATCACCTTATAGCTGCATCTGTGGGATAGCGCCTTAGACTGCTTCCATCACGTTTAAGTAGCTCCTATAAAAGCCCAGAGGGGTCGCTGGAGATCCCAGGAGGACATCCTGCAGTGAAATGCTGCAGGTGCTGAGAAATTATCCTTTTTTTTTTGCTGTTGTTGTTGCAAGGTATAATATATGGACTTTGGTTGTCATCTGTCCTCATGAAGGGGCCTCAGAACGTCCCGTAACCAGCTAAAAACGTGCCCGGGGGGGGCGTCACAGAGGAGAGGAAAATCAGAATTTTAAAGGCCAAAGATGTCATGGATTTGCTTTTTTAAGGAAACTGTGATGATTTAGGTAATGAAAGGTAATGATTTAGAAATGTATGTATTTGCTGAGAGAAGAGCCCCCTCCTGTGTAAAGTTTGTCTTTACTTTTCAGGATTAAAAAAAAAAAACTACATATATTGACGAATTGGTGCAAAGGCATTTTTCTTTTGATCTCCAGATGAATATCGGGCTGATGAAAAGCAGCTTACGTCTGAGTGATTAGACTGAATAAGGGGGCTAAAAATAGATGAGAGAAATAACCACGGATGCTATATCAGAGAATACCTGGGAAGAGAAATGACGCTCCGCTGGATGCTGTGAGGCAAGGAGAGGAGGGGTTGGGGCCCGGGGGTTGGAAATCGGGGCTGCTCGGAGCCGCAGAGCACGTCGGCGGGCAGGTGCTGCGGACCCGAGCTGGGTTTGATGGAGAGACTGAGCTCATCATCGCGCCAGAGGCTCCAAAGGCCCAGAGCGAGTGCTAAGGGGGAAGGGGTGTGGGTGGTAGAGAAGGAGGGGGGGCTTCAGAGGAGAGGAAGGGTGTGTGTGTGGGGGGGTGTAGGGCTGGGTGACACACACACACCCGCACTCACACACACACACACACACACACACACACACTCACAGTGGGGGCGAAGCTGTTAATTGCGATGCAACATCTCTGTTATGGGAGCACTTGTGGGATGTTGGCGGTTCACGGAGTGGGAAGTGTGACTGCAGTTCAATCAAAGCACCAAATGGAGGGTGTGCAGGGGGGGTCCGGCCCCTGACCAGAGGCGAGGGGGGCGAAGTGTGCCATTAATTAGACGCTCCTCTGTTATCTGTTATTTTTTTTTTGTTCTGGCCGTTGCACTCTTGGTAGGCAGGAGGAGGTTCCTGCAGCTAGGGGGGGAACTCCGCGAACCCCCTCCTCCCGACCCCCCCCCCACCCGCACCCCCACCCCAAGTTGGGTGACAAACCGCCACCTGCTCTCGTTCGGTTCCCCCGGAGCGCTGGGGAGGGCCAAACACCGAGCTAATCTGTGACGCGCGGCGGCAAGATTCCGCTCGAAACAGTCCCCGCTTCCTGCCACCGCCACCTGTTTATACCCACCCCCGCCCCCCGCCACCACCACCACCTACACCACCGCAACCTGTTTACCATGGTGGTGGTGGGGGGGGGGGGGTCACAGGGGGACAGGGAGGAGAGAGAGGGTCTACTCCGTGCTGCAGTGTCACTTGTTTTAATGACATAATTACGACTGTGTTGTGACTCCCCTTGGCCCCTCAGTCTGCAGGTTATGCACGCACTCACGAACACAAACACCCTCCCACAGGCAACCCACCCCCCCTCACCCCCCCTCCCCCATATTATTATTCAAAGCTGGCATGCTCAGCATTTGTAACTGTCAGGGCGTCTCCGGGTTTAGAGCCGGCTGGAGCCGATAAATTAAAGGTGACGCCGAGCAGATTTAGTGCAGGATTGTGGAAAACAGTATTTGACCATGAGAAGCTCCCCTAATCTGTGACTGTTTTCAATCATCTTCCGCCCGCAGAAGCGCGCTCTGAGATTATAGTCAGAAATCGGAGCCCAATCGCGTCGAACCGAGCGGAGGGAAAGGGCAAAGCTCGTAATTCGGACTCAAATTCAGCGTGTCAATTCCGAAATAAGTAGAAATTAAAAGGTGGCCGCTCCGCGGAGAGCTGAAACACGGGTTGCCTGTGAAAGGCGGTCGAGTGAAGTCGAAATTAATCAAAATCCGAAGCGTGGATGACCCTCAGAAAATCATTTTGGTGACAAACGATCAGTCAAATATGATGATCCTCTGCCACCGACACCCTGGAGCTTGGGCCATCTGGATCCGCCGCTTCCTTGTCACGAACCAGGGCCGCGTCTCCGACAATCTTCCCCCGAAAGGGCCGAGCTGGAGCGGGCGGGGGGGGGTTGGGGTGGGCGATACGATCTGCGACGTCTTCGCCGGTCTTGATCTCGACGGAGGAGGGCCGCGATGAAAGATCAGATCAGACGGCCCGTCTCAGATCTGCGCCTCGTGTGAAGTGCGATCACAACGAACGCCGCGATGAGCCCTCCGCCAATGACAAAGCCCCCCCCACCCACCCCCACCCCTCTCTCTAACGGGGCTAATTTGGGCTCGGAGGCCTCTAACACATGATGGATGGGGAAGGAGTGGAACTTGGTGGCGCAACGCCCCCGCTGGCGGCAGATCACAGCCGAACCTTTTGCGTTCCTGAGCCGAAAGACATCTGCTGCCAGCAGGTGACCTCGGCTTTATCATTACCGCCTCGACCCGCCCGTGTTTTTCCCTGGCGGGACCGTTTTCAGGCGGTATACGTCCGTACGCCGGCTGCCTAATTCGAGCCGTCGGCGTCGGCTCCTTCCGCGGGTGAAAAATGGCCGCTCCGTGTGGCGAAGCCAGATGGCGGGAACCGATCATCAATCTGAGGCGCGAGACGTGTGATGGATGGATCCTCCAGAGTAAACACTTTCAAGCCCGGGACCACGCCGAGCAGAGATTTGCCCAAAAATTAGCACTTTTGTGTCAACATTGTGCGCTGAAACAAAATAGAGCACCACTGCTTAAATTATAGGTGCAGTGTATCATGGAGGGGGGGGCACCCAGAAGGTACATTAGGTAGTCCTATGCTGTGTTGAGACTCCCTGTTCTCCCCTTCTCCTCCGTCTCTACCTGGGTCCCCCTGTTCCAGCCTGGGCCCGCTGGAGGTTTCTCCCTGTTAAAAGGGAGATTTTCCCACCACTGTTGTTGGCTCAGGGGTCAAGACGTGGGCGCCCACGAAGCCCCTAGAGGCAATTCTGATCGTTACAGACTCGAAGGGGGTGAATTTTCGGGCCGAAGGTCACAATCGCAAAGGTCAAAGGTCACGGCGGCCTAGTTGGCTGTTGTTCATCTTGTGACACGGTATAATTCAAACACGAGTTGTGGTTCCAACTGCAAAAGTTTCACCGTTTCTCTGGAATGTTTACTTTCTCCGAACGCCTCGCCTCCGGTGGGCGGCGGCCCAGCGAGCCAGACTGACAAATGCGGGAAAGAGCGCGGCGGCGTGTCGCATCATAACAAGGCGCACTTAGCGAGCGAAGCCCTCTCCCGCGGAACTTTGAACATTAAAGCTATGCGGCGGGGAATGCGCGAGTCAAAGGGAAGAGGGGAGGCCTTTCTCACGGCAGAGGCGTCTCCGTGCGGCGGGTGACCGCCGCTGCGAGCGATGAATAAATCATTTTCTGAGGAGGGGGGGGGCAACGGTTGACAAAGTCCACCGGCTCAGCGGCGTTATGCAGATCGTGTTTCAATCCAAACCCGGTGTCTTTACTCGCCCCCTGACGCAGGAACTCATTCAGCGTCTTCCGACAGGGAAACGCATACCCAGAGTCTCGCTTTTGCTGCACCCCCCCTCGACTGTTTAAAAGCACAAGGCAAACCCACAGATCTTTAGAATATAGTTTTTTATTTATAATTTATAATTGGCAGATACAAAAAACTCTTAAACTGTATCCAAAGTGTGCAATAAAATCACTTGATTTTTTTTTTTTCCCAAAAGAAAAATACAAAAACAAAAAAAAAAAGAAGAAAACATCTACTTTGGAAAAAAAAACCAATGTAAACTGGAGTGAACTGGTAACTCTACAGAGGGCTGACTAATCACTACTAATGTTCTTTTAACCGACTACAGTTAGTTAACAAATTGCAAATCTGCTTTTGCGCTCCCGAGACGCATCGACACCGGTGGCGCTCTACTCCCCCGCTGTTAAACACAAGAAAGGCAATCATATCCAGAAGCAGCACAAATGTGTCCAACACATTACATGAAATTAGGTGAGGGGTTTTGTGTGTACCAAGAGGGCAAACTGTAGGAGAGGGAGCTTCCCCCGCCCCGAAAAAAAAACAAAAAAACAATGTTGTAAACAATGACCTTCATTCACCAGGATGTAAGAAGTGAAAGGTCGACGCTTGTTAAGTGCTAAACAGCCGCGGTTAGCTCAAAAAGGGCTCCAGCAGAAAACAAGCGGCGACCCCCGCATTCAAAAGAAACACTGACTCGTTCCTGCTTGTTAAAGTCTGATGCAAATTAAAATGGAAATACAAGAAACAGAACAGAGATTGTATTAAAATAACAAACTTCACATTTCAACTGAAACAATACTCGCACTCCCATAGGGTAAAATCTATTTTACATCCACATTCTTGCCCATTCCCCGACAGCCAATAGGAGGCTTCGGTACGATGCCGATGCCTCACCCCCTTTGAATACCCCACAGATTTGATGAATAAAATCTGAACGGGGGACAGATGCTTATTTTAAAAGCCGCCATCTGCAGGATCCGAGCATGTCAAGGGAGGTTTTAAGTGCAAAATGTGAGTTTTTAGACGATCCTCATGCTTTCCGAGAAAAAAACACGGATTCCTCGGATGAGCTTACATTCCTTTTGTACAGCCCCGTCCCCCAAGACGGCCAACGCCACCAAATCTCACATTTCTGAAAGGAAAAACACTCGATTTCCTCAACACGAACTGTCCAGACGATGTTTGCGACAGGGAAAAAAAAAAAAAAAAAAAAAAACTAACGAAAAAAAACAGCCCTCGATGCTGCTGACCGCGCTCATCCAATCTTGCACAATTCAAATCGTTTAAATGCAAATTCCTTAAACATGCAACACCACCCAGCGTTCCTATCTAATCTGCTGTGCTAGGCTCACTGTTATTCCTCAGACACCAACGTTTCCAGCAATCTAAATCTAGAACTAAACTAACCACCTACCGAACGGGGACTCTTCCTCCCGAAAATACTCATTTTTAAGGACACTGATGTCAGAAAAAGTTGCGCATTCATTGTGTGAAGACAATTCCCTGTCAAAGTATCCATATAAAGCACTTCTGAAACATACCGTGTGCTCTTCCCTTTACTCTGGTACGAGCCGCCAATTAGAGACAATCTCTGCTGTGGGAACGACGCGAACCAGCCAGAACTGTCGTCTCTCCGCGACGTTCCTGATGGTTCCTGTGTGCTGGAAACCTGGCGAGGCGTCAACCCTTCGCCCAAACTCCCGATCCGAGTCATCGTCTAAGCCTGCCACCCTTCCATACTTGGGTCAGCTGACAAGAGGTCTGTTTTTCAGTTACATACGAACCGAAGGCAACTTCCACACCACCTATAGGTAAACACATTTAAGCTTCATACAGTCCGATATATGCTTAGACACCCTGGCTGCTCCACGGTGACATAAAGCCTTCACTACATGCAGATACGAGCGTCGCGGAGCTACAGTTTTCGCCGCGGTGCAGTTTTGACATTCCTAGCGGAGAAAGGTTCACTTTCAGCAACAACGGGGCTTTTTTTTTTTTTTTTTTTATATATATAAAGTGATTACACCGTTCGTGACAGCATATTCGAATCCAGCATCGTCAGTACCTTTAGGCCAGAGCGTTTGGGACCGCGCTACAGGCAGCCGCTCGATTTTAAGGCTACTTGATCGGATCAGACTCGGCAGACCGACGAGTTCTGAACATCTTTTGGAACAAATGGGAATCTGTTAGACTGAGTGTTTGCGTTTGCTATAAAAGCTATAAAGCCAAATTAGAGTTTTAATTATGTGCTGAATAAATGTGAACATGACTAGTTGCATAGGGTGAATGCAAAATGTTTTCTGTTGCTGACAATAAAACAAAAAGACGATCCAAACTGGTCGGTCCACTTTAAAAACAGCACAGCAATGAGCTACCGCTCATTTAAATATAACACTCATTAGATTAAAAACTAAGGAGTTTTCATTCATTAAAATCTAAACCATGCTTCACCAACGTTTATAGTGTCTGCAACTAAAACAAACTGGGTTATGTTTTTGCAGTAGATTATGTGCTGGTCTGTGTTTATGGAACTGGCAGGAATGGAGGACTTAACAGTGACAGTCGCCTGGACACAAAAGAAGAACCCCCCCTTCCCTCCTCCTCCTCGTTGTCCTCCTCCTCCCGGAAGCAGAACATCCCAAAACTGTGGTCATCTGTAAACCGTGTCTGAGCCTCCGAGACCGACGCAAAAGTGCAAAAATTGCTCCCACTGTCCCGTCTGCGTCTTCAGTAGTGCTTCTCCTGCAGATAATCTTTCATTTTGTTAGGTAGTGGCAGTTTCTGGATCAGGTCTATCCTGGTGTACTGTCTGATGACGAAGCGACAGAGGTACTGCAGGGAGCGCACTTGCATAAACCTAGACACGGGGTTGGTGAGTCTGACGGGATAGGTCGCCGAGCCCGGTAAGCGAGACCTGGAGTAGCAGAACGCCCCGTTCTCAGAGTCTTTGATAGAGTGTTCAATTAAGTCCACAATGGACGTGTGTCCCTCCACGTCGGGCTGCTCGTAGAAGCTGAAGCGTCCGTTTGAGTGCTCGATGCGCGTGTGGAGGGTCTTGCTCTGCGACCTGAAGCTCAAGCTGAGCAGATACCTGTCGTCCGAACTGTCTCTCACCAGGAACGAGCCGTCAGCCAGGTTGACCAGCTTCTCCTCGGCCTCCCAGCGCGTGATCGGGCCCCAGTACCAGCCCTGCCTCGCCAGCTTCTTCAGCTCCTCCGTCAGGCTGGTGACCACCATGGGCCCGCTGCTCTGAACCGAATCGTACACCCGGCTCACCCCGGGCGCAGAGTTGGGGTCGAAGTTGAGGTGGTGCCTCACCCTCTCGGCTACCTGGCTGTCCGAAGAACTGAACCCTGAAAAAGTCCGCGGGATGCGTCCGTTGCTAGTCATGGGGGGCAGGAGGGGGGAGAGGGGGGTGGGACTTCCGCTGTGCAGTTTTGGAGCATCACGCCAGCAGAGCCAATGAGAAGACTGTTAACTGAGGTTTCCATGAAGAGATCCGGAGGCAGCCCGCCCACCAGTTCGTGCTCCTCCTGTCCCTGATCTGTGTGGAGAGAACTGTCGTCTGCTTCAGTCACCACCTCCATGGGAGAGGAGCTGTCCAGACAGAAGGAGTGGGACCCCTCTGGGTACATTCCCTCATCTAAAGGCATTGTGTACTGGATGTAGTCCTGGGGCGTCAAGCCCAGCACCACAGGCACGTCACTGTCATCAATGTTAAAATGTAGATCGCCATTTTGCGGCTGCTGGATATTCTTTAGGGATTCCGCTTGGTCCTGAAAGAGCCCTTCCATCTGGAAATCATGAAAGTCTCTCCGAACGCCGTTTAAATTGGGACTTGGGCTGGGGGAGTGGACCATGGCTTTGACTTTTATGCAGGCTTCGTCTGAACTGACCGAGCGCAGAGGCCACGGCGAGGGGCTGTAATGGTGACTCTGGATGGATGCAGATCTCAGGGGTCTCTGGGCCTTCACGTCGCTGAAGCTAATGGGCACGGACGAGGACGAGAAGGTGTCGTCATCGTCCGCCGAGCCTATAGCGGAGGAGCTGCTTTTCACTTTGGGCTTCTGCTTGGTAGACAGCCTCCTTTTCAACGTTCCCATCAGGCCCTCGCTCTTCGACCGGCCCTTCTGGCCTCCCTTCTCCTCCTCAGCAGCAAGGTCACAACCAGGGATCTCTTTGGTGTAACAGCCCCCAAAAAGCGACTCTTCCTTCGAGAACTCGGAAGTCACAGACGCCTGCTGGAGCATGACAAAGTCACCGTCCTCCTTGCCCTTTATGCTGAGGGACTTGCGGATGGTCTTAAGGCTTATCTTCTTCATTCTGGCAGGCCCTCCGAAGTGGGGGCATGGGATGGTGCTCCTGGTACCCTGATGAAAGTGCTATCCACAGAGTCCTCTCATCAGGCCACACAAAACAAGTCATGCATACAGTGGGGCCATAATTTCCTGCACAAACAAAAATAGCGTCATCAGTCCTAAACATACACGTCAAATTAACAAAAACACACAATACAGAGTTTTGCAGAACCAGACGGCTCCTTAAGCATTCGCCGCCTACAGCAGCAGTTAAGTGGAAAATGCACACAACTAAAATAAACCCAATCAAACCAATGGCAATGTGATTACTCACCATTATAAGCAGAACTGGGTGACTCAGTCGGATGGGTCGAGTTCCACTTCCACCTCTCATTTGGTGCTGTGAAGTTGAAAAACAAAGTCAGTTTCAGCAGGGAAAATAAAGGAAATCACACCCCCCGATCCCTGCCACATCTGTAAAGATCTGAAGGCCAGATCGGCCTGGAGGAAGCTGGTGTGTTCCAAAGGTTGGATGTTGACATGGTGTGTCCTGACCTGGCGGAGGCCTCGTCTCCGTGCGTGACACCACGCTCTTAGCTTAGCTCACAAGTAGTTAAAAACGTCACGTCAACCTTCTTAAATGTGCTGCCAAACGGGAAACCGGCGCGTTAAGATAAATACAGTCTAACCAAAACGTCAAAGTCCAAAAACCGCTGAGTATACTCAAATTATGACGCCCAGGCTACCTGTATGCTAACAGGGTTAGCAAGCGCTCAGTTATTTTGATAGCACATCAATTCCTTCCAAGCTGATTCTTACATCAACAAACCCAGAGGAACACGCAGAATTCTGTTTCAACCACACGACCGCTGCTCGGTACGCCAGGCGGAACGACCGAAAGGGTGATAATTGAATCGTGTCCACCAGAAAGAAGAAAGAGTCGCTCCTGGAGGCTAACGGTAGCCTGCTAACCAAGTCGGAAGGCTAGCGTTGGCAACGTCCACAGCCGACAAGAATTACCTTCTAATTCCCTTTACATCGCGAAAAAAAAAGCACCGAGGTTCTTACACAGCCGTATTGGGCCCCGGTCTAGACGCACACGGCGACGTCGGCGGCGATAAGGAGAGAAGAAGGAGACATCTTTGTGTAGGTAGGCTAACGCTTTGATGCTCAAGGGCCTCCTCCTTTCTTCCTTTGTTGCCTGTTGAACTACGGGAGCCGAGTCACACCGAGCGGCTCAAACACGCACCAACACGGGCTTTCTTTTTTTTTTCTTTTTTTTTTTTCCTTTTTTTTTCTTTTCTTCTCGCACAAACATCCGAAATCGTGCATATTTTATCCGCAGCAACCAAAATTCAAAGCACAAAACAGGTCTAACCTGGGACGTGTTTTTTTTTTTTTTTTTTTAGTACACATATATTATGATGCATTCATGCTTGAGATCTAGTTTTGACATTGGGGTGGCGTTAATCGTCCATGCATGTGCACCCATGTCGTTCTGCATGTGCACCCATGTCCTTCCCATGATGCCTTACTTGAGTGGAAGCTGAAATTATTTTGCATGTAGGCTCACAACAAGAAGGCCTTGGGTTTGAATCCCGCCTTTGCCCAATGGCTCCAGTGCCCCCCTTGACCCTCTGTGGAACACTAAGCAGTAGAAAATGGATGGACAATAGTGAGGAGATTGTTAATGTGGTACAACACTAACATGCACTCTAATAAACCAGCTGGTGTATTTTCAACAGATCTGAGATTGCTGATATATTTCTTTTGCTCAAACATATTTTTCTTCAGTTGCAGTGTTTTAATATTTATTTGACACCTTGTTCTGGGAATACAGCGACTTACTAATATGAGATGACTTTAGATCAATAGCCTTCCCCTGAAGCTGGCTTTGTTTAAGCAAAAAAAAAAAAAAAAAAACTTGCTCTGTAGTCCAGAAACATCCACTTGGCTCTAAGTATTTTCATAATTTGACACAGCAACTAAAGTTTGAGCTCTGAAATGATACATTGGTTTCCTAATTAGTGTCAGCATTGTTTTAAAGTAGAATGTGTTTACCAGCATCAGGCTAATTTGGTCCACATCCTGCATGCTACATTATTTTTTCCACGCTGTCAAGTGCATGGCAGTCCTTCGCCAACCTGCTTAGGGCAGTTGTGTGCAGACAGGCACTATGCAAAGACTCTAATTACCAGCCCCTATTAGGCTTGATCAGACTGCCTCTGCTTGATGTGTCGTGGAGAGGGTGGGGGTGGGCTGGTGGAAGAGGAGGGGTGGGGGTTACAGCTCACAGCACCAAGGACACATGAGAGCAAGGGCGCAACAGTTTCCACAAAGTAAATTAGACCTGACAAACAAACTTTGGTTTTGATATTTGTCGCCAGACATTTGCAGAAAACAAACATCCAGTCTAGTTTGTCGTGCCAGGGTCATTAGTTGGAGCAGTTAGGCTGCTTAAATCGGACATGCATTACGACTCTTATAGGAATGTAAATTTCGCACGATGTTGCCAAGGCTGTCTGATGTCTGCATGCACAAGATCAATATTTCCAAGATTCATTTCATATGCACCACTCAACTGACAAACACCGAGTAGTCATCAGTTATAAATTGGCTGCCCACCATGTTGTGCTATTGCTTCAGAGTGCTCTGACTTCCCGTGATGGGGGCCTGTCAGGGTGCGCAGGTGGTGGGCGGCGGCGAGCGCCCACCCTCATATCCTCAGCCCTTTGCAGCGGAGCGGAATACCGCAAACAGCAGGCGTGTCAAGCGGTGACGGGGCCGCCGGGACCGCTCACGTTCCATCTCTGGAATAATAAACGTGAGGTAAAAAAAACGCAGTCAGTGCATCCAATCACAATTTCCACTTTTTTTTTCAATTTTTGTAATAATGTGACATAAAAGATTTCTGTAAAAATCAAAGAGTTCACGCCTGAAAACAGGCCCCTGAGGAATACCACAGGTCAAGCAGGAGAGTGTGTTTTTAGTTAAAAGCACACCACCAGCACCACTAATAATAATAATAATAATAATAATAGTAATGATAATAATGAATTAGTTTTCTTGGTATTTGTGTAATGTTTAAGTGGTAATTTCAGACCGTAATGGTAAATCTTGCCTTTAAGTGTTTAAATTGGCACTGTTTTAAGGCAGGCTATGCTTGCATCTGCCGGCAGCTTGATGTATTCTCTGGCATATGAGTCATTTTGTCTGATGTAAAATGACATGCATTTGAAAACAGGAAATTCAAGTTTCAACGTACAGAATAAACATGAGTGTGAAAATGATGGGCTTTTATGGTTACAAAATGCCCAGAAATGTGAGAATCATCACAGGCCTAGGAGTATGTCAGTACTTTGAATTCTCATAAGATATGAACCCTTTAACTCATCTGTAGACAGACAAGAAAAGACTATTTATGGTGAAAATCGGTTTTCCATAAGGAATTCCAAAGAATGCAATAGAAGAGATTAATATTATTGTGGCTCCATAACAAAAAAATATAAAATTAATGTAAAATTTATTTATCACAAGATAAGAGGCAGCATTCGTTCTTGAGGGGTGAAATTTAACTAAAGTGCTAATAAATAACGAAAGCTCAAATTGAATCTAATTAAAGGGTGAACGGCGGAATTTACAGTATGCAGCCAAATTAATTAGGCTGTAATCCCACTTGACAATAAAAAGCTGTGTGATTGTATTATTATATCAAATCATCATTTGCAAAATTTGTTAATTATCGCGCTGTCCAACAATGATTTGCACATCTCATCTCAGGTGGGAGCTGCTGCTCATTTGGTTTAACGTCGAGCTTGTGCCTGCATGTGTGCTGAGAGGCGATGCACAGGATTGTTGAAGAAAGGATCGCGTGTATTTGCAGGGCGACGGGTTCTGGGGGGTGAGCGCGATCATTCATCAGCAGAGTTTCAGAAACACGTCTGGAGGCGCCCACGACCTCGGCAAGAAGACCACTTCACGTGTGTCCCGGACGTTCCGACGACTAAACCCTCCACACACGATTTCCCAGGGACATACACATTGCGTGACTTTGAGTGTGATTTTAAACAACGACTCTAAATTACCCCATTTACCTTCAATCACCTTTGCTTAATTGCACAACGCTGCACACATTTACAACACAAGCGCGAGTCTGGGGAGATTAAAAACCTCCTCCCACTTTTCGAGTGTGTGTGTTTTCCTACAAGGTTCGCGACCCTGAACGCCTCCCGGCTCTTGACAGGAAGCGCGGTGACGCTGGCGCGGCCGTTGAAAACAGAGCTGAGAGCAAAGGAGCACAAGCCCAGAAAGAAGTGGACACAAACCCGTCCTTTTGGCCCGCTGAGAGGCGCCGAACGTCGACCATGGAGTTATCTTCACTTATTAAGAAAACGGGTAGGCTAACACGGCGGCTACACACTTGTAGCTTTCAGAATCACGTCCACAAACCCTCATATAGCCGACCATAGCTGGTCGGCTATCGTTAGCTGCTGATTAAAATGTCCCCATCACTCAATTAAAATACACAAAAGGAGCCTATGGGCGATAAATTCCATATGAAAAATTCTATAAACTTTTCTGATCTACAGTCCAGTATTGCATTCCCGCTAAAACGACGTCCTTGCTCTCTTCTCATGACGTCCTTTGTTTACCGTCATCTTTATTACCATTGCAATGATCCAGTTTTGCTCTAAATCTCAAGGCCATTCTTTGGTGGAGATCAGGGTCCGAGCACTGAAGAGCCTCCTGTGCAAGCTGGACTATTCCCTGATCTCGGTCTCCGACATTGTCCAAGAGAAGATGCTGTTTGTGCACCTTCTGGAATGGTTCAACTTTCCCGAGGTGCCAATGCAAGAGGAGGTCCTGGGGTTGCTCTCAACGCTGTCCAAGGTGACGACGAGGCGGGACACGCCGCGTTTAATCACGAATAAGCCAGTCCTCTCATCAGACTTGGCAGCTATACCGCAGCACGGGGCAGAACGCTGTGTCGTTAGACGTAACTAACAGTGTGCTTTTTTTTCCCCTTTGTTTGCTTTCCATTTTTCATTTTGTTCTCCTCGGAAGCATCCCAGCGCAGCCCAGATGCTCCGAGACGTCGGGGCTGTGGACTTTCTCACCCAACTGTCTCCTAATGTGGACCCCAGACTGCGAGCTGTCATTGATGGAACCCTGGACCAGCTGTTCCACCTACCTGAGTTACTCCCCAGTCGTGTAGCGTTCTCCTCGCACGGACAGTGCGCCGCAGCCCCAACAGGTGTTGCGTAGTTACAGCCTGAAGCGGCTTTGTTTGATTCCGTCTTCCAAGCACATGGAGGCATACAGCGGTGTTTCAGTGGTGTTGATCAAATGCTTGTGACTTGAAATGCATTATGAGCTAATGCCTGATTCATCTTCCCAGCACCTGCTTCACTTGCACATGAGGAGCAGTTTCCCAAAATGGGCTATTTCCGTTCAAGCAAGCCGAGCCAAACTGCTGTTCCATCTCAGAGAATAGCAGGTAGTCGTGTTTTGAATGGTATAGTTCACAATAAGTGATCTATAAATGACCGTTTTAAGTGTTTTATTCATCTTGTGTTACGCAGCGCACGAGTCTGTGAAATGTCTCAAGTTTTCTGTCTTCCCCTGGCTGACTTTGTCCAACACAGACAGACACATTCTGTCGTCAAATGAGAGGTGAGAGATAACACACACACACACACACACACATATATATATATATATATGTGTGTGTGTGTATATATAGATATGTGTGTGTGTGTATGTGTGTAATATATGTGAAAATTTAACTGAAATGTTAAATTTGCATTTCTGTCTACCATACAGCTCTCTAAAGAGCACCAACCTCAACCTGGTACGGACCACATGTGAACTGCTCTGTGATGTTATTATGCAAGACTTCCCTGCTGAGATCTTCCTGCAAAGACCCAATATTTCCAAGGTATTAGAAAACCATGACATCATGCTCGAGCTAACAGCAAACTTTTTTGGTTTGTTTTCTTTTTTTAAATTAGTATTTATTTTCTTGCAAGCATATTTCTTTCCAGAGGGATTTTTAAGACACATTCTGGGTTCGTTGCCCTTCATTATTGACGGGAGTCAGGTTGTTACAATTGTTAGCTACCAGTAGAATCCGGGGGACGATCGCTCTCACTGTCACAACGACACCTTGTCAAATAGTCTCCTTGAACAAAACAGCAATTTATAATTCAGCGTCCCTGATCCAGCAGGAGGCTGCGGAGGTCCTCGGAGGGTTACTCTGCTTCAGCAAGCACTAGATTGCTGCGAGGATGTCGTTTGGTCGTGCCATACCTCAGCAGTTGTTTAAAGTCCTTGGTTGACTGCTGGGCCTCATTCCTCTTGCAGCCTCCCTGACTATCAGAGATCCTACTGTATCAATATTGATCTTTTGAAGATTCGGATCTGTGTGAGGAAAGGGAACCTGCCTGTCACAATTTAATCACTGAAGTAAATAAACTGGCACGGGTGGTAGCTGGTACCAACTGTCAGTCATACCGTTGACATATTTTTTTTTTTTTCTTTTTCGCAAGTGGCTGTTGTAAAGGAAAACAGCCGGACTGATTTCTTTTTGACGTTTTATCAGAGTCCTGCCAACAAGTTCCACCTCTCCAGTCTCCAGCCGCAGTCACCCAGCAACCGAGTCGTCAAAACATAATGATCATATAAAAGTATTTTTGTCCTTGCGGATTTACTCAGCCCTCCTCTGAGTTGCTTACAAGCTATTAAGCTAAATGACTTAGCTTTAGACACATGATACCATTAGCTGCAGAGGGCAAAGGAAGCTGAACTTGGAACAAATTACCATTTCAATAATTCAATTCCACCGCCTTCCCTTCTGTAGTCAACAGGGCTTTGTGGGTTTTTTGTTTTTTTTTCGCTGCACTTTTGAGGAAGTGTTGATTTGATAGCCAGCATATGTTAATGTCTTTCGAATGCTGGTGGACTGAATGAATCTGCCCCTCTGCTCGACAGAACCTTTTGTCCCTGTTGAGGCTGGGTTCGAGTAAAGGTGAAGCAGGCTTCCTGCACTTGCAGGCTCTCTCCTGCCTCCGGCAGCTTTGTGTGGGACTCAGGAGGAGACTCCGCTTTCATCAGGATCCAAGCTTCTACTCTACAAAGCAAGGTATCATGGCATTTTAATTAGCATACTGTAGAGATCTTTTTATGTGCTGTGAGAGGTGTTGTGTGTGTGGGGGTGGGGAGGGTGTTTGAATTAAACAACACATGATTCTGATGTTATCTATAATTTCATGTATTCACTGATCATACTTTATGTTGGAATCTTGTAATATTCTTTAGCTGATTTCACTTCTTATTACCTGATTATTTTTCTCCCTTTGTCATGCAGATCCAGTGTCCCAGAACTCGTCTTTCTCCTACTCCCAAGAGGTACGAACGCAGCGCTCCCAAGCCTCCTCCCCAGCGGCGGAGTGCTCTCCTCGGCCCTCTGTGGTTGGACACACAGGCCAGAGAGCTAGGGGAGACGGCCAAGACAGAGACGCAGGATCCAACAGGTCTGTGCCTTAGGAAGATATATTAAATGCAATAACACAACCCAGGAGCACAGATGTAAACTGTCAGGTCTGGAAATGTCTTTGCAGCTCACATGACGCACTATGCATTTCATTGGTCCAGTCTTAGACTGTGGCTTCACACGCCTTGTCCCTGTCTGTGATCCGCTCAGTGTCGATTCGCATCGAGGTGCTGGAGCCGTCCAGGCCCCCAGGCAGTCGCCACAGTCGCCTGCAGATGTGACCTATTTAGCGCTTCCTGACGTTGGGGTGGAAGATGTCCTGGAGCTGCAGTTCCAGCAGCTCACCGTGGCTCAGTTCACCGTGGCCACTATGGAACACGCCATACCTCTCCTCAAAACAGGTAGGATCCATTTCTTTTAGGAAACCTCGGACAGTTAAATAATTCCAAATATTGAATTTAATCTATGTCTGACCTGAGTCGAGATTTGATATCTGCACTGATTTAATACTCTAATCGTCTCAAGTTTTTCAAAAAATCTCCCTTTCCTCTTGCCCCATTTCTGTCTCTTCTCTCTCAGAGAGTTCCCACGTGTTCCACCGCGTTCTGGAGCTGCTGTGCGAAGCCGTCCTCTTGCTCAGGGAGAGCGTTAGTGAATTGGTCTGGGACGATGACAGCCTGGTGGGGATGGAGCTGGCAAGTCAAAGCATAAATCATGACAGCCTCTTATATCAATGAATGGATGCTCTACATTGGAATGTGTCTGTGTGTGTGTGTGTGTGTGTGTGTGTGTGTGGGGGGGGGGTGGTTGGCCACCAGACAATTTTAGCACAAACACATGTGCGTACAGTCCTCAGCTGTCAAGAAGAGCTGTAGGCTTGTGATTGAGATGGATAAATTATGTAAGATTGCAAAAAGGTTCCAGTTGTGCATCCCTTCTGATTTACTAATGAGTTTATTAAAGCAGTGAATTATATTGCTGCTATGTGTCTTCATTTATTTTGTGTATGGGGCACACAGTAGATGGTGTAGAAGTTTTTTTTTTTTACCCTGTAGAATTATTTGTTATTCTCCTCACTCTTTAAAAGCCATATTTCTGTGTGTGAAGACTTATATACTTGTCAAGCTCAGTCCCCTCTGGCCCTCTGGTGTTTAATACACGCCTAGAGCCTTGCAGCCTGGTAACTGTTTTGTCATCTTTATGTGGAGAGCAGCTTCTGTGTGCCAGACCTCGAGGTTTATCCTATGGGAACAGGCAGGACCGCTGGTGCCTGCCTCGGCAATGCACAGGGCGTCTACTGCCCCCTGCTGGAAACTAGCGCCTATTGTTCCGACTTTACTCAGAACAAAGTGGCTGAGAATAGATTGTTCCAATTTATTCATACAGAGATGGGATGGATCTGTATCTCATCCCAAAATAACCCTGAAATCTGATTACATTCAATTCCTAACCCCTGCAAGGAAGCCATTTTTCTACTCTTGGTCTGTACATTTGTTGTGTGTATGTGTATATACGTGTGCAGCTCTGTGTGCTATGGATGCTTTTCTATTTATATTGGGTTTTTTTTTGTCCATTTTAGAAGACAAAGCTGCAAGGCTGCATGGAATTACTTGGGGATATGCTGTGCCACCATGGGAACTACGCAGCAGACATTCCTCGTAGCTGTCAGGTTCATCACAGGATGGCTTACACAGGCACTGCTGTGTTTATTATTAAATTCCTGCAAACCATACTCCCTCTTGAAAAGGTTGGTAATATTGCTATAACTCAGTGTTGCCTTTTTTTCCGCCCTCTTTTTTTCTAGTAGTCACACCGTAAATAGAACATTAATAGTAAATCCTTAACGAGGGCATCTCACGCAGGCCTGTGACAACATCCCGGAAAACACGGCCACAGCAATTTTCCACCTTTGCTTGGACAGAACATTTGGAGCTTTGTTACCCAGCATGCAAGAGGCAGCTGTGGCTTACTTGGAGCAAGTGGACTCAGACAGCCATGGTCTCTACAGGAGGGTGAACCTTGCTGCCCTCTGGATGGAATCCACTTGCAGCTTTCTCAAGGAAATACAAGCCGAGGTACATGATGCTCTTCAAACCTGCGATTATAACCAGCAATAGCTCTGCAGAGAAATTCATTTCACAGATATAAATATGCTTCTTTTTTTATTTTTAATTAAAGAGGGAAATATAAAACCTATTATTTCTCTATTTCCATGCAAAGGGAGCAAAGAAGTGGTTGGACTTACTGGAGCTGGCGGGCCAGGCTATAGACGGCCTCCCATTTCACCAGCACTTACCCATCATCAAAGATTGCGTTCACATCTGCTCCCGCCTGTATGATAAAGATATTATTTTATTGTAACGTCAGTTCCATTAAGCCCAAACTAAATATTCTAACGGTGACTCGTTTCCCTTTTTTTTGGCGGCTCACGTTCAGCTGGACGTTCGAGCAGCCCAGTCCCGTCCTCCAGACCCAGAGTCAGAAACTTCTCCTCAGGCTACTGTCCCATCCCTTACTGCCCGTCAGGATGGAAACATACGGATGCACTTTAAGCCTGGTCAAGGTCAGTGCAAGCCATCCTCTATGTAGGGTGCTCAAATGAGTGTGAGAGGTTCATGGCTGGAATTATGGCTGCTAAAGTGATAGCACGGGGCCTTTTGGGGGATATGTAAATAAGTACAATGAATGTGATGAATCACAGATTTTTGACAGTGTGCTATTAAAGCCTCACTTGACATTTGGAGTCAATCTTCCTTTTCATTTGTAACTTACTGCCATCTCAAGTATGTGGCTAAATTTAAAGAGATTCCAGATATGTATGAGAGCACAAGTAAGAGGAGAGTCATAATTTACGATGTGCTTAGGTGTTATTACTTCCACCCCTAGGACTGTATTGGCATCCAGAATGTGTCACGACAAGAATCGGGAGTCTGTGGTGGAATCAACTTCCTTCTCCACCACAGGGTGCTTTATGAAATAAGTGCTTTTGGACTCCAGGATTCTGCAGAGAAGGTAAGTACACACATCTGATCTATTCTGGATCTCGTGGAAACGCTCTCCTTCAGTTGTCATCATGAACCGGCAGCATTGTAACATTACGCGCTTGTAAACGTTTTATCCGAGACGCCTTCGTGAACTCAAAAGGATCACCTGTGATCTATAGGTGAACACTGCTGCCAAGGATATTCTCCTGTTCCTGCTCAAGGGACGATTGATGATGACTGCATCAACCTGGGACAGATTCAATGAGGCACTTTACCCGGTCATACCCATATTACAGGTGTTGTGCTCTCTCCAGAGGCGGCGTGCTATTTTTTACTGTTGGGCTTATAAAGCGACATCATGTGTGCTGCTTTTGCTTTTTTATTAAGAAAAAAAAATGACTTGAGCTTTTTTGGACTTGAAACAGCATTTAACAAGAGTTCAGTTTAAGCACTCAAAAGATATTGAGCTGCCAGTGAGAAAAATGTGGTTATTCTCTCATTTACATACCCTGCTCTGCTTTCTTTCTGTTAGTGTGGGGGTAGATATCAAGGTTTTGGTAATCATTTCATGACTATACATGAGATTTTGACTAAAAGAGAAGCGGCTGTTGTCAGAAAGGGAGAGAAAGAAGTCTCCCCTAATCTAAGCAGTACATGCTTTGTTGCATAGCTGGGATCCTTTGTTGTTTACAAAGGCGATCTAAGAGTTCCCTCTGCGGCAGGGTTACGCCAGCACCGAAGACCCGCTCGGAAACAGCGTCCTGCTGATAAGCGACATGTCGGATGTGGCCGGGGACGCCTCGCTTCCAGCTGAGGTCAAACTCAAGGCAGCGCTCCGACTCCTGTTCACCAAGCAGCTTGCGTGAGTGTGCGCTCTGCGTCTTCGTGTGTTACGGTCAGGATCTGTTTCCACTACAGGTCCACCAGTTTTGAACTGTGAAAGATGAGATATGCTAAAAGCAACCCACTCCTAGTCTTTGAATATTGATTTGCATGGAAATTAACACTAGACGCTGGCCAAGGGACAGTCGCTGGTGATTTAGCAATAATTAATGATTTTGTCTTCCAGGCCAGTCATCCCCCCCCCACATCTATTCCTCATTTGTATGATTTTATGTGCAATTTTGTATGAAATATTTAAATCAAGCCTTGCCTAATCTGTGCTCATTATTAACAGCGTGAGAACTGCAGCAGTGCAGCAAATCCTGCCACATTTGGCCCGCACGGACGACACTAACACAGCCAGACCGATCCTGGATCAAGCGGCGGTCTCGTCTCTACCAAACCTCTACTGCCTCCGGAACCCAGTAGCGGTCGCACTTGACACGGGCAACAAGTCTGTTCTCAAGGTATAAATTCATCTAGCACTGTTAAAAAAAAAAATCACATTTAGGGACGATTAGAAGACTGAAACCCTCTCGTATAATTTTTAGGTGGAGTCTGTAGAGAAGCTGTTTTGTATCCTGTCATCAGACGCGATCGACATCTCCCTGAGAAGATCAGCAGCAGAGCAGCTGACCATCGTGCTCCAAGGTCGGCCGCCTGGGACACGGGACAAATCCCAGTAAACATTACCTGGGATTTGTCTCTTTCCTCTTACAGGATAAAAGCTGTTTGCAAAGATGAATAGAATTCACAGGTCTATAATGCCAAATGCACATCCTATGGTAATTTGGGAAGAAACTGAGCTGATCGCACCATCAGCTGCTGAGAGAGCTGGAATAAACAGACTAAAACAAAAACCTACGCAAAGTTTGAGAAAAACAGTTTCAAGTTTATGAGATGTGTCAGAATGCTCCCTGTGCGGGCGCTAATATTTGAAATTAATGCAGTGTTTGTAGCTTCCCAACTCCATATGGCCGGGGCGAGCCAGGAAAACAAATAGTTGAGGATTTTGCATTTGTTTATTTTCAACATATTGAATTGTTATCTTATTTCCCAATAGACGCAGCGATGCATCCAGCGCTGAAGAATCTCGGAATAACAGACAAAGTAATTTCTTTCATTTCGGAGAGAGTCAATGGCAACAAGGTAAAAAAAAAAAACCAACCAAAAAACAAACATGCGTGCTTCAGATTCAACCAAAATCGAGCAAAATACACAGTTTGTACTGGACACGCTACCATGTGTGACGTGTGCAGGAAATCTACTGAGGCATAAGTGATAGAAAGATGAATGAGTCTGTGTTAATAGAGTCAGACAGGGCCTGCTCAGCTGTAATTTTTGCCCTCAAGTTACTGCAGCCTGCTGATCATGCTGAAGCCTTGAATCAGAACACACTAATAAGGGTAATTGTGTAGCATGTCTGACTTCATGAACTCAGTGGGCCCCACAGAATAAATTGCCTTGGCTAACAAGTCTTCATATGCGTTGCCTGTGGGTTACGTTCGTGCCAGGCCTTTATCGCCTCCTAGTTATAGAATCACAGCCTTTTTTTTTTTCCTCAGTAACTGAGGAGACTGAAGCAGAAGGAGACAAACAGAATGTGCCTGTTTGTATTTTCTCTGCAATTAGACACCAAATGCATATGTTGCTGTTTTCCCCAGAGCTTGGATGGCCTGTTGGAGCCGTGCGCGTGTATCCTGAGGAAGCTGGTGTATGCAGATTCATCTCTCAGGCACAGCCTCGCGCAGCACACCCTCCTCCTCCTCACACTGCTCAGGGGTAATCTTGCAAGACGACTCATTAACACCCGTACACAATGTGTTAGAACGCTCAGGGGCAAACTCAAAAAAGATGACGAGGCAACTTTTAACCATGTTGCTGCAGTGTTTTCTAATCAATGATGTAACTTGTTGCCATAGAGTTCAACTGAAGCCTAGCTGTGCACTTGTCTTGATCTGAATTGTTCTGTACAGTGAGAACATTAAACAGAATCCTTTATTTAAGCGTCACTTTATTGAGGAGACGGCAGCTCCATCCCCCATAAATTAATTATCTATATTTCACTTTTCAGCTTTGCACGAGTGCTCAATTTAATTAGTTCCACATCTGCAGTGGTGGCATTCTTTTTGTACACATCTGAGCCAGAGCAGACAATCACACAGCTAAGATTAAAGTGCCTCTGATGCCAGTTTGGAGCGAGTTATAATTATGTCATAATGGAGGCAAAGCTTGGTGGCAGCCTCACTGGGGGTTTGTCTCTAATGGATATAAATATGGGAAGTTGTTATTACATTTCTTGAGGTTGAGTGATGCTGCTTACAATATGTTTTTTATGTAAAATATTTGTCTTGGTTTCATCATAGCATCCTTGATATTAAAGGAGAACAAAGCCAGCGGAAGTGAGATTGCTGTATTGATGAGTTTACTGCTGTTTGATGAGGTTGCCACAATTGAAAAATGGTGAGTTTATATTAATCCAGCTTTTTTTTTTTTTTTTTTTTTAAACTAAAAACCACGCCCATTCCATTTTTTTTTTTTTTAACTGGACATATTGCTCGTGTGATAGGTCAGACGATGCAGACGTCGCCCGGACACCCTTCTCTCTTCCCCTGTCACTAACACGGAGGTGATCTGCCACGCAGTCTGTAAACACATCACACTCGCCATCATTCTCGCCGGCATTATGGACACTTTTCTTCCTCCCCCAGATACAACATGCCATTCCAGGCAGCGACCCATCACGCCGTCAGCCCCTTCTGCTGCATCCTTCCACCTTCATCCGACCTCCTGTCTTTACCAGCGGCCCGCCAAGCCCTGCAGTTGGCCTGGAACGTTGCGTGGCATTCTGGGATCGACAAACTCCTTGATGTGCTGTGTGGACCCGCTCCTGATGTTACAGAGTAATCCTTTTTTTTTTAAAACAAAAAAAATCCAAACCTGGATCATTCAAACTTGTCATTTTATTAAAGTCTTCACTGTCATAAAACTGCTTAAGATTTAGTTTCAGATTGGCATCCTGTGTCTTCGTTTGCTTCTAATGTGACCTAATTCAAATAGATGAGAACGCCTCTCCGACAGCAAGATTACAACAAAGATCCATTGATGGATCAATCCACCAGAAACTGAATTTCAGTCCGAGCATTAATTTGTTCCGTTTTTGTCATTATTTTGACACAATAGACGTTTTTTTTAGTGTCGCTCTTTCCTTTACTTTTATCTGCTTCATTTATTCTGAGAAAGCACTTTTGCAGATGTCAAATTGGCGATCAAATGTCTGTCAATTTCTCACGCATCGCGCTCGTCAGCCGACTTTGGATGTATTTAAGCGGCTTTGTTTCCTTTCAGGTTCCATCCGGACTTAGAGCTGTCAGGGGCGCAGGTCGTGTGGCTGCAGGTCGCGCACCGGCCTGCTGCCCTGCAGGACTGCATCGCTGCCATTGTCACGGCAGAAGGACACCTTTCGGTCACCTCCGCCTTATCCAGGCTCGACCTTCATTTGCTCGTCGATAGGCTGGCCCTCCCTCACGTGCCCACCTATGGCTGCAGAAAAACCCTGCACAGCCTCAGCTGGCAGGCAGCAATGAGCAGGTAAACTTGATTTTTATTATAAATTCCACCAGCTGGTTGACTTTCTTGGGAAGGGAGTACTGATTAATAAGTTTGACGATCTTCCGTGAGTAAAAGATCCTGAAAGAGCTTTAGATTTTGGATCCAGACACCCCTGGCATTATTAACTTCACACACCAGGATCACATCTGCAATAACGTTGAGCTTCTGTATGAAGGCCTGCGAGAACAGAGGAGAGGATCTTCCCGTTTCAAAAATCCGATCACTTATTCAGCATGTGGCTACAGCCCTTCAGTACCTGAAGCTCATTTGGAATTGTTCATGCAGGCGTCAGGCCTGACAGCATCATGGTTTGTGGACTGCACAGAACAGCCAGAACATCAGAGTTCATCTGGTTGACTTTGGCCTTACATTTCAAGTTGGAGGTCATCCTTTTATTCGAGCTCCAGAGGTGCTGCTGGGCATCCGCCCCCATATGTGTCTATGGCTGCCTCCACTGGAGAAATAGCTACAGTCTGCTCCATTTTTGGAGGGGAAGAATTATGATGAGCCCCGCGTATTTTTTTTTTCTTCTGAGCGGCACGACAATGAAGAGCGTTGGAGATTTAAGACAGAAGAATACAAGGAGGAAAAAGGGTTCAAGGCCCAGACATTAATGAGGATCAGACTGGATGATGTACCAAAAGATGAACCCTCACGGAGACTTGGATGATAAAATCCTGATTGTAAACCTTAAAAGGATGATGCAGCTGCACCAAGAGGAATGTATCACACCATCAGAGGTCTTGCAGCATCCTCTCCTTGTAGACAGCCTCCCTCAGAGTTCACTGGGCACCAGATCAGAGGAGAACCCTGACAGCCTCCCTCAGCGTGTTCCTCTACACCTGCGTACAAAATAGGCAGTGACAAATATGCCAGGTCAAAGGGAAGCGTTAGTGGTGTCCAGTTGGAAGAACAGGAAGACCGAAGCCTATGACCACCTGGTCAGGTTGTTGAGAAACACTGACCACCCCCCCCCGAGCTCGGGATCCATCATTAATTTCAACAGTTTGAACTTTCAGCCTCATTTAGTCTGCACGCTGACTCAGAAGTGCTGACATTACATGCCCGTGCAGACGCTGCAATACCATTATGGGCATTTTACATGTTTGTATTTTCCGATATTTTATTGAATATAAAAGTAAATATGATTATTATATCATTGAGAATTTCAGCTTGACTGACAGTGGAATCGAACCAAGCTGTCATAAAAATCTGTAGTGGTTTGATGAAGTTAATTTTATTCAATTGTTTGAAGTATATCAGGTTCTTTCATTTACGCCAAGTGTGTGTAACAAATTTTTGGTGCACTAATCCGAAAAGTAGAACACATATAAGCTTGTCTGTGTGCAAACACATTGATGCATTACATGTTATTCATTTAGTGTCTTTGGAGATGGTTCAGGAAAAGATTGATTGATAATATCATAGATGATGATGTATGATGTATATGCACTCAGTCTATAGAGATACACTCCTGCTAACCTCATAATAAAGTATAATCACATTAGCATTATGGATTGTAGTCATGCCAATGCACAGAATATGACTTTGTTTTCATAGATGATGGAATCAATATACTTTATACTTACTTATTCTAGAATGGCGCTCCCAACCCTCAGCTGTGTCTGATACTTCTGTCCACTTTCCTTCATTAACTTTTCGGTGTACTTTATTGTTACCAGACCACTGCTGCAGAAATGGTAACAAAAGAAAAGAAGAGCAGAAGTTTAAACTTCATCTCACCTTAGAAACTGTGATGGATACCTCATGTATGCTGTGATGCTGTTAAGACCAGGAGTCTCCAAGTGCATGATAATTACAGTGAAAAAGCCTTCTGAGGAGTGATTAATTCAGTCATCTATCTATTTTTGCATCTAATAAATACTGTATTACTGTATATTCTGACGATGGTTTGAGGTCAGCAATTACATAAATAATAAATGGCACATTCCCTTTAAACCAAGGTCCCCTTCCATCTCTGTCTCTTTATTCTTTGTAGGTTTCTCCAGGTTCACCCAGCGAGTGTGGAGGATGAGAGACTGTTGGTGGCCATAGTGAAGTTTTTGAACGCCTACTTCAGAGACATTCATACCGAGCCTGCACCAGCTCCTGAGGACAAGGATCTGCGCTGGATACTGGAACTTCTTCTCAACCAAGTACACTTTTATCTTCTGAGCAAATAAAAGCTGATGTTCGTTAGAATATCTGCCTGTGCATCTCCTCCCGCGTTACAAGAGGCCCTCGCTTGAGGGCCTTTCTCTATACCTTGAATCAAATCCCACATCCGATTTGGCGGCTCCGTTTTTGACCCGAAGCAGAACATTTTCTCCTTGCATTTTACTGGAATTTTCGAGTTACTTTTTAATAAAAAGAGGAAAAGAGAGGAAGCTCCTTCAAGGATTTAACCAGCCTCACCTTAGTTTTCTCATTAATTCGTGCGTAAACAGCAACCCCTCCTCTGGCAGCTGAGGCACTTAGTTTGAAAGCCTAAAGGGGTGAGCAGCTCTTTTCCTCCTCTGACTTCTCTGTAATCAACAAACTGTTTCAGAAACATCTGTCACGTTCACCAGTTGTGGTATTGCACGCTCAGTGCCTCTGGATCAGGCAGGCGGAGACGGATAGATTCAGGAATAAGGAGTCTCTCCAATATTCTCTCAACTTTCATACATATATTATGCATTTTCAGCTCTCGTTTTCCAGGTGCACTCTTAAGCCTAGAATAAGAAACAGACCAAATAAAGTGATGCTGGTTTCCATGTGTGCTTCATCCAGGAGACAGAGTCTCTTCTTAATTTGCTGCATGGTGTGGAGAGCCAGTCAGCTCAGAGCCCCAGGGAACCAGCTCAGAATCACGTCAGTCAGAGACTGCAGAGAGAGCTCACCAGTTTCTTTAACCTCCTGCTCCTCCGAGTAGCAGACACCACTGACAGGTAAAGTTATTGATAAATGATTTCTTTTTTTCCCCCTAAGATACACTTGACCACCCGGGACTGTGTTAAACAGCATTTTCTAATATAAAAAGCTAAATTGCTCCATGGGATAGCTCAGCTAAACACACAACATGAAAGACACACATGAATGATTAGTCTGCTAACTGTCAATATTATGTCTGTCTTCTGCCTCCTGTCTGCCCCCCCCCCTCCTCACTCTGTCCTTTCCTGTCTGCCCAGGCTGTGTTTGGCATTAGCCGGCCCCTTCAAGAGCCAGCTGGCAGTCCGTTTGCTTCAGAGCCTGCGGGTATCTGATGCTCCACGTTTCTATGGGCTTCCCAGTCTGGAGAGGACGCTGCAGGGCATGGTCAGCCTGACTGCCCAGCCTGGATGGAGTGTCCACTGCCCTGACTTGGAGCCCACAGTGCTCTGTTCCAAGTATCTCAGTGGGCTACTGGAGGTGAGTGTGAGCGCGTGTGTGTGTGGCTTTCCTGTGAAGTTCCGCGGCTGCGTTCTGCAGCATGTGTACATATGTGTCTGTGAGAAGCCTCACATGAGCATATGCAGGCTTCCTCCCCAGCCCTCAGCACCAGTGGCGCCCGCCAAAGCGGATAAAGGCAAAGCACGGCGCTTTCAGAGGTATTCATTAAAATTAACCGAAACACAGTTATGGAACAGGAACGTGAAGCGGAAGGTTCAGCCATTGATCAGCCAATCGTCACTGAAGAAGCTGATGGGATTAATCAGCCTTAAATATTCCGTCTGTTCCGTTGTTCAACAAATTACACCATGATTGTGGAGCAGAGTGGACCAGCTTGTGCAGCGGACCTTAGAGAGGACCGCAAATTTTTACTTTTGAGCAGAAATGAAGAATCTTACAAAGAGATTATGTGAAACTATGGAAATTTGTTTTCATATCCAGTATCCATGGACATGAAAACATTGAAGACACAGGGGTTTTTTTTGTTTTGTTTTTTTTCCAGTCAAGGTCTCTGGTGGTTATTTCTGTCTCAGTCAGTATCTGAATTCTTTTTCACCCTCTTTTTGTCAGGCACACTGTGACCCACCTTTCACCTGATACTTCTGGCGCTGTAGGGCCCCGAAAGCTCTGTGAGCCTCCATCTGCTCCTCAGTGCGGTCCCACATCACGGTGGCACATTGAAACAAAAATAATTAGTCTCAGCTGTATTTAGCTTTGGATGCATGACAAGAATACAATAATTACCAACTCGGAAGCAATAACTGTTCATCCTGACACGACAAACTCCAGTTATTTGACCTTGATTCGAGGACTTATGGCCAGATGCAAAAACAAAAAAAATGTACACCCGTTATCTAAACATCCTATAACACAAAGTTTGTGGGTGCGCTGATTGCAGTACGTGATGTCTGGGCCCTGTGATAGACTTGTGATGTGTCCAGGGTGTATTCCTGACTTGCATGGTGACTGCTGGGAATGGCTCCAGCCCACCACCCACCCATCCGTAATTAGGAATAAAGCGCCTGTAGAAAACTAATTACACAGACCTAAATCTACAGTGCAGAAAAAAACAACTCGAAACACAAGCGTGCATTCCTCTGGCATCATTATAATCTGTCTTCTACGCAGGTGATCTCCTCATTCTATGTGGAATGGGGAGGCAACTCCCTCTCTTTCATGGGGAAAGGCGTGACCAAGAACGCTCTGATCAGTTTGCTTCACCTGTCCCATGAAATGACATCCACGAACAAGGACAAGGTGAGGTTCAGTCATTGTAGCGCCAACCTCAGCCTGAGCATACCCTTATTCTATATTGTGCCTTTTACAGGACCTCGTTTCTCAGTGGTCTTTAGGGAACGAGGCCGCTTCAGAGGATACAAACGCATCCCAGCTTGGACTCGCTTGGCTCATCCCGCTGTGGGTTGACAGAGATCAGGAGGTAGAGACGGCTTCCTTGTTGTCATAATTTATGTTGAGAGCAATTTAAACATACATTCCAGCTCACCGTATGCAACTCGTTTGCTGTATGCGACAACCCATCTGTCTATATTAAACAGTTCACTGTTCAGCTCATTTTTCAAAATCTCCTGTCAGGAAAATAAAGGTTTTAGCTGCTTGGGTTTGTGACAAAACAAAGCCCATATGTGTTGCGCAGGAATCCTCAAACAAAAAAGGGAACACATGACAGCCAGTCTCATCAGATTCCCTCTGTGTCTAAAAATAAGTTTCTAACAGGCTCCCTCAACACATCTGTGCAGTACCGTTCACATCTATTATGATCCATGGGCGAGTTTTGACATCACCAGCGCTCGAGCTTTGGAGAACTCGCATCTAAATTATGACTGATTGTCACGGCGCCCACCCCCCCGTTTGTCCTAACAATTACCGATGAAAGTTTACATCTCTGCATCAGGTGAGGTGCGCCAGCCTGGGTTTAGGGGCAGCACTGGCATCTGTGCCCAGTGGGTGCCAGGCTCTCTGTGTCAGCTGTCAGAACTTCAGCGGAGGTCTGTGGGGAACGTTGCTCAACATCCTGCTGGATCAGCAGGAGAGCAGCATGGTCCGCAGGGAGGTACGACCCGGCATGTGATTTCCCCAGGGGTCCCCTAGTCGATCTATATGTTGATTCGATCCCACTATATTAACCAATTGAACATCATTTATGTATTACCAACTGAGTGCAGGCAGATGGCACTGTTGTTGGTGCATTGTGGGCACTTGTCTTATTTCGGGTTTGTGTGTCTAGGCCGCATTCATCCTGCAGAGTTTGCTGGTGATGCCCGTGCCTGCCAATGCAGAGGAGGCCAAGGACTCCCACTGGCAGGTCAGCGCCTCTCTCAGCCAGTCAAGACACTTTTATAGAGCATGAAGTATTTTCTCACTCTGCCAGTCTCTGTTTTTTATTGTGTCTGTCCTCCATCTGTTTCTCGCTCCCATCTGTGTCTCTCTCGGATCAGGCTTCAGGTTTAACAAGAATTCAGGACGTACTCCTGTTGAAACATCAAACGCATCTTGATTACATGGCTCGTTTAATGGAGCTTTTTTTTTTTTTTTTTTGGTTTTTGCATATTTAATAGTAAATAGCGAAGTAAACTGTTTTTTCCTCTTTCTCACTTATCTTTTCCAGCAAGTGTGTGTCCATGATGAGGTGTCTGGGGTGTCTTTGGTGGGCCTTCCAGCACTCCAGGCTCTGCTTTTCCATTGCCAGTATTTCCAGCATGTCGCCGTGTCTGCATGTAGTTGTTATCAAGGCAGGTACACGTTCCACCCACAGGCCCACGCCGATGCCATCAGCAGTCCGAATCCCCAGGCAGGAAATCTGTTTGGTAAGCTTTTTTTTGTCTAAAGTGATTACCTTCGACAGGATTCACGATTAGCTTACATATCACGTGTTCACGCCGAGATAGATTCGGACAATTCCCTGTGGTTTTGGAGAAGTGACCGGCAAGCGTCCGCCGACTCCAGGAGACCCTCCAGCTCCCTCTCCACCTCCAGCACCGTGGTCAGCCCTTCTCTCCCACCCCCCCCCCGCACGCAGACCGTCTGACAACAGAGCCGTGTCAAGTCAAGTGCGTTCCTGTGTGTCTCGTTGTCAATCACAGGTTAGAGATTCTGCGTTGCACACCCCTCTCCAAGGCCCCTCCCCAGGCATGGTCACAGAAGACACCCCTGCCAGCAGGCTGATGGCTCAAGGTAGACGTTCTGTCTATGTGGTCACATGCACACGTCCCTAAAGACTGACCATTTTAAACTGAAACATCTCCAATGTTTGAAGTAGTTCTTTTGTAAAATGGAGCGTTGTCTCTTTTTAACGATAACCTTATGCCTAAAAACGATCTGAACCAGCCGCGAGGCCTCTCTGGAACTGTTCATTGATGTGTTTTGCAGGTCAGAGTGACACAGACACCAACAGCTCCATCACTTCCCCAGACTCCCAACAGAAAGCTCTGGACCCCGTCGTTATGGTAACGCCTGACCTCATGGCAGCCCACTGCGGCCTGCTGACAAACCTGCTGGCCGTCCTGCCAGCTTTTACCCTCCCTGCCCTCCGACACGCCCGGCTCCTCCAAGCCCTGGCTGGGTAAGGGCTCCCATGATGCATCTGCAGACTCTTACTGAGACGTTACTGGCTCCGACTATGAACTTTAAACTTGAGAAGAGATCGTTTAGTTTCCACGCTGTAAAATCCACTGTAAAATTAAATTTATCATGCAATATGTTGATGGAAAATTAATACATTTTCTAGTGATCAAGCGTTTTGGCACTGAGGAGTCATAAAATCAAATTTTAGCCTGAATGTGAGATTAGTAATTAATATATGTATGTTTTATTCAGTAGAGAATTCATTTGTAGCGCTAGTCCTCTCTAGCGCTTTCTTGATTTTCCATCAACTTTCTGTACTTTCCCAGTCTGGTGCTTACTGGTCCCATAGAGAAATGCCTGACTGAATTAAAGACGCCAAACATTCTACCCGCAGAGAGAGAAGATATTAAGATCCAGGTGAGGAGATTTGATTGACGCGTCTGAGTTTTTTTAGTTTTTCTGGAAACCGTGGGTGGGTAAAGTACAGTAACAACTTAAGCGCGCAGCACAAGGTCGTCTGAGGACAAAGCCTCGTTTTGAGCGTAGGTGGAATAATCAGCTGCTAACATCGCTGCGTATTTCTGTTATTTCGGTGTGGAAATATTCGCCTCTGCAGTTTGCTTGTTTTTGGAATTCTCTTACTCATTCAGTCTGTTTGCATGAATGCTGGCGTGTGCGTGCGCGTGCGTGTGTGTTTATGTGTATACAGTTGGTCATGCAGCTTCAGTTCCTGTCCAGTTTCTCCAAACTGCTTCAGTCATGTGTCACCGTGAGTCCCGACCTGGTTGGACAGATGGACACGCTGAAACAGCTGATGGGCGCTCTGGTCGCGGTGCTCACGCTGGATCCCCAAAGTTTAGGTCAGAACTGTTGCGCTTGCTGTCTCGTAAAAGTGAAAACTATATTTTGGAGTCTTTGCCAGAGAGGCTTTACTGCTATTGATCGTACCCTCTCCCAAGTTTGAGCTCCAACTCTCCCGGCACCGCGGTTCGTGCTTCCTGAATGTCTGGTGTCATAAAAGCGGTGAGTCACTCTTTCCTCCTTCAGACGCAGGTACTCGGGACGCAGTTTGTGTGTGCTGGACAGACTTGTTTATGCTCCTGGCTACTGTGGTGAGGAGGGATAGCTCAGCAGCTTACCCATCTGTCTCTGCTGCACTGGGGAGACGCTGGCGAACGTTCGCAGGTATGCAGACGTTCTTATTTGTGTGCGTGCAAGTGACAGAATTAATCACAGTCCATTTTGCTGCTTATATCTGACATTTACCATTTCATCATTTACATCTCAAAGACAGTTTTTTTGCGTAGATTTCAGTAAAAAAGTATTAAGATTGTCCTCAGCTCAGTGGTGTTGCTGTATTTCTGCCATCACTAGGGCCTCTGCACAGCTCCTGACACCTCAAGAGATTTATAGATTCAGCATCTATTTGTGATCTTGTATGTTAACACGCCACAGTCACTGAAAGTGTGAGCTGAGAATTGAGGTTCGCGCTTGTCACACTTTCCCCATCACCCTGAACTGCACACCAGACGCAGAAGTTGAACTCAGACGTGACATCGAGCCGCTCCCTAACTCCAGAATGGACATTCTCACAGCACAGTTGTAATCCTCCTTCATCCGTTAAATTGGACCCCTTCTAAGGGTCCAGCCCGGGTCCTGAGCCGAGTCGCTCCAACAGACGGGTAGTAACAGTGACCACTGTCTGCCCATCAGGGCTGCTTTTATCATGTGTCTCAAGTGATCTGATCACTGCAGTCCAGCCACGAGACAAGGTTAAAACACAACCGATGTGTCCTCAGGGTCTAATTCAGAGGTGTTCTGGGACATATTTGCTATCTGGACCACTTGCTTTATTATCCTAAATTATTATTACCCTGAAACAGCAATTTGGCTTTCAGTCTTTTAATTAACACAGTAAAGAACATTTTCAACGCATAAAGGACAAAAGGCATAGGTTAATGAAATAGAATGCTAAAGGACACCAAACAATTCTAGGAGTATTAAAATCAGAGATAAAAACACATTAATGTGGTTGCATAAACATGAATATGACCACATAAAGAAAAGGTGAAAAACACAATTTATGAATCTGATGTTCTTTTTTTATTTTACTTGTTTTATGGCAATATCAGCATGTAAAAGTCCACAAACTTGGTGCTGTTAAGCCAGCAAAAAGGTGAGAAGTTTGATTTAGTCATGAATCTTAGGGCCTTTAGGAGAAGTAATATTCGGCTAAAGTGAGTACCAAATTTAAAACTAATTATGATTCTCCATGTAACAGGAATCTGTGATTCGATCCTTTATTATCACATAAGCAGAAAATGAAAACTATCAAGCAGTAAGTTGAGTCTTCTCTTTGCGGTGAGAATATTGTAACAGCCTGAGGAACTTTGCTTTCAGCTGTAATTATTGAGCATATTAGCTCCTCTGAACAGATGCTGGAACCTGATAATCACATCTTGTCCTTACACTCCCTCTACTCCTTTTACACGTCGTCCGCTGTGATTAATAGTGCAACAGGGGAATCTGCTGACTCTGGTAAAAGATGAACCTCTCTGCATGCATATTTATCCCCCGGTCTGGGTATCTGCATACACAGTGTGACTGTGGGCACGTGCACATGTGGCTCCAGTCAAGGAGAAATATCCCTGAACAACACATTTGCTCGACGCCGTTTATGAAAGAAAGATATTCCCCAGCCACCGTTCTGTTTTCCTTGTCCATCTGCAGAAACGGTGTCGGCGTGTGTGAACGAGAGGAGAGCAGACTCGCAGCTCCACGCAGCAGCGCTGCAGTTCCTCTCCGCGCTGTTCACAGAGGAGACGAAGAATCGGAGCGTCGAGGTCACGGCGTCAAACGGCCAACCAGCTCCTACGCTGTATGATGTTATCAGAGGCCCACCAGTAGGCCAGCTGTGTGACCTTTTGCTGCAGGTATGCAGAGCCCACTTCCCACGGGTGCTTGAAATCCTTGAAAATGCTTGAATTCCAACATTGTGTTTTCAAGGTCTGAAAAGTGCTGCAATTTTAGTTGAAGTGCTTGAAAGTGCTTGAAAAATAAATTAGCAATGAAGAATGCCAAGTGGCCTCCCTTTATTTACATAAGGCTTTGAGTTCTACTGTAATTTATAAACTTTTTGCTATTATGAAACATCATTTGAGATATTTATAGCATAATACAATGCATCATTGTGATTAAAAGCATATGTAATCACATAGCTCCTGTATTTTAACCCAGCAATAAGGTGCTGGAAGATTTTGAAAGTGGTCCTTGAGTGTTTGAATTTATGTGTGAATTGATATTAAATGACCTCTATCCAGACTTTATCTGAAATCTTTTTAAATGAAAACACTGTTTTTTTATTCTCACCTCAGAGTTTTGAGAAGATGACCTTCCAGGAGCCTTTAAAGAAGTTCACAGCCAGAGCTCTGATGACGTTGCTGGCCTGCAGCCCTGCAGCTCAAACCCACGCAGCCAAAGGTATCAACGCTGAAAACACGCCTGATCGTCCAAAAGACAAAAGCGACATTTAACCTAATTTTATTTGGCTTCCCAGCCGGTCTTATCGACAGCTGCGTGGAGCAGCTGAAGCAGAGCCACTCCCAGCTCAACCTGGAGTCGGTTCGACCCGACAAGCCTCTCCATCGGAAAAAGGTCAGCGGAAATTTGATGGAAATTCCCAGTCAGGAGCTCATCGGTGGCTGCGTTCACTTATTTTTTCCACTATAAAAGTGACTCCAGCATAAATGTTATTGGATAAATATTATGTCTTTTGTCCTCCTCAGCCCCTCGCAGGCTGTAGAAACCAACTTTATCTTTAAACACGCTCCACTTTGTGATGTCTGTCTGCATTATCAGGAAGAAGGCTGTTTGAAAGAAGTCAAGTTGACGGTGGAGATGCTGCGGAGCGCTCTTTACTGCAACGATGAATGCAAAGTGAGCCTCAGCGAGCCCCTTTTAATTCTCCTCTCCTAATTGTTCCGTAATGAAACCTCGGAATATTAATGCCGTCTCTGCAAACGAGATCCACCTTAATGTGTTTTTCATTGAGGCCTGTTTATTTGTTTGTCCCTGGTGGTTTTATTAGACTAAACTGCAGTGTTTGCCCCGCACACACACACACACACACACACACACACACGTTGAGGAAAACACTGATTTTTTTTTTTTTGTTTATTGAATCATATGTTCTCGTGCGCAGGCCTTTCTTTATAATTGTGTGTGTTTGCGTGTTTGTGTGTAGGGGGTGGCCACAGATGCTCGCCTCACACTGGCGCTCTATGCTCTTTGGCCCTGGCTCTTATTGGACGACCCCACCATGGAGGCAGTGTTGGAGCTGCTGTGCGTCTACACGGCCAGTTTCACCGCAGGTCTGCGCGCGTGTGTGTGTGTGCGTATGTGTGTGTGTGTGTGTGTGGGGGGGGGACTGAGTCACACACATTTCGGACTGAGGGCAGCATTGTCCCCCCCCCACCTCCCCTCTTTCTGTTACCACTGAGCAACATTGTGTCTCCCTGTCTACCGCCGGTGCCCGCTTGCCTGCCAGTCACAATAGACACACTGTCATGGCAACAGGTTTCAGACCAGGGGGAGATGATGTGTGGAAAAGCGAACCCCTCCCCCCCACCCCCCCTCACCGTCGGCTGCCGCACGGGTTTTTTTGGGTCAGACTCAAAGACGGGCGCGCGCAGGAAACACGCGACCCGCGCTTCCGACGTGGCGTCGCCACGGAAATCTTTCTAATCAGGAAGTTCCTGTTTGTGCCTTTAAGTGCGCCTCCGTTTGATTGGCACCTGCTCCTCAGCGAGAGCGTGCGCTCTGATCTAAAACTCGCTCACTTTAGGCTTCTGCAGGAATCAGTGAAGTCGGGCACAGCGTCTCCCTAAAGGGGAAACCGAGCAGCGGTTGGTGTTGAGGCTGCAAGCAGCCAGGCTTAGTATTACACCATCCAGCCTCGGGCTACCATCTTGTCTCCCGAGACTCCTACATTCTTACCCAATGTTTCATCTCCTCTCCCGCTTCTTCATCCGAGGCTTTGTTTGCACGGAGGTTGTTGTTGTTCGTCTGCGCCACACGCGCTTCCCAAAGATATTTTCGTACCCAGCCCGGAGACTCGCTCCTACCGACAGAAAGTTTAAAGTTATTTTCTCGCGTTCCCGCGGAATTACGGCTGCTGCGTTATTGCGGGGGGAGGAGGGGGGGAGGGGACTAATGAGGAGTCAAGATTTCCTCCGCCTCGCGTCAACAGCCATTACCAGGCGCCGCTCCGCTGTCAGTTCCGCGGCAGACCACCTTTCCTGACAGGTATTAGGGATAACCGCGGGCGAGCATCGGCTTCTAACTTCCACCGCCAGTGTAGCGGGATTAGTGTAGCCAACAAGCTGTCATGTTCCGCAGTTAGCAGCATCACTCCTTTCGGGGGGCGATGTCTCGTCAGGGCTTGTTTATTTCTGGAGTTCGCCGGCAATCTACAACCGCCGCAATTAACCGCGTCAGTTAGCCGCCGCCGGAAGAGGGATAGGGTTTGGTTACATCATGAATCTTTATGTTGCGTTTGCGCGCTGGGCTCTAAACAGCCTTGGAAGAGAGGGAACCACAGCCCCAGGCTACGGAGCCGTCTCCCTACCCACCATCACTTGTTGTTTTACTGGTGAACAGAGAAGAAGAGCTGTTCAAATATTTTATTTTCGGCATTTGCGCAACAGATTTGAGCCTTTCTCAGGGGGGCCGCGCACCCTGGGCCCGTCCTGTGGCGTTCAAACCCCACTGGTTTTTCCAAGCGACGCGCTGGACGTCACCGTTGGGCTTGGTGATAGATGATTTTTACGTGGAGGTCAGTGGGGGATTCCCTCCTGGCTGCCTCGGGGAAGGCTCTGACGCACTCCGACATCGTTATTTACGCCCTAATGAACGACACCCAGATCGTCTGGGAAGTGAAACGTTGCTCCGGAAGCCTTCAGTCCCCAGCGCGAGGGCGCGTGTGAACTGTAGGGAAGAGAGTCAAGCCCAAGTCTGAGACCAGCGGCGCAGCGAGATCCGGAGTGAAATGAGCTTCATCGTTTGTTGTGTCTTCGCTTTCAGGGTGCAGCGCTCTCTGCGGGCCCGGCCCCGCGTCGGGCTCCAAGGCGTCGCTCGGCAGCTCCCTGATGCACTCCGTGATGAAGCTGGCCTCGGGAGTCGCCCCCGACAACAGCGCTGTCCAGAAGCTGGCCTTCTCCCTCTTGGCGAACCTCGCCTCGTCCCGAGACTGCCGAGGCGTCCTGCAAAAGGTAGCCCGCAGGTCCGGTCCTCGAGGGCCGCAGCCCAGCCGGGATTCCGTTCCCAGCGGGCGGACCCAGCTTTCACTTGGGATCCCGCTCCTGCCTGGTAGGACGGAAAACCCGGCTGGACCGCCGTCCCTCGCGGACTGGATCTGCACGCCCCGCCTCAAAACCTGGATTCACGTGTTTTACGGCGCGGAAAAGGCTTCACGCTGCGTAGTTCCGCCCTGATGTTTGCAAGGTTTTGAAAACTTTCCCGCGCTCCTCTCTCTTCCAGAACAATTTTCTTCAAGCCTTCCTGTCGGTGCCAGCGCCCAAAGCGGGGGGAAGCAAAGCCGCCCTCGCCGCCCCCGGCGGGGGCCTGCTGGGCCCGTGGCTGAAGCTGCTGGTCAATCTCTCGTTCGCAGAGGACGGCCAGCAGAGCATCCTCAGGGTGAGCGGCGCCCTGGAGCTGCTGGCCGACCTGGCGCAGCAGCAGCGGCGCCCCGCGCTCCTCGCCCTGCACAACCTCTGCTTCTGCCCGGCCAACAAGCCGCACGTCATGACCAGCGGTACGCGACCAAGGCGGAAAAACCCGCGGATAAAAGTGCACCAACACCTGCGTTTCACCACCAAAGCAACAGTTTATTGGAACGTTGCTAACTCGGTTAAGTGAACAGGAAGTCACGTAGCTCTGAGCACTAGCCGTCACAGCTAAAAACAAAAGTGTGTTGAAAGTCAAACTGTCGGCGTCTTATCAGAAGAAAAAAATCTGATTTCCGATGCTCATCCTGTACAGACACTGAGAACATACCGAGTGGGGGGCTGCTGCGAAAACACACTTCCTGTGCGGTGGCGAAAGCGTAACCTGTAAGCGGAAAGTCTTGCGTCAATTAAGCGCGTTAAAATTGGCTTTTGTTTTGTTTTCCAGATAACGCCATGAAGGTGCTGCTCTGCTGTCTGGACAGTAGAGTGATGGAGACCTGCTGCATGGGAGCGTCTGGACTCTGGGCGTTGCTCCATAATAACCAAAGGGTATTTACACACACACACAAACGCAATGTTGTCCAACTCAGTCCGCGAGGGCTGAAATCCAGCCGGGTTTTGTGTCCTACCCGGGAGAAAAAACGATTTCACTCAGGGAAGTTCACCCAGGTGAAGGCGTTGTCTCCCGGTATGATGGAACACCCGGCTCCCGGATCCCAGTCCTGGTGGACTGGGATTGGACACCCCTGCTCTCAATAACCCTGCAGAAGCGTTTAATCCAGGGGTGTCCAAACTGGTCCACAAAGGGTTGTGTGGCCTCAGGTTCTTGTTCCACCAGTCCAGCTCACCCAGTTTGACCAGTCAGCTGTTGAAGACTCAGATGAGTTGATGAAGTGGGTCCAGTCTGGTGTGCTGCTGCTGGGTTGGACCAGAACCTGCAGCCACACGGCCCTTTGAGGAAGAGGTTGGACACCCCTGGTCTAATCTGTCCTCCTGGTTGTCTCCAAAGGCCAGGACGAGTCTCAAGTGTCCCACCGTGCGATTAAGAGTCAAGGAGGCGCACGCCCGCTTTAAGGGTAAGCATCCATTCGCTTTGCCGTCACCTGAGGTGTCCACACGCCCGTCATGGTTCTTCCCTGTCCCCCCTCAGACCCAGAGAACAAGCAGGACCCCACGTCGCTCTACCTGCTGAAGTGCCTGCAAAGCCTCTCCCAGCTGCTGGACCACTGATTGCATTTACACATTTGTCTCTTCCGTCCTTGTAACGCTCCGACGCCGACGTAGTAAAGCTTCCATTTCAAGCACAACCTGACGGTCCCGGCTCTTTCCTGCCACGTCCGTGGTCGGCGCCGCCGTGCCGCCACGCCGAGTTTAATGAACAGGATCCTCATTTACCACCAAAACAATCAACCCGCAGCTCGACCCCCCCTGCGCCGCCTTCACAGTGAAAGGCCAAAGTCGCTCGCTCATCAGTTTTGTTCAAAATCAAACTTCTCGTGACCAGAGGCCCAGAAACCTTCCGCCCCCCCCCCCCCCACCCCGAAGCCCACCCCGCCTCTGCCGCAACAGCGAATCATTTCCAGTCGCTCGACAGCATCCTGAGTGTGTCTATAACCACCGAGCGTACAGGAAGTGCAGCCCGGGCGCCTCTCCGCTCGCCTCATCAATGCGGCTTTCATTCTCCGTCGCCGGGGGCGACATGGGCGCCGTACAAAGAGGCCGCTGGTACTCGACGCTTCTCCTCTTTCTGCCTTTTCTGCCAGGTAAAGATCTGATCTGACTGGACGCGCGTTGTGCTCTTGTTTCTTTCATTGTTTTTACTTTTTTTTTTTTTTTTTTTAATGAAGTCGCTCGTCGTCCCGTTTTAACGACTTTGACGACCCGGTCGGTTGTCAGGATGGCGTTCCCAGGTGTCCCGCGGCGCGGGGAACGGAGATTAAACGACGTTTTCTCGGGCCGGGGGAAGATGTTGTTCATTTTGACAGAATTATTCGGGGGAAAAAAAAAAGAAACCTGCCAAAGTTCTCTCAGGGGCTTCACGGGACTTGAAATCAGCCGTCGCTCAGCTCGGACTGAAGCCTTTGAAAAGTTGGGTGCTTGATCAGCAGCTATTGTCAGGTGTGTGTGTGTGTGTGTGTGTGTGTCTCAAATGAGCCTAATTAGCATTACCCATGGGATGGCCTCTGATGTGATAATCATCAGGTAAGGGAGGGAAAATCCCCCCCCCCCCCCCCCATCAGTCTGATATTTGCTGGTTTAGTTTCATTAAAGCGATTCCTCTGGATTCACATCCTGGATTTAACGGATCACTTTGTGTCTAGTCGCCTTCCCGCAGAGCAACGGAGCGACGGTGACGGTTCGCCTGGAGGAGGGGATGGTCCTGGGCTGCGAGTGCCCGTGGCAGGGCAACTTCAGCATGGTGTCCTGGACCAAAGCGCCCAACAAGGACCCCATCGCCATCTTCCACCCGGACTACGGAGAGTCTTTCTCTCACCATTACCGGGAGAGGACCCAGTTCCTGAGGGGCTCGGCCATGGACGGAAGCATATCCCTGAGGAACGTCACGCACCGGGACATCGGCCTGTACGTCTGCTCCATGCAGACCTTCCCTCAGGGCTCCTGGAAGAAGAGCTTACAGGTGGAAGATTTAGGTAACCCAGGTGGAAACTGTGACCTGTCGCCCCCCCCGTGACTCACGCAGCCACACTGAACTGGTTTACAGCGTAAGCCCACCCTCGCTATACCGCGGTTCACTTTTCGTGGCTTCGCTGCTTTGCGGAGTTTTTTTTTTCCAGTGCTTTGTGCTCTGAATCCAGATTGGAGAAGTGCGGGGGAAAAGGCACCTCCAAAAGGCGGAGGAAGACGTTTGAACTTTGAAAGTGTTTAAATAAGAGAGGACCGTGAGAAAATGTTAAAGCCTGCGAGGAAAGTGTATAAAAGTGTGAGGTTAGGGGTTTTACCGCCTTAAAACCTGTAAAGTAATTGTAGAAAAACAAAGCTGTCCACTTCGCGGATTTCGTCTATCGCGGGTCATTTCCGGAACGTGACCCCCGCGATAAACGGGGGTGCACTGCGTACACCGTTATACCTGAATTTACAAGTTCTGTTTTAGATCTGACGCTGTGGATCATGAGTTTACTTCGTTGCGTTTAAACCTCCGGGCGGGCGTCGAGTCCCCTGCTTAACAGGACATGCGGCGCACGTGTCATGAGCCACACTTGGTGTACCGCAGGGCTCCGTCTCAGGCCCCTTTTGTTTCCTGTTTCTGTGGTTCTGGTCAGGTCGGGCTGCTCGTCGTTGCTGTGTGATTCTGGCCTGGTGGTCGTCACCCCTTCCTTCATCTTGCCCTTGCTGATCTACTCTCGCTCTCTCACCCTGAGAGGGATGTTTTAGAAATACTGGATCATCATTTCTGCCTTAGCAGCACCTTGTTGTCCCTGCTTTTATAAATTGGTTTCATTGCCCACGGAGAGATCTTGTTCTCTGACTCGGTTTCCCGTTTGCAGACGAGCCCCCAGAGGAAGAAGACGACATCAGCTCGGAGACCCGAGACGCCATCGAAGCGGACGCCGAGCTGGTGGCGGAGCAGCACGGCAACGCGACAGTCGCCTGCGACCTCCGGGGCGACGAAACGGCCAGCGAGGTGACTCTGGAGAGGACGCCGCGCCCCGAGCAGCCCTGGGGCGTCGTCGGGGAGTGCAGGAAGACCGAAGGGGGCCCGCTGGCCCTGAACTACAGCGACAGGGGCCGGCTCAGCTGCAGCCGCGACCTCCACCTCAGCCTGCACCTGACGGGCGTGCAGCCGCGGGACGAGGGCCTCTACCGCTGCACGTGGAGCGCCGACGGAAGGCCGCGGAGCACCACGGTGCTGCTCAGGGTTCAACCCCCAGGTAGAGACGGCCGACGTGTAAACCCCTCGGACTCGGAAGGGAAGAGAACCCGTGAGAAACGCGAATGAAAATTCTGTCTCCAGGTGGATTCGACCTGTCTGCGTACATGATGTATGTCTACATCGGGGCTGGGGCTGCTGGCCTTATTTTATTCGTCGTCCTCGTCCTCGTCGTCCTGGCAACCAAACGCAAGTAAGAACCAACAGCTACAGCGTCTTCAGCAAGTGAAAATCCTGTAAAACCGGTCTGTGTTGTCCACCGATGCGTGGTGAGGAGGGAGTGCAACATATTGTTCCCAACACCCAACCAGCTGTTAATGAATCATATGACATATATCTATATCATATATATGTATGTATTTGTGCGCCTGTTTGATCTGACACAAGTGTTCCTTTGATGCGGTGATCATAAATAGCACCTCCTCCTTAGTGTGGCTAACCTGTGATGGAGTCACTCACAGCCCCCCCTGCCGTTTACATCCCCTGCGTCAAAGTCTAGAATAAACGGGTGTGACAACGACAGCTTTCTGCCGGGTTTTACCTAATTAGCACTGACGCGCGTCCGTTGCGAACGCGTGTTTGAAATAGCGCCCCCCCCCCACCACCACCACCCCCACCACCACTGACGCGTGTCTTTCCGTGCCATCGCCACAGGAGGCGGAGGAACCGGGTGGAGTACAGAGTCAAGCTGCGCTCTCAGAGACCGGTGAGCCTCACCTTTTTCATCATCTCGTCTTTCGCCCTCAGTCTCGACGCCTTCGCCGCCCTCCCCTCCCTCCTCCTCAGGAGCGCGCTCAATTACAAAAGCGTCCCGCTCTACGCCTAAGCTTGCTCCTCCTGTCGAGCCGTTGCCCCCCCCCCCCCCCCGTGTACTAATCCCTTCACTCACGTGTTCACAGATTCATAACCTCTATGAGAACATCTCTGTGTGTCCCAGGAGGAAGTCCAAGCAGAAAACACAGTGTCCAATCTATGCCAACCTGCTGACCGTGCACGCTCACAACCCTCCAAAGACAGAAACGAGGCAGCATCGGCCCCGTGAGGCGGTGTGCCATGTTTGCCCTCGTTGACGTCCGCGCACATGCCGACACTGACCGATACTGTTTAACCGCTCTCGGAATGGATTATCTTCGGATAAAACGGTGCCAGTAGTCATTGAGCAATCACCCTTTTTGACCCCCCCCCCCCCACCCGGAGTTAAACAACTGACACCAGCCCGTAGCCGCTCTCCGCTGGCCCCGCCTGCACCCCTCAGTGGGACAAAGGCGTCTACACATCTAACAGGAAAGAAACGCAGTCGCTCGGAGGCCGTACCCTGACTGGCAGCTGTTGCCTCACCCCCCCCAAAGAGCCCTCCGCGTGGGAGGTGTGAGTTCTTGTAACAGCGTACCCTTCTCGTCAAAGCTCCATTGTGTTCAGGGAACTGTTTTTTTTTTTTTTTTTTTTAAGTGTAATGTTTCGAAGTAAAAGGCAAGGACAAGAGACAAGAGTCAACCATAAAGGGACAAAGAAAGAAAAAACATGTTTTAGATGTTGACAGCGGAGCAGGAAGACCGATCCTGCGCCCTCCTGAGTCTAATGTCAAACTGTACAGTGTGAAAACGGGTTATTTCTTTTGTGATAAAGTCTTTATTTCTTAATGACTTGACAGCTTGAGATGTCCTTATTCACTTACCCTCTTTCACTTTCTGTTTAATAATGTATTTTATTGTTTAAAGGGCTCTTAAATCTCCTCTGGGGTAGATCGGTTAGATCTGTTTCAGCGTTTTTCCACATCGGAGCCGACCACCAGGTGGTGCTGTTTCCCTCCTGCATTTCAAACAAGTGGTCAGAAGAAAAACGATTCCAACACAATCAGTTGACAGAACAAAAAAAAAAAAAAACTGCTGCCATGACTGAATTTATTCACCTTTTTGAAGTCATCAAAAACATATTTACATTCCGTGAAAACTAGTCCTACACGCTACGTATCCAAAGTGCTATTAAGACGTGACAGAACACCGAACGTGACGGACACAAACACGGTCAGAGCAACGGCAACAGAAACCCCGACGACACCCACAACCGACAACAAAAAAAAAAAAAAAAAAAAAAAAACGGCGAATGATGCACAGAAAGAACAGCAACGTTCCCGTCCGCTGGTACGGCCGCTCCGCGCGTTCCCGTGGATCCAGACTGGGGACGGACGCGGTCGTGAGCTGGGCGTCGCGGTGGAGCCTCTCGACTGTCTGCCAGCCTGATTGTCGCGAGGATCCTCGTTTCGGTTTCCGCTGAAAGGAAGTCGGGGTCGGGAGGAACTTTGAAGAGCTCTGAAGGCCCAGAGCTAAAAAATAATAATAATAAAGAGAAATAAGACATTTGAGGGCTGAATGGACGAAACATTCCAGTTCTAAATCTCACAACTGGAATCAAAAATCAGAAAACTGATCACAGGCTGATGTGACCTCTGTGCCCCCCCTCCTGATGGGACCATGGGTGCCCCCCCCCCACCCTCCCGGACTTGGATTAGTGTCAGTCAGGCTGTTGCGCAACACGTCGAGGCGTCGCCACACCACAGTTCCTGAGGGGTCGAGGCTGACGCTCCGTCCACACCGGCCCGACGCCGTCACGCACCGGAGGAACCCGGAGCGCCGGGAGAACCTGACAGCCGGGGTGAGCAGATTATTCCGGGACCTCTGCAGCAGGTCGGAACGCCTTCGGGCTAACACCGTGGACATCGCCCCCCCCCCCCGACACACCACCACCACCGGGCTCTCGCAACAGAGAACCCAGCAGACCGAAGGTTGGACACAAGGCACTTCTTCGCCGCGTTTCCGCCACGGTTTTCCAGCCTCGGAGGAGTCTGAGGAGTCGGCTGTGCTTCTGCGTCCCGTCGGCTGATGGAGGGAAAACGGGAGCGACACACGTGGAGCTGCTGGACCGTGAACGCTTGTGTTTGTAATAAATACCTCTGTTGTCTAGTAGAACAGGTGATTCAACTATAGTTACCCCCCCCCCCGCGTCCTCAGGGGCCCCCCGGCTCATTTAAACCACATCATCAAGATTCAGATTATTTCTCTCTTTCACACCGGAACAAGAAGTCGGGGTGCTTTTACACTACTGGTTCCTTCGCTTTATGCTAAGCTAAACGCTAAGCCAGTCTGAGACAGTGGCTGGAAAAGTGCGTTTTCAACTTTATTTTGATTGTTTGTTTGTTTGTTTTTTTTTGTTGGCTGTTGTCTCCGTTCGTGGGAACTTCAACAGCTTCGCCTCCCCGCTGCGTCAAACGCACCCCGAGTGAACAGAACTGTTGATGCAGGTCACCAACCTCTGACCTCAGCGCCTTAAAGCCCCGCCCCCCGCGGGCCAGGCCCCGCCCCCCGCGGGCCAGGCCCCGCCCCCCAGAGGGACTATTTCTCCACTGCTGTGCGCTGGCGGCGTCTCGGTGGAAAAAGGGGCCTGGTGGCGGTTTCACCCGCTTGGGAAGCAAAGCCCGAAACTCACGCGCCCGGAGCTTCAGGACGCACACACTCACACGCACACACACACACACACGCACACACACACACACACACTCACACACGCACACACACACACACACACACACACACACACACACGCACACACAGCACACACACACGCACACACACACACACACACACACACACGCACACACACACACACGCACACACACACTCACACACGCACACACACACGCACACACACACACACACACACACACACACACACACACACACACACACACACACACACACACACACACACACACACACACACACACACACACTCACACACACACACACACACACACACACACACACACACACACACTCACACACACTCACACACACGCACACACACACGCACACACACACACACACACACACACACACACGCACACACACACACACACGCACGAGACTAAAGCCTACACTTTTGACGCCGTCGCCGTGGACGACATATAAAAGGGGGGGGGGCTCCTCCGTCAGTAGTCATGTGACCTGTGCCCTCGACTGAGGTCCACGTGCTGTCCTCGGGGGGGGTCAGGGTCCGGGGGAGGGCGCGTGTCAGTGCGCGGGCCTCGCGCTGCAGCCCTCCTCGTGGCCGCCAGAGGGCGCCCTCGCGCCTCCCTGCTGCTGCTCGCGCTCCTCGTGCAGCTCCTCGGGCTCGCGCGACAGGAAGCTTGGGAACGTCTGGGCGCGCGGGATGAAAGTCATCGTCAGGCCACTTCCTGTTCGGGAAGAGGAAACAGGAAGTGGTCGGTCAGGCTCTTCAGAGTAAAAGTCATGGGAGTTCTTTTTATTAAGGGGGGGGGCATTTATTTAATTTGTTTTATTTATTTAAAGCTGTTCAAACTTGGTAAAACTGTTGCTTAGCGAGCGCCCACAGTGACGTCGACATGCAAAATGAAGCTACACGAAGGGCCAGAAAAACAGGTGTAGGTGGCTCTTACGCAATAATAAACAAGAAGAAACCTGTTGTGTAACTGTATCAGAATAAAAAGTGTTGGTTTCAGGGGGATGGACGCCATCATTTTTATAAAACCGGCTGCTTTCTCTCAGCCTTAATATAAATTAATCTGCAGTTAGCGTTTAACCGCTGACCATGAAGGAGTAATGGATACTCGTGGGTGGAGGGCCCTTCTGTGTGACCATTAATGATGTATGAGACTACTTTTTGGAGACAGGAACACTGGAGCAGGTTGAGAATAATATGGCTGGAAGGAGCAAACGAGCGCTGGAATAAAGTCCAAGGTTCAGAGTCAGTACCTCTGGGGGTTAATTGAAATTTGATTAATCAGTTCAATGAGTTTCCACAAGGTGAAAAAAAAGATAAATGACATGAATTTTCCATGAATGCTTATGAATAATAATCAAATTAAAAATGCAATATGATGTTTCTGTTTCCAGGAAAGTGGAAGTAGCAAATAGGATGCACTTATAGTAATTAACTTTTTGTGTATTATAAAGTCACGGTCACACAACTTTAGCATCACGTGCGTCGAGCATCATCGAATAATCAGTGTTAAAACAGTGATGTTAATTAAATTCTAAGATGTTGCAATCATAAAACAATGATCCAAAGTAGATGAGATTCGGTGCAAAATTGAAATATTTCAACACAAACGGGAAAAATGAAGACATTAATTCCTGAAACTGAAAACTGAAAAGACAAGAAAAAACTTTTTGTTTGACAAGAATCCAAATAGATGATTGTAAATATGCATAGAATCAACCAAACAGACACTAATGTGTGATGCGGTTTTAAAATTGCCCATTGGTTGTGTTTCATTTTATTACTTTTCAGCGATTTTCACCTCAGCAAGACGCATCGAATCTGTAAACAACTCCATTAAACATAGTTTCTAAACTCTAATGCGACAACAACAACAACTCAAAGAACGCCTTCTGACAATAGTCCAGCGGTTTTTCCGTCTGTGCTTCCACCAAACGGCTCAGGCAGTCAGAGAGTGACGACTGTCTCAAATCAATGTGAAGAGCACGTGTCTGCCACAGAGATCAGCCAGTGGAGATAAAGACACAAATCCCTGTGGTCAGAATTGATGTGCAGGACGATGAAGAACCCTAATTAAAAGAAAACACTCTTTCTTGATGTGAGTTAAAGGAGCGAGTGGCGGGAGGAAGCACTGAGGGGCTGGAGTGGGAGTAAGAAGAGACCGAAACAGAACCAGTCATAAAAGGTGAGTCATACACAGACACACACACACACACACACACACACACACACACACACGCCTCAGTCTGCTAGTCGTTTCCATCCAGCCCTTGCTAAAATAAAGAAAAATGAGATACGGTTCCATAAAGGTTCTGAATGCAGCTCAGCCCATGTTGCAGGAAAAACACTGCAGGTCCACCAAAAAGAGGGTGGGGGGGGGGCATGGGGCATTTTCTCTCTCCTCCCCCTTGAACTTAATAGATTGCTGAAACGACTGGTGTGCAACCAGGCATATCCTTTTCACATCTTTGCCAATACAATCCCTCCCCTCAACCAAGGCCAATTTGTGCTGACAAAAAAAGAAAGAAAAAAAAAAAAAAAACAGAGAAAGAGACGAGCGGCTGAGCACGGAGGAGAGGAGAGGGTGAGGCAGATCTCATCATCTCCGCAGCCGTAACGCAGCAACACCCGTGTGTGTGTGTGTGTGTTTATGTGTGTGTGTGTGGCGCCCCATGACGGCGGCCCGAGACGCGCGCACGCGCCCGGGAAACAAACAAAAGGGAGAAATGATGGTGTCAGCTCTTCCTCTGCTGTCCTGCTCCGAGGAGCAGACAGTGATTTGTCAGAGGCTTTTCATTACCGGGGGAAGGTCGTGTCATCCAATCTGGTCGAGGGGTGGCAGCCCTGGGCTGGAGCAGACAGGACAGACAGGGGGGGGACCACACACACACACACACACGCGCGTGCACTCAGCTATACTTGCTGTTCCCCCATGCGTGTGATGATACACACACCTGTCTGCACCTTTCTTCCTCATAATGTGATCACCCAGATGGCGTCCTAGTAACGACCAGAGAAACAGGCTGCACGGGCTCGAACTCCAGAATACGAGAGTGTGTGCGTGTGTGAGTGTGTGTGTAGCCTGGAATGAATAATAGATCAGGCCAAAGCAGCTTAACGATCAGTCAGTTTCAATTTGATAAATGCAGCCGAGCTTTAAAACTTCCCAAGCTCCACCAAAAAAAAAAAAAAAGGAGTCGGAGACCCGACCAGGTGAATGGAATGAATTTTTCATGACACCCACTTCCGCCTACATCCACCCCCCACCCCCCCCCCCCCACCCTTCGCCTGTTGCACTTCAGACAGCCTCGCCGTCCCCTCCCGCTTTGATTCCGGCTCCCCTCTTGGTGAAATCCCCTCGTATCGCTCCCCGGCGATCAAACAACAGAACAGCACTCCCTTCTATTAGAATTGCTAATCCTGCCGCGCTAAAAGCGAGGAGCACAATCACAGGACGCGGGGAGGAAGAGGAGAGAGAGAGAGAGAGGGAGAACGAAATGACAAAACTATATATTAAAACAGTCCGGGGAAAGTAACGCGGCGTTCTTGTGCTCTTTTAGTGCGGGTAATTGAACCGTTTCCAACAGGCACGGCGACGTCCTCTTCCTCAACTTGAAAACTTTAAAGTGCCCTTATTTGTATGCATCAGCAAACTCGGGGAACAGTTTGACTGAAATGCAAAAGAGGGAATAACATTAGGACAGCAGAGGTGGGATGCAGCAGGAAGTGGATAAACTGGGTTGTTTCTGGAGATTGAAACAGTTTGAACAGAGGTTGGGAGTACAGCTTCTCCCCTCCTCCGCTTTGGTTTCACAACACTTTCTTTTTTTTTGTTGTTCCCGACTGCCTTTGATGATGGTAGAAGCATTTCTACTTATCAAACAGATGTGATGGATGACGCATTTCCTCCCATAAACTGCTGAAAACACACAACTGGGTGAATGAACCTCCATGGCACCAGGAAGTGTTTTTCTTAATTACCCCCCCCCCATCGCCGAACCCGTTGGCTATTTTAAAGCAACCCGGGCATGACTCAGCAAATTGACTGTGCTGATTGGATATTCATCATTCATGCAGGGACACGGCCAAGGAGAACGCACACGCTCTAAAATCCTCCACTTGGACGTTTTGTACAGAATTTAGTGTCTAAACAGCATCAGAGTCGTAACTAAGACACCGGCGTGGAGATCTCCAAGCTCCAAATGTGACCTTAGCGCAGTTACGTGTCTACTTCCATTTTTAGGGGTTTGAAACAGTTGATTGGCAGGCGGGTGTTGAGGTCGTTTCTGTCGACAAATGAAGAGGATAAACGGGCTGGCGTTGATTTCTGGGTGCTGATTGGATGTTTGGCAGCTGTTTGATGAGAGCGATTTAAAAAAAAAAAAAATCTTCCAGCAAAATATAAAATTCTACGATCCAGATTCACTTTTATTATTAGTCGTAACATTCTAGGACAGGAAGCACTGACCAGACCTCAGAATTAATATACAAACCTGTGTTTTTAGCCAAATCAAAGAAATCTTGTTAGTTTGCAGGGAAATTATTGGACAAACGTATTGGCAGGGAGTAACGATCGCTGGTGGGGATTTGAGAGGTGTATTTGGGAATTTTAAGGGGACTGCTGGCTCTGGATGAAAGTCTGGTAACATGTTTCTGAGTGTGAATGCAAGAAGGTGATCTAAGAAACAACTGAATGACGTGCCTGATCAATCCTGCAAAAAAAAACAAACAAAACCTAATAGAGACACGTTAGGATGAAAAAGGTATCACAGAAAGTGTGCACCTCTCTCTCTTACTGAGAATCAGTTTGCCCTCTTTGCCAGCTTCAAACACAACAGTCATTCATGATTGCGCATGAGCAGGAGGATACATGCTTTTTTTGGATTTGACAGAAAGAGAGAGAGAGAGAGAGGTAGAGGGAGAGAGAGGTAGAGGGAGCTTCTCTGCTGTTTGGAGTGTAAGAAGATTACAGAGACTGGACCTATAAATAATGACCCCAAGGTCAAAGCTTCATGAAAACATGTTGATGCTACCAGAGCAAGATTCATATTTCTGCTTTTAAGCTCGTCAGGGCACAATTAAATGATAATTTAAAAAAGAAAAATTGTGGCCTCAGCTTTTCAAAAGAAAATGATGACATCAGAGCAACTTTCATCTTTGCCGGGCTTTCTGTTCCGCTCTATCAGTGAAAGCCAAAAGGCCCGTAATCCTCAGATAATTCCACTAATCAACTAATACCACAGACAGAGCATAATCTCATCAGCTCTCTAATCACCTTTCTGCCTCTGGCCTACATCTAGACATTAACACGCACGCACACGCGCACGCCCCTTTACACACGGATGTTTTGTTGCTGCTTGTAATCTAATTTAGATTATGGGTCTGTGTGTCATCACAGAAAACAAGGTTAAAGAGGAAAAGGCAGCCTGGACCAGCCGAAAGACAACGAGTTTCCAAGCACAACGTGTGGCTGAATGTGACTCATCTTGGATTTGATTCGCATCCTCCCTTCTGCCGCTGGCTGTGTTTCTCTTGATGAGCCAAAAAAACGGCGACGCTCGTGTGTAAAACCAGCCGTTATTGTTCGAGATTCACGGTGAAAGACAGGCGGGCTTCCCAACGCTGGCAAAGCTCTTCAGAATGGAACCTAATCCGAATTGAAGCGCTACACCCCCCCCAAAAAAAAAACTAGACGATGAAGTCACCCGCCTCTTCGTCACCTCAGCGGAAGTCCTCCATACGTTACCAGGGGTGGGCGGGGGGGATTATATAGCGACGGCGTGCGTGGTAATTGCTCGCTCCGCGCCTGTACCTTGGAAACTGTAGAGGTCTCCCACGCTGTTCTGACGCGTGATGTGCTGCCAGTAGGCGCTGCGCGGCAGGGAGATGGACTTGGTTAGGGTCTCTCTGGAGTGGATCTGAAACAGACAAGAGACAAGTCGCACTGTCTTTCACTTCCTGTGGGGTGGGGGCGGCTTGTGGGGGGGGTGCATTGTGCTGGCTGAATGGCATGTTTTCACTCAGCAGGCAGGATGAAACTACATTCGGGATCATGGGGGGAAAGTGTCTGTTTGTTTTTAACTTTTACTTCCAGCGTGAAAGCTGCACGGGCCGGAATACGTGAAACCTGTCGCGATTCGGCCTCCACTTTTTGATGAAATATGCCGCGTTTGGAAATAATCCCAAAGCAGGAGGCTCATCAAAGAGCGGACAAGCCGACATAAATCAAGACTACAGATGATGGTGAGGAGGAGGAGGAAGAGGAGGAGGAGGAGGAGGAGGCTGAATCCACGGGGGTCAGAGGGGAGTGAGCAGGTTGAAAAGCTTCAGTGTGCCTTCATTAATTAGTTTCAGTCAAATATCGAAGGGCCGAGCAAATATTCCTTCAATTCCGCGCCGCTGTGGCCGTACCTGTGAGCTCTTCTCCATCTCCTCCATCATCCTCTCGTGCTGCTGGGCGATGGCCATCGTGGCTGAGTGGACTCGTTGGTAGATCATCTCCCCCTCCCGAGTTTGGAACGTGAACAGACCCTCTCCCGTGTCGCACATCCTGCGCCAGGAACACACACACACACACACACACACACACACACACACACACACACACACACACACACACACACACACACACACACACACACACGCGCGCGCGCGCACACAGACAGACAGGAAGAGGTGTGCGGGCTTTGATCGCTGATTTACAAACACGCGTGGATGAATTATTGGCTTCCGGAGAGGCGCCGTGCCTCTGAAGTCGAGCGCGCACGTGCACGATAGACGCGCAGACGCGCCCGTCACATCAGTGCCTGAAGCGCTCTGCAGCAAACGTCGACATCCCGGGATGTTTCAGAGTTTTTTGGGGTTTTTTTTGCTTTTCCCGACACTTTTCCGACAGATTTTTTTTTTTTTTAACCCCCGTCGCTCCTGCCAGCGCTTCAGTCACACACACCCTCTCGCACAAAAACAACACTGATGCACACCGACACCCACCTTCCGGACTCGAAGGTGAACCAGGTGGAGTCTCGGCCGTACCGCCGCAGCGAGCTGAGGGGCCACATGACCAGCTTGAGGCGGGGGTTGTGTATGTCCCACAGGTAGATGTTCTCGTGTGTGATCTGCATGGTGCACTCTCCGTAGATGTCCAGGTTGGGGGTGGGCATCAGGTACACGTTGAAACGTTCTGGGGAAGAAACAAAAATGGGTGAGGAGGACATGCAGATGCAGATATTCCTAATTAATCCCGTATTTAGGTTTTCCTCCTGACAGAAGAAATCAGGATTATACTCTAAAATATAACATTAATCTGCTGTTTTATCCTTAATTTATTGCCTTTTTGAATGTATAAAGGGTGTAGAGATTAGAAAGGATTGTTTTGACTGAGGTTTAACACAAAACGAGATGCTGTATTTCTATGAAATGTTTTATTTTTGATTATAAAACTGTCTTTTTTTTAATCACTGAAACATCAAATGGCACAAATATCGGAGCTGCGGCGAGAGCTACTGCTCAGCAGGGAGGCCGAGAGCGCCAGAGATATCACGGGGAATGAGCACATTTTCATATTTTAAACCTGCGAATTGAAGCTTTACGTCAACCAAAGCAGCAGAGAAGCGCTTCGTTTGGTCTCCGAATGATTTCGCTGATGTAACGATGTCGACGGCTGCTCTGAAACGGCCTCGCCCCGGTCTCCAAAATGTGACACTTTCTGTGGCCGTTGCCACGAAACCCCGTCCTATTAGAACGCACCGTATTAACAGAATTATAGATTTACTATCGGATGTGAGACAAATGTAAGAAGGTAAACCAGCTCTGGCGAAGAGAAGAGTTAATCCTCTGAACTGTTCACACTCCCGGGGGGGAGGATGAGAGACAGAGAGGGCGACGGTTCTCTATAAAGCACATTAGTTCGCACTAATTATGTTTAATGATACAAAAATAAGTCATGTGTCTTCAGCGGATTGGAAATGACAATGTGATAGTGGGGAATATTTTTAGGGACAGAGAAAATGAGCTGGCATTTTAATTACCTGTCCCTTCTGTTTACAGATGGCCGGGAATTGAGCCCCCAATCACGGACTGGGGTTCTTTTGAGGCTCTGGCTCACTCCACTCTGCCACCACCCAACACCTTTAATGTAACTATCAGTACTGCAGGAGAGATGAGCTGTGCGGTTCCACTTCGCCGGGCCAACTGCGACGCACCGGCGTAAGTCTTCCCCTCTACGGGCGCGGCGAATTCAAACGGGTTGATCGACGGCGAATTCTTTTCAATTACTCGCCCTTTTACAACCCTAAACTGCTCTTCTTTGCCTGTTGCCTTTTCAATTTCCTCCGCGGGGTTTACAAATTACCCAGAGAATGAGTTCCGCCACGACTCCGCTGCCCTGTTGTCTCCTCTCTTTTCTATTTTCCATTTCCTGTAAGTGGAGGAAGAGGGGAAGCGTATTTCTTCCACATGGCTCTAGGAGCCATAATCTCATCCATCTCTGTGACAAGCTTCATTATGAGCGAAGCCAGTGATGCACAGCACTTCTCATTAGGCCTCGAACAGAGCCCCAACCACAGCCTGTGACCTGCTCGCGCACACACACACGCACACACACACACACACACACACACACACACACATACACACACAAATACTCACATCTGAACATACTTCCACAGTTGAATCCTGTGCTCTAACAAAAGCCTGTTAGAGGTCTGTGGATCAGATATTGACAAAAAATAGGTCTTATTAGCCAGTCCTAATTGGACAGTGACTGTTCTGCTTCCCTAACCCTCTGAGGGGCTCGCTTGCATTAACACCTATGGGCCCCTGGCTGCAACCGGTAACTACTCGGGTAGCCGGCGAAGTGGGAGAGATTGACCCTGAATGGCCGCCTGTGTTAGCAGGCACTAATTGGGCACTCACCGTTCTGCTCGCGCTGCACCCCCGCTGCTAACAGGTCCGGTTCGCCCAGGCTGATGTCGTTGAGCCGGCAGCCCAGACACTCGACACACAGCAGCTTGCACCATTCCTCGGCGTCCAGCTCTGCACAGAGGAGCACAGTGTTAATGCGTGTCCACCATCCCCGCTACAGGCTGCAGACGGAAGGCTTTCAATCCAGCCTTTAACTGTGTTTAGCGTGTTTCAATAGGCTCCAACGGCGGGTTTATCGGCAGATAAAATGTTTCATATGTGTGATATGAGGAGAGCCAACAGCGCAGGGAGGGGTGGATCCATATCATTGATTCAGCGGGGATTAGAAGAGAGGGCCAGTGACAGCGCGGCATCCTGCCTCCCTCCTCCGATACGTGATTTCAAGACTAGGGGAAGCTAGGGAGCTCTGGTAGAACAACATGGCCCCAGTCACAACTCAAACGCAATCAATAAGCTATTTTGTAAAATGAAGGTGGGCTCCGTGCTGTAGCTTGCGAACTTGAACGGATAAAGTATGAATTCATTACACAAAACAAAGACTTTGTCAGTGGAGTAACCTGGTATCCTCTCTGTTAAATCTGAATCTATAACAGCTGCCTCATCCCAGCAGAGACAAACCCATCTAGGAATTCACACATCATCATGTATATCTATTATACATGCATGTAATTTATCAGTATGCATATATGTAGAAGTGTATATAACATTAATTATGTTTTTTTTGTTTTATTAATTTCAGAATGAATCATTTAAATGGCATTCGTGTTGGTCTTGGTTGTTCTCTCAGCCTCATCACCATCATTGCTTCCAGCTGTCTGTACCATGATCACCCTCATGTGTGTCACCTGCGTCTGATCATCTCCAGGTGTATTTAAGCCCGCCTCTTCTTCCGCCCCCACTTGTTAGACCGTCTTACGTCTAGCCTCAAACGTGCTGCTTGTGTTGTGTTTAGATCATAATGTGTTGGGTTTTTATTTCCTGGAGTGAAAATCTGGTTCTGTCAGATTCACTAGATCTGTCTACCCAATTGGTGTGAACTTTGGTATGATCTGTGTGTCAGTGACTCCAAGGTTGGAGTCTTGCGTTACCATTCCGAGACAAGTAGTTGGAATGGAGCTCAACTCTCCACCCATGTTGGAGGTTAAAGATTAAACATCTAGGAGCTGCCGTCATCATGATCCACAGTGTGATTATAATGATGTTCAGTGTTTGGGTTCATAAACCACACCAGTCTGCTGTGAAAGCACCGTTCTTTCACTTTACCACTTAAGATTCACCCGTTAAAACAAATGGCTAATCAGCCAATCACAAGGCTGCAGCTTTTAGGCATGTAAATGTGGTCAAGGCAACTCCCTGAAGTTCAGAGCTTCAAAATGGGTATGAAAGGGGATTTTCACACGCAACCATCTAAAGGGTTTACACTAAATGAAGAAGAGAAAATATCCACTGAGCTGCAGTTGTGTGGACAATTTCCTTGTTAATTTGAGGTCAGGATTTGGTGTAAACAACATGAAAGCATGGATCCGTGCTGCCTTGTACCAGTTGTTCATGGTTTAAACGCCTTAAAACTGTTTTTACATTAATAAGTAATTTACATTAATTTGTCTGTCCAAATTTAAATCCACAATAACCTGAAATCCACTGATTAAAAAAGAAAATCCAGGGGCGTTTCAACAACAGCAATAACAAATGGGGGGGAAAATAGTTGATCAAATTCCTGACAGACAAAACACCCTGAGCAACTGTTTGATGGATTAAATATTTCATGGAATAAATTAGTAGTCGTGTGTTTACTGAGTGTTGAAAGGAGCTGGGGTTCCACTTGTATCTGTACAGCGTTTGACAGCTGGCAGATATCTGGAGAATCTGTTTAATTGGAGGCCCAGTGGAGACAAACTCTTGAAACGAATCTGAAATTCCGCGTGGCAGTCTGTTGTTTGTGAATACCAATTTTCCTCCCTATTAAGCCAGAAAAACTGTGTTTAGAGTAGGGGGAAAAAAAAAAGTCAATTGCTTTATGTGAGCTTTTGGCAAGACTTACTGAGGTATGAAACGAGGCGAGTGCCAGAGTTTCTGTGAAGCTCCTTAACTCCGGGCCCTGCGGAATTCTGTGCAGCTAAGATCACTGAGGTGCGGGAGTGTGTTTTCTGTGTCTATTAATCAAAACAACAACCCATTCTTTGGTAATAGGAGTGTCGGTAATTTCGCTACGTTACACCTCAAATGACTGGGACGGCTGACAGATTGTCGGATCGGCGGCTGTATCGACATCCCTTACCGTCCGGGCCTCCTCATTCACCCAAACAAATCCAGAAATGCGCGAACGCAGTTGCTCATTCAGAGCGAGCATGGCCTTTAAGCGCCTCTGAAACTCCCACACTTGCAGTGGAAAATCGAACATAAATAAACACTTTATCAGCATAGAGGCAGCAGGAGAAGGATGTGTGTGTGGAGGAGTGTGTTGGGAGAGGGAAGGCATTGTCCCCCCCGCACATATTTCAATGCGGCCGTTGTGAAATTCACGCTGCTTTCGCCTCAGTTTGGTGGAGGAATATGAGGATTTCACACCCTCAGAGGTCGCGCTGCTTCAAGTGGAGGTGAAGAGCGCGCGGCTGTCAGAACACGGGGAGGGTTGCAGGCCTTTGTTCAGCTCCCCCGTCTCGGCGGCGGTGGGGGAAACGGCGCAGAGCCGCTCGAGCCGAGGCACGTAGGGGTTATTTTTAAAAGCTAAATATCTGCCGATTATCTGGAGGCCTAATTATATTTTTGTTTTGAGTAGTCAACGCTTCAAAAAATAATAAAAAATGATTGGGCTTCTTCGGATGGCAGCACTCATGTTTGGAACTTTCCAAATGTCAGGTTTTGTGCGATCCAAGCCAGACAGGCGGTGACACGGTGCAGGAGGTGATACGCTGCCTAATTAGCACCTGATAGTTAAGATTCTCATCACACAGCCTGACCTGACAAATTCAGTCCTGCCAAAAAAAACCCAATAATAATAATCTGAACCAGTCCAAGATTGAGGGAACGTGGTTGTAAAAGTCAAAACTGACTCAGACTGTTAAAAAGTGTGAATTTTAAATGAGAAGGATGCGTATATATGGGTATTAGTTACCAAACTGGGCATAGGGCTGTACATTTAGTGGTTAAAATAACCTTAAAATTATCACTTTCATGCCTTTCTTTTTAAAAAATACAATAAAAACTGAACCATTAATTTTGAGAGAGAGACAAATGAAATGTTCTATGGTTCCGACACTGAAGTGCAATTGGACACAAGGTGATAGAGACGTCCATATGTTGGTGTCGGGCGGGTTGGTGAACCTCTGGACACAAAGGAGTGAGTAATCATGGGAAACAGAGCAAAGGCAAGGCAGAGTTCACTGCTTTCAGGTCAATAATATTCCCCCTGAGGTTTTCTGTTCTTCTCCATCAACAGATATTTGATCATTACACACAGGCGCGCACACATCCAGGAGGCTGGAGTTAAGACGGAGTTCATCCGTGCACATTAAGGTGTTTCCTTTATAGCCCCTGGCTTCCTTTTCTCCCGGCTCCATTTATTTGCAGCTAAAGAGCAGACCAACCATGCACAGATTTCAGGGCCTCCTTAGCTTTCTGTCCACGTAGCGAGGCAATTGCTGTCGTTACAGTTCGTAATTGGGGCTGGAAACTCCAAACAAAAGATGCCCGGTATTGTTTTTCATGCCTTGAAAGTCATTTCTTTAGGAAAAGCTCCTCCCATTTTCTTATATAGCAGAAAATGAGCATGGCTTGGCTCAGTCACAGCTCCCCACAGCCTCTTTACCTCATGCTTTCTCTATCTGCCTCTCACTTTTCATTCTTCCTCCAATTGTCTCTGTTTTTTTTTTTCTTTTTTTAAATAATGCCTCCAACCTCTCCCAGAGGACTTTGTCTGAATTTTGAATATGGGGGAAGAGGCACACACCTGAATCACAGGAAAATGTCTTGGCAGTGTCGTCACAGAAGATGATCACCACAGCGTGTTTTCTCGTCTCCCTCGGCATCCGGGTGATGTTCTTGATGTTGTTCAGCTCAGTGACCTAAAGAGGAAGGAGATAAAACCAGCAGGAGATCACCAGACATGAGGCTAGTAGCATAAATTTGCGATTATATGTAAAAAAATAAATAAATAAAAGAAAAAGAAAAAAAGAGCCGATGTGGCCAACAACATGATAATTATTACTAAAAGCTCTTTATTTCAACAATATTAGCTCTTCTCAGCATAATAAAGGACTCATCACTGTTTATTTCGTGAATAAATGCGACCCCGTATTTGTTTTGCATCCATCTGTTCGAGTGCCTCTCCTTGAAACAGCTTTTTCAGTCAATATCGAGGAGAGCGATCAAAAGCATCCAAATCACTTTGCTGGGACATTGATGGAGGGGGGAAAAAAGAGAAGATTACATTTAATAAAATATCACCTGCATTTATGGGCCATTCTGTTCAACAATCCTCTCTTTGTTCACTCCGCCTGGGAGATAAGGACCATTACATTATTGGAGTCCATTGTGTGCTATCTGTGGGCCCTCTGCCAGGCTGTTGGGAATGAATTAGTTGGGCTCTGTGCCCATACAGTAAAGCCACATTGTTTAAGGTTAAAAGTCCAAACTTAATAACACCCACAACATATGTGGGCCACAGATTTCCTCACTCGATAACATCAGCCATAAAAATACCCTTTACAGCGTGGGACTATTTGCCTTGGACACAGAGATTTTCTCAGAATGAAGCAAGGAAAACACAATAGAGCGATGCAAGGTTACGTATATGTTCCATTCGATATGTTATTACACATTCCAAATATAGAACCTGAATATTTCATATGAGAGGAGGTCAATGTTCCCTCTGCAAAGATCACTATACATTTTTTCCTCAGGCAGGCATCTCATACATATAGGTTCCATGAAGCTGGCCAGTGGGAATCTGGAAGCCACGAATGTTCTCATCACTTGTTTGTGTTCGTCAGTTAAACTGAGAGTGTGTAGCTGCATCTGAGGGAGAGCTTTGGGTGCATTCCCAGCCCGAGGCACTACAGAATCTGAGCAAAGTGAATCATCTGTGAAGAGACCTATTCCTCAACTCTTCTTTTTTTTTTTTTTTTTAAACTGAACTAACTACATTAAATATGCTCAGAAGACTAAGTGTTCTCTGGTGCTGCTGTGTGCTCCCATACAAGAGGTAATATCTGAAATTTACTAATGATATTTAGGACTCTCAGAGCTGGTTCAGTGTGTTAGAGGGCTAGTGTTTGATATCTGGCAACAGAATCCACCCTCGACTGCTAAGTTTGCTAAAATTAGAAGTATCCTGCACCCGAGACATTCAGACAAGACGCAGCAAAATAGCTGTTGTTGTTGACGTTTTTGATGTGCCGGACTATTTTCGGAAGCTAGCGACGCTAAGAGCAAATTGGCATAAATTGACTGGCTGTGATGGGGAAACGCGACTAACAGGAAGTGATAGAGCAGAACAGACGGATCCTTTCTATGTTGATTCTGTAATTCGGCCAGCAGTGCAGCCTTATTTCCCCTTAAAGCACTGCAGCGTTGAAAGGAGGCCTCGGACGTGACCTTTTCCTTGATCTTTGCGGCGATGCATTACCAGGTGCATTGGTGCATGCACGCGCTCATTGCTCAACCCGGGCTGGCCGGGGGGGGTGGGGGGTCCCCTGTGTGACAGCGTGATGCAGTGGGCAGAGAGGAGCTTTGTTCCCATTTGGAAAGTGAATGAAAATGATCCGCTTCCAGAACATGTGGAAATTGTAACAGTGAATTATTGACTGTGTTAAAGAAATCCTCACTTTATTTCATAATTACAAGACTGGCAAAGCTCCCCCGATCTTTCCTAATCACAATAAAACACAGTTTCACTGTAATTGTTTAATGCGACTTTGCCTCACCAGTAACCGGAGCATTTTAGAGGCTTCCAGGTGGGGAGATATATTTATATTCTGGATTATTACTTCAAAAGGGGTGAAAATGCCCTAGAGGAGGATGAGGTTGCAAAACATGTTTTAATTTGTTAATTTATCTCTCGCTCCATCGCTGGACAGAACATTTTTGCACGGATATGGGTCTCAGCAGGAATTAGCTGGCGCTCTTTGAAAGCGCTCCACGGGAATCTTCTTAAGCCCCACCTAGACTACTCTCACCTTTCTCAGTGCCGTACCGGGGGAAACGCGGGACGCGTTTTAAATTTAAAAATAAAAATAAAAATCCCCCCGTTTTTGTCGATGACCGGCAATCAATGTTGTCCGATTTTATCAGCAAACGGTAATTAAATCCACCAGTTGGTCAAATTGAAACCCTTGGCTGTTGTCTTCCGAGTGTGCCCTGCATGACAATGCATCGGCGGTATCACCGAAAGCTCGCCCGCCAGCTTCATTTTCCTTTTAGAATTCAGACAGACAGAGATGCAGTTTCATGATCTTCCAGAGACTCTAAATATTTAATGTTTTTCTGATGGTGGATTAAATAATTAGGATTCCTACTCTGGAGAGTATGAATATTGATCGTGAATATTGATTTGTCTGCAGCAGCAGACCTCCCATTGGAATCAATGTTGGGATTTTTGGGGTTTATTTTTTGTAAACGGCACATTAACAACAAGCCTCACAGTCCATTCTAAGTTTATAGATGACCGTTAAGATGACGAATCAGTTCAAAAGTTACTTTACGCCATCAAACTTTAACAGTTTGATGGTGTGGCTGACACCTCGACTTGTTTTTGCAGCTCCAGCAGACAGTTTTCATAAAACTGTTTTCCCCCCTTAAATCTTACAGTCATTACAAATGCCCTGATTGTGATGACTTTTTCAAACTGACAAAACAATATTGGGTCCAAATTTTCCAAAAAAATACATCTCTGCAACTTTATAATTGCACTTGGAAACCAGGCTAACTGCATCTAATCAGCCGATTGGCTGGGATGTTGCTCGTGTCCGAGCCAATTTTCGTTAGTTTGACAGTTTATTGTATTACAAAAGCAAATTTAATCCATCAGCTCCACCAGGGCAGCTGTGAGATACTTGCAGTGATGTTTAAACATGTCAGACAATCCTGTAAACTGGATAATGAGCCAAACCACAGACAGCAGCCTTTTTTCCTAATGGGAAGGTTTTAAAACTCCGATTCAGGCGTCATTATCTGACATATACTGTCCAGAAGGAGCGACGCAGCTGAACATACAAACAGCCTTTAATTTAGACCACTTTGAAAATGACGCTTAAAATAACACAAATATGGTGCATAAGTGGTAAATGTGCAGATATGCTACTTATGTTACACAATGAAATTGCACTCCACTTTATTACTTCCATTCTTTTTAATGACATTTGGTGTGAAGTTTTGGTATTTCCAACTCAAACTAAAATGAAGCAAATACTCTTTCGCTGCTCTCGGCTATTTGGCCATGTGGGAACGTCCACACACCCTGAACTTTGCACAAAAAAAAAAATCTTTGGTTTTAGACCATCCAGGCCTGAACCAGCCGTTCAGTTGAACTGCGTCTGTTGGCAGCAGATAACAACTGTATTTGCAATGTTGCGCTGAGCAACCACCAAAGCAACCACAGAGTGAAATGGTCTCATTACCATTTAATGTTGGCATGTTTTAAACCTTTTTTTTTTTTTTTTGGTCACATCTTAACGTTCACACATTTACTGGTGACTGTGACAAATGGATTCTTTGGCGTAAGAGACTCATAATAAATATGTTTGTTTTAGTAAAGCAGCAGCACCTTGGGTTCATATTAAATTGCAGTTTTCTGTCAGTAACAGAAAATAATGCTAATCCAGTGAATAGTGGTAAATTATTAAAAGGTGTGTTCTGATCAGAATGTGATGTTTTGAGGTTCTGTGTGTTTACCTTGTGGAAGCTACGGAAGTACGCTGCCTTCTCATCAGGGTACTTCTCCAATCTCCGGGGTCCTTTACTGGAGGCCTTCTTGAAGACAAGCCAACACCTTCGGAAGATCTGACAACAGAGAACGATGGCAGCTCTGTTAGAGAGACGGGAGAATTCCCAACGGAGGAGCACCTCGAATCAAATCCATGAATATTACAGGTGTGTAGGAGATTCGGCCCTTTAATACCCTCTGACCCTGCACAAAAGAAGCTTATGGTTATGAATTTAACACCTACAAGAATGCCCTCTGCTTTAACTGATCCACACATAACTTTGACTTTCAGAAAAAAGTACCAACAATAAGCTATTTTCATTTGACAGGGCTGTGAAAGATGAATAATCGGATTGCTCAAAACAGGAAAAACAACTTTTTTCAAGCAGCTTTTTTTCTTATTTATGTCCTAAAATCTCCCCATCAAACATGTATTATAACATATACTAATGGAAGATAAAGAATACATGAGGCAAGCTGTTCAATTTTTTAAAAGTCCCCAATTCATCCCAGTATTTTTTATGTATTATTCACTTTTTTATGCCTTAAAAAGTTAATACCATAGAAATACTGTATATTTTATTGATTCTGTGGTTTATTGAAGTCCCAGTGAGCAGAACAAGTTTCAGACTCTGTTTCCAGTTAAACTAACGCTGCCCTTTATGTATGGCAGCAGAGTGCGCATACCATTTCTTTTCTTAGCACACAATGAGATTATTTCTGTTCTCTTTGATTAACTCGACACTTCCAACAATACATGCCGTACATCTGTTTCAGCCTTCACTTCACAGGAAAACCTTTTTATAAAAGGTGTAAAAATCTATTACGAGAGGACAGATCAGCTGAGGAGGAGAATGTGTCCTGCTGGATGTAGCTGCCTATTTTTAACAGTGGGATCCCTCTATTTCCTGGCGGAGACAGCCACTATCACTCCAGCTGATGAACGATGGCTCCGGGCTGCCTGATTGTGTCGGGGAACCGTGAATGTACAATTAATTTGTTTATTCAGCTGGTGCACTTCATAAAAGGCCTGCCGCGCTGAACTTGGCACTTTGCAGTAATTGACTCGAGTGGATCCCTGGGTTCTTACTGGTCTGCCACGTAAGTCTCTGTTCCAGTTAAGTGTTGGCCAAGCCCATTACAACCAGCCAAAAGAAAACAAAATAGTGCACTAAACACCCTCTAATACACTGTGGATGGTTCTCTAAAGTGTCCATAAAGCACCTTAAAGGAGTTGGGAAATAATGGTGTGATTCAATATCACACAGTGTGACTTTTTCCAAAATAAAACGGCTTGTAACGACAAAACAAAAGTGCAGCTTTGGCAGAAACACTGAAGTGAATCCCTTTTGACAAAGGCCATTATCACATTTGCAACTTTGAAACCGTAAAAATTAAAGCTAGTCCCGATTCTCCTTTGGGGACTGGAATCAAAGTGATGCTGCCTGCTTGCCGCACACAAAGTAATTTACCCTAGTAGAGCTCCGATTAAGTAATTATACAACCACAAAAGCGGCTCAGCGAGATAGCCTGTGCATAATGAGAACAAGGGGATATGAATGAAGAAGGCTCAATTTTGCCTGTTTCACTGTTGTCAAAGCTTTGTCAAGGATGGTCCCATTCTTCTTCTGCTGCTGCTTGTTCTTATTCAAAGGCACTCTTACACTGATTGTTATTACAAAGACATGAATGAGCCTGTCAACTACTTTGCAGCAACTCATTTATTGCCAGAGCAGCGCTGATTATACCAATTGGCACTAAACTCACCAGGAAAAAAAAGACCATTTGATGACGATAAATCCATTCTAGTTTGTCTTTTTTTCTCCCTTTGACTTGTCCTCTAATTATTTAAGCGTTTAAGAAGCTCCCTCCTCTACCGACCCTGTAACTTTGATGAACAAAGCCGGCATGGCAATGTTTTTACAAAAGAAATGTAAAAAGAAGCGGCCCTGGCTTCTGGCAAACTACAAACAGAACTGCTTTTGGCATGCTTACACAAAAAACATTAGAGACCCATAACCAAGAAGAAACTTGTCTTTATTGTCAGGGATCCTTTAAAATGAAATCCTAAGTGTCTGTCCATCTAAAGATGCATTTTAAAAAAAAGATTTACTAAACTTGCAACTATCCCCATCTTCAGCCTTTCCAGAAGCTTCCAGAGCTTTACATCTGACCACTGGGAGTGGATAAACATGTACTACAAGACTGCAGATCAGACTGGAAAATGCTCTGAGAAATGTTCAAAACACCAAGTTCATATCAACTGGCCAGGAATTTAAATGTCACTGCAACGATCCTCTGTCTAAACCACAAACGGGCACTTGGATTTATTCTGTAAATCATCTTGGTTCTGCTGCTGTTGTGACATGCAGGCACTGAGTAATGACTTCTGTAAGAGCTTCAGTTAATGGAGGTGCAGCCAAAGCAGTGTCACCAGGTTACAGATGAAGCCCATTTTACACCGCTCCTTCAATTAAAGGCTGGACCATTGCTCCTGCATTCTGCCTCTCCGGTCTGTATAAACTGTAGAAAGGTGAAATGTGAGGTCATTGTTGCAGAGGTAGCAACGGCGCAGAATCGATTACCCTGTAAAAGGCAGAGCTGGCGGAGATGACAGCAGAGGGAGGCTTTCATGTCAGCGCCTCTGCACATCGGCAGGTCAAACGCAGCCTCAATTCTAAAGTCTGCTCAAAGCAAAATTATTTAACCGGCGGTCGCGCTGGAGCGTTCCGAAAAGTGCAAAATTCACCGAAATAAGAAGAACACGAGCGAGACTTAAAGAGGTAATGTCGTTGTGAGCACATTCTAATCCAGACCCGGTCGTTAAAATGCATTAGTTCATTAGCCAAGTCTTAGAATAATGTATTAAGATAAATGATCATCTTTATTAATGGGGAAAATAAACAAGCTGAGAACAAAAACACGTTACATTTGCATTTTCATTTAAAAGAAAAATTTGTTTGCATGTGAACATTAATATGCAGCAATTCAGTGTGAAGGTTAGTATCACTTATGTTTTCTTGATGCATCCCTTTTTTAATTCCAGTCCCATGAAAAAAACAAACTCATTGATCTCTTGAAAGTAGGGGAGAAAGAAGAGCTTCATATAGGAATCCCATTGCCGTATTATAATGTATACCATATTCAAGTGATTAAGTATAACTGCTTTACTTTTTTGATTAACTAACTGAAGTACCTAAACTGTCAGCTTGAATTATGGAATAAATCAAGTGTCAAGAAATGCTTAACTCTGTGGTCTAATATTATTATAAGGCATCTGACAAATATTAATATCATAACATGCACGAGTGTAAATTAGATGATAATGAGGCCATTTAATTAAATATTAAACGAGTCATTAAGTCAGACTTTTATATTTAGACCTCTGGGCAAATTAATTGTTAATTGAATGGAAAAAAGAATTATTGATACATTAGTCATGAGACTAATAAAGTAACCAATACAAAACTCATTACCAGGGACCAAAAGGGGACCAAATAGAGGTACCCTCCCCCGTGCAGAGAAACCCAATGCGGTATATTTTTGTTTGTATCTGCACCATTTTGGTGCCATTTAATGTGCCCGTCATCAGCTTTCAGTGTGGTTTTCACACTTGTGCACACTTCCTTGGGTTCAGAAAGCAAAGGAGCAGAAAATTGCTCCCAAAAAGGATCCCATCGTGAAATATAGTTGCATGGAAATGCTTTTTTTTGCAGATTGACTTGACTTCTGCTTAAGGCATGTACATTGCAATCTGCGTGTCGATGTGTCAAAGTTCACATGTAGAGCAGTTTTGTTTTCCGTGTCTTTAAAGATATATGTGGTATTCGGTCAGCAATAATTAAAATTCTTGTCGTCATTGCCAGAAGTCTGGTATTTCGGTTCTAATGCAAATATCTTGAAGGAGCGCAAGCACTCGTTGCGCAGCTGGAAGGAAAAATAAATGCAAACTGTTGCCTGTAATAGCTCTGCTCCCTTTGATAATATAATGGAACCACTTTTAAATTACTTTTCATTGGTATTATTCACCCACTTACAATGGCAACAAAACTAAGCTAATTGTTTATGGGAGGCACAAGAGGAAATAGAGCTGAAATATAAGCCGAGAGGAAGCAGACTGCCAAGACTGATTGGAACTTAAAACACACCTTTGTGCATAATCATAATACTTACATATTCTTTAAGCATAAGAGGTTGCCTTGGTCTGACTTTTAGGCCAAGGAGTGTTTCAAACCATAACTGAGGGCTTTATAGAGTTGAGAAAGTCAGGCACTTCCTGCCCCTCAGTAATGAGCCATCTTTGAAGCCTTAGTCATTTTCTCTAAGTGGTCTTGAACAAAAAAGTCTATTCACTTCAGAGAGCATTATCAAACTTCTGCCATTAAAAGAACTATCTCACCTCTCAATAAAACATGAGCCCTCTCTTCCCCCCCACAGGCAAAAATCACTCATTTGGATGAACTGAAAAAAACGGCTAAAGACACGAAAGTGATTTCCAATGACGGTCTGCTTCAGGTAAATGACTAATCACAGCGATGACTAAAAATAGCCATCTGTTAGATTCTTTACTGCACTAGAGAATATTGAAACACAATCCTAATGCCTCAGAGGCAGCAAAGCATTTATTATCTCTCAGATATTTCATAAAAAAAGGACAAAAGTGGGCTGGGTTTGTACCCTCTAGATGATTCATGTGTCCCACAAACTGTGATTTGAATGTGATTACTGCCGCACCTACAGGCAATACAAGGCAGAAGAGTACTTCAATCAAGGTAGCCCCTCAACTCTGATAACGGAGCAGGTACTTGGCATGTAGAAGCCTGAGCCCTGATTCTACAGGGTTCTGGAGAAAAAGGAACAAAGAGAATATTCAGACGTGCAGCCGTATTTCCCAAACTCTGAGGTCTTTGTCGGCACACGTAGAGCTTTCAACTCTGTATAAGCGTTAGCGTTCCCCCGGTGATGATGTTGCCTGATGAACTATGACAGACCAGGCCCGGCAATATCAGCTCCCGGGTCTGGCAATCAATTTCAGATGGCGGAGGGGGCCTGTGCCGCGGTGTCTATCTTTATAATTTGATTTGTTATCTGGTTGGACAGTTGTTATGGCAATCATTGCAGCAATCACTGCACGGGTCACGACCCCACTGCAAATCCTTCAACGACCATTCCGGTATTTTAATAATTGTCAGACAAACGTCCACAAAAGTCCGACTATGTCGTACCGCCGCTCTGCTGGCTGTCCTGCCTGAATTATTACATCACTCATCCGCTTACCAAAGCCCCCTAAAATATACTTCCCACCGCCTCTGCAATGTTTGCGCATCCCTGATTTAACAATGCGCCCCCGACTACAGCTGTTTTCAGGGTGGCGAGCCAGCCACGCCCCAGTTAATCATAGATTACTCTATCTGGGCCATTCCAAATCCTCATGTGTAATGCCGTGCTACCTCAGCAGCAATAATCGCTGCCCCCTCCCAATCCTGCTCGCTTCCTCTCCAATCCCGATTCCTCACTGCCCCCCCACCCTTTCTGTCATCAGCCCTTTCTCTATATCTCTCCCCTACTCTTTTTTATTTCTTGTCATGTCCCTATGCATGATTGGGCATTTTCATCCAAGATTCATGAGCTGAAAAAGCAATGTGATAGCATAGCATTTATAACAAATAAAAAAAGTTTAAGTCTGAGCTCTGACGGGGTGGTATTATTCTAATACTGTATTATAGGAATTATCAATTTTACATAAGTCAAAATATGGCAGGAAATATGATGGACAGCAGGTTCCATCTCATTCCTTGCCAATCCAAATAGAGTAGATTCAGTCTCAAGTACGATAAGGCTGCAATGGCAAGTTGGTTTTTCAGACTTTTTTTAACAGAGAGCGATATAAACACACCAAGGTTTCAGAGAAAGTAATAAAGACTGAACAAGAAAAACAAAGTAAGAAACACAAATAAAAGGGCAAAAGAGGGAAAACTTTCTTCAAGAAAGGGCTATAGGAGTCAAAACGCTCATTGTTCACATATACTCTCTAACACATGGCATCAGGGCTGAGGATTTCCCTGGAGGCTCTGAGCCCCACCAACGATGGCTTCTGAAGACAGAGAAGAAATAAAGGGAGCCTTGATGCCGACTTCTGCAAAGGCGGCCCACTCCTGCGCTTGGGCAGATGCGATTTCCAGCAGGTTACGCTGGTAACATGAATCACGCCACCTCAGCGAGCAGGTTCAAGCGCGATGCTGAGTCCAGCACATTTGTGATCAAATGAACCGGAGTTTTGGGACCAAGTGTCCCTGTTGTGAACCAATCCCGACACACTAATGTAGCGTTAATTCAGCACATTAAGATTGTGGCTTTGATGTAAACAGAAAGTGTGCAGCCTATTTTAATACTGCACTGGATACAAGGAGGAAATGAGAGGTTTTGCAGTGCAGAGGAGGAAAACCGTGTCCAAAAAGGTCCACATTGATTGGAGCCAAATTATTCTGGCTGTGTGAACCATCCCTGAAGTTTGCTCACAGATGTGAGGCAACAAAGATACGATTTTCTGTTTGTTAGCATAGCTTTACTGGTGCCATTATGGTCTAAATGTTTATGCACTATTGATTATGTGTCACTGTACAAGGCAGCGATGACCTTGCATGCATGCATAAAACATTTATTTGATGGGCAATTTAGTTCATCATCAATTTCCTTGCTCTTTCTCCTCTTCATTTTTTTTTTTTTGAACCATTATCCGCATTCCAAATTGCTTTATGCCCCACTTAAAGTCGGCAGTCCTTCCTGTACCCTCGCACAGATGCACACACTTTCAAAACAATTTACATTTAATCCCTCTAGAAGGCCGAATCTCTCGGATAATAATAAAAGAATTAACTGCGGTCGAATACTGGCACCCAGATACACTGAGAACAACAAAACCGAGCAGTGCTGTTTTCCTTCGAAGACTAGAATGAGTTGTCCTGCGTGGTGTTTACTCTATTCAGGCTGAATGTTAAACTGGCTAAATCCATAGAGGTCTACAAGTAAATCCATTTGAGTCATAGGAAAAGTCATTTTCTCTCCAATATGGTTGCGCTGAGCCCTGTAGCAGTTGCAGCAACCTAAAATAGCATCTAGGCTAAAAAGGTGAAAGGGGTATGCACAGAAACCAAATGTAGCAGCTCAATGGAAAGGGAATCCAAAGAAAAAGAGATGAAAGGGGCCCAAAACAATCCGAGGACATCAATCGACTGGCTTGACTATTATTGGATGACCACTTGATTATCACATCAATTAAGACTGTGAAATAGAATGGGGTGTAGATCGCTCTGTTCCAGCAAAGTAATTACAAAACACAGAGTGTTTTCCAGGACACTTTGTGCCAGCATGTATTTGAATTTCATCAGAAGCTCTTAAAGCGGTAATCCACACCCCCCCCACCCCCCTCAACCACCCACATGTTCATGGACACACACACACGCACACACACACACACAGCCAGCGGATTAATTCTAAAGAGGTACTTGCTCACTGATGTTCAGGCTGCTTCTCTGATACAGTTCGTAGTGAAAGCATCAGACTTTGTGTATATGTCTGTGTGTGTGTGTGTGTGTGCGCAACAACTACTCTCTCTCAACCAGAAAGAGGAGATTTGTGCTTGTTGGCGGCGTTAACTTGCCTCAGCCAATCAAAGCTGACGCTGGGGAATAGTTTCATTTTCTTCTTTGCTTGTTTTCTTTCCTTTTGTGTGCACAAAGGAGAGGAAATGTGGGAACCTGTGCTTCCTGTGAAGCGGGTCACACTTTTTTTTTCTTTTTTTTTTGTCTCGTTTCTTCCCAGAGAACGCGCTCTTGGAATAAGTTGGTCGCGATTCGGTGTCACCGTGTCTCACAGCATGAAATCACTAAGGAATGCAATTATCACTTCGCCCAACAGTCTCTTTTCTGAAATGAAATGTGAGCAAATAACTGGGAACAGAATAGGGCGCAGGGAACGGATGTCTGCTCGCAAACCTGAGATTCATGATGAATCAGAGGCTCGCCATATTAACCCGAGTTACGCTTCACTTCAGTCTTGTCAAATAGCCCTGTGTTTTTAACTGTTTCATGATGATTTAAAAAAAACAAACATTACATTTTCTATCATGCACAAATGATGCATTTAAACACCCACTGCCCAGGCAACCACCATGTGCTCCACTTCCTGTGGCAGACCTCATCCAAAATTCATTCCCTGAATACTAATTCATGGGGATATATTGCAACCTTTTTAATAGAAAGGGGATAAGATTGGTTTTAGCATTTACTTGAGATTATTCAGTTATTATAGTATAGTGCAAATGTCAAAAGCAATTCAGATTTGCAGGCATGGTATAAGAACAATAAATGACTGAGGCAAAATCAGGAGGTACAGGTATCACAAAAGAGATACTCTCACCTCCTTACTATTAAAAGACTTTCTCTGGGGAAAGAAAGCAGAGTAGAGTATGAACTCATCCCCAAACGCACACCAACTGCTGATATGAACTGCCTACTGATGTTTTTCAAATTGCAAAAGACTCCAAGGTCAAGGTTTTCGTAATGACACATTAATAATACAGGGCCTGACAATTAGTGCCACATGAGGAAACGGCCTTGTTTGGCCGACAGCTTGAGCAAATTTACATTATGCAACGACCGTTTGCTTGCATTCAAAGTAGATCAGGGTTTTTTGTTTTTTTTTACAGCGTGGCTGTCAAGATTGTTTACCTATGCACTACACCGCGTAAATTAAGAACACAGACGCAAGACCCCAGCTTACGCAGACACACAGCTGAGGCTATCTTTGGTTGCACACTGTACTGAATGTGCTTGGCAAGTATGCTGATGAAAGGTAACAGCAGGAAAGAAACTCATTATAGATTATGATTCAAGTAGAAAAGCAAGTCTGGGGTTTTATTATAAAAACACCTTCATCAGATTCCCTCCTGAAACTGTATTTATCTTCAAGAATGACCCCATAGCGGGTAAATTTAATTTGGAAATCATTTGGCAAGAACAGTAGCATTTATAAGGCTTCAAATTCTATCTAGATGGATCATGTGAGATCATTTTTCCCCCAGACAAGTTATGTTTTCATTTCACTTGTTCATTTTTTAGTGTACCCGGAAACACACTAGGTGGATTTTAGCTTAATTTGATGGAATAACGGCAAAACATCAAGTAAGAATCATTACCACTGATGCAAATAAGAGTGTAGGAAGTAATGTATTAGGGGCATGTAGGGTCACGTCCCAATCTGGGCTCTTATCACAAACACTGCTGGTGTGGCCCATAAGATGAGGGTTAACAGCCAAACATGGGTCACATGACAGGCACTTTGATGACAGATACACCATCACAGTCACAAAGCAGGTCTGTAACTTGAAATTCCTCCTTCCTCGAAGTAAAATGGATCCAATTTCTTCATTTTCATGAGCACAAATGCACTGGGTGGTGTCTTAAAATGGGCTCAGACTGCAGGGAAATCAGTTGAGTTTGATGTCCGATTCCCCTTACCCCGACAACTCTCGGGGTGTTGCCTACTCATGGCTGCTCGATACAATTATCTGCCCAGATTATCTTGTAGTCTGGATGAATGTAGGATCCATTTTTAACAGGCTGCCTCCCGTCTCAAACATGTTTGGTATCTTCAACTGAAAATCTTGAGGTCTACATCGCCCCTGGAAAACCACAACCCAAACGGTCGTGCACATCTCATGCGGGGTCTGCCTTTCTAGCACGCAAGCACGTGCGCAATCTCTTCTCACGCAAGCCCAATTCAGTTTTCTTGGCTGCAAACCCGATTTAGAGACGTTCCCACATCGTTGTGAGCATTATGTCAAGCTGAACCCAGCATTTGAGAACAAATCTGAGTGTTTTTGATTGAAGAATGGTGCTATGTCAACTGACGTGAGAGGAGGTGACACGGTTACACAAAGAGTGCGAAGGACACAGCTGTAAAAATAGGAAGCTGCTCTAAGCAGTATAGTAACAGTGTGTAAAAACACACATGCCTGAAAACATACAGATGAATTATATCATTTTTAATGGTCGTATAAACTAAAGCTCTTTAATTTCCCACTCACGTCCACCGGTGGGATGCAGCACAGAAACCTGTTGCTTGTTTGTCGTCCTCAGGACCAGTGTTTGGGGAGGCGGTCACAATGACTATGAGCAACATCAGCAGTATCCAGAGCCGAGTCCTTCTCTAACATATGGAGCTCCAACTCAGCGGAGCTTTTAGCTACTGCCCTCTTAAACTGCGGAGCCAGCCTTGATGGATCTGCTCATTGCTCAGGGCCAATAAACTTCTCTGCTCAGTGCGAGACACTTCCAGTGCATTTTAATTCTGTCTGGCTTTCAGCTCCCTTGAAGTATGGACTTCGTGGACTTCAACTACCTGAAGTTTAACAACAATCCGAATTCACTAAATAGGCACGTTTCTTTTCTCAGCAGGCTACTTGCTGCTGCTGTTTTCTCAAAAGCCTCGGTGTCACTTTCGAGGCTGCTTTTAAATTTGATCCACAGATTAGGTTAGTCGTAAAAGGTGCTTTTTTTTATCAGCTCTGGCTGTTTGCTGAGGTGAAGCCATATCATTCTTCTAAAGACCTGAAGAAAGGTAAACATGCTTTGCACAGGCTTGACTGATGTGATTCTCTGTATGTGGGATTAGACCAGCTCTCTCGGCAGCACTTGCATGCAGCTTGTACAAAATGCTGCTGCTCGCCTACACTCGCCAACCTGCACTGGCTTCCAGTCAATTTCAGAATTGATTTTAAAATTGCACTGTTTGTTTTCAAGACTTTAAATGGCTTGTGTTGGTGTGCAAGAGTCGTGATGTACCAACTCTACCCAGCTTACTTGTTCTGGTGTCCAGAGAGATCCCTTTTCCTCTTCCACTACAAACTGAATCTGGAGTTTTTGGAGCTATATTAAGATTCAAAGTTGCCCGGTGGGTTTCAGAAGCTGTCACATCAAGCTTCTGTCTTCTGATCTGCGGTAGCTGCAGAATCCAGAATTTCAGCTGTGGCACATGGGACAGGTTTCTTTTCTAATCCCAAATTAGACTCTTTGTTTCACCACCAATTCAGATGGTATTCTTTCTTCTGACTCTTTTTTCTTTATGAAAGCCAGAAGAACACAAGGAAGCACACTCGGCTAAGTCTCACCATTAAAATACACTAAATTAATTTCAAAACCCTTATGGCCTGTTAAGATTCCCTTTAAGTGAGTGATGTAATCAGATTTCAGAATCATGGCAGACTGTAAAACCCCTGTATTTTAATCTGAGTACAGACCGGGGGGGCTTGGATTTTGATTAATGAGGCAAAGAAGGTGAGAGGAGGAGCAGACGCAGCACATGTGTTAATGATGGATTCAGCCTGCTGTTGTTCAGGCAAATCTCCAGTGTATCTGTGGAATGCAGCTAATATACAGTACCTCAGAGGGTTGTCAGGCCTGCAACCTGTGTGGGAGGTAAAATATGCCATTCAGATGACCATGCCGTAGCTATTAATGGAATAACTTTATCCATAGGTCAGTTTTGCTTTGGTCCAGATTTTGTTAATTTAACTGCATCTCAACATAAAGACTAACACCACAATATTAAAAAAGTCATATATTCATCACCAATCATTCTTGACCTTTGACCCTGAATATACATGAGCTTTGGACCATTAAAGACTAAGTCAGATTCCCTGAAAGGCAAATAAATTGAACAAGATGGATGATGATGTGTTTTCTTTCTGCTTAAATTCAAGAGCTGGATCACATGTGTTGTTGGGATATATGAGCCTGCAGAGGTTCAATATCCATAAAGAGCCCCCCCCTTCTACCAAGCTGTGACTTCACCCCCGACGGGATTAGAAAACTTTGCACTTTACAAAGCAGCTCGCTGGAATACGTAAGGACACAAAGCTGTTCGCGGACGGCGCCAGCTGGGTGTAACACGTGCAGACAGAGACGCAGACAGTCGAAAAGGGAAATAGATCAGAGGTTGGAAGAGCGAGAAGAATCCTGTCTGGTATTTTGATAGCGTGACGCTGATCTGAAGGCCTTATTAGCCTCGTCTTTTTCTTCTGCATTATATTTAATCAATCCAGTTCTGGCATCTTCTCATAACATTTGTCCCTGTTCCCAAAGCACAGTTTCCTTGATAATTAACAAGAATCAATGGGGTGAAATGCTGAAGGGGCTTATGGGCAAAGATTTATTTATGGAGAAAAAAAACGTATATAATAGAAGCCCATTTTTCACCATGAATAACGGCTGCTGCGTTGTCGTTTCTATATCCTGCTAGAGATGCAATTCATCAGCGCCAATAAGAACGGGTGATTTGTCTTCAGGGTTTTGTCTGATGCAGGAAGCTGATGAAATCTAGAGGGCAAACGATAGTGGATTGTTAACGGCTGATACAAAGAAATGATAATTTAGAGCACGAGCATGTGACAACTGATTAATGGGGATTTCCACGCAACTCCTTGTTGGAGTGCTGCTGGCGCACTCTCCAGACGTGGCTGTTTAAACCTGGATTTACTGAGCTCAACAAAAGCTTATACTGGAAAATTGCATATGTTCGTTCACACTCTTTATTTATTTATTGCGAAATTAATGTTTTTTTACTCTTGCCTTCTCCAAAATGAGAGGAGCAGTAGGCGTCCAAAAATGTAATATTTTGAGAAAATTATCCTGGCTCACGGATAATAAGTCTGTAAATAGGAATTTATAATGAAGGGAGTACATGTAGAATAATGGGGGCGAAATTGTGCATTAACTTTAAATAGAAATGTTAAAAGTTAACAACTGTGAAAGTGGGACAGCCTGACATTTTTTACATGCATCAGCAATTTTGAAACTGAAACAGCAAATGGCATAAAAGCGACAAAAGCTCAGCTGTAACTTTCATATCCATCCGGGATCTACTTTAAAGGCCTTCATTCTTTATCCATATGCAATTACCTCAGTCGTCACTCAATGATGACTTTAATGTGTATTTATTATAATTCACTGAATAACCATCAAACCTGCAGATTTTCTGCTTTTGTCGACAAACAAATCGATAAAAAAAAAGAAGGCTTCCAGCTGCAACACTTACGTACTTCATTTCTTTCCTAACAGAGCAAAGCACTGTTAGATACATGAATTTCAAATTTTCCAAGTAAGATTAGGTATTGATCAACCTGCACACAGAGGAGAGAGTTGGTGTTCAGCTGTTCCCACTTCTCATTGATCAGACACACACCTGAACACTGAAGCCCAATGCCGGCATGATGTAAGAACAGTACGACGTTATTGTAATAAATCGTTTCAATTGCACTGGGTATGGTTGCAGAGCTGTCACCATGTGGGCCATCTTACTCATTATCTGGGTTTGAATATGCTCATGTAAAATGTGCTATTTCTGTCTTCTTTTTTCATTTATTCACATTACATCAACATGGGGACACAAGCTCGAGGATGCAGAGACCCACCTCTTGCTCTTAAGAACACATTTCAGAATAAAGTCAATATTGATGGAACTGAACAGTTGGAAATGTGGTTATTGGATCTAATATTGGATTACCGTATAACCACTATCTTTTTAATGACGAGTGAGCAAATGTGCTGTGACAGGGTCACATGGCACCCACAGAGAATCATTTGTCTCAAATGGATGCACTTGGCTGCAACACAAAGTTCAGTTCAGCTAGAAGCAATATTAATGACCACCAGAGAAACTTGTGCTGGCTACTGATATGACTGGAATGTGTAAAAGGGTAACATTAATATCAATATCATCATCATTTATTTGGAGTCGTGTCTGTATCCTTGGAAAAAAAAAGAAAGTAGCGTGTGATGTCTTGGACAGTCCTGAGGGGGAGATATGTATATTAAGTGGCTAAAGCCTCCACTTTTATTAGCAGCTGCTAACATCATGGCGACGCTGTTGCCTCTGGGCAAACAGACGATGGCTTTTTTTGTGAGCTTTTTGCATAACACAGTAAAATCTAGGCAATTAAACAGAAAAAGGCATTGGAGATGCAGGCTACAGATGGATTTCAAGTTCTTTTAATGTCAGCTATCACGTGAACCCCGGGTCTCCACCCACCCAAACCAAAATAGTTTGTCACGGTGTCATCAAAATTGCCTTTTATCAAACGGGTGAAGTCTGCGTGTGAAGAAGGGTTCTGTATTTCCTCCTTAAAATATTACACATCTACCTCTGGGCCGACATCCGATCCGCGGCTCCTTTGAAGTGTCAAAACATGTTTGTGAATGGAGAGACTGAATGGCAGGCTGACTCACCCGCTGCACACTTGAATTGACCAGTTTTTGTAGAGAAAAGGCGACAGATGGTGAGAATATTCAACAGCTAGTGTGTGTGTGTGTGTGTGTGTGTGTGTGTGTGTGTGTGTGTGTGCGCGTACATATATACAGTTTGAGGTGCATTGAAATACAGTATACTATATATGTATGTATACGTATGTGCAAATACAATACAGTAAAAGAATAAGAATATATCCCATCACAACTATAATTGCAACCGTTTGTGAGACACTGCGATAATCCATGTTTTATGGCTCTGTGCTCGTTTTGGTTTGTCGACATGTAATAAAAACCATACCCTGGATTAAACTTAATTGAGAATCCACGCACCAATCTCTGTCAGCGGACTGTTTACCTATTTGTCAGGTGCAGAATATTCAATGCTAGGCCGAGGGAAAAAAGCGTAAATAAACGCGTGTATGTGTCGTTGCACTGCGTCGAGGGGGGGGGCAGCCTGCTGGGGTCATGGAGGGTGCAGGGTGAGGTGATGAACAGAATGCTTTTGTGTACAGTCTCTCAGCTGTCTGCGAGGAGAGAAAGGTGGGATTAAAAGGGGGCGCGAGTTGAGAGAGATGGACAGATAAAGGGAAAGAATAGAAGAGGAAAGATAAAATAGGAGAGGAGGGATGAGAGGAACACTGTGAAATGGGGGGGGGTGTAGGTGAGACACGTGGGTGGGTGGGGGGTACAAGGTGAGAGAACGGGCAGAGAGGTGAGGGAGAAGGAGGGGGAATGTGAGAAAAGAGAGGAGAGAAAGACTACTTGTGTATTCAAGAACACTGCGCCGTTGTTTCCCCCAGCACAGTCGACAAAGACACAAAGGAAACAGCTAATGTGGGAAATCGCTGCCTCTCGCGTCAGTAGAGGAAAACAACTGGGGACGAGAGAGAAAGTGCCCGGCCGGTCATTCTGACCACTCGGCAGAACACAGCTCTGACCTCCTGGCCTCTACCTTCACACATGAAGGGGTTTGGAAACGAGCCAATCGCGCTGACGGATGCTGATGAGCTCCGGCCGAAGCCTTTGGAGTTTTAATGCACGTCGCATGAAGGAATCCATCCAATAATCCCCATATAATGGAAAATAATGTAGGATGCCTTTTTTTTTTTTTTTTTCAAAAAAGTCAAAGCATTAAAATGGAGACCAAGGTGGGAGCATTAGAAGGTCAACTATGATGCAAAATCCTGATATGTGGTATTTGAGAGACCTTTCGAGCACTGAAAACATTTTTAAAAAGCAGTCACACAAGAGCAAAAAAGCTGCAGACCTTTGTGGTCTTACTCCATGTTGCTCCGACAACCAGAACCAGGCTCAGATCGTCTTTTTTTTTTGTCGAGCTTGAAATATTTTGTCCATTAACAAAACCTGTAATTACCTTTGCTTATCAGCCCCCCAATTTGGTAATTAAATAATCCTTTTTTTCACCCTCCATTTCTTTTTAATCCCAGTGAACTGATTTTTTTTTTTAGAATCTCAACATGCAAAACACGCTTTTTAAAGCTTTGGCAAACTGCAGTTGCTGGTGATTTTTGATGCGGTTCCACAGGCCAGCACCGAATAAATTAATCAAAAACAATCAGAGCATTCCGATAACACTGCCACTTGTACTGGCATCACAATTCCACGAGTTCATTTTTACTTTCAGGAAACAGTTTGGCCACATTTTTGCACGGCTTTCTATGTTTATACAGTTAGAATTTGCTCATTTGTGTTGGGTTTTAGACAGATTGTTCTGCAGATCAGTTAAAATAAAAAAACACGGGACATTTAATCAAGAGTTTAGACAGTTTTGTGCAGGGCTGGATAGTTAGTGATGATCCATGGCCCAGAGTAATGATGAGATCACAATACAGCGATATTGTGATATTGACTATATTTCAAGCTTTATGATATGCTTTGTCTGCATTGATGCCGCCTAAGGAGGGACATGATGAGGTAAATAATACAGTTTGGAAAATATATGTGACATTTTTAGTCGGTTCTGGCAGTAATTTTTGACTTAAATCTCAAAGGGACTTAAATCCAAATATTACTTCAATAGCATTACTCTGCAAATCAAATATTATTATTACTCATAAAACAGTGCCTAATCTATATTTTGTTCCCAACTGATGGACCATGCAGTGGTTACATTTTCAGTTATATCACAGTTATTAAAGGAAGGCGGCCTCTGACCTCGGCGTCTCTCTCTCTCTCTCTCTGTCCAAATTAATGAATATGAAGTATGTGGAAAAAAATAGTGACACAGAATAAACCTTCCCCCTCTGTACAGAGGTGTCGCAGCCCATAAAGGTTTCCCATTTGAATTTCCATCTCTCTCAATGTGCAACAGAAACATTATGTTATATGATTTCGAGGCAGCGAGGTCCTGAACCACTGCCTGTTGATTCAGCCGCGGTTTCTTCCTCAATTTAGTAATTTCAATTCAGCAATTTGACTGGGATAAGGAAATGCAGCCGAGACTGATAAATACTTTGTATCTGCCCACACCGGGGTCCTGCGAGGCCATCTCAGCGTGGCTTTTCCATGATGAAAGCGGAACAAGCACTGGTGGGCAGAAGGAGTGGGCGATCAGGACACAAAATAATTTTCTCTACGAACAGCAGGTCGAGATATTGGGCTGGCAGAGATGTGGCGTTCATACCTCGAGCGCGGCCAACAACGCGGTTCCTCAGTTTGCAGTAACGTCTGCGCACGCAGACACAATCCCTCCAGCAAAGCGCGCACAACAGAAGTAAACAAACAGAGCCAACAACAGGCGTGCAAGCTTATTTGCATTTTAACCTCAGATGCTTCGCCGTCCAGCGGAGGGGCGACCGTGCCTCTCACTTGACGGTTACTACTCAAGAGTGATCAAAGACATCCACCGCGACGGCGGGGACCGTGTTGATGAAGCCAGGTGATGATGCGAGGAGGCAGATGTCATTAGCCTCCATCATCACACTCCGTCAGACCGGAGGGATGTGCTCGCTCCGTAAGCATAATCAGCTGGAAGTACGAACAAAAGCAGATGGCTTTATGAGTCAGACAATGGGACGCTGGTAATTCAATACATGTCATTCATATCTGTTTGAGCTTGTCAAACCCCTGTTTCTGGCTTGCTTTATCCTTTAAGCAGACCCATTATGAAGGCACTGAAGATGTGCTATTGAGCAGAAGCACATAGATTAATTCATCAGACAACACAGACAGTGCGCTGAGGATTACATTGATAGTGATAAAACAGTTTTCTGGTGATTTTGGCTTTAGGCGCTGGCAACATAAACACACCCCAAAAAAGATAAGTGGTGCTCAATTGTGCTTCAGCGGTGTGAAATGAGATTGCTGCAACTTCCCTCATCTGTTTCAGGCTTTGCTTAAAAAGTGCGTCACTTTGCCTGAAGTTTTAAACGCAAGAACCCACGTTAAAAACAGAAAGCACATAAAAAAAAAAAAAAAGGGGGGGGACTAAATTCACCTGCACCCCCCCCCCATGACAACAGCTCCAGCTGGTTTCACCTGAGATAAACTTGGTCGTTTTCAAATTAAAGGAAAATGTCAAATGTTTTTAACCCCCCCCTCTCTCTCCCAAAAACAACTGGAAGTCCCCTTCCTTCCTTCCTCCTCCTCCTCCGCCCTCTCCTCCTCCTCCGCCGCGGCAGCAAGTGCAACAGTCGCGGTACTCACCCCCAGCTTCTTGCTCCGTATCCTCACGTATCCCTGTTTCACTATGTCGTTGAAGTTGGAAGCCATGGTGGCTTCCCGCCCGGGATGGGGGGACAAAAAATTCACTAAACGGACCTCTTTTGTTTTTATCCTCGCCCAGTATCTTTTTTTTTTCTTTCTGGAGGGTAGGGTGAAGGGGAGGGGAGGGGTGGAGGGGGGGGAGGGCGCGTGTGTGACGCCGCGGTATCCGGGAGGAGAGCGAGCGAGCGGCGGGTCGACCTGCTCCCGCGTCGGCGCTCAGGCTGAGCCGGCTCCGGCGGAGCGATCCATCCGGGGGAGAGCCGGGAGATACCATTCGTCAGCTGATACACCGGAGCGGGGGGGGTGGAGGGGGGGTGGAAGGTGGAGGAGAGAGCTTCCTGGACGACACCATCCCCGACGGGGGGGGGCAACCTCTGTGTGGGAGGGGGGAAGTTTTCATTCATGGTTTCAGGAAGAATAGAGCGTCATTTTCATCATTTCTTTAATCATGTTCTCCAAAAATTCTAATGGCATCGATGGTTTCTTTACCTCTAAATTCCATTTTATTGTGGTAGCGTAATATTTTTTTTTGCTCAGAATGATAAAGAATATCTGTTGACTATACAAAAATTATTACAATTATTTTTAATAAAGTGACAAACTAGCCTTATTCGTGCAGGAATTACATTTGAATTTCATCCCTTTTTGACGTCACAGTTGTGGTGGGACGTCACAGTTGTGGGACGTCACAGTTGTGGTGGGGGTTTTTTTGTTCGTTTGTTTTTTAAAGAAATGTAATATGTTATTTCAGTCCTCACCAAGTCAAATTCAAACCTTTCATGCGCGTTGTTTGAGTGGTGAGCTGCTGAATGACAGCCCCTCGCTTGGTGGGTTTCTGCTAAGATGCTCACAGCGTGCCCATCTACTTCTGCTCATGCTGCTGGACCAATCCATGCAACAATTTGCATAAGCTCTCATCACACATTAGGGTATCTCAGTATGGTTTGTGGAGCAAATTATCTGCTTCCCATACACACTGCTTCAGAAGAGATTACGCTGCCTGTCAGCTCAAATGCAGTGGGCCAACTTATCCCATCCCGCTTTTAATTCCCTTCATAACAGCTGATTCATGCCCACGTGTGATATTTTTGAGTATAATAAACTTGTTATTATCATTGTAATAGCCACAATAGTTGCCGTTAAAGGATTAATGTGTTGTAAAGTGTCATTTCCAGGTCAACACAGGCCGTTTCCTCAGTCAAGGAACATGACACTTTTACCATGTTGCTCTACTTCGTTACTATTTAATGCCCGCAGCAAACCAGGCAGGTTTCCAGTGTTAGGGCTAAAAGCTCTCTTCCTTCTGAACTCATTCTTATCATCATTTATTGAGGCTACTTATGGTGCATGTTAATGCAACTTTTGAATCTGTGCCTTTCTGCTGTTGCCCCTTTACATATGAATGGCATCATATCACCAGACTGGCTGCTGACTGCGCTGCCTGGGCACCGCGGTTTGTTGTTACAACGTGGACTTGAACGGATGCATGATTTGGTGAATAATGCAACTGACTCGTCCAGCTGCTTATTACAGGATCAAATAACGGAAGCTACAAAGCATCAAACTGCAGCCTCCTGCAGGGTGTATTATAATGTACATATCCTGCAGACAGAGCATAATAAGATGAGAAAATAAGAGTGTAGAGCCATGCTAAAATCCATTTCAAAGGTATAATCATGATCTGGATATAGTGTGACATGCAATATCACAGAAAGTGAAATTCATTAGAATTAGGAACAGATGGCTCAGGTATACAGATATGAGCGGCTGCCAGTACTGGCAGTGATTAAATGTAGGGAAGCAAGATGTCTTATGTAAACTAGCTACATAAACAAATATATGATTAAGCAAAGATTCACTTTCATAGTTTCAATTACACTCATTAATTCAGCAAATATGAAAGAATTAATTAATGTGGCTGCACTGGGAAACAGATTATCCTCTATAAACAAGGACACAATTAATCCAGTATAACCAGCTACAAGAATGTCCTATTTGGTCTGCACTATTTATGTTGAAAATATCCTCCCCCCCGAGAAGTGCTGGGGAGGGCGTTCTGCACGTATCAGCCTTTAACTCCAGAGGTAGACAAAAAAAGCCCTCCATGTCTCCATTTTCTGTCCTGCTCATCACATCCACAAGGGCACACTAGGCAGCAAGCTGCCATTCTTCCCAGGAACAGCTTGACTTTGATAGACTTCATTTCTCCCCGGAAGTGTCCTCAAATTTCAGATGTGTCACCGCTGTTTTGTCTTTATAATCCTCTTTTGTACAACATGGCTCCATTCTATTCCCACTGCCTCGTCATCCCCCTCTTGAAGAAAACAATGCTGACAGCAACATTGTCTTTTCATTGCTCTAAATATTGCAAACTGGCCTAGTTTCGCACAATCAAATCGCCTGCTGTAATAATAGATGCCGCGGACTGTGCGGTAGGTAGGAGAGGACCACGGGACCAACATATGGTCCTGACATACATGAATGGCTGCCAGGAAGGGTAAGACGTGTTTCACAGTGGCTCAACAGCAGACAGACCTTCATCAAGGTCATAAGCAAATCAGATCACATATGCTGAGCTGTGAAAAGCAGCACCGGCGAGGCAATTTAACAGGTATCGATCTCGCCATCACTCTCGTGGCGGTTCCACATCACTTATCCAAGTTTCTTCACGCCTGATGATGAATGCTGTGATTCCCTGTGGAGTATTTGTACCATCCATTACAGCACCTAAACATGGCTAAAAAGTCCCCCTAATTCTTCATTATTTAATCACAACAGCAACAGAAAAGAGGATTTCCATGCTCTTTAATTATTTATTGACTTGTAATGAACCATATATAAGATACATATATTATATGCTTCTATCACCTTTAAGGATACCAGACTGGACTCTGTGTTCACATAGGTTCATCTTTTATATTGTACATTCTAATAAAATCATAATCAAATTCTTATGTGCAATGTGTTCATATATATATATTTCAAACCATGTATATCGCATGAATTCTGTATTGATGCATGTTTTTCTCAGTACAGTTGCAAATAATAAGTGTACATTTACATGAATGCATATATTATACTGTATATTGCATATGTTTTACGTGAACATCATGAATTTTACATTATATGCAGTATAAATTGATAACTTGACGTGCTGTGTATGCTGAACTTTGCATAAAAGAACATCTTTGTGCTTATGCATACGACCGTTGTTGTCTTATACGGTATTGCATAAAATGCATGTATGTTTGTCCTTCATACGGTCAACATTACATTTGCAGCACATTACATTTTCTGTATGGAGGAGAAAAAAAAACAAAAAAAAAACACCATAAAGTGCCTTTGCATTAATTGCTTATTATTTTCTCAGCTCTATTTGGCAGGCATTCACAAGCACAAACAACTAAATAATTAACACATTCTAAAAAGATAAGCAGGGGTGACTGTGCGGAGGAGGGCGAGGGGGTGGGGGGGGGGCAGAAATGCTTCCGCGTGCTTGGTCGTTTGCCAGGTAAGCATTTTTATATGCAGGGTGGAGGAGAGGAAATAGAGATCGCACCAGTAGAGTTATGGTAATGCTCTGCACCGACTTCCCGCGCTCGAGCTCTTAACGGCAGCCGGTATCAGCCTGATATGTTAATAGGCACAATGGGATTTGGGTTTGATTAAATGTCAGGGCCTGGAGGGAGGGGGGGCGGGGGGGTTGTTTTTCTTTTCGAACATGAGATGTGGGTCTGCTCTCAGCCCGTTGGGTCAGAGGATGACATTGGTTCGCCACATAATGTAGGACAGTAAAGGTTGTGTGCGGTCCCTGCGGTTCTGGCCATGACATGTTTGTGATTTACTTCGTAACGGTGAGGTGTGGATGTGGTTGGGGGGTTCCTCTGTCCTTCTCTGGAAGGTGAAACGTGAGAGTGGGAGAGGTTCCTCACATTTCCCACCGACTCCAAATACATTAATCTGAATTTGCTTGTAATGTGCCTTTAAAGTGAATTATTTTCCCAGTGAAATACGATTATAAAGGTGTTTAATTACTGTAAACGAGTCTGCAAGCGATAAAAAAATCTACATTTATGCAGTATATTGGGGGGCCTGTTAAGGAAAGTGGGCACAAGGGAAATGGGAAGGACAGTGCCGGCGAAGCAGATGAAAAAGTACAAAAATAGCAGAAGAAAGTCAAAAGGGACAATGAACAGACAGAGGAATAGCTGCAGCTCTGAGAGAAAGGTTATACCTCCCGCTGCACTGACCCTGGCTTTGTGTCCCAAATTGGGGTCCATCTTGTGTCAGAGAGGGGCTGAACCGTGGATCTCCGGAGACGGAGCTGCACTGAACACTTCATCACACCGAGCCCCCCGCGGAAGATACGCGCATTTCCTCCCTCTCCCTGCGTGTGACACGGCTCTGTTTCCTCCTTTTCCATCATTCCGTTTTCTTGTGGGACTTCCAGGTCCAACATGCCTGCAGAATACAAATGATATCTTATATATTTTCCCATTCAGCTTTTGTTGCTCTGGGCCCAACTTTGGCCTTTCTATGTAGACTTTGCGTATTCTGTGTGGGTTTTTTTTTTCCAGGTGTTCCGGCCCAACTGGTCCTGACTGGTGTGTGTGTGTGTGTATGTGTGTGTGTGTCTGTCCTGTAATAAGTCCTGTCTACCTGCGACTGCCAGGAGAGACTCCGGCCATATGCTCAGTGTCAGGAAGGTGTAATCCACTTGTAATCTACGCCTGGCCTCAGGAATGCCCTACAAAAAACGGCCAGCCCTCTCGGGCCGCTGCGCAAATAATAAATCTTTGAAACATGTGGGTCTGGCTCACGTCAAAGCCAACAAAAATGACGGGAGACAGACAAGCGTGACAAATAGATGTGCCCTCCAGGGGGCAATATTGTCTGTTGTGCTTGGAGAGAGAGGTCCTCGGCAGGCCTGGTTAATTGTCCTCTTCTTCCTGTCTGACAATCAGATGCGTGCGCTTGTTGACATGATGAATGAGCCTATGGAGCACGGTTCATCTTGCTTTAAAAACCCCTCGCAAACCGCATCGGCCTAAATTGAAAATGACATGTTTTAAGGGGTTGATTGAAGCACAGAAGAAGCAGAAGAAGAAGAAGAACACCCTTCTCGCGGTTGCCAGCCTGTCCCCCATCCTTTGCACACAAGCGCAACCGGCGGGTCAGATATAGACGAGACCTCACCTCGAGCTTCGGAGGTTATTGGCTTTCTGCATTTAATCGGGCTTAATATAAAACAGGTGACGCGTGTGCTTCTCTCAATGGCCGCGGCTTGTGGGACCTTCTCCCGGGCCTGGCAGAGGCACACGGCTCACCGCTCCGGTTCGGGACAAAGCTACTCTTTTACCTCCAGGTCCCGCTTCACAACGGCCCATGTGTGAGCATGGAAAAAAAGTGTGGAAATCAAACCTCTCTCTGTAAATACATGAAAGGTCAGCGATGACGTCAGAGCCCAGGGACAGCCTTCCCCGGGCTCTTGCGGGCCCCGCTCATGGCGCCTGATTCGTTGCCCGAACCCTGCGAGGAGTTTAAAAACTAAAGAAAAAAAAAAAACCCACATATTTGCTGACTTTGCACAAACAAATGCAGAATTATGAGTTATTTTGGTATATTTCTGTATTTCGACTGTGAGTTTTCGAAGAACTCTTGTGTTTTGTTCTTTGTTTCTCGGCTTGCGATCTCTGCCAAAGCTCTTCCTTCCTTCATCTGTTATTATGTCTGACTGCAAAGAAGTGTGTGTGTGTGTGTGTGTGTGTGTGTGTGTGTGTGTGTGTGTGTGTGTGTGTGTGTGTGTCCATCAGCCATACAGGCTCTGATTATCTGCCCATGACCCTCAGTTGGTCCTTACAGGCCTTGGCAAGCATCATGTGCTCCTTTCTGATCTTTTTTTTTTTTTTTTTTAATTCAAAATGTGTTTTCCTTTCTTTTGGTAACAAGTGTTTGTTTAAGACGCGGGTCGCCCGATTGTGCCCCGGATAAGCGCGGCTCTTTGAAACGTAACCCCCGTTTCCTCTGTTCTCCTTGGCTCCCTCTGTGAGGATCAACACCCGTTTCCTGAGATGCAGTTTTGTTATAACTCTTATCAGTAATGCAATCTGATCTGACCCAAATATAGTAGAGAAGCAGCAATTTTTTGTCACCTCCCTTGAATATAAACCCCCGTCTGATTTCTACTTCTATGTGATTAGTGAGGAAAAACCGACCCATTTAATAAAACTTACAAAATATCAACACTTTTCAGTGAGTGTCCTAATTTTTTGTTTCTCTTTTTCTCAGCACTGCAGTCTGAGAGGCAGCCAGAGCCTCTTGGAGTGGTACTGTAAGGATAATCCCCCCCCCCCCCAACCCTCCCAGCCCGTGTCCTTCCTTTCGCAACGGCCTTTTAAATGCCCACACATCAGCATCTGAAGCTCAGAACCACATCAGCGGCGCTCATTCTGCCCAAACAAATTCACTCGGGCACGCCTGCTGACGATGAATCACCTGCCGTACTGTTGTTTTCCTCGCCGGCGAAAGCGCTTAACATATGGCCGCCGCGCTGTTTGTCATCGCGCAAGTAAGACGGATGCACTTATGGTGCGCGCAGAGCTGAAACCACGAGCAGACAGAGGACAGTCAACATGTAAATATGTCGCACATTACTGGTTTTAGAGCTGACTTTGCCAGATGGTCTTAATTTGTTTTTTGAGTGCACATCTTATTTTATTAGTTTTGAAAAAAAAAAAAAAAAAAGGCCTGTGGGGGGAAAGTGTGTGTGTGTGTGTGTGCCTGTGTGTGTGTGCGTGTGTGTGTGTGTAGGGGGGGTTGATTACCCTGAAAAACTTGTTGACACTGCGTCTTTCCGGCAGCATTAGATCCGGGCCACGTCACAGAAATCCCGAGGATTTACAGGCGAGGCGACAATTGCTTCGGTCGCGTATCGGGTCGGGGAGGAGAAGTGCGACATCGCCTCATTATTTGAGAGCTCTGATACGACTCGCCTGCGCACTGGGCCGGTTTTAATTACGGAATCATTTGGAGGCGCGTGCAGGCGCCGCCAGGGCGCTGACTGCCACTCAAATTGTCTTGTGTTCCAACGCCACCTGTAAGGATCCGAAGGCTCAGCTTAACGAACGCCGTAAGACTTTTACTGTCCGTCAAGCCGTTGATTGAGCTGGTGACAGGACAGCCAGTTGGTCGTGAATGGTTATTATAAATCAAACGCCTCACATTTGTCAGTGGTCTGTTTTAAAACTGAAGAGGCCTAAAATAACTCAATAATTATAGTATGAGTCACCTTGCCACTCAGGAAAAGCTTATTTTTTTTTCTCCACCAAAGTACCGTCTCCATCTATGCGCGTTATATTTTTGGATCGTGAGGAGGAGGAGGAGGAGGGGGGGGGGACGGCTCCCTGTCAAATTGTATGTTTTGTTCACCTGCCAAAGTAAAGGTCTGACAAAAACTAGAGCACTCATTACCACTGGCAACTTTTTACCCTCGCTGCTGATGGCTTCCCTAACTGCATCGCCCTTATCCTATTCCACTGTTCTTCTTTCACGGGCGAACGTGATAAAGCTCCCAATGCTTGACTTTTCCGGGCCGTGCACGAAGGCGGCGCTGCCTGGATCCCACTCGCTCAGGTGTGTACAGTCTGTTTGACACAGTCTGCCAGTCTGCTGTCATGCAGCGCCACATTTAGCCCCGCACGAAGCGCCAGACTGCAGCTGAGCAGAACGCAGAGAGGAGGTTATTAATGGCCCTCCCTATTTTAAACGACAGTCTGAAAACATTGGTGGCACCATGCAGGCCCTGTTAGCTGCAAGCTTGACTTTCATCCCATTTGTCTTCATGGCACTCAGTCTTCTTGCTCCTAATGGGCCTGTCACTGTCAGCCTGTCAGGTTTGCACCTAGTGCACCCTGGTCTGTCTGGTGGGTGCTGCCCCAAAGCCATAAACATTAATTATTCAATGTGGCTTCGTTTGTTTTCAACCCGCGGCCGTGTTTTTCAACTGCTCCTGGAAATTTTAATTAAACGCCGCTTAAATGCTGCCTCACGTTTACGGGCTGTAAAACTTAGGAAAGCATGAGAAATGTTATCCCAATGTAATTCCCATAAACTGGTCGGAGAATCAAAAGTTCAGTCATTTCTCGCCTTCAATTTAGCTTGCTCGCTTTTCCCCTCCGCCACCAGTTTCTCTCCCCGTCCACGCCCGCCCCTCCCTCCCTCAATCTTCAGACACTCTGAGCGCCACCTATCACCACATCCCGCTGTGAATTTTGACACCTGTCTGATGTATGCTCTTCTTTCCTCTCGCACGTCCCGCGTGTGAGCGGACGGCCTATCAGTCACGCCTCTCCCTGCTGCGCTCAGCCGATCACGGAAAGTGCTTTTCGGGGGGGGGGGGTTTTGTTGTTTTTTTTTTCTTCAGAGCCCGTTTCGGGGCAGTTTTAATGACTGGATGAGGAAGCAGGAGTTGTCGATCGGCGGAGGTACATTTCCTGTTCCACCACCAACTTGTTTTCCACGTGTTGGGAGGTCAGCGTACGTGTGCGGGTGCCATATTAGAAACACATGCTCGCGTAAACCCAAAGGAAAGGCCGTACAACGAGCTTTCCACGCTTTGTTGTGTCGCATCGGTGTCGCGGGGCACGGTCGACCCATCACGAGCGATTTATTAGCGCTCGACTGCGGACTAACAAAAAGTGGCAGCTTGACTCGCAAACCCGTCGCGGCTCCGTTGACATCATAACGCTGTCGGACACGGATATGGCAGCAACGATTATGGATTGGTCATTTCGCTTCCGTTTGCGGCCCAGAAGCAAACGAGGAGTGACGCCTCTGCCCCCCCCCGCCACGCGAATCAGAAGCTTCCGAGGCCTGGATGATTAACTGGTGTGGATGTTGCCGCAACCAGAGAGACTTTTACATCAGCACATCAGGCTTGTTCCTCAAGTGCAGCAAAGGATTCTGGGGCGTCTGGAGGATCAGGTTCTGTCTTCAACCCCACTCCCAAACCCCCCGAAATGGCCCCTTGAAGTAGTCTGATCCCTGCTGTTAAGGCTCACCATGCTTATCCACAGGGTTAGAGCAAATTTGAAGTGGATGGCTGCCAACGGGTTTCGAGAGGAGCTTGTCGGTTTTAATACGAGGGCATTATCTGTATCAGACGAGCTGCGTAGGCTGACGTGGCCTTCCAAGTGCAAATTCTTCATCACTGTCTGATTTTGCCTCGTTTTTTTTTTTTTTTTTGTGTGTGTGTGGCGTGTTTAGAGAGCCCTCTCTTCTCGAATGGCCCTCAAAACACGGTCGGTGCCCAAAGGGCTGGGGGGGTGGGGGGGAATCGTGCTCAGGCAAAACACAGGGAGTTAAAAATCATGTTACAAGAAATGTTCTTGCATAGGAAAACACACGCAGCACCACCCTGTCACCACAACCACCACAGATACACATCGGGAAATCCAACACTAACATAAGCTCGCTGGAAACGGTACAATGAGACGGCCCGTGAGCGGCGGCCTCTTTTCAAGCCGTTCGCAACGCGATGGCGCGGCTCTGTTGAGTTTCCAAAAAAGGAACGATAAAGCCAAATGACGGCAGGTGCGCGGGGATCAGAAATCAATACCGTAACTTTTGGGAATATTTTATTGCAAAAATGAAATTTTCCTAACAACATGAGGTAGGAAAATACATAAAATGCACAGAAATGACATGGAAATACATTTAACTGTCCATTATATTGATAACTATTTAAAAGAAAGCTCAGAGATATCAAAAGATGATCAGACTGAAGACTCTTTCCACTTTCCGCCGTTCCGTGTCAGCACCTGGAAGGTCGGCTCTGCGACAGAGCCGCACCTCCGAATATTATCATTGCATGTAAGTGTTTCTAAAATGATAAAAATCTCTTAAAGCCCTGATTAAAATATACCGTCCAATGTAAAATCTATTTATACAGACTCAAGAAGAGTTGCTTTGCGTGTGTTTATCTAACAGATTGCAAAGCTGATGAAGATTAAAGGACCTGACCTGCAGGGAAATAAACCACACTATCTGGACAAATGAACCAAAATGAACAAGAAAAACTCATTAAACAGCAATTGCAACAACAACAATAATAATAGAAACAAATAGCAGCAACCTTTATGAGTCGTATCTATATAAAGCATAATCATATAAAAATAAATGCAGAACTTTTTTTTTTTTTTGCTCCCCGATCATAACGAAAGTACAAAACACGGCCAGAAACATCTCCAGAGCACGAGTAAACATGTGCCAGACTTCAAATGATAAAAATGGTATTCATCCATAAGTGCCATTATAATGATATATCATCTTTCTATAATTCTTACACACAGCTATGGGGGGGGTACTATCAACAGATATTTACAGCATTGTTCAGAAATATTTACAGTTCATAAGCGTTTCAGCTACAAGAAGACTCCTTTTGAGCGAGCGTTGACAGTTTCTCATTTTGTATATGTCAAGTTTTTGTTGCTGGGTTTTACGCTGTCATGGAGACGACCTCTAACCCCCTGAAGTTTAGCAAAGCCAGAAACATTTCACTCACGGAGTTTGACAACCGGGGGCTTGATTGCCACCTTCTCAACAAGCCCGAGCGTCGCTTGTTCTGTTTGAAGAAGACGCCTTCTGGTGCACTCAAATCACGGCGAACACCCGGAACGCTTTCCCCCCGGGAGGGTTGTGAAGGCTGTGTGGGGGACAAGAGAAACAAGCGGGAGGAGTCAGTCTGGGTGAGGCATGTGTCAGAAAACAGGACATGTCCCAGCTTTCTTTTTTTTTGCAGTCGGGCCCGGGTTGACGTGAACACACAAACACACGACTCCAGGTTTTTTTGTTTTTTTTTTCTTTTTCCCGCGCGGAGGATTGTTCGTCGGCGTGTCTGTCACCCCGGCTGACAGCTGGGATGCAAACAGAGATCGCGGCGCCCTGAGAAAACAGATAAACCGGCCAATCTTTCAAAAACACGGGGGGACCTCATGCATTAATCCAACAAAGAAAGACATGTGGGGGACGATAAAGGAGATGGATTAATGATGGACAGATACTAACAGATGTCAAACACCTCAACACGTTGAGGAAGATAAATGTGGTAGAAGGCGAGAGGGAGAGGGAGGGAGGGTGTGGGGGGAAGGGGGGGGTGAAAATTGTGTGCCTGTGCTAGTCGTAGCCGCGGATTAATATTTTTATGAGCCGGGCTCGTTCGCAGAGCATGTGGGTCAGTTGAGTTTTAAACAGAGGCTGGTACGGACCCCGAAACCTTTTACGCCCACGCGGAATGCTCTCACTTACTAAGCAGGGGTAAATCTTTATCCTCTGCAATTACCAGCTCTCCTCTTTGTTCGCACTTAAAAGTGATTTCACATTTCAACACTGATGATCCAAGAGGCAAAAGCCTAACCCAGATCTGTAAAAAGGGAAAAAAAAAATGTCGCTACGCTACCAAAAGAAGCCCCTGAAAGTGATGCATTATTACAATGTTTAGCATCATGGAGTGATTTTTTTAAAATTTGGAAGTCTGGTTTACGGCCTTTTGTTTCCTGTTTGCATGTGCTACTGAACTTTCAGTCATCTTTACTCTTTGGAGCAGAAATGATGATTTATATGCAACAAACGTGAGGCAATTTAAAAAAGAAAAAAAAAAAAACACCCTCCACGCCGATGACTCTGTGCTGTGAAGATGGGTGATGCAGTAATTGCCATCATGTCTCCGGAAAGGAAATGGTATCTTAGAGAAGTATATTAACATTTCCGATTGCCCTTTTGAGTGACTATCTGAGAGAAAAAAAGGCCCCAGAGCTGCATAAAGATACGCTCATCTGCTCTACACAATTTAGAAGCCAATTCAATATTTCAAAATGGGCGCTAGCTAATCACTCTCCAATGCACTCAGCCTGACAAGATGATATCTTGAAAAGATTAGGTCCGCATGGGAAGGTGGAGTGAATAAATATCTCTCCACCTGAGAGCCATTGATTTCTCATCCGTCCACACTTTGCCCCAGAGCATTAACCACTTCGTTGCCAGACGGAATGTTGACTCAATAGCAGACCATTAAACACCGCGGGTTCGCGCAACATTTTGCTTTTTAACTTTCCGGCCCAACTTGTGGGTCGCCCCCAACTTGGGTTATCTTGTACCTCTCTGAGAAAACGCCGTTTTGATACGAGGCGGTGTAATACTTCTTCATGTCCATTGGCATCACGTCAATGTAACCGCCCACATTGCTGCGAATCACCCCGGCGTGGATCGCCGCTCGGCATATACTTGACTTCTGCAGGGGAACGAAGGAGAAAAAGGCGAACGTTGCTGCTTCATATTCACAGATAATAGCAGGTGGCCTTTGGAAAAAGGGACTCACGTCAGAGTATATTCTGGTTCCGATTACTCTGGATAAATGAGGGCTCTCTTCCAAGCAGTTCCTCGGGCAGTATAACCTGGAAAGATGTGCACAGACGCGTTCATTTGCGCTCACGGCGAGAGCTCGGCCTGACACGGAGCTTCTGACAGGCGTACCTCGGACAGTGTTTGGCAGGCTTCTGATACGAGCACAGCTGCGCCGCTGTGGTTTCACATGTGATGGCTTTCACTGCGAGAAATAATTACAATCAGTGTCGGCGAGCACAGGCGGCCAGCTCATAATGTGCAATTTAAAACAAAAAAGCAGCACGTCCATAATTGCAGCGTGACATTGTTTCCACACCAACCTGTTACTCTGGAAACTGTGAAGGAATTAGCGCTTTGATATTTCCTGTTGAACAGGGAGGGGGGTGGCGGGGGGGGGCACACAAGGTGGATATTAATCATTTCCACGCACTCGGGCGCTATTTCAGCTCAAGCTGTCAAGACCGTCTCACCCTAAAGATTGGATTCCATTCTTGTAGGATTTGATAAAAAAGTCCTTTCTGCCCTGTCGCATTACATCCATCCATCCTCCGTCATTGTCTATGACACCAGCGTGCAAACCGGCCCTGCACACACTGGATTGCTACCAAAAGAGAAGAAATAAAAAAATGTTAGCTTCTCCCAGAAAGCAACTTACTTGCATAGAATACACCAATGCTATGGCACACTACGAACTATGTGAACAAGGAGTGTGTCCCAGACGCTTACAGTGCTTGTTTTTGAGTACCTTTAAACAAGTTAAAAACAGCTGCTGATGCTACATTACACCCATTAATTTCTTTTGCCTCTGTTTCTTGGAGAAATTAAGATAAAACAACACCACTCTCTGCTACTTCAGGTGCTTCGCCAGAATACCGGGCGTGAAAAATGAGCTCAGACCCACACGCATTTGTCTGCACGGTATGTCTTAAAGCAACAGGCCTCGCCCCGGTTTGTGATCTTTGTGAGCAGGATATTCTCACCATTTCATAGTATACTGTTCCAACTACTTTTCCTGTCGCATCCAGGCACCCCGCTGGGCATTCATATCTGATGGGGAAGGAAAACACGGTTAAACATCACAGTGCATTCCAGCCCGTGTTGTTGCTTTTATGTGAGCCGCACCTGTTACACGGTGTTCCCTTGCACTGATCTCGAAGCTTGGTATCACAGGTCACATACTGAGCTGAAAGGCAGGAACATAAAGGTCTTTCAACGCGCGCACAGGCACCGGCACGCATGATCCATTCCCCCCCCTGATGCGGATGATCTGTCTCCAAAAGCGAGCCGTGGTCTATTGTCGCGGCGCTTTTGAGCGCCTCGGAGGAGGAATTCTCGCCCCGCGAGGTTCAGGGTGGTCAGCAAGACTTGAGGAAATGTCTCAGCTTACAAACACGGCAGAGAGGAAGCCATTTAAAAAACCACAGCGAGCCCCCCCCCCCCCCCGCCTCCTCTCGCCCCTGAAAGGAAAACACGGGCTCTGGAAATCCTGCTGAAATAGTCCACCGAAAAGTGACTTGAAATATTAAGCGCACTTACGAAGCTGCCGGGGTTAATCAGGAGGACGGCAGATAAACGCAGTGGGAAGGGGAAACTTACAATAACTGAGAAAATGACGATTAATTCCGCAGTCTATCTTTGATTCGTTGGGGCTAAGCGGAGAGATCCCTGGGTTTGTGTTCTGCTCTAGATCATCTCTACAGCTCCACATGAACCTCCCAGCCCTAAAACAGACCCGTCGCCGTCCATTTTCGGATGAAACGGGATCCAGAATAAACAGTGAAAATGGCAGCTTACACATCTGTTGTGTGTTGACCACTTCATTCTTCTGTAGCTCCTCCGTCTCCGTGGGGGGCTTGGCGGGGGCTTGGGTGGGGGGACTGGGCCTCGACCAGGGCTTCTGCGGACTGCGAGGGGCCTCCGGCTCAATGAAGTTGTTTTCCTCTGTTTCCTCTTGTGGTCGGCCGGACCTGTCGTCTTCGAGTAAAATCACAAAGACGGGGTACAGTTGGGGAAAATGGTTCCTGTGTTCTGTGTTCCTGTGTTCCCCCCCACCCCCTCCCAACCGCCACCCCCCCAACACTATACCTTTGTAGCAGAGATTGTCCTTGCAGCCTCCTCCATAGCTGGGAGGACAGGCAGAGCAAGGCGTCCCGTGCTTGTAAGGTGAATGGCCCCACCAGTTTCCCCTGTTATGGTCATACAATAAATATTCAAGAGAAAACATAAATTTCAGTGAGGCGCGACCATATTTGTGACCTTTTTGACCTTTCAGAATAAGCGCCAAATAATGACAGCATTGGAATGTTACCTAATTGCATCCGTAGGACAGGCTGGTTGCACATTTCGATGCAATGAACGCACCACCGGCGACTTTTTAGCTCAACTTTTGCTTACTTTGGTGAGTAGTTGCAGACCAGATAGACGGCTTTGGCCCAAATCTGCCCCCACACATTCATGTTGTAGCACAAGTTGACGGCGCAGCCGATCCGACTGCTCGTGGCCCAAACCAGCTGCAGCGGGGAAAGAAAAATCAGATCAGGGGGCGGCCCCCAAAAACCTTTGATCGAACGGTACGAACCGGGTCTGGTCACCTGGGTGTAGTGAGTGCAAACAGGGCCGGAGCATTTGAAGGGGCAATAGGGGTTACACTCCTGAGGGTAAGGGAAGGAGTAGTCCTTCACCTCGTCGTACCAGGCCTGCACGTGGAAGGTGGGGGGGCGATACCTGCGGGGCGGGGGGGGGTAAGAGTCAGGAAACGTAATCGCTGCCATCTCCCGTTTAAGCCGACCACAGAAATCACAACAACCAGATTTGTGGAGGCTGAAACATTCCCCGAAACGGACGAGTGAAGATCATCTGCACTGGACTGAACCCAGCGACCTTTCCGTACCGGAGGGGTTGCATCAAACCTCCCCCGCAGTCCACAAAGGCCATGAGGAGCAGTTTTGTAAACCAAGTGCATGTTAAATGGCTTAGATTTCCCTTAAAGGTTTTTCTCCCTGGTAACCATAGCAACATAAAGACATCTGCTACAGCCGCCCATAAGCTCCTCGGTTCCGCGTCTGTTTACAGGACAATAATTACGTTCTCTTTCGTGCGGCATTGCCGTTTTTGTGAAGGACTGAGCAAAACCGACGAAGAGTGTGCGATTCCATGTGTGGGAGTTCTTGCCCTGAGGATAAAACCTAGACTTTACCACACTGAAATGTCAGATATGCCCGCGGAACGCTGTTTAGTGTCCTGTTGAGCGGGCTGCGGCAAAAGATCTAGCGAGCAGATTCGCAAAATTAAATCTCTTTGCGTTTATGTGGAATATTAGCCGTTTTTTCCCCCCCGAGTTAGGTCGGTTCGTCGGATGAATTCCGGAGGTTTAGAGGACGAATTTGCTCTTTGCTGGAATTACTAACGAGTCGAGACATCTGGAATTTCAGACCACAATTAGACACTGCATTTTTTATAGAGGTTGCAAGCTTCCATCGTTCCCAGACGCTGACTTCTGGGAAATTACGGATGTCACTTGGGTTTTCTGGCGAGTCGAACCCGTCCTGGAGGACGTCCTAGAGGTCCACGTCAGAGGCCTGATTAATCCCAATTAAACGGATATATCTGGGCGACGGCAGCGTCTTCTTACCGTCCCCAGTGTGCACCCAGGTTCTGTCCGATCTGCGGAAGCAGACCTTCAGGACCGTGCTCCCACAGACACGTCTCGGCCCACTCCTCCGCCGTACGCTCCAACTCGGTGTCCCAGACCTGCTCAGAAGGGAGAGGAGGCGGGGAAAATCACATTAAAATGATTTCGGGATTACATTTCCTTAGAAGGGAAAATGAACACGATTTATGGATTCCCGTTTCCCATAAGACAGTGCGGTGTCGGGCCAGGTCAGGGTGTTGTTCAGTTATTGGTCATGCGAGGTGAGGTATTTGAAAGACTAAACATGGATTACTTATCGGAACAAAGATTATGTTAGGAGCTGCTATGGCTAAGAAGCGACGCAAATCTCCCAACCGGTGCTGAAAGGTCTTTACGTTCTCCCACTGCCGCTCAGCTGACTTTACCCCAGATTCATTTTCCTGAATTGCTTGTTATTCATAAAGGTTTTTTTTTTTTTTTTCGTAAGTAATACCTTCCATATGTCTCCGGTGAGTTGTCTGGATGGGAGCTTTTGTTTCACCATCCTGCTCTCCGGTTTGCCCTCTCAGTTAAGTTTGGCTCTGCTCGGATACTAAGGGATCATATTCCCAGTCTGGGGTTTTCTGGGAATGCAAAGAGTGTCCTTCCTCTCCACTGACCTACTTCTACCATTTTTTTTAAAAAAATCCCAAAAGTTGGAATAATACGAGCTGTAATTCCTCTGAAGGACACAGTATGGTCCACTAATTGGACACCTTTAGGGCGTCATAGTTAATGTAACAGGTTTCGACAAGACAGTCAATTAACTTGCGTGTACGTGTGTGAGTGTGTGTGTGCATGCACTGGTGCACCAGCTGAGGTGTCGGAGGTTTTCACATTTCACACGCCGACCCCTGGTAGCTATAACCTGCGCTTACGGAAATCTCATCCAGCGACAGACACGCAAATAACCGCGGTGCATTCCTCCCCCGTCGACCGTCACCCACTTTCGTTCCCACCAGAAACAACTGCTTTTCTCTGAATCACCCCTGCCACACACCCACTCTGTCTCTCTGACACACACACACACACACACACCTACCTAACAACAGGATGTCTGGAAGCATTGCACATAACTCCCGACTCCGAGCGGTTTCTCCAGCCCCCTTTTTCTGAGAATCCAGCGTTAGTTCGCATCAGCACCGTCGGAGCTGAGTGCGATTTGGCGTTGCATTTCAGGCGAAAGGCTCCTGCGGATCTTACGTAACGGCCGAGTGTATCAGCGTTACAGCGACGCAAAGCCAGGCCTGTCTGCGGTCCCTGTTGGATAATGAGACCCGATGATGGCCGACAGAGTCAGGACTAAAGGAAATCTGGAGGATTTGTTGAGCCGACGCTATCTCTGCTCAGAAATTCTTCAAATCCTCGAGTTCTGCACATTTTATTCGACCTGCTCGCTCACGAGGGGAGGCAAGTCTATCGTCGAAGTGTTCAAAACTGGAGGCGAGCGAGCCTCGTTGCGAGGTCGGCGGCGGCTCGCAGGCCCTCGATTCGCGCCGCGCTCGAAGCCCAACGAACCGCGACAGGAACCTTTTGCAGAGCGAGGACGTTAATCCAGGCTCAGAGAGTGGCGAGACGTCGTTTTCGGATGTTCCGTCTGGTGCTGTTTGTGCAGTTATCCCAGCAGGGGAGGCCTCATAACCAAGAGCCCCCCCCTCAACCCCCCCACCCGCCAGTCCCTGGACGCGCGTCTGCTGGGGCCCGTAAAGAAAAACACCTTCCCTGCTAAAGTCTTTCAGCGCTGTGCACACAGCATTGTGTACTTCTCTTAACACTTCATTTAAAGCCAGATTTCTCTCTCTCTCTCGCTCACCCAGCTTTCTGTTTCCCTTCTTTCTTTCTCTCCTGGCCATTTGGGCGCATTCCAAAGCTTCCCTTGCAAGTTTGGGCTTTCTGTTCACAACCAATGGTTCATGGAAGGAGTCGGCAAAAAACGAATAAAAAAAAAAAACCAGCAGGCAAAACTACACAAATTTTGACAAAGGTATGTGAGATAAAAACCAAAACTGCCACCTGCGTAGCCAAACCTTGTTCAGCAGAAATTCCTCACGGCCATATAAAATACTCGGACTATTGTCTGAACCATGTCAACCAGAAACGACCGCGATCCAAATACCACGCACCAGCGTTGGGCTATTTTCTCATCGTCAACAAGCCGGATAATGAGTACAGACCGCATCATTTTATGCAGCCCCGAACCTTCAAAGACGGACAACCGCGCCAGACATCTAAAGGGATTTGAACCTACGGCGGTTGTGTCCTCCAGATGACTTCGCCATCCAACCCACCCTCCGCTCAAGTCCACGCATAAATGTATATAAACACAAACGCGCCGGCCGCTACATGTATTTCCATACTCCCTCCGACGGTTCTGGAAAGTACTTTTGGAAAAGCATTCATTCTAAGTGCTTTCTGGGCAAGAACTGTGTTTACGTCCCTGGCATGGAGCAGCCTCTTTGTGGACGCTGGACTCCCACAAGCCTTGTTCCCCCTCTTGTTTGTCATATTCATGGACACAGTCGGCTGCGGCCGAGGCTTGGAGGATCTCCAGCTTTTGTGACATTAGGATGCCATCTTTGCTATTTTGGAATCATGCTCTTCTGGCTCCACTGGAGCGCAGCCTTGACTGGAAAACTCCAAGGAGCGCCGCTACTTTTTTTTTCTTCTTTTTATTCCCTTGTTTTCCCGTTTGAATCTCAGCTGGTGCCTGATAAATTGCGAACATAAAAAAAAAAAAAAAGAAATTAATGAAACCGCAGCCATCTAACTACTGTTGGGGAGAGATTAACATAATTAAACGTGGTAAGCAAAGCCGTTTGGTCGGCCCGGACCTTCATTACGCATCCGATTGCGCCGCAGCCGCGGACTGAAGAGCGAAAGCAAAAATAACTCGCGTCGTCCCGAACATCGGCGCTTTATCTGGAAACCGCTGCAGACCTGAGTGCAGCGAGAGCCCTGCCAAGTGAAACAAGCGGGGCAGGTGGGGCCTTTTCTCCCATGATGCCATCTGTTTGTCTTGCAAACACTTCAAACGCTAACACCCCTGCGTTTATGCCCGCGGGTCAGCGTTTGGAGGGAGAAACAGAACCGCTGTCGCCACGCCGGAGGTACACCCAAGGTTTATGGATCGCCTCGGAGTGTGAATGCTTCTCCCTGGATTTTTCTTCTTCTTTTTTTTTTTTTTTTTCGTGTGTGTGGCTCCGTGTTGGATAATGACAGAATGGGAGCGGAGCCACAGGGATAAAGGAGAGGGAGGCCAGATAGAGTCGGGGCAGGCAAGAAAAGGAAGTAGATGAAGGGGCGAGGGAAGAGGAGGAGTAGGAAGAGGAGGGGGGGGTGTTCGAATTGATGTTATCTATGATGATTGCCACAGAGGGGGCAGCTGGGTTGTGGCTTCATACAATGGCTGGGAATAACAGAGCTGATGGGTGAACGGCGGCGTGAGAGTATTTGTGTGCGCAAGCATCTGCATGCGTGAATGCGCGGGAGTCTGCAAAGGCGGCGGGGGAGAGAGAGAGAGAAAGCAGGCTGAAAGCGAGGCCCTTTCAAAATAAAGCGCGCAAAAATCAGCAAGAAAGTATCCTGCGCAGACGTAGAGGCGGGGAATAAGGCTTTCAGTGCCATTTTCAAACCCCCCCCCTCCTCCTCGTCACGTCTCTCCGTGTTTCACCCCTGCGTGCCCTGGGAGCTTAAAAAAAAAGCCGAGTGTAACAGGAGACAGTAGAAAGGAGCTGCTGTCTCAGCGGTTTCTCCAGCGTACCTCAACCAGAAGCTTGCCAGGCTGGGCCGAAGAAGTCTTTTCACACGCGTCCGCGCACACGGAGCTCACATGCACACGCGTGCACCCGAGAGGTCCTCGAGTCCAACCTCTCAATTATACAATTACGCAGCAATGGTTACCCCCCCCCCCTCCCCAGCAGGGGGCTGTTTATTTGGCATTCCCGCAGAAAAAAAAACGCGGCCTTTTGTCTGCGGAGATGAAAAACTTTTTGAAATTCTGCATAATTTAACGATCCTTTCTCAAGCCCCCCCCGGGGGGGCGCGTTCGCTGGCACGGCGGCGGTCAACGGGCGGCGGGACGCATGGAGCCCGTTTGGAGGAGGTCCAGATCTGCAGAGCGCAGTGTATATGCGTGTTTAGCAGGAGGGGTGGGGGGGGGGGGGGTGGACAGCTGGTAAAACAAGCCCTGGTGGGGCCGTACTCTGATTCTAATTGCGCTGTGAAAAGCGATCTGGCACCGTGCGCACACGCGATGGCCAAAGGATAAAGTCAAACAAATCTCTTAGCGCGGGTTTAAAACAAATGCAGTAGTAATGTGATCGTTGGCAAGTCGGTGGAATTTTTCCTCCACTGACAAAACAATCAAAGTCACATGGGCGGAGTGTTATGTGAGCGTGTGTGTGTGCGCGCTTAGATGCTGGCAAGCTCTTCAAGTGTGAGCCGAGATGGAGCGGTGCCAGCCGGTCTGGTGACTGGGTCATTGCGCTAAGCTCCGGTCCACAAGTGTGCGGGACCCTCCGGGAGTTGAGAGCGGGGTCAGAGAGTTGTTGAAGCTATTGCGCGAAGTGTGAATAATGCCCTCCTTGGATTCCCCCCCGCGCACTCACCATGTGCTCCATGTTGGAGGCCGGGGGGTAAACCTGACCCCGGAGCTTGTTGTGAAGGTCCAGGATGAGCTGAGCGTCGCCGTCGCTGATGGCTCTCTTTCCCCTCTGCTTGGCTTCCCACCAGTCGCCCTCCTCGTCCAGGTACTTGTCCAGGATCCGATCCCAGCCGGTGGAGTTGGGGAGCATCACCGCGGAGGCGGCGGCCTGGATCATCATCAGCAGCAGCAGCAGCAGCAGCAGGGGAGGGGTGGCCCCCAACCGGCGCTCACACTGATGCTTCATCGAGACGGAGACGAGGGACGACGCCGGGACAGGTCCGGGGATCAGGAAAGTTGCACTTGGAAAAACAAACAAACAAGCAAACAAAAATCGGTCCGCTGCATCCGAGCCGCTGATGAACTTCAGTCAATATTGACCTTGGTGGAGAGTGCTTGCAGACAGTTTGCTGCAGCGTCTTGGCAAAGCTGAAGGGGGGGGCTGGCACGGCGAGGGTGAACAAACTCAAAGAGTTTCGGATTTTATCCCCTACTTAGCGTGGAAGTTGTTTAAAGTGCGCGCCGATGCTGCGCGGATGCATAAAAGCAGGCTGCTTAAGTGCGCAAAATGATGCATAATGAAGTTAATGCATCTATATTCGTGCACGTATGCTTTCAGCTGAACCTATTTATGAACGTCCCGCAGCGCTAATTAAACGAGCCAGTATCTAATGGAAAGTGTGAAGACTTATGGAGACTGAATCAGAAACGGAGTGTTGTGATTGAATGTAGACTTTAGAAATAATTTACCTTTAATGAATTGGAACGCAGCCCGCTCCGTGAGCCCCCCACCCCTGACAGAGATCTGGCTGTGAGAGAAGCTGGAGCAAAGCTTTTAGGAAATAGATCCGCTTTCAAAGGAGCGCAAGAGGAGAAGCGAGTTGGAGAGGCGGCGGTGCGGTTCGGCTCCGTTTTCGGGGTAAAGACCTTTGGTTCTCGCTGGCTCCTGGCACCCAAAGCGCTGGAAGCATCACTTACGCACATTTTATCCTCAACTTGGCGGCGCTCGGAGAGTTCCAGCCCCCCACCCAACCGACCCACCCCTCCTGGACACGCCTCTCAAAAAAAAAAAAAGGTTGGCCCACTCGCCTGTGCCAGGACCTGTGCGTGCGTGCGTGCGTCCTGGAGCCGTGCGTGTGCAGCCAAAAGTCGGAGAAAGTCTCTTTTCCCGACAAGGAATGATGTTATTAACATTTATTCGTCGACGGAAAAAAAAGCCTTATTAAAATGTGGTCTTTTTTTTTTTTTTTTTTTTTTTTAGAGTTGCAGCAATTTTGCAGGTTAAAAAAAACAATCCTGATTATTTTTGTGCATAAAATTAAGCAGTTTCCTGATTATTTTTCAGGTTAATTGATAAATGTGCCTTTTTGTTGAAACTAAATAGCTCCCCAAATATCTTATTTCATCGTTTCCAAGCTTGCATCAACCGATTTGCACAACTTTAATATTATGTTACTTTTTTCCCTGACCTGTTTCCACTTGTTGCCATGGGCAACGGCTTCCAGTTTTTTTTTTTTTTTTTTTTTTTTAAAACGCATGAATTCGAAGCAGACTTGCCTCCTCGGAGTCAGACTGGCCCCACTTTAACTCTTCACAGGTGACTCTGCAGGGGGATTAACAAACAAGCCAGGCCTCTGTTCGCCTCCAAACCCCCGAACCTGTCGTCACCGTTTCCTCTGCGCGTGTGTGTGTGCGTGTGTGTGTTGGTGCAGCGCGCTGCACATTCCATGATGGAAACAGGCACGTTTTGTCTTTTGTCATCTGGTCATTCTCAGCGCCTGGTAGCGGCGGCACATGTGGAAACAGTAGCTAATCGCCCCCCTCCCCACCCCTCCCTTCTCTCTCTCCATTTAAAGACCTTTTTTTTTTTTTCTGGAGACACAACATTCCTTTGTTTTTCCCTGCCAAGCGTGCAGCCTTGCAGGTAAATTGCACAGACTTCCACTCACTTATTACATTTTCTTGACTTTTTTTGTTGTTTTGCTTTTTTGCTTTCATCTGCTGTTGCGCAATCTGCAACCAGGCTTTAAATAAGGCACCCCGCACCCCCCCCACACCTCCCCCGGTGCCATTTATGGTGAATAAAGACATTATTTCACCTGCATAAGAAGTCCAGATCACCAGAAAGAAGCAAATCAGACGCTCTGATGGCAGACCTGATATATTTTGAGACCCCCCCCAGTGCATTAGGCCGTTAATGATGCAACACTGCATTAGCAGAGTTTTTTCCCTGCTGCAGCGGGTCAAAGGTGAACCATAAACTACACACTTATAGTCTGCTGCAGTTAGTTCATAAAAGATTCAATAAATTGGTTCCAAATAAGTCCATTTAAAAGCATGGGGCTGCTTTAGTACTGAGTTTTCTTGATATTAAATCAAGCAGACGAATGTAGTTATATTTCAGCTGTGAAAAGTGCCAGCTCAGCATTTTTATTTTTTTTTCTAAGCGGCGAATATGAATATAGAATATATATATGTGTTTAAAAAAAAAAAGCTGTTGAGACGCCCCTGCTGTCTAACCTACTTCTGGAAACGTGTGATACAAGAGCTCTCACACCAGGGACCCACCGCATTCTGGGCTCCCATAAACCTGGGCTTTACTGTCTGCTTACCGGGTCAGCAGCTCCAGGGGCGGCCTTCGCTCCTCTGCGGTCGGGCCCAGCCGCCCTGCAACCCCCCCCACACACACACACCCCACCCCACCCCGGTGACCCTCTTATGCCGCAGCTGAAATAGCAACCCTCTCTCTCTTTACCCACAACTCCCGCGAGGTACCGAAACACTCACTCATCTGCTGTGAAATTAATGTCGCTCCACATTTCGGAGCCCGTGCACGTGGGTTTTTTTTTTTTTTCGCCGTCTCCCTCGCTTTCTTCAGCACGGAGCCGTGGAGGAAAAGCAAACACGCGTATTTACACCGGTAAATAAAGCATGTGATTATTTTAAACACTCCAAACAAGCTTTGCGGACCCGGAATCCGACTGCTCCGACCCCCAGCTGGGAAATAGAGAATTATGAGGCGAAGGCTGCGCAGCTATTCCTGTGATTTATTGTGTTGTGATTTAAGTTGAACTCCCTGTAACAGATCAGACGTTGTCGGGTTTTTTATTCTAATCGCAGCCAGTAAATATGTGACATTTCTGACTGTGGGTTGGGGATAGCACCGCTTTCATAGAACCTGGGTGCCTCTGTTTATATTTCCGCCCCCCTCATTTCACTGCAGCTATTGTTGCTGTCCGATTCAATATTTCATATTTTCTTTCCCCTCAGCCCTCCCCTGTACCTGCCCACACACACACACACACACACACACCCTGGCTCCCCCTGCTCCCATGCGCGCCCTCTTTCTGTTCTGTTGTAGTCAGGGTTAAGCCACAGGTCCAGATGTTCCATTCGGTAACTCCTTTATTCAGCATGTGGCCTTACGAGAAATCCCATGAACCCAGCAGAATGCGCGGGCCGTGCCAGACCAGAAGCCTCTGGACACAACATAAAGCCACATAAACATTGTTGAAGAACACTTTCTGTTGGCCGCCGTTCCTCTGGCGCGGCTCCCTGTTGGTTCTGCTCGGGCTGAATTTGGGTCAGTGTGCTGGAGTGGCGGGGAGGTGAATCAAGGGGTAAAGAGGATCAAGGTCACGCAGGAGCGGGTCTTGATGGCCCTGGGACGTTATCAGCGAAGGCCCGCCTCGGTTCAGGCTCTGCTGCTCCGCCCTCTTGTGGTGGAGGCGCAGCGGTGCACCGCTTTCAAATAACCCGCAATCGAATAAATAATTACAAAAGTCAAACGTTGCAACGGGAAAAGACTGAAAATTAAAATTTACATTCGAATCTCACGACTGGAAGGATTAAATATATTTATTTTTAAAATGCAAACAACTTTTATCGTGGCTTTTTTTTTTTTTTTTTGGTTTCTTTTGTTCGAGATTCAAAATGTTTTTTGAACGTTTCCACGTTATTGAAAAAAGTAGTTGTTGTTTTTATATAACAACTCTCAGTGTTAGCTGGACGACCACGACATTAATAACACCAAGACAGAAAAAAAAAATTATTTCAAAAAACAAAAAACCATAGCATCCAGTGGATCATGCACCTGTATTTGTAGAAATTATCGCGTACATCTTGGACTTTCGCAGGGTACAACCATCGTGTAACCACTGGGTGTCAGTGTGGAGCTACCACACACGTCTATAAAATCGCAAGTAAGACTCCACCATCCTCTGGTGCGCTGAGTAAAGCTGCAGAAAGGTTAAATGTGGTTTTGCAAATATAATTTCTAAGCCTCAATGAAACAGCTCCTCTTGAATTATGATTGTATGAAGGCCGCGAAGCTGGCTGCTCCTCTGAGGAGAGTCTACGTCTAGGGCGTCCAGGCTCTTCCACAAAGGGCCGCGTGGCTGCTGGTTCTTGTCCGATCGAGCGCGCCCAGTCTGACCGATCGGCTGTCTGAAGAACTCGGATCAGCCGATTGAAGGAGTCAGGTCTGCCGCGCCGCCGCCGGCTCGGAACGAAAAAAAAAACCCCGCGGGCCCCCGCGGCCGAAGAGCTCGGGCGTCCCCGGCCCGTGTGATCGACCGTGACGGCGGGCGGCTTCGCCTCGGGTTGGTTGTCCAGATCGGATCGCGTCACGTCAGCTCCCTTCTCTGGTTCGGGCCTGAGCTTATTCCATCAGCATCAGCGTCACGGCAGCTAATACGCAGTTCCTTTTAAAGTCACACATGAGGTTTATGTAGACTGTACAATTTTCTGACATCACCGGCCACTGGTGTTCGTCACAGAATGGAACAGGCCTAATTTATATTTTACTAGGCCGCGCGAAGGACTGCGGTAAAGTCACTAGACGAGAAACGGGACCATAACGTAAGTGATTCCACTTGCGTTGGTCCAATAGGGGACAGGTGTCGGTGGAGCCGCAAATTCTGGGAGCAAAGCTTTCTTGCCCAACTGTTATGGTGGCACCGTCCTAAATAAATAGACCGAAATAGAGGAGCGAGACGCCGCGCTTGATTTGTGTACCTGAAGGCCTTTCTTTTTTTACCCCTTGTTTAAACCGAGGTGCCTCCCACTCCGGTGCAAGAGCTTGGCCCGCAGTTAACTCTTGTGGCCCCCTGGGAGATTTATGGGAGCCAAAGGGGGTTTTAGCGCGTATGTGCCGACATTTGAGGTGATCCCTAAACATGCTACAGGCATCTCGCATCGGCCTGGGGACGGGGGGGGGGGCACCTGACTGTCTGATCTTCTGTGCCTGGTCAATACCTGAGCCCTGCTGATGTAGTTAGGGGACGTCTGCATACTAACACACTACTATACTGCAGCTGGGGCCTATTTTCTTCGGTCATCCAGTAAATTCGCTCCCTGAGTGGTGGGCGGGGCTATCCTCGTTCCCTATTCCCTACGCCCTAGATAGGGAGCAGGGTTAAGTGGGTTACTGAGCGATGATAGTAAGAATGGGTATGTGTCTGACCGCGACGGGTGCCAGCGTGAAGGGAGCTCCCGCGTTAGTGCACCGCTTAGGGACTGCTGAGTGACCGCTAACTTGGACTTCTGATCGTTCGCATCCACGTTCTGCAACTTCCTGTTCCCCGGATCTCTGAGATGGTGGAAGCAGAATGGTTGCGACCCGGGTTAGACCCCGCAGCCACGGGTTTAGAAGAAGAGGGGAAAAAAAAAAACAAGCCCCCACTAATGTGGTTCTTTCGAGGGGTTAGCGGGGTCAAACTTTTGTTTTTGACGTTTTAAAATGTTTTCTCCACTCGCGCGCAAACACAAAGGAGACAAGGCTCATAATGGCGATCAAAAAGTTATCCAGCTCTTCTCTGTTGATTTAGGTGTATGACCTAACTTGAAACGAGCTCTGGCAACAATCGAGCTCATCTCCAGCTCCGACAAGCTCATTCCTCACGCTCCCCATCCTCCGCTGACACTTTTATAACTCAATATCGGCTAATGCGTTCATGTCCAGGACCAAATTTAGGGCATTTTTCGACGAGCGTTTATCCCGCGTCGACGTCGATTTCCTCGTGCTCTGGCAACGCTCGCTGTCTGGGAAGGTTTTGAGATGAGAGGGAAGAGGATGGCCGGGCATGGGTGAAGGGGGGGGGTCGGGGGGGGAAACAGGGATCCAAGAGAAACAGACTTGACTGGTTAAAATCAGCCTGAGATGGGGGCGGGGTCAGGGAGGGCGCAAAGGTTGTGGAGTACAGAGACGATGGAGAGGGCTTTCAGGAGCTGGATGAGGATGGCTACACACACACACGCACACACACACACACACACACACACAGACACACGCACGGTCCTTTAGTCATTATTGGGGTTGGATGGCTGCTTGTGCATATTTGAAACTGACTCCACAACTTCACGCTGATAATTAATCAAACTGCCGCAGCTCCTCTGAAAAGTCTCTCATCTTCTCTCCAAATAAATGCTTCATCGCCTCCGCCCTCGGAGGAGACGCAGCTCTTTAAGCAGCAACAATTCATCTGGCAGGTCGGCCATTCGGTCCCGTCCTTTGGAAGAGCGGCGCGGATGCATCACCGCGGCTCTCGGGAATCGGCGCCCGACTCCCGGCGATGTTGCCGGGGGGGGGGGGATGAGGGGGGAGAGTCAGAGTGCGGTGAAAGCAGTTAAACATCAAAGCTTCAAAGCGCCAAACCGCGCTGAAGGGCGGGAAGGGTGCCGGGAAGGGCGCGGGGCAAACATCAAAGGGTCGCGCGGACGTGACGGACGCTTTGAAAGTCGCACCGGCGGGGTCAAAGGTCGCGCGACAGCTCGGACGCTAAAGCTGGATGCGGCCGCGGCCGCAGGTGCGTTCCCATATCCCTGCGGCTTCTTTCATCCCGGCCCAAGTCCGTTTGTTTTTATTGTTTTTCTTTTGGAGAACTCCTTGGCCTCTAAATCCAGGACCGCTTCCCTCCGCTCCTCGCGGCCTCCAGCCCCTCGTCTCACCGATGTGCCACAGCCACCAATCATCCGCTTGGCTCCGGCTCCGCCGCTCAAGTCGGAGCGTCCGTTCTCATGCCGATGCGCTCCCTAAAAAAAGAATGCTGCCCCGGTCGTCGCCATGGAGACGGGCCTGTCTGTTTGGTCTGCTCACACAGATTAATAAGGTGCCCTCTGAGGCTCTAACCCTCAAGTTGAAGGTGCGACGAGGCGGATCGAGAATCGGATCCCGCAGTCGCGGCCAGGAAAAGAGAAGCGGGGCTCTAGTCTGGGGGGGTTTTGTGGGGGTCACAGCGGCGTTATTTAATTGTCCAAGCTCCTTCCGGACAGATCAGCGCTCCGAAACACGCCGAGGGGGCGTGGCCAAAGTCGGAAAGCTGGAAGGATACCGTCCCTGGTTTTCATGGTGGGAAAAATGACGAGGGCGGACGACCAAAACCAAAATGAAATGAAAGAAAAAGCACATCCAATCAGGATTAGAAAAAGATTTTATTACAAATACAAAAGAGGGGAAGTGCTGATTGCACAATTAAGTCGTACTTGTTGATTTAAATACACTCAGTGCTGCAGACTAATGCATTTCTTTGATGTTTTAATCCTTTTCTCGCTCTAAACTGTAAAAAAAGAAACAAGAAATTCCAATAGAGCACATTTTCCAAATTCCAAAGTATTAATATTACACTAGTGCTTGTTTGTAGAATTGTACCATGACACATTTACATAATTACCCAATAAACATTATTTTTAAAAAAAAGACAACATGCAGTGAACTGTATTCAGTACTTTTCCATCACTTTAGATATATTTACAGCCCTTTTACAAAACAATACACAAAAAAGTGATCAATTAAATATATTTTTTGTCATATAAAATGAATAACTTAGTGTATATTTGTTGAAAGATATTAAAAGTATGCTGAGTATATACAGGGAGTAAAAAAGAACCCTATGGTTCTGGAAATATACCAACAATTAAGGTGCACTTGAGTGCCTAAATCCGATACAATAATCTGGTCCAATATATTAAAATATTGGCGTATACTGCGTCCAGCTGGGATTATAACGTATACACGTGGGTCCCCTTGTATGTGTTGTCTCGAGTGTGAAGGTTGTCACGGAAAAAGACGGACGGAACCTGCAGGATGCAGACGCCCGAAGCGCCCGTCCCCGGCGTCGATAAGTGCATTTTTTTTTTTTTTTTTTTTGGCTGAAGCGTCGGTTGAGGGACGCGCGGTTGGCCGAGCGCCGGTCTGGCCCTCTGAGCTTTTGATGTGTGTGTCCCAGCATTCCGTTGGAGGCAGAGCACACAGCATGAAGGTGTGATGCCAGTAGCACCAGTGTGAGCAGCCATGGTTGCGTCTTGTTCGTAATTACCACAGAGTCAACGGTAAAACACCCGGAAAAAAAAAAAAGAGCACCACGTACAGTACATACTGCGTTTGAGGACCCTCGATGAATATAAATTAGAGTTCATCTATTCAAAGCTTTACCAATTCCGATACAAATGCAATTAATTTACACTTTATGTACAAGTCACGGAGGCCTTTTTTTTGTATCTGCTGCCTTCAAATATGTTTAAATAAGCCCATATATACATAATAGTGTGGTCTACGAGTGCTGTGCAAATCGATACTGGGTCAAAACGTCTCGGTTGGAGGGTTTTTTTTTTTTTTTTTTTTTAAATTTTAAAAAAAAGGCTGTTTATTTGAACCAGTGCAGGTAGTTTGTCTTGAGCGCGGGGAAGCACATGTTGTTGCTGCAGGAGCCGCCGTAGCTGGGAGGACAGGCGGAGCAGGGAACGCCCACTTTGTAGGGGGCCTCTCCGATCCAGTTCCCCCTGCGGGAGAGAGAAGGAAAAAAACGGAGGCGGTTCGGTTACGGTCGTCCCAAACCGGGACAAGGGCCGTCACTAGTGCTAGGGGACGGAGCGGAGCGGTGGGGGGGCGGGGCTTGTGGAGGTTGTGAACGAAAGCGAAAGCGATGGTTGTTGGTCAACTCTTCCTCGTCTGAACGTGGCGGGATTAACCCGACGAGGTCACAAGTCAGTCACAAGGAGAAGCGAGTTCAAGTTCTCAGAACCTTTAAGAGGTTTCCGCGTTTGGAGCTTTGGTGATGCAGCACCGGTTCACGGGGTTCGACCCTGGGTGGCATTTCGTAACTGGGAGCCGAGCGGTTGGCGACGGGATTAGGGCCGCGGGGGGGGTTATCGGGGTCGTTGGAGCTCAACCCTCCCGCCCACGCGCACTTACTTGGGCGAGTAGTTGCAGACCAGGTACGTCGCCCGCTTCCACACGGAGCCCCACACGTTCATGTTCTGGCACGTGTGCACGGCGCAGCCCACTTTGTTGGACGTGGCCCAAACCATCTGTCAGGAAACATGGAAAAAAAAATAAGAGAGGAAGGGCAGCGCAGATGCGCGTTAACGACCCGGAGAGCGTCCCCGACGCTGCCGCGGCGCCAGCGCATGAGCGGTACCTGCGTGTAATGGGTGCACATGGGTCCGTAGCACCTGAGGGGGCAGCGGGGGTTGCAGTCGCGGGGGTAGGGGAAGGCGTAGTCCTTGACCTCGTCGTACCACGGTTTCACCAGCTGGAGGATGGAGCGGTACCTGCGGCGACAGGCCGGGTCAGGAACAACCTCGTCTCTCGCCCCTTCCCGCCACCCCCTTCCCCGAATTGCCTCCGAAAAGAGGCGATGGTTTTCTTTACGATTCCTCCCAGTTATTCAGCTCGTCGCCGGCGGCGGTGATCGGCTGCAGCGTCGGGGGTTTCATTCAATGATGATTAAACCCCCGAACACTTCAGCATCTTTCACAAGGCTGACGCGCCGTGTTGGTTTATTACCTCCGCCAAGGAGGTTATGTTTTTGTCTGTCTGTCTGTTAGCAACATAACTCAAAAAGTTATGGACCGATTTTGATGACATTTTCAGGATTTGTTGGAAATGTGAAAAGGAAGAGCTGATTTCATTTTGGGGGTGATCCGGAGGAAATCGTAGATTCTGGATCATTTTGAAATTTTCGTTAACATTGTGGTAAATGGGGCCAAAAAGGTTGTTTCTCAATATCTCAGTTAATTATTGACCAAACCCCATGAAGGATGGACAATGGGATCCTCTATCATATTCCAAAGGCTGATCCGGATCTGATCTGGAAGACGGATTTTATTGCAATTTATATAAACTTGGCGGAGGTCTGCGCTCTCCGAGTGCTTCCTAGTTCCCGTTGGATTCCCAGCCAAATCGGGGAAAGACCTACGAGCAGCGCGGCAGCGGTGGCGGTCCAGCTGTCGCTGGATTCCGATGCCTTTCACGGCGGCGCCTTTGAATGCGAATACGGAGCGTCTATGGAACGCCCCTCGAAAAGGGGTTCGAAGGCCGGTTGGAAGATGGGCTTGACACGGAGACCGGACTTTTCTTTGCACCGAACGTCCGCGGTTTAAGGAGACCTCCCTTGGGCTCGCCACTGGTTTGAGTTCTCAGCGTGCTTTACAACAGCTCGGTGACCAGCTCTGGCGCTCACGCCTCCACGTGCTGCGCGGATCATGACTTAATAATGCGGCACGCCTCCTTCAAGTCACCCGACAACGTTGGCGCTTCTACCTTAAGGGACCGTTGCCTGGGCCAGTCAATCTGATGCGTAGCAAATTGATGCCTTTACAAGGTTTTCTACACAAACAGAGCGCTGTTTTCTTAGTCCAGTGGTGTGAATCACGACCTCGAACCGTCCGGCCTCCCCTGAGCCTCGTATCGCTCCTCCGTAAAACCTAAAAGTGTAAAACACATGAGAGTGCCCCGCGTTTCCGAAACGGAAAGTCAGGAAAGGCCCACTAAAGGGATGCGCCCGCGCCCTTCGCGGGTCACGGCCGAAGACACAGCTTTGGGGTTTATTTGGAGGGTCACGGGAGCATTCCTCAAGCAGTCACTGGGTCACCGTGCGAAGAAAGAAAGAAAAAAAAAAAGACGCTTTGGAGAGAAGACGCAGAAGGGGAGCTGCAAATCCAACGACCATGACTGCTGACGGAGGGAAGGAGAGTCATCGCTGAGAGGAGCAGCAGATGTCGGGGGAGAAAGGGAAGGGGGCGGCGGGGGCGGTGGGGGGTCAAAGGTCACTCACCGGCCTGTCCTGACGGAGAGGTTTTGACCCAGGAACCTGAGGAGGTGAGGCGGCCCGTGCTCCCACATGCAGGCGTGGGCCCAGTCCTCGGCCGTCTTGGCGAGAGTGTCGTCCCACACCTGAACACACACACACAGATCACGGAACATGGAACAGTTACACAACCGGCGGAAAAATATCCAGCGGCGGATCTACGTCGAGCGGGGAGACGACCAGATAAGGGCTCCGGGGACGAGACGCATTTTAAACAAACGATTCGCGAGCGCATTTCAGAGGCGCATGTCTGATGGGGGCGTTCGGGAGAACAAGCTGCGAATTTGGGGTTTCTAGGTGCAGGAAAACCGACGAGTGACGTCGTCGACAAGTGATCGAGCGAGAGACGCACATGAGCCCGTCGTGCTTTGGCTGCTTTGGTGGTCTGTCGCGGCGCCAGTCGTCGCTCTGCGCGCACATAAACACATTCACGCACGCAGGTAAAGCCGCCAGCTTCTGGAAAGAGATGGTTCGAGGCTTACCATGTATTCCATATTAGACGCCGGGGGGAACACCCTCCCCCTCACTTTGTTGTGGTAATCAAGAATGGCCAACATGTCGTTTTGGCTGATGTAGCGCCTTCTCCTTATTTTGGCCGTGGGGTCCGTTCCGTAGCCGTGCGCGGCGCCGAGGTCGGTGAAATTGAGCGTGGACACCGCGGGGATACTCGTCCCCAGCGCACTTGCTCCACAAGACACGCACAGCAGCACGGCCAGCAACTGATGCTTCATCTTTGCATGGAAGGGTTTGCAGATATCCGGTGAGTGTTGATCTGGAAAGAAAAGCGGGATTAAATTCTTTTTCACTTGCGCGTAAAAGCTTTAAAAAAAAAAAAAAAAAAAAAAAGGCAAAACAAAAACAAAAGGCGCACGGTTCTTACCGCAGCTGTTGCGCCTGCGGGCTCGGGGACGGAGCGGAGCGGTGGAAGGCTGCGGTGTTTTTTTGCGCTTTGCAAACTTTGTGAGTGCTTTGGGAGAAGTCCGGCGTTTTATAGCCCGCCGCAGCGGACGGCGCAGGAAGTGCGCCTGCCTCGGAGGTGCACGCACGGCCCCTCCTTTTCACCTGACACGCTGCGTAATCTGGAGGCGATTTGTTTTGTCTCTCGCTCCTAAGAGTCTGCAGCCCTTCTCCTGTTTCATCAGGGCATCTGCTTTAGATTTAAGCAGCATGGACAACATTAGATCACTTATGATCGGCTTATCCTTCATGATAATGTGATTTATGCCATTTAAAGACCTTTAATGCACCACACACCAAATATTCGCCCTATACGTGTGTGCATGTGTTTAAATCCACATGCATGGGGAATATACAGACCCATTTATATGAGTCTAATGTCATTTAATATTAGCATTTGTGGGATTTACACTGGCTTTTAATTGCACGCATACATGAGCATGATCTGATGACATCTCAAGTGTGACTTTGCTGCACACAGTGGTAACATATTTGGCCCAAATCCACATAAATAAGCGAAAGAGGTGACATCAGTCAGCCCTCCTGACACTGGGCGTCCATGATAACTCATGGCAGGGATGGAGCCAGGTCAGTCTGGCGTTCCGTCCTCCGTGTCGTATTCATTAAGCTACAACAATTACACTTGTTCAGCGTGTGACTCCAGCTGTGAGATTCGCTCCACCAGATGCGAAAGCCAGTAAAATAAAGTGAAAGAGAGAAAAAAAGAGAAAAGAATCCTCTGCAGGTCATCATTTTTATTGGCAGCTGGTGAAGAAATTAAAGAAACGTGACGCAGGAACAATTTTCCTCCTTCCCCCCTTCCTCTCTCTCTCTCTCTCTGTTGCCGACAACCGCTGCTGCCCCCCCCAAAAAAAAATCTTCTTGGAAGTGATGGACTTTTCAGGTGCTGGAATTAGTGGAAGGGTTGTATATCACTCCGGTTCGCTCCATGCTTGCACTTGAGTTCTTCCCCGACGCGGTGAAATTCCCTGGGATGGAAAGTTGTCGGAGTTGACCAATAAATCAGGGATCGGGGGTCGATTCTCGACTCCAAACAGCGACGGGGACATTAAACAGGGCGGGGCTCCCTGCAGACGCCTCGATTGAATCTTAGTACAGTACACAAGGAGAACAGGAGATGAGGTTTTATTTGTTTTGACTGGGGTTGCAAAGTCTTAAAATCCAAACTGGAGTAAAAGTGAACATACTTTACTTGGATGAAAGTGGGAAAAAAATGAATAAAAACACTTATGAAGGAGTTGTTAGCATTTTTTAACAAGATATTGAGAATGCATGTAGTGGAAATAGCAAAGAATATTAAAATATAGCTAGTTAAAAAAAAAGTGTAATGCAAAATTGACTTGAATCCAAATGTGGATGGCTTGAATAGTATTTTGGATCATTTTAAAATACTTGTAGTAAAATCAGCAGCCTGATACCCAGTAAGAGGTACCTTATGGTTGGACTCTTTCTCAGGCCAGTTGTGACACCGTGCCCACACATCTGCTCAGTGTTTCGACTCATCTTCTCATCTGGTATCAATAGACGGCGCGCTCGCCAGCGAACAGAAGCTGCCAGCGAGACACACTCAACGCGCGTTTATTGTCTCAGTTGGACATCCATACGGGGACGGAGAGGGACTTCTAGCGGCGGCCTGCGTTCGTTTCGCCCGCTTCCGCGCCTTTTCTCCAAGCCCCTTGCCGTTGCACCACCGCTCACGAGCACCGGGGGCAGCGCCGCGCACGGCCGCAAACCGTTCAGCAAAGGGAAATGAAGGTAAGGGGAGTCGTTCTAGAGGTGGCGTTTGGTTACGGGACATATTTATGATACCACTTTGCCCCAGGAGGAAGGAAAACCGAGCAAAAAAACAAATCTGAGTGGAGGTCACTTGAGGTCAGAAGCGTAGCTAATGACAGCAAAGTCGAAGAAGAAGACGTGGAGGTTCCCTGATATGTGTAGGGTGGACTTCTGTGCTGAAGGCAACAGAAATGGACATAAATGGATGAAAAATGTGAGTCCCCCCCCCCACTGTTGTTAACATATCTAATGAGCATGGTATATTTATTTCACACTCACCTAAACAATGGAGCCAAAAGGTTTGCACTCAGCACCAAATACTGTAATTCACTGTATTCCACTCCTTCTCCCCCAAACACAAACACACACACACACACACACACACACGCACCCTCCTTCTTTTTTTTCCACGTCCAGTTTCCTCAAGGCCCCAGATGAGATTCCCTGAGCCTCGCCGTGCCGGGCCTTGTTTATGCTGTGAACCCAGTGACTTCGAGAGAGGCCGAAGCGTTATTATCATATTATCACAGGAGTAATTAGGGCATTATTTGGGGCACATGTTGCTCGGAGGGGCCCCGGGTCTGCTTTGGAAAGACATTCTTTTTCAGACAGAGCATTTATTTACCTATAATATATTGTTCCAAGTTTCCCCCGTGCTTCCCTCCCTCTCTGGAGGCCTCTTGAAGCCTTGTGTGGATGCCAGTACAGCAGACAGAATGAGGCGCAGTGGCGAGCAGGCGGGAAACCAAAAGAAGAGGAATAGCAGATCAGAGGCAGACTCAACAAGCCTTGCACGGGTTCTGTTTCCAGACGCAGTCCAGTCTTTCCTTACGGAAGACTTTCGGGCGCGCAGGTTGCGACCAGTTCGAGGTGTCCCTTTGGCTTTCCGTGCGGGTTATTTTGACTCAGGTCTGGAGCACGCTGGAGAGTGACATTCAAGAAAGAGAATTTCCTAAAGATGGTTTCTGGCTCCGTGCGTTATTCCAACAGTCAAAGCACACGATGTGGACTCCAGCTCTGCTGCGCGCTCCACCCAGAGCTGTTGTGACTGTGCTGGCCGGGTCTGAAACGCATGGGAAAGTCACTAGGAGAGCGGGGGGGGGGTGACATTTCTCCGATAGTTTCAGCTCAGAGCTGAAAGAATAACACTTTTGGAAACTTTTCATGTTTATTTACAGTGAGACAGGAGCGGTCAGCTGACAGCACGCTCCTGTTAAAGTCACACTCTGCTGAACTGTTGCCTCAGGTTACCTCAGCCGTCTCGCTTCACTCCGTCGTTTTCGAATTGCTGAAATGCGAATCAATCCTGCAAGGTCCTTGTTAAACCCTGATGGGAGCAGGGACTCTTGACAGTGCCATTTCTGGGGCTTAAGGAGGCTTCACGCGGTCCGGACCAGTTGGTTTCTGCCCTCGTCCTCCTGGCATCCCGTTTTATTTTGAAGTCCGGAGTCATCCTGGTCTTCCTGTCAAGTTTGCCGCGTTTCCTTTCTCTTCTGCTGTCAGGTCGTCTTCTTGTAGGCGAGCAGTTCCTCATTTACCGAGTGGTTCTGTACCTTCCCCTGATTATCTCCCTGCCTGATTTTTGATTTTTTTAAAAAATCTCTGATTGTACCTGAATCCTGACTCTCCACTTAGTGCTGATACACACCTTTAAGGTACCTTGACTTGGAGGTTGGAAATCACTGATTTTTGCTGTATCGGTTCCAGGATCCAAGACGTTCGGTCCTGTTTGAATCCTGTATGTCTCCTCGCACTGAATATTTGGCTGCTTTTGTGCGCGCAAGAAACACGCGTACACTAAAGTACTGCCTTCCGCATCAAAATGACGACCCCTTGCTTAACTTCAAATTTGGCCTCCTGCAAAGCTCCAAGGGCGTACGTGTGGTTTAAAGAAGGCCCTGCGCAACAAAGTTACATGACATCACATTTGTCAAACAGTAACCTCCACAAACACTGTCTGGGCCAGACTGCATGTTTCCCCCCGGTTGTTGTCTAGATACAAGTCCGACTGTTGTGTGGGGGGCTCGGTGGAATTCGCCGCGTCCTCCCAGGGCGAGAAGTAAAAAAAAAAAAAAAAAGAGTCAGTAAAAGGCTCCTAAAGCAGCAAAAGTAAAGCAACGTTTTTTTACGTACAGCAGAAATAGACAAATTTACGGGGTATTTTGGAACGATTAGCGCCACAAAAATAAAGACAATGAGTGATTCCTGCGCCGTTGTCTTTATGCGGGGGCCTGTAAAGCTTTTCAAACAATCTTGACAAATATTATGTCAGCAAAACATACACAATTAAACTCCCCTTTTTCCCCGAAACACGGTTTTGAGTGTGGGAAAAAAAACCCGAGTCGAGAAGTTTTTTTTTTTTTTTTCTCCTCCCTTCAGAAATAGTAGCTCGGCCTGTGCATCTATTTTTTGACATGCTACATTCCTTCAGCCCCAGATATTCTCACCCATCTATAAGACATTTACAACCATCTTTGATGCCCCGGGGCTTGTAAGAGCGGACAGAGGCGGGGGCCGCGGTCGCACACACAGACACTTTCTCGGGAGGTTCAGATGTCAGCTGAGGCAGGCAAACATGAAAAAAAAAAAAAAAATCCGACAGCGCCTAAAGTTAGCGCGCAGACATTTTATGATGTATCTTTGTGACAGCAGGTAACAAAAAATATCACCCGGGACCCAAAGGAGAGCTGCCAGTACCAAAATAACCCGGGGAACCGGTGCTTTTTATGCAAAAATGTCAGAGACTACGCAGATGACTTTGATGAGAGGGGGAAAAAGTAGTGAAAATATGAATTCTGAACACTAGTGGAGGCATGCAGCTACACCCTGCACAAGGTCAAAGGTTAAATATCAACTGCTATTAACTGGTATTTAAAAACAAGCCTGCACATTTAGCCTTAGTGTCGTTGGCGTGAAGAGAAGTGGTTGTTCAAAGCCGAAAGACTAGAAAGTTTGGTTATTTAATGTGACGTTTTAAGGGGGGTTTGAGTGATGTCCTGTCTCAGTACACTTATCTGGTTTATTGGCCTCCTTTTGACGTTAAATGATGTTAAATAGAGTTAAAATAAAACACAGATCATAATCTCTGATCCTGTAATTCAGTTTTTGCTGAGGATTAATGACTCCAATTCAGCCTTGGCGAGTGAGGCGGGGTCTCCGTGTGGGTGGTGCGAGGCCCGATCCCTGCTCACTTGGCACCTGCTAGGAGATTTTCTGCGCCTGGAAAGCGCCGACGAAGGGTCCGGGGCGCAGCGGTGACATCTGGGGAGCTGCACCATTCATCGATGAAGAATATGCAGATTGTTATGTTGGATTTTTTTTTTTTTTTTTTTGATGTCAGCTTTCTTCCCCCCCCTTGATCCTATTATGGTGCAGTTGAGCAGGCACCTGCCAGTACACCAAGTAACAAAGTACAAACACACAAACCAAGCCATTGTTGTTCCAACAGACACCACGAGTATTGCTGAATATAGAATATTCCTGCCCGAAGGTGAAACAGAAGCTGATGAGGCCTCAACCACCGCGCTGACTGAAATGCGATTGTAACTCCGTAGAGCCGACCAACCTCGGCAGCGGGTTTAGAGGGTCATACGGCAGTAATCCGATGCCTCACGGTGGCCACAATCGCAGGCCGCGAGGCCATTTATCTCCGCTTTCGGCCGGTGACGTCAAGCGAACGATCAACAGAGGGCGTTCATGACATCAGTGTTGTTGTTGGACGGCGCTTATCAGAAAAGCCCGCGCTTTCATGTACTCCGTGTTCCGTGGAAGTGATGGAATTTCGAGTAGAGATGAAGTAAAGTCTCGGCGGATTTACGGGAGTCCCCTTTCCCTTTCTCCTTTCTCGTCATAGCAGCTGGCGTCGGCGCGGTTCCCCCAGTTTTCCCAAGTTATCCGAACCTCGTGTGACGCCTCACTCTGTCAGCTCTGGATCACAATATGAGAAACGCCGAAAAAAAAAAAAAAAAAAATGAAATCCCGACCCAAAACACTGGATGGTTGGATCAAGACTCGGGGGTTTAGTGCTGGATAAACACTTGAAGTTTACAGGACAGGCTCTTCCGCTCCCACATGTAATTTCGGAACCAAAACAAAGTGACCTCAGACGTTCCGCAGTGCATCTCGCCTTTGTGAGGCTGCAGCAGGTGGCATCCGCTATAAGAATTTACAGCTCGGTTCTTCTGGTTCAGCGCAAACAAACCAAGTTTTATGGAGCAAACACTGAGGGGTCACGGTTCCTCCGGTTTGATTGTACCGTGACTTGATTTATCGGCCGCTACCTGTGAGATGTTTGCGGAGAGAGTCCGCTTTTGAGGCGTTTTAAATCTCTGACATCGTGGAAAACAATCAAGGCTGGCCAAATATTTGCCTTTCATCTACTGTATTTAAAGTAAAAACACACTCTGATGAGTTTTCACTATGGTACCCTGTGCAAATGCTTTCCATTGCACTGCGATATGTTTTTTTTCCACTCCAGTGTGGAGGATCTAGTGACACCTAGTGGCGTGGGCACAGACTGCAGTAAATATCCAGACCCCCCCCGTTGGGTCATGGGGTCAGAGACCATGTGGTGTATCAAGGTCAAATGTTTTTTTTGTTTTTTTACTCAAGAGTTTGAAAAACTAAAAAAAAAAAAAAAAGCTAGAAAAACAACTCAAACTCAAACTTTTCCATGAAAAAAACTTCTTCTCCTTCGCCCCCTTCTTCATCTTCTTCTACTTCTCTGTCTTCTTCTTCCTCTTCAAAAAGGGGCGGGGCTATGGACTGATGAAGGCCCATTGGTGGAGCACACTTACCTGCCATCTTTTAGACCATGTGTGGTGACAAACTTACTCACGTGTTCTTCTAAGCGTCGCTTTGGAAAAAGGACCAAAAGGTGAGAAGGTGAGGGACGGGCTGCTGCCATATGACACCTGCTGGTGGGGGGGGGGCATGCAATATTGTCTTAACAGAAACAGCTGTATTTCCGAGTGTTGATTCAGTTTTCCTGTCTACTCTTGTAATTTATTGTGATTCAGTGACAAATTATAGCAGATTAGCGCATCATCATCTGACTCACACGTGCCGCTGAAGTAGGACGGAGACGGATGAGTCCTCTGCCGCCGCTAATGTTGTTGCAAAACATCAAATCAACGTCTCCCAGAAAGGGCTGATTAAAAGCTGCGAGGGGAACTCGATTTGGTTCGAGTTACGCTTTCCCCGAGTGCCACGCGTCTGCGTTCGTGCCTGCGTCACGTCGCAATAACAAATTGAGGCCGTCAGGTTCGGCTCATCTCAAACACGTGCGCGAGGAATCAAAGACGTCAGGGTGTTGTTGGGTTTTGGGAGTGGAGGTGGGGGTGGGGGTGATCCTACATGAAACAATAATAATCGCCGATAATAAGTGCAGGAACCTCGACAGAACAGAACGAATCTTGAACCATGCTTTAACACTTTCAGCATGTGAGGTTTTATCATGATATTTCCACTCTCTAGGTTGCACAAAGAAGCAGTGGACCGATGGACCAGTGGTGAGTTACAGCCTAAATAAGCCATGTTACAATAATAACACGTCCTCTAGAAGCACATATAGCCTCCATCGGTTTGCTCTTTTAGGGTTTATGTTCTGAACCACACCTCTCGAGCGCTGATTTTTAAAATATATAACAGATTCGGGATTATTTTGGGCGTGTTTTGTGTCTCTCCGCGCTCGGCTGCGCTGCTTTCTGTGACAGAAATTGCTTGTTATCAACCAGGAAATTTGTCTGGGTCCTGCTGGGGTCAGCCCAGGGCCAAAACAAATCCCAGCAGCTGCTGGATTTCTGCTCTGCTCCGCTCAGCGGCGAGCGAATAGGATGCACAGCATCGCTCCGTCTCCAAGCCAACGCACATTTCCTGTTTCCTGAGCTGAAGACTCATCAAGAAAGCAGCAGAAGTCTATTTTGTGGTTCGGACCTGATGGTCTGGACTCAAATTAGGCTCACAGGAGGAGCAGGCGCTCTGTCTTTTTGCCTCTTTAAGAAACTCGCAGGGTTTTTTTTTTGTTTTTTTTCGCTGAACGTGACTGCTGATTTCATTGACATATGTGAGTCTTGTCAGGGAAAATCTCTAAAACGGCGCTCACAGCTCGTCAAGGAGCCTGTGCACGCGATTGCCCGTGTCCCGGCGAACACACACGTTCAGTCACGTGGTTCCTCCGTCCCGTCCGGACCCGAAAGAATCCTCGATCATGTCTTAATGTTGTAGCGGTGCGTTAACTCTCACCCAGAGTCAAGGCCTCTCTCCAACCGTTGCGCTCCCTGTTCACCATCTTGGGCTGGTTTGAATGTTCATTAGACGTTTACCTTGCTTGATTAGCTTTTGTGCGCTTCGTTTGATCACTGTCAATCCCAGTTGTGCGACTTTCTGGCTGAACTTCAATTGGCCTTTAATCTGAATGGAAATCTGGCCTTTCAAGCAGGGTTCTTCCCTTTTGAAAATGTACATCATTTGGTCATTTTTCCGTCTTTGTATTCAACCATTACTAAAAATATCTAAAAGGAATAACCAAAACTGTGATAGTTAGAACAAGAAGATGGAGCCTTGTTACATCGCGTGATTTTTTTTTAACTGACTGGTCAGCTCTTGAAGCATTTTGAAGCCTTTTAGAGCCGATGTAACTGAATTATTTTAAAACGTGCCGATCGTTTCTGTTCAGGCTGCGAGGACCAAACCGACAAGAATCGTTAAATGCTGAACGCCGAAGAAGAGTCCTCGGCGCAAGCCCTTGGACGCCGCGAAAAAAAGGGCCCTCTCGCTCTCGACCTCCGCGCATTTATTGGTTTTAGCCGTGCGCGTGTTTTCATTCGCGCGCGTCGCCCTGCCATTCCCATCAGCTAGCATTACACCTCTTCCTCCGTGTGTATTGTTATTATTGGACGGTCCGGGGTTCGGCGGGGTAGTAGTGTCCTTCTGAGGTATTTCTCAGCACAGTTGTAATGACAAACCTCGCTCTGCCCTCTGACCCACAAAGCCAAATCCCCAGACACACAGTAGCAGAGTGATTCCAGATGGAGGGAGTCTGCGGCAGGAAAGGCGTCGCTGTTACATCTTCATCGCCGCGCTTTTCGGGCCTTTCAGTCGCATTCCCGCGCCAGCCAGCGACCAGTAAAATCCCAGGCACCGCGGTGGATTTGGATTGTTTAGTATTGCGCACCAGCCGACCTTTAAACAGGCCTCTCTATTTAAAGATGCGGTTTCCATATGCCGTGATGATGTGTTTGATCGGTAGAAACTTAAAGACACTGTAAAACAGCAGCAGCTGGTGGATTTAAGAGCGACGGTCCCCCCTTTTATTAGGCAAATGGAGGACATTTAAGTTAACGTGCTCGGGCCTGATTGAAGGAGGGAGTCGAGAGGTCTTTCATTTCACTTCCAGTCTGCCAGAGATGTATCGTTTCCACCTTCCAGCTCGTCTGGATGCACTAATGGTATAAACAAGTCCAACAGGGAAGAAAAACAGGTGGTCCCCGACAGGCGGTCCCGACTTCTGATGGGAAGCGAAGCACGCACCGTTCCTTCGCACGTGTGAAATGCAAATATGACGTTGCCGAAGGGAATCGCTGGGAAAGAAGCGTCCGTCCAGCAAATGTAACGATATCTTCATTAATGGCTTTTCTTTCAAGCCTGATTTACCGTCGTTTCCATGAATCTTTTTTTTTTTCTTCTTCTTCTTCCCTGGACTGAGGTGCACCTACGAGATGAACGCTCCATGAGAAAAACCAGCGTGCGCGCGGCGGCGCGGGGCGTGCGGGACGCCAAATCGCGGGAAAGGCGAAGGTCTGGACGAAGACGTCCAAGCCGTGCGTTCATGCTTAAAGTTTTAACTGGGTAAAAAAAAAAAAAAAGAAAAAAAAAGTGGCCCGAGAATGGATCTGAACCCAAAAGCACGTCAGCTGATGTGATTTCCAGCACCTGCGTGCCGAAGAACGAGCTTCCCTGTTTCCCTGGGAAAGGGATCGACCACAGAAGAAGAGACGCGAGCAGCGCGCCAGAGGGAGAGTCTCTCCGTCCTTCCAAACGGATCTAGCATCTGACGTTCACGCGCGGCGGTTCGCTCCAAAACGGGATCGCAGGCCGCGCCGGGGGCCGAGACCCCCGCGACTCCGGCAGGACCGACGCCGCGGTTGGTTTTCAGAGTGTTCTCGGGGTTCTGTAAATGTCGGCGTGGGTCTGCGCTGGACATGCGTCTCCAACTGGCCTTCGCCCGTCTCCCAGTGGCATCCGCGGGCTGCTGCAGTCTGTTTGAACTGGAAGAGTTTGGAGCTCCAGATTTGCCTCAAATCCCCTCCAGCTGGACGCGGACGCAGTCTTTACAGCAAACCCCCGCAGGGCGTGAACTTGATTACTTTAATACGCCGTTTTTCTTTTGTTATTTTTTTGTTGTTTTCCCTTCTCCCGTTTGGATTACATATGCTTCTGATCCGGGCTGGGACATATCGGACGCTGTCGGATGCTGTCTCCTGGCACGCTTGGCTCTGGACTAAATTGCGGATTTCCTGCCTTCAGAAACGTGCGAGTTTCCCCCTTTTGTCAGTCGGGTTTTCACTCTGGGACTCTTTGGTAATTTCCACTCAAATATTCACTCGTAAAATTGCAGTGAGAAACGAGAGAGCGACGTCTGGCCAGCAACAAACACTTTTGCTGTCATTCATTGATCAGTCAAGGGAAAAACTGAAATACTGCAGTCGTTTTAGCCACTAAACTGCCTCAGTGCTGCTCCCACATCGCTGATGAGCTCCTTAAAGAGAATTTCGGGGGCATTTCTCGCACGTTTTGATTGAGTGTGATTAAATTCGCACGACTTTTACATTGGCGAACGTGAAAAAGGTGTCATTCTTGAGTATTTTATGTGGAGAGAGTGCCTTTTTTTAACCTCCTCAGACCTGGCGTCCACATATGTGGAAATTAGATTTTGGGTTACCTACAATATAAAAGCTAATTCTTCTTAGTACAGGGCCAAATGTCCACATACATGGACCCATAAACATTATATTATTACAAATTTAGATTGATTGTCCCTGGATGTGGACGTTATTGTCCCCAAAAACCACTTGTTTCGAACTATTGTTAAAACATGATTCTCAGTCTTTACACTTATCAGGTCCCAAAAATCCAAAATAGCAAAGACAAATTATGAATGTATATCAGAAAAGAGCTCAGGTCTTAGGAGTTTAAAAGCCTTTCTCATGTTGATGAAGCAGACAGGTGCAGAATCCACTGGCACTGCCTCCTTCCCGCTCCTTTTACCTTGTGACGAGCGACCTCCCCGCCCCCCTCGAGCGTTTCCCAACACAAGCTGAAGCCATCGACGGCAAACCGGGAGTTCGCCGGCGCTCAAGGTTAACAATAGGCGCCCTCAGAGCTGCCCAGCACGTGCGCTGCCTCTGAAGCGACCCGTGTCATCAAGAACAGGCTGAGGAAACACATTCCTGGAACCCAACCACATGTGGAGGAAAAGCCGTGGGTGGTAGTGACGTAAAACACGGTCAAAGAACATACTATTAGGACCCCCCCCACCCCCCGAACAGCATTCCCTTGTCCTCTGCTTTTCCTCTCATTTTGAGCATAAAATATTTGCAAGGGCTTCAAAATGGCAGTAAAAGGCGCTTCACACGTGCTCGGGTGAGCTAACATGTGAAACCCGTTAAACGGATTGCGTCCTCTTCTTCGCGAGCCTCTTGGCTCCCCGTGCTCTTCCCGCATCTGCTTCGGGGAAGCGAAAGCAGGTCGGACGTCACAGACGAGAAACGTCGGCTCGGCCCGCCGTCGCAATTTGGGGTTCTCAGGAGAAACGGTGCCAAACGCGGCGGACTTGTTTTTTTTGGGTTTTTTTTTCCGGCGAGTGAAACGCCTTAATTCCCTCGTGGGCGCTGCCGCTGCCAAAGGTCCCGGTCGCTCGAGGGCCTGACAGCAAGGATGAGGGGGGGGGTGGTTCATGGAGAGGTCCGCCCACACTGGTGAGCGGTTGCTCTCTTCCACGCATCGATATTTTAATACGACTCGGACGCCTCCTGCTGAAACATCTCCTGGTGTTTACTGTTTTTACGTTATTTTGCCGATGCTCCAGCCTTTCTGTGAACTGTGCTCCATGGGGGCCCGTGCTGCCTGACCCCGGGTCAGAAGTCTGGCGACTTCAGTCTGGATTGGTCCTGGATGGCCTGTAAACGGTGACGCGAGTCATCCCGGGTGACCAGCAGCCGCCCTCTCTGCTGAGGGCCATCGGCTGAGTGCTGCGGTTCAGTGTTTTTTTTAATTGAAACCTCAATGAGAGCGCGCACCCACCCGACGTCCGCGATCCCGGTGTGTTTGCCATCGTCCCTGACCATCCATCCACCTTCGCTTCACTCCTTCCGTGCGTGCTTCTGTGTGTGTGCGTGTGTGTGTTCTTGTTCTTGCAACACGCTGAGTTCTGCATTCTCCTATCAAAGTGAGGACATTTTGGTTGGTCCTCCCATCTTCAAAGGACTGTTTGATGGTTAGGAACTGGTTTAAGGTTGAGGTTAGACTTGAGTTTAGGTTAAGTTTAGATTAGATTAGGGTCAGGGTTGAGGGGTTAGTTAGGGTAAGGGGCATTATGTCTATGGAAGTCCTCACAAAGATGTGTGGGACTGACAACCATTCACAGTCGCACCTTCAGTAAACTTAGTTTAGCCGGTTCCCCAACCCAACACACGTCTTGGGACTGTGGAAGGCAGCCGGAGTAGCCAGAGATGTACAAAGTCCACACATAAAGGGCCCCGGCCCCCTGGGGACCCCTCGTTGCTGTGGGGCTACAGCGCTAACCCCTTTGCTCTTTCAAATTGCCCAGAAAGTAAAGAAAAAATGACTTGAATATGGTACAAGTCTAAAATGTGTCATTCCTTACTGGAAATCGGATGAATTGGGAGTATTTGACCGCGTTCCCGTTACTATAAAAATTAGGCAACTCATGACAGCGTGATGCATGGCTGCACTTGACTCGAACAGCTGTGGCGTAGCTAATATTTTGGAAATTTTCGAGATCGAATTCCCTGAATGTCATCTCAGGGTTTCAAGGTTTTTTTTTTTGTTGTTTTTTTTTTGCTGGCCACGTTCGCATTGCCAACGGCTGCCGGTTGACACCGAAATGGAGGCCCGGCTGAGCTGGATTCTCGGAGACTTCTGAGGGCATTCGCACCGACGGTCCGAGCAGAATTCCATATCTGTGCAAATGTTTGTTAGGACGGCGCTGCCATCCCAGAAGTGGAGCCCTGACACTAAACCTCTAGAAGCGCAGAGCTCCCGGAGGAACACGTAAACCAGAGGAACACGTGGCTAATTTGTTTCACGCGACGGCCGTTCCAGCGAGATGTTAAACTGTCGTTTTGAGTTTTTAATCTGCTTTTTGTTCATCCCGAGGCCTTTCGGGTTCCAGTGGAAAAGTCCCTCAGCCTCGTTCCTTTTCCAGGACTGCAGTTTAGATCTGTTGTAAATTACGTGAACCTGCTCGCGGCCCGCGGATTACCTTGAGCGGCGATGATTTCTGGAAAGAGACAGCACCGTTGAGCTTCTGTCAAAGTATTTCACTGGCGCTGAGATAAGCAAAATCGCGTTCCATGTCGGCGACGGGTCGGATGGTTAATTCTGTTCAGATTTTCTATGCATGCCATTTGTATCAGGTTTTCACAAATAAATTACCGGGGCTTTTACAATCTGCGTTTTCTGCGCTTGGATCTTTTCTTTATGGACTCTCCGCATGACAAAGTATAAACTGCGGGATTATCCGTAGCCTATTTTTAGCCGCAGCAATTCAAAATAGAACAAAGGCTCCTTTTGTGAATTTAAGCCTTTAAAAATTCCAAATTCGGCATTTAAGCTTGGTCCCCCCCAAAAAAACACATCACCTTAAATTGAGATGACCGCTCTCGGTCAGGTCTTTCCACTAAGCTGTGCTGCCCAGCTGCAGCTGGAGCTTGCCTTCTCTGTTGCTCCTCAACTTTAAAGACATTAAACCAGCACTTTCTTTATTGTAAAGCCAAGCAACTTTATAAACTTGTGGGCAAAGACCCTGATGTATCAGTTATTTGATGCCCATCATGGTTTGGTTGTGCACGGCGGTGGGTCGTGGAACAGAACCAGACAAATCAGTCAGAAGAAGAGGAAAGAGTTAAATGTACAAGCTGAGGGTTCAGGATTCTACTTTTGTCTACCGCAGTTAAGCCCCGCCCTCAATGGGTATCCTCAACAAGCTACAAGGGCGCAAATCCTCGTTATCGCTTACTGTCCCTCGGAATCATGGGGGAGGGGTTGGAAAAACCGGAGGCCGCAGTGCCGTTCGCCAGCACATCACCTTCTTTGTTACGGATGAGAACGTGGCGGCATTAACCTGTCAGAGGCACTGGCCATCTCAAGGCCGCAGCAGCGGTTTCAATCCCCCCATGATGCATTAACAGACGTAAATACACACTTCAACTCCTGCGGTTGAAGCCGGGACGAGCGGGTTTTCGGTCCAGACCAAGCGAGGCCTGGCATTCTCCACCGGAGCAACTGGCCATGTAGCGCAGGTTGTGCTTGTGTTCTCTCATATTTCCGCAGGAATTTATTTGCAGAGTCGTTACGGCCATGTTCTTTGCTTTCAAAGTGTCATAGTTAGTACTTCACCTGGCTCCGCTCTGGAGATTGAGAACGCCGGCCTCCGGAAAGAACCTCTCTCCACTTGGCCAGTTTGACCGGTGTCAGGCTGCTCACAGAAAACAGATCTCTGGAATCCTCCACGGATTCGGCCATGTCAATAAAACCCCTCCTCTCCCCCTTTTGGAACAGCCGAACCAGGATCTAGCTAAAGATCCTCCCTCAGGGGAACATCAACATCTCATTTCATGATGGTAATAATTAATATAATTCGTTAATTAAAGGTTAAACTTAAGAGGAGCAGCAACCTTCATTCAAGGACGTTGGTGATGTGACAGCGGTCCGCGGAGGCCTGTCCGTAATCTGCCAAACAGTACTTCTTTTGAGGTTTTTAGCTCCTGATTCCGTTGCCCAGTTTTCTCTCAACGCTACTTTTAACCATTTTTGGCACGTCCGCGGAGTCTTGCGTCATCGGTAGTTTCTAAGGTCGCGATTTAGAACTTCTCGGAAGTCGGAGCCCAAAATGATTCCAAATTCCTGTGATGCAAACAGGGTGAGAGTGGGCTACTTCCATGAATAGTTCCAGGAACTGTGGGGTACCTTCTGTAGTAGTTTTTTATCCCTCTTCTTGGACCTTTCTTTCCCTTAAACTTCATGCTTTCCTTTAAAACATTCTTTCTCTTCTCATCGGTGTTGATCGATCACCTTTTTTTAATCTTGTCGTTCAGTTCATTTAGGCTGTTTGTTTTGCATCTATCACATTCAAAATGTACTACAATTAAGCAGCTGTGGCAGGAAAATGCTCCCTTTTAACAGGGAGAAACCTTGAGCGGGGCCAGGCTCATATTTTGGAGGGGTTGCATAGACACATCCATCATCCTGGCTGTTGTTTGTGAAGGAGTGAAATGCACCACCTACGACGAGTTTTAATGATGCAGGGTCCGATATGAGCTCCCCTCGGTTGACTGTGAGCGCTGTGAGGCTCGGGTGGATGGTTGGGTTTGGAACAAGTGTTTCTCATTATGGCGAATATTGTGCTTGGCAGGAAGGACACAGAAATCCTGCCAATGCAAAACTGGCTTTCCAATGCTGCTTAGAATACCATATATAGTTTCACCTGCTCAGTTCTTAGAGATTATCCACACAGTCTATGTTCTTATAGAAAGAAGACGTACATCTGGCTGTTGGCTAATGAGAAAACGCTTAATGTGTATTTAGGTACTTTTATTTTGAAGTGTTTTTGTTATTTTCTTGTTCCCCTCAGTGTATTGGTTTGTCCCCATTGACCTCCACAGCTTCTTGGAAGCCTGACACTGTCTGCTGGCCATGCAAAATGGAGCAAAAAGAACCGATTAGAGATCTTTTATAGAGGCATCACAAAACCGAATTATAGCAATTGTGGTTTTAAAGGTGGATTTCAAAAAAAAAAAAAAAAAAGGACCACAATGCTGACAAAGTTACATCATATCAGTCGTTAGGGTATTAGCCTCCTCAAGGTGGAGTGCTTTCAAGTTTTCACGCTGGAAAATGGATCGATGAATTCGAAAAATGTTGGAGAGTCGGTGAGGTTTTTAAATGAAATCTCAAATGACGTATAACAGAAATCTGAATGAATAAGGAGATATTATCTAATAATAGCGCGCCGCGCTCGAAGACGGGAGGTGATCGAGTTCCAGTTCGATCGGCCAGGAAAGGATGAGTACTGAGGAAATAGTCTGTTGTGTTCCCGCGGAGCAGAGCGGCTTGAACAAGCAAACAGTAACTTTTTCCACTCACGTCTGTATACGGAACATCTGTAACCATGGAGGAGCTGCAAACAAGCAAAATGCCAACAGCTGCCGGTCTCCAAATTCTTAGAGTACGCCGTTCGTAAAAGTACTTGACGCGTACTACCAATCACGTTTAGTGTGTTATTTTTATTACAGATTCTGAAAATATCAAATGACATTCATATTTCCACATTGGACCTGTGGAAAGTGATATTTCTCATAATTTAGGCTCATTATGCTGCTGCTAAATTTCTTTTTTGACCAAATTGAAAATAATGTTTTAGACGTCACGATTTTGCCACTAGGTGGCGGTAAAGTGCTGGAAAAACATCCCACAAGTCCTGGTCGCAGGCCTTCGGTCCGTGGGAGGAAACTGGAGAGCTGGGAGAACACCTACGAGGAAATAACAAGAACCTGCAAAGCCCATACAGGGCTCACCACTGCGCCCCGATACATAACTAATAACGGAAATAAAGTTTCCACGTGTATTTCCGCTCTCGTCCCCGTCCCTGGGGGGTGCTCCCAGCTGCGCCTCCTCCTGTTTGAGTTTTGGGGATGCAACGCGCCTCTGCGGCCTCTTTAAATCCGGGATGACTCGCGTCCCGTCAGCCGCGCACCGTACGCGACACGTTCTCAGGGGATCCTGCGCCCCCCCCCGGGTATGTCATAATAGGCTCCGCCCCTCCGCTTATGTTTCTGTCTGCTGGCAGCGGTTTCAAATCCTGGGAAAAGCATTTGTGCTTCGTCTCCGCATTAGCAATACGTCCGTGCCAAGCGGTAAGCCGGACCAGGCAGCTCCCTCCGTATCGGAGCAAACCCCCCCCCCCCCCTTCCGCCTGACCTTCCTGTTTGAACTGTTTTGAAACGCTGCTTCAGAACGCGAGGCGAGTGCGGAACAAGTGGAGCCGGGCTGGATAACGCCGACTTACAACCCTGACCTACATACGCGTTCGTTCTGCGGCCGCTCGTTGTGGGCCGCGTTTCCCGACTGAGGGGGAGACGCCAAGAACTTTGTTTCGACAGATAAGAGGCTTTCCTCTAAAGATCCACCAGGCTCGGGGGTTTAAGTCTTACTTTTGTAGTCGGGTGAACCATCGTGTGCCACGTCTGCGGGTCCAACAACCGCCGCTGTTGTTCTTCATAACTTCCTCTTGTTTTATCAGATGACGACTATTATATAATGTCCTCCCGGTGTTGCTTTAAGGGATCATGGGAGAGGAAGTGTTTTTCGGAAGTGAGGCGAGCTCAATATTGACGTTGGGCTGTCTGTTCCTACGGGTTTGTTGCAGCAGGTGGAGCGACCTCCCCCTGACCCCCCCCCCCTTCCCCCACGGGGGGCGTTAAAGGTGCACTAACACCAATCTGTGTGGAAAGCGAGTCCGCGCAACCCCGGAACCCTCAAAATGCGGCGAAAACGACCCCCCCCCCCTTAGCGGGGGTAATTGCTCGCATCATAACCAGGCGAGTCATTAGCGCAACAAATAAGAAAAGGCTGTTTGACTTGGCTGCATCCAAGAGGCGGTGGAAGAGATTTATAACGTAGCGGGTTCGCTCCAAAAAGGCGCTGGGTACCGTCCCTCCTGCGCGGCGTGTTTATGTAGGCCCAGTTTAAATATTTGAGGAGCGCATGTGGGGATGAATGGTGGCAGAGGATTTCATCATAAAGCCGCGAAAGGGCCGGTCGGCAGGGGGTCGTTCTCTTTTTTTTTTTTGTTTTGTTTTGTTTTTTTTTTTTTAACGCCGACGTCGGGACATCTCGCCTCAGCAAACAGGAGGTCGCAAAAAGCGCTTGACAGCGGCTTTCTGGAAACGCCTGTTGGCGTCCTCAGAACACCTTTGATGGTGCCAGCAGGGTTTTTGGACCCCCCCCCCTTCCCCCACTTGGTAAATTCTGAACAGCGGGTCTGAAGTAACCATGACGGGAGACAGAAGCGAAGGGGAACGCACGGCGTAGGCTTACAGCGCCGTCACCACGGCTACGGGCGCCGGTGTCCGCCGCCATTTCAGGGGAGCGGCCTCCTCGGTCAGGAGGAGGCGCAGCGGTGGCCCATCGGTTCTGCAGATCCGACGGGGAATATGAAATGGTGCGTAGCAGCTCACGTTTTTGGTTTCAGTCTGGAAGAGCCGTCACACTCAGGGAAAGACATTAGCGTCCGTTGAAGTCACTTTTTCTTGGAGTCTGGTTCCGTCTGAAAAGACTCGAGGCCGTCGCGCTAACTCCTTTACCCCTGTCAGAAAAGACATTTATCCTCATCGTATGCTGAGGGTGGCGAGGCCCATCTTAAAACGTTTATGGGTTGCTATGGAATATTTCTGTTAGCAGGATGCTTGTCACGAATTAAATTGTTAGTTTTTTGTTTTTTTTTAAATTGAGAAATGCTTATTTGCAATGACAACCAACAACCAGTAGGGGGTGCTGTGGCCGCCTTCTGTCGTGTCTGATGTTCACTGTTGATTTAACGGCACTTTTAAACACTTTTGCGAGCTGGGGAGGACATTTTCTGTCAGCATGGACTCAGACAGGAAGTCGGTGGTTCCTCCCACCTGTGCAGGCGCCGCGTAAAGCCGACCGTACTCATGGAAGCAGGTCAACGATGCGATTTCATGTGTCGGCCTCTTTCGCCGCCTTCATTTTCGATCCGTCACTCACTCTCGACCACAAGCCTCTGTTTTTTGCCCGGTCTCCGTTTGTCCGTGAGCAGTCTGGGGGTCCTCCCCCCACACCGTCCCTGTTGCTCTAACCGGTCCCCTGCACCGCCCTCGTCCCACGCCTGCTGATGGAGACGCGCCCTCCAGGACTGGATGGAGAAGAAGGGAGAGGGAAATAAAGGTCGCCTCTGACACAGTCGATTTTTGCTTATTTGAAAAACTGTCTTTTCGTGGTCTGACTTGACGCCAGGCACCATCTCTGCTGCACACCGCAGGGGTTTACAGACGCTCGAAATGGGAATACAAATAATCCACCAGTCGGACTGGGTTGGAGTCGAGCACAGGCTTCGGTTGAGAGGTGACTCAGCCCCGACGCCACATCATCAACGACACTCTGCCGTTTCTCGTCATTCATCATTGTATTCTCTTTACTTGGGTGGGCAGGCCTTATGTGGGTCCACATTCAGGCCGTCCAATAATAAAAACCAACCCGGGAACAAGGCAACTGTGTTCATGTGACCCGTTAAGAAAACAGAACCGGTCACTCGACACATTTTACGTCGGTGATCTTTGCCTTGTTTCTCATTCTGTTGTATTTTTGGATTTCAGCGGTTAAAAATTAAAGGGAAGAAAACACGCTGCAGCGAAAGCTGTGCTCTGATTGTGTCTGTTTGGTGTTTTTGTTTTAATTTAAGGGCCCACGGGGGAGTTTTATTTTCAAGTTCAATAAACACATTCCATTTGGGAGTATCACTGCTCCAAAATTCATAAATAATCATTCTGGCAGATAAATATTAGTGGGTCATCATTAAACTGCCACCTTTCTCCTGGATGAGGCTTTGGTAATGATAGAAAATCGGTATGCCCAGAAAGTGCGTTCATTCGTTATTAACCGCTTTTAAATGTTCGGGGTTTTTATTTTCTTTTCTTCTTCTTCTTTCTAGTTTCCAAAACTTGTCTCAGCTCTTAAAATGCATCCAACAAGCCGTTTTATTTCAGCAGCAGTTCAGCATTTCATTGAATCCTGCCAGCGTGGCTGCAGGATGCTGACAGCTTTGTTTGGGAGGACGCGACCGTGGCGTTTTCAGAACCTGCTAGAGTTATTACGCGCCACCTGTTGGGGTTTAAACACAGAAGATGTGACCATTTCCACCCCAACAACAGCCCTGTTTTGACAACTGTCTCAAACCTCCAGGAGATAAGAAAACCTTAATTCCACTCAGGTCTGGAGGGTCTTTTTCTCTGAGGCCTGTTGATTGAGGAAACAGTGCCCCCTAGCGGCAAGCGTTGTACACGGTTGTTTTTAAAGAAACACAACAATACAACTTTGCCCTACTTTATATTCACTGTCAATCAAAGGTTTGTGCAAATGGTCCTTCCACAGCCTGGAGGGTGTGTTTGGAGGGGGCCGAACTGGACGCAAACCTTCCGTTCACCTTTTCTGCGTCGCGCAAAGACGCGGCGGGTGGAAGCAAAGACCCCAAATTTGGCCTCCTCTGATCAAAGCACAGAATGCCGCTGGTCTAATGTCCTAATTCCTTGTGTTTCTTGGCCTGGACAAATCTCTTCTGCTTGTTGCTTTTCCTTAAGTGTGGCAGTTTCCTCGCGGCCGTCTGACCGTGAAGGCCGGGTTCACACAGCCTCCGGTGAACAGTCGGTGCAGAGGACCGTCTGCTGTGAGAAAACGTTAATGTTTCTGGACGGCTGATGTATTAATTTTGATGTTTACTCCTGAACTTGATTACAGTTAAGTCTCTTACTCTACCGCCCTTGAGTAGTTTAATCTACAGGAATGTGTTTCTTCGCAAAATTACAACTTTGAATCGTAATTAACCTCACCAGGTTGTTTTGCCTTTTTCAAACCCCTAATTCAGTTAGATCCCTCTTTTTTTTATTTTTAGGTTTTCTGAGCCCACTTAGACATGCGAAAGAGCTCGAAAGCAACATCTCCAAATTAGGAAAGGCAAACGCAGCCAGGAATAAAGTCAAATTTACAATCCGACTAACTATCCAGGGACTAGTTGTAGAGAGAGCTGTCAAGAAAACAAACGATGTGTTCATGCAGCTCGTAGTACGCTGGCCCTTTGAACCCGATCCCTCCGAGTGACACCAGCGTGATAAAACGTTGCAGAAATCAGGGAATGATTTTCCAGAGGTTACCCAGCTCGTGTGAGTCACTCCTCCGACAGCCGCGTCGTCCGGCCCTCTGCACTTTTGAAAACAAAGGCCAGCCTTTGCTGAAACCAGCCAGTCGGTGTCTGTTTTATATGAGGCCCAAACTCTCGGGAGGAACCCTCGAAAGGAAGGCCGAGCAGATGTTAAAAGTCAACGTCAGACAGCGGGGTTTCGTTATTTTTTTTCCTCCCCCCCCCCCATAAAGCAAAAATGAAGCTGAAGAGTTTGAGGTCCATCCGGATTCAGGATATTTATCGATCTGTGGAACGTGGAAGGAAAACGTGGACGTGAACGTCAGACCGGACTGGACTAGTTGTCGGGGTGGACTTGGCGACATCTAGCGGCCGTAGTTTGCATTACAACCAGCCTTTTCCCAGGCTACCATGGAAACCCGAAAGAGCAATATTTTTGATTCCAACGGCGATGATGAACGTTTATGAAGTAATTTCACGCAATTTTGATCGCTCATAATCCCACACTTCAGTCACACATGTTTCATTCCTGTTTAGAATAAACACACAGAAATTGAGCATAAATACAAAATAAATTCAGCTAGTTTTTAATTGTTTATTTTTGCATATTTTAATTACACTTCATGTCACATTTATATTGAATCAAAAGAGCACAGACAGCCTGGTTTATAGATATAGCAGATATAGATTAATTTATATATGAAAATGCCAGGAGTCTTACATAATCTAACATAATAACATAATCTTTTGTCTTCAATGCATTTGTTAGGTATTACGGATTGCTTGTGCATTCTGTGCAACCAGCAACAATTACTGCTGATCAGGTGATACTATGCATTTAAACTCTACGCAATAAAATGCTGATGTACTAACTTATCTGTGTCAGTTTCAGAGGCTTCCAGCCCTCGAGCCACCCGGCTCCTTCCTCTTCCTCTTCCTCTTCCTCAGCTGACGACAATCAGCCTCTTCTTCATGTAAAGAAAAGCGAGGTAAGCAGCTCCGCCGAGGACGCTGATGATCAGCGTGGTGCTGACGATGACCGGCGCGTTCTTCCGGGCCACGCGGAACGCCACCGGAAGGACGGCGGAGATCAGGATGTTGTTGACGTGGGCCAGGACTCTCCTGAAGGCCGGACGCTCCACCACGCGCTCGTAGTACGTCTCCAGGTTGGCGCGGTTGCCGTTGCCCCAGTAGCGGCGCGAGAGGCCGAGGAACTTGAGGCGGTGCAGGGTGACCGCCAGCGAGACGTCGGCCATGCTGAAGAAGTCGCCGCACAGCCAGGACGGGCCGCCCTCTTCTACGGGAAGGGGGGGGGACCACGGTGAGAGCCCGACGGAGGCGGTCGGGGGGGGGGTGGGTGGGGGGGGGGGGGCGTTACCTGGCGTTTCTTCTACCCTCCTCTGGAGCTCCGTCTCCACCTGGTCCATCACGTTCTCCAGTTCGTCCAGGAGCTTCTTCAGGTACTTCATGTTGTCGTGGTCGAACAGCTTGGACTGCAGGGCGGTTTCCGAAACATCAGCCTCCTCCCAGATGCGACAAGGGCACTTCGCGCGGCGCTCATTTACTCACTTTCAGGCGCCGCTGTTTCGCCAAGTAAGCGTCTTTAAGCTCTGGATTCTGCTCTGCCAGCTTCTTTAGTTCCGTTTGCGTGTTTCCAATCTGTGCTGTCACACAACAAAAGCGCGGCGTGAGAGATAATGATCCAACATAAAACGTTGCGCAGGCTCCTAAAAATGATAAATGCCTGATAACACCGTCTTGCCACAGTGCAGTGTCATCTCCTCCTCTTTAATTGAGGCGTATAAAAATATGCTTGTTGCCCCGGCAACAGGTGTTCTCCCGCTTTAAGGGCGGTTCGCGTCTCTCTGTAAAAGAGCGCCTTACATCGGATGCACGTGGCGGCGTATGCCGGGATGTGGGAGTCCACCGTGATCTCCGGGTGCAGGATGCAGCCGTGGGTATAGGCGTCCATCTGCAGCGAGTCCAGCAGCTCCCTGTAGTGCTGCACTCTGTGGTAATACGTGCTTCCCTCTTCTGGAATCAGCTTGGGAATGCCTTCTGGAGGCACGGAAAGAGGAAAGAGGTGAGCCATCACATCCTTTATATACACACATACACACACACACACACACACACACACACACACACACACACACACCACCGTCAAAGATGGTGTGTGTGTGGGAAGAAACAATATGAATGTGTGGGAAGAAACAATATTAATTTGAATAAAAGCTGATGTAATTTAGATAGTTTGGTGCTTACCAGGTTTTCTCCCTTTTTTAGGCTTGACCGGAACAAAGCTATCATTGTAACCCAAAAGAAAATCAAAACATTGAACCAAAGTTATAAAGGAATGGTTGGACAGGCAGCAAAACAGCAACAAAGGTAAAAAAAAAAAAAAGGTAAGTGAATGATAGTGAAGGATAAAATCAAAATCGAGGGGTTAGTGGAGGTTCGGGGGGTGGGGCTTCGTTGGGTCTCACCGTCGTTGAAGCGGTGCTCCAGGTAGTCCATGATCTGCGTGGGGTCGCAGATGACGCTGTCCCCGTGGACCAGGACGGGCACCTCCCCGGTGGGGTTCAGGCGCATGAACCAGGGCTCGTTGTGCTCGCTGAGGGGGAGGCTGACGTCGTACTCCTCGCAGCGTAAGCCTTTCTCTGCCACCGCCAGGCGCACCTGCAAACACAGCCCCGGCCACCTTAAGAGGCTCCAACATCCCTGGGTTTGTAATAAGTTATTATTATTATTGTTATTGTGATTGTTATTGTTATTATTCACCAGGATGGGAGTGACCCTTTTTTATATCACTCCTGGTAGATTGAATCCAGCCCTCATTTTTACTTGTTTCATTTAATTCCAGCTCCATGTGCAAATCTTGCAGGACCCAAACCAGATCCTGGAACAGCGGTCGATCGAACCCTCGGGGTGATTCGTGATGACGCGCCCCGCTTGGCCCTCACTGGCAAGTCACACTGATTTGCAGTATGTGTTCAACGTTGTCGCCCGATGGACATCGGGTGAAAGGTGTGTGTTGAAATGTTAAAAAAGAATAAGTAGCATAAGTACAATAAGTTCATTATTGGAAAACATGAGGTTAAAAATTAAAACCGTTTCAGTGTGGTAGGATTAAAAAGGGTCATGTCACACAAGGGTGTGTCAGTTGAGCTCATGCACTGTGTTGGCTTTGTTTGTGGAACACAGTGATGTTGATGCTCGGTTCATTTTGTGCGCCAGCAAAATGCACAACTAAGTCTTGAATTTGGAAAAAAAAAAAAAAATCGTGTTTTATTTTTCGATAAAGAAGGGTTTAATGAACGTGCGGATGGAACTGGTGGGGTTCAGCACCTCCAACAAGGTGCAGCACCACAGTCCTAGAACCGCCAAACAACCCCCCCCCCTCCCCCAGTTGCCAGCCCCCTCTGTCTGCGTCCCCATCAGGGTGCTGGGGGTCTCCTCGTCCTCATGGACACCCCATGGACACCCCATGGACACCCCATGGACGTCCTCACGGGGTCGGACCCGAGCCTCGGTGGAGGGCGCGCCCCGGGGAGCTGTCCACAGGCCCGGGGTGCTGAAAGGAGCGCTCACCTTCTGAGAGTTGAACGACTGCGTCCAGTGGTACAGCGTCAGCCTGGCGCCGCCCGCCTCCGCGCCGCGTCGCTCCGGCCCCGCATCTTGATCCGATCCGGTCTCTGAAAGAGCAGCTTTCTCATCTGGACCCTCCGACGCCATTTCCTCAGTACTTTATTTATTTAGACGGTTTTTTTTTTTTTTAAAGCGGTGGAGACTCTGGTTCTAGGGTGGACGCCCCCTGCTGGGTGGGGGGTGGAATCGCACCATTTTCATCACAAACTCGGCTGTAAATGTATTTGATGCAATTTATAGTTGCAAGTTGATTGCAATTAATTGGGTTTTTTTGTTCCAACTAAAATCGATTTTTTTTTAAATGGAGCGTGCCGTGTTTCTCACCAGTTTCAGGGATGCATGCAATGAGTGTATGTCAACATCTGAGGTCGCTCTTATCCATTTACTTGGTAGGCATCAGCCTTGTGCCATATTGCCATAATTTACCGTAATAAAGGTCGTTTATAGTCCAACAGGTATTGTCAAAACGGAAACAGTGCGGTGTAATCTACAATAAATCGGCTCCGACATCAATAAGACAGTAAGGCACGCCCAATGTTATTATGTGCACCTGTGGTTTATAAAGGTGTAAATATTGAAATGGAATTACGGTTTTTGATGACGGGACAACACACTGCGAGTAAAAGGGATTAATGATGCGAAAGCGGCCTTATTTTAAGTAGGCAGGAGGTGAGAGAAAGAGAGAGAGAGGGGGGATGTGGGAGTGGGCGGCCCCTGTGGCGTGACGTTGCGATTGGCCCGGTGTCTTTCCTTAGCCAGCGCTCGACACCTCTCCCCCCCCCTCTCCCTCTCTCTCTCTCTCCCTCTGTGATCAGTGGGTGAGAGGGGGGAGACGAGCAACACACCGCGGTGAACCCGGCGTGCGCCTCCGGTAAATGACGCCCACGATTAATACCCTTTGCGCATCGCATCACACGCATGCCTTTTGCATTGCATGTCAGTTGGCTGGAAGCGCGACCCTCTGTCCTCACCATCCTTTTTTTTTTTTTTTTTTTTTTTCCCCCCTTTTTGTGTCCCTTTAGTCCAGCGTTTCGTCGGCTGTCATCTCGCCAAGCGGTCCTGGATCCCCTGCGCAGCCGTCGGTCCTGGAGACGCCAGAGTACGCAGCAGATCTGCTTGATTTCCAGCCTATGAATGACGGGCGGAAGGTTTGACTTCGACGACGGCGGCACTTACTGTGGGGGGTGGGAGGATGGCAAAGCCCACGGACACGGTATCTGCACCGGACCCAAGGGCCAGGGCGAGTACGCGGGCTCCTGGTCGCACGGTTTCGAGATAGTGGGGGTGTACACCTGGCCCAGCGGGAACACCTACAAGGGCTACTGGTCCCAGGGGAAACGGCACGGGCTCGGCGTGGAGAATAAAGGCAAGTGGATCTATCGTGGGGAGTGGAGTCATGGATTCAAGGGTCGGTACGGGGTCCGGCAAAGCCACAACACACCTGCGAGATACGATGGCACCTGGAGCAACGGGCTGCAGGATGGTTATGGGATCGAGACCTACGTGGACGGCGGTAAGGAACCAGTCGGGTGTCGCTGCCGTGCGTGTGCGTGCGTTTAACAGCTGGTAATGTGTTGCTGGCGTGTGAGGATCCTCAGATTAAAACTATCGGACGCTAATGGAAACGCATCGTTCTCCGCCTGATATCTGAGATGGAGCCGTGATTACGCACTGCGCACAAGCGGTCAAGTGCGCCATCCCGAAAAAGTCCGACTGATCGCTGGTAATGTAACAAGCCGGATGGAGTCTAAATCATTGCCCCCCCCATCCCCTCCTCCTCCTCTCTCGGTCCGTCTCTTTTGGTAAACGGATGCTGCTCGTATGACAGTGGGAGGAGAGTGAGTCAGTGCTGGAGTTTAGATCACAACACCGAGAGTCCATTTGGAGTCAGTTAGAGGCACATTATCACTTTCCCGACAATCTTCTTCGCATTTGAACGTTCAAAATGAGATCAGAATATTAAAAAAAGAGCGCCTAAATGCCAGTGCTGGAGGATGACACAGGCCCCAAACGAGCAAATCTGGTCTTGGTTAACTAATCTAGGAATCCTTTTTAGATTCGGCTTCTCGTCTCTTATTTATTGACACAAATCTAAAATCCGATGTTTTCAAAAACCTCTAATTTAGGGATCATCTTGCACTGGGACCCGTGTGTGTGTGTGTGTGTGTGTGTGTGTGTGTGTGTGTGTGTGTGTGTGTGTGTGTGTGTGTGCGTGTGCATAGATCAAAGTTTCCAACGATTGCCCGTGATCTAAGATGTCAGGTGACTTTGTGGCCTCGTGGTGCAGAATAAACTCATCACGTACGACGCTCGCACAGGCCCGGGATTGGGAAATCAGCTGATCCCAGAGGATCCGCGGAACATCTGGCCGTCTGACCCCCCCCCAACAGCATCCTGATAACTTTATCTGCAGGGTCACCGATTTGACCCGCAGGGCAGAGCCAGCCTGTTAATCTCGGGCCGTTTATCCACCTAAACTCCTGCCCCGCGCCCGTCTCTCATTTCTCTGTTCGACTTTGATCAATCAGGCTTTTATTTCCCGGATTCGCTCCTTTTGGGGCCTCTTCTATTCTTGTGATTCGCGACCGGGTAGTTTTACGGAGACGCTACAGTAGGCCCGGCACATGCTCGACGGTCTCAGAAGCACCAAATGGGATTAATGAAGTATTCCTCTCATTATGTGTCTCATAGCAATTCCCTGCCATCAGAGACAAACAGATGGCGGCGAACGCGCCTACTGTCAGTGGGGGAGTCGATAGCGGCCTGAAAATAGGCTCCCAGCTCCGTGATTCACAATGATCCCCAGTGATCCTCGGCATCAGTGCCTTAATCAAATCTGCGTTTGAGCGCTCGAGTCCCTCGCCTGCGAGGGGGAAGGCGACGAGGAGTTGAAGGCGGCGGCGGTAAAGAGGACAGATCTCCCCCCTCGCCCGCGCCGGGGCCTTTGCGCCAAAATAAGAGCACGACCGGAGCCGCGAGTTACCTCCGGAGTTTTTTTTTTCTTTGTCAGATTGCAGATACTTTCTAGTCTCCTCCGCTTTACCAAACTTGAAATGCTTTCGTGGATAAAAGGAAGGGCCTTCTGCTCGCCAACTGCGCAGAAAGCAGACACCAGCAGCGCTGGGAGTTTTGTTTTTTTTTCAATTTATTCTGTACAATCGCCAACGTTTAATGTCTCTTCTGAGGTGCAATGACTAGTAGAGATACTGCGCAGGGAGGTGGACGGAGATAGATTGTCCCATTTTGGGCCAATCTGGTGTCACGTACAATCTACAATTTCTTATTTCCATGAGGAAATCTAACAGATTTGGTTTTGGTTTCCTGGGATTTCCTCAACGATCGGTTGTGTTCATGGTGGATGTGGTTGCGTTTGGGTCCTGAGCCGTGTCCTCCTCTTCCTCAGGTACTTATCAAGGCCAGTGGATGGGCGGGATGCGCCACGGCTACGGCGTCCGCCAGAGCGTCCCCTACGGCATGGCCACCGTCATCCGCTCGCCCCTGCGCACGTCCCTGGCCTCCCTACGCTCGGAGCAGAGCAACGGCACCGTCCTCCAGGACCTCTCCTCCCCCGCCGAGACGCCCACGGGCAGCCGCGGCGGCTTCGTCCTCAACTTCCACTCGGACACCGAGGTGGTCACCGGCAAGAAGAAGGGCCTCTTCCGCCGGGGATCGCTCTTCGGGAGCCTCCGGCAGCTGCGCAAGTCCGACTCCAGGACGTCCATCTCGAGCAAGCGCAGCTCGGCGCGCAGCGACGCCACCATGAGCCGCATCAGCTCCAGCGACGCCAACTCCACCATCTCCATCGGCGACGGCGAGCTGCCGGACGAGGACCTCCCCCTGGAGGACCACGTGGACGCCACCACCACCGAGACCTACATGGGGGAGTGGAAGAACGACAAGCGCAACGGATTTGGCGTTTCGGAGCGATCCAACGGGATGAAATACGAGGGGGAGTGGCTGAACAACAAGCGCCACGGGTACGGGTGCACGGTTTTCCCAGACGGCACCAAAGAAGAAGGGAAGTACAAAAATAACGTGCTGGTGCGAGGGATTAGGAAGCAGTTGATTCCTCTTAAAAACCCCAAAACCAAAGAGAAGGTGGACCGGGCGGTGGAGGGGGCGCAGAGGGCGGCCGCCATCGCCAGGAGCAAAGTGGAAATAGCAGCTTCGAGGTAGCGTGCCTGTGTGTGCTCCTTCGCCCGCGCTTGTGTGTGTGTGTCTGTGTGTGTGTGTGTGTGTGTAAACACACCGGTGAGGCGCGAAGAGTCCATGTCTGCGGGGTCCGTTGACCTTTATACACCGTGAACCTCCGAGGATCGCGAGCAGCCGCCGCCAAAGGTTCTGTTTCTATTCTCTGCCCTTATCTTCCACTCCCGGGGTGTGTGCGTGCGTGCCCCCCCTCGTGAGCGTGCGTGCGCGCACCTCAACTGAGCGGTGTAGTCATCCCTGCGCCCGCGCCAAGTGCATCTCTTGCGCCCAATAACGATAATCGCCGCCTCTGCCAAATATCTCTGATGTGGCATCTGCTCTAACAGGTGGATGAGATCTGACCTTTTCCTTCAAAGCCCCCCCCCACCCCAACACCAACCACCACCTCCACCCCCACCCTCCTCAAAACACAGCATCGCTCCGATACCCTCTCCCTTACAATGCATCGGGGAGTTATTCGAAGCAAGGCGGCAAGGGTGTGGACAAGCAGCGAAAATGTCTGAGGGGATCACGCAAAGTGTGTGTGTGTGTGGGGGGCGCTTGTAAGGAGCGGTAACCGTCGGCGACGCATGCCCGGCGGGAGGCCGCGGTAAAGCGAGGTTTAGTGTAGCCAACGGGGCAAAATCGAGGGATCAGGATGGAGCGCGGGAGCTCTGCTTGCGGTCGTCCGGGCGTCTCTCGTTTCGCATCGCTCGACAGCGACCCCCCCTTCCACCGTCCACCCCCCTCTACACACACCTTTTCCCCTTCCCGCCCGCCGAGCCTCCCCTCGATCCGCTCCTTCCGCCGTCACCTGCGGATAGCAACCGAGCAGAAAATATCAATCCCGGCGTGGTGGCAGGCCGCGAGCATAGCGGGCATAGTAAAAGCGAGGCTCGCGGGGATCAAATCTAAATGCGGATGGTGTCGTTTGGCCTTGGCATTAACTGTGCACTGTATGTTTACTTCATCGGGACACGTTAAGAGATTTGCTTTTTCCGTGCTCCACACCCGGGAGAGCATGAGCAAGATTTGACCCCCCCTACCCCACCGACCCCATCTCCTCCTATGATGCCCATTCCACAAAGGAAAAGGTTCGATCACAACAGTCGGACTTGTTGTTGTTGTCGTTATTGTGGTATTCAAACAGAAATTCCACCCCAGCGAGCCGTGAGTGAAAATTCTTTATGTTGCAGAGCGCGAGGGTGAGGATGCAGATTATATAAGGTGGATTTAACGGCTGGTGTTATTGCTCTTCCACAGAAAGCAGACGTCATGTTACGGGTCTATCTGCGCCTGTCAGAGGCAGCGGGGCTGTGAAAAGAAATCTCTCGTGTTAGGGGGTGGGGGTGGGGGGGGGTGAGAAAGAAATGAAAGGATGATCAGTGGAAGGAGGCACATGACCCGATGCGCGCGGCAGTAAAAGGATTGCAAGCCGATGCGACGTGTCGATGGTCCGCCGCGCTGGATGATCAAATTACGGGCCCAGTCCGCGTGGCCTCGAGGACCCGGTGCCGGCCCTCCGCTGTTAGAGGCCCCATAATTGTATTTATGTTCCAAACGCCGAGGAAAAAAAAAAAAAAAAAAATTCGCAGGCTGCCGCGGCTGTGAGTAAGCACGTTATGTAACTCTCATTATACAGTACATGCAAAAGATGCGCCCGTATTGATCCAGCTCCGGTCACGTGACGGCCTGTGTTTGAAGCTGGATCACGAGGGGAGGGAGGCAAAGCCAGCGGAGGAGGGAGAGAGAGAGAGAGGGAGAGAGGGAGGGAGAGATGGAGGATAAAAAGGCGAAAAACGAATCCAAAGGGCCAGAGGATGATTGTCAGAGATGAGGGATGTGGCCGTTCTGCTGAGCAGGAGCTTCTTTTGAAGAGTCTTGAGTGTGTGTGTGTATATGTGTGTGTGTGTGTAGGGGGAGGGGGGGGCACCTCTCTGTTGTCAAACCGGGCGAGCAAACCCATCACAGGGATGGAGCTGACGACCGCCTGCTCCCCACCACCCAATCAATAGAGCGCTAGTGTGACGAGCCCTGCGCCTGTTACATCCATTCACCGCTGTTTTTTGTCGCTCTTATCTTTTGGGAAATTGACATCTGACTCGCTTCCAGTTAACTCGCACGTCTGCGCACGCGTGTAAGTGGAGATAAGGGCCCGTGTACCAACATTTTGCCCCTCCCCCCACTTGTCGCCGATGGCTCACGGGCTGTTCTGGACTCGGACTGGGCTGAACTTTCACTCACTGAAGGTTCTGAGCTTCCCACATCCTGGACAAACGCCCCCCCCCAACACCCTTGTACATCAGCTCCTCCTGATATAGCGGAGGCGTTTATAGAAACGGGATAAATCGCTTCCACAAGACGCTGCCTCGATTCACGTCCACGGTGTAATTATACCGCGCAGACGCTCATCGGGGGTCTGGACCCTGGCTCAATCAGACCTCTCTAAACTTAGGAGCACCTCACGCGCGCGCTCGCGCAAGACAAACGCGCGCCGAGGGCCCGTGCAGCGCCATCGCTGACTAAATAAGGCAAGGCATCGGTTGGCTTATCACCACCCGCCAGGAATATATACCCGTCCCAACACTGATATAGCCGCCCGCCATCTCACCCTCACTATCATCTCCCCCTGGACGTCTAGGTGTGTGTGTGTGTGTGTGTGTGTCTGTGTCTGTTGGCGAGGGGGGGTGAGGCTGAGCTGCAAGTTCGGCCTCCAGAGGGGTCGCGGCCATCCCCCCCCCTCCTCGGTGGTTTCAGGGCCCGCCTCCACGGCCCGTCGGTCATGAATGAAGCGGTCGCCCCTTCAGAGGTCCGCGCCTCGTCGGGGTGTCAGAATGTACAGTAGCGAGGAGACATAAAAAGTACAGGAAGTGTGCACTGTAGCCCCCCCCCCCCCACACCACCACCCCCCCACCCCCTCCACTCCACCACCACCACCTCACCCCACCACCGTGGGTCGTGCGTTCACTCCAGAAATGTGGCGGCGTCACGCAAAATGGATTCCTGACACAATTCGACGCGCACGAGGAGACGACGAGGGGGGGTAGGGGGGGGTGGTGTGGGGGGGGGGTAGGGGCGGTTGGGGGGTGCACGTGCGAGCGCAGTCAGCATCAGTCTGGCGCTATAAATAAGGGCCCTGATGCAATGGCACACGCACCAGGGGCGCATGAGCTCCAAACCATGCGGATGAGTTCATCGCCGTCTCTCGGGTTCCGGTTTCCCGAGAAAACCAACGCGGGGGCTCCGCGTCTTCCCAACGTTTTTTGTTTTTTTGTTTTTTTCTTCTCAAAGTCGCGCGGCGGCTGCAGTTATCGTCGTTTTTCGAGCCGTCACGGTCGAAGCGGATCCGTCTATGGAAGAGGGTTGGCGCCAGGATGAAGTCGGACGTCGCAACGGGAGAAAGGAAGGGATGGCGAGCGGCAGTGGCGGCGATCGGATTGGGGCTTTCGCCGACGCCGCCGCTCATAATCTCTGCAAGAGTGACACGAGAAGACTGCGGAGTCTTCTCGGGAAAAGGCCGGGGATGAGTCAGGCAGGAGGGCAGGTGGGCAGGAGGGGAGAGCCACGCCGAGACAAAGTCTGCAGCGGGGAGGTTAATTCAGAGGCGCTCGTTTATCAGTAAAAATGGGAAAAAAAAAAAAAAAAAAAGGGCTTGCGGTGACTCATCCTTCTTCAGACCTCGTCGGACGCCTCTTCCCGTGTCTGCTGCATTAGGCGAGCGGGGATTTTAGACGCAAATGAAAGTAAACTCGGCCCCCGGGGACCCGCTCGGCGCGCGTCCCTGTGCATGACAAGATATTATGTAAAGATCCCAGATGTCACTCTGCAGCGCTGGCCGTTCCAGAGCTGTTTATGTGTCTTTTCTACAGTCTGCCAAGGCTCAAACACGTGTCAGATCAGCGGCTGTAAACTCTTCTAATGAAATGAATCCAGTCACTCAAATAAGTCTCATAATAATGAGTCTGTGAGGGAGCTGAAGCTGCTTTATTGACCATAACAGTGACTTTAAACTGCTCCAAGCGGCATTAATGATCATGAATCAACCTCATACGGCCAACAAAAGATAACGAGAACAGACTTATTGCCTCATGTATATTAAAATTAAATCCAATAAGTCACTGAAGCTAACATATTTACTGTGAGTGTGTGTGTTTTTTTTTTTTTTAGTTGTTTGGTGCAGCTATTCTAATGCTAAATCTGCCCGGGCTATGATTGGCAAACTATGCCGCTTTCCCTCCAGATGTTCTCGGATTGGATTATGGAATTATCACTTCACTCTCCGGGCCCCAGTATTGCTTTTCCACACAGAAATCCTTTGTGGAGCGTTCAGACACACGTGTACTCACACGCACACATGCTGGCGGTGCGCTGGAGATGGGATTTTTTTTTTTTGTTGATGATTTGTAAGCATATTTGAGATGGTAATTGATCCGCGGCTGCTGCTTTAGCGCAATGATCGTTGCTCATGTGGAGCTTGAGCCATACATAACAACACTGATTTTATTTGGACGCAACTTCAGATTAATCCATAAAATAGCCTAAAATGATAAAATCTCCACCTATTACATCATCGTTTTACAGCTGGAGGCAGGTGTGAACTCATCCTGACACTCCTACGAGCTTTTCACCGACGAGGAAACTGATGGTTGCGTGTACGTGCGTGTGTGTGTGTGTGTGCGCGCTTGTGCGGTGATTGGAGGGCAGAGCGAGCAAGGGAGAGATGGAGATGGAGAGCGAGAGAGAGAGAGAGAGAGCACAGACCGTAATTAAAACTATTCCTTAAGCTGAAGTGGTTGCCAGGCGATGTGACCTTTACTCACACAGGTTCAGCCACAGATGTGGAGAATTGTGGCGAAGCTACACACAATGGAGAGTGTGTATGTGTGTATTTGTGTGTGTGTGTGTGTGTGTGCACGCGTGACCTGCTCCTCCTCCTCCTTGTTGGCAGCTGACATGAACCTTTTACAATGTATCCGAAACCCACTTCAGCTGCTCGGACCCTCTTTTCTCGTTTTTATTTTTTTTTTTTTTACTTCAAGCTTGTCGGCGTGCAGGTGAGAGTCCATACATCACATGTGCGCATTTGTGTCCATTGAACCGCCAAACAGTAGCAATAGGAAGTCCCCACCCCCCTCCCTTTCAAAGACTTGAATTTCTTCAGATTCTTGTAAATCTGGCTGGTTTGTGCTGCGATTTTTAAAAAATTGTATTTATCTATTTTCTTAACGTGGTAAAGTGAGGCGGTGTTTGTCCAAGGCTTGTGCCAGGCGTCGGGTTCCCGTCGAAGATCCGCCGAGGCTCAGATTGTTGTGATTGGAGGTCACGCTGAAGTCACCTCGTTGACCTCGGCTCGCATCATCAACCCCCCTCCTCCTCCTCCTCCCCCCTCCCACGAGGCCTCATCATGGCGCTCCTCGCTGGAGGTCGTCTTCCATCGTCGGACGAATGCCTGGTCGAGTGTCCAGTATGTTGTTGGTACATGTGTTTCGCCTGGCTCTGTAAGGGGGAGGGGGGGTGAGGGAAGGGGGGGGGGCTATGATTGGAGGGGATTAAGTTGCATCACTTAGCTCTCCATGATAGCCAGCGGGAAAGTTGCACAGGCTTAAGTCTTTCGGTGTGGACGCACACATGTAACCACAAAGCCGCGTCGCCATGGTTGCAATCAGGAGCCCCGGCGGTCGGTCACACATCAGGGGTGACGCCTCGCCGATTTTTTTTTTTTTCCGTTGCGTACAGCATCGGCCCCTCCCGTTACATGTCATTAGCTTTATCAGCTGTGGCCATGTTTCACCCGCGGTGTTGACACGGGGAGCGTGGCGCCGGGGTCCGGATCCCAGCGATCGCCCCTTCGCCAAAACCGAAGGGGTGATCTCAGCGGAGGATTCCATGTCGCTCCTTCAGCAGTAATGTATCAGGCCCGTACGCCTAGCGCGGCTTTAATAGTCCAGTTTATGTTAAAGGGACTTGTTCCGTAACTGGAACCCCTCCTGATGCGGATGGCGGAAGCCTGAGATTAGTTCTATTTGTAAACCACGTCCACCGGAGATTTAATCAGAAGCTGACTCTAATTATTCTTCTTTTCCGAAAAAGGGAGCTGATCTTTCTCATTTTTATAAGCGATATTTCCGGTGCGAGCCCGAGTCCAGATGATGGAACGTTCAGATGAAAGGTTCAGTTTTTGAAAAGGCTTTCTTAAAGGAGTTAGTTCATCATCCCCGTCTTGGGAGGCCGTGATTGATTAGATTTTTTTTTTTTTTTTTCTCCCCCTGCTGAATTTGGAAGCAGGAGTTGATTAGGTCAGCCATCATCATCGCCGTGGCTTCCAAAGACTGGGATCGGGGAGCTGCCAAGCCGACTTGTATCTTCCAGAATCTACCGATTAATACAGCTACAACTTGTCATTTCCTAAGTGGCGACTTGACTCTCGCCGCTTCTGCAGTGGCTTGTCCCTAATCTTCTCAGGTAATTCACAGCCCGAGAAGAAAAGCAGAATGATTAGTTTCTGCGAGATTAAGTCCAGCTCTTTCCCATTCTTCTTCATTTTCTCCTCAGCTTAGAACATTAGCATAATCATTAAAAAAAAAAAAAAAACAAGAAAAAAAAAAAAAAAGCTTCCAGCGCGGTAAATATCCATGTCTAAACGTCTTTATTATACTACTCCGTTTGCAGCATAACCTCCTCTTATCTCATAATGTCGGTCACTCGACCTCTTACAAAAGCCTCATTTGCCGCAGCCACTGCAGCCCCCGGTAATGTGAGCCCAGACCTCGGCCCAGGAATAATTCCAGAATAATTTCGCTTGCTTTTAGCCCGTCGCTAATGGCGTTAGTCATGCTTGAGTAATCTTGAATTGGCACTGTCCGTGAACTGAATAGCGGGCCTGCGTGAATTGAAGAGATATCGGACAAGGCAGGCAGATTTTTTTGCAGACTTGTTCGACTTCTCCTTTGGACCTGGAGGCTGTTTGAACAAGATACTGAACAAGAATGGGATAAAATAAATGTATAGTACCCATCAATAAGCTAATGGAACTCTAAATTGGGTAATTCTTTCCGTTTACGTTTTTTCCTGTGGATCCTAAGTGGTTCAGACAGGACTGCTGATGTTTTCGACAAAGTCAGGGCTTCATCTTCTCCGCCGCTACATTCTGTAACCGTCAGCGTTCCTCTTCCCAAGCCATCGGCGAAAGGAGGCATCGGGTCAGCGTGATGGAAAGACGAGGGTTTCGGAAGAGAGGAGGAGGAGGAGAAGGAGGAGAAGGAGGAGGAGGAGGAGGCTGGAACGGCGGAGGAGAGGAGAGGAGAGGAGAGGAGAGGAGAGGAGAGGAGAGGAGAGGAGAGGAGAGGAGAGGAGAGGAGATGGCCAAAGGGAGCGAGAGATGAGGCTACGCCGAACTGTGTCAGCATATGTGACGGACACCTCTCAAATAGGCCATAGCCTGGGGAGGGATGGACCACACACACACACACACACACACTCGCACACACACACACTCACACGCGCACATGCTACGAGGACTTAATACACCCCTATCGATACAGTAAGCCGCAGGGGGTCGAGGAGCTGCGTGACCAACATTAAAGTAAGACCCACTGTAGCACACAAGATCCGGGGTCTGAAATTTAAACCCAAAGTAAAATTAGAGGCCTTGAAATGCGCTTCTCAGCAGTTCGAAATACCCCGAAGTCTTAAGAGGGGCGACGCGTCTCCTCCACGATGGTGATAACTGTCGCTGGGGGGCGTTATGTTATCAGATCTTCTTTCACATCGCTCCTTCTTTCACATCGCTCATGTTTACGGGCTTTCTTGATGGTTAATTGCCTACTGCGTTCACTATGAAAGGAATCTCGACCATGTGTGGCAGCATTTAATAGGAATACATTGATTTGATGCGTTTTTTTTATGTTTGAGCTTTACAGAAGGGCTGCATTCATTCATCGCTGTTATAAATACATCCCACAAGCTCGCATGAAGGAAATTAATATCAGTAAAGTTGGTAAAAGCATGCAATTATAGCTGTAATATTGTATGCTGACTGCACAGAACTGGGCAACTTTTAACCGAAATGGGCAAAAATAGGCATCAGATTTTCGCTGCAACCTGCAGCCACAGCATGCGGAAATTTACAGCAAACAATTACAAGATGACAATTGCAGTTTTCTGGCCGAGCTCCTTTTTTTTTTTTTCTTCTTCTTTTTTTTTTTTTTCCCCCCCTGCCAGCAAGCTCGCCCTTTATCTCCGACCCGCAGACAGAAGATCACTGCTCAGCACACTGACTCAGCACGTTTCCCGCGAGAGAGTTTGTGACAGTAATGAATCGGCCGCAAAGGTCTTCATCATCAATAATCGTGTCTGAGGCGGGATTAATTCCAAAACAAGGCACTTCAGAGACTCCTCTCCCTTTTCATTCCAGCCCAGCATGTGTGCGTTGGGTGATATTTGCATGTTTTCCAGGCTTCAACTGGCTTGATTTGCCTCGACAGGTTCCACGAACGTTAATCTGGCCGAAATCCACGGAGATTATTATCAATTATGCGTTGTTTTATTTTAGCATACAAGCATTTAACAGCTAATGAGCTAGATATGTTCCCCAAGAGCTAAAAGCAGGGCGGAGATCATGATATTGGAAGGAAACCAATCAACCCTTGTGCCTCTGCTCTCCGCGTGCCCACGTTTTCTCGCCTCCCGCTCGATCGCACCCCCCCCCCACCCCACCCCGCCTGTCACCTCCCGCCACCAGACATCCTGTCTGCGACCGGTCTGCGTCGCTCCCCGCGCCCGCCCGTGAGACTCTGTGCCAGCGTTACCTAAACGGGGGCCGTTAAGATCCTTGGGGGGGGGGGGCTTTCGCCTTGTGGATGTTTGCGGCGCGGTCGCGTCTCGGTTCCCTCGACCGCGCATTTCACACATCTCCGAAATAGAAGCGTCCTTGTGTTGGCGTGTAAAAGGATGTGGTGGGATGTAAATAAAACACTTTTCACAATGAGGTTGGGGCTATTCTACATATTCAATTAAGCCCTGGTAAAAAAAAAAAAAAAAAATCAAATAATCGTGCATTCATCGGGTCTTAAATTCCCATCAGCGGCCAATCGGGGGTCTCCGGAAATATGCCACTCAACACAACTGGCTTAGTGTGTCCTCTGTCCGCGGGTGATGCAGGGACTTATTTCTGGAGAGGAAATGGCCAGACTCCACACACTTGTCAATATATCACTGTTCTGACCCGTCAAAAACAGGCAGCCCGGAGACAGAGAGGCCGTTTGAAATAGAGACATCTGCCCGCTGGGGGGGGGCGGGGGGTCATCCCTGTCAGGGAGGCACGGGGACGGACGTGGCCTCCGCCGGACGGATGATGACGAAACATCAAATGGGGGGCGGGGACATTGATTGGAAAAGACAACGGATAAGGAAAGAGAGGGAGATGGATTGAAGGTGGGGGTGGTGGGGGGGTTAAGAGGGGCACAGCTGTCAGCGATACTTGGACAAGCCCATCTGGGCGTCGTTACACTGACTTGTATTGTGCCCGTTCCTCCCGGCTTGGACCGAAATTCACTGGCGGATACTCGTGCTGGGCCCATAATCGCGTCTGGGGACGTCGGCCGGAAAACATCCGGAATAGTTGTGGTCTTCTCCATCCAGTGTGTTTTGGTGGAGTTTTTAAGGGATTTACTATGGAGGTCACCCCCCTGCAGCCATTCAACAGTAGCACACACTCCTAATGCATATATGGTGTGTGTGTGTGTGTGTGTGTGTGAGCACTGCTCCGTAGTGGCAGCAGCCCTCCAGACTGGATTAGGGTTTTGCTTGGTTGTGGCTGTGCTCCATTTGGAAAATCGGGATTTGGATTTGAGATAGAAGCGCGAGGGGAGATGTTATGTCATTCCCACGAGGGACGAGCGTAGTGATACAGCCCAAAGGGGGTCAGGGTGGGGGCGAGAAGGAGGAGGGAGTGGGGGGAGTCGGGGGGGATCCTGCCTGTCACAGACATGGAAAATCACGTTATGCGTGTGTTTGTGGGTGTTTCTCCCTTTCCGATTGTGATGGTGTGTGACTTTTGCGTCTGTCCTCTGTTATGCATCCAGGACAGCCCATGCCAGGACAAAAAGTGAAGCTGCAGAGCAGGCTGCAATTTCCGCCATCCACGAATCTGAAATCGCCAGGGCGGTCGCCAGGGAGCTGTCCCCCAACTTCTACCAGCCTGGTAAGTTTGGTACCAAAAGTGAAAGTGGGTAAAAACTCCAACCTTTGCCTCAGTAACTAATCAGGACTTTTCTGATTGGCCAGAAATCTTGAGGGGCGGGACTGTGTGTTGACAAATGCTGATTGGTGGTACAGATTTGCTGCAACGGTGTTTATTTAAATTGCAGTTTTTTCTTTTGTTTTGATCATCGGGAAAACGAATCTACATACGGCAAGATCCAAGCTCTTGATTTGGAGGTGGTGGAGAATTCAGTCGGGCTTTGAGCCTGCCACTCGGAACGACCGAGTCTATGGAAGAACAGTCGACAAATGGAAACAAAACTGTGGGGGAAAAAAAAAAAAAGGTTATAAGATCATTGAAAGATCTTTTACTACTCCCTCATAGATCATCAACTTTGGAGGTGCAGTGGAAACACAACCCACACAGATTACCAAGTGTGTTTTAACCCAGGTTAATAAATTCCTAGGAATAAAAGTTCCTGGAATCACTGATGGGAAAACAAACAGAAGATTTTATATCACTGGGAGGTTTGGGATAAGCGACGTTTTGGGCATCTACTGTGACTTACGGAAAACCATTAATTTTGACTCAACTTCACATTAAAAGCCTTGAAGGTTGTCTAAATTTCAGCTTGGTGCTAAAGCCTGAATTCCTAACAGGGCAACAGGTGACCCACTGAGGGTCAAGCGAGAGGTCAGAGGTCACTTTGATGGCATTTAAAATCCTTTTTTTAAAAAAAAAACAGGAGAGATCACAGTGCATTTTTTTCAGCATCTCTCTCCCTTTAACCCCCCCCACCCTCCAGTTTTTAAGCCATGTTGTTGGAAATCAGGCACCCAGTAGCAGGCTGGGCAGTTTGTATGAACAAGTGTGTTTATACAGGGCTAAAACTGTTTACACAGGCCGCGTCTGGGTCAGTAATGAGGTTGTTTTGGGTGCAGAAAAGCGTCGGGTTTGGTTTTTACGGGACTGTAATGGAAGACTAGCGGCATTGAGGACAGTTTCTAACGCCACAATGGAGGACTGTGTTTGTGCTTAAACAAAAGCAGGGCCGACGTGAAGCCGAGCGTTGTCGTCTTGATAAAAGCCCCGTCTTTGCTCTCGATGGCCTGTCGCGGCGGCTCCGAAATACTTGTCAAAATTTGCAGCTGCGATCTCTGCCAATAAGCATAATAAGGGTGGGTGGGGGGGGGGCACATTCTGTTCTTTTAGCGTTTCAGTCCGTTTTCTTTTTTTTTTGTTGGGTTTTTTTTTGGACGCAGAAATATCCCGCTGGTGGGCTACGAGTATGAGAGGTGGTCAAGGGAAACTTACTCCCACCAATTTCAAGCGGTTCTCGTCTTTCTCCCGCCTGGAGGATTAACAGGCGCACTGCCGCGTTCCACACCGGCACGGAGTGCTGGGTGTCAACTCGACTCTGTTTAGTATATTTACAAGGTAACTTGAGTTTTACAGGCCAACTGTGAATAAATAGTGAAGTGCACAGATCCTTTTTTTTTTTTTTTGTGGAGAGGCCTGGGTTGCCCAAGCGCAGGTTCGGAGGTGAAGCAGGGAAGAAGAGAAGAATGAAGAATTGGATTTATGATCGAAAAAAACTTTGGAACAGAAGAAGTGCTATGTCATACGTTTTAGTTTCTTCGTATTTATAGCGCAGCCATACCCGCCTCCTCTATTGTGAGGAATATATTTAGTGCTCTGAGTTAGCTGACCTTGGGGTATCGCCAGAAGCCACCGCAAAATAGTGGGTGACAAATACATTTACAATGGGACCCATTCAAGCATGTCCCTCACGCTAAGCCAGAGAAACGGCCGCCCAGAGACGTTCTGCGGCTTGTTGTGTTGTGGAAAACAAGCGCTCATGCTTGGCCAAGGCCGGGTGATCTCCGGGCCCGCCAGCGTGCGCCGTCAGTGTCCTTGCCTTATAAGTCAGATCATGAATGAAAACGGGGCTGATGTCATGATAATGCGCAGCGCGGGGCGATATCTGAGCCGCGGCATGAGGGGCGTGGGGGGCTGTGTCAGCCGGGTCTTGTAATCGCAGCGGGGAAAAAAAAGCCGCTCGGGCACCTGCAAATAGCGGAAATCCATTTTCATGTTTTGTTTTTTTTTTGTAAAAATATGGTGACTTTTTGAGGAAATGGTGAAGATCCAGCTTTATCTGTAAGCAGGAAGTCACAAACACTTAGCTGTATTTGCAGCCTTTTAGCATTAATAACAACCAACATTCCGCGTTGGAATCAAAACAGATATTACTTTTAAAGTCATACCAAACCATGCTCCCCCTACTTGTGCAGCTCAATACGAGTACCTGTGGCGGGAGAATGGAAGGGCTTTCCTGAACTAATCTCTGCTGATTCCTCACTGTCTGCCTCTTCAGTGGAAATATTCAAACTTGTCCTCATCCTTCAGCTTCTAATAAGTCCTCTAGAATAACAACCAGGGGACTAAACCCTTTGTTGTTTGTAATTGGCATTTCGGCCTCACGGCAGATTATCACCCTGATTTCGATAGTGCACTTCAAAAAGGAAGAGAGGGTCACAGAGAACAGGACCCTGACCTTTATGATTGGTTCACTTAAAGCACCCTGAAGGAGGGGGGTGGGAGGGGGCGAGCGCGGAGGGTGTGGCGTGCGTCGTGACGTCAATGGCGCTAAATTTGGCTCCCAGTGCGGTCTGATGGAGACATAGCTGAAATCTTTATGTCCTGAGAGGAGCTTGGCTCCGTGTTCGCCCCTCTCAAGGGCTAAAAGGAGCAGCTGTCGCTTCCTTCAACCGGGGTTGGGAGTGGAAGGACCCAGGCGGGGACCCTGGTCCATCCCAGTATGACCCAGTCAAGGTAAAAGCGGGGGGGGGCTAAGTGGAACCAGAAAAGCCTGAACCTGTCAGGGCTGAAAACACGAGCAGGTGGCGCTTTTGTATTCACGACAGCAGGTGTCAGGGGAGTTTCCTCGGGACACTCGTTTGGAGTCATTAAACTTTTTCTCTTTATGACATTCAAGGTTGCAGCATATAAAGTTGCTGACCTGCACCTCTCCCGAACAGAGCCTTAAATTATCGGCCCAAGTGGCGGAAAACGCTCCGTAAACGCTCAGTTTTTTTCAACACGCCATTTCCAAAACCTTTGCATCAAAAGGCAAAAACGACACATCGGCCCCGGCCTTTGTGCCTTTTGCATGCGGACACGACGCTCTCCATTTTTCTCTCCCTTTTTTTTTTTTTTTTTTTTTTTTTCCCCTCATTCTCCCAACGAAGAACAAAACACCGAAAGATAATGACCGCACTTGACCGGTCGCCGCAAACAAAAAGGGTATGCTTTATTTGCATCTGTTTGCACGAGAACATGTGTGCGCGGGCGGGCGGGCGGGCGAGCGGGCGCGTGCGTGCATGTGTAAGTAATCTGGCCAAACAATGACAGCTCCCTCTGCCCATCTGCCAACGTGAGTAGGAGGAAGAAAGAAAATGCAACAAATTGAGTCATGAACGGTAAATATAACGGAACACGCTGGGATGACAACCCACAGAACAGACAAATAAAAATAAAGCCGCACAATGGGAACCATGATTGACCATTTTAAAAGAGCGTATAAGAACCAATGAGCGTTAAACGAAGGACATTATACAGGCTAAATGACAATAAGGCCACTCTTCTGGATTTTTCCTGCAAATCCAAAGACCTGATATCAACACTGTTTATTGTGTTTATTCACAAGCACTTGATCCCCTTTTGCTTCTGTTGTTTATCCCATATTAAGGTCAGAAATGGTCGCGCAGGGTCTTAACCAGCCGATCTGTTGTGTTTGCCGGGTACACTCTGACCCCCGCTTGTGTACATGTGTGTCAGTGTGTGTGTGTGTGTGTGTGCGAGAGCGCTGAGGCGGAAAATATGCTGCGGATTGACATGAAGAGGGCTGTCAAAAAAAGCAAAAAAACCAAAAAAAGACTGCGTGTTCGTATAGGCGAAGGGGGGTGAAAAGACCAGAAGACAAAGCCGCGCAGGTGAGGGATTGATTGATGGTTTGGTTTGACGTTTTTATTTCCCCTAATCCCAGATTTAACGGCCGTCTCCGGGGGGATCGCGGACTCAGCCCAGCCGATCAGCGCTGGGGTGAAACAAACACGGTGGTCGTCCGGGTAATTGAGTCTAAGTGCGCGTTCCAGCCGACCTATCAGGATTCCTCGGCGGAGTGCGTCTGACGGATCGCCTCTGTCCCTTTCATCGTGACAAGATCAACACATGCCAAGATATGAAACGAAACCACGCCGCCGGCGGGCGGCATTCTCCGCAGTTAAATATCCGCCTTCTGTCGTCTCGGCTTTCGGGCTTTTCCTGCGCTCAGCGTTTTTAGGGATTCCGCCCGCCTTTCGGGGGCGGTGTGCGAGTGTGAGCTCGGTGGTCAGCTTATTGCTGGGAACCATTCAGAAAATGCCTGGAACCCCCGGCAGGAATCTGTCCCCAAACAAAGTGGAACTGCCCCGGCTTGTCCCAGAGCCCCGACTCTTATTGAGTTATGGTGTGAAATGAAGCTCGGCTGATATTAATCCCCGCATATGTTCAAATGTCCCCTCTGTCTCTTTGTAGTGGGTCTTAATGGTTTAAGACCGATATGAAACAAATTGAGAATGCCATGTAGCTGAAAAGTACTTTGGGCTTATGAGTACTCGGGAGATGCTTCACATTGGATGCACTTGTTCCCTCCAGATTTTGAGGTGCGCACAACTGTTCCTCGGGGGGAAATCTAAATCAATATAGATTATTTTCCAGAATTACAATAATTCAGGGGAATAAGGGCCATATATGCACAGGAATTCATCAAAACCCCACCCAATACACCAAATACTCTCATCAAAATTGACTATAATGTGAAAATCAATTGACCTAGATACACTTCAGCATATTACAAACACGTGATAAAATATATAGATGACTTTCATGAAACCTGTCATTCTAGTTGTAACTGATGCACTTTAGCCGAATATTTGTCAATATGGTTGTACCATATACCATTGGACAAAGCCCTTAAAAAATCCCTTAGGGCTTAACAAGTAAAATAGAACATCATTGTGTGGATAAACAGGCAAATAAAATCCTCTATGACTCCAATAAATAGTAATTTGGTGCACAATAAAGGGGAATTTCATTCAGAACTATGTGTCAGTGTGTGCAGAGATATGATGTCAATAAAAATAGAGCTGTATAGTAAAGAGGAGAGAAAAGAGGAAATGAGAGTTGCGGTATGGGAGTGAAGCACCCGAGGAGCTCTTTGCAAGAAATATGTTCTGTCACTGGTAGTTCCGCCTGTAGCAGTTTGAACTCCACCTTGAAAGAGGAGCTAAATTAGTCTCATAAAACCGCATTCCTATAAGTAATCATCCCGGGTTCCTGCAGTGCGGAGACCCGAAGAAGGGAATCCTGCTGGGAAATGGTTGTCAACAGTTGTGAAGTAGCTCCACTTGTGGGGAAGGGGGCCTTTAGGCGAGCTGCGGTACAACTGATATCCTCCGTGGTCACTAACAGGGGATCCATTCTGCAAACTTCTGATGTGTAGAAAGCAACAAATGCTTTCACATTTCACAGATTAAAGGTGATGGGAAAGCAAAGCGAGGACATCTGTTTATCTCATTATCCCGGGAAGAAAACATGCTGGCAAATGGGGGGGGGGGGCACGATAAAGGTGTTCCGATGTGAAAGCTTCCATTGTGATTGGGTGTTTGCGGCCCTGCATCAACCAGTCTATTTTCCCCTCTGCGCCTCGGTCTTTTGTGGATTGATTGCGTTTATGAATTTATTCATGAGTATAATGAAATGATGTGGAAATCAGGTGGGTGGGTGGCGGTGCTGTGGGGCAGGATCTATGGCAACTGGAAGGGACTTTTTTTCAGCGTTTTCCAAGACAAGGATTGGCCACTAGGTGGCAACTTTTGCAAGAAAATTAATGCAAGCTGCTATATCTCCACAATCAAGAGAGCTTTTTTTTTTCTTCAGGTGTCACCCTTTTAGGGATAAAACTTTTTAAAATATTTTAATATGTCCTTCCTCTCTTCCACTTTCCAGGACCAGACTACATAAAACAACAGTTAAAGGAACCCGTGGAGATTAAAGAGGTCCCTATAGAAAAGAAGGACAAGTCCCCAAGAGATTCTCCCCACTTTTACCGCAAAGGCACCACGCCTCCCCACTCGCCCGTGACCAGCCCCGTAGCCACGCCGCCCCCGTCCCCCCACTCCAGCAAAAAGAAAGGCCACGCCGCCAACAGCAACGGCAGTCGCAAAACCAGTAAGGAAGAAAAACCTCTCCGCAAGACAAGCAAAGAGGAGAAGCTCAGTCACAAGAACAGCAAGGAAGAGCGGCCGAACAGAAAGCAGAGCAAGGAGGAGAGAATGTCCGTCAACGATGGCCTTAAAGGTCCGCAAGCTCACGTCGAGGCTCCGGCGAAACCCGCGAAACTGCAACAGTCCGCAGCTGCGTCGCTTCCGCCCTCGCACCTTCCCACGCTTCCAGTTAACGGCGAGCTTCACACCGAGTACCACAGCTACTACGTCAAGGCCCCTACGAGGGTGCCTCCGCCCCCAGACCCCGAGGAGGATCTCGAAGAAGAGCCGAGTGCCCAAGCCCTGGCACGTATGCCCCCGCAGCCCATCAAACCTCTCGGCACGCCCACCCCGAAGCCACCCTCCCTGTCAGAGAGCAAGAGCGACCAGAAACTCAGGAAGCAGGATTCCCTAAAGCCAAAGAGCCTCGCAGACACTAAGAAAGCCAGTATGGAGATTGTAGAAAGCAGCGAAGAAAGAGTGAGTAGCGACCCCACTGGACCCGCTCCCCTTTGTTGACAGTCTATTCCATTTGATACGGCCTTTCTCTTCCATTCCGTTCTATTCTATCCACAAATTCTTCTTAGGGAACATCCGCGGCGCTACATAACAGCTAATCTTTTATTACCTCTTTTACAGGGTCCCAATTCCATTCTTGTTGCTATGGTGATGCTACTGAATATTGGCCTTGCAATTATATTCGTCCATTTTCTGACATGATGATGATGTCGCTCAGGTAGGTTCACTCGCACTATTTACAATTAAATCATGTAGGGAACGTAATCCCTAATATGGTCATCGACGAAAAAATACCTTTAGACCGCGACAGATCTGCTTCTTTGGCAGTTTTTTTGAACGCGACTAACCTGTGTTTTACATTACAGTGAAACCATGGTAACCGGTACAGTGTCATTACCGGCCTTGAGAAATGGGAACGGCGCAGTGAGACATGGGGGGAGGCCCCGAGTGTTTAGGAATCGACTTGACACCGAGGAAAAGCCCGACTACCGACCGAGCCAGACAGGGGGTCTTTTTTTTTTTTTTATTTTGAGGGTCGGCCCCTTGACTTAGCGCCCCTTTGGCTTCTGGGGGTGGTGGGGGGTGGGGGGGCTGAGGTGAAATGTTTGTGTCTAGTGAGATTTTTGAAGAAAAAGTGTGGGGGGGGCGGGGTTTAAAAATGCAATTTATCATAACAAGTGTCCGGGGAGGGAAGGAAAATAAAAAAACAGAATAAAAAAAAACACCACCCCCCCACGAAGCAGCCCACGTGCGCGCTGATCCCTGGTCTCTGTAGCCCGACCCCCCCCCTTTGCCCTCGCAGAGATGGCGCTGGGCTGACGGACGTTGCTGGAACTGGAAGAGTGTGGAGATGCACTTTTAGATGACGGGAGCAAACAGCTGCCTTTCTATTTTGCCAACTGACGTTTTGACGGGGAGATGCGAGCCCGGGTCGCTGTGGCAGAGGGGTGGAGGTGGGTGGTGTGTGTGCGCGTGTGTGTGTGTGTTGGGGGGGCGGGGGGAAGGAGGTGGGGGGGTGTCACTCGCCAGTCTTACCGCGTTCACCCCCAGTCATCCCCAGCAAGCTTTCTGAAGCTCCGCCCATCACGACGCACTGCTTTTGAAACGCCCCGCCCCGCCCCCACCACCACCGCCACCACCACCGTGCATGGTACCATTTTGTCACGTTTTGACCGTAGTTTGTTTGGTCCGTCCTCGTTGATGACCTCATGTGGATCCATTTCTTTTTCCCTTTTTATTTTGACGTTTCACTCGCTTCTAAGAAATGTCGTTGGAATTATCACTGAAAGTGCAATATGTTTTAATATTTTAAATATAAATTGCAGAATATATATATATCGACAAACAACAGGGAGCGGCTGTACCGCCGCGAAACTCCTTGAGATATCCCTTTCAGTTTATTTGTGACAAAAGAAAAGGGGGTTTGAGAGAAGGCGTCGAGGAAGGGTTCACGCCTTACCTGTAGCTCTGTGTGAGTTTAAAAGAGAAAAAAAATGTCTTATGTTATTTATTAAATGAGAATTCTTTCTTTGTGCACACATACCTAGACCATTTTTGCATGTGTCCCTCCATTCTTGTCCTCGCTTCCGTTGCTTGAGTTCCCACGGCTGATCCTTTAGGCCCAAACCGCCCCACCCCACCCCACCCCCCCTCCCCGTGTGTGTGTGTGTGTGTGTGTGTGTGTGTGTGTGTGTGTGTGTGTGTGTGACCCCGAGACTGGATCGAGACCATCTCGCGGACGGCGGAAGGTCAATTCATTCAGGTTGACGCCGTGGGGAATGTGGCACCAGGGAGAAGGGAAGATGCCTTTAAAATGTCTTTAACAGTACTACTGTTTACCTCAGAGTAAAAAAAGATGAGGAAGGAGAGGGGTGGGGGGGGCGGAGGGGTGGGTAGGGGTGGGTAGGGGTGGGGGGGTGAGATGCCATCCTTGTCTTAACTTTGTCGCGATAGTTTTCTGTCGTCATCACCCGAAACATGCTTTTAACAGGCCTCATCCTGGTTTTTGTTTCAGGTACGGCATAAGTTTCTTTAAATTATAAACAAGAAAAAAAAAAAAAAAAAAAGAGAAAGAAATATGGTTATTTATGTGGTTGGCATTTATTGTCAGTGCTACAAATTTATTTATTCATTTTACTACTGATGTGTTTGTGGACATTGGTCATCATAAAATAAAAGGGCTTGAACATCACAAGGTTTTCTTTTCTATGATTCAGGTTTGACATTTAGCTTGACTGTACTCTAACAAGCAGCTTATATATTCGGTGAATGCGCATTAATGCCACATAGCAACTGTAAAGCGGCGAGAATTCGCCCCCCGAGATCTGTCGTAGACACACAGACCAAGAAATTTAGCTCTTCTCAACCAGTTTTTTTTTTTTTTGTATTCTCAATGTGATGCATTCAATGACTATTTTCTCCCCTTTCTTTGCTTTACCCTCTTTTCCTTGTTTGAAGCGTCCTCGCCCGAGAACGGCGGAGACCAGAGTATCAGAAGGGTTAACAGAGCAGCCTGAGTGGGATATTTTTCGAAAATGCAACATTGCATGTTAAAGTCATTTATATATAGATTATTATATACTATTTGTAAGGATTTTTACAAAGCACAACCCAGAATCTGGTATGAGTTGGTATTTTTCTAACCGTTTGCACACCTGTATTTTGACAACGAATTGTTTGTAATCGGTAATGTAATGCACACGTGGAAATGTTTGACAGCGGAAGAAAAAAAACCAAAAAAAAAAGCAAACATTTATTTCAAATTGGATGTACTGTATTTATCACTCGGGGATGTGGTAGACGGATGTCTTTGAGTATTTAAGGATCATCGAGGAGACTTTTGATATCTCGAGGTTGATGTTGCCCCACTGATTTGTGCAAAGTCTATGGAGATGAAATTATCTGTATAACAATAAAGGTGTTCTGCCTTGTTAAACTGTCTTTGTGCGATGCTTTCAAGTGAGACCTGGGCTGTAATTTTATCTTTAGATATGCTTGAATTGCTCGGCACATTAACTGCTAACATAAGACAAAGTAATGCATACTATAATAACAATAAAAAAAAACCCAGTCAGAAGCCATCCCCACAGGTATTAAATGTATTTATAAATTTAAAAAGCCGGAGGTAAAGAATGTGTTAGATTCCGGTCTCATGTTCACTGCTATGTATCTCCAGGGTTCATCTTCTCATCAGCGCTTTGCCTCAGCAATGACGGCCTCGTAGTGACCTTCTCATAATGAGATCCGGGGGGAAAAGAGCAGGCGCAAAATCAAAGCGTCTTTGTCGGGGAGGGAGGGGGGGGGGGTCTCGCGTCGCCAATGTGAGCGAAAGCAGGTGCCCCGGTTTGTCCGGGGTCAGTTTGTACCGTTCCGCCGACGATGATCGCCCTCGGATGAGGATAACGTTACACCCGCAGCAGCACCTGCCCGGGATACGTAACCCCGTGCACTTGTGGTGCCCTCTGCCCCGACATCCACGACCCCCCCCTTGGAATTAACTTTTCTCCTCTTCTTTAATCATTCTGAGGTCTAAACTTACAATGAAGTCAATTTTCTGAAACCGGAGCAGGCTTTTATGGCAAACATGGGAACCCTTCCTGTACTCATCGGTTACAGTGTAGAATGTCTGTGTTACTATTCTGATATTGAAGTGCATGCTGGGTAAGACATTAACCGCTCAAGCTGGACCGGACAGATATAAATTGCTGTATCTTTTTTTCGCCCCACTGACAGTAATGATTAATGGACAATATCTGAAACTGAGCCCGTGCAAGCCAAACCACAAAAAAACAAAAACATGTGAATGTACAGTTTAATGTTCACGCAGGAGGAAGAGTTTGTTCGTTATGGTTGGCGTTTTTTTTTGTTGTTTTTTTTTTTTTTGTGCTCATGTGATGCAGGTCTGCAGTTTGAACATACCTTGGAGTCAGTCCCACATCCTCTAGCGGGCCTTTTCAGCTCTGGATCCTGGTGTGGGCGAAGCGAGCTTTGATTTCTCATTGCACAGTAGGATTGAATCTCGTTCATCTTTTCTTTTTCTTTTCTTTTTTTTTCATGTTTTCCAATCCTGCGGATGAACTTTAGCCTGGAGTGGGCTGCCTGGAGGTATCTTCGGTCTCAGGTTTGGCTCGTGCAGCTCTGCCTCGTTTCCCCCGTGCGAATGAGATTTTGTTCGTCTGACTTATTTGTCAGGATATTCACGTTATCACATTATAACCAGCTCTTAACAGCATGAGTCAAGTATTAATTAACTGTGTATGTGCTTGTTAGGGATGCTTCAGTAAAGTCATTTTAAATACTTTACTATAAACAAGTAAATCGGCCACTCATTGGGGCTATGATTATTGGTTAGTACTTATAGTATATACTTAGTATTATAAGTATTATACTTATAGATGCAGATATATGAAATGTTTATATAAAATCTTCCCAAGCCAGCAGTTCATGTTCCAGTGTAGGATTGGCTTTAATTAACAACATGTGATGAAAATATTTCATGCATAGATCTTTAGATCTCTTCTCCCTCCAAGCCCCCCCCCCAACCACCACCTGACTGAAGAAAAAAAAAAAAAAAAAAGGCAGCAAGCTCGCTTGTGCTTCTAAAATTGGATTAGCTCTTGTAAGCAGTGAGGGATATCAGTGCCTGGCTTTTTTTTTTTTTTTTTTCCGCTTCTCTTTTTTAAATCTGCTGCTGAAATGTGGGTAGAACCCGGATCCCGTTTCCGTGCCTGGCATAGTTAGCTTAGCTTAGCATCTCTTCCTCAGGTCTGCTTACACAAACATATCCAGGTTGCAAAAGCATCAACCAATCATTCTGTCATCCTCGGTAAGCGGCTACCAGTGTCTTAACTCTGGAATATGTGCCCCCCCAAAACACACACACACACACACCCTGAAACAATACATCATCGGCCTGTTTCGATGACACGCCGGTTGTGTTAAGTTTGAGGCCGGGTCGTTAGAGGTCAAACTAGGCGGTCGAGGCCTCCGCGCGGTGCGCCCGCCTGCAGCCATCGAAAGTAAATGGTTGTCACATCCACTTATCTGCGAGCGCTGCCATCTGAAGCCTCTCAACACGCGGGGACTATAGGGCGATAAACTATGCTGGTTGTCGGTAATAAGCATTTAAAGCATGGGGGGGGGGGCGTATTGAAGGGTGTTTTGGTTTGATCATCTGGGGCCGGGGGGGGGGGGGGGTTGCATCGTTTTATGCATGTCATTGAGTTGATGGCTTCAGGCCAATGCCTTCTGTCATTCTGTAGAAATGCAGCACAGACTGATTTTCCTGTGGTCATGTGCTGACATGCTGATGGATTTACAGTAAGTGTCCTATATATATACATATATACACACACATACACATACATACATACATACATACATACATACATACATACATACAGTATATATGGATTTTGAATTCCTGTGTTACAGTAATGTTGCATTAAGATGCCTGAGGATCGCAATTATTTCACACCTCTGCCACACACCATGTCCATCTGAGACTTACGTAACAAATGTGAGTCAGTCCTGAGACTGTCACCAAATATCGCTGCATCTAGTACGGCTCCGACAAATTAAAGGGGCTGCAGGAGAACCGTTTGCGTCGTCTTTTTGTGCTGGAACGCCTCTCAATCGCGCCGCGCCGAGTCGGTTCCCCTGGAAATGCAATTGTTTGCGACTCGCAAGGGCTGATTGGTTCATGAGTCAATGAGCAGCATGAGTATTGAAGGGCATGGTGACTTGCTGCAGGCAAAAAAAAAAAAAAGGAAAAAAGAAAAGGGGACAGTACGCTGGGAAAAGATTGTCAGACGCTTTTCAGAGAAGAAATGCCCGAAGACATTCCTCCCCCCCAGCTTTCTCTGTCGCGGGCGAAAAATTCTGACCTGGTTTCCATTGCGGGCCTTTACTGCAAAGCTTTTGCTCTGCTCATTAATAGATCCCACTAACCAATGCTGTACCTAACCCCAAGTTTCACCTGACCCCAAGTGGCCCAAGAATTTCAGAACAGTGTGTGTGTGTGTGTGTGTGTGTTTGTGTGTGTGTGTGTTTGTGGGGCCGAGGGAGCCCTGTTCTATAGCCTCCCCCAAAATAGAGCTGAGAGCAGCTGCAGCAGGGAGGGTGGAATCAGAGAGACATCAAAGTGTCTGCCGTCACCCGCCTGCTCTGATAATATAGCACTAATAGTGTTCTGGGGGACCGAAGGTCAGTGATTGTTTTTAGTGTGTGTGTGCGTGCCTGTGTGTGTGTGTGTGTGTGTGTGTGTGTGTGTGTGGGTGTGTGTGTGCATGTAGGCTGGCAATAATGTTCCTAGGAGTTCCCCAAGCAGTAGTCACTGATGATACATGGGATATACTGTGCTCTTCTTATTCTATTCCTTCCTATATTTGCACCATCAGTCTGCATTTGGGTGAACAGCAGCCAGAGGGAATCACAACACTGATGGTTCCTGGAATCACCTGCGAGGAGCTCCACACCTCGGGGTCAAAGAGGACGGTTTTACGAGAGATTTTCAGTGTCCGTGCTCAGGATTTTGGAAGTCTATCTATTCTGTTTATACACGTTTTGAATCGGACAATGTCTCTGTGCAACTTTAGAAATCGTCTCTAAGAACAGCTTTAAAGACAAAAAAAAAAAAAAATGCCTTCAGAGCAGACTGGAGATTTGCAAAGACAGGTTTTATATTCAACATGATAAAGTGTGTCTTTGATGAGAGGGTTTATAGTTTTTAGTGTACCTATCACTGTTAGGTCACCCAGCACCTGCTCCCAGCCGTCATTCCAACAGAAGACAGCCAGGATGGAAGCCTGAGGCAAAGGCGCCCCCTACTGACGCTACTACACAATGACATCCTACTTCTGACCAAAAAAGCCAGCTCTTTGTTATGAATAAATATTCTCCTTTACTTAAGCAACATATCAAATATTGTGATATTGTGTTTAACAGCGTAATGAAATAACACGTACACAAAGCATAAATGCGTGGCTTTAGTTGTGCGCATGCTGTAGCTACAGGTGAGATTTATTGAATCACTTTTAAAAAAAAAAAAAAATCCTTCTGCACATGTTCACCCTCTTGATTAAGCAATGATTTATTTTTTGCGATTTAGCGACGATTTAGAACGAGAAATTGACGGTGCAGGAACGATCTGTCCGGTCATTGACCGACGGAAGACATTTATCGGGGACGGGCGTTCCGACAAACAGTTCCGGGTAGCAGCCTGGTGGCTAAAATTAGCTGGACTCTCTCCTCTACGTTCCGGAGCAGAGCGGTAAGACTCGGCCCTACGCTTCTGGTTCACATTTCTGCGTCTTGTCGGGTTATTCCTTTGGTTCCAATCCGATTCTAAGGACTAAAGACCATTTGAAGCCACGTCGCTCGTCTGTTTAAAATCGGTTAGCCTGTTAGCTGCTGCGAGCTAACACTCACCGTTTACTTGAAAAAAGAAACACGTTCATTTAATGTAGTTTATTGAAAAACACATTTACATTTGTAGTAATGAGTAATGATTCGAACTGCCCATGTCATATCTGGTTTACTTAAATCAGTAATGGCAGACGGTGGAGCTGGGACGTCGGGTACAAGATGTTCTGCTTCTGTCACTTTTACTTTTGTTTGAGAGTCTGTGCTCATTAAATGTCTGCTCTTTTCAGGCTCAACACGACAAATACAGAATGGGTGAGTAATCGTGTCTGAACCGCCTCGATGTCTTTGCCAACATGACGCCGGTTAAAAGGCTCGTTTCTGTTCGCTTTTATTCGGAGGCTCCGCGTCACGTTAGAAACTCAACATTGAGTCTTTTTAACAGTCCTGGAGGGTTTCTGGGTCTTTAATTGACGCGAGTTGAAGGAGGTCGGCTTTTTTTGTCGTTTTTCCAGATGGAGAAGAGAGAACCTACGGTGGCTGTGAAGGGCCAGACGCCATGTACGTGAAGCTGATCTCTTCAGATGGTCATGAGTTTATTGTCAAAAGAGAACACGCCTTGACATCTGGGACGATTAAAGCCATGCTGAGCGGCCCGGGTGAGGATCGGTGAAGTTATTTGGATTATTAGCTGGATCTTGATCTTACATTAAAGCTCGTCTGAGTCTTAATTTATAATCTCTGGCTCAAACCCAACGTCGGGTTTCACCGTGAAGTTCTCAGTCTGGTGAACCCAGCAGCTGTACAGTGTTCAGTCCAGCTCTACTATATTTGAATGTGAATTATTTCACGTTTGAATGATCTTTTTAAAAAGAACTTTTAAATAGGAGATGGCTTTGACTTAAGATATAGTGAAATTAAGCATTTGTGCTAAATTAATAGATTTGAGCTTTAACATTCAATAATCAGATTAGTTAACATAAGCATAGTGGAAGCTCACAATGATTAATGTATCAGCATTTAATACGCAACATACCCGCTTATAATTTGTTCCATCATAAGAGCTTGGATTAGTTTGAAAATGGTCAACTCAGGATTTAACTTTGAAACTTCCTCCTTGCTCATGTCTGTCGCATCCATCCGCAGGTCAGTTTGCTGAGAATGAAACCAATGAAGTAAACTTCAGGGAGATTCCATCTCATGTTCTATCCAAGGTCTGCATGTACTTCACCTACAAGGTCCGTTACACCAACAGCTCTACAGAAATACCGGAATTCCCCATCGCTCCGGAGATCGCCCTGGAACTGCTCATGGCTGCAAATTTTTTGGATTGCTAAATTTACAGACAAATTATAGTAGCTCCAACACTTTTAGACTTTTTCTTTGATTATTTAAACATGTTTTTGCCATTATATGAACCCCCCCTGTTTTTGCACCTGGCTTACTGTCATAATTTTATTAGTATTAAAGAATTTTGTTTTAATGTGATAAATGAATATGACAGAGTGTACATTAAAGTACACTAGAATGTGGAAAAAAAGTCTCCCATCCTCCCGCATACATATTTCTTCACCATCCCAGCCTAATAAAGAGATGCTTGGCGAGATCCATTGTACTTGCGTTCCTGTTCGTAATGGAGTGCACACGATTTAAGCAAACACATTACCGTAACCTTGAATCAGGCTTTATGTAGTGTTCAAAGTGTTTCTGAATCTTGGAAAGGTCATAATGAATGACTCTGGTTTATCTTTCTACTGATGACAAACGAAAGTCCTACAGGTTAAAGACCAACAGCGCCCTCTAGTGGCACGAAGCGAACTGCATTTGAAGTCGCAGTCGAGTTATTATGATGCCAAGAGACAGAGATTTTAAAACAAAATAAGACTAAGTATATATTTTCTGGAATCGCATGCCTCTTATAGAGCCGTTCAACTGTAAGATCAGAGTTGTTGAAGCCCACCGCTGGATTTCCTCCAGCAACATGTGGGTGTCAGAATACCTCAAGATGTTGAGTAGGTTTGTGGAACCCTCAGGTATCCAGCTGAGGACAACACGGAGACCTCACACCCTTTGTTATAAAAAAATACCTCCCATCATCCTAATAACAAATCATCAAATGTGGTAATATGTTGTAATAGGTGTGCATTCAATACCCAGGTTGTGACAGGTGATATTATTTGACCTAGCGCAAAAAAATAACGCATATTGACCACGCATTTGGCCTTTAAGCGTTCATTTTCACAAAAATAAGTCATATTTTTTTAGATGTGGTACAAAAACATATATTACAAACATGGCATTGATAAGATTTTTTTTTTAAATAATGTGAATAATTGATGCATCATTTTTTTAAACACAAATAATGAACAGGCGACAGATTTGTTTATCCGTGACGTCACGGCCCGCCTGCGTTGTTTTCCTCTGTCACAACAACGCCGTCCCACGTGACCGGGTGACGTCAGCCCTTCCGTCTGCGCTGCTGCGGAGGGGGGTTTCCATCATGGCGTCGATGCAGGTAAGACTCCGACCGCCACTCACCGCCGACCCCCCCCCACCGAAACAGTCCCGACGGGCGCCAGGGTGCTTCTGTTCCTCCGGTACATCTGTCGGAGTGTCTCACTTTCGGACGGGATATCGCCCGGGGGAGGGGGGGACCGGAGCCGAGCCTTCGGGCTCCGCTCGGCGACGCAGCCCCGTCGAGGTGGTGGTGGTGGTGGGGGGGCTTCCGTGTGGCTCCGACGAGCTCTCTTCTCGTCCCCCCCTCCATTTGTAACTTTCTTTGAACGGTAACGTCGTCGTTGGTGTAAATCCGAGGTGCGAATGACGTGCGGGGGTCGCTAAGGCCAGCTAGCCGGGGCGGTACGCAGATGGAGCCCCCCAGGACTAACAGGTGTACCGCTCTCCTCTCTCCATCGCGACCGTTTCAGAGCTGTTTAACCCCCCCAACGTATCAATAACTCCATCATTCGGGGCATATTTGTCATGTATATACGCGCATAGCCTTGCCCATATGATATTGGGGGGTCTTTACTACATTCCACCACCCCCTTTTTATAGACTGATTGTAATAACCCCCCCCCAACACACACACACACACACACACCTCCTAAACCACAACACTTTTCTTTTTCCAACAGAAAAGGCTACAAAAGGAGTTATTAGCGTTGCAAAATGACCCTCCCCCAGGAATGACGCTGAACGAGAAAAGTGTGCAGAATACCATCACACAGTAAGTGCACGCTCGCCGTCATTCTTCGTGTTGTCGTGTCAGTCTGTCGGCCTCCGACGGGGGATTTTTTTCTCTCTTCTTTTGCCTGTTCGGCTTGAGTCAGCTGTTGGAAATGTGCTTTGCTGCGTTTCATTATTGGTTATTGTACTTGGAATCAAAACCATTGTGGGTTGGACCAAAGAAAGTTACTCATGCTTCCTTGTTGGTTCGTTGTCTCAGTAAGAAGCACAATGATAGACCTTATTGCGATCGGGAATTTCTTATTGTGCGAGTCCATACGGCCGTGTTTACATTGTTGTTTATTGGCTCGGCTTTTATTTCATCCTGGCAGTATTCACCGGCGCTGAGCATATGAACAACCATTTACCACATATGCGGAGCGACTTATTGACCCGTATACAAATCTCTGTCATCTACAGCAACAGCCTGTGTTGCTATTGCAAACACACTGAGCGACTGACTTTTCCAAAACACTTGCGACAACTTCCAAACGGAACAGCAGTCACAGCAAATCCCCATCTCAACCTAAAACAGGGCCTTTACCAGCTGTATGGAGCGTTCAAAGAAGCAGGAAATGCCTGGTTTCTTTTTGAGTAGCAGCAGACATGGCTAGAACATAATACATTACAGCCTACAACATTTAAAAAATGTTAATAAACCTGGACTGCAGCAGTCTAAAATGATGTTGAGTCATGTATTCGCAATTAACAGCGTTTTTGCAAACCAGATGTTTAATATCAGCCATAGCAGCCTTCATAATTATTGACTTTGTGAAGTGTTTTTTTTGTGTGTTTCAGTAACACGGCCATGGTGTGTGGCGACCATTTGCATTGTTAGACATGCTTTAAAAGTCACTGGCGCATGAGAAGTGGTAGGAGGAATAGGACACGAAGCTCTTGTAAGCTCAGAGGGGGTCATTCCAAGTGACTGGCAGCCCTGGCCCCTCAGTAGTGTTTCTCTAATGCACAGTGTCATTACACATCCTTATAAAATATTCAGGAGATGGTCTGCTGGAGTTGGAATAGATTAGGAAAGAACCAAGGCTGGAGGACTGAACTTCCTGTCTGAATTTTAATGTTTTTTAAAATGCCTGGAATTACATAGCAGTGGGGAGTCCAAATGTGCCTTTTTTTCTTGTGATGGATTTCAAATGAGGATGAATCTTTTGCTCTTGATATATTTTTTCTCCCACATATGCATTATTCCGTTGTATAATTGCCATTTTTACAGTGGCACTTTATGGAGGTGTATTTGTCAGAAGAAAGATTTCTGTAGGTTTTTGAGTGTTGAGACTATTCCAAGTGTCTAAACCAGTTCAGCTTGCTTCCTTCCTTGCTGCACATTCCAAGTTAAAGATAATGTGCATGGGCGTGTGCGTTTCTATCTTTGTTGTGAAGAGTGATCCGTATTAATATGTTGAGCATTTTGTTGGACAGGTGTGTCATTTTCTAAATTAGGATCCCACTTCCAAAAAGAAATGTAATTTAATTAATTATGTTTCCATCTTACAAACTCAGGGGATTCAACTTAATTGTATTTATTTAATTCTCAACTTTTTTTTTTGAAGGAGAGAAGTTAAGGAAAGAACTGTATGTTGTTTTTTGTTTTTTTTTTAAAAAAAGAGAAGGTCACCTCCGTTAGCACAGTTAGTCCTGTACTTATGGTGATTATAAGGGTACCATGTGTTTTTTAGATTTAAAGCACATTTCTCTGTGCTGATTATTACATTAATATCTCTCAGCTGATGTATGGTAACACAGATGGCCAAGCTTAATACGATCAGGGTCAACCGCTGCAGCCAAAACAGACTGCCGCTAGAAAGCAGCACAGAAGTTTGATAGGACACGCACCCATACTTGTGCACATGCGCGCGCGCGCGCACACACACACACCAAATGTTTCGTTTTATTTTTTGCTTGGTTTTTTGAATGCTTGATATCATGACCAAGCTGAGAGGGAATTTGAGCAAGTTCATCCAAAACATATTTGGGTGTTTCCGTGAATTATGCAGTGATGTCATGAAAGTAACAGTCGTTTGGGCTCTGAGTTCCGGACAGGACGAACTTTGTGTAAACGCAGATTTTCCTATGTTGTGCTTACGGGTATGAACCTGAACAACGACTACAAGGCCAGAGATCGTGACGCATCTGTCGGTTTCCTTGTTGCTCCTGATGGTCCCTTCAGGGGTGAAAATATCCTTGTTAATGTTGTGTATTACCGGTACATTAATTAAACCTCTGGGTTTTATTGATTGTCGAGTCAGACTATAACAAATGCCCCACTGGTCAGTCAGCACAGTTCTGTAGCCACTGAAATAGATTTTGTCCATTAAATCAATAAAGAATTGCATTATTACTAAATCGGCCTCATAACCCAGCTGAATATTCAATTCTTACTATATCGCTGGCTCACATCTGAGATAATGACTACTGGCCTTTAGGACTTCCTTAGCTTAAAATGTAAATACATTTCATTGTGTTTTTGTTCATTGTTCACTGATCAAATGTGTTGCTTTTCTTTTCAGATGGATTGTTGACATGGAAGGAGCACCAGGCACACTGTATGAAGGAGAGAAATTTCAGCTGCTTTTCAAATTTAGTAGTCGGTATCCCTTTGACTCACCTCAGGTAGGCAAAAATAACTCCGGGTTCCTGTATTCACCCCACGTGTTAGTTTGCAACATTGTAGTACAGGACACGAAAATCTACTTAAACCGTCCGCTCAGCAGTTGTTCATTGAATGACTCTTAGTTCGGTCACAGTGGATTTCTTTCAGAGCCCTCGTCGAAGCCTCGTTTAAAGGGATTACTTTAAGTCAACAATCAGGAGGAGCCCGGCTGCCTAAAAATAGAGAAACATGTCAGTGTGGAGAAAATGAGATAAACTTAGCGGCTACTTAGCGACCGGGCTACTGTCTTCCCCAACAGAAAAAAAAAAGACGAGCCGCCACTATGATCTCTGACTCGAGGAAAAGGAAATGGATGGTGAAAGGCGACAGTGCGTAGTTGGGGTTTTATGGGCATCTCAAGGTTCAGCGCGGTGTTGTGGAACCGTGACTGTGCAAAACGGAACCTGATGAATCCACAGCCGGTCTTCAGACTCAAGTGATATTACAGAGAACGACAACATGGCCTTGAGATGGGAAAGCAATGTGTCATATGTGTAACCTTTTGTGATGCTTATGTCGCGTGGAAAGCTTTGGCTGACGTTTTATGGCCGTGTAAGTGAGCAACACTCTGTCCGCCTGCCATCATGTTTTGAGTAGCTCTACTTTCCTCTACTATCTTGTTACACTCGTCATATCAGCCCCCGATGCTGGAGGGAGGGGGGGGGGTGCTCTCTCCTGTGAGGCCAAATCTGGTTTTGTTACCACAGCTCGGCCCCTCTCCTCATCGTTGTACCGGCCCGAGCTCAAACGGGAATCGGTGTCATCGTCCGCAGTCGTGATTGAGAAACGGTTGGCCTGAACAGTCTGTTATGGTGACTCTGGATTCTGTCTGTGTTTTTACTGCAGGTAATATTCACAGGAGAGAATATACCTATCCACCCCCATGTGTATAGTAACGGCCACATCTGTCTGTCAATACTCACGGAAGATTGGTCACCAGCCCTCTCAGTGCAATCAGTTTGTCTTAGCATTATCAGCATGTTATCTAGCTGCAAAGAAAAGGTAGGTCACCTGTGACGACGGCTTTAAATCAGTCCTGTCAATAAAGATGGATAACACTTCTCCATAGTAGAAAATCAATCACTGCTTTGCCTTGTCCCACTGGAAGATTGCCCAGTAAAACTAAATTGATGAGAAACGTGCAAGCTCGAAAATACACAAATATGATGACTGGAATGATTCATCTTGTGTCACAGTTTTCCTGACTGAAATGATTTGGGCTCGACCACTCGGTGTCAGGAACTGAGATTGAGTGATAGTTTTGTGAGCTCTCTTGTTGTCCATCTTTATGCACAGTTCACCAGCTAAATCGACATGTTCTTCTAAATCACCATGTTTAATATTCATTCCTTTCTTGTCTACCACAGAGGAGACCGCCTGATAACTCCTTTTATGTAAGAACGTGTAATAAAAATCCAAAGAAGACAAAGTGGTGGTATCACGGTATGTATCTCTCCCCTAATGAGTGGCGTGTAGGCGATAGCTTTTGCTGCTCCGAGTGATTTTTACCTCAATCTTTATGCTCTCTCCACAGATGATACATGCTAATGTACAAATTTTGTAATAAAATGTAGAAGAAAGAAGTCCTACTGACCTATGAAAGCACTTTTTAAAGATTCAGTCTTTGAACTCTGACCTTTGACTGGAACAATGGACACCATGCGCTGGAGGCTCTCGACTGCATTTCCCCGATGGATGCATGTTTTACTCGACTGTAATATAGAGAACTAAAGTAACAGAACATAGAGATGCACCCAAGACGGATCTTTCTTTTTTTTTTTCTCCTCCCCCCCTCTGGTAAAATCTTTGGGATGCAGCGAGGGAGCACGCCAGGTGGATTTGTACTAAGACGGTTCTAATTCCTCGTTTAATTATTTGTATCGTTACTTTTGTGCGTGGGTGCATTTTAAGGTCCTTGTGTTGTGCAATAACGATGGACGCATGCCGGGGGGGGGCCTCCACACAGATATTCAAATCAAATGGATTTCTGATAGGGAATCGGACCATCAGAACCCCCAGGAAAATGCACCATCTTTCTTTTTTTTTTTTCTTTTTCTTTTTTTTTTTTTTTAAATCAGATGCACTGTGGAAGTGAGATAAGACGGCACCATTAAGATGTTATTCCTAGTTGAGAATGGGGCTGGATGGAGTCCTCCGTATTTGACAGGTTAAAGGGTCAAACGTTTTTGCTACACTGAAACTATTACTTCTAACTTGATTCCTGGGTGCAGTACTTCCCACTCTAGGAAAGAATGTCGGTACAGGTGGAAATAATACACGTCAGTTCACAGATCTCCTCAGTTATAAAAGCCTGGGCTGAATATTTGCAGTGCTCACGAGTCCATCTTTGACTATATGCATCTTCCATTTAAAAGATTGTCTATGAAACAGCATAGGTGTGTGATCTGTTTTTAATTGTTTTTTTTTATTTAAATGCTTCAATCCTCTAAAATGTTTGATTTTAAGATTTGATTTTTTTTGTACTGTTTTTCTGATTCTGCAGAAATGGGGTTGGGTTTGGTGAGTCACTGTTTTCTTCTTTTTTTTTTCCCGAATTTGTTATTTAATTTTAAATTCTCCAGAGTGATAATGAATGACAAAAGGGGAGTCTTTACAGAAGTGGTTAAGCAACAAAGCCTTTGTGATTCCCCCTCTGGTCAGAGTTTTGGCTCAGGTACTTTTTTCAATAAAGATCACCTCTAAAAAAAAAAGATACCTATCAGATATTTTGAATTTAACTCTATTTTCACCAAAAGAGACTGTTATGTTGTGAAATAATAACACGTCTAAACCTAATGTACATAAATTTAAGTTGTTGGATGATTGAAAGGCATTAGCAGATGATGCATTTACTTTATAGAGGAATGATTATAGGAGTGCATAACTTGCATCTTTTGCTAATTAGAATAAGTCTAAACTCAAGAAACCCTGTTGTTGGTATAAAATGGAAAATATGTATAGTAGTTTTACAGTGGGGGTGCATGCAGTTCAAAAACCCTGCTTTTTGTTATTGGCATCGGACATTGTGACCACCTTTTAGTCTTTCCATAGAGATAATGGTTTATGGGATGTATTTCTACAGAGGCTGCGCTGCTTCTTTGTCCTTTCAGACCATAATCACTCCATTCCGAAAGATTGCCATCCAATTAAAGATACTTGAATTTTCCATCTTGGGATATTTGTACTGCATTTGCTCTTTTTTTGTTTTGTTTTTTTTTGTTTTTCCTCCCAGGGTCTCGCTGAGCTTCTTGAATGAACCCGAGTGAATGTGATGATGCTCTATACTGTAGAGATTACCACAGCACAGCGTTATCTCGAAAAAAAAATAAATAAAATGAAATTATATATGGATAATTTAAAGAAAATGTATTTAACCAATGATTTTTACAACTAGCTTCCTTGTAACGGTCTTGTCCGCTGTCACCGTGCTGTGAAACTATGGTAGGAAGGGAAGGCGGCCGTAAATCCGGTGTGAGCAGCATTTGTGTGGGGACAAGAAGCCTTCACCCAGCGAGCAGCGGATCAGTCGAAACATGCGAGCGAATATGTTACATGGCTTTGGGTGTGATTTTTTTTTTTTTTCTAGTTTATTTTTTCAATGTGGTTTGAACTCTTAGCTTGCAGATTGTGAGTGATAAAACACTAATGAGTGTGTGTTATTTATATTGGATTTTTTTTTTTTTTTTCTGGGATGTTCAAGCTCCATGTAATAGGTGCCTGTTCATTTTCATAATCAATAAACGCAAAGATTCACTTTTATCCTGGCTCGTGCAGTCTTTGAACGTCGGAATTTCGTTATCTTATTTTACATTGTAAACTTTTGAAGGCACCATCCTAATTTACTCCGCAAGAGCCGCCTGAGAATTAGAAAAACCGAGGTTGGACGTTAATTTAATCGGATTACGGTGCAGCGCCGCCATCTAGCGGCGTCATCGGTAAATCGGGATTTTTTTTTTTTTTTTGGTAATCTTAATTTTCTTTTCTTGGCATGCCATAACATCCCAGCAGACCCTCAAACGCCTCCACCCCCCCCCACCCCGGAGACCACCACACACCCCCGATAATTGATCCGATTCACTCTATAACCAAAGTTGGGTCTTCGGACTGAACCATTCACACCCACCGCGGGGGTGTGCATGTGTGTGTGTGTGTGTGAGGAGGGGGGGGTGCGCGCCTCCATTCATAACACACTTTAAACTCCACCGGCGGACGCCAAGTAAACAACACTAAACCCCCGACACGGCCCTTTAAAACAACACGCAGGCATCACATGTGAACACGCCAAAATGGACTTTTTTTTGGTCCAAAAACCGGCGCGTTGGGGTGGTTAATTCGGACAAATAACGTGGTGTGCTCCCTCTTCCATCCAGTTCTCTTTAGTGTTTGCCAATGTCGGAGGTGTAGCTGGGGTTTGGCCCTGGACAAAGGTAAAATACAATTCATTACTCGTCCCATTGTCGCCGGAGAGCCTCTGGAACCTCCGCCGGGCTCTCGCCGGCGTCACGGCGGGCCGTGCGAGGACTTAAATCGGGGAGTTCGGAGCGCCGGAGCGGGACCGAGGGGGGATGCTAGCGAGGAGAAGCGCTCGGCCGACCAGCCATGATGAGCGCTCGCCGGCTAAAGTAGCCTCTCTCCTCTCCCCTCTCCCTCTTTTTTTGTCCACCCGGGCGAGTCGCAGCGGCGTCGACGCGACGGGGGGCACGCTCGGGGGTCGCGCTGGGTTGACTTTAGGGACTGACACCAGCGGGGGGGGTCGGCGTTTTGAAGCGTCGGCGGCGTTAGCTTCGCTGCTAAAGCCGTGCGCAGTCGGGGCTGCACCGTCGCCCTGCAGACAGACCTCCAGACCTGCCTGTCAGCCTGCACGCTGCATGCCTTTACCCCACTGTTTCTCCGATATACGTGAGAAAGATTCCAGAAAGAGGCCAACGCGAAAGAGGAAAGAGTCCGACACCCCCCCCCAACCACCAACCAGGTGTGCGCAAGACGCAGTGGCGATTAAAAAAAAAATCCCCCTTAAAAATCGATTCGATGCGCCGGAATTAAGGTTCCAGATGGAACAAACATCGATTACGCAGTCAACAGTTGGTGCTTGCGTCTCCCCACATCTTAATACGATCGCTGGAGTGTGAAATTGCATTAGATTCTTGTGCGTAAAGCTCGTTCCGCGGCGACGGAAGACATTTTTCCCGTCGCTTGTGTCCATTTAAAGTCAAATTCTAATGACGTTTTTTTTTCTCTCTCACTCTCTCTCTCTCTCGGCGTCAAACCTTTCATGTGCGCCGGCTTGAAGTGGTCCCACATGAATTAAGTGCCAGTCATTCAGCCTTGCTGACAAGATGCCCCCCCCCCATACACACACACACACACACACACAGGCCCACCCGTCCTCCCCTTCTGCACTTCCAAAATGAATAAAAAGATGCAGATTTATTATTTTGGAAAGTCCTCCATGTGTTTTTTTTTTTCCTCCGTGTGCTTGTGTCTGTGGCGGCCCTCCACAGCTCTTTTCAGTCTCAACTGTTATTGAGGGGGGCCATTGTCTTGTTCAGGCTGCTATCACAGGATTCTCTCCTTTTTTCCGGGGAGCTTAGCAGCAGTAACATGAGCAAAGCGCCTTCAAATAAAGCTTCATTGTCCGGGTGTATTAGCTCCCCGTGGGACAGAATTTGAGTTATGCCCGTGGCCTCGGAAGTTTAAAGTCTGTTTTCCCGAGTTCGCTGAAATGTCCCAGATGACGGCCGGCGACGATGCGGGCGCGATCGAGTCTTTTTTTTTTTAAAGTGGCTGACGTGCTTTGTGAAACTGTCTGGGCTTTTCAGGAATAGACCATGGCTCAAGTGAAAGTACAGACTTCAGCGCCCCTGGCTGGACCTGGCCTCCCTCCAGGAGTCCCCCCCGCGGCCATGGCCAGCCCAGGACCTCTGGGTCTGCAGCCCTCTGTCAACGGCACAGGCCCGGCTCCCACACCCGCCTGTCCCGCTCCTGCAGGCGGATTTGGGGAAGCCCCTGTGTCCGCCACGTCACCAGGTAGATCCCTTCCACCCCGCCCGAGTCGCACCGCATTCCCAATCATCCACCACCAAAACGGAATCGTTATTTATTGTATTCTGATCTGATTGAGCTTCATCTTGGCGCTACGCCCCAGCACCAAACTTTGTGCCAGATGCGGAATCAGATTTTAAGACGGTCGAGCGAGCAAAATTGGATCAGCCCTATGATGAATTGAGTCTTGCCTCCTGGCAAGTGCACCGCAGATGGTAAAAAATAGAGCTGGTGGACATGTGCTGACGGAGAGAAAAAACAAACCCTTCGCTGGCGTCGGAAGGGCGTGTCGGGCGCACTCTCCCAATCTCTCGTTTTTTTTTGTTTTGTTTGTTTTTTTTTTAGGTCCGCCCCAGGAGAACATGGCAAACCCTAAAGAGAAAACTCCAATGTGTCTGGTGAATGAGTTAGCCCGTTTCAATCGGATCCAACCACAGTACAAGCTCCTCAGCGAGAGAGGACCTGCGCACGCTAAGGTGGGGATCGAGGGGGGGGCAGCGACGTATGCATCATGGCAGGACGTTATACGCGTAATACACGACAGAGCAACACACGTCATTAAAAAAGAAAATCAGTTAAAACGTGGAGACGTTGGGTCCGTTTCAGAACCTTGGCGTGTTCTAATCTGGTGGAATTCCACCGCGCAGCGTGGAATGATCGATAAGTGTCGTCCACGCTCATCGGTCCCTCGTTGTCATCTCCTGCATTGTTAAATTTAGCGCGGCTGTGATGTCACAATTATCTCCAACCGCCCTGCCATCCTGCCAAAGGCGAGGTTGGCGAGGCCAAGAAGAAAAGCAGCTTGAATCGGCATGGGACATCTTGAAAGACGTGGCCTGATGTGACCGTCTGACTCCCGAATAGGAGTTGTGTCGCTCGAAAGTCGCGGTTCTAAAAAACAAAAACGGATCGATTGTCGCGAAAAGCGTTTCAGAGTTCTGAGCGCGGGGCGATGCTCAGGAAGGGGAACGCGATGACGCGTCCCGCCTTGCCGTTGCAGATCTTCACTGTGCAGCTGACGCTTGGGGAGCAGGTATGGGAGGCAGAAGGAACCAGCATTAAAAAGGCCCAGCACTCCACAGCCGCTAAAGCTCTGGAGGAGAGTGTCCTTCCCAGACCGGCCCCCCGCTCTCCAAAAGTGGACATCAACAGCAACCCAGGTACTGCAGCTCCAACGAAAACACACACACACACGAGCCGTGGACACGTCAAAGCTTTGTCCTCCATATATGATATCATTTCAGAGCCTTTTAGGATGGGAGCCTCCAGACGTATCATTGGAAATATATATATATATATATATATATATATAATCCACATTCAGGGGAGAAAAAAAAAAGTTGACACCTGGCTAAGTGCTTTCAGAAAAAGTCCAGTGAAGACTAGCCAAGTGCAGACGTATGTTTTGTCAAATTAGTCCCCTGAGTCTTAAATCCCCCTACCCTCTGTAGTGTCGACTGTTTTGGAACATTTCATATCCAATCTTTCAGAGGGATTAAAGAAAACCCTGTGATAGGTTATGCAACCTCCGTCGGGAGCTTTGGTATTAGAAGCTTATGTGTTATATAAAGTGAGGCAGGTAGGGAAGTTCTGCGGTTTTTTTAGGTTGACGAGCAACCATTGAAGTTGGACGATGTTTCTGACTTTAGGGGACGATGGTTTTTTCCCCTACATGTGCGACATACGATTGCTACTTTTACCCCAAATGTGCATGGCACCCAAAAAACTCCCTTGCGACCTTCCCCTGCAGGCAGTATAACACCCACGGTGGAGCTGAACGGTCTCGCCATGAAGAGAGGAGAACCAGCTATCTACAGGCCTCTGGATCCCAAACCCATGCCCAACTATCGAGCCAACTATAACTTCAGAGGCATGTTCAACCAAAGGTGAGCCCAAAACTAAAAACATCTCCGAAGTCGTTGCAGCGCACGTGGCGCGAACCCTCCGCTCCTGCCTCTTGTCCAACAAGGCCGTCAAACTGACAGTCCAAAAGAGAAACGGACGGTGCCGAGTCAGTGCAACGCTCCTGCAGGACCGAGAACGGCCGGCAGGTGGCGCAGCGCATCCCGCTCAGGCTGTTGTGTGCAGGAGGAGGCTGGAAGCCATCAAGGCCGTCCAGCATGAGTAATCATATGTGTAGATCAGAATGATGAAAGGCTAATTTGAGCTTTAAAAGGGGCCGTAAATTTTCATTGCCGTTACTGTCACGCGTCACAATTTAGTCACCGTCCACATGTAGATGTTTGAAATAGTTGCGATGAATTCATAGTTGGCGAAAACACAGAAGAAACTATGAGCTGTAGGATTTCATCCACAGTAGGGTGGACATGTTCTTGATCCGCTTTGGCCCGACGGTGCATTGTTTCTTTGATCACGCTGGCTCACATGCGTGTCAGATGTGGCCGTCCGCTCCATGTGTTTTCGGAACTGATGAACGCGCTGCCCTCGTGGGGTCCTGTTGCATTCAGTCTCTGTCAGCCTCACCCCCCCCCACCCCCCACTTTGCTTTACCGGAGCCGTCCGGCCATTTCTGAAACTCCATAAAAATGTCACAGAGGTGCAATTAATGATCCCCCTCGGTGAAGGAATGTTATTTAGGAATTTGGACGCGTTGACTGGCCTGACATGAGTTCCAGGTACACTGGCCACCTTTTGAGCGTGCAGGCCTTAAAAGAATAAAGCGAGGAGGCTTTTGTGGAGGAAAAAAGGAAAAAAAAAAAAAAAAAAAAGAATTGTGAAGAATGTTGTGCAAAATAAAAACATCTGTTTCTCGTGTTTAAAAGGCACGCTTGCTTTTTGAAGTTCTGTTTTTTTGGTGGAGCATCATTTTTGCTGCCATTCCGGTTTGATAAATGTCCCGATAATGGAAATATATTAGCATGGTAGTCTTATGTTGTTACTGACGGTCTAAATATTAATGATGTATTTGAACATGCGGAGGCAGTGGGACATTAACTTCGCATTCCGTTTACAGGAGATGAATTGTGTGGCTCCGGAGCACGCGGCATGTCTGGGACAATGGGGAAACTTTGTTTGCTCACTGTCTGTTTATGTAGGTTCATTTAAGACATTCAAATTTAACTTCAGGAGAAGTTGCGGCTTCCCCTAGATGGCAGTGTTTTCTCATTGTAACTCCATGGAAGTCCCGCTTTCCTTGACAGAGAACCCATTTTGTAACGGGCACTGTAGGAATTGCTTTATTTTATTAAGGTTTTTCAGATTATGGGTATTTAAGGAGGGAAAAAAAGTTGTTTTTTTCAGGCCCAAACTTAATAATGTAACGCTTGGTTATACCACGTCTGGTTTGTTTTTTATTTAATTAAACTGGTCCTGCTTGAAGTCTGGAGATGTGGCATTAGGTTGCCAAACGTGTGGAAATATGGTTTTTAAATTTTCAACGCGGTGCCGGGGCGAGAGAAGGGGGATCCGTGGGCAGGGTCGGGTCCCGTCAGCGGTCGTTCCTTAGCATCTGGCTCCCATCTTTTACTATTTGATCCGTGCAGGAACAAACACGGGGTGAAAGACGAATGTCCGCAGGGTAGGGGAGGAAAATCTGTTTTCCAGCATCTGTCTGTCAATGTCATATGTCACAGGGACAGGCTTTCTAAGAGGCGCTGTTTCTGGCCTTCAATGGTCTTTGTGAGATGGGGGTGAGGGGGGGGGTAGAAAATATACATACACACACTTTCCCAAGGTCACTTATGTTTTCTTTAGGGCTCTTTCTTTCTGGATAGTGGAGCCCTGTGCTAATGAAGGGGAGACCTTTTGAATATGAATTCTCATCATCAGATGACTGAATGCGTGCCAGTGTGACAGGCCATATCGGCAATCAGTCACATTAATGATGCCGCAGCCTAACGAAGGTTTCAACAAGCCCATGTCCTTACCTATTATGATGAATAAGAGTGATCCAGAGTCATGTTGATGGAAAATCTCGCCATTAAAAGGGCAGCCTGGCTCTGATCCATCAGTGCTCTAATCACCACCAAGACCAGTATTGATTCATTCAGAAAGTGCCCTGATGAGAAAATATGGCAATAATATGAAATGAGCATTTATCAGCGTCTTAATGAATCTTATTAATGGCGGCGAGCCCGCACATAATTTCTTTCCATCCAAGTCGCGTCGTGGTGGGGGGGGGGTTGGTGAAGCGATTCGTCTCTGTTCTCGTACAGTCATAGCCACAGCATTGTTCATTCTCAGATCCTCGGAATTATCAGACCGAGGCATGTTTATCAGCGAGCTCGGTCAGTCAGTGAGATGCCGTAAGACGCCGCGCGGGGATTCCAGCTCAGCTGGCGCTTCACATGAATGATCATGGAACGGGGAAAATATTTTTGTTATCAAAGAAAAATGCGGTGACATCAACCCATTTCACGGTCGATCCCCGACTCCCCTGTTATCATTGGAACACCTGACCCCGATGATTCAGAGTCTGGTGGGCTTCTCTATTCGCGACGCTTCCAGCTCTCCTCCTGTGACTCGAACCCTCAGCGGGGCGGGGACGCCTGCATCACGGGCTCAGTCAGAGCTGGAATTTGGATAAAACTTTCCCTGTTAGAGCAAGAGCAGCGAAGCCACCCAGCTCTTCAGGGCCCTTATTTGGTTCACTCGGAAGATGAATGAACCGAATGATCATGATGAAATTTCCTGCTGATATCGCCGTCAGATAGATGACTGATCGTTTGATTGTTACCACTTCCTCTTCTTAAGAGGAAGCCCGCGTTGTGTGCAGCACTACGGACGATTCGGACGACTTAGTCATATTAAAAATTCTCACGGTCCCAGCGTGGATTCTTGCTCAAAGCCTGGGGAAAGTCACAGCAACAAAAAACAAAACAAAGGCTCCCATATACACACACAGCATCTAATTGGGCCGGTCTGGATCACTGAAAGGCAAACCTGCCCATGAGCGCTTTTCTATACTCACGCTTTCCTCTCATCTATTCCTGTGTGGAGTTATTAGACGTCCTCGGAGCTCCCCTACACTCATACATAGTCTCCTTTCATCCTTGTTCACTTTGTCCCACTCAAGTAGATTTTTTTTTTTTTCCCTTCTTCCCCCTCACCCATTGTGCCGTGCAGTCTTGTACCCGCCGAATAGGGACACTATGTGCCTTTTCATCCACTCACACATGCCACAGATATGTTTCATTCTTATCAGTCACACCATCGCTCGCTTCCCAAAAACAACAGGAAGCTGCCAACAGCTACAAGACGCGGACTTTGGAAGAGCGTTTGATACCGTCGCTATTTTTCTCTGCATCTGCACACGAGTGAATCCGCCGCGTTCGCACAGATGGTTCATAAACGACCACGGGTGAGACGCCAGAACAAAGGTTAATGTGTCCGAATTGTTCAAAGGGGTGTAAACTAATAAAGTCATGTTTTATGGCGGAGATGCGGGGCGGGGGAGCCGGGATGCACGTCCAAGATAAACAAAGATTTAGGATGATTTGTACTGAGCTGAGCCGATGACACAGAAGTCTGAGCTTCCCTTTCATCTGCCCTCGTCCTGATGCAGTTTGGTGTTTGCGCCTCTCGTCTCTTGGCTCCGCTGAGCCGCGCGCAGGTTTTTGATTTGGCTGCGTGACGATAACAAACCCCTGTTTTGTCGCTGGACAGTAATGGGAAGCGTGTTTCGGATATCTTTCGGGTGCTCAGAAACCAAATGGCATAAACACATTTAGGAGAGTTCTTTTAATAAAAAAGCTTGATAATATGTATGTGAAATGCTTCTAAACGTAATATATTTGCGTATAATGTTGGTTAACGCAGCTGATTCCTCTCAGCTTTGTGATATTAAGATGAGATATGTTGAATGAGGGGAGGAGGCGAGTGGGAGCCATGTGGTGGAAAAGCAGGGTAAACTGGTTTGAATGCTGGATTGGGTTTTGCAAACAGGAATGATGCTTGTGTTTATTTACAGGAGGGGAAGTGATGTTCAGTCACAAGTGGTCACTGGAGATTTGTGTTCAGGGTAGGTGACAACAGTAACATCAATACAGGAAACCCCATTGAAAACCCAAAAAGAAAACAGGCGTTTATCACCAAAACGTTCCATGTTTATTTGAACCTTTTCGAGCAATAGACACTGTTGGACACAGTTGGGTTCATGTTGCCATTATACAGTGACTGCTGGGAAACCTGTCATCTTATACCTTTATATTGTATTGTCAAAGCAAGAAAGCCAAAACCGTTTGATCTGTGAAATTACGCTTCTTCTTTGGTGGTCCTGCAATGAAATAAGGTGGTTTTTGTTCCACTCGGCACGCTGAAGGCCAGCGGGTTTTTTTTTTTTTTTTTTTGGTATCTCATTGTCCAACGGCTGAATTTGAATACCTTTGAATCTTACTAATATAACGCTGTGGATGAAACCAAATGAACCCAAGCGTGGATGTTTCTCTGAATAGATAATGTTCGCTGATCGATATCAAGCTACAAAATAGAACCAGGTTTGCATGCGGGCTCCTCAGGGAAGGACAAACGCCCAGGAAAAGGGAAGTGTCTGTTCATAAAACACGCCACATCTTGCCCTCATAAATCTCCATATATAAAGAAAGTGAGAAAAACCCAAGTCTCGAGTCGGAGCAGCTTTGCGGGAACGGGCCGATGTTGTTTCTCAGATCGTTGCAAAAGTGCATTTCTGAACAAACCGATTCCTTCTCCCTCCTTTATGGCATTGTACACAACACAGCAGGCCACAATGCAGTGCTCTTAATGAGGACAGCAGGGTCTAATTTTAGATTGATCCCCAGCCAGCCATTCCCCTTTAGCGAGCCAAAACCTGACAGTTGGCATCAGAAGGGCATAAAAAAAGCCGAGAAAGTCTGTAGGTTTTTTTTTTTTTTTTTTTTGCAGTGTAATATACTCCTACTTTTTTGTAAACGCGTGGGACTTTGCAGCGCTAATACGATCAGAGACAACAACGGGTGTTTCTCTGTGACTCTGAAATCAAGTGTGACAGGTCTGTTTTGCATAGCGCTGACTTCTCAAGAGCCAGACGTGGAAGGAGGGCAAGGACGCGGCATGCTGATTACAGAGCTTGCACAAAAGTGGCTTTAATCTTCGCAGAATCAAAACCACCACAAACAGTAAAAAATGAGCACTGTCGAGCTGGGAAACGCAATTAAAAAAAAATAGCTGCTGTCAGCTGAAAACAGAAACACTGTTAAAAAACCGTTGGGACACAAGGTACGACAATCCCCTTAATTGCTCCCTTAAAAAAAAAAAACCCTTAAATGTTGAGTGAGACTCATGCAAAGCTCATTTTACTTTTATATAGTATTGTAATCTCTAAATCATGGCTGGCAAATCTGTAGGCACCTTGTCTCCAAGTCATTATAATTTATTTTAATAGATTCGTTTTTACAAATGCAATGATGATTTTTTATTTTTTTCCCCTCTCACGCCGCTGTGTAACTTTCCGATTTGAATAAGGCAGATGGGCCCGACTTGGGAAAGGACAAAGGGAATGATGTATGGCAGTAGGGCGGGAGAGAAATCAAGGAAAGGTTGAACACACGATTTGAAGACAGTGCAGCTGGTGGAGGAGTGAGTCGTTCCAAAAGCGCCCCCCCGTCCCCAGAAGAGCCCCCGTCCACTACAACCCGTCAAGTCTGTCATGTGTATGTGTGGCCAGTCCACGTCTTGGTGGTCAAGCCCAGTGAAACCGAAAGACAAAGTGAGCCGGCCCACCCCCTCATTCCTGTCCTGTCATTTGTCTGTGTTTAGTTGGCCCAGTTTCTCCTGTCTCCCGCTCCTCCACCGTGGCTGAATCAGTTCCCACCGGATAAACCCACATGTACGCTCCTTCATCAAGAAATCGATGAGTCGCTAACTCCCTTTTGTTACCGGGCGCTCGTGTTTTTTTTTTTTTTTTTTTTTTTTTTTTTTTGCAAAGCTCTCCAGGATAAGGTAGCTGATGCTGTTGGGACGTTGTGGGAAACTGTGGTGATGTAACAGACACGCTGTCTGTATATAAAGTCGCACACACACGCAACAATAGAGGGATTGTGTTTTTCATTCTTGGGTTGGTGGGGAAATCTTGAAACGAGAGAGTCCGGTAAACATAACCTCTCTGTTCCGACGACCGTCTTTCTGAAATAAAGGGCAACGCACGGTTCGACCCACGACAGATTTGATCACTTGGCCTCCGCACGGCCGCAGCAGTTGTCAAGCAAATCAGGATGCGATGAAAGTGCAGCCATTTAGTTTTGACTTTAAGGGGTTCCGCATAAATACGGCTGCTACTTTTCCAGGGATTCTGGGATTTTTAAATAAATTGTATGGGAAGTACCTCTTTTCGGGGGTTCAAATGCGTGTAGACAACTGACTGACAAGCTGTTTCCTGGTCTGCAGCGGTCCATTTCCTGTTCCTTGGAGACAAACAAGGCAGGTCTGGAGTTAGTTTCAGGTGTGGAGTTGACATATTGCCTCCGCCCGCGTACTGCTGGAAATGTCAATGAAATCAAAGTATTTACCCACACAAGAGAAAACGCGGCTGGTAAAATGTCAGTGTTAATAATTGTAACACCATATCTTTCGTTTCCCAGGCAGCTCGCGCGCTGACCTTTGAGAGTGCCTTTTTCGGCGCTCATACACACATCCTTTGAATTGCTCCGATCAACCGCAGCCCTAACTGATTTGGCCAAAGAGTTCCAGGAATGCGCCGGCCCTCAAAGCCAAATTCGTCCTCCGTTGCTAATTGCTGATGAGTTATCGTTTGATTGAGTTGTGGTAGCAGTAATGTTTTTATTTATTTCATTTGTTTTTTTCTTTTTTAAATCGAAGAGTTGCACACAGACACACACCCATCATCACAAACACATCTTGCCTCTCCCAGCAGTGTACTCAGACTCTCTACAGGTGTTCTGGTCTAGTTCGCTCAAAGAAAGTAATAAAAGGAGAGGGCTAACTTTTTCTGCATGATATTAATGTGTGTGCACGTTTCTCTGTGTTTTTAGAAGACTTGCTTGTGTTACTTTCCCACGTTGCGGACTAGGGTCTCCCACAGGTCTCCCTCAATGTCCCGCTTTCCTCCTTTGTTAACTTACCCCCCCCTCTCCTTCCTCTCTTCCAGTCTCCTACCTCTCTCTTTATCCCTCTCTCCTTCCCTTTTTGCACCTGTACCGAGCGGTCCAGCTCCAGCTGCTCCTCTCTCGGCTCAGCACTGTTGGCCGGAGCATGTTGCACTTGGCATGTCCTCTGAGACCCCGGGGCCACACTTGACGTGCGAAGGCTAGGCAGGGCCTCCGCCCAGGCCGGGCTCCTGCGGCCGGGCGGGGGGGGCGGTGCGGGGGAGATGAGTAAAGGGCTGCGGGCCGGAGAAAGACCTGCTGGAATTCTGAAAGTAAATGCTGACTCACTGTAAGAGCAGCAAGAGAGGAGATGGAGATGGAACAAGGACAAGGATTTGGTTTTTATGATTTCCAACTCGCCAGCGTAGCTCTTTAAGTACGTGTAGGTTGATCGCAGATGACGGTTTTCAGCGTGACCCATCAGTGATTTCAAATGAATGATTATTTCAATCCGGGCCCCTCTAACTTCAGTTTTGCTTCAAGCTTACCAATTCAAAGGGACTATTTGAGCGTCTCGGATTCACGAAAACACGGCTAGCGTAAATTATCCGCTGACATGCATTGTTGGATATTTCTTTAAGAGCGAAAATCAATACAACCTATATGCGGGCATGGATGAGAAAACATCTGCTGCTTTTCTTTTTGTCTCCCACATGTGTTGGATGCATGCGTTTGTGAATACAAATAATAGAGTGACAGAGAAGAAAGAGGACCGGGAGATGGATATTAACAAGTATGGATCGCTCTCTTCTCATCTTAGTTTCCCACTAGGCCTATTTCTCTTTCCTTGTCCTCTTCCCATTAGACATTCTCAGCCCGTCTACCCTTGACCCAGGAGGGGGTTTAACACATGCAGACTTGCAGACCTCTAAATCTGCCCTGTGACAGCTCAATCCCGCTCTGTCAGAACCCAAAGAAAGAGAAGAAAATCTATGTCCAGTGCTAGAAGAAAGAAGAGAGGATATATATGTCCCTCTGCTTTGTTAGGCATCCCTAAGTTCAGATTCAATAGCAAAACATCCGTCAAGTGGTTGGCCAACAGGCTATTGTGTAGTAATTGACCCTGATGAAGTGTTGTGCCTTTAATTTAAGAATAGCGTAAATTATGGGAAGCGATATCTTGGCCAACAATATCAGAGCCTTTCCCTTACCTTGCTCATGTGCTGTACAAAACATATGCATTTTGTTTTTTTGTTTTTTTTTATCGTAAATGGCCCTGCATCTTGTTTTGTGAATTCCAGGTACCATTATCCCGTTCCTAAGATCTTTTATGTGCAGCTGTCTGTGGGCAGTCATGAGTTTATTGGAGACGGACGCACCCGCCAGGCAGCCAGGCACAGCGCTGCCATGAAGGCCCTGCAAGCCCTACGCAACGAACCCATCCCGGAAAGGCCCCCACAGGTAAACGCATAATAAACCTCAAAGAGTTGAGCTGTTCTGAGATGCGATAAATATTGTTTTATTTCAAATAATACCTTTTTTTATATATATATATTTTGTTGTGTTTCAGAAGTAATGTTTAAATAAAATAAGTCTGAATTTTCCAAGCTCGGTGGGCACCTCGTGTTTATATAAGGCTGTTCCATTTCACACACCTCGTGATCTCCAGTCACTCGTGTCACCTTGTGAATGTTGAGATTCGCCGTTGGCGGTTTCTGTGCTCACCTTTTGTGTCCGAACGTCTCCTTAATGAAAGCTCCAAGGGTTTGGGCTCACAGCTTGTCAGTCGCAGAGTGACACGTGTGACCCATGTGACACACACACCTTTCCATTGTTTCAGATGTCTCCTGTCTGGTTTGCCCAGGTTCTTCCTACCTAATCCCAACATCACTGTATCTTTCCACAGTCCCCCCCCCAGGCATAGCTGTAAACCTATCATTTCCCACTGGAAATCAAATTACACTATATCCCCAGCACCTGCCCTTGGTGATGGTAATCTAAACGCCGCGGCTCCTCCAGCCTGCCGGACTTGCTGTCTCGTGGCGTCGTCCTCCACAAATGTGTCCTTTGTTTGCTGTTGCTTTACAAATTGAGACACATTGTGTCTGCAGTGTATCTCTTACATTCTGTCTGACCATGGGTGTGTGCTCTTACATGTAGATGCATGGACACCCTCGGGCCTCGTGTTTCTGTTACTCTAGGTTGTAATGCTTTTAAGAGACCCCAGATCAATGGTAGTGGTACTGTAACTGCATGTTACCAGTAATGGAACACATGTAAACAACTCAAATAAAATCCTTACCTGGGCTCAGATATTAAATAAAATAGTAGTCTTGATGCTGCTGACCTGAAATATCAAGAGTGAGAGGCCCATTTTCAGTTTGATAATGCAGCAGTATCTGTATTTTAAGATGGATCCATAGATGGATCTGTCCTGTTTTATTAATCTGCCCAGACTCCCTTTGAATTGTTCAAGCTGTTGACTGAATCTATTCATGCTCAGGGGACAAAGTCCCAGTGTTCTTTGGGCTTATACAGGCTCACAATTTTCCCAGTAATAGATACTGATTTATAAAGAGAATCCACCGGAAAATTATATCTATCTTCCCATGATTTGTCTCTGTTGGAGTTTCTGCTTGGTCAATCCGGCTCCCAATTTTAATAATGTTTCCGTCATACCGATCTATATTTGTTGGTGTGTGTTCTCAATCATTTAGGTTACTGGAGGTAATTGATTAAATCCAGGGCAACTAACAAGATAATAGAAGTCCAGTTGTGTTTGATAGAAGCCTTCTGGGGTAGTTACTACACCACTATTATTCACACATGGTGTGATGTAAGCAGCTCATCAAAGACATGTGAGATCCTGTCATCACATACAAGAGGAATCATTTGTATACGTGCAGTAGCGGAAGGTTGTACCATGTGACCATGTTTCCTGGGTAATCCGTTCGGATGATCCATGTGGCGTATCGGTGAGGTGGGAGAAGGATAGGAGCCGACAGAGCAAAGGGCCACGGGCATGAAGACCCCATCAGACAAAGCTACGGATATTTAAAGCATGTTCAAGAAGCGCCCACTTTCTCAGACAATGAGCACCAAAAAGTCCCCCATCAGCCCTCTGATGATGTAATCTGTTTAGCGTAAACTCGATTTCTCACAAATCGACTTTACCAGGCCTTCACATCATCAGTGAACAATAAGAGATTTGTGTCTGATGTTTCAACAAAACAACCAAAAATGTTGACCAGACTAAAGTCTCAAACTTAAGTCATCGGGTTTTAACTCCAGAATTACTTCACTCTTGGGTGGATTTAAAATTTTTGTGGCGTGACAAAAAAAATTCACAAATTTCAAAGATGGCAAAGTTATTTCGCTGACGGGCGTGACGTGGAACCTTTCATTGTTTTCAAAATAAAATCCACCAGTCGGTTTTGTGGACCCTGAGGGGTTTGGGCTTTTTTTACAGTTTCTTGACTGTTTTTTTTATTTTATTATTATTATTTTTCATATATCTCTTCACAGAACACCGAAGAAAAAGGGGAGAGTGATGACAGTAGTGATGCCAGCAAATCGGAGATCAGCTTGGTCTATGAAATTGCCCTCAAGAGGAACTTATGTGTCAATTTTGAGGTGAGGCGAAAAACTATACAGTTATACTGTAGTTGCTTCCATTGTTGTCCTCAGTCCTTGTACCTTGTTTTCTCCACCATATTATATATATATCTCATGATCTAACAGACCTGACCTAACAATATTAAATATACATTTTGGCATTTAGTGTGTTTTAGGAATTAATTGTGGTTGCACACAGACGAGAAGCAGAAAAGGGTGCGGTAACGACCTTGTCCTCCGTACTGAAACAACCCCCAGTGATTAGAATCATTGAGGCCGTTACTGCGGGGCTATTGACCTTAAATGTCTTCAAATCAGGCATCAAATTATCTTAATTTCAAAGCATTACGCGAGTGTTTTCCATGAGATTTTCACATCGAACCAACAACAATTCAGTAATTAGCCTGTTTTGAGTGCTGTCGGATGGGAGTTATTATTGTCCCCACATCAACCAATCACCAGAAAATTTCCCAACGCAGTTTTTGACATTGTGTTTTTCCGACGACGATCCACATTTCAAAGTATAGTAAGGACTATGTTTAATTAAACATTGTATCGGCGTAGAAGAGTAACCCATCTACTTTTCCTTCACTTTTTTTTGAAAAAAAAAAAACCACTTTTTTTTTTTCTTGTGGCTGAAGAAAGAGCAGTCCTCGGCTTGGTGGAGGTGCAACAACTCCTGAGTCAGAGGGAAACGGATACTGAAACCCTAGTGCTTTGTAGAGTCTTTGGGATTTTCCTTTTCACGTCATGGCATTCTTTATCAGTTTTAATACTCAGCATGTAGTGATCGGTAGAATGACTAAATCTCAAGCCACCTGTGCACCCCTGTGAGCTCTGTTATGGTTTCTCTTTAGTAACAAGTGTTTTGATTCCTTTTGAGAAAAAACGGAGCTGGCAGCTTTAGAAAGCTCGTATGTGAGCTGCCAGATGAGTTTAGTAAAAGTCCTGTGAGAGATGCCAAGTGTTGTGCTAATTTCCCAACGGATGAAGACAAATGGTCCCTGACTTGATGTAAAGTTGAATTCTGCTTTTCTGGTTTCTGCTGGACATTATGGGGAATCTTACCACCATATTTCCTTGCCAGCTCTTTCTTAACGGCAAAGAGATGTCCAACGCGTCCTCACATGACCCTCTGTGTCTTTTCTGCTCGGTTTTCAGCGTATATCAGTTGACACATCCAATATTCTTTTTTTTTTTTTTTTTTTTTTTTCTTTCCTCACCAAGCTCTGCAAGGTGCCAAAAACAAGAGAGGCTCGGTTTACTCTAAATACACCCTCCCTTCCTTCACTGAATCCCGACCTTCCTAATCAGTCAAAGGACGTGGATGGGAGTGAGGCGAGCTGGAAACTGGGACAGAAGGAAGGGAGGGAAACTCTTCTCTGTATGTTTATGTTACACGGTAATCAAGGTTTACACCAGAGTAGAAGAGTGTCCAGTCCTCCCCATTACTTTGAAAAGGCATTTGCTCATTAGAGCGTGATCTGAGCGTCCTTCCAAGAACCACTATTAATAAATGCAGCCAGCTAAATCTGGATTGATGTGACTCATAATCCGTCATGTCATTTTCAGCGATTATGCTGGTTTCATTTTCAGTTCCAGCAAACCGGGGAACGGCACCTACGACGGCTGTAAAAACGGGCATGTCTTAAGTACAGATCGCCACGTCTCGTCTCAGAGGCAGCGCTGTCGTTCACAACTCAGGACGCCGTCAAGGAAATGCCTTTCATGGCAGCCGTGCTTTTACATTATCTTATCCCCACCCTCACGCTGGGATGAAATTACCCATGAGTCACTGCGAAGTGTATGGTTACCCATACCTGTGCAACAGCGAGGCGCGCTGCCAGCATTAGAGCCCGTCGCCTCATTTAATCCCCCCGCGAGGCATTATCAGCCAGATGTCAACATCAAAGAGGAACCAATCTATAAATCAGTGTTTGTGTGGGGTAACAGGCTCCCTTTCCAAGGAGGACACAAGAGAAGACGGTCCAGGCCAAGAACCACCCATCTTACAAGAAACGGCCCCCCTCAGGGCTTGTCCATCCACCATTGTCACAAAAGGGCCTTTCTTCCTGCTACCAGTTGCCGCTATTGTCCCAGTCTGCTCCCATAGCCTCCTGTTCTAGAGTACCTGAGATCTCTTGCACAGATCCTCAGAAGGTTCAGGGTATTAATGTCGCAACGTGAGGAAAAAGAGCTGGCCTCCCATGTTACAGAAAAAGAAGTAGGGATGAGGCGTTGGGAGAAGGGGATTAGAAAAGGGCGACATTGAATCAGCAAGTGTTCCCGTGGACGACTTCAGTCTTTTGTAAATATTTTGATAAAGCGTTATTTGTATCTGACAAGCGGGCTGTAGCTTATCTGCACTTTTTGGACAGAGTCTGAGCTCAAAAACAGCTGTAGCGGGGAAGTGAAAGGCAAACAACTGACAACTATTAGGAACAACGTTGTGGGAGTAATGGGAAAAACAAGTGGCAGCATGGAGGCCCATCTACCACGCTGTGGGGACCCCCCCCCCCGGTAATGTGTCTACATGTGATTGTGATTTCAAGAGTTCACCTTCACATTAAAACTCATGACAAATTCACTGTGCAAGAAGCAAAACCTAATGCTGTTTTCCACAGAGCATTTGGATCTTAGCTCGGGCCACTCTGCTTGAATATGTAGGCAGAATTAAGCCACGTGAAACTTTATTTAGCTACCTGAAAAGGTTCCAATCTGCTTTTATTGATTTGTACTCATTTCATTTGATCATCTTGGCTGCACCTTTGCACGGGTTGTTCGTACTTTCAACTGGACCTCTCCTGCCCGGCGTTGTAAAATGCTGCTGGAACGACATCTCGGGTTATAAACATGTAAACAATTTTGGTTTTCTTTTCGAGCGCTGAACCTTGCTGCACTCGAACGCACCACCAGCGCAAATTGTGTTTTTGCTTGTTTTATCCCACTGTACAGCCTAACCTCAGTAAATGCTTTCCATTTCATCCACCATAACCACAACAGCACTGCACGTAAGAACAATCACAACAAACGTATTCATGCCTTGACAAACTCAGATTTTCCTCTGAAATCTGGGGGGGTTTTCCCACTGCATTTGCTTTAAATTGTATAATCTGTTTCCCGGTCACGAAAGTCAGAAACGGAGACGTGGAATTTTTTTTTTTTTTTTTTTGAGCTTGTAGTTAAATGTGCAGAATTTCACGGGGCATTACTACAAAATAGGGCAACTTTGTAAACATTTAACTAGTGACTTGAGGAGTGATGTGCATGCAGTGTTCTTCTTGTGGTTTAATGTTTTGCACCGCTGATGGAGGAATTAGTTGAGGAAAGGTCAGTGCACTGCTCAGTATTTAAATGTGTTCCAGCGGTCACTGGGTTCAGCATAACTCCTACTAGATTGCATTTGATTGCGGCAATTGTGCTGTCTACATTACAAATGGAGCGCAAATAAGACTTTCGGTGGGTGAGAAAGCGGGCGATGCGCAGAAATCCAAAAAGACAGCTGCCGCGGCAGGATGGAGAGCGAGTGGGGGGGGCGCACCTGCACCTCAAACCGCCATTACGGCACCCGCCTTAGCATTAGCATGAGCTCTAGGGCTGAATACGCATGTGAAACTCAACTCTTCCCGCACCGTGGTCCAAGTGTGTGGGGAGAAGCCCACCTGCTACACTCACACACACGCTGTTCTCGGACTCCATAGGAAGTAGATGTGATTGCGAAAGCATGACCTAACACCAGCCGGTGTTTGTTTTAGGTCTCCCAGGTGACCAGGGGCCAGCAGAAGGAAACAGACCCCTCAGCACCAGGGACTGTCATCTAGCAATACGCTCCTCATCATATGCGTGTTTGTACGTCAGTGTGTGTTCCTTATATGAATAACATGCACACACTGGTGGGTAGGGCCGTGACCACCGGGAACAGATGTTTTGGTTTTTTTTGGTCCCGCCTGGCGTACGCCCTCGCACGCTGATTTAAAAAAAGAAAAGAAAAGCTGTTATTTATTTGTTTCCACTGTCCTCTGGTACGAGCGCATCTGCGTGTGACAGATCCGTTGGAAGCGGAAGCGAACCGCAACCCTCACGCTCGTCCCGCTGTCGTCCGCCCCCAAACCCGCAGGTGCTGAAAGAGAGCGGCCCCCCGCACATGAAAAGCTTCCTGACCCGCGTCACCGTCGGCGAGTTCTCCGCCGAGGGAGAAGGCAACAGCAAGAAGCTGTCCAAGAAGCGCGCTGCTATATCCATCCTGCAGGACCTGAAGAAGCTGCCTTTAATTCCTGCCGTGGAAAAACCCAAGACGCACTATAAGAAACGTACAAAAACCATCCTCAAGGTAATAAAGCTGCAGCCACGGGCCTTCATCTCCACTCAGCCATGGCACATTATGAGCAGGGCACGCCGACGCCTTCGGCGGGAATAGTCGGTAGAAGACAGAACAATGAATACATTGAGTATTTGTTCTTGAAAGTTGCCTTGCCTCCGATCTGTCCTCCCAGACCGGTCCGGACTACGGGCAGGGCATGAATCCGATCAGCCGCCTGGCCCAGATCCAGCAAGCCAAGAAGGAGAAGGAGCCCGAGTACTTGCTGCTGTCTGAAAGGGGGATGCCCAGGCGTCGCGAGTTCATCATGCAGGTAACGACTGTTGCATTTTTTTTTGTCCTATTATTTTTTTTTTTTACAGCGTCTCCTGGATGAAGGTACTGGTTTACTGCTCTGAAAGCCTAGAATGAAATACTGAGCCGCTGAATGTAAGCTAAATGGAGGGATCAGAGGGAGTTAAAGCAAAACCAATTGTTCAGACACACTCGTATGCCTATTTATGAGCAAATTAGACCTATTTAACATATCATCTCTTATCTAATGTACTGAAAAGAAAACAATGTCTCATGATATGGTCCAAATCTGACTTTCTATGTCAGGTGCATGCGTGCGTTCACACTCCGTGCGCACTCTAATGTTGTAAAAATGAACCTGGAGGCCGTTTATTCACACCTGCTCATTTGCAGCAGCTGCTTCAAAATGGGAAGTGAACATCATTTCATTTGGGACATTTGAACGCAGCAATTACAAGTGAATATGGGACAAAAACAAGCAGATGCATGTCATAATTTCTCCCTTTGGCCCAAATGAACCACACTTCAGGAACGTTAACACCCATAAGAACATATTGGCCTTTCGTGTCTTCATTTGCCTTCGGCTCGTTCATTTCTGGCCTGGATTTGCTCTTTTAAGACCACAAAAGCAATCCAATTACATCCTATTTCTTCATTCCTCTTCATTTACAGGAATCTCGGGCTGCAGCATGGCTAGAAAATGTAATGTTTAGTGACTTTCTCACTAGTCCTTCAAACATGAAGGTGAATAAAAAAGTTACACAACCCGAATGGAGCTTTTTTCACTTTCAGCTTTATTTTGACAGGTATGGTCTATCAATCAGCGATTCTGTAGCAATATGTGCAGAAGCTCTGCACGGCGACACAGCGGAATGGATCACGGTCATGCGGCGTATTGTGGGGTGCTGTGCGATTCCCACCGCTCACATGCACAGTATTTCTCTTTGTCTCGCTCTTCATTCTTTCCGTGTCCGTCCCTCTCAGTCATAGTCTTTCTTTGTCTTTAATCCTCTTTCATGAGAACAACAGGGCTTCTCTTAGCAGCGGTACAGTAATTCAGCTTCAAACTTCTCCATGCTTCTTACAGACATTAAATTCTGCATACTTGTCAGTGTTCTCTTGCCGCTGTCTAATCCTTCATCTACAATTTCCACATTGTTTCTTTTTGTAAGCAAGGGAGCTGTTTTTTTTTTCCCCCTTCTAAACTATGACTTGTTACAGGAAAACGCTGCAGCAAGTGTCAAATGACTTTGAGATGATGATCTATCATTTATTATGCTGCTTATTTTAGTAATGCGAAATGGATGAGAATTTGTCTTCTTGGGCATGTCCCCCCACTTCTCAAAGGGACTCGAGCACATCAGACCAGTTGGAGTAAGTGCACCGAGGCCTCGCTGTTCACAGGCTTTGGCTCAAAGAATGTTATTTGTAGAGCGTAATTGTCTGTTTGCATAACTTAATGACGTCTGATATTCTTTGGAAATATCTGCTTATGGTCTGCGCAGACAGATTTAATGTTTTGGGGTTCATTGAAAAACAAACACTTTACTCTGCGGCTTTTTTCCTGTAACATAAATTACATGACTAACTCCGCTTAAAGTGTTCCTTTTTTTTGGCTGAAACTAGTTTTCAGCATTGCTTTGAACCTCTTAGGATGTTTCAGCGAAGCCAGTAGGCGGTGTGAAAACAATGTTTGTCCGTCTCCTATGTTTTATTTATTTTGCGTTTGATTGTGTGCACATGCAGGTCAAGGTGAATAATGAGGTTGCCACGGGAACGGGGCCCAACAAGAAGGTGGCCAAGCGGAACGCAGCAGAAGCAATGCTCCTGCAGCTTGGGTATAAGGCCTCCACGGTCCTGCAGAATGCCACAGAGGTACGACCTCCACTTCCTCGACTCAAACCAGCTTGTGGTTCATCATGGCATTTATTTTCTTGCAGATTAGTGTACATGTAGTTACATGAACAATAGGTTGTCATGGCTCCATTGAGTAAACAAAGCTGAAATGTTCCATTGACTACAGCCTGCCATTGTTTGCGTCATTGATTAGGTGGAAGACCTAAATACATAGAAAATGGTGACATCACAGGCCATTTTAGAAGGTCACAGATGAGTTTACAACCATGAAATGGGACACAAATACGCCACAGATGATTTTTAATTTTGTTTTATCTGGTGCTGAGGTTTAAAATAATCACCCGAATAAACACATCCCAGAGAGTCAATGCCTTTAACTGTCTAAAATATTTCCAATAGGTATGGAGTGTGTAGAAAACCACTCTGCAGTTAGTCTGGTGGAGGCATACAGCTGTGAGCCGTTTTGATTACTCAGTTATTAATATTGCTTTTGATTAATTTTCCTTCTAATCAACTCAACAGTTTCAGCTCAGAATTGGAAATGCCATCCGAGACATTTCGTTAATTAAACGGTTTACTTGTTGATCCATGGAACGCTTGACTTATTTTATTAAATAAAGTGCTGCATAATTGAAGAGGTTTTCAGTACAATTGCTTCATCAGAGGGGAGCTGTTGGAAGTAAACAATAAATATAGATGGTAAGCATGTTTTATGCTCATGTGAGTATGAAAAAAAAATATAACTTGCAGTATGTTTATGAGCTGACTGGTGATACTTTGAATTCCATCTTAGACCGTATGTTGCTAAACCTCATGCACATGGAGCATACGGCGTATGTGTGTTTCAGTGTCGGTGTTCCCATGGCTACAGTAATGGTCACTGAAGAACGTATATACAGCATCGTTGAATCAATATTGCAGCAGCAGTACAGCATCTGCAGCTGTAAGCCAAAATGGACACTGGAAATCTCTGCGCTCCTCCCACGACACGCTCTCATCTGCGCAAAAAAAATAAAAGAAATTGAGAGTTCATCAAGAATTTTAGCCCGGTTCCCATGACACATCCTGTTTGGCTCATCAGAATCACACTATTGATCATCATCATCCTTATTCAGCCCATTGGTTTCTTCACTCAGGGGAGTAGATAGATAAAGATTATGTTGCATAACCTGGCTTTTTGTGGATATTCATCGTTCCCCAGAGAGCTCATTAGTTAGATATGTGCCGTTCCATATATCTTATTCAGACAGCCACACCATATAGCTAAAGGATGACACGTTAGTCTTATCAGAATGACTGTGAAGTTGACTGTTTTCCAAAGACATTGCAACCCAGTTAACAGACAGTTGGAGATTCTCTTTGCCTTAATCTCTATAATAAATAACTCAGCCGCGGTCATTTAGGGCCTATATTGTAACTCGTGTCATTTTCCTTTCTTGTTAAACCATCTACGGGCTCAGAGTGCTCAGGGTCCAGATACCCGGATGTAGGCTTTCATTTGCAATTCCCATAAAACTACTATGTTATGATGTCTAAGGTTTTAGATTCACGAGTCTGCCATGTAAGAAATAAGCAAGCTCATTGTTAAAAGTCATTCCTGGCAAGAGGGGAGCCCATTCTGGTTACACTCAAGGCAGAATATTTGGACACAATGGAGGGGCTGATACATGGCTTGACAAAACATCTCAATAAGACTTAGTTGAATGGCCTACTTTTCACTGGGTCCTCACACAACCCTTAAGCTCTATGGAATGATTAAACAGTGTTTTTATTTTAGCACGACAGGTTTCTCTCTTTCTCCCCCCCACCCCTTCTCTTCTGTTAAGAGCCCTGATGCTCTGCCATCACAACGTGGGATTATGGGCGATCCACACAAAAAGCCCACATCTTGGACCACCGTGCCATTCATTTCGGGGGGAAAGTTTTATGTTTCAGTTTTGTCCACATGTTTGTGCCTGTGCGTGTTTATGCAAGCAGACATACGCCACAAGAAAGGTAAAATACTGAACAGGGGCTTTTTGAGTTGCCAAACAGACCGTTAAGTAGCTGGCATAGACAGACCCTGCGCTTCGAAAGCATCCCCTCTTGTGAGCGTTCGTCTTTTTTGTGGCCCAAACAGTAGGAAGGGACTTGTCTGACATGCGTGAAGAAGCTGTCTGTTCAGGAACCTACATCTCTCTTACCACCTCTTCTCTCCACATCAATGCAGATGGACAACAAAGGATGGAACGGACAAAAGGCGTCATTTACTGAAGCAACAAGTAACAGTGAGTATCAGCACGTCTCCCTGTGTTCCCTTTCCATTTCCTTCCCCTTCTCCTCTGCTGCTCCCCATCATTCCCTCTATACTGCAGGTGGTTTTAGTCACCGAGATGGCCCGGCGTTTAATCTCTGTGACTGGTCAATGGGCCTCTGACTGTCAGCTTAATCGCCTGTGCATCCTCGTGGGGAGCCTGCGAATTGAGGCTCATTCACTGTGGCTTACAGGGCCGCACAGTGAGGCCCTCCGGGGAGTCCCCCCCACCACCACTGCCTTCCTGTGCAAAAAAAAAAGAAAAAAAAGTGGTCTTTCACAAAGGATTAACACAATCACACTGGAGTTGTGCTGCACACACACACACACACACACACACACACACACACACACACACACACACACGTAATCCTGTACACTTAGACATAAAGATGAAAAACAGGATATTTGATGATGTGATAAGAAGATGTATATGTGGACCACTTAGGCGTGCTTCACATAGGAACTGTAGACAAAATAAGATAATAAAACAAAACTCATAAAACCTCCTAAAACCTTGAAGCAGCTTAATCATCTTTACGACCCCCGCCACAAAAACAAATATCCGGAACTCTATTTTGTACTTTACAATAACTATCCTAATTGTGTCCATATTGTTCATAATTATTTATTTTTGTTCATTTAGCTTGTTCATAGGATATTTTTTACCCATCCTATTGCAGGATTTCTAATGCACTGTTGCCTCACAGCAAGAATGTTCCAGGTTCCCACAATCCCAAGAAATTCATATTAATCTAATTGGAGACTCTTAATTACCCCTAGGTGTGAGTAAATGGTGTATGTAACCTGTCGAGGGTGTAGCCCAGCCTCCCCCCGGTGACCGCTGAGATAGGCTCCAGCACCCCCTGTGACCTAATTAGAAGTGAGTGGTGTTTAACAGATGAATGGATGAATAAATGTGATGGTCGTATGAGAAATTTTTTTAAAGATGGGTTATAGGACTCTCTAATCAAGATGTTGGGATGAAGCTGTATAGGAAACAGCTGGCCTCCATCAAGTAACTTTATGTTGGCCCGCTTTAATTACAATAAAAACAAATATAATGTGTTTTTATCATATCAAAACTGGAAAGTCTATTTTCAGTTTTGTGCTCCTCCGAGTTTGGCAGCCGCTGTATTTTTCCATTTCTTCTCCTGTTTTCACATTTAGAAAAGTTAACATTTGTTAAATTAGTAAAACATGCAAAGAATTCACAATCACGGCCCCGCTTAAGCAGATTTACATGCATTGGAGTAGCTGTGCGTGATTCGTTGTGATGGCCCAGCTTGATCAAAGACTCTCTGCAAGCTGCCTCTCCGTGGATGCCAACAAGGCGAATGCCAACGGCTTGAGAAAGAGGAGTTTAAGAGACAAATGAATAGTTGGTAAGATGTCGAGCAGCAGAGTGGAAAACAAACAGATAGTCTTATTAGATTTGAATGTCGTCACTCGGCCCTAATGGACAGTTTTGGCACGGCTTCAGTGGTCTGACTTTCACTCTCCTCTTTCACTGTGGCTCAGAGAGAGAGTGAGAGCTTGATGTTACTTCCCCATATTAAAAAGTTGTTTTTTCCTGATTCTGACTGGGATATCCAAACTCCAGATGTCAAAACCTGTAGATCTCATCCGTGATTTGCCTTAATTCTGAAAGATAAATCATCTAAATTACATTTCTGGATAAATAGTTTCTCTCCTGGATAAACTCTTTTAATGGCTGTGGTTTCTATGGTAGCCTGAGCAGGAATAGCGCGGTACCTCCGGAATAGAGACCCCCAGTCCATTCCCATTGTTGGCTTGAAGTGTGCCTCTGGTCATGTGCCATTCCCACTCCTAGTTTATCTCACAGTCAGCATGAGGTTTAACTATCTGGTAATTACCTCAAGGTTGCCCAAACCGCACAACACTCACGCGACGCTAATGTCTAAATAATGTTTATCACATAAACACTATTTACAACACATTCAAACAGATGCATCTGGTTTTCATTTTCTTTGTGTGACTGTGAGTGTTGAATGGAGGATGTTTCTGGTCATTTTGTTTGATTTGTTTGGCTACGTAATTTATTGGCGCGAAACAACGGCAATTAAATGACTTTGCAGAATTGTGCCACCCTCAATAAAAAGAAGCTGTCTGGCATTGCTGCGACTGTAAAAGTCTTTCGTGATGAGCTGTTTTGCTTGCGCTCAAGTGGATTTTTTTTTTTTTTCATTTTTTAAGAGAAAGAAAGCACAATAATGTAAAACATGCGAAAACAGGACAGCCCGCACATGAAGTTCATCTGATCCTCCGTCCTCTGCAGCGAACATCTTCCAAAAAATTCTATTCATTTAATGATGCACCGTCCAGCTGACTTGTTTTTGTTGTCTTTTTTGACGTGAATTTCCTCTGGCGATCACAAATGGTACTGCAGTGTATGTCAGTACTCTGTTACGTCACTACATATGCAGCAGACAGAGCCAAAGGCACGTCCACCACCCTCTGGTTCATACATGCGTGTCCTGCGTGAACGCATGTCGGTCATTCTTGAGCCGATCAAATCAAAGATTCTCACATAGAACGCACCGGATCATTTTAAGCGTATCGACTCTTTTGTTTGTTTTGGTGGCGATACGGCGGTGTCCTGGAAGTGGGTTAGCTCTATTTTCTTTGATTCACACCAAGGCCAACAGCGACATTACACTTTGAAATTCTATAGCATTATGTAACCCAGCGGAGAGAAGTGGGTAAATGTGTCACACACTGTCCAATTATAGCCCTCTCCCTTTTGTACTCTTTATAATAAAAGCTGACTCTCCCGTAACTCTCACAAGCCCTCATTGTGCGTCGCACTTGTGTACGTGTGTGTTTGAAATTGTGTGGTTGTGTCTTTTTGTCCCGCCTGAGCTCCAACAAACAGGGTGGCTTTAAAGACAGAAATTGTGTTTGGGGGGTCGGGGCGGGGGGGGTTCGAGGGGGTGGTAGAAAAGAGAAGTAAGAAGAGTGATTTTTCTCCCTTCTATTCCCAAGGGTGTTTGCAGTGGGGCTTTTCACTCGAGTTGCCACATTTCATTTCCTGCTGTGCATATTTGTGTGTCTGAATGTGTGTCTGTGCGTTGCGTGCATGTGTGAACTATGTGAGGGTCCCGCTCCACGGTGGTGATTTATAGCGACGGGCTCTGGCCCTATCTGTTTTCGATCAGTCTCATGCTCGGTTCTGGCTTCCCTCCAGCGCTCCCCTCGCCGACCGGACGCGGAGTCTGGGTGGGACCCCTTCAAATCTGCCTGGAATCAGCACCGCACGCACATGCACGCCCACACACACAAACCGCTCGGCCTCACTCGCCTTTCCCCCCCTTTTCTCCGCGACTTCACCAATTCTCAAAAAAAAGAAAAAGAAAAAAAAAAAAAAAAAAAACCAACCCGTCCCGCACCAACACATTCCGACGGTCAAATAATTCCTTCACGCTGCCGCTTCCTTTGTCCCCCTCTCGCCATATCTCTTGCTTACGATCAGCTGAAAGCAGCTTAAAGCACTCAGTCACATGCAAACATCCTCGCAGGCACGCCCACACACATCTTGGCAGTCACACACACTCTCACATGGACTACATTCACTGCCCCTTTCCAGGCCCAAGCACCACTGTATTCTTTGTTTTCAGCTGATGTCATGTTGGCTTGCACCTTTCATTCTTTGAGCCGCGTTCAGAATGCGCAGGCCTGCAAGATATACTTGCATAAATTCAAATTAAAGCTGTCATTATGGTTGGGAGGAGGGAGAAAAAAAAAATCCTAGCAGTTGTGTCATTCCTGGCAGACGCCGGTTTGTAGTATGAGTAATAGGTTCTGGATTTCATTGCTGCTTCCTTCAGCTTTTCGGCGACTCCGGAAGGAATGATGGGAAATACTGTCTGCAGGTTCCCAGAAACCTTAGACCGAGCCTGAGAGCGCGCGTTCGCCTTTATTTCACGTCGTACGGAGGTGTAATGGTAATGTTAACAGGAAGTGGTCCGTCATGAATGCGCTCACTCCCAGCTCCCAGCTGTTGGTCTGCACGCACGCGAAAACAACCACACACAGACATACGCCCACACAGCTGGTCTTCCTCTCTCTGATGACCTTGGCTGGGCTTTTGTAGGCAGTACATGTTTTCCCAACCGCTCGTCCCCACCTTCTCTTAAATCCAAACTGGCCCGCGTCTTATCTTTCTTTCATTCTTCCTCTGCTCTCAAAAGCCTTTCATCTTCTTTCAGATTGCATATGACTTTCTGTCACTTTCATCACATTGTTATGGTGTGCCTGACGCGGATGTCTCATTCCAACACATTTTCTTTTTTTTTTTCTTTTTTTCTTTTTTTTTTAAGTCAAATTGACTCATTCCCATTTTCGCGAGTCCCTCTTTGATGAGTGAGATAACATGCAAACCCCACAGCTGCATGTGTGCCCCCCCCCCAATGATATGTCCGCATGCATGTCAGCAAATCCTCAGTTGTGTCCGTTTCTTTGCGTTTGGTGCGTGAAAGAAAGGGGCTGATTGTTTCCTAACCCTTTGTCGTGATCAGGAGGTGCCAAACCACATGAAACTGTCATCTCCAATCTCTGATGGAATGCTTGTTCGAGAGCCAGTGCAGATGCATAAACACACCCTGGCTCAGTGTTGTAGTGTGTTAAAATCATTTCAGTGGTCAGTAATGGGAGCCTTAATCACACTTTCCTTCTCATCGCCCCCCCCCCTACTAATTTCCTGCCTTTATTCTGTGCTTTCTTTTTTTAATCCTTTAAATATTAATTCAATTCCTTTGTCTTTCCATCACTGCCCCCCCCGACCTCCCTTCTGTCGCCTCTGCAGCACAAAAAGGTCTCCTCCACCTCAGTCCGGATATCTACCAGGAGATGGAGGCCAGCAGGAAGCAAGGGGGCAACGCTCCGAGCTCCGGGGCCGGCGGCAGCGGCCCCGTAAACTACATGCCATCCAAAGACATGGGGCCTTGCTCTGCCCCGCTGCCGCCGGGACACCCCCCGTACTACAGCCGCTCGGCCTCCTCGCCCAGCCCCACCGCCACCATGGCCAGGGAACTGCTGCTCAATGGTCAAAGCCCCACAACCGACACCTCCTTAACCATGAAGGGAACGAGCCCCGGCCTGGCCTGTGGCGTGTCTGTGCAGCCTGCGCAGCAACTGGACTACCTGGCTCGCATCCAAGGCTTCCAGGTGAGACCGTAGATCTACTGAATCCTACAAAATAAAAGAATATATTTATTTCTAATTTATTCCCGTTGGTGACGTGTAGAAAGATTATAGTCTCAAGTCCAAGTCATGTAAATTCGCTTGATGGAGATGTTCTAAAATATTGTTTTCAACAAGTGTTTATGACCATTTAGAAATAAGTCATTTTAACCAGATCCGCCATTCCACTGTCAGAGCTATTAAACTAGAACAGAGCGAAAAGGCCGGGCTTGGCTGAATGAACTGGAGCCAGAATGAAAAGATCGGAGATGAAGATAAACGACTCGGATAAACGACCCGGATAGACGATCCGGACAAACGATCCAGATAGAAACGCTCCGGTTCCCGTCACCGATGGTGAAGACACTGTTACGACATGTAAAATTGCGAGTCTGCGTATAGATCAGACCCGCTGCCGTTTGCCGATGACATAACTGCTGACAGAAGCAGGGGGATAAAGTCTGATCTATAATCATCACTCACATGCAGCAATTGTGATAAAGCAACCCTTTTTTTTTGTTTTTTTTGAAGGCACAATAAATGAAATATTCGTCTTTGAACCGAGTGCAACTTTTGCGTGATTGAAGATAAACAGAACCGCAAATAAGCAGTTCAAGAAGACGGCGGTGATGTCCCTTGACGACAGTCTTCTGGCAGTCCTTTACTTCAGAGAATTATCTCCAAAGCCGTACAATAAAAGGATGGATTTGTCCCCTGAAAATTGAATCACTCTAAATAAAACTGCTGCGAGACCAAAATGGTGAAAGCTCGTGCGGTGAATTTCGGGTTTTATTTCAGATCCATATTTGTGTACAGAGGTCAGAAGTTTGGAACTTTTGACAATTCTCTTATTTTGAAGGCCCCAGTCTTTGAAGACGCTGGGTTTCTGTGTAATGTGGTCTAATTACTTGTTCGACGGTTAAAGTCTTTACCTGAGGAACGGTCCAAACAGGTGTTTCTGAGCATGCGATGCTATTTCCAGTCTTTTGTCAGCTTTTGTGAGCAACAAACACGCAAGCCGCAGAATTCCTTCCACACCATAATTGAGCCCTTTCCCTAAAGTGTTTACCTGCCTTGGCACCAATTAGAAAATTGTTTTAAGCTGATGAGGAAGGAGAGCGGTGCCTTTCCAGAAGGAGCACAAGCGTGGGGAGTGAAGGGAACTGCTGATAACACACTATCAATTTCTGGGTGATCCGTTGACTTAGAGCGGGAACGAAACGCTACAGATGCAGTTTCCGTTCCTTCTTTTTTTTTTTTTTTTCCCCAACGCGCAAACACAGACGCTTCATGTACGAGAAAGCAGCCCGGTCGGCTTTAATCGGTGGCGACCGGTCCGCCGCGAGTACCGTCCCGCTGGTACCAGCGCCTGTTCGTTTAAGCCGCAGATGCTTTTTATCAGTTTGAGCAAACGCATTTATCTCAACCTGCTGAGGGTTCCTTTGAAAAGTCTTTGTTATTGCTCAGAGCCTTCCTGTGTGTGTGTGTGTGTCTGTGTGTGTGTGTGTCTGTGTGTGTAACCTGAGAGAGCTCCGGCGACGGGGCCAAGCCCCGACACACTTGCGCATGTACGCACATATACGTGCACATCAGGTTCTGTTTAGTTGAAATGAAAGAGTCTTGGCCAAGCCATCTTGTGATTTTTAAACGATTGCCCCCCCCCCCGTTAATGCTATGTTATGTAAATATCAAGGTACTGTTGACAGTACATCACACACACGCACTCATCACGCAAACACCATCCACATACTTGTGCTTTCCTGTGGGCTTGACTCGTGCTGACTGTGTGCGTTCTGCCGAGCGACTGTTAAACATGGTGCAGGTTTGGGGTGAGTTCTTATCTGACCACTGCCTGACACGCGCCCCCCCGAAGTGGGTTTTCGACGGTCCGACGGCGAGTAGGCGGGCGTCCTTGAACCCCATCCCACACGAAACCGCCGCTTCGAAGCCGTGGACCAAAGAACCGTCCATACCAGCCGTAAGGCTCGCGCACAAATCTGACTTCTTGCGGGCTCGAACTTCGACAGATTTCAGCTGTTTTTGCCAAAAAAAAAAAAAAAAAAAGCAGTCACTTATCTTTTCGGAGGGCACATAATGTGCTGCTTTGTGTCGAGCTGGCTTTCCCTGGATGCCACTTGACGAAACAATTGCTCAGATCTGCCATAAGTAATTTTGTTCAAAGTAATTTGATAATAATCTCCTTGTGTGATTAGTAATTTTGTTTTTGTAATGTAATTATGTTATCCAAGTGAGTGGATTACAATGACAGCTCAACATTAGATTAAAGAAACTAGGACTGAGCCCATTCTCATAGTGTCTGTTTCATCTATGCAGCGCCGCAGACAATGGCTCTGGCCTACCTGCTAAGCCCTTCTTTTGACTTGATTGGAAAATAGCCTCCGGTGAATGCTTTGGTTGGGTAAGCAACATTGTGCTCTGCTCATGCCAGTTTGGAGCAAGGATGCTGGCACTTATTGTAGCCTGTTTGTGCGTGCATGTGTGCGTGTGTGTATTTCCTATTAATTTGGCTGGCGTGTCGTTGGCACGGCTGGCATGTGTGCTGGAAATAGGACGGAAACAAAGAAGCGGTGGTAATGGGCAACACATGGATGGAGGGCGAAGTACCGAGCGCAAGCCACGTAACAACTCCTCCGTGTTTCACTTTGATCGTTAGCGTGCGATTTCGCCTGCGCTCTTCAAATGTGCTTTTATTTCCTCTCTTTCCTAATGTCATTTTTGAAACACCTGAAGGGTTTTGACCCCCACCGCCGCGGTCACCAGCTGCCTGCATACGCTGCCATCACATTATTATTATTTAATACACTCGTCACAAACTCCCACGCTTCCCATTATTAACTTTTTGCCCCTTTTAAAGTGAGCGAGGCATTTTTTTATAGAATATCAGTGATTGATGGAAATCTAATGAATTTTGTCTTTGAAACAGAGCTGGACTGAGATGGGGTTCCATACCATCATTCGGCTCGCGCTTTTATTTCTAATAACCTGCTTCCCTGTTGAAAGGCCCATGTTTATCAGCGCTGTTTGTCCATGTCGAAATGCACGCTGGCATAATTAAAGCGATTAAGTTGTTCGGCAAGTTAATGGAGAACAGTGGAGTGAAAGGAACAAAGAGACAAAGGAAGTCAAGATTAAAGTGTGTGTGTGTGTGTGTTTGTGCGTGTGTGTGTGTGTGTTTGTGCGTGTGTGTGTGTGTTTGTGCGTGTGTGTGTGTGTGTGTGTGTTTGTCTGCGTGCGGTGGTCATAACATGCAGTTAATGTTTGTGGATTGAAACTGATAATGATATTTAGGCATTGGCAGCAAACAAGAGGAAAAACTGTTATTTACTCCAGTCCACATGTTGTGTACACATTTAAGTTAAAAGATGAAAACCTTTCTATCTGAGTGCACCACATGGGGTTATCTGATTTTTCTTTTCTTTTTTTTTGAGGAGTTGACCTGAACAATAACTCTTACTAACACACAGGACAAGTTGTTTGTCGAAAACAGCTGTGCGCGAAAACTCCAATATTAAAGCAAGACTATGTCACCATATCAAGTCAAAGCAATAGAAACTCTCATTGCCACCTACTTTAAAAATCATGACATTGTTAATTTGAGAAAAGCTAGACATCAACAATATTTCATCAATTTATAAAAAAAGCAAAGTCGCTGCAAAGACTTTTTCGAACTGTAAAGCCTTTCTGCTTTTCTTATTTAAATTGCATGAAAACCAACCAAGAAAAGCTTTACATTTTTAAATCACAACAAGGGCACATAAAACACCTAATTGGAAAAAAAACTAGACCTCAACATTAATAGAAATGATTGTTAACACAAGGAGTGGAATAAACACAGCTCCATTAATGCCTTTTACAACGGAACCAGCAGACTTGTGGTACACCATGGGTGTAAAACAATTAAACTACTGATCAGTCTTCACAGTTACTGCACCAGAGGAATGTCTCACACCGTGGAACATTAGTCAGACTTAAACTGTGGCATTGTTTATGTTGGCTTTAACACCCATTCTATTTTGGGTTTAAGACTTATTCCCTTATCAGCCTCTGCACCGATGGTATGATTTTCAATTACAGGCATCATATGTGTGTAATTTAACTTCATGTTTGGACTTATACTTTACAATCTGCACAAGTGTTGACGCTGGAGTTGCCTTTATGTTTTGACACATTATTTGTTGAGTGATATATTCTCCCACTACTAAAACGTTTTAGCAGACCCTGTAAGGCTGTAGAAATTCATTCAAATTCCCCAAGATCATGTATTTCTTGAAATAGTTTGTAGACAGTTTAATGCTTACCCACAAAGAAAACCAGTTAATTTGACATTTAAACTTTATCATCCAGATCAGATTAGTTTAAATGGACCCAAAGTGTGTATTGAAACACTATGACAGGACAAAAAAAAAAAAGCACAGCTCTCATTATTTCTCCTGAACATCATACAGTAAGTGTTATTCCTCGGTAACTGGCAGGTACCGTGGATGTAGCACCTCTCTCAACATGAAACCCAAATTACTTACACTCCTGAGGTTGTGCTCTTAAAGTGTAAATGGAAAATATGACAGAACCATTTTGTGTGTTCTAGCGGAGATATTAAATATCCTGCGGAGGATTGGCGACCTCGTATTATGTCATTGGAATTGAAATTCGGGCTCTGAGCACAGGGTCTTAACAAAGGGGGTCAGACCTTCGTGTGGTATGGCTGATCCCGCTGCTCGGAAAGGCTTGGGAATCCATGACGAGCGGAGATCAGCGCACTGCGCTCTAACATTCCTGGTTGCGTCTGAAACGGATAAAGGGTATCTACCGTATCGATCGGTTCTGTCCACCTGCTAAATCCAAACGCAATAACGCGGCGGAGATAGCGATCAGATGAGTTATGTTATGTAGTCATGGCAGCCTCGAACTCTGGGAAGATGGATTGAGAGGGGAAAGGACAGCCCATGCTCTCCCTGGTGCAGGAATCAGAACATCTATGTTGGAAATCCCACGTTAATGAAAACACTATCTTGGCCGGTGGCTGGTGCCGAAACCCATTCAGCGCAGTTCCCAGGATTTCTCACACTTTCCCGCTGTTTGTTCTTCTCTCTTGCCACTTCCTTCTTTGGAAAAAGGAGAGAAGGCTCTTCAAACGGTGCTGACTACACCCAGTGCCCCACCTGGCAGTTTCCTGCCCCCTTTTCCAGCCCTCTGTCCTCCCTCCAGACTTTCGCCGCTGACTCATCCCGCTGTATCAACATCAAACCTGTGATCTGGTCCTGACGTTGAAAGGCTCTAACAGTTTGTTTCCAACTTCCTTGTCATCCTCTCATTCCACTTTTCTCTGTTTACTCAAGGATTTGGGTTTGAAAATATATTCTAGGGTGGCTAATCCCACCGCATTTGATTCCTGCAGCAGGTTGATGGCTTCCAGCTGTGCTCCGCGGCATATTTGTGTGGAGAACGAGCTCCGAAAACAAGTTTTGCCGCTGTTATAAATCAGATGGTTAATGCTGCGCTGGCTTGGCTCGCAGTCTGCTTACATGGTGGCCCTCTGCGTGCGTGTCTGTGCATACGCTTGTGTCTGTGTGTTTGGCAGAACTGAGCGATGGTGTTTTTACCCCACAATCAAGTCCATTTGAAAGCTTTTAAATCAAATACCCTCAAACGTCAGTGTGGAATAGTGCGCGTTTGGAGGCGGAGGCCTTTTCCTTTTTTTTTTTTTTTTTTTTTTTCTTCCCCCTTTGTCCTTGCTTTTGTTGTGGGCTTTTAAACAAATTGATTACACTTTGTAACACTTGTACTGATGATCGATGCTTCATCGGTTGCTATAAAAACAGACAAAACATAGCAGTCGCACAGTTGTTGTCTGCTGGAGCGCCTCTGGTTTGCACATTTCAGATGGCCCGGAGTTGAGGCAATCCCATGTGTCGCTGCTTAAGAACGGAGTGAAGGCTACATAAATGTCACATACACAGGCTTGTGCAGTTAAATATTCATACAAAGCAAACATTTTAATGCCGAGTGCTTTCGGAGTGTGAAGTGTTTTTGTTTGCCATGAAGCTTCTACCATTGAAACCATCTGAGTAGAAGTCTGTAATCTCTGTGCTTTAAACATTCATGACCCCACTGAAGAGTCTCAATAGGGACTTTGTATTGCTTAGAGCTTAAAGCTAAATTTATTTTGGTGACATAGGAGTTGAATTTGCGTCCGAAAAAAGTTCGGCCTGCACTTTTGCTTCTACTTTGCTTGTTTTCTGGGGCTTTAATCCCTCAGAATTTATATCTTGGGCGGTTTTTAAATTGAACAACATAACCAGAGAGAGCAATTTCTGTTTGGGTTCTCGGTGTTTTGTGCGCAGATGGATGCATATTTAACATAGGTTGGGTGTTGGGTGAACAGTGACTGCGGTTGCTTTCTTAGTGTGTGCATGATTGAGTTTGTTCTAATGAAGAGGAGCATTGAAGAAGAGCCATCCAGCTTCAGAAGCCAGATGTCAGAGGTCGTTCCACATTAGTGCTGCTGATCAATCAGTCCTTGCATAACTCTCCTGCTTTTTTGTCTCGACAGGAAGTGGGATTAGAGGCTTTTTTTTTTTTTTTTTTTTTTTTTTTAAGGTGGGACCTGGGATGATTAGTCAGGCCTGTTTAGAATGCACGCACACACACAGATGCACACAAACATGGTCACATAGCAGACATGATAAAACAGCTGTTTTCCTTTAAATACATTTGTTCCGAGATAAGATTTCATGTTTATGTGCTCGTGTCGACACATTTTTGCATCACGCTGACAGAGCTTTATAAGGTTTTATCGTAAAACAACCGAGTAAAAATGCCGCAAGAGATGTACTACTTCAAAAGTGAAGAACATCAAAAACATTATCTACAGTATATCACGACTGACAGTGCACATTAAGTGCACATTAACTGTTTGCAAGAAAGAGAGAAAGTTTAGAGTATGTGTTGAAATGTACTCGTCTGTCTGCCAAACACAGATGCAACATAAACCTTGGCATATGCATGTAGAGATGTGTAGAATAAATTGCATATACGAACACACACCCACACATGAGCACACAGCCTGCAGAAAAAATCAATTCTGATCTGGAGGAACACTTTTTTTTTCTTTTTTTTTTAATCATTTTGCCAATCTATATATCTCCACCAGTGGAGTGAGAGGTCCAGGTGTTCTTTTATATTCATGCTTTAATGCAAATCTGTACTCTCTGCTCACAGCCAGCCAAGGTCACGGCAGAGATCGATGGCTCAAAACACGCTGGGAAAGCAGCCCAAAAGCTTCTCGAGACAGGGAAATGTAAAACCTTTTAGTGACTACGAAGGTCACCTGACGTCTTTTCGGTGAAATAGACAAAGCCCGATAAACAAGCATAAGCCGAAGGAGGCTGTCGGTTAATTCGTTGACCTCTAAATGGCTTCATAATTCAGGGGACTTTCATCCAGACATGTCTCACCCATGCACGCTATTGACCTGGGTAAATGACTATTGACCTGCATGCCACAGGCCGCCATATCATGGATGGGATGTTATTGACAGTAGTTCACAGAATTTTGATACCACAGATGATCAATCATCGCTCAACCACACAATTTGACATTTGCAGTCACTTCTGTGTGTGTGTGTGTGTGTGTGTGTGTGTGTGTGTGTGTGTGGGTAAGCTGCTGAGTAATATACATATATATATATGCTGCTGAGTAACAGGATACTCACAACCTCAAGAATATGCAATGGTGCCGACGCCTACTTTGACGGGTGATATTTTGATTGCACAGTTTCTGTCATCTGACAGTTTAAAGGGCTTTAAAATACAAGCTGCTCCGAATCCCGTGGATTGATTTATAAACTCCGAAATGGAACGCGCACTAAAACGTTTCTCAGAAACGATTAGATAGGAAGACAGCACACTTTTATTAAGTCCACTTGTGAATGTAGCAAAACGCTTGGTGTCGCCTCGATCTTTCGCTCCCTTCATTTCTCATTTATGAACTGACGAGCCAGACAGTCTTTCTCGCAAACTTTTTTTTTTTTTTTTGCCATTGCATAAGGCAGTGGCAGTGGTGCTGGGCCTAAATAGGCCAGCTATACATATGCATGCTGACCTGCACACAGGCTCGAGTCGTGCGCAGGAAGAAGTAGGGCAGATAAGCAAGCAGTGTTACTAAAGCTCTTGGATGTCGGGAGCAGGGCGTCCCACAGGAGCATCATGTCATAACAGTCCCGATTGCACAGCATGTAGGAATGCTTGCATATTTGACCTCTGAATGATGAGGGGGGGTCACCGGGGATGACGTCATCGCCGCCCCCTCCAATGCCCCCGCCTCCAGCGGACGTACACATCCTTACATTTCTTCCCCTCCAGTGCAATTTCTGTATGGTGTAGGTCAATTGGCCACAAATGCTTTTTGGTGGCAATTAGGCATGCAAGATTTACTCTGCAGCCAGCCGCTTCCCACTGAAAAACTCTAAATGCTTCAGTTGGCTTGTCTTTTGTGCTTTGACTGATCTTTTCCTGTATGTGTGTAACCTCGCCCCCCCCCCCACTTCTGCCCTCTCCTCCAGGTGCAGTACAACGATGCACAGAGCGGTAAAGATTATGTGACCTATCTGACCCTGTCTCCTGTGCAAATGACTTTCCACGGCACAGGGAGCACCCTCCAAGCCAGCCATGACCAGGTGTGTGTGTGTGTGTGTGTGTGTGTGTGTGTGTGTGTGTGTGTGTGTGTGTGTGTTTGTTCAGTGAGGACCAATATACCAATTTCTCTATAATTTGTGACTCTATCCCCAATTTCTAATTGGGGATAGAGTCACACATTTAGTTGTGATAGTGTACAGGACTGGGGGAATGTATAATGTATAATGAAAGTCCCCACAAAGACGTGCAAAAATGTGTTTGTGTGTACGTGCACGTCTGCCTTTAGAGCATGTGAACATCGTTATCTATACTAGTTAAAAGCAGAAATGGAATAGGGGGAGTGGAAAAAAAAAAAAGTTATGAAAGTATCCTGTTATGTGGGCAATTGGTTCTCGTGAAAAATTACTCAGCGTACACCACAGCCATATTGAATAGAGATTATAGATGACAATCACTGTAAGTAATAGAGAAAATAATTAATTATTAAGAAAAACTTTCAGTTTGTTGGCTAGTATTATTCACCAGGGCATCAGAGCCATCTGCTATAATAATCAGTCATAAATATTTCTTAGTAGTTGATGTTCCACCCACACATAGCAGCCATTTGTTCATCGTTTTCAGTCCATCAAAGTAATCCCCATTTGGGAGGACATCTCCAACAAGTTACCAGTCTCTCTCTCTCTCTCGCGCTCTCTCTCTCTCTCTCTCTCTCTCCTCCCTCTCCAGTTTTCTCACTGACTCTCCCACATATTCAGATGGAGCGTCTTTGTTTTGTGTTGCCCAAGCAGAAAACCAGTTGCTTACATTCTATCATCTAAACACAGGACGCCCGTTTATTCAGCAGTCTTCAAAGCTTTAATAATGGTCCGACCCGAGTCCTGAATGGGACAGCTGACAGGGGGCTAGTGCCGCCACCGCTAGCTGAGAGCCAAGCCAATATAGGCCAGGCAAGTCTGTGTCCTTGGGACCTGTTGTTGCCAGGAGCACTGGGGCATGACCGACTGTTAGAGAAGGCCTTTCTTCTTCTTTTCTCAGTACAGTGAGAGTGCGACCACAAAGGGAGTATTTAACAATAAGGGGTCACCCTCGACAGCGCCCCCAAACCCCTACACTTTTTAACCACAACAGGACTCAAGCCGTCACGCATTCGGCTCCGCCATCGCGCACGAACACTCGCGGGCTGCGGGGACGGGGCCAAGTTGGCGACGCGCTAAAAACCGCCCGGTTGGAGGGGGCGGTGGGGGTCACCTGCGGCGCGCTTCGCATCTGCGCGTTAATGCCAACCATGATTTAGGAATCGTTCTAATAATGTTGTTATGTGTTCTTGCGGTTGTGTCATGCCTTGTTTTTCACCGAGTAATAATTCCAGAGCTTTGTTTTCGGCGTTCTGGGGCTAATTAGATAAGGTTGTAAATTAATTATACAAATATGATCCTCGGGGGGGGGGGAGAGCCCTTTTCAGAAAATCTTCCCAAAATAACTAAAAAGTACAAATAATAGTGCCAGTTGATTTTTCATGCTAAATAATACTCTAAATTAAATTATTATATAACAGTGAATGAAAACTTGATACACGTCCTTGTTTTCTTTCGATGATCAAAATGATTTGCGTGGAAATCTAATAATGTAGACAAATCGGTCTGCCAGTAAGAACAGTGACACCACGTCATCACAACGTGGCAGTGACATGGACAAATATCATATGCCACCATAATCAATGTGCGATTATTATTGGAATTTTATCTCCAGACATCCGTTTCGATCTGCTATACGTCTGCGCCAGTGGGTTTTATGCTTGCGTAATATTTCACTCTTGTGCGCCGGCGTAACTTCGTATGGGTGATATCTGTGGACATCTTCAAAGGCATATGCAGACCTTTGATCTCTGCATGCCAACAGGTCCAGAATGCCGATGAATTCGACTCGTGCGCTGCCGCGACCGAGCAGCTACGACAACACCAGAGGATCCAAACAATCTGACACGATGCCCGTACAGTAACTCGGCCTATTCGCTGTACCACAAGAGGGCAGCACGCATACAGTGTCTTTGTCTTTTGCCTTGTATAAATTACTAAGCAGGAACTGTGATAGCACGTTTGTGTTTGCATGCTTAGGAAAACCCCGTATTCAATAATTCCAATTTCAGTTTTGAGAAGAGCTATTTTTACAGAGAAGCCCCGTAAGCCACAGGAACACAAGCCGAGAGTAAAGTCTGAGTCCAGCCTTCACAATAAACGTACCGGTAAATGACGGAGAGCAGAGGTAACGTCCTCGTGATTTTTAGAGCTCTCTGCTCTTTATCAACAGACGCAAACACACACTCGGGCGAACTTGCATATAAACACTCCGGGTTGTCATAATCTCCGGCCTTGTGTAGACATTCCTGGAGGGCCTGTATGTGTTATACAGCTCAGTGATCTTTCCGACCTCAAGTGCCATCCACTCCGTGCCATCTGCCCAACACATGTGAGCCCGCAGGCAGCTCGCTCAAATCTGCTGGAATCTAAAAATATTTGTCAACCTTTGCAAAATAAGATGTTATTCAGACTTATACGTTTGATTCGTGACGTCGGCGTAGAAAGTCGGGCTCCTCGGGTCTATAGACGCTTTCCTTTGTTCGGCACCGCCTCGTCCTACTTGGATGGGCAGACCCTCGGTCTGGCCTGCGGTTTCACTGCTGATTCTGAAGAAGCTGCGCCAGCTTCGTAAGAGGGTGACTTCATGGCAACTCTGCGGCTCCCCGGTGTACTCGACAACCGAGATGGGTTTGACAAGAGAGCTCTGCAAGCTATGCGTGAAAAAGGGGCTTCGGATTAAAGGATTCAGGTTTTTTAGCAGCCAACTTTTAAGCCTGTTCTCGTAAATAGAAGAAGAAAAAAAAAAGGACGTGATGTAACTAGAACATCCCAGTCTTGCTTTTTTTTCTGTGCTGGTAACCTTCGTAGGTGATCCTCTGAAGCACTTTGGACCCAAAGCTCTCTACGATAATGTGCACCGATATTAAATGTGCACTCATTCACTTGATTTGTAAGTCATAAGGCCAAATTAAAGGACATGAATCAGAAACGTATTAAGACATTTCTGACGGGATTACGTGCTTTTCGGGCAGGCTGATTTCTGTGTTTGTTCTGCAGAGCTGAAGTAACTCTTTGGCAGTCTCTCGGTGGCGGCAGCGCGGCACCAGGGGGGCCGCGGCCCACTGAGCTGTGTGTGAGGTGTCGCAGCTCAGTACATGAGCAGGCTGCAATTGGAAATGACAGGGTGACTGTTGTCTGCCACCAGCCTCTCCGTGCGCCTGTGTGCCGGCGAGAGCGTGTGTGCGGGAGAGCGCGGTTGCTTTGCGTGCAGTAATGTCCTCAGCTGAGTCACCCCAAGACCCGGGGGCCCTATCTTCCAGATTGTCAGCTGTGGCTACTTGGATATCCTGCAGCAAAAGCGCTTTTTTGGCTGATTTGGTATGATTTGTTGGACACACATTATTGGGATTAAAATGTGTTTTTGACATGCTTTCTGGAAATGAGGTCCACATTTTTTTTTTTTTCGGATGGGTGTTTCTGATTTTTATTTATCATAAATTGGGCTGGACCTGACAGGTCTAGGCCTATCCAGTAAATCTCCCTCTCTCTCTCTCTCCATAATTGAGGTAACCGTTCCTGCGTGGACTGCTTTTGAAAACGAGTGTAGTCATGAAATAGCACACTCCTTTTGATTTTTATGTTTGTGAAAGCCTTTCACACCATTTGGCCACATACTTGCCATTTTCCTTGTCTGTTGTTTTATGTCAGTTTTACAAACACACACAGATCACAGCGCTGTCAGGTGATGCATTCCTCCCTACAGAAACAAAACATTGAAATGCCCTGCTAATTAATTCTGCGGACAGGGTTGGTTGCCCATTTTAAATGCCCCAGATTTTTTTTTTTTTTTTTTTTTCTTCTCCTCCTTCCCAAAAGCAGAGTTGAAGTGAGGACAGAACCCAGGTTCAGGCTGACCCTTAATACAATCAGTTTCAAAGGGCAGTTTATGCCAAGAAAAGTTCAGGAATTAAAAAATCGTTCATGCGTCATGCATTTAAAGTTGCACGTTTTAAACACAGGACGCCCGAGATTCGACGACATAAAAAAAAAAAAAATCTCTGTAATGCCGTATTTAAAAGGGTCAGCATTATAAAGACTTACTGGCTTAAAGAAAACAAAAAACATAAGTAGAAGGCTGCCCGTGCGCCCCGGGAATCTCATATTTGTGTGATGGCATTTCAGATGATCAGCATGATTTCCAAGCTGTTTTTTTTTTTTTCTTTCTCCCCGAGCTGAACTAAGAGCACATGGGCCTGAGCAAAACAACAAATTTCAAACACAGGGCATACACAAGAAGGCGTTCTGAACATTTAATGCGTGTGTTAGTTCTGCATGTATGCTGTACTAAATATGTCATTATATTACAGTAAGGAATGTCCGTGATTAGTATCAGTTAGTCCCAGGCAGCAGCAAAAATCATGTTACATAGCTGTTAAAAGTGACTTTTTTTTTTTATATATATATACCCGGTTTAGCGGATGTCTCTACACCTAAAAGAATTTAAATGATTAAAGAGTCTGATCAGGTATGGGTTGGGTCATTTAGAATTCACATCAATGATATTTGAGTGTCATTCATTTATACATCAATCAATATCAGTGGAGTGTTAGATCAATAGTTTCCTCTAAGGGTGTTGTGCCCTGAAAGAAAACACAGGATTAACAAAGGGGGCTGGAGGGGAGTGATAATGAGGACCACTGGGGAGGAGTACACTTATTTACATTTTGCCCGCATTTCTCCCTTCATGTCTTCAGTTGGTTGACAGAAGGTTTAAACAAGAGAGCGAAGGAAGGTGGCAGCAGAACTGATTCATGACGTGGTGACTGCTGGGATGGTCTTCAGAGATCCCCCATGGAGCTCAGGAGGACAGCAAAAGAGGGGCGGCTGAGAAGGGGGGGGGGCCGGGGGTTCCGCAGGTCTTGCTTTTGAAGTCTCCCCTTCCCGACCGTGCACAGACGTTACCCAAGGCTGGGCTCCTCTCAGGGGGTCCTGCAGTGGTGTTACCAAACCACAAAGGCAGCTGTCTGACAGGATCACCTCCCTTCTTATCAGCCGTGCTTGCACGCGCGCATGTGTGTGTGTGTGTTGTTGTGTGTGTGTGTGTGTGTGTGTGTGTGTGTGTGTGTGTGTGTGTGTGTGTGTCTTCGTTATGTGCCAAACACACCACCTGGACATGTCCTAAATCACTGGATCCCTTCAAAACTGTGGATTACGTCTCCATTGAAAAGTCCTAAAACTTTCTTTTCTTTTTTTTTTTTTTTTTTCCCCCTGAGCTGTGGAAACCTGAAAATGTGGGCCATTAGCTTGATAAATATTTGGCGAATATAAAGTCACAGCTGAGTGAATCAACCCAATAATTTGGCCTGTAGGAGCAATCATCTGTTGGGCCTCCGAGCCAAGCCTGTTAAAGCACGCCTCAGCTACATGGCAACAGGTCATAAGCGGAAATATAAGCACTGTTGCCTTTAGAGCTAATCCCGAAAAAGAAAAACAAAAGCAGGGAGAGAGCAGCCTATAAACCAAGTCCCCGTGAAACTTAAGATCATCAGGCGTTCAGGAGGGCAGATATGCAATCTTTGAAGACTCATTTTATTAATATTAATATCGTGCATCCCGATTAGAGCTTTGATTAATTCATTGCACCGTGAAGAATTTCATTATGTTAACCAATAATAAAGTAGAATCCACATTTGTATCACTGATGAGCTGATTAATAAAGACTCACCAGAGAATATGGACATTATTCCATAGAGCAGCAGGTGGATTATAGAATTTGTTTCTGTTGCTACCAGATTCATAAGGATTTGCAGTAACGCGTACCAGGCAAAGAACTTGTTTTCTACACTAGTATGGGACATTTTAGCTCTTCATTTAGGGATAATTTGTCAACACTAAGCTTTTTTTTATGTTTTATGGCTCAGAGAACAAGTTATCAGTCCCTGAACAAGCAGAAACATTCAAGTTCCTATCTGTGTTCCATTAGTTCACAAGTATCATGTGGCCTGTTTTCTTTGCCAGAATGCTGTTAGGAGCTTTGTACTGTTTTTGGAATGTTGCTGTATCTATGTGCAACTGTAAAGCTTTTTTTATTATCTGATTTTGGCTGGCTCCAGATGCACACTTTAAAAAAAAAAAAAAAAAAGAAAAAAATAGAAGAAAAAAAGTTTTTTTTAAAACTTCCTCAGTATCGACCATTTCCCAGCACTGCGCACAACGTTAGGCCTTTCTGCACTTTGGGATAGGGAGAAGACAGTCGGAAATATCTATAAGGGACATTGATTGGTCACACTCGGACAGCAATTACAAGCTCATGAACCTGGAAATTGAGAGTATCAGCAACAGATGCAGCAGCACCTTAGGCCAGACGCTTTCGACGTACCTTATAAGATACTAAGGAAATCCAGCGTGACTTGGGAGGCGCCAGCAAAAACAAAACGCAAACAAGTTCATCTCTGTTCGTGGACAGCTGTCAGCACAGCATTAAGAAACTGAAATTCCACTTAAATAATGTTGTTTTCAGCCTGCTCACGTTTCTTCGTAATTCCTCATGGTGGTGCTAATGCAACCAGAAAGCAAGCCCCAGGTTTCTTAAGGGGGTGGGGGGTCCCCAGGTCCAGCACCATGGATTATATCTGCTTCGTGGCTGCTCGATCTGCTCTGAATCACGATCTAGGCGTTGCTGAAACAATAAGGGTATGTTTTGTCGTGATAAACTCTCAAAGCGAGCCTGGGAATGCCGTACAAACTGGTCCGGGACGGGAATGTCCCGTAGTGGTCTTGCATGCGTGTATGTTGGAAATCACCACTGGTGCCAGACATGCATTTCCACTTGTTTATTTGGAGACCATGTGGAAGAGGGGAACCAGAATTAAAGAGGGAGCAGTCAGGGACACTTACCCTACCTCGCCCTCCCTCCCCAAGCCCACCTCACCCAGCACTCCCGCTGTCAAACCTCCCCGACCCCTGCTGCTCCCCTTCCCCAAACCCTACCCTGTTCCCGCACCGGAGAGAGGACAGAGCGAAGCGAGCCCCGAAGCGATCCATCACTCGCGCTTGTCTTCCCGCGTGCACTCCTCAGGAAACACCTTTCAGACCGGCAGATTAGAGTGTGATTGGAGAGGAGAGGGGCAGTGAAAGAATGATGGAGGAGGAGGAAGGTGGGGTAAATGATTCAGTGAGAGAGTGACGTAGCGGGGCACCAGAGCGAAATTGATGTGTGCTTACAGGAGATTGATGACGGCGGGGAATGAGGAGATGGAAATACAGGGATCCGCTTGGTCTTTGCGCCATTGGAACCCAGGGCTGTAAAGCCCCAAGCTAACATCTTGGAACAGAACTCAGAACACAAGCATGTTTATTCAGGGCTTACATGGTGCCTGACTTTTTAATGCATTTAATCATGTCAAAACAATTGGCCCTTCCCAAGTGGGATTAGAAGGCACCCAAAGATGAAAATAAACACATTAACATGCACAAGTAAACATTTGGAGGGAATTAGCGAAAGGAAGGAAACGTAATCTGGGAAACGAGGATAAGAAAACACAATAATACAACACAGCCAGTGCACTCAGTCTTTTGCATCAGACATGGTCACGTTTTTTCATCCTGCAAGTTGTAAATTTCTTCACTGTAAGGTTAGCTATTTTAATTTCCTAAATCTCATAAGGATTCTGATAATATACAGCACAGTGTCCCATAGTTTCTAGAGGGAAATCAACTCTACTGAAATAAACATATTGAAGATAGTCAGATATTTTCCTCATTGAAGGTCCGCAATGTGTTTCTTTCACACAAACATCTTTTTGTGTGTAAAATGGAAGCGGGTGTATGGTGTCTTTATGGGCTGTATGTATGCATGTGAATACGCAGGTCCCATGCTGCTTTCTTTGACCTGTCACGTCAGGGTGATTGCTTTAAGGCAGCCAAATGTGATGCATTCATTATCACCTTCATGCTAAAAGCAGCGAGTTGTTTTGGCAGTGGCGTTGTAGCCTTGAGTGCTTGTCACGCCGCGTGTGTGATTCCCCACACACAAGTTTGGTGTGGATAAAGGTTTTTAGACCGGTCACACCTTTCTTTACTCCCCACCCCCTCCCCGTGGGAGGCGCAGGCTCTTTGTAGCCTCCCTGGCTCATTAACTTAATGCCATTTGATACTGAGTGATAGGTCGCCTTGTTGAAAAGGTCCCTGAGATAAGAGTTGCATATTTAATCTTTTTTTTTTCTTTTTCTTTTTTCTCTCTCTACTCCGCTATCAGCCACCGACAAGGGGTGAGATATGTCACCTGTGGAGAAAACACCTTTTTAATCATGTCTGGTTAGTTTGATAACAGCATTTACTGTCACTTCTCATGGTTGTTTTTTTTTTTATTGCCTCATATGCAATATCCCAATTAAAGTTTGCAGTGACATTTGCATAACTTGTCGGTGGCTCACTGGGAATCCGTTGGAAACAGAGGTCGTATTTCATGGCCTCCAAGCAGGAATTTGTCACCGGATTAGAAATTAACACGTGTCCTCTTTAGCCGGAAGCACCTGCGGTTGTTTTTCTTGCTTGGGCCTTTTTGTTTCACCAACAACAACCCATTTAAAAAAAAAAAAGCAATCTTTCCACAATTTTCCCGATCATACCTTAACCATTTTGTCAGTCCGGATGCATGTGAGATTTTTAATCATGGAAGGAGATGTGCCCCCCCCCCTCCTTTCTGGCAGTCACAGTGTGGATACAGAAGAGTCTGACTGTTCATTGGCGTGTAACAGCACTTCCTGCAGTGGGAGTCGTCTTCTTCAGCGTCCCATGCGAGGATCAGTGGTATATGGCTGCACAGGGAGTTGCGGAGATGAGCGTAGCGACTGGAGAATGTTTATCTGTCTGTCTGTCGGAGGCCCCCCTCTTCGCGCCCTCCTTCTCACAGCAGCGACTTTCATTTCATCTCGACGTCGGCACATTCTCGGGCCCCAGGCATGAAGCCGCGTGTAAAGATGGAGGGAGTGCGTCTCGCCAAACGCTCAGCTGCATGAAGTTTTAACATGGATTGGTCATGCGTTTATCGTCTGTCGGGCTTGTTCTTGTTGAGTTGTTGCTTTTAAGGGACATTTAATTTAAATACTCTTCTGTCAATGTGGGCAGAAGCGCACTTATTAAGAGCCCAAACCGGACCTCGTACCCCACAACTTCATCTCTTTCTCACATTTGTTTCTTTGTACCGTAATATTCCATAGAGGTTTCTGTGTATGTTCTAAAGTTTCATTAAGATGCCCCCAGACATTCTCAACAAAGTCAGACAAATTTAAATCCATAATAAATTCATCCCCGGTAATTTTAGATACGCTGAGGAAAGGAAACCCCAGACCACCCTAATCTCAGGAAACATTTATGCTTCTCTAGAATGGACACCTCAATTAAGCATGAATGGAGGAAAATTGTGTCTTGATTGCACTTGTTTAGGTGTACTTGTGCACAAGAGGAAGGCATTTAGTTTCTCCTCCAGTTCCCACGTGCACACATCATGCTAGGGGTGATAGTGTAATGACTTTCCCTTTAATAGTATGATTTATTGTACATTCTTTCAAGTGAAGGCTCTAATGTAGCATACTTACTGAATCAACATTTATTTTAGAGGCCCCTATTCCTCTGAGACGTCGTCTCCATTTCTAATTTACCTCGACTTCCTACTTTTCCCAAACTCAGGTCCTCTTTTTCCTCCCGACGACTCGCTTGCACGTTTTACCGTATCCCCCAACGAAGCGGGACCTGTGCATTCGGCGGTGTCCTGCCTTAGACACCCACCGACTTGTCTCTCCGCTCCTTCCTGTTTTACGACGGCCCTCCCAGATTTACTCTCCACAATGCAATTAGCTGCGTCTTAATCACCCGTTAAAGTGCAGCACGTTCCTGGTGTTTACTGTCTGTTTGCTGTGCTGTAAAAACGTGTGAGGCGGCTCGTAAAAACCCGCTCGCTCGGGATGAAATGCCTGTCCTTGAGCAAATACCGCCGATTCACCACAGCGCCGCTGCGAAAATCACCGTATCTGCTGTGTTGAAGTTCATATTTCTTACTATATCAATTTTCATCCTTGGCTTGGTAGCCAATAATTAAAAAAAAAAAAAAAAAACTAACCTGGCTGGTGGGGACTTACTCCCCTTGATATAAGCATGCTGGAATTTATTGTTTTCTGTAAACATGCCCTGTGTGTAATCTGTGATGGCAGTATACACAGCCAGTTGCTATAGAAACATGGAAGAGGCTTTCGAAACACATCATGTCGAGTGAACCCCCCCGGGCACAATGGGTCTCTGTTGACTCCCATCACACAATGAGCGGTATTCCGTAGGACAAAATATCCATCCCCAACCTATAAGCCAAACAAGCATGGATAATGAGAACCAGTCACGAGCCTTGTGGGGATCCATAACAAATTATAAAACACCGCGCGGGGTTTTTACAGGCACCGGCCAGGCGCGCACTCCGATTTTAAATGCGGCGCTTTGAGAAGCCGAGGGAGCGGCGAGGAGAAGGAGAGATGATGAACAAGGTGTTAAACGCCGTCTGGCCGCGTGTCCTGTTACCGCGTGTCCTTGTCCTTCAGACTCGCTGTCTACATATGCACCAGGTCTGTCAGGGAAATAAACGGGGGTTATTGCGTGCACCTACTGGCTTTCACGGCCAGACGCTTTCCCCTCCACTCTTTTTTTTTTTACTACGCCTTTTATCCGCCCAGTAAAGCCACTATTTCCCAGTCAGGACATAACCAGCGACTTTTTAATCCCCTGTTGTTTTGTCCGCTGAGCAAATGCATTTAGTATAATTAATTAAACAACCGTTCCAGGGGCTCGTTATGACTCATCTGTAAACCGTGGGTTTGTCATTTAGAGGTGGAGCATTGGAGCGTGGAGAAGTGGAACGTTTAAAAGAATCTTTTGGTCGCACACAGGGAAAAAAAAGGATGCAGGAAAGAAAAAAAAAAAAAAGGGGGAGAGAGAGAGAGAGAAAGGGGATGTCCCACGAGAGAGATCGCTATCAAGCCACTGTTAAAACACCGAGTGTCTGAGGGCTAGCTTTTCTTCTCGTAGCTTTTTGTTCCTCCCTGGGGCAATTTGAGTCCAGTTGTTCAGAATTTTATAAGCTTCTCCCACTGGCATAGAAAGGCGGATCTTTGCAGGTGGAAATGTGATGTAACACAGCTTTGTAGTCACTGAAGGATATTTCCGTAATCTTCCCTGGATTATAAAGTGTAGTTTAAAGCGCAGCGTCTGATGATCTCTTGGATTTCGCTCATCCTTTTTCATTATTCTGGATCTTTTGCAGACGGTGCCGTCGTGACGTAACAGTCTCCAGTTGAACATGCAAAGCAGAAGTTATGAATGGAATGACTGCATTACATCGGGTGATTCATACAGCACGATGTTACCCTGAATAGGTCGCGTCTCCTCACCCAAGCTTCACATTTCCACGAAGGGGTTGTTTGTTTAGGGTGATGACATTGTCTTTCTTTGCTTCTTTTTTTAGTCTGAATTTATGACTGGAACAGAGACTATTTCTCTCTTGCCCAATATCTACACAGTCAAACATTCCCTTGCTGACTAATCCCTCATGCTCTTCTTCTGCATAGTGATTCATAAGCACCCCCTTGGAATGAACTATAAGCATGAAGAGTAGTTTGTCTATTTAACTTCCTGTGGGAAGACGGTTTCTTTTATTCCAGAGAAAATGCATCATTTCCTTTCAGTGAGAAGGGAAAGTGTCATGCTTTTCCTTTCAGGGGCCCTTGACCTGGATGTTGTAACTCCAGAGTCCAGCGCGCACGGTGTTGTCCGATATTATGTAAAAGCCACGCAGCCACCGTTTCTCAGTGTGATTTAATCGCGGCGTTCTGCCGCAGGTATCAGAGGGGTCGTATCTGTTTTGTCTCTTTTGAGGAGCGCCGCTGACAAGGCATCAGTGCGGTATGCCGAGGTGCTTCTGCCCCTCACCCTCTGCCCATGTGTTTCGTATTACGCCATAGGAGGTGCCATCCTCAGCAGCGCGGTGATGGGAAGGGATAAAACAGGTCTCTCGCCCCCCCCCCGAATGACGCATGACACGGCGCTACGCCCTGGGCTCTTATTTATGGCCTCCCATGTCAGCAAAGGCTCGCTCCCCTAGGGAGCCGCGTGACCGTTGCCCACCAAGCCTGCCTTTGGCGCTCATTTCCAGCCTGGGGGGGGGTCAAGAAAGCAAACAGCCACAGTCCACTGTAGGAAACCGCGAAGGCCGTAGCGCGGCAGCAGCACGCAGCCGAGAGCCGAGCGGGGAGCTCGGTTCGCTAGATCGACCTCCACAGTCGGCGCAGTGTTTAACGAGGAGTGACGCGCCTCGCGGCCACTGCCCCGCCACACACTGCCTCTTTTATCAGGCCCTGTGATGTGGGGAAGGATGTGAAATCTGGAGGGAGAGTGACGAAGAGATTCGACGCAAGGGGCTAAATGCATTTTCTCTGTAGATCCCGAGGATCCCATGTACACATCGCGCTGGAATTCAAACGGAGCCGCTCCGCGCCAAGCGCTCGGGCAAACACAGGTGCTCTCCACGAGCTACCCGGGAATGTGGCGGCGATCCCCGTCCAGGTTTTTGATGTGGGCAGGAGGAAAAGGAATTCACACCGGGCGCAAGCCAAGGGATGGGAAGAAGCCGAGAGTGGGTGATGGAAGGAAACAAGAAAATCTGCAAAAGATAACTTTAAAAAAAAAAGAAAAAGAAATGGACTGATCAGAGCAAAGCGTGGTGTGGGATATGAAAGAAAGATGGGGTATGGCATTCTAGTGACAAGAGGGTTAACACAGGACAAAAAGCTGGCTGGGGTTTTCTTCTCCCTGGTATCTCATATTTCTTTGTGCTTTGGGGAGTGAGTGTAAAAAGAGGGAGCGCTGTCAAAGTTTTATGTGGCCTTTTGAAAACAGAACAAGCCCTCTTCAGAACAATATATCCAGCTCCAGTACTTTTCTGACAACAGGGCACTCATTTTTCTAACTTCCCAGATCCTCCCTGTAAAACACCCTGTTTGAAATCCACTCTGCTCATTGTTTAGTCTAGTGGGAGTCCCTTAGATCATCCTCATCAGAAGCTGTCTTGCGTCCTCTTCATGGACTGAGTTCCCCCGCCTCGTTGAATCAGATACCCACCGCTAGTCAGACTAATCTGGGATTATTAAGACCAGGTGTCAGTGCATTATTGTGGAATAAGAATGGCGATTATACAGTTGAGGAAATGCAAACAAGCCGTTTGAGGGGCATTCTATCCGTGTCTGTTTAAAAAAATCTGCGTCCCATTCTCTGACCACATCAGGGTTTATGTGACTACGCGTTTGGGGAAGCTTGTAAAAGGTTTCAGCTACCAACGTCACTATCTCGTGCAAAAAAAAAACGAAAAAAACTTGGCCTCCAAAGTGTAATCTCCAACCTGCATTTATGTTGCTGCGTATTGAGAGTTGTTTTTGCCAAAGACCGCCAGTAGAAAGAAACACAAACACAACATTTCTCCGGCCCTTTGCTCCCTCGGCTAATATGGAAGTCCAAACACACGACTTTCTCAATAATGCAGGATCAAAGGAAGAAAGGGGAAGCTCGCGGTGATGCTCTTGGCCTGGATTTAGGTTTGGAACAGTTTTTGAGCGGAGAGACCCAGAGGGAAAAAACCGCAGGAGTCTGGATCCGCTCAGTTAGTAGGGGAATACCACGCTGACGCTCCACTACGGAGAGTGGGTCGTCAGGTTAAGCCTTTAGGTAGCGTCTGTACTTTCATCTGGCATCCAGCAGAGCAGAGGCAGCATCTGATCTGATAAAGCCGGGGGAACATGCAAACAAGGCCAGCGTATCCCTTTCTTCTTCTGCTCCAAGGATTCCGAGTAGGAGGAGAAAAGAGATGGAAGTATGCGCGAGCGTGTGATTTGTTGGTGGTCTTCACCTCATTAGGACTTCCCTGAGGTCTTTGATGGCTGCCAAAGGCCACGGGGTTTTGTGATGGAGATTGACAGAGAGAAGACTCCCTCTGTCTCCTCTGTGGGACTTTTTGACTTTAACTTTTATTTTGCTTTTAAATCCAGTTTCTGTTAAAGAAACCGAGCTGCTTCTGGTGTTCCCCTTCATAGTTTTTATCGACCCCCCCCCGCGCGGTCCTCCCATCACCCCCATATAATCCAGCAACGAGAGCAGGGCTAATCTGGGAGGACGACGCGATCCACCGATCCATCCATCAGATCCATCGGGGGTTCCTGTGGGACCGGGCCTTTGTTTGGCCAAGCTGCTGATGGAGCTGAAGCCTCTGTTGGAGAAGCCATTAAGAGCGCAGCAGGTCCAGAAAAATGAGCTGCCCCTGTCACTCGGCATCGAGGGTTCAGCCGCGGTCCAGGTCCTCCTCCAGCGCCGCCACATTCGGCCACTGTTTGTCCAAGCCTTTGAACTAGGGTACGAAACCGATGGATGGTCGATGGATTAATGAACCCATTTGCGGAGCGGCGGCGGGGCTCTCGAGCCTGGCCCCCGCTTTCGGATTGATGCCGATAACTGTGGAGAGAGTCGAGGGGGATGTTAGTCATCGTTCACTCCATTCAGAGATTGCGCAACATTGCTGTAGTGAAGCCTATTTTCTTTTCATTACTGATGCTGGGAAAAAAAACAATAAAGTGCTAATTAACTCTTTTTAACTGAAGCTTTCGATGGGTCTGGTTGAGTCTCAAGTCTGGAAAGACCAATGACATAAAATGAAGATGGCCCACACCACTCCCTCATCACTGGACATATGGTTCTGGGGGGGCTCTGTTGGTGGCATCTGCACATAAAAATCAACAGAAACGGAGAAGTGGGGGTGCGAAGGTTCTCGATGAGCCATGTTAGCGCGGCGCCCGGCTTCACCTCCTCCCCTCTTTGTTCCCGGGCAGAGACGGGGGGGGGGAGCTTCACCCCGCGTGCTGCGGCCTCAGACTAAACACACTCTTTGGACGCTGAAGCCTCGGCGCGGCGACATTATCTCGTCAGCGAAATAACGATCCGCCCGGCCGTCATTCCCACAGATACGCCAGTATTTTCTTAAGCTCGGCGTCCCGCTCTAAGCTGCTGACCCAGCCCCGGGCCGCCGAAGCCCTTCTGCCTGCCTGTCGTATATCAGCGGCGCTGCCACCGTCGAGCCCCCCCCTGATTTATGGCTGTTTATCTGCAGCCCGCCACCATCACCCTCCAACAGATGGGCTTTAGATATTTACTCAGCGAGCTTCCAAACTGATCGGACACAAACGGGCCAGATAGCCATCGCGGTTTATTGAACAGGCTGATGGAATACCATCGATTCCCACTTATCACCTGTTCACGAGTTACAGTAGAATAATCGGACTCCTTCGGGGTCCGCTCTTATCTTAATCCCACTTTCTGCTTCAGTACGTGTGGGCAGCAGTCGCGGTGGTGAAAGGGCGCGACGGAGCCACACATGCGCGGGGCGAGGCCCATTAAACACGCGTAATCCCCTAATATGATTTACGCTTATTTACAGTGGAATTGTGAAAACATTCCTTCAGCTGTCATGTTCTACAGGGTTATCACCTTAAATCTCTTCACGTATATTCAGGCTCTAAATCTTCCTGTCAGCCAGAGCTTCACAGAGAGGGGGGGAAAAAAAAAAAAAAAAAAACCACATTCGCTCTATAAATTTTTCTGTCGCAGACTTAGAGGGGCTCCGGTTGATTTCTGAGTCTCTGGAGACGGGCTTTAAGTAATAGCCCCAGAGTATCCGTTTTTCATGCTTCTCTATTGTTCCAGAAATATCAGTACCTGTAAGACTTCTTCTTCTTCTCTTTTTTTTTTTTTTTTTTTTTTTTGACACAATCCAGATTTTGACCTTTGCACCTGTGGGTCATAAATTGTGATTCCTGGTTTATGTTACTCATAATCTCCAGTTAAATGCTTTGGAAATGATTGCGGTCGCACGCACGCGGATAACGGCGCGTAACGTCCTCCTCCGGCGCGTCCGCATTCCATCGAGACACGTCGACCTGCCGCCGGATTTATCCTCCCTCAGGATTGGGCCGTAATTAACGTCTCCCTCCGTCGTCTGCGCGTGAATACTGATCGCTATTCACGCGTGTGTCTCAGACTGTCTGAGGGAAGCGGAATTAATGGCGGGGGTGGGGGGGAGGGGGGGTGCGCCACGTAACCCACGAAAATGAAGCGGTGACGAACGTCGGCGGGCGGCGTAATGAAGGCGGCTCAGCCGGTCGTCACACCTCACTCATCTGGCGAGCGGAGCGGCGGGTTCCTTATCTCGCCCCTGGTTACCCGGCGGCGGAGTGACCTGGGGCCAGATGTGCGGAGCGGCCTGGGCGCAGGATCTCCCTCCGCCGCCCGCGTCACGGGTCGTCTCAAGACGCCCCCCCCCGCCCGCCAGGAGGACGCTGCCCGGCCCGTCCTCCTGGTACCGCTCCTGCCAGATGTCAGGTAGAGCGCGCGCACATCTGGATCCGGTCTTTATGGGAAAAAAGAGAGAGAGAGGGGTTCACCATCCGTATTAGACCTGGATATGAGCAGTTTATCCTTGGCAGAGCTTTTCTAATCAGCTGGGGGAAGAAAAAAAACAAAAAAGGAACTGCTGACAAAGAAATAAAACGACGACTATGCGTGACACTAAAAACAAAGAGACGATCTGATGCTCCTCCAACCGTCTCCAGGGCCATTGGTAATGTGATTCTTCCACCGTGCCCCCACACCCTCTTGTGATATTGAGTTTTGGGGCAGCTCTCATTCGCATGTGTCGTATTATGGAAAAAGAAAAAATAGCCATGAATGATCAGAGGCTGGAAACGTGCTGGGAATACCAGCTCTCGTGTCTTTAAGTGCTTTAAGGGACCTCGATTGCGTCGGTAACGGCGGTAGAGCCCAGCGGTCGCCATCCCAAGCGCCACGCTCGGGGTAATCACTCATCTGCCACTCGCCTTATCTCGCGCTCCCGCTTCATTCGGTGTGTGTGTCGGGGGCCCGCGCCGCGCCCTCCTGACTCCCACGCGTGTTTGCGTATGTTATGATAGCGAGGCCGGACCCTCCCCGCGCCGCCGTCGGCTCCGCTGGCACGGGCAGGCGGGCGAGGAGCAGGAAGGAAATGACATCATGGGGGTTTTTTTTGTTTTTGTTTTTTTTTTCTCGACCAACGCGGAGTACCAGGGGAAACAAAAACAACAACAAAAAAAAAAACGACTGTAGCTCAGCGCACAAGTTCACCGATGTGCTATTATGTTAATGCCGTTGCGTTGAATTACTAAAGGCCGTGATTGTGAGGGAGCAAAATCTGACGTGGAAACGGTTAACCCGATGAGGCTGGGTAAACAGTCGGTAGAGGAGCCAAAGACAACACAGCAAGGGAAAGTGTCCTGCTGGCATCGGGTTTCCCAGCATAAGTGTTATTTGAAAAGCAGCTGAAGGGTGACACTCACTCTCCTCCCACCCTGCCCCCCCCCCCACCCTCGCCCTCCCTTCCCCGCTCACTCAACCATCTGTTGTTGTCTCCCTTTCTAAGGCTGCTCTAAGTGCCTTGAAACAGCTGTCGGAGCAGGGACTGGACCCGGTGGATGGCCCCATCAAGGTACAGTAGGACGCGGATCACGTCAGACATGCAGACACTGGACCCCCCCCTTCCCACCCCCACCCTACCCCCACCCGCTGGGTTTCAACCCGTCCAGACAGACAGATGTTTTGTGTCGCGAGGATCCAGACGTGCACCCTCAAATTTAATATGCAACTTTTGCCAATCAGGATCCTCTGTCAAAAGAGGTGAGAAGCACTCATCGCTTTTCCACCCAAATCAGGGGCACCGGGCAGCCAATCAGCAATACCAGAGTGATTATTGATTATTGTGATTGTGACACGGGTGCTCTGGGAAAAAGAGCGGGAAAGGTTTCCTCTTTGCTTTCTTTTCCCAGGCTGTCTGTAAAAGTCAGCAGCTCTTTGGTGTTAGCACACCTCTCAGCGCGGCCTGTTTAGAGCCGTAAACAATGAAACGTCCTCGGTGCCGCACCTCTCCCGTTCTTTTATAGCCCTTTTGGATGAAGGCCACAGAACAGGAGTCACAGATAATCATTTACAGATTGAGGTCAAGGACTTGTTAAGTGTCTGGGGCGGCAGCGCTCTCACTTTCTCCTGAAGCTAACCGTTTTCAAGGATTTCAAGGAGCAGCGCTTTGAAATGATTATCCGAGCTGAACGGCTTTTCCGAGGACCGGCTTCCTCGGACGTTTCGGCCCGGACGGGATCTCTCCTAACGCAGTTCTGCTTGTCCTTCGCAGACTAGTGAACCATGTGGGAGGGAGGACGGACATTAAACAGACTAACTCAGGCACCACCACTCAGGTCTGCAAGGATTCAAAGGCTGTCGTCTAGGAGCTGACATCCCTTCCGATATACACAAACCTGACCAATCCGTCTCCCTGATCTGACCTAACCTGCAACCCCCCCCCCCACGATTGCCACTGTATCCTGCAAAACCTGTCGACATGCAATAGGGTGGATGTGCACCGAGAAATGAGTAAAAGCACCATTACCTGAGTCTATGTGAAGACAACGCTATCCTAACACGTTTATTGATGATTTCAGAGTCGAGAGGGTGAACCGGTTTAAAACAAAAAAAAAAAAAAAAAAAAGAAAGAAAGAAAGCCTATGAGATCGATGCATGGTACTGTATGACAAAGCAAGGGAATTCCAAAATGAATAGATGCATTTCCCTTTGGATCTATCTGTTGGTATGGTTAAAACAAATATGTACATCATGACATTGACGTACAAAAGAGTCATTATAGGGGAGAAACCAACTTGCGTACAGTAGCTTATTTTTCCAGGGGAATTTATGTTTGTTTTTTTTCTTTCTTTTTTTTTTTTTTTTTTTTAATTTGATTTTATTAATCTAACAATGCTTGAGTACTGTATTTAAAATTAACCAATGCCAGTGCTGTGAAAGTTGTAGTTGTTGTCTTCATATATAGTCACCCAGCTTACCTTGTACGCTGACGTTTAAAGAAAAAGAAAAAACCACACAAAAAAAGTTATCTATATGGATGTTTATGACTTGCAAGAGTATCATATTCCCGAAAAAAAAAAAACAAAAACGGAGGAAAAAAAAAAAGTTAACGCAGAAGAGAAATTTCCATGCGGACAAAAAGGACAAAACTTTTAGCAGCGCTCGCGTTGACCACCCGGGAGGTGGGGTTGGAGTCCAACCCGCCAGTTTGACACCCCCACCACCACCACCACCACCATTGGCAAAGCATCACTGGAGCATCCGACAGAAAGCTGTTTTTTTTTTAAGATAGAGGAAAAAAAAAAAAGCGGGTCAAGGTGAATGTGACTCGTTTTTTTTTTTTTCCCCTCTTTCTCTGTGCACGCTCTCCAGTTAGGGGTGCGACCGCACGTCTTCCAGTGGATGAGAACTCTCCAGTCTAATGAATTCTGTGTCAGTAGAACCCCCCTCCCCCCCCAACCCTTCCGCCACCCTCCCACCCATCCACCCTCCCCCCCCACCCCCTCCCTCCGCCCTCCACAGTTCTGTCGATCACATCTACACCCATTGTGTGTGTTGTATTGGCCCGCCAAGGCATCAACTGGGTGCTTTTAATGTCTGCGTTCCGCAGTGCCCCCCCCCAATTCCCCCCCCCCCCCACCACCACCACCATCCTCGCGGGGGGCTCGCTGCCCGTGAAGGCCACTCTGAATCACTTTCTTCACTGACATTGAGGATGCGTCTACTTCTTCGCTGTGAGTGCAATCTGTAATAAGGCTGTCGATGTTACTGAAATGCAGTAAAAACACCTCAGTTCATGTGAGAAGAAAAAAAAAAGTCGGCTTTGTGTTTTTATTTGAGCCGAACGCGGGTGTAAAACCGATGCCGAGAGGGAGCCGGCGTGATTAATTAAAACGTTTCCCGGGGACAAAGTCGCTCGGCATGTTAAAGAATAAGCATCTCTCGCTGGTGTGAGACGGCGAGAGATGCTTTTCAAAGTTCGGCGTCATCGACTCTGGATGTAAAGTTGCTTCGGGGGGGGGGCGGGTCCTGCACTCTCAAGTCAAGAACCTTCCAGTAACTTCCAGGAATAATAACACACAGTGAAGGGCGGCATTAGACTTTAGACTTTACATTTAACCTCCTTTGTGCTCACAAACTTTCAAGGATTTCAAGGGCATTTTAATGACTTCAGTAGATGCAGGATATTAGTTTTTTTTTATTAAATCACAATTCTCACTTGAGATTAACCTCACAAATGGCCTTCTCACTTCTTACCATCTTAAAGTAGATTTTACTGTAAACCAATCGAAGTCATTTTAACCTCAGAAATGCTAAGATGTATTCAGACAGCAGCAATAGAATGCAACAATTAACCGGTGAGTCATCGAAATAATACCAGTATGTGTGTTTGTGCAGTAAGAAAGTAGATTTCCATGTAACTCACTGAACGATTTCCTTGATTTGGTGATATCTGAGGCGTTACACTGAGGAGATGCACCTTCACCTGTGCACTCGGCTCTCGTTTACGCCTTCGCCTTCATCCAAACGCCTCTTGACGTCAAACCTCCCTCTGTACCTATGAACGAAATCCATTTTTAACCAAACGGGGACATAATATTACGCTCTAGATCTCTTCAGACGCAGCGACGGCGCGCAGAATCCTCCCCTCGCCTTTCCCCGCGCCTCCCGACACCTCCGCAGCGCCGCGCCGCCGTCCCCGCTCGCCCATTAGCGAGACGAACGAGCGAGCGGGGACGGCGGCCGTCTAATTCGGCCTCCCTGAGTAATGGACTCAGCTGGCAGCTACATCTGTTCACTGTTGAGGACCGCCAGGGCTGTTCACACGCATTAGCAGCAGATCTCTATTCCAGAAGCCCGTTCAGGTAGCGGCGGAGCAGCTTGAGGCCGTCTCAGGGCCCAGATGAACGACTTTGGTCCGCGCGGCTAATAGAAGGGGTGAAGCCCGCCGCCCGAAATAGAACAGAAATCAATGGGGCTGCGGAGCCAGCTCGCGCCACGCGAAGGCCATTGATTTTTCCGTCTGAATTATGCGCCATTGGGCCCCTTTGAAGTCCTCTGGATCAGAGGTGTATTAAGAGGAGGATTAAACAGTGGGAGGTGGGGGGGGCGGGTCTTATTGATGTTGACAAATGTCCAGCCAGGGTTTCAGCGAAAGCTTAAGCAGTTTCCTCTGATACAACAAAAGTGCACTTGAATTGATTTGATTTTGATTGGTTCGATCGTTCTTGTCATTCTACTGAGTGAGATGGGAGGGCTTTTCTTTCTCATTGTGACTCCCAAGATAAAACACACATCATAAAAAAGATATAAATACAAATATATAAGAGTTCAACAAGGTAAATCATTTGCACGGGTGTGGTAGGAAGGATGTGAGTGTGTGTCGTATCAGCACATCTGAGTTACAGTGCGTTATATTTGCGTTATACGCACATTTTGTTGTCGTAAAGTGAGGCGGCTCCGAACTGTCGCCGCGGCCGACGGCAACTTAATCCGGCCTCGATCGGTCACGGCAGGCGAGCCTGGGGGAAAGGGTGTCTTCACTGTCACCCGCCAGGGAATCGATTTGTTCTGTGGCGAGTCCGACGCCTGCCTTCGCGCTGACGGACGGTCGGAGGGGACCTTTCAGTCCCAGACGCGACTGTACGACCGCAGTTGTGCTCTTTTATTTTTTGTTGTTTTTTTTTTTTTTGAGGTCGGGAATAGAAACACACCCAGACAGTGACCGGATGGGAGTTTCAGACTTTTCAGCAGGTCAGCCAGTTGACGTAAGTCAAGAAGCAAATCCGATCGGTGCTGTGAACGACCCTTGACCCCGCTCCTCTTCCTCTTCCTTCAGGAGAACGCTGACTGGATCGAACTTTCGCTCTTCCTCTTTCTTTGGTATTTCCAGCGACTGAAGTCCTTTTGACATCCGTGACCCTCTCAGAATGAGCAGCAAACACACGCGCGCACACACACACACACACACACACACATCCCAATACGTCAGGTGGAGACTCGTGACCAATAAAGACACATCGCTTAATAATCTAAAACACTTTTATTAATTTAAGTTAGGTAGAGACACTACACATTGGAACCACATCTGCTCTGCTATGGAGCCGTCTTCAGAAAATGAAAAAAAAAAAAGACTTATATGTTGTCAAAAAAAAAAAAAAAAAAAAAAGAGGTAGAGAATTTAGGGCCGTCACCGTGACTGAAGGGGCGACGCCTGTCGGAATGTTGAAAAAATAAAAATCTCTCGTGGTCCTGGAAGGTGTATAAAATATTTAAACATGGGTTTTGTAACACTGGGCTATTCACACAAACAGTTAAAACATTTATATTTCACTAACTGGACACCATCAGGAGGGTTGGTGTCTTAAGGGGGGGTAAAATCACCTGGTGGAACAGCCTATGTCAGGTTTTTTTTTGTTTTTTTGTTGGTTTTTTTTTATCTTGGGAACAGGTAAATTTACAATATCAACACCACAGACCGTGAAAAGAGAGACAAAGAACCATTCCTTGAAGTCTCCCAACGCCGTAAACGCCGAACCCGGCCTTTACTAGCCCGCTCGGAAGGACTTTATTATGCATGAACAAGCTACACATCTGCAACTTAAATATTTAACAGAACATCTGGAGCCTCGGTTAGGGAACAGTCATGGCACAGGTGATGACCATCGATCGGATCAGCTTCCAGTCGGGGGGGGGGGTGAGCCTCTGCGCGGAGAGGCGCTGCAATGCCGTGATGGAATTCCTACACAGAAAATGCTGGCAGTGTTGGAAAAACAAAAAAAAACAAACAAAAAAAAAGGAAATAAAACAAATATTACAGTGCATGTCTACAAAAATAAAAGTGAAATATTTTACTGTCTGTACAGTAACATACTGTATATTTCCACAACAACACTAAATAAGGCTGGTGACTACGTTACGTAAATAGTTAATTAATGGATAGCTTTTCCGTACGATTTCAAAACTAGTGACACAGAATATAGATGTAGGTTTTTTTTTTTTTTTTATACAAACAAACAAACGGAAAAAAAAAAAACAAAACAGTCAAATAAATCCTTTGTGTAGTACACAGCTTTCTTTGTTCCAGAGGAACAATATGGGAAACCTTTGCATCTGCTCAATGCAAGTGCACCAGTCTCGGTTCAGTCTCTCCTCTTCCTCTTCCTCCACCCCACAAAATCATCCACAGTGGTTTATTTCCTCGTGCTCGCGGGTTTATGTGCCTCGGATGGCGTCGGACGGCTCCCCCCCCCCCCTTAGATCCCGTTCTTGGCCTCGTTGTTGTTCATGGCTTCCTTCCTCTGAGCCAGGAAGGGGTACATGCACTTGTCGGCGCCCAGGAACCGGTACATGCACACGATGGCCTCGAAGGGCAGGATGCTGCGGAGACACCGCGGGGGGGGGGGTCAGCTTTGGCAGACAAGAGAGGGGGGTGAGAAAGGGGGAGGGGGCGGGGCTTACCTTTTCATGAAGTTGACCATGTAGACGATGCGGGGCGTGCAGATCATGGGCTGGTCGGTGAGGATGGCCCTCATGGCCTGTTTCACGCAGAACTCCGGCTTCAGGGGGGGCAGGAAAGGCTCGATCTCCTTCCTATGGGGGGGGGGTCATAACAGTTAGGTGGGGAAAGCGGGCTGGGATTTGAAAGAGGTGCGTGGCGTGGGCGCCCACCTTATCCTGCAGCCTTTGAACATGCCCGTGTCCACCAGGTAGGGGCACACCAGGGTCATGTTGATGCCATCCTTCTCGGCGGCCTTCAGCTCGTGGCTCAGCGACTCGTGGAAGCCGATGGCGCCGAACTTACTGGCGCAGTAGTCCTGGCGGGGGGGAGCGAACGGAGAACAAGTTAGCCCTGTAGAACCCAACCCCCCCGACCCCGTGACCAGAGAGAAAGCCATCGAACACTCAAAAAAAAAGAAAACTAGGAGCTACTGTTTCATCAACATTCCTCTCTGGTGCATCGGGAGGTTTTGATGTGGCTCGCTGGGAAAAAATTGTTTTTTTCCTTTTTCTTTTTTTTTTTTTTAAAGTCCTGGGCAAACACACATGCACATTAATAAACACGTGAGGGGGGGCCGGGGGGGATAAAGGGATCGCCTGTGCCCGTGTGACCTGAAATGGCCGTGCACGCCTGGGATCACATGTGCAGCGGTTCCAGACAGCTTCAACAAAAAAAAAAAAAAGGAGTCTTTGACGTGAAAGGGCACTTTTTAAAGAATGTAAAAAAAAAAAAAAAAAAAAGCCCAGACAACGAATGCGCTGCTGTCAAAACGCAGGACAAGGGAGCTGTCCCCCCCCCACCAGGACTGAAGACTTATATAGGAAATATATAAATATAGATAGAAAAGCTTTGGGGATAAACAAACAGGATTTTTTTAAATTGGCATTAAAAAAAAGAAATAACCTGCACTGGGGGGCAGAGGAGGGACAAAAAAAGAACTGAATCTTATCTATTCAGAGCGGCTGCAGGCTGAATACCAAGTGAGCAACAAGTTGTTCACAAGGCGCTGATGAAGACGTCTCTGTCCCTTATGGGAGCTGTCAGCTCTCTTTGGCCTCCGCACCAGAGCCCCACGGGGGCCCGACACCCCCGCTGCTGCAGATAGAGGCATCTATAAGGGCTCCCCAATGCTCGTCCGCGTCCTTTTAATTTAACGGGTGGACAACTAGGGAAAGGAGGGGAGGGTGGGGGGGCGTCTCTCACACACACACACACACACACACACACACACACACAGCCCCCCCAGCCCAGTGTGCTGGCTGGCAGGCCGAGGGACCTTTCGCGAGAGAGGAAAAAAAAAAAAAAAAAAAAAAGGGGGGAAGACGGTGGGAATGACGGGGACGTGCATGAGCCGTTGTGTGTCATACCAACCTCTATTCCAGCTGTGCTGAATAAACCCAGGGAGCTGGCAACCGTCACAATGTGGCCGTGGTTCAGCTCCAGCATCTTGGGGAGAAACGCCTTGGTGGTCTGGGGGGGGAAATAAGAGGAAGGTTAGTTCGCTTGTGCAGTTTGTCTGTGCCAAAGCCCTTTGATCCGCTTTGCTCCCACACACACACACACACACACGTCACACACACACACACACACACACACACACTTCTCCATGGTGATGCGGGGAGAATGAGATGAAATGAGAATTCATAAGCGCCGCAAGAAAAAAAAAAAAAAAGAATTATAGATCTTTGAGGGCTCCAGCTTTGTGAAATATAAAAACAATTAAACTTAAACTCCCACCAAACTTCAGCCCCCCCTCCCCCCCTCCCCTCCCCCTCCCACCCCCGCCTCCCAAGACCTTCAGGTGCACAGCAGGGACACGGGTGTGTGTTCCTACTGCAGGTCGCCCTTTCCCCCCCCCACACGGATCTGGTGGCCGCGGGACGCGGCTCTAAAGACGCGGTCCACCCGGTCCAGATGAAAGCCCCCCCCCCCCCCACGGATCCACGACCTACAGAACCGTCGGCAGGTGTGACGCCTGACAGGAAGCGAGCAATCGCTCTCCCGGCCGGGGGGGGTCCGCCAACAACCAGCAGGGCCTTTTGTCGGCGAACACGGAGGGACAAAGCAAGCTGGGGTGAAGGGGGGGGGGGCTCAAGAGGCTGTGGGGGGGCCCCAAAGACACCTTTCCATCACGGTAAGACAAGCTCTGATTTAAACCAGGAAACCTGGGAATTAACGTGCGGATGTTTCGTTGCCTTCATCGATCTGTTTCGACCCTTTCTTCCAGGCCTCCGCGCTTTGACGACGCCGATGTTCGAGGCCGGCCGGGGGAAATTATTCAGCATTCCTCTCCCGAGCAAATTTTTTTTTCCGAAGGGGAGCCGCGGGGGCCGGAGAGCGTGCGTGGTACCAGGTAGTACAGCAATGAAAGCACTGGCGGGCCCGAGCAGCGGCCTCATTAAAAACAGCGCCGGGAGATTAACTGCGGCGGACCTCCCGACTTCCATTGTAATCTCTGCTATGCTTTACATCTGCGTTCAGATATCGGAGGGGAGGGGAGGGCAACGCTGGAAGCAAAAAGGAAAGTGGGGGGGTTGAGCTGTACGGAGAAATGCTGGCGCGGGGATGATGACTTCACCGCGGAGTTCTCTTCGGCTAGGTACAGTATAACTGATCTGACTCCGCTCCAAACATCTGCGCTTTTCCAGGACATAAATTTTCATGTTGCAGTAATATTCGACTCATCGACCGACGGGGGCCCGAGCGGAGGGGGGGGGGGGGGACACGAGGCCTGGATAAAAGCTGAAGCAGGCTTCCCGCGCGCCAGAACGGCGGTGGATGAGGGGAGAGTGTTGCGTGCAAATGAAGAATTAACTTTCGATATGCCCTCCAGCCGAGGCCCCGCCCCCCTCCACCACCACCACCACCACCACCACTCCCACGGCTACCTCCAGAGGCTCCGGCTCGTGCGACGCCCACCGCGTTCGAGGGAGCCAGCGCCCGGGGGCCCCCGGGCCCCGCCGCGCCGTCTCCTCTCTCCCGCCTCTCGGCGCCGACGTCCTGCCTCTCATGGCAGCTCTGGCATGTGGGCGTGACCCCCGTTGACCTCTCAGACACAAAACGTGTGAAGACAACCGGGGGCTCGTGTCTTCCATCAGGGCGGCTGTAATTGGGTCTCAACGCTCCGTTGTTCCACTAAATTACCCGCTGACACAGCCGGGCCTCCTTGGCCTATGCGGAGTGTCTTGCCCGCTGCACCCCCTAATTGGTGCTCGACCCCCCCCCACACACCCCCCCCCCCCCCAGGAGCATTTAAGCCACACAAAGCTTCTTGCAGCTGGGGTGTCAGGCTGCATTAGTGCAAGCGCCTGACCAACAGGAATATGAACAAAATATTGGCCTTTGTGTCGGACCAGATGGCCATTTAATTGGGCTGACTTCTCCGTGGATGAGAGCATGAACGGGAGAGGGGGGGGGATGGACGCCCGAGCTCATCTGATCGAGCGGCCGACCGGAATCCGACGGTGGGGGCGATGGATGGATGCGCGGTGGTGTTTGTAAGCCTCTGCTACACCTGACTGGACCCCCCCGCTGGGTGTACCGCTGTAATCCAATTAAGCTATAAAGCAAAAACATCAATAGGCCCGAGGGGGGGGGGGGGGGGCGGCGGTGTCAGCGCCGTTAAAAACGGCCGAGGCCTTCCGCAAAAAAAAAAAAAAAACCACCAAACCGGCGTCTAATGCAACGCGACGCGCTCCGGCGAAGCGCTCCAATTAGTTCGCGCGCTTTCGTTTCATCACCGTTTCCCCGGCTTCCGCTTCCCTTCCCGATCGAATTAGGTGGTCAAAGTGGACGTTTCTGAATTCACGGAAGCCCGTGTGAAACTTCCGGGGCTTGGGACGGAAAGGGCGTCTCTGGGATTCCGGGAAAAGAGACCCGCGATGGCGGGAAAAGGTCGGGGGGTCGCAGGTGAACAGGTGAATGCGTCAGTGGGCGAGGGGGTGTACAGGTGCAATGGGGCGAGGGGGGGGAGGGAGGGAGGGAAGAGGGTGGGGGGGGGCGTATAAGACTAGTCAAGGAGGACCCTTCTGCCTGGCTGCGCCCTTTCTCTGGATCCAGCAGGAATGCAGCCCGCGGAACTTGGCTCCTGTCGCCTGGCATCTCGTCAAGCGGATCCACAGACAAGAAACCAATTGTCAGATAAAGTGGGTCAGCGGCGGCTTACCATTACCCTCTCGCCTCGCCTGTGGACGGGACGACGTCGCCCGGCTTCCTCTTTCCCGCCACGTCATGCTCACCCTCACCCCCCCCCCCCCCCCCCACCAGAGAGAGACGCACAGGAGGGCGGAATTACTGCGCGCCGCATCTTAATCACCTGTTGAGCAAACGCCCCAAGACGCTGTGTGTGGGGGTGTGTGTGTGTGTGTGTGTGTGTGTGTGTGTGTGTGTGGGGGGGGACAACCTTTGGACAACAAATGGCCATGGATGATGTTATATATGGGTGTGGTTTTATATATATGTATATACATATATAGATGTATATATATATATGTATGTGTATATATATATGATGTTAGTATGTTCCTGAGGGGAGTTGGGTGAGTGTTCTGTGGGGGGGTACACTGCTGCAGCTGCAGCCTCCTAGTCCAGTCTGCAGAGTCAGAGGGGCTGTCTGCAAAGGCGTCCGAGTCTTTGCCCCCCCCTTCCCCACTTTATCGCAAATAACAAAACGCCCGTATTAGTAGCGCCCTCCGTGCCCGTTACTCGAGTCAGCCGTCAGGTCATGTGACTCAACAGGGAAGGGCAGAGACGCGCTGGCATTTTCTCTCATGGAGCGCATTAACACTGAAACTTGGAGGAGGAGGAAAGGCGGGGAGGGGGGGGGCGACTTTAAAAAAAAAAAAAAAAACCCCAAAAAAAACTGTTTGTGTAAAGTCTGTGAATGAAACGTGAGGAACATGGGTCTAATCTAAACAAGCTCCTCTTCCTTTTTAAATCCAAAATTGGTTCCAGTGGTACGCGGTTTGCGAGGCCCTGCCCTATCGCTGAGTCACAAACCACATCTGACATTTTGCGAAAAAAAAAAACGCTGTTCAAATAAAAAAAAAAAAAAAAGGGGGGGGGGGTGAGGAAAAAAAAAAAAGCAGATTTGTGCAACGTGCCACCTGCATGCCGTGAGTAACTGTACCTTGTTTGTCTAAGAGAGGAAAGTGGACAGTTCCCTGTTAGTCTAAGCTCTATTCATCCTGCTTGTGTCTTTAATGAACCACATCCTCCATCCTAGCTGTCGCCATTCATTAACTCCCCCTTTCATCTCGCCCCCCCCCCCACCACCAACCAACCCACCAACCCTTAAAGAAACCACGCTCTCCACAGAAGATAGCCGAACACAAACACAGGCCCCTATTAAAAAAAAAAAAAGAAAGAAAGAAAGACAGAAAGAAATCCAAATCTGCCACCCAATCCTGACTCCAAATCCGAGATGTAGGAGTGGAGAGAGGCGCATGAATAGCTGAATGAGCATCCATGAAAAGGCGGATACACACAACCTGTCTGACTGACAACACAAGAGCTTTTCATGCTCCATTAGGGGGGCTTCACAACCAGTGTGGTTTCATGGCATCGCTGGAAAAACGCTCCTCTCCGCCGCCGCCGCCGCTCTCAAGGCGAGCATCATCCGCTTCAGCGGGTCCTTTTCGCCCAACGCGCTGTGACAAATGACACGGCGTTCTCGGGTTCTCGGGATTTACTCCGCAGTGTGTGCACAGTCACTACATTTGTCCCACAACAGTGGCCACAGCAATCAATTATCATTAGTGGTTTGTTTGCCGAGCTCAAATGGGGGGGGCGGGGGGCTTAAATCATCAGCGATCCCATCCGCTCTCAATGGACTACACTCCCAATCTGACTGGCAGCTTTTTCTGTTCCCTGGAAAACGCACACATGCGTGCGCGTGTGGGTGTGTGCGCGTTCCATGCCGGGACCCGTCGGTAGCGCCTTGGACTCCGAGGGATCAGAGGGACGGGGGCGAGAGGGGAAGCGGGTGGCGGAAAAGTGGAAGCAGACCGGAGAGCCGCAGCCTCTCGCACGGATTTGCTCCGTAGATGGGAGGAGGAGGGGGAGGAGGAGGAGGAGGAGGGGGAGGAGGAGGGGGGGCTGAGATGCCGTGCGGATCACCGCGGATCCGGGCCGCGAGGGGAGCAGCGGTAGCAGGGATTACGCCGGACTCGCACCCCGAGTCTCTCGTCTGGAAGACTTGCGCTCAATAAAAGGGAATTTTTGGACACGCGAGGGAACCGCTTATGGTGGAGGTGTGTGAGTGTGTGTGTGTGTGTGTGGGGGGGTTAAATCATAATGCACCTGTCTTGACTGTTTGATGTGGTGGGCTGTGGGAATGTGGGAAACCCCCCCCCATGTCAGATGGATGTTGATGTCTGTGCTTCAACTCACCCAGAAGTGCGCGTGGCAGTTGACCACCATGGTGCGCTCGATCAGCTCGTCGGGACACTCCAGGAGCGGGTGCCCCGAGACCACGCCGGCGTTGTTGATCAGGATGTCCACCTCGCCCACGTCCCGCCGCACCTTCTCGGCGGTGGAGTACACGCTCTCGCGCTTCCCCACGTCGCACACGTAGGTGTAGACCTGCGGCTGCGGCGGGGGGACCTCCTCCACGCCCCCGACCGGCTCTGGAAGGCGAGCAGAGCCGGGGTGCAGACCTCCATCTGCAACGACATGACGGTGGGGGGGAAGGGGGTCGTGAGGGCCAGACTGGGATTATGGAGATTACGGTCACCTTTCTGGGAGGAGAACAGAATCCACCTGGGTTCAACAAGCGTGAGGGGTTTCAAATAAATAAATAAATAACACCTCCACGGGGTGCTGGGGCGTCAGAGCGGCGTGGAGACGGCGGCTCTGCGTTTAATCTGGGTCCGGAATTTCAGATTGACTTGGCTGTGAAAGCGGAGATCGGCTGCAAAGGCGAGACTCACCGTCTTTGGCCGCGGGAGCGTCCAGTTCGTGGTAGATCTGCCGCACCATCTCCGCCGTTTCCTCGTTGCTTTGGCTGTTTATGTCCCACAACACCAGTATCGCGCGTCTCCGGGCGAACTCCTTGGCGAACAGCCGCCCGAGGCCGCTCCCAGCCCCGGTGATCACGCACACCTGTCCCGCCACGCTCTTCTCCTTGGGCCGGACGACCCACTTGGAGCCGGCGGTCACGAAGGCCCAGAGCACTTTGAGGATGACCACGAAGAACTCGGCGATGATGATCATCATCTTGAGCGGCGCAGTCGGACGCGCGGCGGAAGGCGGCGGAAGGAGGAGCGCAGGGGGGGGGTGCAGGAGGAGGATGGAGCGGCGCTCGGCCGTCGGGGGGACGAAAAAAAAAAAAAACAACAAAACTTGGAGGGCGCAAAAGCGCGGCGCACACGCGTAAAAGTGCCGAAAAGACGCACGAGTTCGGCGGAGGAGAGAGACGCGGCGCGGTCGAGGGTCCAGATGCGACTACAGGTCTGCTGTGAGTTACGAGCAGCTGCTGCGGACTGTGCCTCCTACTTCCTCCGCCGCTCCTCAGCCGCTCGTCTCATTCCCACTCGCGTCTCGCTCGCTATTTATCTAGTCCACCCATCAGCACCAGACCCAATAGGACTGGGGCTTGAGCGCCTGTCAGAGCGAAGCGCCGGGTCCAGACTCTACACCCAGAGGTGATATAATCTGAGAGGTTTTATCTAACACTTGACGATTCAGGGGGAAGCACAAAAGAGGCGCTCCACAAAGCCACCGCTGAGCCACCCATACCAATTAGTTTGTGAAAGTGTCCAAACAGGAGACTGAGCTCTCCGGCTGCGACTGATTTATTTTTTTATTTCATTAGACATCACCGCCTGGCGGGTTTTTTTTTTTTTTTTTTTTTTTTTTTTTAAGGATAAAGATGTATTCCAAATTAAACGAGGTTGAATGGGGGAGTGTTACGGGTCATCGTGTCGTACCTTCAGGTTAGAATAAAGACTATTAAGCGTGCTTTGAAAGTTTATATCATGTGGTTTCTTCTTTTTTTTTCCTGAGCGTTTGTCTTTCTGTGATCCAGTGTGATTTCTGTTTTTCGACGTCACTCCAGCACGACGGCGTTCGCGTGGGAGAAAACGCTGTTTCTTTTTACTTTTTTAATTCAAAATAAGTGAATTGGACGGAAGCCGAGGGAGGCTGGTTGCAAATGTCTCCGCCAGGCAATATAAAGAATCCTTCAAAATAACTCGCTGGCCCCAGATACTATAGAATATGTATGGACAGAAGCAAGAAAAGGTTACGTAACACCGTTCCATTAAGATCAAATCCCCCTCCGGCTTTGATCTTTTTGAAGATCAAGGGTCCCTCCGGAATGCGGAATATCACTAAAACTTAATCATCTGCTTCTTGAGCCATTATTGTGAACATTTCTTGGAAGTTTTATTGGAAATCCGTTTACAACTTTTCGAGTTATTTTGGTCGCAAACAAACAGATCAACGCTGTTTTTAGTCACAAACAGATGAACGCTACGAAATAAAACCCTCGCTTTGCGGAGGTAAAAGTAAATTTTTTGAAAAAGGAATTAATGTTGTTGATTAAACTTTAATAAACTACAGGAAATTACTTTTGCGATATGACAGCGGTGATAACCAGAGTGTAAGAAACTAAATCCCATAATTTGTCTTGAGCGGTTACTGATATATCACCAGATTAGCTCTTACAAACACAGTTTATTTATTTATTTTTAAGGAATTATAAACTTTGTAAGCGACGGCTCTTTCTAGGAGACTTTGTAAATAAAGATTTAAAACTAAGCTGCGGTCTTTCTACCGTGTGCGGGCTTTCTTTTTTTTTTTAATGTCGCCGAGACGCCACCAGGCACTTTTTTTTTTAAAAAACAGACAGGGACCCATTGATGGGGGATAAATGGGACCACCACCCCCTCTACTGGTTAAACTGGTGTCTGGACACGATGGGGGTTTCTGGTCAGGCAGCTTGAAGGGGAGCCCGCCGGGGGAGGAGGAGGGTCCTCTGCCCTTTAACGCGCGCATGCGCAGAGGCCGCCTCCTCTTTCTCGGTGGACGCAATGGCGGACGCAGAGTGAGTGTTCGCCTCCGCCTCCGAATCCGAACCCATCCGTCACGGGGACGACCGCTGCCGCCGCTTTCACGCCGCTAACCGGCCCTCTAGCCCCCCCGCACGCCCCCGGGCCGCGGTTATTGTCTCGCACCGGCCGCGGACGGCTCGTCGGGAGCGTGTAGAGAGGAGCCGAGTGTGTCCATCATGGCCGGCTCCTCCGCCCCAGACCGCGTTCAGCTCCGTTTTAAGGAGGCAAGGGCGGAGGGGGGGGGCGCCGCCTCACTGTGCGTTTAGTGACGCTCCTGGGCTGCATGTCCGGCCAAGAGAGGCGGTAGAGAAGGAGCCGGAGCGGTGTTTCGTGTAGCCTTTAGCTCCCCGCGGCCCCGTCCGCCCGAACCCCCCCCGGAGGAGTTCGGGCGACGAGGCCGCGACCCGCCGGGTCTAAACTGTCCGAACTGTGTTTCTGGGACAGAAAAAAAGTTCCGGCGGTCCCTGAGAGCCTGCTGAAGAGGCGGAAGGCCTTCGCCGCCATGAAGGCCGTGCGAATCAAGAAGATGCTGGCCGAGAAAAAGGTACCGGTCCGCCTTCACCCCCCTCCCTCCGGGTTCGGTCGGTTCTGATCCGTGCGCTGAAACGGTCCCGTTCCAGTCCCGGAAGGTGAAGAGAAAGCTGATCTTCAAGAGGGCCGAGAAGTACCACAAGGAGTACAGGACCATGTACCGGCGCGAGGTCCGCCTGAGCCGCATCGCCCGCAGGGTGGGGAACTTCTACGTCCCGGCCGAGCCCAAGCTGGCCTTTGTGATCCGGATCCGAGGGTGAGGACGAGGGCTGGACCCGCTTTCCCTGCTCCACGTTCACATGGGCTGCTGCGGTACCGCCGGCGCGGTTGAATAGGTGACGTGCAGGCAGCACGTGGTGACTAAAGCATCGATACGTGGCGTGAAATGACGATCCGCAGCGCAATTCTGCTGCAATTTGCCTTTTCTGTGTCTGCTTGGGCTCAGCGGACCGTCAACACGGTGACCAGAGAGTTTAATTTGAGTTGAACGGCTCTCTGAAGATGCAAAGTCACCATGTTGGAGCTCACCTGTTGCCTTCAGTGTTCAGCAGCAGCCCATGGGGATGTCTAAGGCGTGTGGTTAATGATGTGCTCTCTTTCCCCGACTTATCGACTATGGTGATGCACTCGTTTTCTAATAAGCCAAATGTTGCTGAAACCACGGCGCTGCGTCTCGGTCGGAAGGCTGCGCGTGGGTGTTTCGAAGCTCACGGTTGTGTCGTTTGTCCAGCATCAACGGGGTCAGCCCCAAGGTCCGCAAGGTCCTGCAGCTGCTGCGTCTGCGCCAGATCTTCAACGGGGTGTTCGTCAAGCTGAACAAGGCCTCCATCAACATGCTCAGGATCGCTGAGCCCTACATCGCTTGGGGGTGAGTCCGTCGCGACCCTGCTCTGACGTTTGCCGCGCCGTCGCCAAGCATTCCCGGTGCTCCTCGTGGGCCGGCGGCACGGCGCGCCGTCCTCAGTCGGGGATGTGGTTGATGATGTCGAACTTTTTTCCCCGGCTTATCGACCATGGGGAGTCAAAACGATTCAAAGCCAACTTTGTCTGAAACCACATTCCCTGACAGCGAGGACGGTCGGTCTGGTTCTGTAAATGCAACAGTTCAGTCAACTCCTCAGGAGTTGTGATTATTTTTGTTTCATTGATTCATACGGTGCCTTCGGGATGCCTGGTACTGCAGGAATAAAGCCAGGCTGTGCTTGTGTCGGCACTTGTGTGAATACACCTACTGGACCACAGGGTTCTGAAATGTTCAGGTCAATCAGGTGCAGCTTGCCCATGAGCAAGCCATGCTGCTGGAATGGTGCTAACATCACTGCAGCTGTCAGCCTGTCCCAGATAATCCACAGATGTTGTCATCATCCCAGTCCCACAAGGTCGTTCTCCAGCCAGGTTTTCTGTCCAACCAGGTAGACACGGGTAGGACATAAATCCAGATGTTGTAGGACTGGATGGACCCGTGATCTTCAGTAGAACAAGTTTGACCCACTGAACATGTCGTGTGTCCGTAGCTTCTGATGGTTACATTCTAAAAGTGACAGTTCTTTACTAAGTGGTTTTCTGTCACTTTGGCACCGAGTGTGACAGATCTTGATGCCCGGTCATTTTAAATAAGCACACAGCTGCTGTGTATCAGCCATTGAGCCCTGTGTCACCCTCTTTCCCACCAGCTACCCTAACCTGAAGTCTGTGCGCGAGCTGATCTACAAACGTGGCCACGGCAGGATGAGGAAGCAGCGCATTGCCCTCACAGACAACGCCCTGGTGGAGAAGGCTCTTGGTAAGCGTTCCATTTTACTCGACGTCCGCACGCGGCGCTGCTACACCTGCGTCTGGTGTGCCGCGTTGTCGCTGACTTTCCTTGCACCGTTTGGACGAAGGCAGCCTTACCTGTGGTTGATGATGCAAGCTTTTTTCCCCGTCTTATCGACTATGGTGAAAAACCTCAGAACTAAGCCAGTTGGGTCTGAAACCACACGCACTTCCAAGATCCCGCTGATGGTCATCCTTAATGTCGCTGTTTCCGACGGTTCGGCTTCATTCTAACGCATCGGATTGGCTTTTCAGGCAAATACGGTATCATCTGTGTCGAGGACCTCATCCACGAGATCTACACAGTTGGGAAGAACTTCAAGCCTGCCAACAACTTCCTGTGGCCCTTCAAGCTGTCTTCACCCCGCGGTGGCATGAACAAGAAGACCACCCACTTCGTGGAAGGTGGAGATGCTGGCAACAGGGAGGATCAGATCAACAGACTGGTCAGGAGGATGAACTGATGTATTGGTGAGTGTTGGAGGTCTCGTCACACAGAGCAGACGAACGTGGTTGATGATGCATATTCTTTCCCCGACTTATCGACTATGGTGAAAACCAAGCTCTACATTAAGCCAAATATGTCTGAAACCACATTGAACTAGGAGATCTATGCAAGAGAATGCAACTGCATGTTGCCCTATTTGGAAACTAAGCCATAAAGAACATGTTTTTACTTCATTTTACAAAGGTTTTTTTTTTCTTGTCTTTCAGGTTTTCTAAGGACTCAAATGTACAATAAACATATAAAAAAAGTATGTTGGTCCTGTCATTACTGTGATGGTGTTTGGGTGTGCTTTCTTTAAGGGATGACGTCTGTGTTCACAAATGTTGAATTCAGAGGAATATAAAGGGATGACGACTCAAATATTCCGAGTCATCAGTGGTCATTGAGGGAATCCAAGGTCACCGTGGCGGAGATGTTTAGATGTTAGATCTATGCCACCCTTTTTTTTTTTTTTTTCTAAAATCGTGGCTGGATGTGGATGTTTTACATTTTTAATTTCTCAGCCTGTCGGCTGTGTGGAAGCCTGTTACCATGGCGACGCCTTAACTCCGTTAGCATTCCCCGCGTCGGGCGCTAGCACTGCGGCTCCGGACGGACCCCTCGGCTCCAGTCGCTCCTTCCCCCCCCTCCTCCTCCAATGAAACCGGGATCGAGGGCGGCACCAGCGGCTCCCAGATGTTGACCTTCCAGCTGCAGACGTCCGTCCCGCCCGCGGAGCCTCCGTCGGGCTGCGGCCTCGGCGGCCCCGGGTGTCCGGCGCCGAGGAGCTTGAGGATGGGAGCAGGTGGAGGACGAGACGCGTCCAGACGCAACCACACCGGGACGTTCCCGGAGATCCAGCCCCTCCACAGTGAGTCAGCATGCGTCTGCGGCGGCCCGAGGACGCCCAGATGTGCAGCACATTTTAGGGTTAGGAGCGGGATGCGTCAGATTAAACACTTAATCCCAGCCTTTCTGCTCATTTTAGGACAGTGATTCTCACCCTAGTAAGATAGCTACCTCCCAGGTTTGAGTCTGGGAGATAACATGTGAAAATATCTGTACGTAAATGTAAGGATTTGCCCCCAATATAAGCTTTTCTGTTGTTTGGTGTTATTCATCCCCGTCGGTGAAGTGCACCCATTCCGCCGCTAGATGGCGCCGTCGCCCCCAAAACCGTCCCCCCACGCTGCCGGTCCAAGTGTGACGTTCACGGTGCATGCTCTCCACACTTGTGCTGCATTTTTACATGTGTTTTAAACATCTCTAACTTTCTAGCCTCAGGGTTAGAGAGGACCAGAACTGTTATTCCTCCATTGCAGAGAAACGTCGACAAACGCGACCTTCAGCATCCGTTCAGCCTCTCCCAAGAGCTCTCCCGCAACCACGCCGGCCGGCCCTTCGCCCTGGGGTGACCAGACTTTTAAAAGCCTGAATAGACTTGTAGTAATATTTATTACTCTGTCTACAGAGGACCTTGTGTGCTAAATTTACGTCATCCTCCAAAACATCAAGATCGAGTTTATAATCGAGTGTGTCTCCATTTTTCCCACAGCTACACTTCTAGATATGAACCAAGCACAAGTCCTTCCGTTCTCTTTCCCCCGACTTTGGTCCTCAAAGGCAGAAACACCTTTCTAGCCGAGAACTGCAAGCTCAGCAGGTATTTCTCTGTTTGGGTTTCATCTCAATCAAACCAACCGCACCGGTGACCTCCATCCATCTCCTGCTGTCTTGCAGGCCCAGTGTGAATTACCCAACCTACAAACTCCTGACTGTTAAAGACAACCAAAAGAGTGAGTTGAGGCCATGCTGAGGTTGGGTGGGGGGGGCATTTTGAATGATGTGTGTTTGGTATGTGCATGATCACGTTTGACGTGACCCCCCCCCCCTCCCCCGTTGTCACGCAGGGCAGTCGTACCCAGACCCGATGGTCGGGGCCTCTCGCTCTTTCCACCACAGGATATCTGAGCTGTCCTCTCTGCAGGGGGAGACTGTTAGGCAGGAGAAGCGTCTCAAAATGAAGAAGAGCCGAAAGGCTCCGTCATGACAATCAGCTTCTTCCCAGTCCCCCCGTTTCAGGATCCAAACCGGGGAGTCCGTGCCAACCGCGGCGGAGCGGAACAAAGTGTTCGCGGCGCCTTGTTCTTTTCAGTTCCTCGCTGTGACCGCTTGCTTGTCCGCCGTCATATTTGTTTCCTGCCTAACATGGTTGATCTTCCTGCTTTAGCGTTCCTCGACCTGAGTGATTCCTTTTCGATTCGTCATATGGTATTTATCGTTGCAAAGTCCAGAATTTATGACAAATATAGGCTGATAAAAGTAGTTTAACTCTCAGCTGACATGAACTTACATGAAGGTATTCTGTTTCCAGTTCCAGTATTGCCTCTAGAGACTATTACTTATATTTGTCACCATAGCAACTGTATGTTGGAATGTCATCACAACTCTATTTAAAACTTGACAACCCGTGTAAAATCTTAGGTTGAATTTATTAGTTTAGCAAAACCATTATTGTGCCTTGTTTAATGTCTTCCTGAACCCAAATAAATTTATTTTTCTTAACTTTACGTTACTTTTGTGGGCACTTTTGAGCAGCTTTCATGTTGATTTAGGAGCCCAGGCTTCTCCACCATGTGTTAGTTAAACAGGGATAGAATTTCGTTGTCGTTTACTCTGAATCAGAGTCCATCCTGTGGACACCATCACCACTTATTTGTAATTTAGAGTCTCCAATCGACCTAATGTGGAGGTTTTTCTGACTATAGGAGGCAGGAAGACATGCAAGGCTTCACCTTGGACTCTTCTTGTATTAAGACTATACAAACCCCAACTTACTGGTTACAGCACCAACCTGCTGTAACTGGTATTTCCTAAAAAGAAAGAAAAATTCCCAACCTCCAACATTCCAGGACGAGTGCCATCTAGTGGGGAGGGAACAGACTGCACAATCAAACACCTGCCTCAGGGGGGACGTTCAATTTATTCAGAAATTCAATTCATGCATTAATTTTGGCGCAAATTAAATTGTTGAATTCAAAAATTCAACAGAGCACGACAAATCTGTGAGGAGATCATTAAACCCTGTGCTTTTCCACTTGAAATCTGCACCGTCGGTGACGCCTAAGTCTAAAACAACCTCTTGAAAAAGCAAATGGAAAAGCAGGTGGGGTCAGCATCGTGGCTGGAGGGGCGCATCCAGTGATGCAGCTTTGTCATGCTGTTGCGGACTTCATCCAGACACACCTGCTCGTCCATCTTGAAGGCCGTCACGTCCGTGTGGTCCCGCAGCAGGCGCCCGCTCTCGATCAGCTTCTGGAAGACCTGTCGGGGGAGCGAGTGAAGACGGGGGGGGGGGGCAATGGACGGCAGGGGGCGTTACCTGACAGACGGACTCGTCCAGGTAGTTCCCCCAGATGTTGATGTGGGTCAGGCTGGGGTTGAACTTCACCGCTCGGGCCAGAGCCAGCAGCCCTTCCGCCCTGATGTTGTTCCAGCTGACCGACAGCCTGGCGGAGGAGCGTCGGGATGAGCTCGGGACGAATAAGAGAAACGAAGACGCCGAAAACCGGGGGGAAGCGCGCCGGCGGGACTCACGCCGTCAGGCCACACGGCGAGGTCAGGACCTTGCTCAAGTGCTGCGCCCCCTCGTTCTCCAGCCGGTTGAAAGACAGGTCCAGCACGTCCAGGGCGGGGTTCTTCCTCAGCGCCTCGGCCAGGTGAAAAGCGCCGTCGCAGCCCACGCCGTTGCTGCCGGGTGGCGAAGACGGAAAAGAAGGAAGGGGCGGGAAGGTCGAGGCAGGCGTGAGCGTGGAGGCTCCGGGCGGTGGGCCTCGGGCGTGGAGGCGTTTGAAGGCTCGCCCGTACCACTGCAGGTCTAGGTAGCGCAGGCTGCGGTTCAGCTTCAGGCCCTCGGCCAGCCGCTCCATCCCCGCGTCGTCCACGCCCGTCATCCCCAGATGGAGCTCCAGCAGGCCGCTGTTCATCTCCAGCATTTTGGCCATGTGATCCACCCAGTATTCCTGACGGCGGCGGAGCTTCAGTTCAGGGCCGAGTCGACGGCGGCGATGGCGGCGGCGGAGGCTTCAAACCGGCGCCTTTACCTGGTGGCCGTTGAGCAGAGCGCCGCTGAGGTCAATAGAGCGGAGGGAGCAGTTACTCCTCAGCACGTTGGAAAAGGTGACGACGCTCTGGATGCCCTGAGGATCAGCGTTGGTGTGGTCAGTGCGTTTACCTACCCGTGTGTGTGTGTGTGTGTGTGTGTGTGCGCGTGTGTGTGTACCAGGTCACACGCAGACATCTCCAGCTCCATCAGGGTGTCGTTGACCTGCAGCATCGTGGCGAGCATCACCGCTCCCACGTCACCAATCTTGTTCCCTGATAGTCTGAGGGAGCACAAGGTGTGGTTGCTCTGCAGACAGACGGGCAGACAGACAGACAGACAGGCAGACAGGCAGGCAGGCAGACAGACATACAAGCAGGCAGACAGACAGACAGGTAAACGTCTGGTTACAAGAAAACAATGTCTCTCTTGCTCGTTAGCGTTGGACACATTTGGACCTTGAGAACGTTTGCGAGGTCTTGAGCCCCGTCTGCCTGAAGCTGATTGAATCGCAGATCCAGAGATCTGAGGGCTGAATGATTCTGTTCAGTGAAATGAAGAAATAAATACATTTAAAAAAAGAAATTCATACATTAAATTCATTCCAGGTCAATCTGAATGTGCCAGAGACCTGTCCATTGTTGTCCTTACCCCTAAAAGTCCAGCCAGGTGTTTGAGCCCTTGGTCGGTGATGTGATTGTGGCTCACGTCCAGATCTGTGGAGACAGGGGACGAGACGAGGCCGATGCAGCCGGGACGGCCGCGTCGGCGAGGTCTCCGTCTGCCTGCTCACCTCTCACGGCGCTGCTGTTCTGCAGACATTCGGAGAGAACAAGGACGTCTTTGTCGTCGAGTTTCTGGACAGATTTCTGCCATTTCTTCCCTGACAGGTTCAAGGTGACATTTCTGCCAAACATCCAAACACAGGAATGACATGAGGTCAAGACCAGATACTCGTGGTGTGTTTAGGTGCAGACTACAGTCAAACCATCAGTATCAACTTAAACTGGTGCACTGAAAACACTTTGCTTTGCTGTAGCGCTAACATATGACTAAATAATAAAGACATTTCATTTGCAATCTCAATATAATAATGAAAAAACGTAATTATGTTCATCTGAAAATCACAAAGATGGTTTATCAATAAAGTCGGAATATTGAATTCTGGGACAATTTACACGTTAAATGTGAAAAAAAAACGTTTTATTATGATTAGAAATAATAACTCCGTCTAATTTAAAATGCGAGACACGTTTGCAGACAACTGTTGGAATTCTGGAGCTCAAACTGGTGCACCTGAACGCATCATCGACTTTCTAAATTAGGCTCAGCTTGGCTCCCTAATTAGCGGCAATTGAAGCCTCTGTTCGCGATTAAACACACTCACTCGGTCAACAGCGTCTTTTCCAGCACTTCCAGAATGTGCGGGTTTGCCTCTATTTGATGTTTGGCGCAGGCAGAAGTGTAAGATTCTGCAAAACCGGCGTTAGGAGCCGCCATGGCCGGGTGACTGTTGGTTGCCGTGGCAACAGGTGAGCGGTGTCGAGTCTGGATTGATGGGTTAAATGAGCAATAGGAATCCTTGAGATGCCTTTAAACTGCCAAAGAGATCCAGAACAACAGTCTTGGTGTCTTTCTTTCTGCATTTGCTGATTGTGATTGCTGATTTGCTGATTGTGATCAAGAAGAGAGCAGTTGTACCACACTGTGACATACATGCAACACTACGCTGACCCTTTGACCTCCGACTCTTGAAAGTTCGTGTCAAAACCTCATTGATCCTCTGACCTTTAGATTTGGTGCTTTTTTTTTTCTCGAGGACTCGCATACACAATAATGACCGTCGCCGCCAGCCAAATGCCTAAAGGACTGCACAGAAACATAATCTACATAGATGCCATATTTTCCGAGACAGACGGAAAACTGTGCCTCCAGTTTGCAGAATGTGGTGCTTTCCCACATTTGACGTCCTTCTGGAGGGCAACACTCGGTTTCATTGTCTTAAAGGCAGACAGCAGAGAGCAGCAGTCGTCTCTGCCTAAATAGAGGTTTTATGAAATCAAACTGAACTGTGAAGTCAAGCAAAACAATGCTGGATCGTGGTTTTTGGATGTGCTGTATGAACAGGAAGAGTAATGTCCAGTTCCCTCCTGTCTCTGGGCGTGTTTGTCTTCCTCCCTCCCTTGCTGAGGACGGTCAGGTGTGCATTTCATGCATACGCACACACACAAAAACACTGACCCAGAAACGGGCTCTGAGGGAAGGTATTCATGCTCAAATGCAGGCCGTGTTTCCATCTTCTTACAGCCTTTCAGTCGTCTCTTTCAACAGCCTTGAAATAAATAGACCTGAAACAGAGCGGTGAAAATGTGGTCTTTAATGGGAGCTGGATTGCTACCTTTCCATTGAGAAGGGTTGTCCTTTCATTTTAGCTCCTTTTTCGCTCATTTTAGCCAGCACAGAGTACAGTGATTTTAATTGACTGGTCGATGTTGCAGATGCAAGACTTTTTTTAATTACATCTTCGAAATAAATTTCAATTATATTATTAAAACAAACCCAGATTTAAGTTTGTCATTGTTGTGTGTGAATATAATGTCCATAAGAGCGAGAGCTCTTAATATCATAGGAGATCTTTGTCTATGAGTGAGACGTCTCTCTCCGAATGAGGATCTCCGTCAGGTGCAGATTGCAGATGTGTTCCACCTGAGGATGATCAGAGATCCTGAGTCCTGGTTGGCTGTTCGGGAGGCGTCGGTTCATACATAAGATGAAGGATCCATTTCCGGCTGCTTTCTGTGGTGTGAGAGAAAGCGAAATTTGAGATCAACGCAGTTTAAGTGTGAATGAACGTCAGGGCAGGAGAAGTCAGATTAAGTGTTTAAGAGGATACCGGCCGATGGCCTGTAAGGTCCGGTATACGGTATTGGACTCTTAAACAACTTTTTCTGACGGAAAAGGCAGAGATGCGGTCACAAAACGGGAGAGAGTGTGTGCTTGAGAGCCTGGATTTTAGCTCGAAAGACAGAGGGAGGGTTTAAAAATGAAAGTCCTTCAAAGATCTGAATGCTGAGAGAGGGGGAGGACAGTTGATCCGCAGAAACAAGTGTGAGAGCACAAGTTTGGGAAGCGAAACGGGCCAGAAGCCCAGGGAATGGAAATTTGCTCAGTGGGTGCAACACAGAAGGCAAGGCAAATGAGCAGTCTGAGGGAAATTCAAGTATTGAGAGTTGGGGAGCAAAGAGGCGATTTCAGCTTTGCTGAAACTGACGTTTATTTGATCAGAAGACGTCAGTTTGGACGATTTGTGACAGGGGCAATGGTTTTTGTATCATATTAAAATCACAAGTTCTGTGAAAACACCAGACTGATGTTTATTTTCTCAGAAAACACCAGTTTTCATGTGATCATGGGAGTTATTGGGGGTGTCCCAGTCAATGAAAGCAGTGAGGGTGGCAGAGAGTGACAAAAGGGCTTGAGAACTAAGAATGAAACTGTAGTAGTGAGTTTGATACTACACAGCTTCTGAAAGAGCTTTATTTTGGGTTAATGGTGCTGAGGGGGGGGGGTTACACCCAAACCAATGAGGCGTTTCAACCATCAGGGGTTTGAGCACATACACAAATTGTGCAAAGGGACAGTGATGTGTGGTGGTGGTGGGGGTCGTGACTGTGGGGAAACCAGTGAAACCAGACTGTTGTAATTGTGGCGGGAGCCACAGTCGATCTTATTGGGGAAGTGAAATGTTAAAAAGTGGAAGCACAGATCTGAATGAAAGAAAGTATCATATGCAGAGGCTGTTAAACTGGGAAGTCTGGTAAAGCGAAAAGAAGGGGGGGGGGGGGGGGGGGATAATGGCAGCAGGCTGCAAAAGCACAAGAAGATAAAAGAAAAGAGAAAATGGTGGCCTTTATTGCTGGAGTGATGAGTGCAACATATGAAATCAAATCTAAAACTGAAAGGGTTCAGCTTATTGCGAAAGCCTCTGAGCATCATCTGGATGTGAAAGTGTTTAAAATGGGAGGAAGTTGAGTCAAGTCAGGAAAGGGTATGAGTGGGTCGATCACATTAATCACGCTTCAGCGCCAATGGAACACTCACAGTTTGAGTGAACAGGACCTTAAAAAGTGAGAGGAACAAGAAGCCTGATATTGTAAGTGTGTGTTAATAATGGTGCGATAATTAAAACCATCACTTAACGTTGTTTTATATGGACGATCATGCCAGATGATGGGGGGGGGGGTGATGATGGGGTTGAGGGAGAGAATCTGCTCTGGTGTTGAGCAGCGTCGCCACATGTTGTGATCAGTCTGTCAGAGAGGAAACAAGAGGGAGCGATCATTATCCAGTCTGGTGCAAGATAAATACTGCTGCTCTGCAACCAGGACAGAGTCGGAGTAAATGGGTCTGTAAAAAAAAAAAAAAACTGAAGGAAAGTGAAATTAGTGAGGAGCCGAGTGGCGAGATGTCGGGAGTGTAAAATAAAACAAGAAAAGCAAAAGCTACTCAAAAACAAGGCAAGAGGAGACGAAGCAATGCTGTGGTGGGATGAGAAATGCAGGGGGGGTGAGACAGGGGTGAGACACCTGAATTACAACGCTAAAGAGCTGGAAAGATACACTAATCAACCGGAAACCTGGGAAAGATGCGAGTAAACCGGAAAATGACCCCCTCATGGATATCTCATATTTGTATGTAATGTTTGTATTTGTTAGATAAATGAGGGGCTAATTTATTAGAAAATAAGAACACGAGTGCCCAAATATCAAAGTGGATTTAGAAAGACCGAGTAGTGCATTTAGAAGACGAGGTTAAAGGTCATGTAAATGGACGAAGCATGACATGTGGAGGGCTTGTTGGTTCAATTGCGTTTAATAGAAGGCAGCAGTCATGCGACCCTGCGTATGTGCACCGATGCTCCAACTGTGCTGTTTGTATTTAGGTCACTCCACATTGCTCACATCGTTGTCACAATAGCGCTGGTAGCGGGGTGGTGAGCTGCCATTTCTTAAAATTCATCGTATTTATCCTTGTTTTCGTGTTAACCCAGGGATTTGGCAGTAGTCAGTGTCATTCTTTTTATTCCTCTTGTTTGACTTTGGGTTTAGTTAGCGGGTTGTTTGGGGAGATTTGTTGTTTTGGCCAATGGTTCACCCTGAAGGAGGCTCCTTTAGTTTATTCATCCGTCCGTGCTTAGAATAGCTAAGCCTTTGTTGGCGTAATCCTCTTGTGTATAAAATAAATCGGGTCAGTCTCACTTTTATGTTTGCTCCCATTCCTCAGACTGAGACGCAGCAATCCTGTCAAACTCGCTCAATTTACGGTCAAGTTTTGGACCGTGGGCGAGATGAGAACACGCAAACTTCACCCAGAAGGGCCCAAATCCTCCAACTATGAGAGGGCTGTCAGGACTTTGCGCATTTAGGATAATCAAAGAATTTGTAATTCTTTTAAAGATATAAAAGAATTGCGTAATATTCCAGTGTGAGGGATTAGTGCCATCCAGTGGGAAGAGCACAGATTGCACCATGGGACCCCCCCATAAATAAATTAGGCACTGGGCTTTGAAACTGCTCGATTATGGCTGACAAGTTAATAATGGATAAAAACCGGTGTGTTTTCAAGTCTGTCTGTGAGGGAATGATATTTTAACACCCGTGGAGGGACATTTCTATAAATATTATTCTATATGTATGGGATTTGAGTCATTAATTCAAAATAAAGTGCTCGCATGAGGTCTGAATTATGTCCGTTTTCTTGTGCAAATGGACATAAAAGACCTGGCAAAAAACAATAAAAATTCTTCTTTTATACAGGTTGTAACTCGGACTGATCTATCTAATCTGTGTGAAACCAGCCCAGGCTCTAAAAACCCGTTGATAAAGGCTCTCTAGAATACCATCATAAGCGACTGAAACAAACAAACGTGTGTCAACAGGAATGCTCGGTCTCGTAGTTACCTGCGCGTCTGCGAAGGAGGGCAAATCCCGGGTATTTGCCCCCCCCCCCCCACACACACACACACACACACACAGAGTCCAAACTATGTCCGATCTGTGGCAACAAGGCTTGTTGTGCCACAAATCTTCGCCTCCTCCGCTCAAGTGTTCCTTTCAGAATGTAAAGATAAAAAAAAACCCCGAGATAAACCTTTATCATTTCAGAATGTTTGCATGCAGGTTTTTACAGCTGCAGAGAGATAAAGGTGTGTATTACTGCCTGAGTGACTGGGTCTTTCTGCCCCCCCCCCCCCCACCCCCACCCACTCACCCCCGGGTCCCGACTGCTGTAAAATGATTTCCATGTCAGTCCCTCCACCCTTCGTGGTATTTTATATCCTTTTGACCTTGGCGGAGGGACGCGGGCCCAGCTCCAGTGGGCCTGACCTGCCTGACGTTTCACCATAAGATTTATGGAACCCGCCGTGATGGATTCTGCCTCCATCGCCGTAGTAACCTGAGGTTTCATCTGAGTCGAGGGTGGTGGGGGTGAACACACCCCCCAATATCTGCAGTGATTTACACAAATGGAGGTGTATGTCAGGCCAGGTGACGGATGAGGGGAAAATCATCCACGATGATGTCAAGCTCGGATAGGAGGGAAGAGGGTCTTTGTTATTATTACGCTGGCGGCGCTCCAAGGCCGGTCTTCCGGCGAAGAGGCACTGCCAGAGTGTCGTCGTTCCTCTTCCACGGAGCGCGTTATCCTCCATAAATGCTCCGACGGTAATGGCCCACAATAAATAGAGCGTCATTAGCGGGGCGCGCAGCACGCGGAGGTTCACCTGGGGCCAACGTGCAGGCCTCGATACTCTGGGGGGGCGTCGTGGAGTTGAGGGTTTTGAAAGCATTTCACCTGGATTCACCCAACCAGCATCAGTTATCTGCTACCCAGGTCACCCCCCCCTGCTGGAATGTCACGGACTGACACACGCCAAGTCAAACACGCGGCTCTTTAAATAATGACTCACATCCGCCAACATCGAGATAAAAGGCCTCGCCGCCCGATGCGCATAAACCGGCCCGTCGAAGACGCTCCCCCCGCGCACAGACGCACTAAACGTACAGATGTAATGGAGGAAGTGGCGGAGACAAAGGCGCCCATTCATGAGCCTGAAACTGTATCGAACAGAGGGAAACTGTTGTCATTTAACCTTTTGTGGACCCGAGTGTCGGGTTAAAGGCTTCAAAACGTAAAACCGAGCGCGCCACCAAGCGCGATCGGTCACGTTAAAAGAGGGAAATCGTTATAAGAGGAGGGTTTCCTGGTTATTTGTGTCATCTTGAATCCATGGAGACCGGTGCGAACTTGAGCCGGGTGAACACCCATCCACGGATGAGCCTGAGACGAGGTTGGCATTCCCCATAGAGGTGAGAGGGAGCACCCTGTTCACCCCCCCCCACACACACACACACACACAAACACCATTCTTGGGGCAAAACACATTTAAAGAGCGTTTTAAATGTGACAGTCACATATTATTTTGCAGCCCCCCTCCACCCCCCCCACCTGCTGGATGGGAAGAAGCTGCTCCGCTCCGAACTTCTCTCTTCAGTGATTTTAATACAAGATTATCTTGACGTCTTATCAGAGAATCTGAGTCTTTCCTGTGGTAAACCCCTCTTTATTAACGCTCATGAAGGCGTCCTTTCATTGCAGACTGCAGATAAACATTATCCAAAGTCTTCTTGGCTTCTTTATTGAACTTTTTTTTTTTTTTTTTAATAACGCACCAAATAGTTCATCTGGCCGCTCCTTGCTATCCTCAATAGACTCACTTTGTTTTTCAGGTGGCTGCACTTCTTTCGACTTGATGTTTTTACCGTAATTCCTTCCAAACCCGACGTCAGCCAGGGATATTTCGAATTTTTCAGTTGGGATCGGTGCGCGGAGGCCGTCGGGACTTCAATCCGCTTGCAGCTTCGTTTCAAGCGCGCTTTGCTGACGTGCAACGGCCAGACACGCCGATCCTCCCCTCACCATTTCACACACTTTCTTCTGTCTGTCAAGTCGCAATCGTGTGTGTGTGTGTGTGTGTGTTTCATTCCAGTAGCACCATAAACACACACTCTGTCGTGGAACGTTAAGGCGGCGGGCTGAATCCCCATCCCTCTGATGGTCTCTGACAGGAGCACAGCCGGGGCGGGGGGGCACAGTCGGAGGCCTGTCAGGCGTAGGAACACACGCGCTCTGATGTGCGCCTGCAGAAGCGCTGGAGCCACAACAAACCGCACGCGGCCGCTGCGTGTCGGGTCGGGACGCCACCCCCCCCCCCGGCGGAACCTCACTGAGTGATGGAGCGTAACAAACGGATGCTGGGACCCCCGAGCCCCAGAGGTCAACTCGGGGTCGGGATCTTTAAATCCTCCGATCGGACACGCGAAGCTGTTGCTCCAGTTGAGATGAATGCAATTATTGTAGCTTGACCTGCGCCCAAACAGGACCCCACCACACCACACACACACACACACACACACACACACACACACACACACACACTCCTTCTCCTCCTTCTACAAATATTCTTCAGCAGGTAGACTATGAGGGGGGGTCGGCCCCTGGAGCCTTATAGTTCTTATTCCCTGAACGTGATGAAGCTTGGCTGATATTAAGGTGCAGGAACGGGGGGGGGGGGAGAAAAACCCCAAACATGGTTCGGAGGACTCGGCGGGCCCCCCTGGCACACTGGCCTGGAGGCCTGCCAAGTGGTCGCATTCCTCGCTTTCATTTCAGGCGGAGGGGTGGCGGAGGGCGGCCGGGGCGAGGCTGGCAGAGCGGAGCCCAGCCGGAGGAATTCTTCAGGGAGAGAGGGAGAGAGGGAGGGAGGGAGGAAGGGAGAGAGGAAGGGAGGGAGGGGGTAAACAAGAGCAACACAGGTGAGGGAGGCAGGACGCAGGAGGCAAAACAATGGAGGCTCAACCCCCCCCACCCCACCTCCCACCCCCTTTCCCTGTCTCCTCCCTTGCATAGAGGACCCGGGGGAGGCGCTCAGATGTGAACACACGCAGAAAGAGAGGGAGCGAGTGGAGAGAGAGAGAGAGAGAGAGAGAGGGGGCCACAACATGGAAGTCCTGTCAGTCTGATGGGAGCAGGAATGGAGGGTTCTGTTCTTTAGGCTGCTCTGCAGACCTGTTTCTGAAGGGGAAGGGAACCCCGGGGGGGTGGGGGCGGCGGCGGTGGTGGTTGGGCAGCAGGACACGGGAGACGGACGCAGGAATTCCAGGTCACAAGGGCCCCCGCGGCGGAGCCGGGCCGGCTCGGACTGAACCGGTATTCAGACCTCTCCTGGTCATGAGTCCCGAAAAGTAGGGCCGAGGGGGAGACGAGCGCGTTTTCCAAAATCTAGAACTCGATCTGGTCAGGACAGAAGCCTCGGTGCACCCCCCCCCACCACCACCACCACCACCACCACCCAGGATGGGGGCCTCTCTGGAGCTGACCTGCGTCCTGCTGGCCGTGTCCACGCTGGCCAAGAACCTCCTGGTGTCGGGGGGCTGCTCGGGGAACTGCTGCCAGGGCCGAGACCCCGGCTGCTTCACCACCGACTGGAGGATGGACCGGGTGTACGGGACGTGCTACTGCGACCAGGACTGCCTCAAGACCAAGGACTGCTGCTTCGACTACTTCACCGAGTGTCCAGGTGAGGGTGGGGGGTGGGGGTGAGGGTGGGGGGGCTCAATAACACCTAGACGCGTTTCCTTTCGCTGCTTCTGTCCTTCCCACGCCTGCCACCTGTACCTCCTGTCAAACTCTCAGCCCCCCTTCTCCCCCCTTGTTTTTCCAAAACACTCGGCCAAATCTGCGCCTAACCTCATTTCGGTGGACTGGCCCGCATAATGGCATTACCCCCCCCAAATATTCCAAGAATCTGTCAATCGCTCGTAGCAATTACGGTTCCAGTCAAGCAAGCCGAGTGGACCTAATGTGCTCTTGGCCGGCGGCGGGCAAATCCGCGCGCTCGACGGGCCCACATCAAAGCCGCCGCGGCCCGGAGGGCGAGAGCAAAAGGCAGATCACAGGACCTGTTGACTCGAGCGGGCGGCTCCCTCGGCCCCGCTCGTCGGGCAGGAAACGCTAATTCCACAAGCCACGATCAATGCTCCATTGATCTCAAGTTATTTCCTGAATATTTAAATCCGCTTCAGGGAAAAGTGTAATTATACAGTCTGCTGGAGAAGCTTTAGGGCCCCCAGAGGGGTCACCTCTGCCCGCCGGATGAACTCCGGTATTCCAGAGTGAAGTGCTGTAACGCTTTCTCTTTTTTTTTTGCCCCCCTCCCCCTTCCCCTTCCGCGACCCCTCCTGCTCCGGGGGGGTCCAGCCCAGGACTGCAGAGTGAGCGAATGGAGCTTCTGGAGCGGCTGCGCCGTGCCCTGCGCGCCCTCTTTCCGGGTGCGCGTCCGGCAGGTGGAGAGGCAGCCCGGCCACAGCGGAGCGCCCTGCCCCAGCCTGGAGCAGCGCAGCGGCTGCAGGGACTACTGGGGGAGGCACTGCGGCCACAGATCAGGTACCCGACCATCGGCAGGCGGGCCCTCAACACGGGCAAACGTAACGCTGTCCGACCCCCCCCAGGTCCTGCAGTCATCACCAGCATGGAGTTTGGAAAAGCGAGGCCGAAGCGCGACCACTACGGAAACCCCCTGAACCCTGGGTAGGTTTCACCCCCCCCCCCACTGAGCCTCTCAGAGTTTACTAAAATCTTCATCTAAGAGCGCGACCTGACGTCATTCTGACGCCAGGCCGCGGAACCGGGAGCCATTTGGGGGGAAATGGAAGAGAACCTCGTCCCCTCCGTCAGCGGGAGCTCCCTTCAGGTGTTTGCTCACCTGGGTATCTGTCTACAACCCCCCTACCCCCCCCACCCTTTGAAACCAAACACGCAGGCCTTCATAAAGACAGTCACGTATATGAAAAGCATGTGCACAAAGAGACGACCTCAGGACAGAAGGGGGGGGTTTACACAGTTGGGTCTGAGGCCAGCTCCTGTCTGGATTGATCGGTTTTAATATCCCGGACCCCCCCCCTCCCCCCCCCGTAGATTCTGTATGGAGTTCAGGGTGGAGTCCCGCACGCCCCACTGCACCCAGGCCGACCAGCCCCACACCCACTGGATGCGCTACATCACCGAGGGCTTCGTGGTGTGCGTGGCGTGCGAGCCCCCCGCCATGCCGCGCAACGGCAGCAGCTGCCGAGGAGACGGGCAGGAATCGGACAAGTACGGAGACCAGAGGGGTTCGGCGTGGGTGGGGGGGGCGTTATCGTCTGAAGGTTAAACCTGTGTGGTCTGGTGCCGCAGGGACGGCGTGCTCCACTGGCAGGCGGCGGTCAACCACCGGTGCAGCGGAACGTGGAGGAAGATCCAGAAGACGGAGCGGTGCAACTGCCCCCCCCAGCACAGCTTCGTCTTCGTCTGAGGAAAGGCCTCACCCCCCCCTCCCCTCCATCGTCGTAACGCCGCAGGCCTTTGTTGCCAAGCTCCAGACGTACCCTCGACCAGAGATGTTCTATTTATCCAAACAGCTGCGAGAATGTTTCTGCTTTGATGATGGAAGTATTGGTTTCTCCCAGTACACCCCCCCCTCCATCGCATAATGTGGGAAAACAGGTCTGCGGAACATCTGTGCCAGTTTCCAGTCAATTTGAGTGGAGTCGGCAGACGGCATCGTCTCGACAACCGAACTCGGCAACAAAGCGGCTGAGAAGAAAAAGGTATTTGTTCTGGCAACACACGGTCCGATTGTCATGCCCAGCGTTGCTGCATTCTGCGGAGATGATGCGTACAGAGCAACGTTTATTTGAAACATATGACATTTGTCAACAATAGAACAGTTGTATTCAATAAAAAAAGAGTTTAAAACTCCATACATTGTTTAAGAAGATGCTAAATGTCACTCCCCACCCCCCCTTTTTTTTCCATTTTATATGAAACTATACGTTCTGCGAGTGCCCTCTAGTGGCATGTGTGTGTTGGTGCAGACAAGACAGGTAATAAAAATATTTAAAACAAAGAATTGTAAGTCCTGGAGAGATGCCAATGAATAAAAATATGTGAAAAAAATAGTGTGAGCACAGCTGTATCCACAAGAGAAGGCAACAGAGTTCAATCCTCTGTCCCCTTGTGGTACGAATATGCAAGTCCAGAAAAAGGAAACGGACACAAAAAAACGTAGAGCAAAGGCAACAGCGATGCTCCAAGGTCGGAGCAGGCTAAACCAGGCGGACCTGCTAAACGACGGGGGGAAGCTGCTGCGCTGTGGCTCCCCGAGTCGCTCTCCTTCAGCTGACTCTGTGCGACCTCACCAGGACCCTCCAGCGGTCCTTGAGCATGACGCCGGTGCGTCCTTCAAAGTCGTAGTCCAACAGGATGCGGGACCACTTCCCCTGGCCGTGACGTCTGACGCCATCCTGCAGGTACTTGTCCAGCTTGGCCGTCCATTTCTGCCCCAACGACAGGGTTGCGATTTAATCCAACATTTGTCTAGCACGAATGAACATGTGTTGTGATTTTTTTATATTTTTTATTTTACCTGAGGTGCTTTTCTCTTCTTTATTTGGCTTTCTGTGCTGTTTGAGGCATAAACGGTCTTGGACACCAGGTGAGATAATTCTATTAGGGACAGGGGGGACATCCAGGTTAGGTTCGGTTCATGCAAAAACAAGTTCTTCTTCGTTTTCTGCGACTGCCAGTAGCGAGCGTACCATTCTGTGAGATTCTCTTGAGAGACACACATGATTTCTTGCATGTCTCCGGCTTCCATAAATCATCCAGTTTAGTGGACATTAGTTTCCGTTTTGATCTGTGAATTTGGGATTAAAAAAACCTGAGGTTAAAACTGCGTCTGACTGGACACGCAGGTTCTCGTGTCGATTTCTACCCACCTCGCTGCACTCTTCGTCTTTTTCCTGTCGGGACACAGAAACACAGAAGTTTAGGGCCATTCAGATCCAAAAATCGGTGTTTAACGGAGGGAAAGCTCCGTCCTTACTCTTTCTTCTTGGTCGACTTGCTGACCGATTCGGATCGAGATCCGTCCCCCGAACAATCCAGGTCCGGTGACGACTGCAACATCTCTGTGGCTGCCTGAGCGGAGGGGAGGAGGATTAATAATAAAAAAAAAAAACCACACACTGCCATTTTCATGTCCTTCCAAAACAATTGACTTTCAGTGAAGCATTACAACGCTGCGAAAGCAAAACTTATGAGGCTCGTCATTACAACAGCCTACAAAGTTTAACCTTGGTCAATGGCCTCCGTGTAAATTACTCTTCAAACCTTTCATGAATAAGCGGGCCTGTTGGACCCGAGGGGAGGGGGGGGTTAACAGCTTGCCCTTCCAACTAATTTTGATGACAAATAGGCAATTAACCGAGACTGATAACATCACGTCAGCACCTTGACTTGGTCAGAGCGCTATTTAAGTGAAGGACGCGGCGGGGGGCGGAGCAGGTCGCTCGTGACGGCGGGAGCGAAGCGTCCGCACTTGTGGGGGGCTCCTCTACCTGGAGGAGGTAGTCGGACGGGTTCTGTTCCAGATACGCGTCCACGTAAGACTGTATCGTCGACAGCAGGCGGCCGTAGCTGAACCGATTCAGGACCGGGTGGCTCGTCTCGTTCTTGGTCACGATCGCCGACAGCGGGACGGCCACGTTCTGTCGGGTACATGTCAGATGGTGTTTCAGAAGGACGCCGGGCGTGCTCTTGTTTCGCTCATTGGCGGTCGCGTGCAGACCTTCGGGCATTCCAGGTTGGCCCTAAACCATTTGAGGGCGGCGGAGGCGGCAGATTTCTTGCCGTTCTCCAAGCACACGGCCACAGACTGGAAAGGAGAGGGAGCGCGCGTCTTAGTTTGGTCCTCCGAGACGATTTTAAAACGGTGAGCGGCGCCTACCTGGACGAACAACAGGATGTGGACGGTTTTGAACAGGTTCTCATCCACCCCGCTGTTCTTCAGGTCCGCCCAGACTTTGGCAGCAGACATCAGAGGCATCACTTTGGCTTCCGCTTCAAACTGCACGTCTGGAGGAGCAGACGGGCGGAGGGACGTTCAAACGTCTGACTGCGAAACGAAATCGGAACTACCAGCATTTCATTCAGAGGGGGCATATTCAAGTAGGGCCGGCTCGGCGGTCTGGTGGTCAGCACAGTCGCCTCACAGCCAGAGATAGGCCTCGGGTTTGAATCCCGGTTGGGAAGGAGACCCTTTGTGCGTGGAGTTTTCATGTTCTCCAGCTTCCTCCCAAAGACTGTGCGATTCAGGATTAAGTGAATTGGAGATTCACCTGTAGGCATGAATGGTTGGTGTTTTTCTGCGTCAGCCCTGCAACTGACTGGTGACCAGTATCCCACCTTCACCCAGTCTCAGCTGGGATAGGTAGAAGATTGATGGATGGATATCAGAGCAACCAAATAAACAGAACCTTATTACTGTTAAATTCCCACTCACATTTATTTTTTTCGACGAACATTAAAATCACATTAACGTTTGAATGCTTATGCAAACAACACTGGATGTCATTAAGTGTTCTGTAGTTGAAAATGTGCTGAGGTGCAGAAAGACAAAGCGGGATCTGTATTTTAATTCCGATTCTTCTTCTTTTTTGCCACTTGTGCCTGTTGTTACTCACCAAGCTGCTTTCCGTGCATGACTCGAGCCAGAAAGGCCGAAATCAACACTTTCTTTCCAAGCTCTCCTTTCAAAGATGGACTCTGAGAAATACCTACAAATAAGCAAGAATAAGGCATTTATGAAAACACCCCCTCCTTTCGTGGTGTTTTGCTGATCTAAAGCATCTTATGACCTCACCATTTTGTCAATAATTAACTTGAACTAAGTCATTTTTCCTCTGCCCATCAGCACACAAAGATCTAATTGCCGCTGCAGTAAAGCTTATTCAAGGATATTTTCTGCGTTCACTTCATCAATTATTCATCATTCAACTTTAAGTGGAAAGCTCAAAGAAAAGTTGAAACACACAAAAAGCTAACGAACGCTGTCGGTGCAGCTTCGTTGGTTTCAAGCTCGGCGTGTTTTAGTCCACGTCCAGCTTGTCGCTGCTCCACTAAATACACCAAAACCACGCAGTTTTAAGGTGTTAGTCTTCTCATTTGTGGATAAATATTGATGTGATTCTCGGGTAACCTGGGGGGAGAATAAACTGCGCTAATGAGCGACGCACCTTCAAACATCGACAGAGTATCGTTGAATTTATCCAGGTCGCCTTCCTTGAAGTAGCGACAGAGGCTGACGAACATGAAGTCCAAAGTCCACCCTGTGACCAGAGCGGTGACGCTGGAAAAGCTCATTTTTCCTTTTAGATCGGTTTTATTTTCAGCCTCCATGTTTCCATAGTTTCACTGTTTTGATTTCTTCTTCGTCCCCGGGGACTACTTCGTTTACGCGCGCGTTTTAACGGTGACTCTGGAGCACACGTCGCCACCTAGCGACGTGGATGATCCTTTTTTAAAGTAGCACTTGCATTGTCATTTAACAAAATTACCTAAACTATAAACTTATAAATTAAACGTGATTGTCAGAATGTGTGCAGCGTAAATGATGGGGGATGTTATTAAGGCCTGACCGCAGTAGGTATGCCTTATTGATGTTCGAGTAAGAGCTCCTGATCTCATAGGAGATCTTTGTCTATGAATTGGGTTTCCACCTATGAGTGAGACGTCTCTCTCCGAATGAGGATCTCCGTCAGGTGCAGATTGCAGATGTGTTCCACCTGAGGATGATCAGAGATCCTGAGTCCTGGTTGGCTGTTCGGGAGGCGTCGGTTCATACATAAGATGAAGGATCCATTTCCGGCTGCTTTCTGTGGTGTGAGAGAAAGCAAAATTTGAGATCAACGCAATTTAAGTGTGAATGAACGTCAGGGCACGAGAGGTCAGATTAAGTGTTTAAGAGGATACCGGCCGATGGCCTGTAAGGTCCGGTATACGGTATTGGACTCTAAAACAACTTTTTCTGACGGAAAAGGCAGAGATGCGGTCACAAAACGGGAGAGAGAGTGTGCTTGAGAGCCTGGAAGATGGAGGGAGGGTGTGAGAGAAAGTGAAGTTTAAAGTGAATTTGAGATCAACACAATTCTAGAAGGCCGAGAGAAGTTGGTGTTTAAGAGGATACCGGCCGATGGCCTGTAAGGTCCGGTATACGGTATTGGACTCTCAAACAACTCTTTCTGATCGAACAGTCGAGTCGTGGTCACAATGAAAGGGGGAGAGAGTGTGCCTAGATTTGTGCAAAAGTAAATGTATCTCAAAGATTCAGACTTAATGTTGTGGGAGGAGGAAGGTTGATCTGCTGAAACCGACGAAATGGCACAAGTCGGGGATGTGAAATGTGTTAGAATCACAGGGGATGGAAACTTGCTCACTGGGTTCAGCACAGAGGAAGAAAAAGGAAATGAGCAGTTTGGGGGAAATTAAAGCTTCTTTGATCCTCTGACCTTTAGATGTGTTTTTTTTTTGTTTTTTTTTCCTCGAGGACTCGCACACACAATAATGACCGTCGTGGCCAGCCAAATGCTTAAAGGACTGCACAGATACATAATCTACATAGATGCCATATTTTCCGAGACAGACGGAAAACTGTGCCTCCAGTTTGCAGAATGTGGTGCTTTCCCACATTTGACGTCCTTCTGGAGGGCAACACTCGGTTTCATTGTCTTAAAGGCAGACAGCAGAGAGCAGCAGTCGTCTCTGCCTAAATAGAGGTTTTATGAAATCAAACTGAACTGTGAAGTCAAGCAAAACAATGCTGGATCGTGGTTTTTGGATGTGCTGTATGAACAGGAAGAGTAATGTCCAGTTCCCTCCTGTCTCTGGGCGTGTTTGTCTTCCTCCCTCCCTTGCTGAGGACGGTCAGGTGTGCATTTCATGCATACGCACACACACAAAAACACTGACCCAGAAACGGGCTCTGAGGGAAGGTATTCATGCTCAAATGCAGGCCGTGTTTCCATCTTCTTACAGCCTTTCAGTCGTCTCTTTCAAGAGCCTTGAAATAAATGGACCTGAAACAGAGGGGTGAAAATGTGGTCTTTAATGGGAGCTGGATCACGACCTTTCCATTGAGAAGGGTTGTCCTTTCATTTTAGGAATCGCATATTCGATGTAAAATTCAGTCAATATATTAACACCAACCCACATCAGAGTTTGCCATTGTGTTTTCAATGTGAGTGATATGATCTCATAGATCTGTCTATGAATCGGTTTTCCACCTATGAGTGAGATGTTGCTCCAGTTGAGGATCTCCGTCAGGTGCAGATTGCAGATGTGTTCCACCTGAGGATGATCAGAGATCCTGAGTCCTGATTGGCTGTTCTTGTGTTGGCTCATACGTCATTTGCAGGAGAGAAAGTGAATTTTTGTCTGCAAAAGTGCATTTGACAAATACTTTCAGGGGTATGAGGCCGAAAGAAGTCAGATTGTGCGATTTAAGAGGATACAGGCTGATGGCCTGGGTGGTCCGGTATATGGTATTGTGCTCTTAAGCAGCTTTTTCTGATGGAAAAGGCAGAGATGCTGTCACAATAATTGGGGGAGAGAGATTGAGAGCTTAGATTTTTAGCAGGGAAAATGAAACCAACAAACGAGGACACCTGAGATGAACAGTGCTTCTGTGTCCTGATTGTTCTGGAGCTTTTGGCTCACATCAGGTGGAAGCGAGAGCAGAGACTTTGTTTTTTTGCCAGTTAGGAGTAGTGAGTGTCATTTATTTCCCTTTCCTTAGAGTTGGTGGGTTGTTTCAGGAGATTGGTTGCTCTTTGTTTTTGGCCGAGGGTTCACCCTGAAGACGGGCTTCTTCAGCTTATTCATCCACTCGTGTCGAGAATAGTTAAGCTTTTGTTTGTGTAATGGTGTGTATTGTAGCTGAAATAAATTGCTCCTTTTTTCTTGACTTCCTGGGTCAGTCTCAATTTCATGTTCTTCCCAAACCCCCGCACTGAGACATAATGGATATATCTAAGTCAAAATAGTTTAACATCAAAATCAGTGATGTTGTGGGTTTGTTTTTGTGTATCTGAATTACTCTGTTTCGCAACCGCTGCTCAGAATTTGGTTGCAGTAAGTGCCTCTGATCTGGAGAATTCACAAAAAGGGACACATCCTGTGAAAATAACGGGAACCCCGAACCGGATAAATCTGAGCCGACACGGGAGGTGCCTCCTCGTCTTATTTTCTTCACAGCCACTGAGCGAAAGAGACAGTGCGATTTTACTGAACTGCGGTAGCACTTTGTGTTCAGCATCGACGAATGCCTCGTAAATTTGGTAAAAAAAAAGTTTATAGCGGCCAATAAAGGGCAGAGTATTTAAGAACAATCATTGTAAACCTCCAACAACTGGTAGACCTTTTCTATCAGCCACAAATAAATCCGATCATTTATATAGTGACAAATTGAGGAAAGAGTGCAGTTATATACACATTTATTTGTTATTCTGCATATGCTAATAGACATAATGGAGAAGAATGCTCTACAGAAATGTTGACATACATGTACAATAACAGAGGCTTGTGGTCACAGAATTGTTGGGACTACGACATGCATACAAAGGTGCTGCTTTGTACAGAAACAGTCTGTAGCTCAGAATGTGTCTAATGATGTTCTCTAAAGCTGATCAGAGAAAATAAATACAAAAAAAAAAAAATCCAAAACGAAAAATGAGGCAGAATACACACAAAAAAAATAAGAACAAACGATGCATTGCGCATTTTAGGGAGCAGGGTTCCGTAAGCAAGCGTAGGTAGCACACACGATTCCCATTCTCTCAGAGAAAATAAAGACCCAATCTTTCCACTTTGTACAGTATCACAGATGATAATGCCGTTTGTGAGACAGTAAGACAAAGCACGGCCCGTTCGCTGTCAGCTCACAGAATTCATTTCAGTATCCACACAAACATCATTCCGAGGGAACACACCTGATCAATCCAGACCCTTTGTTCCGCTTTCCTGCCTGTCAAAATGAAGGATTACCGGAGACTAACACGGAGGCATGGTTTACTACGAACAAGGGCGCAGGAGAGAATGGTAAACTCCACATGAATAAGGTTATTTTTGCACCTTCCTCATGAGAAACGGCTCAAACCATAAAACATTTTCATTGAGCAAAAAAGGATCGACTTTCCTGTAAGGGATCAGCGTTCTCATGTGAAAGGCAAGTCTGCCTGCTCTCACGCAATCCCCGGACTACCGGAGGAAATGATGCTGGATTGGGCAGAACGAAAAGTAAAGATATGGACCGCGTCTCTGATTAGATGTCACCGTTCTTTGTTTTTTTTTTTAAAAAAACGGTGTCCCCCGAGCACCAGCTCGTGGTTGGAGGGGGGGGTTTGAGCCTTTCAATCCGTAGAGACGGGGTGGCTCCAAGCCGTCGACATGAGAAATAAAGCGGAGATCGTTTTCCCGTCGGAGGTCAGCTGAGGATGCTCCCGTTTAGCCTTTTTCTTTAAAAACAAAAGTCAAACGGTGAGACGTCTGTCCCTTCTATATATCTATATCTATTTTTATTGTGCTCCCCCCTGCCTCGCTGAAGATTAATGGCGGTGGACAGTGAATGTGGTGCACAGGTCACCAGGAGAAGGGAGCAATATTGGCTCTCCTCTACCTAGGAGCGGAGACGTCGACGTGAATTTGACATCACCTTTCAAAGAAAAGAAAGAAAAAACAACCAAAAAAAAAGTACAGGAGTAGCGTTAGCTCGTTAACGAAACGACAGAGGACGTATCCAATCAGAACATCAGAGTTATAGAAAACCTGAGAAATCAATAACATTAATCGTATCTATTACATAAAGACCTGATTTCTGCTATAAAATTAGAATTTTCTGTACAGTGCTATGAACAAAGCAAAATGACTTGCTGCCTTCTCATTAACAGCAGTGTTATGAAAAGGCACGCATCATTTCAACCACCGTATGGCAATTGTATTCGTGCTCCATTTTGGTTTAGAAAAAATAGAATCATTCTCAACGTTACTTCACAAAAAACATAAATCTTTTGTGTGTGGCCATTGAACTTAGATCATATAATCACAGACATTTTTTTTTAAATGTAAATCTAACAGCAATATAAAAGGTCAAGTGGTCAATTTGGACCCCCCCCCACAGATAATCAAATTTAAGGTCCACCAACACTGGCTAATGACTGTTTAACGCCAGCGACACAATATTAAAAAGTAAAAGTCAAATTCTCATTTGCATTACATGTGATAATCTGGAAGTTGTAATACTGTTTTGCCTCATATTAAAGATATAACATTTGAAAAATACAAGTCATTTCCGCCTGTACATTTACAAACAGACAGAAAATAAAGTGCCACGATTCTTGGCCTGCATAGATTGCAGTATGCGGTATTGCACATTCCACACCGTTCTGTGAGGAAAACGAAACACAGTGGGATGACGACAACGAGAAAACCGAAGAAAACTACGAAACCAAACAGAGACATCACCCACTCCTGTCCTTTTCGGTATCGTCCTGGTTTGCGGGGCATTCACAAACACGCCGCTAGTGCACTCAGCCAAGTGTCATGCCAAAACAATAACTTAGAATCCCAGCAGTTACAGTGGAATTGAAGGCAACATACAACGTCGGTGTAAAACGAACAGCGAGAACAGAGCACGAGGAAATACAATAAAACTCCTTTGGGTTTAAGTTTTGACTGTAAAAATCAAAGTTTGTTCACAAGAAAGCACACAAATGATAAACCAAGACACTAAAAGAGGACGAGTAGATGCTTTAAAATGCAAGACTGGGAAGACGTACAGAGGTATCAACATTGACGTTGGGGGGGACGGGCTGATGAAAGCAACGCAGGTAAACAAAAATGTAAGAAAATCCCCCCCAAAAAACGCCTGTCAGGATACATATAATGCGTGAATATGCCACTATGCAGCTGAGATAGATGAAAGCCTGTCAGTGTGCTTGATTTGGTCCATTGAAATGATATTTTTATGTGAATCTCTATGTATATGTATTTATACGTATACATACGTGTGTGTGTATATATACGCATATATATAAATAAAAGTATGTGTGTATTAATGACCAGATCTACGGTGCTGAATTAATAAATAGCCTTAACTGTCATTTTAATGGAACCTCGCCTAATGTAGAATCTTTCTATGACCCATCTAAACCTACATATTTCATAGTTTTTTTTTTTTCCTTAAAACTACTATTAGGTGTATATATCTATATTCTGAGAGTAAATACTTTTTTTTTTTTAGTGTGATTTGGAGAGAATCAAAATACAAGGGATAAACCTTGTGCTAAAAACCACGTTTAAATATCTTAAATAGCATGATCCTTATCGGTTACATGTGCGTTTTGGCAACTACAGACGTTTCAAAAAGGAATCAACATGGTTTTATTCCCCCTCGCTCGCCATCGGTAAGTTAAAGACTGCGTATCGAATGCTCAATTGAAAAGTTCAAACAGTAGTTATGAGAACCAAGAGTGACGAGGTCAACATTTCTTTCTTCACAACAGAAAACAGAACAGGGTCACCATGGGAACAAGTTGCATTTCCACAAATAAGTAATGATATGTTTTTTTTTTCTTGCTTTATTTTTCCTTTTTTTTTTTTTTTTTTTAAATAAGTCGCTACGATGTAACACCCGGTCGGTGGCTGACCCCCGACGACCTCCTCCTCCTACTTTTCTTGTTTTTCCACCTTGCACCGTCGTGGGGGGTGGGGCGGCGCTCGGTTGTCTTCCCGTGCATTGTCATTGCCGTACATGTCCGACTATTTACAGTGAAGCGCTTTCAGCAAACTAAGCACCGTAAAATATCCGCCTTTAACGCATGCTCTTTACAGTTCTGTCCCCTCTGTGCCTTTTTTTTTTTTTTTTTTTTTCCCTTCCGTTGCTAAAAAGAGAACGTCTTTATGTACACCGGGAGAGATCAAAGTGTCCAGAAGAAGTTCGGTTCCTTTGCTCTTCGCGAGCCTCCTCTTTGAGTCCAGCGGCTGCACAAAGTGCTTCGGTTTCTTTTCCAGCAAAACACAACACAAGTAAAAAGGACTCGTCATGCCATGCAAAAATGTCTGTTACGACAGCACCGTTGTCTGCTTCCTGCTGCTCCTCGGGCTGAACTTGCAGGTGGGTGGGGGTGTGCGTGTGTCCGTGTGTGTGTGTGTGTGTGTGTGTGTTATCGTCCCTCAGTGCCCCCCTCCCCACAGTCACATGCTGGTTTCACAGGTGGGAGACAGGGTGCCCTCCCCGGGTATCAGGTGGATGTCGGACTTGAACATGTGGTTCTCGACTTTGAGTCCACTTTGGCTGCCGCCCGCCTTCGCCTCTTCGCCCGCGCCGACCGCTGCCTGGGTGCAATTCTGCGCGGCCGCCTTGGGCGACGAAGGCACCGCGCCCTGCTCCTCGTGGTTCTCCGCCGACGGATCTTCGTCGCCCGGCGGAGTGTCCACCACCAGCCTCTGCGGGGACAGAGGGCACGTCTCCTCCTCCGCGATCTGCTCCTTCGAACTGGGGATGAGGAGCGACGTCTCGCCTTCCGGAGACTCGTATTCCAGCATGCTGGAGCTCATGTCTCCAGGGGAGGTAGTGCTCGGAGGCGTGAGTGGGCCTTCTGCAGAGGTTTTGGTGTAATTGACCGACAGTCCTTTGATTTTAAGAGGGTTACTCCCCTTTTGAGCGCTCGGGTTGTTTTCTAGAGCACAGCTGAAACTCTCTCCTTCCTCGATGTGGATCCCTCCGCCCGGATTGACGGATTCGTAAAGGTCTCTGTCACCGCTGGGCCATACTTGAAGATCCAAATAAGGCGGCGCTTTTGCATGTGTGATTTCACTGCACCCGCCTTTCCCGCCGCCTGAGTCAGAAACGAGGTGTTCTGAGGGCGGCGGGACCTCCTTCATCTCCAGATGGACCTTCTCTTTTAAAGCGGAGTCCGGGTTGTAAGTCTTCATCGGTGAGGCGGGCGCCGTCTTGACCATGGGACGGGCGCTCGTGGAGCTTGAGATGTTGAGATTAGTGAAGGACTGGGACTTCCTCATCTGGTTGTACATCTCCTCCAGTTGCTGCACGTTGAGGTGCTGCGGGGTCCGGTTCATCCGCTGAGGACTACCGGTGGTGGTGATGGTTATACGATGAGGGGAACTCTGCAAAAAGGTCTCCGGGTTTCGTTTATCCGGCGATCTGAGGTTGGACTCCGAACCGAGGTGCCTCGTGGAGCCACCCCAGCGTCCCGGGGACAGGTGGTTGTCCAGGGAGGGTTTGTCCTCTCCTTTTTCGACCACCACGTCCATCAGCTCCATGCTCCGCGCAAACGCGTCCTTGAGGTTCATGGACACAATGCTGCCGTTTCTCTTGGCTCTCTCCAGCGCCTCTCTCCTCTTGATGGCCTTCTCCTGCCTCTTCTGCTCTTTGTAGAACTCGGAGAAGTTGTTGACGATGATGGGGATGGGTAAAGCAATGACGAGCACCCCGGCGATGCAGCACAGCCCACCGACAATTTTCCCCAGTAGAGTCTGCGGGTAAATGTCTCCGTACCCTACGGTGGTCATGGTGATGGTCGCCCACCAGAACGAGGCGGGGATACTGGTAAATTTGGTGGCGTCTTCGTCTTTCTCGGCAAAGAAGACCAAGCTGGAGAAGATCATGATGCCCATGGCGAGGAACAAGATGAGCAGCCCCAGTTCATTGTAGCTCCTCCTCAATGTAAATCCAAGAGACTGGAGTCCCGTGGAATGCCTGGCCAACTTGAGGATCCTCAATATTCTCATGATCCTAAATATCTGCACCACGCGGCGCACGTTCTGGAACTGCAGCACGCTCTTGTTGGACTCGGTCAGGAAGATGGTGACATAGTACGGCAGGATGGCCAGCAAGTCGATGACATTCAGAGGGCCTTTGAAGAACTTCCACTTGTTGGGCGAGGAGAGGAAGCGGAGGAGGTACTCCATGGTGAACCAGGCGATGCACACGGCCTCCACGTGGGCCAGCTGGGGGTTGTCGTTGGCCTGGCCGAACTCGTCCGTGACCTGGAGCTCCGGCAAGGTGTTGAGAGAGAGGGCGACAGTGGAGAGGACGATGAAGAGGATGGAGATGATGGCTAGAATCTGAAAAGAGCAGAGGGGGAATAAAAGTTTTAGTGGGATATCCATTATATATAGGACCAAATTTAAGAGTTTCTGCTGTTCGACAATCAGCGAGTGGGTTTGTCTGAATACATCAGCGCTGAAGTTCTCAGAGCATGAGCATTAAACATGGAGGGGAAAAAAATGCCCCAAATCTGTTGGCGCCAACGCCATCTGCCTTAATATATCTTTTCATTTCGAAAAACACTTTAAACAAGCTTCCAAAGAAATAGTGCACTGGATTTAATGAGGCTCTGACATCCTTCCTTAGCTCTGCTTTCTGCTCAGTAAGAGGTCAGAGAGAACATCCTGCATAATCCCATGAGGCCAATGCAGCATGACTCTGCGTTTTATCTGCAGCCGTTTACCTTCAAGTTTCACCCTTCAAATAAGCCAGCTCAAGTATATACATTTATGATGGGGCGTGTAAACTATATGGAAAGCGATGAGAAATGATATCGGTTTCTTTCTTCTGTCCTCTGCAGGTTTGACCCAATATTCCCTCCAGAGGCCATGCCTTCGAATGGCTGATGTCCTTTTATCACAGATCAGCTCTGCTCATCCCACGCAGGTACAAAGTCCCAGCAGTCAAAAGTTTCATTCTTTTTGAGAGCCCTCCTCGAACCCGAGTCATATCAAAGCCATTAAATGAACAAAGGCCGAGGATTCCAAGTCAAGATTGGAAACCAAAGCAGCTAGAATACTAATCACAGGTGGAATTAGGCTGCAACTCAGGCAGATTATCCTAAATAAATTTACACAGCGCGGTCCAAAGGCAGCGGGCCCGTCTCCCGCGTCTGCCCTGATTTAGCAAATATCACGTCTCACTCCAGTATGCAGGGATTTAGTTCAAGGGTCTTGCAGAGGTGTTCAGGGGTCACCCATTTCTCTGGTGCATCTCAGCCTTCAGGTTACAATAAAACTGTGCTTGTGCTGGTAAAATAAATGTTGACAGTGAAGCAACATCAGCTCTAGTATACAGTCCAACTCTTTCTCCTTTTAAATAAAAATGATCTGCAATATACAAATGAACAATATGAAAGTTTGACGCTATTACAGTCTGTTCTTTATTCCCTATGTCTACTTCATCCCTGTGCTCATTTGACAACACTCCAAGAATCCTTGAATGCCACAAAAACATCATCGGGCGGTCATCCCCAGCCCCTTGTGATGATGCCCAATCGCCATAACTCCAGAAGCATGTATATTTAGACATATAGAGGACAGGATGGGAGCAATATGTGGGAAGTGAAGGTGTGGTGAGATTGAAATTCAAATGCTGAAGATTCCAAGTCAAGATTGGAAAGCAAAGCAGCTAGAATACTAATCACGGGTGGAATTAGGCTGCGGGTCGGGCAGATTATCCTAAATAAATTTGCAAGGTGGAGTCCAAAGTCAGCCGGCCCGTCTCCCGCGGCGCCCCTGATTGAGCAAACATTACGTCTCGCTCCAGTATGCGGGGGATTTAGTTCAAGGGTCTTGCAGAGGTGTTGAGGGGTCGCACGCCTGTCAGACTTCAGCTTAGAATCGTGCTCAAAAAGAGTGACAAAGTCGCGGCACACTTCCAGAAACCGACAAGTGAAAGTTAAAATGAGTTAAAAGGCATTTAATTGAAGCTAAATTTGGTTAAATCAATTAGCAGGTCAATGAGATGCCTCAGTCTGCCACCGAGTTGAAGGAAGTAAGAAGAGTGTCTGGTCCAAGGCCACTTATTCTTTGACAACTATTAGGAATCACGATTATCATCGCATCAGACTTAAGGACTCATCGTGAGCGATGTTTTCACTGACCCACACCTCTACAATCTAGCTCTGAACTCATGGACGGCAGCAAACGGTGCTGAGTGGGGATGAGTAGTCCTGAGGTGGCTTACATTAACCTACTGTAATTGAGTGGGAGTAGTTAAGAAGATCAATTACTTGGACTCTGCCTTCTTTGCCCCTGATCTGCATGTGTGGGACATTAAGTATAGCATGGAATGGCTCAGGTGGAAGATTAAAAAAAAAAAAAAAAGGTGCAGTCAGGGCAGCTAGCCCGGAGGTGACGAAGCAAGAGGATAGCTATTAGAAGCAGGAAGTGAAACAGGATCTCATTGAACTTGGCCAAGTCTCAAAAAAAAAAAAAAACCTGCTTGGATTTGATGCTAGTATTGTGCTAAACAGGTCAACTACCTGTTAACGGTGGAGCACTCTCTGCAATTGAACAGCTTTTAACCTCGGCTGCTGGGGGAAAAAAGTCACGTTTAACCACGAGAGGTTGCTGAATTTTAAATATCAAGTGTATCATTAAAAAAAAAAAATTGCCGTAAGACGCCTAACTGCAGTCAGTGGTATGCAAATGTCCCGGCGAAAATCGAGTTTTGCGCGATGCTCCCCGGACTGTCCTCGCACGGTCCCTGTGACCTCAGGAGGTCACGGTCAGGTTAGTCTTGACTCTTGATTAGCTTAGACGGGAAGGCAACGGCTCCAGATAATAAGGTGATGTGAGTGACGTGCGACGGGTGCACTCAGACGCTTAAGCAACTCCTCACTAATTTATCTGCTGAGCGTGACAAAAAAAAAGGATACACGGGAAGTTTATATTGGATTATCAGAGGTCGTGCGACCTCTATTTCATACAGTACCTTCAGGATTGTTTTCTGGGTACTTTGATTTTTTATTCCTAAACCTATTATATAACCAGAAAAATGGCATACAAAAAGAAAACATAAAAAAAACCCAGCTGGCTCAAGTCCTCCAGGGACAGCTCAGAGTATGGAGCCGAAGACAGTTTAGGCAGCAATTTAGATGAAGTCAAGGGTAGAGAATGCACTTCAGCCACAGACAGCCACCATCGCGACGATCATTCACATACTTTAAAGTACTATTAGATCCTCTGGGAGCACGGGGTTTACTCAGAGGAGAGAACACACAGGGCTTTATGGCTTTTTAAAGCCTTTCCTCCCAGCATCTCCAGATTTCTATCTTCATGTCATCCGTCTTCGCCGCTTCCACCGTAAATATCAGACTTTGCTACAGCTCCTGCAGCAGCTCGGGGTTTTCTATTGATTATGTACACATTACATTAGACAGCCAGTCAGGTCCAGCGAGCCTCTATTGATCCCCCCCTGCTCAAAGCTCTCATGGACCAGGATCTGCCTCCAAGGTCTCCGCATATCCACCCCCTTCCACATGTGTCATCAGTTCGCGCTGGTCAAATTGAGCGATGCTTTAGGTATGATTTTTTATTTTTTTGGGGCCACAGAATCGATGGGGGATATTATGGCTATGATAATGGCAATCCATTGCCGGACTTTCTACCTTCTGGTTCCGTCGATCTTCCCCCCTGAGGACCCTAAGAAGTCAACACAGCAATGTGCAGCTCCTTAACAAGCCTTCTGCAGCTCCAGGGGAGAGGTGAAGCACCACTACACAAAGTTTGATATCAATTGCAGAAAGCACTCAAAAAGTAAGGGAACAATAACTGTTGTATTAATAATTAGGATTTATGATGGATTTCATCCATAGAGCAATGAGGAGGAATGAGGTATTTGATAGCCATCCACTGTTTCTCCCCCAAGCGATTCCATTTTCAGACGTGTTTGGAACAATTACAGACAGCACAGTGGTAAAATTCCGGCAAAAATAAATGTTGGCAGAACAGGTTTGGAACTAAAATGTATCCAATAACTTCCCTGTGCAACAAAGTTGCACAAAAGAAACTCCATGGCCATCTGCTTCATTAATATTGAAACCGACAACAGGAAATGGCAAATATTTATTGAGGATAACTTCCGACGCACAAACCAGGGCAAACTTTAGAATGTTGCACATCAAAACTAGTTTTAATCTCATTCTTGCTGTAGGCAAGAGCAGGTGTCCTGAGAGTTTCAGCCAAAAAACGATATCCTGGAGGCGGGAGGTTCCCTCGGCAGCTGAGGAGACTGAAGGAATTCGAATGCGATCAATAATCAAGTGTCATCCATATGCAGAGACTTTGACTTCTGGCGGCCTGAGTCTATTTAGGAAGACGAATCGTGTTAAATTATTAAAGGTTCCAAATTAAATTACTCCCCGGCATTTTGTTTAGAATGCCCGTCCACCGTTTGCCCTTCCTCTCTTCCCTCTGGAGACGTGAATTTCCTCCAAAATCCTTCTTCCTTTGTGCTCTGCAGCAAATTTGTGCACCCCCTCTTTTTCCTAAACATATTGTGTACTTCTCTCTCCCGCTCACAGCCCTTTTACTTCCTTTTCACGTTATGTTGATGCTGCTTCGACAGAACTTTCTGTTTTTTTATTTAGTTTTTTTTTAGTGCAACCAGAAGTAAAAGGGGGCTGGTATGAATTATTTATGCACTGCGTTCTTCTGATGGGCAAGTTGTGGCACAAACACACCCATGCCGCACATGCAACAACTGTTTCAGCATGTGATAAGGCCACAAGATTCGTAATATTGTAATATGATAGTATCAGCTTACTACTGACAATAACACTGGGGGAAGGCAGGCATCAAGAATCTGGATCTACGTGTCATCGTGCAGTGGTGGAATGGAGTAGATAACGAACTGACATTTGATGTTTTAATGAGGAAATGGTATTGCATGTAGAATATTCAGCTTTATTTCAAGTAATATAAGTAAACAGCTCAAGAAATTGTACAAATTTAGCATATATAGACGAGCTCCTCACAAGTGAGGTCAAAGCCTCTCAGGCGCCCTCTTGTGGCTGAAAGGTCAATATGAAATAAAACTTTCCCAGAGATGAAATCTGTTATTTCAGGGATTTGGAGTTATGAGTCATTCTCGCATAAGTCTTTATCATTATTTTGACTCAGAGTTCCGACATTACCTGCTGCATGGGCCGGAGCTCAAAGGCTGCAAAATCGCGTCGTCATGCTCAAGATGGCAACAACCCTCGCCCAGAATTTGAAAGACGGCTGTTTGATGTAAGATTCAGGGAAGCATTCTCTAATGTGGGGATCAAACGGGAGAGTTTTGGCTGTTTGAGCTCCCCCTTCACAATTCGCGCGGGCATGACAACAGAAATAAAAGCAGGATTTGAGCAGAGCAGACAGAATACAGAATGTGGGGAAAATAGATTTTGGGAAGATTTAGTTATTTGGATATGTAATTTGCCAGCTCCTATGGTGACGTTAACGTCACACAAGTGATTCATCAAATGTTAAACAAGCTAGCGAGGCCATTTCTGGGCCCAGCTCTCTCTCAATCAAGAGTATTGATGAATTTATTTAAAGCTCTGATACGATCTTTGAGCTATCCACTGTCTGAAATAGATCCATAAGGCCGTCCGCCTCTATATCCTGTAACATAGTCTCCTGCCTCTATCGCGTTTCGACTCGGTATCAATCCGGACGGGCAGCGAGAGCGGCCCGACATATGTCATCGACGTAACTATTAAAAAGAGGAGGAAGAAGAAATATCCCCAGGGTGTACCGATGCTATTCCTGGCGATGACTCAGCAGTTTGGGGAATTAAGCATTCTATGCCAAAGTGGTCCTGCTGAGACCGAGCCTCCCGGGAAGGGCGGCGAGCAAAGTCATGCACACTGCAGCACATTTGATGCATCAAATCCTGAGATTTAGGGTGTCAGAATCAACTTTTGCCCCCCCCCTCAGGAGAACTCGTGGCACCGCATCTTTATCACTCTTCATCCCTCGATGTCCATCAGACCTGTCCTTCGAGATGCCCCGGAACCAATCGCAGCCTGCGACTTTGAGAATGCGACTTCACAAATCTAGGTTTAAATGAAATTCTTTTAACAAAATATCACATGACAACATACAAACTGTCCATGACATTAAATCTTTGTAATAACTACTGTGATATCCCACAGAATTGCATTAAAAGCAAATTCAACCAATGTCCTTTTTCTAAATCCAAGAGGAGGACGAGGACACGGCTGCGCTGCATCAGGCATATGTGTCCATATGTTCCAGCGTGTGTGTGCGCTGCTGGGCAGAACAAGCCCTTCAGCTCTCATGGCGTGACAACATTATTAACCTATATGCCTCTGACTCGCCTCCCCCGAGAGAAGAGAGCAGCCAGCGGACGGCAGACGCAGGCTCAGCCCCCTCTGAAGTCCTCCAGCACGCTGAAGCGCAGTATATATCCGTGTATACACGCCTGATACGAGCCCATTCTAACACTACTGCATGTTAAAGAGGAGAGCGGTGCACGTTTTAATAAAACATGATGTCCAAGCGGAACTTTTTAATGGTGATTTTCATGTAATTTTTAGCTCCAGAAGCTCAGTGTTTCCGCAGGGGAGTGTTCCGTCTTGTGTGACAGAGAGAGAGGGAGAGAGAGTGAGAGAGAGAGAGAGAGAGAGAGAGCAGTCAACAGGACTACATGTAATTACCTCTGAGTGTACGAGCCCCTGAGCCTGAGTAGCGATTACTGTGTTAATCACCCGACCAAGGCCCCCATAATCAACGCTTCCATGAGCCACAGAGCGGCGGAAGGAAGCTCGAAACAACGCGCGGGCCGGATCTTCTGCGAGGGCTAATGCCCGCGATGCTCCGATACCCGCAAATATCTCGCCCAAGTGCTCGGCCGGGTTATCTCCGCGTACAAGCTGGTTTCCCCCACGCATCCAAGATCAGGTCCACCATCTGTGTGCGCTTTCAGACTAAATAAAAAAAAAAAACAAAAAACAACCCTACCCCCCCAACCACCCAACCCCCCAACCCCCCATTGCCTCGACTTGGTGTTTTTTTTCCTTTTTTCCTTCCCAGGGAAAACCTGAGCGCCCCCTCCCACGCCTGCCATATGTACACAACACCAACGCTTGTGCAGACGCACCACTCCCCGCCTGCCTCTTTTGCACTGACGCTCTGTTTTCGTACTTTCCAAAGCATGCCGTCACACTCGGCAGCGCTCAGCGGGCTGCTGTAGCTCACAGCAAACCTGCCCCCCCCCCCCACTTTCTCGCTGCACCCCCACCCACAGAATCAGCTTCGTAAGTTCAACATTTCTGTGTAAAACTGGATAATCAACTGCATCCCTGCTGTCTGCGCTCCTGACGTCACGTGGAGAGGTGCAGTGACGTAGCTCGTCACAAGGGGGTCTCCCCATTGGGGGGGGGGGGGGGTGTGCTGGAGTCAATTGGCGATCATATCTAAGCGACTAAAATATGAAGTTGTGGTTTTCCCAATAGAACGTAAAGAGACAAATCAGATTAGGCTCGGGGAATTGAGATAATCCCTTTTCTACCCTTCAGGCTGGGAACGACCTCGGTGGTCACCGAGGAACCAGCTCATCCTAATCAAATATAGAGAATCGAGCCTGAGATGACACCCCCCCAACCCCCCTTATTTATATCGGCAGCACCATCAGCCTCCGGCGAAATGCCGACTGAGCGCTGGCTTCAGTTGTTTATGTTGCGTCAATGTCAACGGGGCCTCTTACAAAGTCTCTTTAAAGTTCGGTGCGGAAACGCCTGACCAAAGCACAGTTGATTTATTACCCAAGGACAGAGACCCACTCGTCTGTGTGCCCCCCCCCCATCAAGATTCACAAATAAAATAAATTAATGAATCTGAGACACAAGCACGCCTTTTTTTAAAAATGTCTTCGCATGCATCCCCGAGGAAGCTGGTGGGGAGGAAAAAAAAAAAACGCAGAAAAAAAAAAAAAAAACCCACCGAACTGTTTACAGAAGGGAGCACACCAAACTGAAAACACGGTTTACTTTCTAATGAGACTCACCCTGACGATGTTTGCATGAATATATGCATGAGAGAAACGGAGCAAGACACAAGAGCGGTGAATAAGTAAACGAGTTGGGTGAAACTAGAAATTAGCGCGGCGAAAAAACAAACATGGCGGCGGAGGCTTCCCTGAAAGTTGACTTTTTTCTTTTTTTTTTTCTTTTAACAAATTTCATTTCAGCCCAATTATCAAATGGCACCTTGAATTCCCATCTGGTCTAAAGGGGGAGGAGAGAGGGGAGAGAGGGAGGGAGAGAGGAGAGAGGGAGGGATGCTCGGAGACTGGTGTCAAGAGCATATTGACGCTTGTCTCTGTTACCATAGAAACTTGTGAATGGAATCCACCGGCTCTCACGTGTGAACGGCAGCCGTCTGGGGGGGTGGGAAGAGATTTCACGCGCGTTTAACGTTTCGACTCGAGCAGTCGAGAGCCGACTTTGCGGGCGGGCGTGCACGTGCACTGGCGAGTGATTCCGGCAATTATCTCCAGCAGGGGGGGGCAACCCACCCCCTCAGCTTTCTGATGTTTACCTCAGTCGTGACTCATGCCGCATCACACTTGGCGTGGTCAGCAAGAAAAGTGCATCCCCGGCCTACGTTGCAAACGTGACTTAGGAAATAGGAGAAAAGGAGGAAGGAGGCGGGGTGTGTGTGTGTGTGTGTGTGTGTGGAGGGGGGGTTGTGAATGAATATGCAGTCAAGCTGAATGCTGCTTCGCGGCGGAGGCGAGCAGAGCTCTGATAAGGGCGCTGTAATCACGGGGCGACTTTCGCAGCCTTTGTTCTGCAGCAAATGAGAGCAATGATCAGGCCGGCTGGGGAGCGGCGCCGGGAGACCGTTTCCATGGAGGTAGAGTGAGGTGTAGCGCACATGTGTGTGTGGGTGTGTGTGTGTGTGTGTGGCTGCGTGGGTGGTAGCCTTCTGTGGGTAGGTCGGGGCGGAGGCTGGGGGGATTATTGATAGGCTGTCTGTCCTTGTGAAGAGCAGACGGGGATGCACCCACTCTTCATGGGAGATTTCCTTTAATTAATTCAAATCAGGACACGGTTACTCACACACACACACACACACAATCACGCAGATAACTAATCGTTGTAGTCATGGAAAAATGGAGTGTGTCTGCAATTTGCAGAGGTCAGTGCTAATAATGCTGTGCAGTGGGTGTAAAAGGTAAAAAAGAAGTAAATCACACCCCCCCCCCACACACACACACACACGGGTCAGTGTGGCCTCCTGCTTTATGGCTCGGTCAGATCGGCGCTGTCGTGTCAGAGCAGCGAGGAGATGAACAAAGCCGCGCGTAAGACGATAAGCTAACATTTCCGCAAACGCCATGAGTGTTCCCCTGCAGGCTGGGAGGTGGTGGAATCAAAAAAAAAAAAAAAAAAAAAAGAGAAGCTGCATGTGCAATCAGATTATTTGTCTATTACCTGAGGGAAGGAGTGAGTAACTACTTCCAACTGTCCCTACATCCTTACTAAACATAGCCTCGAAATCCTATTAGGATGATCCTGAATCATCTTCAGATTTAATTGTATGGATGCCTCTGTGGACTCCATCCAAAACAGCTCCCTGCAGAGGAGTGTCTGGAGGACCCCTTTTTTTTGTTCCTCCGGTTGAACGACTGCTTTTCATCGCGGTAAATGTTCCTGTGAAAGCGGGCGCACTTCTGAGCGGTTATTACGGACCCGACACAGAGGAGGAGGGGGAGGAGGGAGGGGGGGGCTAACAGTGGCAGATGAAAGAAACGGAGGGTTAATCATACATGAGCGCGCCCGGCGAGAGACAAAAGCGGGAGCCGTTCTCTGATGGTGATATCATCGCCGAGCCTGGGGGCTGACTCGGTTGTGAATCAGAACACGTGAAACAGTTTACCAGCGGGCGCCGTGGCGCGGGTGAGTGGGAGGGCCCCCCCAGCTTGCCCTTCACGTGGAAGACGCACGCCCAAATCCCAGGCAGGTGTTTTTTTTTGTTTTTTTTTTGTGACTGACCTTGACCCCACCCCTCCCCCCCCGATCTTCCTCGAGGGGGAGGAAAACGAACGCGTACCCGGAGACTCGCAGCTAATCAATGGGCGAGGCGGGGCGGTCCGCATTGCTCTTCGGTTTCACCTTGGGCGAAATGGCGAGCCCGGGTTAGCGCCGACTTCTCGGAGGCCTGCCCGCGCCGAAAACAGGAAGGGCCAACGGCAGACAACCTTCCTGGGCTGCTGGTGACACAGAAGGATGGCTGGCATTCTATACTAACACCGAAATCCAATAACGGGAGAAAGAAACAATTAAATCGTTACACGTCGACATTCTTGGTTGTGTAATCCTGTTACTGAAAGAGCTCCTGTGCTACATTAGCAGCCTGTGAAGTGAATCAGCAACCTTGACGACGTTAATACTGGCTTAAAAAAAACAAACAAAAAAAAAACAACCCCTGCTGCTCCCGACGGGAAGGAAATTGCGAATTTGCTGCCGCAAAGTCTCCGAGCGGTCGCTGGCGAGTCCCGCCAAGCGGTATTTGTCGGAGACGTCCGGCACGAGGGTCCCCGGCCTGATATTTCCAAGGCCGGAGACATTAAAAAAAAAAACAAAAAAAACACACATTGTTTATGATTTCATTGATGTTCCAGTGAACTAGCGACCCGTTAATCTTTATGATTGTATAAACTCGTAAAAAAGGAGACGCTGCAACCTTGTGGGGACCTGTCACATTTTAAAGCCTGTAATAACTCCAAAATACCGTTGAGAAAAGGGTCTATAAAAGAGGCTAATGTGAGATCAGATGTAAATTATCCTTTGATTAAGGAATCACCGGGAGCATTAACGTTGAAAAACACCTTTCCCCCTCGTAGTAGGATTTAACAGCTTGGCTTTTAGTTTAAACAAACGCACGACGCTGTGTGGAGACGAGGATAATGTGGGTCCGATTGTCTCGCACAAGCACGGCCTCGTTTTTTTTAAATTAAAAAAAAAAGTGGCGCTCTTTCCCAAAACACAGTGGGGCAACAAAGAAGTAGGACAACATTTCACGCTGATGCCGCTTCTGCTGCCTTCGCCGGAGAAACCCGTGGTCAAAATAATTGGCTGTGCTGTGGTCCCCGCTTCCCTCTGTACTGCCTCTGTACGCCGCAGTCGTGGGAGAACGCCCCCCCCCCACACACACACACACTCTCTTTGGCAACAGAGGCCTCCTCCTCGTCATAATTTAAGCTGGGATACGAGGACGCGAGGTCCTCCCTGACTCGAGCCGATGCGCATCGAGCCAACACCTGACAGAGTGATTCTTCGCTGAGTAAACAAACGGGTCCGCTCTCCTCAACACTTAAAACGATTGATACACTCTGGGCAAGACTCTCTCTCACACACACACACACTTTACTCTTGGTCTATACAATATCTATTAAAAGTTCCGATGTTTTTAAATCCGACCTTATTTCATAAGTGGCTCAGTGACCATCGATCTTATCTTTCACGGTTTAATATTCGTTAAACGGCAACTACCCGGGAGCGTGTTAACATACGCACATGATTTGCAGCGGGGGGGAAAAAAAAAGGGAGCGCGTCGCACTAAATCTTACGGCTCTTTGCGAGCGGGCCCATTAGCGAGCGGCGTTAATGAGCGGCACTGGGAGCCTTTTCACTTCCCGTCTTGACCTCACCTGACTGTTTGGCGTCGCGCTCCGTCTGAAATAAAAATTGACGCGGCCCGCCGAGGCCGCACGCTCAGAAAATCCCACAATCAATGCCAAATATTGATTCTCATTCATTAAGTCCAGTCACGGACCCTCCTGCGTGCGGCTTTTCACTCGGGGGGAAAAAAGGGTGAAGTTTTCGTCAGAGCTAAAAGACGAGGAAGCGCGAGTGCAAGAAGTTATAATCGGTTTATGATGGGGGGCCTTGGTGGTTCGGGTCTTCCCCGCTGTTTTCTCCAGCGACTCTTCCCGGAATGGCGACACGACACCGCTGTAACACAAATAACGCCAAGACGATATTCCTGAGGGGGGGTGATCCTAAATCGGCGAGCAGTCTCCTACGAATGCGCGCGCATGTCCCCGGGAGACTTTTCCCCCCTCGCGCGCGCCAGTGATGTCGTCATTGCTGGCACCGGCGCCCCCCCCCTTCCCCCTCCCGCTTGACGAACAGGGACAGTGGATCCCGCCTCTGCCAGCGCATGCGGCTTAAATTAGGTCCGGGGACAGCGGGGCCACGCCGCAATGTTACCGGGTTCTGAGAACAGATGTCACTTGAACAACAGCGGCTTTAACCTTGGCACCCGGAGCGCATTGCATTCCATCTTTGTGTCCCTCCTCGAAATGTCAGCCCACTTTCTCCCTCTCCCATTCAACACTTTCGGCGAAAGAAGCGCCCCCCCCCCCCAACACCACGACTATTCTCCCCGTCCACCCTGGATGTCGGTTTGTTCAGACACCAGCTGGAAGCTGTCAGCGGAGCGGTAAACAATCTCCGGAGTATCGCAATAAAAAAACTGCTAATGATGATAAATGACCGGGAGGGAGGGGGGTCATTTTTGCCATTCGATATTTAACGATCCAGCCCCTCAGAGAAAAGATGACAGACAGAACGTCTGCATTTTTGGGCTCTTGTGTCGAGGACTGCTCCATTCATCCTGCATAGGACTCCATTAGAAACTGACACTGTTATTTCAAAAAAAAAAACTAAAAGCAAAACCCAAATCTTACATATAAAAATCCCAAATCAATAAATGAAACTAGATAGTCAAGACACAAAGTTGAATGGGTTCAACGTGATGACCCAATGTTATGATAAAGTGTTGGAAATGTGCCATTTTGACTTGTGTTTTGGGTAAAAGCGCGCCACATGTATGCCCTCGACCTGACGGTCAACACCAACTGCTGCAGACAGAAGCTGTAACGCCCAAAGCATCACAACAATCTGCTTGATACAGTTATGCTTTGGGTGTCGTGTGTCTTTCCTCCTAACGCTGGAGGCTCGCCTCTTCCCGTCCGGCCTCATCCTCCCAATTCAGATTTCAGGTCTCACGTGTCGTCACTCGCGGCCGACCGTGTGACACCGCCGATGTCCTGCGTTTTCTTCCCCCCCCGCCCCGACTCCACCTCCAGCCACGTGAAGGGAGATCAATGGAACCCCGACGAGCAAACCTCATTAGGCCCCTGTGCCACAGTCGCGCACTAACGAGGCAAATATCGATAGCGGTAAGCGGCACCGGCGGTACGCCGATCTGCTTCTGTTCCGATTTTTTTTTTTCTTGCGCGCGAGACGGAAAAGCCGGGCAACGTGGGAACATGTGCACGCCTCCAGGGTGGAAGGGGTTGCCGCGGCCTTCCGGGCAACCGGGTGTGTGCAAATAAGCGAGCGCGTTACATACATGAAAAGCAAGCGTGGCGTGCTCTTACGCGATTACGTAAACCTCCCGTTTCCCTTCTAATGATGTCGGACCTAACCCCTAGGAACAACAGGGACGAGCCCTCATTAGAAGAGACAAACAACCATTTAAAAGGAAACGCACGACAATGGCCAAGGCGCTCCGTCTAAATAATCAATCTCTCTCAATTATTAATTTTTTGCAGCCTTCTCTCCCATGTGTGTCTTTATTATGGCCTTAATGGCTACAAATAGCTGTGGCTGGCTCTTTGTTTGGAACTCTCTGGGTCAGCACTTTCTCGGTGGCCTATTCAAAACGTTAAGTGCGAAAGCAGGAAGGAAAGAGCCTTAAAAAAAAACAACAAAAAAAAAAAAGGGAAACCTGCATTTCCAGCATATGTCCGCGACCCGCGGTGCGCGGCGGGCGTGTGCGCCGATTTGTGAATGGGAAGTGTCCTCAGGAGGAGGTCACAGCTCACCTCCTTTCATGCTTATTTGAGCAAGATGAAGCGCGTCTGGAGATTAAATGGGCGAAGAGGGGAAAACGGAGAGGGAAGGGAGCGAAAGAGGAAATCATTCAGGAGATCCTGCCGCAAAACGTGCGCGAAAAAGTGTGGGATTCAGGAGTGGAAGAAGTTCGAGAGCCTCCCGGAAATCCGGCCCAGCGATCTGCGCCTTAAGCGCGAGGAACGGTGCGTCTGCACGCGCGCACGTGTCGGCGGGAGCGGGGGAGTCGCATGCGATCACAAAAACCCCACAGATGGAACACATGTGGGAGGACCACAGAGGAATCTCCCCGGCAGCCTGTGCCGCATTCGCGCCATATTTGGTGCCTCGGGGCTTTTATTCGGCCGGTCCGGCCAAATTTCCAGTACAGTGTGTACGCCCAGTGGACCTCGCATAAAACACTTTCCAAAATACTCCGGACCGTTTGTTACTCCCGGCTTGGACAGGTTGTTTTCGACAATATTGAAACATTTTTCATGTTTGTCGAAAATATATATATAGATCGTATTTTTGGCCTGGAGTTCTTTCGCGGTTCCAGCTGGTGCTCGGGGGGCCTCCTGTTCCACATCTGAACCCACTCGGCATCTGTAGAAAACTTCTAAACAATCCCTCGAGGGACGCGAGCAATAAATAATATAATATTGTCCAAGCACACAGGTCCTAATGAAAGATATCATCTGCTTATGGCTCAAGGTGTCTGATATCCTGCCTGAACACAACTGATGCAGTCATGATCTCTGGTTTCACTTACACGCGCACGCACACACACACACATGATTTCATATCCAAATACAGACCAAAAAAAAAAAATACCGCAGGATGTTTGTCCGTCTCGCTTTTCTCTCTCTGTAGAGCCTCACCTAATGTAGGAGAGGAAGTTAGCATGTGTTTGCTGCTCTCTCCACTGATCCTCGGCAGCGTCGGTGGGGCGCCTACACGCCTCCCTCGTCAGCCGCATCTCTGCAACTCCTCTCAAGCAGTCAGTCAGTCAGAGCGGGCCCATTATCGGTGCCAGCGTCGTGGCACCGCGAGCCTCGGCGGCGCCTGTTCGGAGGGTTGAGAGGAGCTCGACATCAGAAAAGCTGATCTGTTTTCAGACATTAGAGAGCCACGCAGGAGTTAAGTTTTTTTTTTTTTTTTTTTACCCCCCTTCTCACCGCCTGGGGGCACACCTACAAAACTGCCGCCGGGAAACGCGGGCTATTCCCACGGAATCACCGGCGAAGAGATGAGCTCATGCCTGCTGGGTGGAAAGCATGAAATGAAAGGAGGGGGGGGTCTAAACCAGTTTGTCTGCTGCACTGGGAGGACATATCACTTCATCAGTGATACATGGATTACTAATCCTCCTCCAGACTTCTGTCAACCCTCAATAAAGACAAACAGAAAATCCCTGCAGGATGACCTCTCTTGGCCTCCCATCCTTTACTCCTCCCACTCCTTCCCTTGAAGAGGACCACCTTTAACCCAGCAGCCAAAAGAGGACGCATTGTTTGCCTCCCTCCTCCCCCACACCTGTCACTGTTGGAGCTCACAAAAAAGGCCGCGGTGATGGGGAGATTGCCGCCTTTCATTCGCCCGAGCCCACTGCAGCGCTTACTGTGAAGCTGTAATTAGTGTCAAGAACAAATTTGTTGGTGCTAATAAAGCTGCAAGCTGTGGCGCTACAAAGCACAACAAGGAGCAGAGGGACCAGATGTAGATCCTGCTGCGCGGAAGATACGGGGAGCCTGTCCGACGGGCCGCATCCACACAGATTCCCCACTTTGGTCCCTCGCTCCTCCGGCAGCTTGTTATTTTTGGGTTTCCTTTAATATCGCAATATTTACCGGACGGGATGAGTTTCAACACAACAACTCCTATAAACCTTTGGGATGTTGCTATGGAATCTACAGTAACAAAGTGTTGCCATTCCCGAGTTTGACACATGAGAAAAGTTTTCTGCCTTTTCCCTCTTGTGACAGGCGCTTCTGTTGAGTACACCATGTCATCATAATTGATGTCCAACACAAGACCAATATTGGAATGTTAATATTGGCATGCTTACATACAAACTACTGTGTATCCAGCATGTCAGCATAATGATGACAATGGCATCAGTTTGAAAGCCCTGTTAAGCACAAGTTACTATTCAGAGCTGTTCACACGGCTGTAAATGTTTAAGGTCACATTATGATGTTGTAATGTATTTAGGGTCTGCTCAAATCTATTACTTACATAAAATGGTCTTGACCAGGCAGAAGGTTTCAAATCACTCTCAATTGGTATTTAAATCAATTGTATTCCCAGTTCAAGAAGCAAAAATCTGCTCGAAAGTCCAATAAAATCCCTTTCAAACAAGCTAATAATTCTGTCCAGCGATGGAGCAACAGCAATTAAGCAGGGATTTAGTTGCTCATTGCTGAAACTCTTATCAGTCTGATCTCAACTGTTTGAGAGTCGAGCAGTGTCTGCTGAAAATGCCGTTTCGATTGGTTAAATTGCATCGTGCTCGTTAATTGTCACACCAGCCCCCCCTCTCCCTCCCAGGATTGCGGAGCTCTCCGAGGTGCTGATCCTGCTGCTACCTCGATAATGGGCCTTTTTAAAACAACAGCGAGAACCCATTCCACGGACTTCGGGCGACTACTTATTTGTTTCTGATCTCCGGAAGTCGCTTTCTGAGTCCAGAAGGCATCACTGTGCCAACAATTTGCTGGACCGCACCTCATTTTAAGCCCAACGGGCCCTCCGACACAAGTGCATCTGCTATTTAAACGAGGGAGGTGGACGGAGGAACGACAACTGCGTCAGCCTTAAAATAGCCAAGACTGTTGTCTAGAGCTTGGTACTGCTTTTTGTCGGCTGTAATACGGGGCTCTTGTCACGGAAATGGCAAGACAATAAATCTGTTGGAGCTTCCACTACACACGATGAGTTACAAGGACTTATCTGGGCGACCATGTGGTGTTGACGTAGCCAGAAACCCAGGAGATGAAAAATGAGGTTTTTTTCTAACGCGAAAGCAGAAGATGTAGGAAAATAATGGACGTGATATATCGTAAACCCTTAAGAGATTTCATTCAAAAGCCAGGGGGAATAAAAAAAAAAAAGACAGGATGAGCCTTGTATGGCTGACTCTCATGATTACATTGTGATGCAGTAAGGAGAGCCTTGATGAAAAGATTTATGGACAATGAGATTTTCCTTAATCCATATAATGATCTCCAATAGGACTGCAGCACTCAGGCTGCTTAGACTCGGGTTATGATAATGGAAAAACCTTAACAGGAGCATTTCCCTCCGTCTGGGTCAGAAAAGTATCATTTATTTTCCTTTAGGAATAGCCCCAAAAAATCAATGAATTTCAATTGAAATAAGGAGGAAAATGTGGGCTTAATCCATCTGTTTTAAGTGCTATAAGCTCTATCTGCCCAAGACACTTATATCACGCTCTCGGTCCAGAGGCGTGAAAATATCCGAGGATATTTCCAGCTGAAGTAATATGAATGTCACATCTAGGCTGTGTCACAGGGGTCTGCTATCAAAGGAAGTATTACTCCAGCATATTCACAGAGAGATTATCCATATATATGGTGAGCTCTCGGTAGATATACGCCCGAGGAAAATCCATTCCACAGAGAGCGCAAATTTATTGCCTCAGAATAACGGAACCCCTTGGATGGAGGTGCTGTGGGCTCACCTGGCAGCAGCATCTGTGCGGCTCAGATTATTTCACTATTAGAAAGAAGTTATCTGCTCACCTGTATTAGTTTTTTTTTGAGGATTGTATTTTTCTGGCCAAAAATATGGACAAAGTGGTTCATTTCCCTTTATTATCCTGATATATATTTTTTTAATATCGCCAAGCATATTAAAAACAAATATTAAAGCTTTCAAAACATAGGCTGGGGGCCTTGATTTGTGCTCAAAGTGAATAAGTCTTGTGTTCCGCTGTGATTTAGTGTGTTGAGCATCTAATTGGTTGTTTTGCAAAGCGGTTAGCGTCACTCTGCCGATACGAAACTTTATAATAACTGCAGAGGCTTTTCGGAAAAAGGCTGTGTGGTGTGTGGATGAAGCCCACTCGTACACCCTTCATCCTTCCCACATCCCCGTCCGCTCATCGACATTCCCGTCAGCGCCGGCCACCTGAACCAAAGTTTGCCCTCCTCTCAGATAGCGGAGCACGTCGAAGCCGAACAATCGCCTCGCATCCTAATTGAGCCGTAGATTGTGGCCCAAATAGGATTTAAAAAAAAACAAAAAAAAAAAAACCACACACACACACTCTGATTTGGTCCACCAAACTGCACAGTGGAGAGCAAAACGTGGTGCGGCTATTTATCGCTTGTTCAGTTCTTGCTTCCCGATTATAGTGCGAAATGATGTCTGCCAGGTGGGGGGGGGTGGGGGGGGGGGGAACACACTTTGTCTCCAATGCGCGTTGAAATGAGAGGCCTCGTTGTCTCCTGGTAACAAAGGTGATGCCGTCATCCATTTTTCAACCGACTGCAGATACTGTACAATTAAAGCCTACAAGTTATCCCTCAGGCAGCGCTCTTGGTTCCCACCTAACGACTTTTATGGATGTTCCTCAATATGAGCTCCCTCTCTGACAACAAACATCACCATTATCTTCTCCAGACACACAACTGAAATGTCCCATTAAAGAATGCAAGTATTACCTTGTGCACATTTCTGTAATGAAATACCCGCGCAATAAAACCACAGTCACGTAGAGCAAGAGGAGAAAAGTGGTACAATAGCCTATAACGTGGGCGCAGGTTAAATGGGAAGTGGAATCTAATTTCTCGAATGCTAATCGAGTTCATTTCTGAAAATCCTTAACCGTTAATATAAAACAGATGTGAATTACCATCCAGAGACACTCAAATTAAAAAAAAAAAAAAAAGTCTTCTAGAAGTTGCAGTATGAACTTGAGTTTTTCTATCACACAGCAAAAAAAAAAAAAAAAAAAAAAGAAAAGCATTCCGGTGTGACATTTAGATGAATTTATCCTGCAAAGTTACTTTACATAAGGGCACAGGCATGATAAATTCTTCATAAGGCCACTGGACGACATGCCGAGTCTTGTTTTCCCAACCTGCTCATGCGGTTAAAGCATGATTCATGTTATGATAATACTGCAATATATGTATAATATTGATAAAGCACTTGCAGTGGTGCAGTGACATTAAATATTGAAGAATAATGAGAAATATTGATATTATTTGGGTTCTCATCCAAATCACTTGCATATTTCAATAAATCTCTTGGCAGGGTGAGTGAACTGTTAGGGCACAAAGACAGATTTAATATTGACATCAAGAGGGAGAAAGTTGTACCCCCGTCAAATGGTTGATTAATAGAAAAAAAAAAGGAGTGTAGATATGGACAAGGTGGCAGGAAGGACAGGCAAGCTTAAGCGTTTTGATTTTTTTTTTTTTTTACCCACTCGATTCCTCTCGTCTCCTTATTTCCCTGACCTGTGCCCTGGCGCGGTCCCTCCCAACATCTGCCCACAGGAGGGCTAAGAAGATTAATTGAAAGATTTAGATTTCTATTCATTCAGCTTAGCCGACTCCGAGACATCCCGTCTCCCTTCCCTTCCCTCCTGCTCGCAATCGCACGACCTTTTCTCACACTTACTGCTTAGACTGAGACAAATGGAAGCCAAAAATAACTGTCACCAGACAGTTGATGACAGCATATTGCACTGCAGTATTTTTTTTTTTTGGGGGGGGGCATCTGAGAGAAGTGGAGAGTTGTATATCACTGATAAAAATCTTGAAAGTTTGCAGGTCCCTTTAGAACAGCAGAGAGCCGAGATTATCAGCAAACTTTACGACTGCTTGGTGCAATAAAATCCTTGATTTCCACCCAGCAAATATGCAAATTAGATTTTATGTGAGAGAATAAAATATTGGGACACAGTCAGACCGGAGGAGGGAAGGAGACACTTCATATCTATCATATCTGACTGGTTTTCTGAGTTTTCAGAGCATTTCCTTTATCTTTAAGACAGGTGAGGTGATGGGTTTGGAGGACATGCATCAATTACAGCGAAGGAAGGCGGCAAAAATGGGAAACGAGGGAATAAAGGCGACAGAGGAAATTACGGAAGAGGCAGGTGCAAGCCGTAAAGTGAAGCAGAAGGTGAAACTTCAAGGTGGAAAGTATTTGCAAGCTACTAAATATGCTCTGGATGCGCGCTGCTTTTGATGCCTTCAGATCGCATTTCAAGTCAGATGAGGGTGCATCTGACTTCATGATTCCTTCTCTTTAAGACTCTCACTTTCCCTGCACCTAAAACATTTGTGAGCAGTCTCTCTTTCCATTAGAGAAAATGCACATCTGATTTTTTTTTGTGTGTAACAAAGACAGTGCAGTCTGCCACATTAGAAAGTGCAAAGTGCATTTTACTATTTGCCCAAGGGAAGCGTGGCCTCAATGAATGTCAAACCTTTTGACATTTTGCCTGAAAATCCTGATTTTACACCCTCGTATATCACTGAATGTCAGAAAATGTCAATGGGGACAACTCGGCGACCCTAAATTGGCCCTAATTTGATGCATCATGCGACGGAGAGACTGAGTAAATAATTGTCTTACACTGCTGACAAATCTGTGTGCATGCGCGGCAGCAGTGCAGTAACTCAGAGCTCAAGTGATGTCACGCAAAATGCTGATATGCATGCGTGCATGCGCGAATGCACATGCACGCGCAGCCACATGGGTGTCATAATAAGGCCGTCTGATTTAGTGTATCGATCAGCCGCTGTAAGCTGCAGAGGGTCCTTGGAGGGATACGCCATCACATAAAACACAACATTATGGCTTATCAGCCGGGGCCAAGCGCAAGGTGACCTTCACTTTACTACCCTATTTTCCAGCCTGGTACAATTAGACGCATGGGTGGAGCAATAATGAACATGTCCCCTGTGTAACTGTATGCAACTCGCATTTACATGTGGACGTCTGTCCAAAGTACCTTTATAGGCAAGGCATTAAAAAATATGGAGAAGGTATAGCAGATGGCGTGGGAACTATTTTCTCCTATCATTGCATATTAAATAAAGTACTTAAAGACCTATAAAGCAACTCTGGCCCATCCAAACCGGCGATAGTGCACGGGAAGGTGGAGCCAACAGCAGCGTGCCTGTTCTGAAGTCATGAATACTGGGCCCCATATAACATCCTTGTACAACAAACAGCATAAAGTAGTCTCATTAGTCAACTACTGCAGGAGTTCTGCACAGTTTCGCCTCTCTTGTACTTTTAAATGACCATATGGCTTGTGCATAATTATGTATATTTCCCAATTTATCACTCACGCAGAGCAATTTGGTTCCTCCAAACCACAGCCGAGGTGGAGCAGCTCATTTCCGTAGAGAAGTCCTGCAGACTTGAAACCCTGCTCCGACACTGTGCAGGGACGACGGCGAGTTTCCTCGCAGAAGAAATAACCCTCGAGTCATTAACTCCCGCATTTGCGGTGAATCACTTTCCAAGAATCATATTCACAATTGGAATTGTCCTAAAATAAAGACATGCCGCATTTTCATTGCTTTGTGTCCACAGCAGTTACACTGACAAGAGTTGACATTTAACTTTATTTCAGCACTTGTAAAAGTTACATTATACAATTATATCAATTGCATGTCAAGTTATAGTCTGACCCCAAACTGTTTAAATTCAAGTGCCTCGTTCACTGTAAATGACAATTTGTGCCACGGCCTGCAAAACAGACCTGGCTGTCCCCAGTTAAACGAAATTGATGTTTTTGGATAGATTATACAATAACTGACACATGGTTTGAATGCTTTTTACATTATACGAAAGTCTTGGCTCTTTAGCGGTTGCTTCATTTTTCCCCCCTTTTACTGGAAACTTAAACATTTTATTTAATTTCCCTGGAGGAACTGATTCAACTTCTATGTTACCCAGCTGTAGTGAGGAATAAAGAAATCCCTTCAACATTCATCTGGCTTGATTTTTCCTCACCCATTCAATTATTTATTAGTTTTACACCAGCTGTGGAGCCGAATGATAAGATCTGGGACTAATATAAGCTTTTATAATGACCTGTGATCTCTCTGACGGGCAGTTATAACTGAGGCTCTCAGGGGATGAAAATATACCCAAAGTGCTGAGCAATTTGAATTCTCTATATAAAAACTTCTATATGAGTAGAAATGTATTCAGCATGATCTCCAGAGAGCTGTCAAGCTATAATGCAAGGAGCGAAAGGATGTAATGATCCAAGTGCAGACTTTATTGGAAAGAAGACTGAAAGTGTATTTTGGGGCACATTTCTGAACCCTTGCGTCCTTCAGACCAAGAAACTAGAGAATACACCTTGCCAGAAAAAGACAAATACTTGATCAATACTGCCACAGCTATTCCAGGGACAAGAGCAAAGTGGGTCTATTGACTTTTCCACATTTTCCTCCTAAACAAATAACACGGATCCCCTCACCGATTCCCAGGAAAGTTTATCAGTCTTTTAACACAATGTTCCCCTTTGTGTAGACAGCACATGTCACATCTGAACTCGGAGTGCCTGTGAGCAAGTGAGGACATGCAAGTGTTTTTGCAGAGCGGTCAGGGTTCTGTTCTCTAACCGGGCGACCGTGGTTACTTCTTTTTTTTCCCCCCTGTTCACAGGAGGATGGATACGGAGGAAGAGTTCCATCCATTCCACTTGCTAAACAAGTGACCGAAGACCTCCAACTACTTGAACCCCGGGCCTGGACAGTTCTATTAGTTAGGTGTTCAGTTTTCTGGGCTCTTTTCTTTTGTCATACAGCCGAAGGTCATAAAGTTGCCCAGGCTTGGAGTTATGGGAGCGCTTGCTGGCATGGCAGAGGTTCAATTCACTCCACTCGGTTAATCTTTGGTCCCACACAAATCAAATTGAACTTCCATGGAGGAAAAACCCACACAGCAGCCTTCCGCAGACTTAAATATATATATATATAACAACAGCTGATGGTGGGCGTGGACGAACCAATCTGACAGCTGCTGCTATTGGCTCCCTGTCCTGTCAATCTTGTGGGTAATTGTTTCCAGGCGTAGCTGATGATTGGGTGGCCTGTCTCCCCCTTTAAAATGAGGTCCAGACAAGCGTCTCGCTTTCTCTCAGACAACCTACATGGTTTAGCATTCTCTGTAATTTTTGTTTATTTTATTTGAGACTGGAATTCTAGGAGCCCTTTTTTTCCACAGTATTCTTTTCTAGTTTAGAACCTTTATGTTTTGGTTAGTTTATTCGGTTGTTTTGGGTCTAATGGCCAATTATTGGTTGGCCCACACTTTCTATCATTTTGTTGTTCTTTCTGGCCAGCTTCAGGCCTCCTTTTTTTTTTTTGGTGTTTAGGTTTGTAAATACAGGTTTGTCCATTGATTGTCTGATCTGGGGTCCTTCTATGTGTCTGGTCACACTCCAACGGAGTCAGGCTATCTAAGGTAGAGATCAAGGTGGGAATCTAGGTGAGAAGAGTAGAACAGAAAACCCAGCTGGATCGTTACCCCCGTAGGGCTGCAACCGTCCACCCCCTCCTCCCGGGCTTAAATTTTATACCTGTTGTTGTAAAAACCAACATCCATATAAGCACGTGACTGTTTCTGGCCCAAACCAATTACTGCAGGAGGTTGTACTTGGGGGAAGAGGAACACCAAAAGGAGGTAAGGGAACTAGGGCGTGAGGGTAGTTGGTGCACGAGCTGAAGACGGGGCTCAGATGGAGGGGCTTAAAGTAGATCTTATAGGACAGATGACAGAAATGAGATTCCAGTTGGCAACAACAAAAGGGTGGAAGCACTAATGATCACAGTGAGCTAATAAAACAAATCATGGCACATTTGAACACAAATCGATGTATGGAGAAAAAAATTTGTTGGTGATAATGTGAAGTAATTCAGTCAATTGACTAAAAGTTCTCCACAGTCCCTTTTAAAATGGGGCACACACACTTCCTTCAGACTGCATCAAAGGGATTGCTCGGCCACTTTTGCCCTTGCAGCTGCTGCCCCCGAGCTTTATGGGAAGTGTCATTGACTTGCTTTGTTGATTTTTAAAGGGCGCCGCTTGGCACGATGTTGATAAAGACGTATCTCTTAATGCAGCTGGAAATGTCAGAGCGCATTGCCAAGACACATAATCCTTCCAGGTTTCCATCAATATCAGAGCAGATAGACAGCGGCCCTCAATCACCGACCCCACACTGATCAGGACTGCAGTGATAGCAGCAATAAATACAATTTGGAGCATTGCTTTCAGTTACTCCTCTGATAGCAATTCTGCACATGAGTAAGTGATTAACGATATCTTTCCCTTCTGATCACCATGTCTTCGGCTGAAATCTAAAGTGAGACTATAAATACTAAACACCAACCAGCTGTATAAATAGAATGAACGGGCTGTCGTCATGCCAGCTGGATTTGCATAAAAAGCCACGTAGAACTTGTCTTGTTCCATAATAAGCTTGTAAACACAATTTGGCGCACGGAAACAGATTTAAACTAGCTCTCAATGCACGAAAACATACAATCGTAGTTTTAAGACTGAAGTTGAGAAAACCCTCAAAAAACTGGGGGGGGGGGTGACTCCAGGAGACTTGCTTACATGCTTATAGGAGTACATAGCAATCAACTCACAGATCAAAGATTACACGTCATGGCAGGGGGTCGCAACCAGTCGGATTTATAGGGGCGCTGCACGGCTGAGATTAGGACCAGACAGTCAGCGATATGGAAATCAGAGTGGGATTAGGATGCTAAACAGTGCAGTTTTAGATGAGGCGAGAACAGTGGATAGGTTCAAAGGTGTCTGATTTGTGCATAGTAAATTTGTATTTCTCTGTAGAATACACTGAAAAATATGTACACTTTATAATTAGGACATAATTGAATCATTTATTCCTGAAAGGAATTGCCTGTTATAGTTTTGCTTAATTAATTTGGTTTGGCAGCAAATATTTGCTTTTATCATTCTGATGTGAACGTCTTCGCCTGTGCCTGGTGTGTAAGTCACATTACACGCCTCCTCCTTCGCTGCTTACAAATGCTCCTCCTGTGAGGACTCGGCACGTAGCGGCGGCAAGAAGCATTCTCAAGCACACTCGGGGTCAGAATTACTGATTTAAGAATGCTTCCTTTAAGCTCACTGGGAATAAATCCACGTATAGACGAAGCAAAGCCGAAGAAATTCAATCTGCTGTCCGAACCTTTGCCACCGAGGCTTTCCTTTCCTCCAGATTTATTTGTGAACACTGGCCATTGACCATCAGCTTTAATTGATGGCTTGCATCCATCACAACAAATCCATTTACTGAAGGATATCAATCAGCGGAGCGCCTAAAAATATGATCTCCGCTGGGAGGCTCACCTTAAAACCTGGAGGGTTGGGGGGGGGGGGGTAGCCAAGGAAACCTTTGTTTCCGAGACGGTTTACTTCAACCCAGCGGGTGCTTGTGTCGGCGCCACGCTGTCGGAAGTCGCGTTTGGCTGAGAAGCTTTTCGGAAGAACGCGCGGCGGCGCGATGATGTCAGCCTCCAGCCACGCCGCGTCACAACCTGAGGCGACCCGGCGATGACAGGTGGCGTCAAACCGCGTTTTTGGTCGACGGCGCTTCAGCCGCTGAGCCAAAAACGGAGTCAGACACGTGGGTGGCGCAAAGCGAAATGATAATAAACGTATAAGTCTGTAAGAAGATTAAGGTACTGCTGAAATGTTTACATGATTTCTTTTCTCGGGAGGCTTTCCCGCAAACATCTGCCCACATCAGGACAGGAGGAACGGCTAAGCCGACCGCATGAACACACACACACACACACACGCATACAAAGCTCAGGTTTGCTTGATCCACACAATCCACAGGAGCTCCATCTGAAATGCCTTTTCCTTTTTTTTTTTTTTTTTTTTGTAGTCCTAACTGTGTGTCAGAGCTTAGCGAGCAGACAAGAGACCTCCTGCAGGACCAACCCGAGCCTGACTGTTGAACAACGGCCATGTCACGGCTGCCTAACCCACCGTGGACGCCGACTGCTCTGCTGCCGCGGTCAGAAATCAATTCGGCCCAGCGAAAAACGAAAGAACACCCGCACAAAAAAAAAAGAAGCCAAAGGGAAGAAAAGCCTACACGAGCGAGCTTACCTACAGATACTGTATGTATGCATAGCAACAGTTACCCAGAGCGACCGTAGCTAAGAATAACTCTATTTTGGATCAAGGGTGAGTGGGGAAAAAAAAAAAAACATTCACGGGAAACCACTGGAGTTCCAGTTAATGAGTTTTTCCTCACTCGCTGACAGTTAATTTTAATGGAACGCAGTCCTTTCAATTTACATAATGATCCCAGCGCAACAAAATTAATAACAATGCTGCTCCAAATCGATCACTCCTAATTAAGATATCAGAATGGAATTTGATGCTGTTTGAAGCCTTGTGTAAATATTTGCATTTGCGCAGGAAGTGGAGAATATAAAAGCATACCTTGTTTGTTCACGATCTCCTTTGACATAATAGCAGGAGGGGTAACTATTGACTTGTTCACGGAATATATACATGCTATTTTTATATGGTGGTCTAGAATTATCACTTGGACATAATTATAATTCAGATAACAGATGTTAAAAGTATTTCTATGTGTGCATTTTTACATCTAATTAAATGAAGTCTGTTCTTACAGCCTGCTGCCTCCAATCAGTTTTAGCTTCGAGCATTTCCCTTTCAAAAAAAAAGTAAAAAAAAAAAAAAGAGCTTTCTCTTTTGAGGCACTCATTATTCAGAAAGGCACAAACGCATTTGCTTGTCTGACTGTTTACAGTGTGCAAAGCACAAATCCATGCGGGTGTAACATTGACCTTCCAGCATCTTTCTCCTGGATGTATTACTGTACTCCCCGTGTGCAGAGCGAAGGTCCACGCGGACCCTCCTTAGCCAGCAGTGTTCTGCAGACCCTGCTGTAAACTTGACTCTCCTTGTGCGTCCGTGCTTCTATCATTAGCCTGTGCCTTTGTGAAACAAGCCCCCCCCCCCCTGTCAGTTCAGCCCCCTTCGTTTCCCCTGACTTCTCTCAAGCTTCCCTATCATTCGCTCACCCACAGGACAATTAGGGAGGCATTAAGCTGGTGAGCCAAACTGCCTCTCTGCCTGACCTCCCTTGTGGGGAGGGCAGGCGAGCCAGGAGAGACTGAAATGAGAGGAGAGATGGAAATATGGCTGCAAACCCCCCCCCCCCCTCCTCCTCCTCCTACTTCCAAGGCTGCAGCCTTAACCAGAACCAAAACATTAAAAAAAAAAGGAGGTTGACAGGCTGGCTGGGGCGAACCTCCGCTCTGCGTTGTCCACAGCAGGAATGTGAGACAGGAAATCGAGCAGGTGAATTAAGTTACACCAACCCCAGCCTGACCTGACCTGGATCTTCCGTGAGTAAACCGAAACGACTGGAGGACTCAGTCTGGTTCAATCCCACCAACCGGACAGTTAATCCTCTTAAATGTCAGAAAACAATCGCAGACACCCGTCTGGGGAAAAATGAAAAAAAAAAAAAAATATGTCGCTCATTTTATGGGTGCGCATCAGAAGCGTTGCGAAATGAAGATTTTCGGAGTCTTGCTGTTAAGTGTGCATGGATGTGGGGGGTGGTGGCTTTCGCAACTGCTCAAGTCAGTGTCCCTTGCTCGACATCGCATGCCATGCGACGTGACCGAGAGGCCCATTTTAACTGTGCATGACTGTGCAGTCGCATGTAATTACCGCATGTTCAGGGAAGACGGATGGCAGCCTCCTTAGATTTTCCTCCGACAAATGACGAACAAACGAACGCGCGCACTTCACTCTGATCACTTATTGGACTAGTTGGCCCAGTCCCATGACTAATCCCTCACTATTCCTGCAAGTGACGAATCATCATCATCACCATCATCATCATCACCATCATCTCCTCTATAATTGCTCCCTGGCGTTGTGTTGAGTCCAATACCGGATTTTTGAGGCTGACAGTGTACACACAAATCAATGATAAAGATGACCTTTATGGCAGAGAGGAGTAAACGGGGCAGATGATGGGCCCGGGGAGGAAAATACCAGCAAAGCGCGGCAGAGCGCAGGAGAGGAGACAGAAGAGCGGCAGAGTGGGTACAGTAAAAAGCTCTTCTCCGTGTTGGACCGCGGCCAGCCCCTGGACGGCTCGCTGCTCCCCCGCCTACTGACCGCCTCCTCATCCGAGCACTCACTCTGCATTAATCAAATATTCATTCTCCAAAACCAGCACTTACATAACCGATACAACAAGCGCGTCTCTACGCTGACCCCGCCGATCGGAACAACGTGTTACGACCACGAGAGGAGCAAACAATTATCTGCGCAGCGAGCGGTGGAGGGGGGGGGGGTCAGAGAACGCGGCTGATCTCAGAGCAGATGATATTCCCGCGCAGCGGCTAACGAGCTCGGCTCCTGAAACGCTCAGTTAATTAATGAAAGAAAACACTTCAGAGGAAGAGTTCGAGGCTCAGGAACATGCTTTTATTTGCTCAAATTATGACTGCAAAAAAAAAAGCTGGGACGAAATCAATATTGGTGTAATATTAGTTGAAGGCAGGCCTTAATTAATGCATTAGTGCATGAATATTACGTAATATTCTCCACTTGTGTGCTCTTGACCTCCCTGAATTTGTAGCGAAGGAAGTCTTCAAGTGTCAGCAACAAACAGACTTCTTGTCCAGTGTCCCAGATCTGACGCGTTCATGCTTCCCCGACCTTCGAGTCACCTGTCCCGCGATCGGCGGAATGCTTTTAAACCGTCAAAAACTGAAGCACCCCCCCACCATCGACCGCTTCCTCCCTTTAACAAAACAGCACAGCGGCTGATTGGATCTTATCCCGATGCAATCACTGGTGCTCGGTGGTCACTGCGTTTATCACCATGGAAACTAGCCTTATCAGCAGACACCACTGAGCGCCTTTGTTATTTGTCAATTGACCTCAATTCTTCTCGAGGGCTCGACCCGTGCGGTGGCCGTCATCTCCACACAAAGGCGATCCCGAGGAGGAACCACAGCGGCGTGTCATCCGCAGATCGCCGGCGCCGATGAAGATGACTTACATTTGCTCGCGACGGGCGGCGCCGCCGCCTCGCGTCCCTCACGGCGGAGAAAAGTCGCCCCAAACGGGAGCCGACTGCGAGTTAACAACAGTGACAACCAACTTTGACTCCTTCCCCTGCGCTTGACATTTCGCAAATTTGCGGGGTCACGACTGAGAGGTTAGCGTTTGATTTGAGAGAGAACCTGCAATCCTTCAGTCGACGGGAAGCGGGAAGTCAAATGCCACTGTAGCTCTTAAAGGGTAATTAAGTCCAAATATGGATGAAGCGATGCTGTGTGTTGCCCACAGCTCAGAATTTTGTTACATTAGAGAATTTCAGAGATGGTGCTTCCTTTTTTTTTTTTTTTTTTCTTTTCTGCCTCCTGCCTCTGGAAAGTGCCTTCAATAGAGCATCATCATCATCATCATCATCATCTCAACTTTCATAGATGCTCTAGCGTGTGCGGAGGGCAACGCCAAAGCCTTCACTGTTAAGTGGTCAGTAATGGCAAAGTAATTCAATCCGAGCGGGTCTTTCTCTGTGCACTCAAAACTTCCGGTACAACCGCTCCTTGTTACGCGGCTGAGCTGCTTTCCGGAAAACAAACCAAGACATCTCGGGGACTTTGCCAACAAGCCATTGATGCACTAGCAATTAGAACGCAATTGAGGTTGCAATAGTCTCTAAATTGAATTTAGTTTTGGGCTGGGAGGGCTGTGAGAATAAAGCCTATACTTCAGGCCTCGTCATGTGACGTGTGTGTGTGTGTGTGTGTGTGTGTGTGTGTGTGTGTGTGTGTGTGTGTGTGTGTGTGTGTGTGTGTGTGTGTGTGTGTGTGTGTGTGTGTGTGTGTGTGTGTGTGGTGTAGCACTGGCAGAGCGGTGATGTCACTGGTTAATCCAGATCAGAAGGAAAAGACGGGGTAATTCAGGGTGAGTTCCCTGTATCAGACGGGGAACGGTGGGGGAGGTAGAACCAGAAGCTCTACTTGTTCTAGCCATAGCTTTATATATTTTGTGCATGCTGAAATGTCGCGCTTTTAAATGCTCATCGCTGAAACATGCTGTTGAGTTTACACGAAATGAAACAAACAGAACCGCCTTCCTCTTTCGGCTGCTGGGTGCCTTTATGGTGTTTATTGCTTTGTTGATGTGCAACCTAAGCCTGCTAGTATATTTAGCATAGAGATAAAACTAGGATCAATCTTGTCACATCACACTGTGAAGAAACGCAACATATTTCCAAGAGTTTCACTCTCCTGCAAAATATTTTCATATTTCTTTTTACCAAGTTGTGAAGCCTAAAAACACGGGGCCAGATCTTACCGTGAGGCTCTGCCAATGCTAATTAATGTAAAATTAGCTCCGAGTCATCCCTGATGACTGTGTGCGCTCCCTGATGCAGACACCCCCCCCCCACTTGTCGGCCTGCTTATAGTTCAGAGTTCGCGGATCATACTTGTTATAAGAGATGGTTTATTAGGTGTCAAAATGTCGGCACCACAGACACCAAGACAAAGTATTCTGCAAGGAGCGGTTGGATATCAAAGTTGATTCCCAATAGCATAGCTGCCAGTGGTGTGGCGAAGGGGACACCTGAGCTCAGGGGTCATTCGGTGGTGCTGGCTTCTATAATTGGACGCAGACTCATCCGAGGTTGATATTTCACTGGGGGGGGGCACTTTAAATGGATAAAGCTGCGACTAACAAACTAGAGCTTCCTATGATGTCGACTTAAACACACATTTCACGATTTACCTCGCACGGGGTTAACCTTGAACTAAGTTCCTCAGGTTCGCTGTGAATAATCTCGTCACAAGAGAACTGCTCACGGTTCCGTGTTACAAAGGTTAAGCGTTTCCCCGAGGCCGCAAAAAAAATTAAACAGCCGTAACAAACGCTTAAACATATACGCGCTGTCCTGTACAATCCTATTAACTAGCGTAGATTAACCTCAGCCAGACGCTTAGTAAACATGCAAGCCTGACTCAGACGGGCTGTACTCCAACTGCGACCATTCTGCTTGTTAAACATGATCCAGGTCGCCGTATCTGCAGAGGGAAAATCAAAGTGAATATCTTCTTCAGTACATCTGTAATGATGTTATGAATTATTGATGCGCTGCGCCATTGTCTGTGGTGGAAGCTAATGCGGTCCCAGCCGATGTGGCTCATCGTTTTTCAAAAAAAATAAAAGGGGAAGGCTTGGTTTAAATGTGCAAGCAAACGCAATCTATGTGGGATGATTTTGTAGAAGTAACGCTATGTGCTTGGATTCGTGGACCTTGTTGCGCCGTGTGCGCAGAAATGAACTGATCGGGAGTGCGCCTCACTGCACTCGTGTCATCCATTGATTCGGGGGCTTCTTCTAATGCGTACGCATGTTTCTTGTACAGAAAGGGGGAAAAAAATCAATTTAAAAAATAAGCACTGCAGTTTCCATAAAAGCTCACTTCTGTATCACACTGCTGCTTTTACAGACTTACTGCAAAATAGTGTATAAAGTAGGAAATCGAGAGTGCAAAAGCTTAAGGGTGGTGCTTTAAAAGCTGCATTTGTGGAGATTAGACTGTATACTGATTGCATACTGAGGAACGTTTCGTTTATAATTCATCTTCCCATCCAGCATGTGCTTAAAATGAGTCCTTCCATCCCATCTGCGCTCTCTCTTTATTAGCAAGTTTAACTCCGGACTGAGGAATCGCTGCGGCCACACGTGGCCAGCGTGCTTTCCTCTGCGATGGTTAAGAGCTTTTTAGCATCCATGTTTCCAGGAAAGACACTTCGGAGAGGCTCTGATATCTAACAATTAACAGTTCCTCCCAGGGACGCCTGAAAGTCCACAAAAACAAATTAACGTGCTGCTGCTAAAGTGTGGAGAGGGTTCTAATACACATTCTGACTAAAAGCAAACCCACACTCTCATTAAAGTCATATAAATCCAATTTTCTAAGAATGAAGGGCGGAATCCACTAAAATCTCTCTATTTTACACAAGAACGAAGACAGGAATCCTCTAAAGTCAGCCTCCCTGCCTCAGCATAATGTGGCAGACGTGTAATGTTCCTGCATTGATACTGTGTGTTCAGTTTTACCATAACGGCGAATCAATTCTCAACCTAAACATGCGTTCTAAATGCAGGACCTTCCAGGGAGCGCGCCAGACTCCGCGGCATGGATAACTCATAATTCATGTGCAATGAGTCACACGGCGGTGCGGGCGACCAGGCTGGTTGTGCAAACTGCCGGCGAGATGGATAACAGCGCGGCGTTATTGTGACAGCTCGCCTCTCTAACCCCATGAAAGGCGTCTCATCACAGAACACAGACTAACTCTCTGTCTTACTTAACGCATCCTCTCCGCAGCGCGGAGGAAAAATCCGCACCTGGAAAAAAAAAAAGAACTAAAGGCCCGAATAAAAACGTCCCAACGGATTATGAAACGGGCCCGCTCACGCTCGGCGTCCATTCCATCCTGATAAGCACTGTCAGTGATAATGATCTTGCTAATGAAGTGAGACGTGGCGTGTTGGCCCATTGGACGGTGCGGCTGATGGATATCAGAGGGTGGAGCTGTCGCTGGCGCAGTAATAGAGTCAATATTCCTCACCGCTGAGAGAAATGACCCTCGCCATGCGCGTGTTATCTTTGCTCATCTTTGCGTGCGTGTTCGCCGCGTTGCGCCGTGCGCGGCTAGTCCCAAATACGGTGCTCCGCTCGTCTCCAAACGGGTGGGCGTTTGGTGGGGGGGTTGAGCGTGCCGCAATCATCAACAAAAGCGATTGTTCCACTAATGACGGAGATCACGGCTGCGCCTGGCGGCCATTAGTGACACTGGCGAACACTCATCACATATATTTAACTTCCATTACTGCGGAACAACCGCGCGGAGGAGGTTAACCCTCCATTGCCAACAGTCGTCAATTTCGTGTAATGAGAGACCGAAGAATGTTCCGTGAGGTTTCGCGTTGCCTCTGATTGCGTTCCTGAACCCTTCATGAAGTGGGGAGATTACCAATAATGCTGTAAACCATTGACATTACTCATAATCCAAAAAAAAAAAAAATCAATCAGCATTTATTAGTGCCAGGCTGGATGTGCAGATGGTCCAGAGTCCCCTCACGTCCCGGGTCCGGCAGTGAAACCCTTCAGGTGTGTCATTTACTCAGCGAGCGTTAAATTAAACTAATGTCACCCCGCACTCAATATGAGGGTTTAATCACCCCCCTCCCCACCGCCGCCGAGGAGGTCACGAGGATGGCCAAGAGGAGGAGGAAAACAAAGTCAAAGGGCGAGGAGCATGAAAGTCGAAAAACCTGCTCCGCCAGGCGCTGCTCCTGGGGGGGGGGCCTCGATCCCCAGCTCATTCACAAAAAAGCAGTAAAGGCCCGACCAAGAATGGGAGATGGAGAAGAGGAAGTCAGGAGGCATGAGATGTGCAGGCTCTCATTAATCATGCTTCATGTGACAAATGAGAATGAATCATGGCTTCTCTGAGGAATATAACATAGGTAGATAGGTCGACCATCATAATTCCCTTATCTTTCCTCCATGGACGGATATCACATTAATATCTACTCACAGTTCCAACGGCTTTCTGAAACACGAGCGCTTCTTAATTGATTAGGAAGTTGCATCACGCGTTGTACAATTTCTAAACCAATTTTCTTGGAGATCTTTCATCCATCACTGGCTTTCTCCCCAAAACGATGATGACAAATTGCCCGCGGCAACTGCGACAAACAGCGAAGCGGCGGCCTGCGCTCGCCGCTCGCCGCAATTCGGCTTGTGTTTGGGACGGGTCTTAGGAGACGGCTCAGCCCGTAATGCCGAGCATTAGGCGAACAAACCCACGGCAACGGCTCTGAAACGCGGCAGGTATGAAACTCGAACCGAGCGTAATAGGATGCAAAGAACAGCTGATGGCTCCTGCTAATTCCGAACCGTAGCCTCGGGATTAGGAGTGCAAATTCAATTATTTACTGCTTCCAAATTACATATAAAACTGGATGCGGTTACCCGACTAATATTAAAGCTAATTTTGCACTATCTGCTGACTCATGGTGACATTATCTGTTCGGTATTATACGTGAATGACTGTACCTCTGTAAAGGGAACATTGGTTGAAAGAAGCAGGAACCTTTACATGGAATGAGACCCGGGATTGGATGGAAAAAAACATTCATTAGACTTAAATGAGAACACGATAATACTGTAGCACTTGCTCCAGGATCTGCCACGTCCAGTGGTTTTTTAGAAGAAATGTCAGGACATTATGAGGCCTAATGAGCTAAGGGCACATACGCTGCATAGGTTTCTGTTCAGTGGACTTTACGCCATGTTCTAGCAGCTGAGTGTCTGACTCTTTCATGTGTAACTGTGCAGAAATCTGTGTGTGCCCCAGCTTTTGTCCGGGTCATGTAATATGGACTCGCTGTTCTGCGGAGTCGATGCAGCAGATTGTTTTCCGAACACGTCAACAAACCGGGAAGAGACCAAAACGTGCCCCCGTAACCCCGAAATGAATTCTCCTCATCTTCCTGTAATCCTGGCGCAACCCAAACAGTCGCCTGTTGCGATGACGTCACGGACGCCGCCAAGTGAACATCGCCATCCGTCCGCGTGGCACCCTCGCCGAAGCCCATTACGTTGTCACTCTCTTTCTTTACAGTCATTCAGCTTTTACACATGGCCTGTGGCAGTGCGCAGCAGCCTGCTCCACATGAATAACAATATCTGATTATTCAGACAGAAGCCAAGTGACTCAGCTGTCTCTGCTCATTCATCTTTCCTCTCCTCTCTTTGTCCTGCGTTCATCCATTGCTCCGTGTTCCACCACTTCTTTGACTCCATCCTTGATTAATCTTTTAAGTTGAGCCTCGCGTCATTCCGTGCCATTTCATTTCTCTATCATGCTCAGGCCCCTCTCAGCCCTTTTTTGAAAAAAAAAAAAAAAAAAAATTAGTCGCATAGACTGTCTTGAAACAGAAAAGCAAACTTTGCCGACGGCCATGCGGCTTGCTGTTGAGGGGGTGGGATCACAAGAGGATTGGGGGGTGGGGGCTGCATTCATCGGATGGGTACTGTATGAGCCCGGGAACATCAGTCCTGCTGTCAAAACATGAAAATAAAGCCCAGGACAAAGCGCCCGCGGGGAGAGACGTGTCTGTTTCCACCTCCAGCTGGATACAGTTGGACCAAACTCCTTGAAAGGCCGCATAGGAAACTTTTGGAAAGATGCAAAAGAAAACTCGCCACAGAAAAACATCATTAAAAAAAAAATAGCTGCCCACGAGAAATTTTAATATGCTGCACACACATTTGTGCAACTTTAGGAAAAACAGCAGCAAGCAGCCAAAGCACTTGGTTAACCCTCCCTGGCAAGATAAAGGTGACTGCAGTTCTTATTGGATCCTAATGCCTTGGTTTGGTAGCTCCAGGAAAAGTGATTAGTGCTTCTTAAACGACTGGAGCAAGTACAACTGCCATGCTGGAACACATCTGAAGAGAAGTGTATGCTTTCCTAAAACATCACCAAATAGATGATAAACCTGCACATTTGATGTGTTTCAAAACTATTTAAATTAGATGTAGGGTAAAGGAAATCTTGCTTTTTTCCCCTTTTTTTTACCAAATGAGACAAAAAAAAGAATCTTCTCACCATGGTCTGCCGATTTAAATTGCCTACATGGTGACGGTCTCGCGCTCCTGGGTTCTAAGTGCTAGCTCTCTTTGATAAGGAAATAAGCCCCGGAGGGCTTACCAGAGCTGACCGAGTCAGCCCCTTTTCAGATGGAGGCACCTGAACAATAAAAGGTGGCGCTCTCACAGGAGCCCAACCAAACCTCACATCAAAAGGCCTCCGTCCTTCCCTTTGCCTTTCAATGTCACTCACCCTCCCCACTTTGCGGTGTTTGGGGCAAAAAGCTACTCTTTTCTCATTAATCAGCCTGTTCTTTCTTCCTTTCCACATGAAACATACCTCCTCCGCCTTTCTGGAGACAAAGAAAAGGTATTTATTAGCGTAACCGCAAGGACAGACGATCCCCGTCTCCATCTCCTGTGCAACGTCTGTTCCTTAAACACCCTTAAACATTCCGTCTTTCATTTCACCTCCGCTGGAGCGAGAGATCTAGCGACCTGGAACGTAAAGCTTTAATTGTGGAGATGGAGTGCTGGCCTGTGATGATAGGGGCCACAGAATCCCCCCCCCCCTTCCACACGAAAGGTTATTAGCAAATGAGATGGGAAGTGATGTCACTGCGGAAAGTTTCCGATCGCCCGATTGACGCACCCGGAGGAAGAACAAAAAAAGCCTGCGGAAGTTCGTCGCCGAATAAGGATGTGTCTAATTAATAAAGGTGTGATAACAGAGCCATCCAGGCCTGCCAAATGTTTTGCACCGCTTTTGTGTCTCCGGGCCCTGTTTGATAATTACCCAGCTAATGGGACCAAGGGGGAGGATGGGGGGGAGGGGGGTGGGGGCAGATCAAATCAACGCAGATAATGGGGAGTAAGTGAACTCTAAAGACCAAAACGTCCCTCTCCATTCTTCTGATGTGCTAATTATACTGCGCCATGACAAAAAAAAAGCCATACATCAGGCTCCATGTTGGCGCCGCTTTTTGTAACATAAAAGGAAAATATTTCATAGTATCTCGCCAATTTTTCAGAGAATAAGGCAAGTAAACAACAGTGTAGTCCCCACTTTACATAAGTCTTTCATGCTGCGTAATGCTGATAGGGCGATCTTTCCGACGGGGTCATGGGATTAAAGATCCAGGTGAGCGTTTCATGGTGACCCAGAACAACTGGAAATCTGACACCGTACGTGCCTCCCGCGGCCTCCGTCTGGTCGGGAGGTGTCGAACATTTTGCGCAAAGCTTCCCCTGTCAATCACGGCTATGCAGCTGGCTGGAATTTTGGTGCCGAGCGATTTGCCTGGAAAAACGTCGTCAATAATGGAGAAGCTCATAAAGATGAGTTGAGACAGACAATGCGCCGTTGCATTAACCATGAGGGGTGAGGTGGAGGGGGAGGAGAGGGGGAGGGGGGGGGTTCTCCCTCGTTTGCCTTCCACTCGCCTACATTTCTTAGGAAGTTCTGAGAAGAACGGATGGAAATGAGTTCTGGAAAGAATGGACGGCGGGTGCCTTGGCTTCCGAGAAGGGCTGGGGATTGATCGGGGGAGGGAAAGGGGACCAAGGCCGTGGGCCAGCGTCCAGAAAAAGAAGCTGCGCTGTTTCCAGCGTCCAGGCCAGAGTGTTGCAGGGTGCCTCCATCTTGCGCTGTCTGTCCAACACGCGTGGCCTGCCAAGTGCCGCTTTTTAATTAGCTACTTCATACGGCTGTATAATTACTGCGCTAACCTCCCCTAATCAGTCACTTGGTGGTGCACACAATATTTCCCTGCACTCGTGCGGTCTTCATTACCTGAGCGCCGAGCTCTGGCGCGGCCGAGGCGATCCAGCGGGGCTTCCGCGCGCGTTGGCACAAACCGGATCTCATTCGAGGCCGAGACGAACGCTTCATTGTTATTCTCACATGATGTTATTGTCTGAAAGGTGTTTACACGGCCTCGTTTTCTTTTCTCTTTTCTTTTTTTTTTTTTTGGATGCATTCACCAGCTTGTGCATGTTCTGTCTCTATAATCAAGCAGCTGGATCACAGCGAGGGAAGACACATAATTGCATGCTTTCCTTTCCATTGAGTTCAGTCCGAGGCGAGCTGTGAAAGTATCCACTGTTGTCTTGGTTACTCGTTTCTTCTTGTCTTTTCTGCCGCTAAAAATAACGCCGAGGGTTCTGAACTCAGAGGAAGCCCCCTTTCGGTGTGAGTCAACAGTTGGAACGCGCTGTAAAGCATCAAGAGGTAAAGAATGAATGGCTGAATGCGTGAGGGAGAAGTTGGGACTTTAACGACGCACGTGAAGAATTTCGCCCAGGTGGGAGACCAGCGAATGATCCGAATAGCTCAATCGATAATGAGGCTTGGTTTAAAAAAAAAAAAAAAAAAAAAGGGAAATCCACCAGAGAACAAATGCACAAAACAAAACGACAGGCTGGCATGTGATTCCCATACTTGTGAATTCGTGACCTTCTCATAAGCTTGGGCATGAGAAACCCGACCCTGAAACAGAGCCGGTATGGATTCCGGTGCGGTGCTGTTGATCCTGGCTGGCAGGTAGGATTTAGCGTAGAATTTTAACTGCATTTCGTGTTCAGGCACCGTGCTGGAGGTGGAGGTGCCAACGGTTGTTGTACACATCCAGGACTTCTGTGAAAGGTACATAATCAATACCAATAATCCCAATATTCATCTTAATGTCAATGTAATATTGGACCTTTTTTATGTTCAGAACTCTTCTTCCTTCCTTGAAAATATGATTTAGTACACACAAAAATGGTATTAATCAAACACTAATAATGGGTAGGTTCCTGTCTGAAACATGGTTCTGCCTCTTGGCTCTCTAGCACCCATGAAATCAGCTTACATGTTGTTTACACACAGTTTACACACAGATCGTACGTCACTAATGCTCTGCATCTTAAAACATGCAAATTGGCAGCAAACATACCTAAACCACACGGGCCTGCCGCATCCTGGAGACAGGCCACGCCCCTTCTTCCCTCCGAGGCTTGTAACTGGCTGTCCAGGAGGGATGGATGATGTCACTGATGCTTTCCGGTGTGCTGCTCTCGTAATGGAGTCAATTTAGCTCCACGCTGAGCCATTTCTGTCCGGCCTCACCCCATGAAGGACACATTAGTCCGCCACCCTGCCCCCCCCACCACCACCCCCCTGTCTCCTCTGTTCTCCCTCTTTCACTTCCTGCTGCTTCCTCTCATCTCTCTCTCTCTGCGATTCATCTACTTTATATTATAAAACCTCACATTTACATTTGTTTCCGGCGTTATACATCATCAGCCTTTTTCCCGTATCATTTCACAGCCACCGATGTCCTACAATCACAGCGATAAGGCAATGTCATAGAGACGTACGCTCGATTCTCCCACCATGACGGTGATGACGATGAAAACTGGACACTAGATTTCTCTAAAAACAGCGTGAGTTACCTGTGCACAGTTTTCAATCGCGCAGAAATCAGTCGTGTTTACATCCGATGTGATTTATTATGATCTGTTGTTTACGTGTGTGATACGCATACCTTCCGGACTATTTATCTCTGAGGAGTGTGCTTTCTCCACACGATTACGGGGTGAAATTGCACAGAATCAAAGCAGGGGCAGCTGTATATATTAATACCAGACGTCACTGCACAGTAAAGCCCATTTTATACAACGACCTGCTGGCGGTTAGTTTTATGGTTACGGGACGGAAGACGTTCACACGGAAAGATTTTTAAAACGATTACATCGAATGTTATAAACACAGTAGTTTCCATGCCAGACCACTAGTTGGCAGTGTGTTTTTTGTATGAAACAACACACTTTTATGGCCCAGACCCTTCCTATTGGGCCGTTCAGTATCTGGTGTATGTCAGAAATCTCCCCTGAGCCAGATGATGGTGTAGTAAACACACACTTTGGTGAAGAATCACTGGTCATTTCAAAAGAGCCCGCAGCACAAACAGAAGTCCGGGGTCCGTTGTTGATCTATTCACACATGCACAAAAGTACTGCCTACAGCTGCAGTGCGCATGAGCAGGTATCACCCAATTCAGGAAAAAAAAAAAAAAAATATGGAGGCTGGGGAGTTTTGAAAAGGCTCCGTGTTGTCTGGAATCTTTTTTTTTTTTTTCTTTTTTAAAGTTCAGCGTAAACACAGCTCAAACATGACAGAAGTTTACCGTTGCCTTGTGTGAACTGATACGTCTCGTCACTGTTTTCCTTTCATCGGTGTTTCAAGTATCCTGTTATATTGTGAAAATGTCCTTTGCCTCTCGTTTCGGACCATTTCACTTCCTGTCTCCCCGGCCCTCATTCAATTCACCTGTGTCTCATACTCATCCCCCTCTCTCGGGCGTTTAGTTCCTCCCCTTTGTGTCAAATGTTCCAGCATTCTACCTCCAGATCTATTTCTTGTTTTTTTTTTTTTTAACCTGTTTGCTGACTGCCATTGCAAATCCATTTGGCTTTGTTTGCCTGTGCGGATCGACCTTTGTGGGACGAACGTCCCTTTTTGCAAGTAAAAAGTGTTTGTTTAAAGCCCAAACTGGTTCTTGGAGGCGTGCTTTTGTGGGTCCTCATCAGAGCATAAATGGGGCTTCGGTAGCAGGAAGGCATCGTGGGTTTCTAGAGGCAAACAGCAAGATTGGCTCCAGTATATTATGTTAATCTCATTCTTCTGGCTGCTGAAGGTTGGACTTTAAAAACAAAGGTTTCTCTGAGGAGCCACTTGGAAACTTTTATTGTTGTGCAGGGGAAAAATATAGATCACCACGCATTTGTGTCCATACGGGGGAAGCATAAAGAGGGCGCACATGCTGCAACTTTTCTTTTGATTGGTTTATGAAACGATATATTCCAGGCCTTGAAAACCAAATGAAATTCCCTTTTTATACTGAGCTCTTTATGGGGAGCCTTGTCATGCTGTTATGGGTCCAAAATGGATTTGAAGCAAAATATTAAACTCTGTGTTACTTACACACAACTGAATACATCAACCAGCAGTCACACAATATATCTGGGCGAATATATAAAGTGCGTTTTGTTTGACCACCGCGCAGAATCTAAGACCCGCACACAGCTTCCATTAAAACAGAAATCTCTTGAGCCCCCCCCCCTCCCAAAAAAAAGCTCCTCATTCTATCCGGGCATTTCTTACATCCTCTTGCTGCTTAATCAAAGAAGAAAAAAAAAACACAAGTTGCCTTCCATCACTATCTAAGCCCATCACACTCCATCACTTTCCCATACCGTATTAATCCAGAGCCACTGAGACTCCGGCTCCAGCCTATCCATCTCTGCCTCTCGCACCACTACACAAAGAAGGGATTAAGTTATCAGAAAGATGGAATGATATCCATATGCCCCAGCTACGTTCAACGTGTTGCAGTGGAAACTCGACTTTAAATAGCCCTCTCTGTGTTTATGCCAGATTAGTGCCGACACACACACGGCTCACTTGCTAATTTGCCCAAATTGTCTTACGTGGGGACATCAGATTAAGTGGTGTGATGACTTGCACTTGTGCCACAGGGGCTTGTGAGATCCTCGCTAACTCCAGGACAGAGGATACACAAATACAAACGGATATTAACCCCTTCACGCACAGTGATGATGACAGAGGAGGGCATTTCAAACACCATTCTTTTTATAACGTATGGTTTTGTTGTCAGTTAAGACAATTAAGACTAAAATAAACACAAAAATCAAACGAATTTCTAGAAAAGAAAAGGTTATTGGTTGAAAAATGTGCACACTGGGGAGAACATAATTAGAATTGATTATATTTTGACAGGAAATATGATTAATCATCCATCTGCTAAGTTGGATATCAAACATCCCAGGCTGTAATTGAAATAGTGTTTTCTTCCTAAGAAAAAAATAATGGTTTATGGAATCACAATTAATTCCTCAGGGGGTTAAAACAAAAATGTCTGAAATATGTTCAATGTTTTTTTTTTTTTACAATGACAACAATTAAAGCAGAGGCTGTTGCAGACAAGTGGTGTAGCTTTAATCGTTTGTTAATTTAGTCATCTAATAGGCCAAGCATGTGTTCATATTTGTAACAAATAGATTTGGAATTAAGACCAAAACTAATCTAATTTCTGTTAGAGAAACATTTTTTACTCTTTGTCTTGGTCTTCATTTTTAACTATCGCGATCTCTCCTGTGAATAGGCAGTGTATTTTTATATTTCAAGCTGAGGCCAGTGAGTGTTCACAGAAGGTTGAACTGAGGTGAGAAAGGTCAGAAGACACATAATCCACAAGGGATATCATGAGTTGTAGGTACGTTGGCACTGGGTTGTGTCTTTATCTTTGGAACATTTGCTGTTTGTGTCACCTTATAAACAACTCCACATAAAATGTAGCTCCTGCAAGAATAAATGATCAGTTGCTTGGTTTTGGTGTACTGTCTCCACTTTTCATGACTTTGGAGCCATTCACTTGTCTCTAGTCATCCCAGGCATCACTAGTCAAACACGACTCAATCGATCGATAATATAAATATTGTTTGGACAAATCCCATTTTTTCCAATTAAAATCGCCCCCCAACCAGACACATGCTTATTGGTCCATGTCTACAGGGCCAACTCAAAGTGTCCGGCAGTTTTCTATGCTGGATAGAGGAGCAAAGGATTGTGGGTGGGAGTGTGGGTGGAAGCAAATAGAGGCCAGAAAGAGATTGGCGTCAAGGGAAGGGAAAAAAATAAACGAGCAAGTTGAAAACGGATGAAGCACTTAATGAGAGGGCTAAAATTGGATTAAGACGTGTTGCTTTATTGCAACAGCGAAGACGCTGCAGGTGTTGTCAACTTTATCATCTGGATCACTTTACAGCTCGAGTATCCCACTTCCAAATGAACCGTGACTTTGCTCCAGCTCAGCGTGTACTACTCCACATTATGCCCCGTTACACTTCCAGCAACGTCAGCTAAATGCAAATGCACCCTCGTACATGTAAACAGAGATATGAGGCTCGCGCTTTGAACTTCAAAATAGGAAAGACCAGCAGGCAGAAGACCCATTAAGCGTCGAAGAGTTTACAGAAGGCTGAACGTGCGGGAGGTTTCGTTTTGGTAGCCGCACGCCGGTAGCATCCGCAAAGGGAGGAACACTTCAGGTGCACGATGAACACGTGGGGCCATTAAACATTTACGGAGGGAGCGAGGAGGGGAGAGGGAGGTGAAAATGTGGGGTGGAGCTAAACGCCAACTACAACATAATTTCATTTGACAGCAACATCGATGAAACTCTTGGATCGAAACAAACATCACATGAGGAGTTGGGAAATTATTTGGGGACTATTGATTTGATAGTGAAGTGTTTTCCACGTGTTGGGTCTGCTGCGTGGCCTAGCAACAAGCGCGCTGGAGCCAGCCGCTCTCGAGAGCAGTGGGAGACCAGCCCCGAGGTAACCAACGCGGATGAAAGGCCACGTACCTGCGAGGTTCACACGAGCACGAAGCTCAATCTCAGCCTCCACAGTGCTCCATGAGATTCCTCACTGAAGCCGCTCTACAGTGCTTTCTCTCTCTCTCTCTCTCTCCTTCTCTCTCTCACTCTCTCTCTCTCACTCTCTCTCTCATGGCATTTCCTGGTATTTCCCCGTCCTTGCGCTACATTAGATTTTCATTCTATCTGCAAGCACTCCGTTGCAATTCAAGTCAATGTCCTCCTGGCTATCGATATTTTATGTCAAAATACATCCCTCTCTTTGTGGGTGGTGCCAGATGTAAAAGGTTGTAAATGTCATTATAGTATTAAAAAAAAAAAAAAAAAAAAGGTACTGTATTGACTGTATTTAATGTACTTGGTATTGTAAGTGGAAATCTCGACTGCAACGCGTTTTGCCGGTAATGCAGCGTTCTACGTGAGCGGCCGCGCTTCCCCGCATTTGCATACCTGCACACATTCAGCATGCGTTCGCTCCAGCGCGCACACACACACACACGCGTGTCATCCGCCGGCGGTGTGCAGGGAGCCAATGGGGGACCGCCTCTATTACTGCAGACTGAAGATGGAAATACATGTAAAAGGTGCCCATCTGGACAACCCGCAGCACGCGTGCTGCACTGACGCTGAACTGTAGTGTTCCTAATCGGAGCTGCTGTTCAAATTTGGGAGCTTTCAGGCTGATCTGAGCAAACCAGCAGACGCTCCGACTGACCCCGGGGTTTATTCCGTGCGCGGACAAACTCTTCATCTGACTCAATCAACCCCCGCAAAGGCCCGGCACGCAAGGCTGGAGCGTCTCCGCGGCCACGTGGAGGCAAACACCCTCCGAGCGGTAATCCCAGTGTGCGTATATGTCCACCTGTTCCTTCCATGTTGTCAGATTTTAATTCAGACGAGAGCCACTAACGCCAGATTAGGCTGTGAACCCCGGGTAATCTGGGGTTCCTTAACAACATTAACCCTCCCCCATTAAGCCTTGTCGTCTTCCTTCTATCAGAGAAGGGAAAACAGACAAGCATTTTAATGAGCCTGTCTTTGCCCCTGTTTAACCTTAATCTGCTCCAGCATACCAACAGTGCTAATTGATTCGCTGCTGTCCAACGTGCACGTCGCAATGACAGGCGCGGGCAGGGCGATGCGGCTGACACAATGGAACAGGGCAGTTAATTTCTGTCCTCAGATGGTGGTGTCATCCGAGGGGATTAGGGTAGCAACACATCAGGCCGGGGAGGGTGTGTGCCTCCCTGACCGTCAGACAGGAGGCTGGATTTACATGTCTCAACACCAGTTAATCCAGGCTGAAAGACAGACTTGGGTTTTCAATTAGGAGGACGAAATGTGCGCATTTTTCTCGTCTGAAATGAGCTTGTATACAGATCACGCAGGGTCAGAGCATAAATAAAGCAACCCACATTTCCATCTTTGTTTCCCTGCCAAAAGCTGCACTTTTTCTCCTGATTCCTGCTGAATTTGAAGTGGAAGAGGTGGAGCACTGAGCCAAACACACACACACACACACACACACACACATCTGGACATAACATCTAAACACACTTTATTCTTGTTTTTTTTAAATTACCTTTCTTGAGCCAATGTGCACCTAAATTAAAGCAAAATGCTTTCCGAGGCCCGACTCGGTGGGCTAAAGGTCACTCTGGAAGGACGTCACGTTAGAAAACTGAACATCGTCCTGAGCGAATCTAAGAAAGGCCAAGCTTTCGTCGGCTATGAGATGGGAAGAATAGGCATAAAATCACATTGAAGAAATAACGCAGGAGAGGAATCATGCTTCCAATGGAGGATGAATCACTGCTTTAGCCGATTTAATGCTTCATGCTGTAATCTGCATTAGCTTTTAACCATTCACGATGCAGCTATATATTTTTCTGTGCAAATATTCTCCTCCAAATGAAGACAAAAATCTAAAGTTCCAGATTCTGGTGATTATGCTGTGTTGTTTACCCACTATTGTTCTATTGTGATGGGAATATTTGCTTTGTTGGCAGGATTTCTTTTCCTTCTGCTTTAAATTAAATCTCATAATGAGCTTTATTGTTTTCAGGTTACGGTAATGGCAACAATTACACAGATTTACGGCGGTATTAGTGTCATCCGAATCAAGACTTCTTGCTAAAGTGCAGGATAAAGCACAAACCGAGGGCGGCAAACAAGCGTAATGTAGAATAAAGTTGCCTGGCGTCAGCAACCGACCATCAACACTTACTGTGCTTTGATTCAACACCCTGGAAGAGGAGGCAAAGCCAGTGGAACGTGCAGTTTTGGACACCGTGAAGCTACTTAAAGGGGATTCATCCCAAAGCCAGTGTATTTAAAAAAAAAAAGAAAAATCCTTATTTGGGTCAATGCCACAAAAGAGGGCCAAAAGGGTGATAAGGGACAAAAAGGGTGAATAGTTTTAGAGAAACAAAGAAAAATGTAAGAGCATCAGTATTTTTGCAGGATACAGCATGTGGCTAAGATGGTGTTTCATAGTTGATACAGACAACACGTGCTTGTACTCTGCTCAAAATACAAAGAGACACGGGCCTTTCAGCACGCCGGTCAATACCTGAGAGTCATCTTATCGACTGGTGGAGCCACAGCCAAATGTCAGCACCCAGCAGACCGAGAGCCTCTCAGATCCTGCCAGTCTCTTCAGGTGGCAGAATAATGCACGGAAACGCAAAGAAAGTCTCTTTGACAACACTTCAGAGGAGATGCTGAGCCCCTTTTTCTTTTTTAAACTCTGAACACACGCGCGCGCGAACACACACACACACACACGCGGATCAGAGGTAATGTGACCTCAGGTGTGTTAGACGGCGCTGATTCACTTGGCCTGCTGCTCGGCTGACAGCGATGCTGGTCACATGGTCGGAAAGTGCGTGTTTGGACCTTTTTGTCCTCTGGACGTCCTAATTATCACCTCACCAGACTGGCACACAGACTCCAAGTTAAAGGGAATTCCGTGGCACTTTTGAACCGATTTCAGGGAACCGAATTGCTCTCAATTAGCAATTCGGTGGCTTCATACGAGGGCATTTCTCTCTGAACAGTTCAAAATGTGGCTCAGACGTTGAATGAGAAAATATTTTCTTTGGCAAAATGCGCTCAAAGCGGTGGAGCCAAAGGCAGCAGAACTACTGTGGTCAGCAGGACAGAACTCCTGTGGCTCAGCAGAAGATGCAGGAGGTCCGATGTGCAACACGGAACGTGACATCCCATAATAATTACTTCTGTCACTTCCTGGGGTGCGGGGAGACAGCAAACAGCTGGCGGCACAGCCTTCAGTGACACCACGCGCATTATGACACGAGAGGGAAGCAAAACAAGGAGGAGGAGGTCCAAAACAGGAGCTTAAATTAGAAAAATGAGGAAGAGCAGAGAGGAGGAGGAAGAGGACGAAGAGGAGGAGGAGGAGAGGGGCCCAATCAGAGTAGCTCCTGTTCACTCAATATCAATGAGGGTCGGGTTAACAAGTCGCTCCGACCGTTTCCACCTCCCAACGATCTACTCTGTCTCTCTTCTCTTATTCATCCTCGGAGGATCCTTTTTTTTTTTTTTTAAATTAATCTCCTCTTTCATGAAAACTCAACCCCCTGTTCTCCCGCCGACGCTCTGGAGACCCCCCTGATTAGCCCCAACGCCTGGGTCGTGAGAAAAGTGCAGACGCCATTCTGCTCAATTCTTTCGGATAAACGGAAATCCGACCTCGGCGCTTCTTTTCTCCCCCTCCTTTTGCAAAGGGGAGCGAATCTGGGCGTGATTAAAAAAAAAAAAAAACGGGCCGCGGCTCTGATGCTTATCATATCGCTGACCGGCACACAGCTCGTTTCTGCATCACTTAGAACGATTGAAACCTTTGATGGCAGTAAGACAAAGAGAAACGCATCAAAGTGAGAGGAAAAGGAGAGGGCGCCTGCGCCGCGCACGCTGGAGTCAATGACGGCCGAACTGCACGAGCGTTTCCCTTTCCATTTGCATTTGGGGTTGGCTGTGGGGGCTGAGCTACCAGCTGCTCTGCCTCTCCCACAGCCTGTGGAGATGAATTGCTCCCTGGGTGTTGATAAGTCACCATGGTGCACCGCAGTCGCCATGGAAACTATGCAAACACAGCAATTCCTGAGGAAAACAAGTAAGACGAAGTTGATTACATATTTCCAAGAGCCAAGCGGCAGGGTCTTTATTTATTTATTTATTTTCTCGGTCAGCGGAGACCGCCAACACTGAAGGTTGTCCCCTCTGTTAGCGAGGATCCTCAAAACGCTTCGCCATTAGTCATTTTTTTTTTTTCTTTCCAGACCGTCTGCGCTGTTGATGCGCGCAAAAACCTCTTTTGAATATAGAACAGAGCAAGAAAAGGCCGTTACCTGAGGAGGTTTTACCCTGACCCGCACTGATATCAAACCACATATAGAAAAGAGTAATACAAGTATATAAGAACTAGAGGGGCGCCGCGGTGTAGGAAAGGGTGCGTTGAAAGAAGAAGCAGAGGGGTCTGTGGGCTGCTGACAGTCGAAAAGAAAGCGTAAAAGGCGGTTTTGAAAGCACCCGGGGTGGTTTTAAAAAAAGTAAAGGGAAAAAAAAAAGCAGCAGGTAAAGGATACTAAGAAGAGTGATGGCACAGGGAGAGTGAAAGAGACGGCGTGGCACTGCTGTGCACCCACACGAAGCTGTCTCAGCAGAATCCGAAGACGTGTTTGGCTGTCTGAACACAGGCGCTTCTGTGCGCAGTCCTTTCCTAGGGCCTAACGCGTGTCCTACTGTATGTGCAGAGATGTGGAAAACCAAATGTGCTGCGAGTGTGTGAGCGCGAGTGTGTGTGTGTGTGTGTGCGTGTGCGCGCTGTGGGAGGTTCACCGGAGCACGTAATAGAGACCCGGTGTTGGTAGCATTTAGAATGATGACTGCCGCCACCTCCCAGCCCTCTCTCTATCTCCGCCTGCGTCAGATGTCCTTCAACGGCGAAAAAGACAGGCTGAGTAAACCTTGGGAGGGGGACGGAGGTTAGCGACCCAGCGAGCAAGAGAAGACGCGAGCCGAAAACATCCACGCCGCTCCCTGCTCCAGACTTCGGTGGGATTCACGTCCTCGGCCCGATGCTCGTCGTCGTCCCGCAAGAAAATGGGATTTTCATAATTCTCCACCACCGTTGTTGGCGTTTGGCGTCGCCGAGAACCTTGTGGCTCACGAAGGCCGATTTGGGCGAGAAACGAAGCCAGCCGGGGAACGAGGGGATGGTTTTCACGTTGCGACGGTCGGACGTCTGCCCTCGACGTTAGCGAAGGCTAAACAGCGGTCTCCTATCAGCCGACGGGAGCGATCGCATCCGTCGGCTCAAAAGCCCTCCGACACCGCCTCGCAGAATGTGCACTTGAAGTAGGATGACGGGGAGCTTCATCAGTTAGACACAAACACAGCTCCAGACACTAATGGCTCTGCCTGTCCATCAAGTGTGCTATCTGCCATCTGTTTGCTAACAAGTACCCCACGTCAGCCTAAAGCAGGATGTCATTTATGGGAAGTTGAAGGATGAGCCGGCGACAGATCAAACCAAACCACATGTCTCAGGTCTTCTCATGACAGGAATAATTATCGCGTAATCATTCACCGGAAGCGCCGCGTTGCCTTTCTGTTTCTTTGGCATTTTAATCAATTACACATCCCAGGAATTCAGGACAGTATCCTCAACGGAAAAGGCCGATGTAAAAAAAAAGTCCGGTTTCTACGCAATTAACAACCTTTATATAAGGCGGTTACACGAAAAAAGAAAAAAAAATATGAGAATGATGTTCAGTAACAGCCCTAGCGTGACACATTTGCTCAGGAAATGTGAGGGTGTATTCTGAGGATGACAGTAGAATTACTAATAAGACTTGATCCATTAGACTCCTCACGCCATATGGCCTCCCATTAGCCCCGGCTTGGAGTGGCCATGTTGTTCATCTTTAATACGTGTTAAAGTGAATTGTTTCTGTTGCAGTTCCAACAAAAGCGGGGGGATTGGGGGGCCAGCAGAGTCGCTTTTTCCAGCTTTGGAGCTTTGTTACATCCCAAGTTCATGCAAAGTTTCTGGGGTCATGACATAAGGTGGGTTTAAAGTGTGTCGGTTTAATGTTGAGAGATTTCTCTCTTTACCTTTTTTTTTTTTTTTTTAATGTTCCTCTCAGGCAAGACACACAGATGCTGCATTTAGAGCGTAAAGTCCTCAAGTACAAACTCATAATTTAGAGGGTTTTTTTTTTTTTTAGTTTATTTTACGATGCCGTTGACATATCACATCCACGCCGAACGTGATCGCGTAGCTGTTATGAGAGCTGACATTTGCTGCTTGGTAACAAAACCATAAATTCGGAAGAGGCGCAATGGTGTCCAGCGCTTACGGCGCTCGAATTGCTGTCCATATGAGGAAGTTCATGTTTAGGTTGAGCGAGGAGTGGGCTGAGTTCTTGCTGTAAATACAGCAAAATCATCCATTTTTCATGAAAAGGGCCCAGTATAAACGAAATAATCTAACAGGCGGGGAGGTTGTGAGGGTCTGCCTATATGGTGTACCTACATTCTAGTCATTTATAATACAAAAGACAATAATTGAAATTTGTAATATTCAGTAGAAAGCCCTGTGTTCACAACTCAACACTGCAACCTGGAACATCCCCATGATAAATGTCGCTGCCTCTGCCCATGCAGGGATCTATAAGTACTCATGCCACCTATAATCTAGGTCCTCTCTTATCTGATTATAATTGTGGGGTAAAGAGGATTTAGGTGCTTGTGCCTAAATGCTAGGCTGTGCTGATTAGAGGCCAGGGCGAAGGCTTACGCAACAAGGAGACTGCAGGAGAGGAGAAGGTGCGCTCTGTCCAAATGACAAACTGATAACTCCAACGCGCTGATAACTCCCCGAAGGCCAAACGATGATCGCGTAGTTCAACAGCAACGCCCACGGGTCACCTCGCTTAAAAGCGGTAAAAGGAGCCTGCCTGGAGGAGATACACCTGATGGGCAAAATCCCAAACTGAAATCCCTTGAAGAGGAGAATATTTCTTGCATGAAACACCAGTGTGTAGAGGGCACACACAGGTCAGAATATTGGACTTAAAGCTGTCTAAAGGTGTCTCTCCTGCTATTAATTTGCTCCCTCTGTCTTCTTGCTTTAGTGCTACAAGAGCCTGGGAAGAGGGGTTGAAAGAGCGCAATACCAAAACAAATTTGCCATTAACAGCGCTCATAGTGCGCTTTGGAACAACTCTCAGGCAGATAAGTGTAACAGACCACAAAGATTGACGCTCGCTGTTACATATTGTGCTCCAGAATCCTCAAAGTGTGTCCTCGTTGCCAACGCCGTCCGCCGAGGGTTGAAATTGGCCGCTCGCAGGCGTGGGAGGGCCGGAGAACGCAAGGCTGCACCTCACGCAGGCCCATTTCGAAGCATTCCCAAAAGCGAGAGCAGATTATTAGATAAAGGAAAGAATGATGTTGCACATCCACATTAGCAGCACGCAAGGAGGCTAGACACGGCTGATGTAGGGAGGAATGTGGAGATAGAAAAGCCCGACTTGAAACATCGATTCCATTTAAAACCCTCTCGCTCTGCCATTATTTTTCAGGGTGGCCCAGCCGGAAAACGACTCTAAAGGGAAGAAAAACCTAAATAGGGTAATGTTTTCTCTCTTAGAGTAATGAGTTTCCTGCAGCTTTAATATTTCATGTGACACTGCTGATATTCCAAAAAGCTTTCAATGAACACAAATCAAAATAAAACAACGCTGCTCTTGGAAAACGCACTATAAATAGATTAAAAGGCAGTACAGTGGGCATCCGTGCCCAACAACTGTAGAACTAGTAATCATTTATAATGCCAGAAGGACAGTCTGATGTTATATTCACTAAATCACTAGTGCAGCAGAGCGGCCTCATGCTGATATTTACTACACACACACTTCCAGCATGCTGCCCTGCTCGATTGCACTCTTCTCCCAGTGTGACGAAAGTTACCAAACCGTGTGCCACAGCACAGGTACACACGAGGAAAGATATGTGCCAGGGCTTTCACTCCTCCTGGGAGCTCACCTGCAACATATAGTACCATATAGCAATGGACACCCATCCATGCCCCCCCCCCCCTCTACTCTCCTCTCAACCAAAGCACTCAGCCAAAAGTCACGCAGTACCACAAAGAGGCCACTGCATTAGCCGCCGGCCTCTTTGTTTTGACCATTGCATTCATTATTCATTGGGGAAGGTTTGCAAAGATCCAGCTCAGCATCTAGAAGCATAACTTACATGACTGCATCTCTTACATCATCCTCTCTCGCTCTCTCTCTCTCTCTCGCTCTCTCTCTCTCTCTCTCTGCAGGCTTTCCTTTATCACTTGTGGCATCCTCCAAGGGCAGACTCATTCAAATCTAGATTCCCCCCCTCCACAATCTTCACCGTTTCCATTCTTCGGGGGGGGGGGGGGTTAGTGCGTTCTGCTGTTATTGTTAATTTCTGAAGCCCTGCTTTGATTGACCCTGCTAAAAAAAAGGTCATTCCTCTCATGCGTGCCCTTTTATTTAAGGGCAGAGAGAGCCATGGGTGACACAGAGCAGCACACTGTGATCTAACAGCCGATTAATGCAGCCCACGGAGGAGCGGGGGACTGAAGAAAGAGTGGAGAAAAAAAGAAATAAAAAGAGAAGGAAAAAAAAAAAAGCAGACTCGGTGATTGCGTTTGACAAACGGCTCAGGTTGCTTTTGAATTTAAGGTTGTGTACCGGCCTTGTAATAGCATTTGCTTGGTCAAGGGCTTTCAGTGGTCCTCTCTGCATCAAGCATGCCGCATAAAAGACTTCCCCGACCTCAGGGAGCTGCCATCTGACAGCCGAGCGGCTGCCGTTGTCCGTTCCGGGATATACTTTCAGCGGCATGCGAGCAGAGCGACGCTATTAAGAGTGGCGTCCAGGTCCTCCGCATGGAGCACTCAGCAGAATGCCAGTGCAGCCTGAATTATGATGGGATTTCCCTGCAAGGTTTTTTTTTTTTTTTTTTTTTTTACAGGCTTCCCCCACATGCTTTTGAACAGGTCAGCAGTACAGAGGAGGCGTGTTCAGGGAATGAGGGATCGCGCTGTGGGTGTAAATCACGGCGGAATACCACTGAAATATCCCAACGCCGTCAACCCCCGGTGCGCCTCAAATGAAAACACTGATGCGCAGATTCCCCGCTGACGGATGAATCGGATAATTGAGCTGACGCGGGAGCTTTCTCAATCACAAATTACTGGTTTGATTCCGGGAAACCGGGAATGACACAGGGTGGGGCAGAGCAACATGGATGCTAATAAAAACAGAGCTTAACCTTCTGCATCCGGTTTCATTGCCATATTCAGCCATTTATGAAGGTTAATGATGGATTATGATTTTTCTGCCATGCACGGGCGCTGTAAAATTGAATATATATATAGATATAGATAGATATAGATATATATATATAGATATCTATATATATATATATATATATTTTTTTTTTTTTTGTTCCAACCCCTCTGTTTGCTTCGCGGGGAGGGACCGAACCAATGCGTACGGCGGAGAGTCCAACGCGTGTGGCACTTCGGAGACAATGAGGGGATGATGTCAGAGAGCGTGTCACACGGGCGATCCGATGTTTATGATCCTCCGACATGAAATATAATCCCAGCCAGGCCTACCCAGAACTGCCTCATGATGAGATCAGGATACAGGAGACCAAAGGTAAATTACCACTGATTGGATTTCACGGGGCTACTGTGGCTATCTGCAGCACCGACCTGCCTAATTGTGGATTGGGCTCGAGGAGGAGGAGGAAGAGGAGGAGGAAATGATATTCCTGGTGTTTTAGCACGGCCTCGATAACTGCTACATGGGCATTTTTTTTGCTGCGAGGTTTGCCACGTGCGAACGCTTATGATGCAGCAGTTTTTCCAAACACGCGGTCCGCGGGAAGGGAGAGGTGGCGACAGCCAACCGCCTCGGTGCCGTCAACAAACCCCATAAATGTGCTCACGGTAAATACAGTCAAGTGCAGCGGGGAACAACAGAATCGCCGAAACCAGCGGGACTGAAACGCGACCGTGCTTTTAAAGACGCAGCGTAGCAACAGTCTGACAGACCCGGCCGGACTGGACACCTCCTCTGACAAGCTGCCGCTTTTTTTTTTATCTTTTTTTTTTCGTAAATTGCATCACATCCACCACAATCTGGATTTTTCCAAGTTCGTGAAATCTCAACAGCCGCCGCTGCTTGCAAAGGTGGCGCGCACGCAGATGGCGCAAGCGACTTCCTGAGATTACAGCGCACGCCTGTTACAGATTCAGATTGATGAACTCATGCTTATCTATTACACGTGGGAGTAAGCCTTTAATAAGCGCGCTGGTAATGTGTTATGATCCGGCCCAATGTGATCGGGAGTGTGAGATGGAGGGCGGTGTGATCGCACTTCCAGTTTCGGTTCCCTTACCTTGGCAGCCACCGAGGAGCTGGGCTTCTCCAGGAGATCCCACAGCTTCTTCCTCTTCTCCGGGCAGCAGGTGTTATCAAACTCTCCCTCTCCTTCCCTCTCGCGCATCGTCTCTGCCTCCCGACGCAGCTCCTCATTCATCTGCTCCTTTTTCTGGTGGTAACGGGCCTGGCAGCAGGACTCCAAGTAGATCTCATCAATCCCCCAGTAGTCTAGCTCCTGGCCGAAGGAGAGGGCGCACATCTCCTCCATCATGTGCAGCTTGCCCGTGCGGTAAAAGTTTAGGATCGAGGTGAACGCCCCCGGGTGTCGGTCGAAGAAGTACTCGTTCTCGTTCAGGCTGTAGTCGTCGCAGATCTCCATCAGGGACTCGTGGGTGTTGCAGTCTCGGAGCTTCCCCAGGCGGGTCCGGGGCAGGCGGTCCAAGGTCCTCCACAAAACCTCGTGGTTCAGACCCCGACGTTGAGGCGGACCCTGCGGGAGCGAGCCTTGGTGCGGATGATGTCGATGGGCTCCGGGGGATGGGAAGGAGTGGTTCGGGCGGTAGCGGGCTTGAGCCCCGCCGAACCGAACTTCTCAGCCATGGCGATGGAAAAACTATGGCGGGGGGGGGGGGGGGGGATAAAACTTTGGAATTATGTCGGGTCCTCTTTAAGAAAGTCCCTCCATGGCTGAAAAGAGACAGAGGTCAAAATGACTGGTGCCACATGACTAAGTGTGATATTTCAGAATCGTATGTCTATATGTGTACACAGACAAATAAACACCAAAGGGAACAAAAATGGCATCTGCAGTGTGATCGGTTTCTCCAGTATGACGGTGAGCTTGGCGATTCTCACGAAAGAGTTGGGCAGGAGCAGTTATTTTGATTTTAACCTCCAACATGGCCGCTTTGTTTTTACACCCCACTTCAGCACCACTAAGACCCGAAAGGCAGCGAACTCCTGCTGGAGCAACGCTGACTGCAGCCCCTTACTTAACATCTCAACATTCTTGGATCGTTCTTTTTTTAGTACACACACACAGTCCCCCGTTGGTTCCAGTTCCTTTTTTAAGAAAAATGTAATGAAGTATTTTCCATGATTTGAGATTTTGGATCCTTTAGTATATCAATTTGCATAAAGATACAGATATTAAGGTTTGTGCTGTAATGCACGACTAAAACGTGGCAACACTGGAGCAGCAACAGTTTTAGTCACATTGTGTACTGCCTGGGAATTATTCTATACTATATTCACCACATGTACCATCCAAAATGAACATTATCAATAGAAAACGCGTTGATGGTGTCTAAAAGCATGTATTTTTTTCTGCAGTCCTATACATTAAAACAAATACTGCATAGGCTACCTGTTACGCTAGAATGTCTGTTGTGAGCTCCTCACAATCAAACACCATCTGTGTGAATCAGCCTAAATAGGCTGCACGGGCAGCGCACAATTTCTTTATTCTTCTTCAAAGTGGCGTCCACATTTGGAAAAAGTAGAGAAAACTCTCACCTTGCCGAGGTAAACCTCCTCTTGCATGCAAACTGCTCTCTTTCCTAAAGGAGTAAGGGATGAAAAGGGAGCCGGGATTCCCCTTCAGTCAAACGGCCGCGACCAAAGAGAGCGCCCTGCGGTCGCCGCGCACGGAACGCACGTCCCGCATTTTGTTGCGAACGAGTCGAGAAGAATATTGTAAAGGGGGGGAAAGGGCGTGTCTCCCTTTAAAAAGCCACGACGGGAGAGATCCGGCGTTGTCTCGCCATCAGAACACGAGGAGAAAGAGTCCTGCATTCATCCAAAAGAGCTCGCAGCGTGCGGAGGAAGCGGAGCCGCTGTACTGCAGACGCCGTGGCGCGTAAAAGGGAAGGAAGGAGCGAACTGCAGAGTGTCCCACTCTACACTACATAAGCAGAAACGGAGCGGTGCGCAAGGATTACACTACATCCCAGAGGCGAAACCCTTAATGCACCTGGACAGATTGACAGAAGTGTTAAAGTACACGCGCAAAACATAGATCTGGTGGTTTTATTCTAGGGAGGAAAAAAAAAAACAAAAAAAAAAAACAAGAGCGCACGGAGTTTAGTGGATATTTCACAGTTTTGCAGATTTTACGCCAAATCTTAAAAGTAAACAAAGCTCATAGACTTTATCAACAAGCTCACTTTGCTTGTATTTTGGGGGTGTGTTGGGCGTGGAATGACCGTGAAAGTCTAAATAATATGATATGTTATTCTGAGTGTGGGAGCACAAAAAGAAAGAAACGTGCGCCAACAAGATTGACTTCTAACATGATGTAAAAAGCCCTCACACACGACTCACAAAGAGGATCCCATCAACACATTTCTTATCAGTCGTCAGTTAAACGCAGACTTCTATGCACTTTGGTGCAGGCGATCAGAAGCCACCCCATATATCACTACCAAATAAAGAGGGATCCATTACTGTCCCTCATTAGCTTCACTACTGGAGTGTTTTCCTCTCTCCCTCGCCTTCACTCAGTTTATGTATTGTCCACAGCAGTTTTTCCCATGCAGCATTAGTGTGTCAGGTGAATATTTCCCCTTAGCCAAGCATATTTTTCCCTGAGAAATTTGATTATACACCACATGTGGGTAATTGATTTTTTTCTTTTTTTTTTTTTTTTTTTGCCATGTTCCTTCCTTCCAGTGACAAGTGATCAATGCGGCATTGACTGAACACAGCCTCTGCGGTGCACAGATACTGTGGCCCAGACTGCGTGGATGCTGTTGCTGGAAGGTCAAAGGCTTTATCCAGATGTCACGTTTACCGGTTTAGGTTTTGCGCGACAACCCGACGTCGCCTCCACGGTCTGGACGTGGACGCAGGGAATTGTTTGGATGCAGCCCCTGGCTGCTTCCATCCCTTTGCCATGCAAATTCGATTTGAATGTGGCGTCGCCGGCGCGGGACGTGTGCGGAAGGCGTGGACGAAAGGGCGCAAAGGCCATGCATCACCCACACCCCCCTGAGTGAAAGACGGGAATTCTCCTCCTGATGACATGCTAATTAATTAGATAGGGTACGGAGAAATGATTAAAGGCAATTGACTGTGTTCACTTCCATTAATTATTATAAAACAGGCAGCCAATCAGCCCGACCCTGGGCGGGCTCGCGTTGACACAACAACATCGTCTGGAGAGCCGGAACGTCCGGCGCGGCTTCTAAATGCAGGCAAAGTGTGTTTCGGTTGCGAGGAGTAATGGCACTCTTTATGCAGCAGAAGCTTAGCTGCTAACACCACTCGCATGGACGGGTACTCCTGGGAGCTGAAGCCAGCCTGCATCCCACCATGTGGGCGGAAGAGCTCCAGTTAGCAGCAGTTTGATAATTCCCAACTTTGAATATAGAACGGCAAACCAAGATCATTCCAATGATGATTTAGATACCCCCCCCCCACACACACACACACACACACAGATGGTGGTTATGGAGTGATAATAGGTATTGCAGCACCACAAATTGTAGCCTAATGGCCCACCGTAGCTTGTGATAGCACGTCTGACAGGAACTGGAGTCAACTGCATCAATTATGTGCTGCTGCATTTATCTGGATACATCGTGCACCCTGACAGTAATAATACCATGTGATGAAGGGACTGAGTGACATTCAGGAGTCCAATATTGCATTTTCTCTGGGTGGAAAACGGGAAGGAAGAAAGTTCTTAACTCCGACTCGAGGCTCCCGCCTTCTCGCGAAGCGCGCTCTCATCCATCTCGGAGCCAAAAGAGACGCTGACCGACTCCATCGGCGACATCACCCCTGAGCCACCGTTGACTGCGGCGCCCCCCCACTCCAATTTGTCATAAACGCCCTCACTCCATCACCCCAGCCGCGCCCGTGGACATCGCGCTCTCCATCAAGGGCTCCTGCCTCCGAACGGGGCGCACGTTATCTGTCCATAACACCTTCATTAGAGGCAGAGGAGCACAAATCAATACCCGCCTCTCGGCCAAACGTGTTTTCTCGGCAAAAGTCACATTCAGTTCGATAACAATACGCATGGAGCACCTCGATTTCATTTGAATGCATGTAAGAACCAGGACAGACAATTAGGGTGTGTGTGTATGTGTGTGGATTAAAAGTGTAAATCGTGTGTTCTCCTCCCCTCCATTACTGCCATCCGCTGCCACTAAACAGCAAATGCATGTCCCATTCAGTCAAATCACTTATTATTCAGCGAAAGCCGAAGCGCAGACTGCTTCAGGTCGGGATGATGTGAGGATCCATGTGACATCACGTGGGGCGGTGTGTCCGTGTGTGTTCAGCTGTTTGTGAGTCTTTTGGTCAATAAGGGGGAGGAAACAACCTATAGCAGCGGCGTGTTTATTCCCTTTGGCTATTTTTAGCTCCCGGGCCATGTCAAGGTCCGCACATCCATCCGCCCACATTGGGCAGCAGCGGCCTTCGATATAATGGTCCATGACAAACCACGGCCATCAATCCGTGTCATCTCTTCATCCAGCCCATGAAGAACACCTGTTCGCCTCCGACGCTGCCAGCAGCGTCTAACATGTCCACACACACGGCCCAGGGAACGTGGTTCGGTATTCGGCGGGCGCTGGGGGACTGCGTGATGGCTCCCGGAGGGCTTCTCCGGCTAGGCCGGACTTTGTATCATGTCGCCATGCGCCTCTTAAATCCCGCTTCAAAGCCAACCATCATCTCCGCGTCCATCTCCCTCTATTTATTCTCACTCGCTACTGCAATCAATCAAAAGGCTTTAAAGCAACCTTTCAAACAAATACACGCGCAAATGCTGCTCCGTCCACAATACTGCAGCTGTTTGCAAACAACCGCGATCAATTATTACTCGGGCTCCTTCAGAGACTTGTGCAATACAGTCAGAAGCTGTTATATTTTGATTTTGTTTCCCATCCATCTGGAGAGCCCATTGATGGGTTTCTCTGATTCGACGTCCCGGGTAGCAAGGTTTCAGTGAAATATCCAAATTTCAGCAGTTTTTTTTCCCCCTTTTACCTCGCCAGTGGAACACGTGCAGTTGGTGGTCATAAAATATGGGAGAGGTCTCTCTCTTTCTCTCTCTGTCTCTCCCTCTCTCTCTGCCTCGCTGGAGTATGGAGGCACACGGGCGTCGCATGGAGTGTAGCTGCTTTTTTTTCCCAGATCGATGTGTGGAAGTTTGTCTTAATGCCTCATGCTGATCCATTGTTGAGCACCAGGAGAAGTTGGGAAATGCCATGAAGCCTCTCTACCATGCTAATCACACATAAATCACCGAGGCCGATGCTGCACAACGCCGGTGTTTATTCTGCCATAAGTCAGAGAGGCGCACTGAAACAGCTGTCAGTCGTGTAATTAGGTCCACGGGTAGCGCTCAGGTGTTTGAGCGCCAGCGTGTGAAAGATCATTTATTTGGACAGGAAACCAAAACCTGGCCGCTCCCGCCTCGGATACCGTGACGGGGTGGGGGGGGGGGTCTTTTCACAAATGAGCACTAGTGGTGGTGGGGTGTGTGTCTGTGTGTGTGTGTGTGTGTGGGGGGGGTTGAAAGCTGTAACGCCGACTGTTTTCCCTTCATACATCCACAAGCTCATCTTCAAAAGTGTCAAATTTGCTTGTATTTAATTCCGCTTAAAACGTTCCAATGATGTTAAGAATGAAGCAATGATCCCAAAGTAAAATGCAATCAGGGCCATTGGTGAAGACACCGACCGCATTATTGCGATATGGCGTTATCGCGGCCTGTAATGTTGATACGGTACTTAACTGCTAATGCGCTCCAAGAAGTGACTTTGCATTTTCTGGAGCGCATGGAAATGGAGGAAGCAAAGTTACTGTTACAAGGTTCCGCGAGCGCGGGGCCTTTTTGTTTTACGTCCACTTGACTTGAATTATGTATGGGCGCCACGATTTGTGCGCCTTGCTCATCCCGCTGAGAGGCAGTTAGGGCCCGTAACGGACACGCGCCGGCGGCGTTGTGGGTCAACCTCAAGCGGGTGGCGCGGCCTTATCTTGTTTCCCTTTTCAAACGGATGTTTACCTGCCGATGTAGGTCGCGGGCTCGTTGGGAACACTGACGTCTTTAGGTACGGTGGAGGATTGCGTTGCAGGGAAATCCAATCCCCCCCCCCCGTCTTCGCAGAACGAGTGTGCGTGTGTGAGTTAACCTTGTGTATTAGCATGAAGCAGTTCAGTAAGTCACCGAATGCACACTCATCCAGTTGAGAAATTCAATCAATCTCAATGTCCTGTGGCTATGCGCTATCATTTCATCCATGTCCTTCAAGGTTGCACACGTTGGTATTTAAAGATAATGTTAACTGCCGGACATGTCAAGGCTCCTGATGGCACATGTTCTCTGGCGTTAGCTCCTAATTTAAGGCCGTCTATTAAACGGGTCACGGGTGCCGATGGATTCCTGTCCTTGACAGTTGACCCTGAGTCTTTCACGCAGTGATTGGGCAGCTCTGGCGACGGGATGCAGACGGATGGGCCACGTGGGACCGGCTAGAGCGATCATGTGAGACGTGCAGTAAATCTGTTACCTGGGAAGCTGTCTGATGATGTGCACTGCTAAAACGGTACAACTGACGTTATAAAACCCATTTCTTGATCAAATCTTGTGTATTTTTCCTTTAAATATTGCAGAAACCAACATTCTTTGACCTTCTGAGTTTGTGAAAGTTTTGGGAATCCTTCCCCCTGTATTCTATATCGATAAAAAGTGTACAGAGTTTCCCTTGTTTATCGAGTTTTTAATATATTTTAACAACCCTAAAGGTATATGGGTAAGAACAGGCAATGTGTGCAGCTGATGGAGTAGGTTTCTGATTATGATTCTGTTTATTTTCACCCTAAAGCCCTTTCAGGACATTAAAGGGCCATGATATAGCAGTTGAGGGAAAGTTGAGTCTTACAACAATATTAACATCTTGAGTATTGTCCCCCATTTACACATCAGTCAACCGCTACCTTGTGTACTTCTCCTCACAGTCTTAAACACTCGGCTTCCACTTTACTTCTTTAAAACCCCCTATGTTTAACAGGATCTGTGTTGATACTCTGGTCTCTGATCTTTATTTGGGAATAAAGATGAATTAGGTGTGCACATTTGTGGGGCTTTAATTACTTGTCAAAATGAAAAGTCTGATCTCCAGGCCTGTTTACAGTGCAGGGGTGTTGAATTGTAAAGTTGCTATAGCGACGACAAGATGACATTTGTTGTCCCCGTCCCTCCTCTGACATGTGGAGCAGTCGGAGCTCCAGATTCTGACTCAATGAAGTCATCTTTGATTGCTGCTCTGTCCAAACACTCATTTAAAAATAGACCTGACAACAGAGCTTATATATGTGCACTCAATATGTGTCGTAATGCTAAAAGGCACATTTGTCACTGGAGGGTTTGTTTTTTTTATTGTGTTCAGTTTTGTGTAGTGCGGAAGAAGATCGAAATGGGTTTGAATCAAGCTCAAACTTAAAAGTTTAGCATGGTAAGCCACGCATTTTTGTTGGCTCTGTAAGCGGATGGAATAGAACAGTGGCCCAAGATGACTTTTTAAAACTCCCTGAACCTGAACCTTCCAAATCTGCACCGATGAGCCAAACTGAAAGGACTCTGCTACCTTAATCGCGCATGCTTGTGACAGAGGGGGGGGCAGCTTAACATGCTCTTTCACTGCAATACAAGTCATGGACTTGCCATGTCTAAAAGTAGGCTTATGATGGGAATTAATTACTGCTGTCACCATGGAGGAGACCCTCTGTGAATCAGTGAAGGGTGAGGGGATCATATATAAATTCCACTTTGGAGTTGGGACATTGTTCTAAGAATAGCTTCTCTTGCCTTTGGAGGACACCCATGTCCAAACGATAAAGACCGTGGCCCTCCACGCAGAGTTGGTAACCTTATCCCTCCATTGAAATGTAGCTCGCACCTGAGGGAAAGGTTAGCACGCAGCCGAACTCTATCTGTTTAATTACCGCGTTAGAGGCGGAGGTAATCAAGTTAATACCGTTTAATTATGTTGAGTAGAAGTCAATGAATGTTTCATTGTTGTCGCCCCCCCCGTGGGACAATACGCAGCCAGACAGGCGTAACGTCACCTCTCGGCGATGTGGAAATGAACACCATGCCCGACACCACGGGCGGGATTTTAATAGGTAGCGAAAAGTCACCTGAGAGGAGAAGTTTGGTAATTATTCTCCGGATTACACTTCACAAGAACCTTAGGTTGTAGCTGGGAGTCACATCATTTCAAAGGGATCCTCCCGATGGCTCCAATGAGCGAGCTCGTTTTAAAATGCCTGCACAGCAAACTCCCCCGAGGTGGGTGGGTGGGTGACCGGAATGGATTTTCCCGCTTCCAATTCTGCTGCGCATCCAGCTGCTGAAACCGCTGCTTTCATCAGCACCAGAGTCCAACCAGCGGAGCGCGTCACACAGTTAATTCAGCTGTCACCCATCTTAAATAAACAGTCATTTAACCATTCGGAGGAACTGACATTTAAAAAGAGAGCACACGGGGGGGGTGACTCATGATGCTGTCCTAGCTTGGTCTTTTTTTTTTTTTTTGGTCATTTTTAAAAACTAATTTATTGGGGATTCAATGCCCCAAAACCTAATTGACTAAGTTAGAGTCAACTGAAAACACCCTGTCCATTAAATCAATTTGCTTCATTTCACACTCAGGATTCTGACTATAATTTTAGGCTTTGCTGACACTTCCCCCACTTCAGAAATTCTGCTTTGCATCCAGGATTGGGGCAAGGAAACCGAATGCTAATTTTTCCTGTCGGTTGATGGATGCGACTCTAATCTGTCTCCCTGCAGCAGAATGTTCAACGTTCTCCAACATCTCAACATCTCTCAAACATTTGCACACGCCAAATACATGTCAAGAGCATTCCGCTTGAACTCTACTCTCATTAACCTTTTTCTTTTTTCTTCGGTGGAACTGACATAATTTATTCCAAGAGGGAAACCCTCGAGGGTCTGAATACATCTGCGTGACATTGCTGTCTGATAAGAGACAGCAAAAGAAATTCTGATACATCTGCGTAAAGCACTTTAATTCTAAACGTGGAGGCTGCTGCCAACTTCACAGCGATTTTATAAAATCAATGACCTGCGCGGACGCAGGTTTAAAATGAAGAAAAAAAAAAGAAAGCAAACAGCTGGAGACCTGTCAGGAGATAGTGAAAGATGTGCTGCAAATGAATAAATCATTGCATTTCCGACTGCAAGGTCAGCCCCTGTTGACTGACGTCTCCAGGGAAACCCCTGCTGACACACATGAACACACACCCACACACACACACACCCGCACGCGCACACACATGCAAATCCAGCCCCGCACGCTGGCTCGGTTTGCAGCTCCTCAGTGACACCCACGCAGCCGTGCATCTCACTGGTGCATGCACCCTGCACATGCTGCACATGCTGCACTTGCTGGGGCCACCGGGAAACGCTTTCCTCACAACCCCCCCACCCCCCTTGGTGGCATCATGAGTAGAATCCTGAAAAGGAGGGTGAACGAGGCTGTTTGGCGAATGCACAGAAATAAGGTGACGGCCAATAAAGTTTCAGCTGCTGCGACAAAATGATTTTCCGGTGCTGGTTTATCACAATCTTAATAACTCTAAGGTGACACTCGGGGTGAAATACAGCGCTCAGCTGTATGTGTCTTGTGGTGGATATGAGCTCTGATATATACTGTCGATGTCATCAGATTAATCAAGGGAATAGAGGATGATGAAAGGTTTTAGGATTATTTACAGTGTGCTGACCAGACCTGCTGAGTGTTATTTATTTTGTGAACCATCACAGACATTTATGAGTTGGTTTCAGCACGATGGTCCAAACAAGAAGCGATAAATCTACCAGAGCAGCACCTCACTGCTCCCCCCCCTCTCTCCTCCTAGCTTATTTATTTCAAGCATGTAAAGATTTTCCATCAATTCCCAGAAATCAAAGAATATTGCATGTCCCCCCCCTTCCTGTTGCATTTGGGTTGGATGTTGCGTGTTGAACGTGAATCACATGTGTTGCTGCTTGTAACTGATCTCCATGGAAAGGCTCCAGCCCGGATCCCTCTGAGTGCAGTCAAAGATCTGTGTTGTCTCCACAAGGTGGTGTCATGCTCATTAGCTAAATGTTGCAGCTTGTTTTCACAGCCAGGCTGTGCTGCTGGGGTTCTCTCTGCACTCCTGCCCTCATCCGAGGGAGCCCAGGCCGTTGTTGCTCGATTTAACTTGGTATGACACAGGAGAACGTAGCGCTCCGCAGCTCCGCTGGGCCGAACAACGACTTTAAATAGTTTTAAAGAAAGCGGAGACAGTCCGTCGGCCCAAAACGTCCGTCACTTTCCCTGCATAGGAAACGGGTCAGTCTGGCTCAGATGACATGAAGTTCCCGCCCGATGTCTAATTTTGTAGCTGCAAGGCCAGATTCAGTGGCACTTTTGCCACATTTACGAGAACAGAGGGATATTTACAAATGAAGACATCTAAGCAGCCTGATATAACTGACTGTATTAATTTGAAATATGAACATCCTGTTCACATTTTGCCCTGACAAAAGTCAGAGATCTCTGGTATTGGCATTGAAGTGTAAGAATGAATGAATTAATGACACAACATGCACCTATTATACATCAAACTCTTCAGCTACTTTGCCTCTCACTAAAAATGTCAAAATATGAGTTGTTTTATTTGTTCAGGGACGTCCAAAGTCCACAAAGGGCTGTTTTTGTTCCGACCAATCAAGCACACCCAGTTTGATCAATTGGCTGTCTGAAGGCTCGGATCAGCTGATTAAAGGAGTCAGCTCTGGTGTGCTGCTGCTGGGTCGGAACAAAAACCCGTGAAGGAAGAGCTTGGGCGTCCACGTGTCAGTCACTCAGAATGACACTTTTGTTTGGGGGCGGGGGGGTGTCCCGGTCCTGGTTTCCCAGAGCATCCAGTGCCTTTGTTTTGCGCTCTCTCCCTCCCATTAGGCTCACCTGGGCACGAGATTGGTGCGAGCACCTGAGCCAGCTGCAGCCGATGCTTCATCAGCTCTTTAAAGGGCCGCCACTGGCTTCCTTCCATGGCCAGATCATTCCACGCGTTACGGTCTGTGCCAGCACCAGAGCCACATCTCATGTGTTTTTGTTTTCCCTGTTTAGTGTGTATGTGTGTGTTTTTTTTGGTTTTTTTTTGGTGTGTGTGTGGCAGCCCTTGTGCTCATCTCACAAATCTTTTTTCGGCGCCTCCTCAGGAGAACCACCGTCGAGTCAGAGCTGCTGTTTTTTTTTTTTTTTGTATGTTTGAGCTTTTCCTCGTGCTTGGAGTTTACCAGCTTTTGGTTTCACCTTTTGGGCCTTCTTTTGCTTTTCAGTCTCGCCCAGGAGTTTTAATAAACTCGCGCTGACTCTTTACGTGGTTGTTCTTCTCCAGTCATCTCCATTTTTGGGATCTGCCTCTGGTTGAAATGGCCCCCTCTCAGACGTCATATCGGAATTGGAAACTAGGAGTTGGGAAATATTGGTGAAAAAGCCCGATATTGAACATCCCGAAACTAAACCCTTTGTAATGCAAATATCATCCTAACCTTAAAATAAAGGTAGGTTTGTCATTAATAGTGGGTCACCCCTGGTTTTTACCTTAATGAGTTTCATATATTCAAAGCTCTTTCCCATCAGACTACAATAATGAATAATTGCTGACTGTAATGCGGCATTAAATATGTATTGAAACTGAATCTTTGATATTGCTGTAATATGTTTCTATAAATTAAATTAATACCAATATTTGAACCAACCTTAATGGCATAAGTGGTGGGAGCCCTACCATGGCGGCACACTTCTGACAGTCAGACAATTTAATAGTTTCCAGTTAGTTGAGTCATTATCTCAAAGTTGGATCTTACTTTGTGAGCCACTGTGGATCAGAGGACACGCCGGTGTAAATATAGAGTTAATGATCGGCACCGAGGACGACATTGACAGATGGCGGAATACTGTTAAAAGAGGATTAAAGGTGGGCCCGGGGGAGGCGCTCCTCCAGGTACGTCTGTAGATGAGAGAGAAGCACAAAAGCGCATTGATTGTTTTCGGGAAGAAGATGCAGCGCGCAGCACATCCTTGTTTATCTATAGGTCACGCTTCAGAGTTCCTGCTTATATACCGCCCGTGACCCGAGGTGTCATCAATTAAGAACAAATCGTTGTAGATTAATGACTGGACGTCACTGGGAAAGACACTGGGAAGCAAACTTTAAAGGGGTAAAATAAATGACAGCATGGGTGCTGATGTGCGCAATGGCATGGCCCAGCAAACTGAGCAGATGGTGTAGTCGGGATTGAGGAGAAATGATACTATGTAACTCATGATTGTTTTTTCCGATTTGACCTGTGCAAATCCAGGCAGATAATCACGGGCATCGGGATCAAGGATTTAGACCTCCAGGGGGTTCCGGCAGTCGCATTGCTCATGATAGTTACAAGACAATGGTTGCTGAGCAGCTGGGGCTTGAGAGGATAGAGAGGGAAGAGACGTTACACAATTGCCAAGTAGGAGCGGGTTATAAGGTGCTCTGAAGAAGAATCGGTGCGGTTAGTTTCTTAGAAAACGTAACGGAATTTGGAGCAAACGCTGATAATTCCTGCGATTCCCCTTGCGTGACCTCGTGGCCCTCGGAGCCACGGAGTTGTTGCACGTGGGTTTCAAAGATATTGCTACCGCAAGGCCAAACAATGTGGCGTTCAAGAAGGCTGTGCTGAAAACCATAAACCATGAGGGCATGTGTGCATCAACCTTCACCGGAGAAACACCTGGAAAAGGGACCTGTTGGCCAGCGCCCAGGAGACACCGAATAACTGGCACAGAGGAAGTGGACGAAAAAACAATCGATTCAAAGTGTGAAACTGGCTTTTCTTAATTATGTTTTAGAAGGTGTGCATGAAATATTAACTTTAGAATCAGCAAACACCAAAACAGAACTTCTCCCACGTTTCACGTCTCAAGATCGGTACATTGAATAAATGACTTATGACTGTTTCTTCCTGTCATGCCTGAAAAGTGTTAACTGATTAAAACAAAATAATTTGATTTGGGGAAATCCTGACAAGATAAATGAGGAAGAACGTATCACTTTGAAATGGAAACCCCTTAAATGCGTCACTTTTCTCTAAGTAAAGCCTGAAAATCAAGCCTTTGAGCTCTTAATTATATGCTTAGTAATCTAATCCCTGCCATGACTAAAGTGTTTCCTAATGTGAGCCCATTTAGAATGAAATTTGCATCGTCGCTTTGGGGAATCTGACAGCAAATCTTCCCGTCAGGCAGCAAAATCAGCCTCGTGGCTGCAGAGGTTTCGCTGAGCGACGTGGACTTGCTGAATGGGCAATGAGCTTCAGCTGGGAGAAAGTGACGGGACATTAAAAAGTCAAACAGAATGAATACACTTTCAGGACCAAACAGAGTGTCAAAAAGCCGTCTGTCCAGCAAACCCAGTCCCCGGGGACACCAGCGGCCTTAAGAGGTAACCTCATTTATAAGTGATGGAACACCAACGCAGTACCACATGTTAACCCCCCCCGCCAGCCAAACACACACATCACTTAGGCTGTTTGGGACTTCTGACTGACAGCTGGGTGGTTAAAGCACTCTGCATATCGCTGTTCTCAGCCACTTCTCTGTGCATTAACCCGCTCTTTTTTCTACTTAAACCACCAAGTTTAAAGTTCTCATGGCTCTCCAAGCAGTTGCAGAGTAGGAAATGGGGAAGAATTACAAGATAAATGGATGCATATGCAGACATACATGCGGGAAATTGCATTTATTATGCAGCCTGGCTTCTTACAGGACATGCGGATATATAATTCAGACCTTCCAACTTGCATGTTCTCGATCACAGTGCGCCATGACTCGGCGAAAACGCTTCCACGTCTGAACTGAAGCACGTTTACACAATGTTGCTATGATACTAACGCAGCTGCCATCACAAACGAATATAAATAAAGGCCAGTGAAGCAAATTTAGCTCAAACGCAGGGTCCTATTCAGCTTCCCTTCTGTGGCGCCGCAAACGGTCAAACCAAGCATAGCGACATTGTTCGACAGGTAAGCTTCTACCTGTTTATCCACCCCCAGCTGGGGGCGATCCACCGGTCCTTCGATCCATCAAAGATAAGCTGATCTTTGTAGCACTGGGCCCGTACCCAACGTGCGGCCGTTCTGTAAATATTGCAGTCTTCAGCGTACCTCATAGACAGAAGGTGAACAATAACCGGGCAAATATTGGCTCTGAGTTATTAGTTGCATGCTCGGACTGTGCGTGTGAATAATGCATGCCCGCTGACGTTTATTATGATGGAAAGTTTTGTGCTTTATTGTGTGGCAAAAAAAAAAGCCATTTGTATTTAAGAAAATTACAAAATAGTTCCCTTGTTGACCATCTTTTTTTCTCATTAATTAGAAAGTGGCAGCTAAAAGTGGACACAGACCACTTTTGAGTGAGTTTCATCCATTTCTGGCTACAGGTTCACTATAAACATGTCTGTATAATGCCGCTAGTGATACTCTCTTCTAATTCCTCCAAAAACAAGTTAAAATTCAGATGTTCCTTCGCATGCATCTGAAAATGATGCTCCTTTCCTTGATCGTGACATCGGTACCATAATCCTGAGTTAATGGTATACCCTACCTGATAATCCTGCATTATAACGAGTCCCTGTGGAATATTCCTTAATCCTCACCATCCCAGCGAACACTTTGATCGCTCTGCGCAAAAAGCCACTTGTGTAAACTGGAAAAAGTGCGGGCCTCCCAGTTAAGACGCGGCTTTTTGTCAGCAGAGCTTGATAAATGGTACACAATGTGCAGCTGGGTGGTCAATTTCTGACCCCCCCCCCCCGACCCTTTTAAATGTCAGGTAGTCTCTCCTTTCTAATAGGCCGCTACACAGAAATGAGGTGAGCCTCTCATGCTTGAAGTCACGGCGAAAAAGAAAAAAATCTGTTCGGGTGCACGTCGTTTCAACGAGAGGTAAAAAAAAAGTTTCCAGTTTGTAAAGAGCAAAAAAAGTGAAGGAGGGGTTTTCAGCCATTATGGTGAGCCTGCTGTCACGTTTGTAGCTTAATGTATAAGTGTGGCCATATTTCATATCAGGTTACAGCAGGGACTCGCCTCCTTCCGACCATCACGAGAGTCGTTTGGTCACAGGGGGCAGCGTCTTGCCTGCTAATAGCTCGACTCCACGCGCTATTTAAAAGCCTTACTGCAGTGACGGGCAGAGCATCCTGACCGTCCATCTCAGCACCGCGCAGAGACAGTAAGTACGTCAGGATTTTTTAACGCTGATTTTACATTTCCCACCTGCCTGTTGACTGTTTGAAAATACTGAGAAAGAAACAAGAGTTTCTTTCAAAGAGCTTTTCTCAGATAGTTCATAAAGGAACACAGAAATTCCTACATTTGTTGCTTAACTTTTTAGATATATTGCACTGTTTTTCCTCCTTTACCAGCTACTTTAATACTACTTGTTCCTCATTGAAAAGGGTTACTTTTTAAAATGTGATTATATTTTCCTTTAGTAAAACTAGAATCAAGTATAGAATAAATTAAATTTACTGTATCTGTGAATGCCCAAATAGTCTTTCTTAAAGATGATTTTAATTCAATTTATTGTTATCAAGCTTAATTAAGCAATAATTCTCATTTCTAGCCAAACACCGCATGCTTAAATGACTTTCTGTGTGGCCTGTGTTATTTGTTGTTAAATAGGATTGTCACTGCCCATTAGCGCACTTCCTGTATATCCCTTCTGCAAACAGAGGAGCACCAGACACAATTAAAAGCAGAAGAAGAAAAAAAGAAATTCTTTAATGCCGCTGCTCGGAAATGACCTGAGAAGGAGCTCATGTGGGCGAACATCGAACGTACTAAATTACAAGACAACACAGCCGCATTGTTTATAATTATCTGGACGATGGGAGACGGTGAAATAATCGGTTCCCCCCTTAATATGCTCTATATCAAAAGTTATGCAAATAAGCAAAGTCATTTTCGGTGTTATTTAACTACAGGCTGGTCATTTATGATAGGAAGCAGGTGCATAGAGGAAGCAACAGCTTCAAAAATACTATTATTTTACCACATAACTCATTTTACAAGAGAAAATAAACCCTGCAGTTAACTTGCTAATTCAAAATTCTGCTGAGAACACGGAGCGTACCTCAATTTGACCCCTGCTGTGAAAAAGATAATGACTTTTTTTTTTTAATATACTGAAAGCACAACCTCCTAACTGACTCTAAAACCCCTCAGAGCAAAGACAAAGTCATCCGTACCCATATCCCCCATGGCAAGAGGAGCGGAGCCGGTGGCTTAAAGCATTAGCCGTCCTCTCGGTCACATAACGCCCTGTTCCCGCCGCTCGTGAGCCGGGATTTAGTTTATATGCGCCCCCTTATGGGACTTCAGATTCAGATAAAGCAATAAGGCAGGGAGCGTGGATTAAACGCATTTCCTAAAGTTTGCTTTCTAACAAATGAATGGGTGTTTAGAGGGAAAAGTGGTTATTGAGAAAAGTCCATAAAGAGCATCTGGGATGCTCGGGGTCCTTCATTTGACCTCGACTGCTTGTGTTCGTCCCCTTCAGACACATGTTGCGAGAGCTGAAAAAAAGAGCTTCTGAACGGAGAGGCCTCGTAAAGTTAATAACCGCTGATGTGATTACAAAGATTGTATAATTACCTACGCGGCTCAAGTTTCCCAAAGAGGGAAAAAAATAAAGCAATAAGAAAAGCAGCAGGATGTGCAATATCATCTTGTCTGCATTTTTAATATAACATTTAAGGAATTTATTGTTTCTTGGCCCAATTACCTTTTAAAAGAAGAGTCTACTAATTTTTGTCGAATTCTTTGTTTTTTTGTGTTTTTTTTAAAGGAAATCTTGTTATTTCATGTTAAATCTATTCATATATCAAATGAATCCCATGAAAATTATCCAATTTACAGTCCTGAGGTCTGAGCAAGCCTTGGAGTTAAAAAAACGAGAATCTGAGAATATGCAGAGAAAGCATCTTATCAACCGCACGACGGTCGACCTTATATAAAAACAGCTTTATCTTCCACTTTATGGAACCCAATTTAGAAAATGAACATCATAAACTCGTGGGGAAGCGTTTATTGAAGCAATAAATCAAGCCAGAATAGGGGGCCTTCCGTGAGCTTACATCTAGTCAGTAAGAAGTAAGTTTTCAATTTCGCTGAGCCGCCTGTTCAATCTCCTCGTAGCGAGAAGGCTCCTGAGTGGCTTCATTCTCCCCTCCGTTGTGTGTATTTCTTGTAGACAAACCCAGAACCCCTCCTTCGCGACAGCGCCCTCCGAGGTCTGCCCGTGCTGTTTGCGTGTGTGTGTGTGTGTGTGTGTGTGTGTGTGTGTGTGTGTGTGTGTGTGTGTGTGTGTGTGTGTGTGTGTGTGTGTGTGTGTGTGCGTGCGGTCGCCTACAGACACGCGCCGCCTCGCTTCATGCGCGCGCCGCAGCCGGCTGAGTGATGAACTTCGGCAGAGAGGTGGCCCGGCAGACCAGCTGTTACACATACGTGATCGAGGATGAGGATCCTTCCCTGGCGAGCCTTAATGTGTTCCAGGTGAGGCTCATGTGGAGCAGCAAACAGAGGGAAAAACAACAAACATTCACATCTATGACAACTCCGGTCTTTCTTCTCCTTCAGTTTTCCTTTTTTTTTTTTTCTTCAAATATTGACCGAACGTGGAGGCTTTTCTTCTCATATCTCCGCTCCCTCCACTGTCTAGTTGGCCGACAAGGGCGATCTGGCCCTCCTGGAGAACCTGGTGAAAAAGAACCCGGAGGTCCTCGCGGAGAGGGACGAAAACGGAGCTACTCCCCTTCATCACGCCGCGGCCGGGGGCTACATCGCCCTGATCCGATTCATCTACACCATCGTAGATTCTGAGGGTAGGCACAGGTCTTCAGCCGAATCCCAGCACCCTTAACCCTATGAAGCCTGACACATCAAAAAATGGCTAGAAAAGTCAAATTTTTTGGAAATGAGATGTTTATTGAACCTCTTAACAAAATCCCAATTTTTTTTTTGCCGTATCATTTTGTTTATGACATTTTTTTGCATCACATATGACACATTGGGCGATTTCGGCAACTTTTAGTTCACAACTATGTTAACTTTAGACACGTCAGGTATCAGGTTGTATACAACAGGTTTTTATGGAAAGTGTTGACCATGTTGAAAAAAGAGACGTCTCAGAAACTCGTGTGTCAAATATGATACAAATGGTTTTAAAGGGTTAAATCAAAAACCAGCGCAATTCTGCCCGACACTTTGTGCTGCCCATCATCCCCATTTGGAACGCGGTTGGACGCCATCCCGTCTGTCCTCCCAGGGCTGAACAGCTGTGATGATCAGGGTAACGTTCCCCTCCACTGCGCCGTGGAGAAGAACAAGCCGGAGAGCTGCAGGGCTCTGCTGGACCTCGGAGCTGACCCCAACATGCTCAACGCCGCCCTCCTGGCCCCCCTGCACCTGGCTGTCAGCCTGGAGCACAACAATCTGGTGGAGGTGAGATCCTAGAAAGAGATTTAAAAAAAAAAAAAGAGCAATGCAGCCAGGGTGGTCAGTAATTAGCAGGAAGTAGAAAATAGTATCGCCCAGTTTGCTTCAAGCGAACAGCAAAAAGAATTCCTCGTTCATGATGGCGACAAGCTGCCGCTTAAGAGTAAATAAGGTCAAAAGGTTACATTTCGATCAGTCAAACTGGAAGCCCAGCCGGATTGGCAGGACTGGGTCGATCGCCTCTTCATTTAGATAACGTCAGTAAAATAAAATGATCTGTGGGGAACCCGCGATAAAAAAAAAAATTAAAAAAAATCGGGCAGCTCACCAGCTCATTTAGAGCGACCGCTGAAACTTCGAGATACCGGCAGAGGTTGACCTCCGCGTCCACTTGAAAAGACCTTGTCCCGCCTCCCCTCGCGGCGCCTGGCTGCCGTCCATAAGCTGCGCCGTGACGGGAGGTAAAGAACACGGGGGTGAGTGCAGGAACGTCACCGAGGTCTTTATCTCAAACCCCCCCCCTTTCCTCTCTTTCCCCTCTGCAGCTACTGTTGTCCTACAACAACACAGACGGCAACCTCCAGGGAGACCTTGGCAACACCCCGACCATCCTGGCCTGCTCCATAAACAACTGCGACGCCCTCGCCATGCTGGTGCGCTACCGTCCGGCCTCGCCGCGCTCGCCCCGGGGGTCCGCTGTTTACCTGCGACAGATAACAGTCCGGCTGCGCGGAGCGGTTTACCAGCTCATTTCAACTCTTGCTTCTAACAAAGGGTCGCCTCTGTTCGTCTCTCCCTCTCTCTCTCGCTCTCCACTCGTTCCCTTCGCGAAGCTGAAGCACGGCGCGAAGCTCTGCAAGCAGAACAAGCTCGGCCATTTCCCCATCCACGCCGCCGCCTTCGCAGGCGCTAAGAAAGCGCTGGAAGTGATCCTGGACATCGGTACGCCGAAAAGAAACCTACCGAAAGTGGGAATAATGAAAGCACCCCCCCCCCTCCCACACACACACACACACACACACACACTCCAGGAGGCCTCACGACACATTAATACAGATGGATGACGTCATAGATATAGAGTTGGCCTCGGCTCCCTTTGAGACATTTCAAAAAACGAGCGTCCGCAGGCCACGACTGTGTTTATCTGAAGTGGGAGGTATGTTTGCAAAGACATGTGTTGTTAAAGGACAGTTTACTGTGCGCAGAAAATATTTATAAAACACTGAAAAACTCCTGAGTATTAGGACGTCGTTGGGATGGACGCTCGGCCGTGAATAGATACAGTCATTGTGCTCTTTCGCCTATATAAAGAAACTAAAGGCTCTCAACCTCCCGAAAGGAGAAATGGAAACATACTAATGTGGCAGCTGTGAGTAGTCGCACTCGTAGGTGAAGGAGGTGGTTCAGAACTGATATTTTCTTTATATATTTACAGTTAAAATAGCAGCGGCACATTAGTGACATGTTATCTGATGTCTTCTTTGTCTTTAGTCAACCTACATCCTCCTCTAGCCAAGACAAATGGGAGGAGAAGGGAGGGGAGGGGAGGAGGAGAGGGCTTTGCTGTCACAAAAGTGATATAAACCACGAACCTCGGCAAACACAAATCTCCGTGGCGAAAGAGAAATTTTTGGTCCTATTTCACTTGGAGCAGCCAACGTATTCACAGAAGAGTCACGGTTGTTTTTATTGGCAGGGGAGGAGCTTGGCCACCAGAGAGCCAATCACATCAACTATTTGGACAAGTCCAAGAGCAGCCCCCTCCACCTGGCTGTGCGCGGCGGGAACATCGACGCCATCTACTTCTGCATGGCGAACGGAGCCAAGATTGACCAGCAGCAGGTAGAACACGGTGGCCCGTGCGCTGGTTCATCAGAATCAGAAGAGGTGGACGTGGGCAAGCCGAGGCGTTTCAAATATAGAAGGCTCCCGTCCCAGATAACGTCGACATAAATGAAAACACGTAACCTCGTAGGAGCAACAAGGGGTCTCAGGGGTGAGCGAGTTACCAGGGCCGGAGGAGCGGTTCTTGTTCCGGGATGTTTTTGTATGTAGGGCTCTGTAGTACCTGCTGGAGGGGGGGGCGGAACAGTTTATGTTCAGGATGAGTGGGATCCGTCTTCTTGATTCTGCCCTTCCTGGGTGGACTGGAAGGGCAGAATCGCTGCATGTTCACCAGAGCCTGAAAACGAGCGCCAGAGCGTGTCCGCATTTGCATCGCCATTTCTGATGCTTACACTCGATTTGAATACACCTGTGGAGCTGGCAGAGGGTCCAGGCCGATGTTGGATCATGTCGGTCTTGTCCTCCCCATCCGGGAGTAATTAGGTCGAATCCTGGCCTGGTATCCAAAGCTGCAGCTGCGATACGGGGCACATTAGCATCCGATGGCTTAATGAATGCAAATCACCTCGACTCGTTCGCCGAATTTGAGTGAAGCGATCGCCTGGCTCCACCAGCAGCGAGCTGGTGTTCTTATCCATATTTCACTAGAGGAGTCTCCAGTGTGTACGTGTGTGAGGCTTTAACCCAGCCACTGTGTCTGAACTCACACCCTGTTCCCTACATAGTGCACTAATTAGGGAGTATGCCATTTTATAGGGCTATCTGAACGTTGAGCAAGGATCGCTGTACCTGAGTTAGTGCACTCTATGTGAATCAAAATGCACTTGAAAAGTAAAGTATAGTCAACGCCACCTTTGCCAGAAATATATCCCCTCATCCTCTGCGGTCAGTTGAGAATTTCAATATTTAAGACACCAATAAAAGCGGACTGGCTTAATGTCCAGAAGCGAGTTTTTAGTGTAGTATAGAGCAGGGATCAATGAGCAAGTGTGTGATGTCGGGCACAGCTCGCGCTCTGCCACCTCTCCTAAAGAAGTAATTATGCTTTCGGACGGTCATTATGCTGTTTCGGGGTTCATCACTCAGCGGCCTGACCGCGCCTGCTGCTCTGCAGAATGACAAGTCCACGCCGCTCCACTTGGCCTGCACTCAGGGAGCCTTCGAGGTGGTCAAGATGATGCTGTCCTGCTACAGCCTGGTAGAGGATGTCATCAACCTCACGGACGGAGCACACCAGACGCCTCTACACAGGTCGGCTTATCGACTTGTTGAAGCAACCAATTAATCCGTATTTAAGCGTTAGTGAGCTCTTACTAACCTCTGACCTTTTAATCTGCGCTGTCATGTAGATTATAAGTGTAATATTAAACATTACCCAATAACCTTTAATCTTTTTTGTACCCTTTGTGCAACAGCGTGTAATAACTTTTATAACTTTTCCACTATTGATCCAGTGTAAGTCAAATAATCTTAGAGGAAATGAGGAGATTTCCAGGGCTTCATAATAAAGCAAACTTATGTTATTAGTCTGCAATGGTCGGACATAATTAAACTCTTCAGAGATAATGTAAACGGCTGCCTGGATGTAGCATAGATATGCTGTAACCATGGCAACTATCGCAGTTGTTTGCTTGTATAAGGACTAACGTAGCCCTTTGTCCATGTTAAATAACATCATTATGGTAGTCTTCTTTTTTTATTTTTTTATTTTTATTATTCAACTCATCAGGACCAGACTTCAATCCAGGGGGATAAAAGACGTAACCACAGTGGAAAATCTGTCTGTGTGTTATGTCATGCGATGGTGAAGCAGCATTAGAATTAGATTGTCCTCATTCAGCCCCTGACAATACTGACTAAAACAACCCACCGATTAGCTGCTCCGTGGCTGGTTTTACAACCTTTGTGTTTGCTTTTCCAGGGCTACGATATTTGACCACACTGAGCTGGCCGAGTACCTCATTTCTCTGGTAAATATGGTGCAGGTGCAAACACACACACACACGCGCGCGCGAGCACACACTTGTTCTAAGTGCAATTAATACAAGCGCCACTCGTATGAATTAAATGAGGGGAAAAGGCTGGAGTGGCTGAATTTTAAACAACCACAAACAACACAGACTGGACTTTTTTTATCCAACAGCTAATTCCATTGCCTGTTAAATGTAACTAAATAATGTACAAAAGTTCTAACATTAGAAATCGACACATTTTTAAACAAAGGATAGGATGATTCCCCTGCAGGATTTTCTTTTCCTGTGGATGCCATATGATTTATGAGTTGACAATTCTTACTTTTGTAAATTATCAGCTAGGGATGTTCAATGTTGGCTTCTTTACTGATATCTGATATTGCGTCTCTTAATTTTCAATACAGATATCAACCGATACCAATAATGATCACATCTCTCATATCTTGACATTTTGAGTTTGATATGTTTAATATGTGTCAGTAATTAAAAAATGATACTTTTAAATTTTAATGTCAATATTCGCCAATAATATCAGCAGGCCGTTAACGTCGGACATCTGTACTATCAGCATATTGCTTGCTTTATTATTGACATTGTGAGCACTCCAACACATGCGCGTGCGCGCACACACACACACACACACACACACACACACGTGTAGTTCTTCAGATTCACTGTGGATAAAAGGAGGAAGCTGCATCTTTCATCAGTGACAGTCTCTGCGGAGACTCTTGGGCAAATGTCAACATCTCTGTTACACTTGTCACACGGCAACATTCAGGCAACTCCGACAGAATATTAAGCAGGGCATGCTGGGGAATAAATCTGAGATTTTTAAAAGACATTTCTAAAACTCTGCCGCGAGGCTTCTCAGGCGTTTTTGAATTGAAGGCTGACGCTTCGATCCAACATCTGCACAATGCATGCGAGCTGTCTGGGTTTTGTCAACGTTATTGGCAGTGGCTGCTGCTTATAAGCCATCTGTCACCAGGTCTATTAACGCCACTGTGTTGCTAGGAAAAGGCTTGGATCATGGCTTATCTCCTTTAAACTCAAACACAATAAAGTTGTGCACACCAAACGTGCTGTATGTCAAATAGGAACTATGGCTGAGCTGATATATTTAAAAAATAATCAGTGTGTACACATGTGTACACTTAGGCTAAATCATAAGACTAGCAGAACAATTCATTTTGGTCATCACACAGTTCACCAGTATTTCCTAAATTATGTGACAACATAATTCCTAAATTATGTGACAACATAATTCCTAAATTATGTGACAACACAAAGTAAAAATTGGATTGGTAAATGATTGCTTGTGTAATTGTTATACATGCATGCTAATGAGGCTGAGGGCACCTGATGGTCAAAGGAATGTTGAATTTCGTTGAAACACCTACAGCCGCGTGTGCTAAAGGCGATGTACTCTCACCAGGGAGCAGACATCAACCTCATGGACTATAAGGGGAACTCTCCGCTCCTGCTGGCTACCAATTGCGGAGCGTGGAAGACCGTGAGCCTGCTCCTGTCAAAAGGTGAACTCCGGTACTCGGCAACGTGCCGTTGTTCCTCTGCTAACGCGGGGGGTCTGTACTTGTGTTGCTCAGGGGCAAACGTGAACGTGAAAGACACGTGCGGCTGCAACTTCCTTCACCTGGCCATCCTGCAGCCCAAAGGCCTGAAAAACATCCCAGAGGAAGTGTTGCAGGTACGCCGGAGTTACAGGCCCCTGTTGTAAATTTCTGCAATTTAGAAAAAGATGCTATAATAGCTGCAACTGAATAAGTAATTTGTCCTTGATGGAAATCATATTCTCACTCGGATCTCTTAAAATCTTTAAACAACCAACATAAAACAACAAAGCCTCTAAAATGAGTCACACGGCGAAGTGATATGACTCCATTATTATTTATATAATTTGTGTGGGTGTGTATAACTGAAGAAGTTATATAACGGAGCATAAGAACTCCTGCGTGCTGAATGATGCTCCTGTGATTATTGTCGATTGAATACTGGTGCTTTTACGGTGTCTCCAACTGTAGAATCACAGCGTCAAGGCGTTGCTAAGCTGCGAAGATAATGAGGGCTGCACCCCGCTCCACTACGCCTGCAGACTGGGCATCCACGATTCGGTCAAGAACATGCTGGGCCTCTCCGGGAAGGACGGCCTCAGTTACAAGTCCAAGGACAAGAAATCGGCCCTGCACTTTGCCGCTCAGTGAGTTCCGAGGATCCCCAGAGTCGTGTTTGTTTCGATCAACTTTAACTGAAATGTGCTTACGCTACTTTTATGTCCTCAAACTGGTGCCAGGAGCTGTCACTGCTGATAACAACTGCTGGTGTGACATGCAGGGTTGAGAACGAGCAAAACCCAAAATAAAAATACTCAAAGTTTTTAAAACCACCACTTAAAGGATATGACTTGAGTTTATCTCTCTTAAAGAAAGTGAACGTTATTTCACTTTCTGGCAATAACTATCAGTAGTTCATGGCAAAGATAAAAGTAAATGTTTATGTATATTCATATATCAGTGAGCAAATGCACAGTTACATCTCTAGCTGTTAATGTTGTAGTGATTTAGCCCCGAAGTAAAGGGAGGAAGTTAGTCCCTCAAATGAAGACATTTCTTTAATTAAAATGTTTCTGCACAAAGGCCAAAAGTTCAAATATAGATCACACTAGAGAAAAAGTTCCTGATCCAGCTGATGATTGATTGATCCTATAGTAGGAAGGTTTTGCTGATGCCATGATGGGTGGATGGATGAGCTGGTGACTGTGTGGGTGGATAGATGGAGGGGTGTGTGTCTGGGTGAGTGGGTGACTGTGCGTGGAAAGATGAATATGTGGGTGGATGGGTGGAACAAACAAGTTGTATGGCAGACTTGACCAAAATAGAAGAGAAACCTTCCCCCTTCTTTATTGCTCAAGTCATCCATCTTGGGTTTTTAAAAACTTCTCATCTCGTGGGCCAATATGTTGCTAAGATTGCATTGTCCAATGCATTTAAATTCTGAATCACATCAATCATGGAAATGAATGAATCTGGATGAACGCCTCAATTTGAATTCTGCTCTCTACACAACAGGATTTTCTCATTCTGAAGCCTCACCAGCCCTTCACCTCTTAATTACTCTGACAACCGTCATCTATTGATGAATGACACCACAAGAGGAAAAAAAAACCCTTAATCTTATATTCTTCCATGGCTTTTAACAGAACTCTGAAGACGAAATGAAGAGCCAGGATACATGTGAAACTGTTACCTCAGTGCTGCTTTACTCCATCGAGCCGTTTCTGCTCTCTGAAGACTTTTGATGATGAATTGCCATGACACACCTTTAATACAGTGACCCGAAGGAACTAGTACAAGAATAGAATTCAATTAGTGAGGGCCATGCAAAGAAATGCTGCTAATAGTGTGAAACGAGTGGCCATTCAACATCCCTTTTATTGATTTTTCTATCATGTCTCTTATATTTCATCCCAGCCAAAGGACAAACGAAGGCCAAGCTATGATATCATACTACAGAGAGCACGTCGTTTCTCCACACCCATCATTCTGTGCTAGATCGCACTGTTGCCCACTCTTAGAACTTTCAGTCAAAAGCTTTTAACTATTTTCCACCACAAATCAACCTAGCGGGCCATATCTATGATAAACTGTGCACTGATTTATGGGCATGGAGATACATTGAGACCCCCCCCACCTCATTCCTCTCTTAAGGTACGGCCGCATCAATACGTGTCACCGCTTGTTGGAGACCATGACAGACTCCCGCCTGCTAAACGAAGGTGACGAACGAGGCCTCACGCCGCTTCACTTGGCGTCCAAAGAGGGCCACACCAAGGTGGTCGAGCTGCTGTTGCGCAGGGGGGCCCTCTTCCATAGGTAAACGTCAAAAAATAGTGCGCGCCTGACCCGTTTACAGTGTGCCGAGCAGTGAATTAATGCTGGATTATGTCTTTATCGCAGTGATTACAAGAGCTGGACATGTCTGCATCACGCTGCACATGCAGGATACACACAAACTATGGACATTCTCCTGTCCACCAATCCCAAGCTACTGGATAAAGCAGACGAGGACGGGGTATGACCCATTTGTTCACGTTACACAACGTGTACGCGAGAATGATGCCAGGTGCAAAAATTCTGTGTTTCGGCTCTACGGGAATTGTTTGTGCGCACATGTGCGTTCTTCCATCACACAGAACACACTGACAACTAGTGGTCTGGCATGCAAACTACACCCTATTCAGTCCCAAACTAACAATGGACCGTTTACATGACCATTAAAATCAGACAACTGGGAGTATCCAAACTATCTTTACAACAGGATCTGATGCGTTCACTTGTAGGCCATAAACCAAAAACCCTGCTTTACATTGTTTTATAGTTGATTTATTGGATTTCTTTTGGAATGTGACAGTACATAGTCTTAAATTAAGTCTTAAATTTACCATTTCCAAACCATCCAATTTTGTCGCGATGGTGAACCCTGCAGTGTTGGATGAAGTGATGCTGCAGGTGAAAGAAAACGAGCTTAATCAGATCAAAGGGCATACACACGAAGACGTCAGAGTATTGTGGAGAAATATCAATATGTTCATTCAATGTCTTTCATTTGTTTGATGCCAATTTGGAATCTATATTGCAGAGGTAGTTAAAACAGAACAAAGACATTGGTGCTGCATAATCAATGAAAACCTTTTGTGCTGAAATTCCAGAACACTGCGCTCCACCTTGCAGCCCGTGAGGGCCATGTGGCTGCCGTCAAGCTCCTGCTGAACCGGGGGGCAGTGCTCGTCCTCAATAAGAATTACACGTCGTTCCTGCACGAGGCCCTGCAGAACGGAAGGAAGGACGTGGTCAACGCCGTGATTGACAGCGACAAGTGCGTGCCCTCGTCCAAACATTTCCCATCTGCGCGTCCCCACCATCCTGCCTTTGTCATCCTGTAATTCGTTTCGTCCACCCAGATGCGACGAAGCACTGACCCTGTTCGAAACCAACACCGGCCAAAGGTGCCCCATTGTAGACATGATTGAGTTCCTTCCAGACACTTACAAGGTCGGCCGACTGAGACGCAAACTCGCACGTTTGTCATCGGCTGTCAGTTTGAGCTTTGTGTTTTCCTCCGGCTCACATGTTTCACTGTGTCATCTGCTTTCTTCGCCAGCATCTGTTGGACAGCTGTGTGAGGGAGTCGGATGATGACCACAACAGCGCTGACTACCATGTAATTCAGCAACTTTCACACACATCAAAAGCAAATACACTTCTCAGAATGTCCGCACTAATAGCGATGCCTCTTTGCGTCGTGCAGATTGAGTACAGCTTCCGGTGGCTTCAGACGCCCCTCGAAAAGAGGTTGTGGGAAAAGAGCGGCTATCGCCCCCTAGCTGCAGTAAATGTAATCACCATTAACGATATTAAAAATCAATTTTGCAAATTAATTCTAAATCCTGTAACGACTGGTGCTTCTTTGTGCAGGCGATGGTGTACTACAACCGCCTCGACCTCCTCAATCACCCCGTCTGCAAAAAGTACCTCGCGATGAAATGGTACGGATTGCCGATTTAACCCAGGCGCGAGTTACATTTCTGAGTCTGATCGCACAAAAGCGATCGAAAATTCCCGCCCCCTCTTTCCTGTGCTCCACAGGGTCGCTTACGGGAGCAAGGCTCATTTCCTGAACATCCTCCTGTACTTGATGGGCCTGATGCCCCTCACCTACCTGATGCTGTCGCTGAGGCCCAGCATGAGCACTAACGGCACAGGGGATCATAACATCACCATGGTGAATGTGTCCTTCCAAGAGGTACATTTATAAAAAAAAAGAAAAATGCTTGTCAACAACAAAGGAAGAATTAGCTGCTAGTAACAGTGCGCTCGTCATTGTTTTGTTTTTTTTAAAGCAAAGTCTGCTCCTGTCCTTCTGCATGATGATGGTGCTGGTGATGAACATATACGCCATAGTAAAGGAGCTGGTCCAGATGTCACATCAGGTCCGCTCGCATGCCAGGTTATTCAATATCTGATATGGTGCCGTGGTTTTATTTGTTTTCCTGAGTTGTTCTTGATGTCTTGTAGCGTCTGAAATACTTCAAGGACTATACAAATTCCATGGACTGGTCTACGGCTATCTTCGCTCTTTGCTTCATTATTCCCATCATGCTCAATATGGAAGGCTCGCTACACTGGCAGTTGGGAACGATGGCAGTTTTGCAATCCTGGGTTGGGCTTCTCATGTATCTGCAGAGGTGCTGAAATTCTGGGATTTTTTTGGGGTGGGGGGCGGGGTTATACCATTTGGAAGCAACTAAGCTGTGTATTGTCTTTACGCAGGTTCGAGGGTGTCGGCATCTATGTTGTGATGCTTTGGGAAATCATGAAAACTCTGCTCCGTGTTGTCACGCTCTTCTTTTTCCTGATGTTAGCGTTCAGTATGGCCTTTCACGCTCTTATGCTCAACAAGGTAAGGGAGCCTGCGGGGGGGGTCACGTAATGGGTGTGTCGTCTGTGTGTTGCGCGCATAAAAGTTGTCCTTCATTCTTAGAGAGAGTTTCAAAGCCTGCCGCTGTCAGTGATGCAAACCTTTGTGATGATGGTTGGAGAACTAAACTATCAATACAACATCCTGGATCCTTACCTGAAGGATGAGCTACCTTTCAGTGGCCTGACTTTCGTTGTTTTTGTGAACTTTATTCTCCTCATGCCAATTCTGCTGGTGAACCTGATGGTGAGTGTCTCTCCCTCAGAGAAGTGGAATTGTAGAACATTCCATCTCCCTCCTGACTTTTGGGTTGTTGCTCCGTAGATTGGTTTAGCCGTTGGGGACATTGCTGAAGTCCAAAGAAACGCCTCTCTGAAGAGAATAGCCATGCAGGTTTGTTGGAGTAACCGCTGGCTTTGCTGCAAATGAGAGATTTGTAAAACACAAACACGGATCTCTGATTTTAGATTGACCTCCACACTAATCTTGAAGAAAGGTTGCCTTACTGGTTCATCAAACAGGTGGACAAAGGCTCTGTTGTCGTCTACCCCAACCGCAAGTGCTCTAAGGTGCGCATGTCCTTAAAAATTGGAGTTCAGGACCACTTTCATCCTACTTTGCTTGACCTTCTTGCCATGCCATGTGGAAAAGCTAAGAGAGCTTTAGCACAAAACTGGCGAAATGCATAATGGAGCCCAGAGGGGGAAAAAAAAATAGCAAAGCAGTCAAAGCGGAACTTTCATCAAGTCTCATGTGAAAATGGGAGCTATGCTTTAACATGTGTCCCTTGCTCTTGTTCCCGCGCCTGATTCGCAGCATTACATCAGCCAGTTAATCACGGGAATCGATGAGAAAGATGAAGTCTGGAGCCGCGTGCAGGCCAAATCCCAGCAGTGCTCCAAAATCCAGACCGAGCTCCTGAAGCAGAAGCACAGGTGAGAAAGATTCACACAAGCTGGGCCTCAGAAGGAAAGCTGCACCGCTGTGCAGTCGATCACGCAGCATCGGGTTTTTTTTTTCCTGGTGCACGAGCACCCCCTAGCGGTGGAGAGGCCTAAACGACTTGACTTGCAGGATGAAGGAGATGTCGGGCATGCTGGAGAAGCAGCACTGCTTGCTCAAGCTCATCGTGCAGAAGATGGAGATCTCCTCCGAGGCCGACGAGTACGACGGCCCCGCCAACCTCAGGGGCAGCATGTGGCCGAGCCTGCGCAAGACGAGCCGGGGGACGCGCACGGTGTCCCGCTGGGTGCCGCTGATAAAGGCCATAGAGCGGAAAAAGACAAAAAAAACAGAAGACAAGTGAATTATTACCACGGCACAAGCCTGAAATCATTATAATAACATGTCAAACCCGCTTAGTACCTCCAATGTAGCCATTGTTAATGCTTTAATTTATTGTGGAATTGCCATTTTGGCCCAGATTAAAGCATCGTTGACTCCGAATTGATGTTGAATGTTTGTTTAGTGATGTGAATGCAGCGCTGCCATGCTTTTACTACCTGCAGATCACGTCCCGGTAATGCCTGCTTGTCTCAATGATTCCTGGTATGTTGATTCCCTCTTGGCGACTCACGAACGATATTAAATGATCCACCTTCACGTCACGTGTTTTCTGATTTCTAAAGTCTGAAATGAAAAAAAAAAACCACTTTTCTGGCAGTAACTGTACTTGATTTATGTTTGAACATCCATCCTAGACCCCCCCTCCACACACACTCCTTTTCCGGAGTGTTAAATCTATGTTGGCTGAGGGAAAAATATACACGTACAACGTTAAAAACAATCAAATATCAATTCCGACCCTTCGTGTGGGACTCCTCGCTCCCGTGTCCATGGGAGTCAAAGAGCAGCGGCGAAGAAAGTCATCTGACATCATGTGCCTGCACCTGTCCCCCCGCTCCGGAGCGGGGGCCCCCCCCCAGCGGAGGTCGCGACCCCTGAAAGTCTGTGCTGATAGACAAAAGCTAACTCTTCCTTCATGTTCGCTCTCGAGCGATATTTATTACCGCTGGCCCCGATTTTAATTGTTCCCCGGGCAAACGGGAGAGACCACGCAGCCATCAATTACGCCGACGCCCCCCCCCCCACCCGACAACCGCGTTTTTCTCAGGGAGCGACGCGGCGAGGATCCGCTTGGCCGCGCGTCGGCACATTTTCTCCTTAATAATAAATGAAGCGGGGATGAAACGGAGATGATAACCGTGCAAAAAAAAGTTCGGAAAAGGAGCGGTAAGCAGAAACTTTTTCGGCTTCCACCTGCACGCGGCTCGTGACAGGTCGGAGGATAAATCCCAGAATTCTCTGGGGCCCCAATGAGGTCATGAAGACATGCATGGAAACCAGGAATCAAAGGGGGGGGGGGTCCCCAAGGCTGGAAACCACTTTTATTTTCTCAAATGAGAATGCTTAGAAATCATATTTAGACCCTGACAAACAGGATTATAAATGGCTTTTTAAAGGTGAAAAAAAGAGCGTTTTGGACGAAACGATACTCCGCTTGTGTGTACAGTAGGGAGGCCCGCCCCAGAGGACAGTAGATCCCATTTTGTGGTCCTGGCATGGACAGCGAGCATGTCTCTCAGCTGCACTTAGGTAATTCTTGGCAGCATCGTGCGATTGTCATAAAAATATTTAGATTTTCACACACATATTAGCTATCTGAGACCTCGGATTTCCAGGGGATATCTCAAGGAGGAGCGACGTTCCCATCAGCGCGCTGCTTCTCGACGACGTTGGAGTTCAAACGCTGGACTTTTCGAGCGCGTCCAAGATGGGTGGCAGGGGTGGGAGGGTTGGGGCAGGACCAGTTGTCCTGGCTGTTTGGATCGCCAGCTAACCCTGTTCGGAGAATGAGCGCCAGAAGGTCTGAGTTTTTTGGGGAAGTGTATGGGAATGAGGATGGTGCCTCCTCGGGCCCCTGCCACACCCATGTCATGCCAACGCTCCAGATGTCATGGGAACCGCTAACAGCTGGGGCCGGTGCACGTAGGCCGCGTGTGAAAGGCCGCTCCATCTGCAGAAACCCAATCCCTCTGTGAAACCAGCGGGGATTATGCACTTTTGATAAGGTCCCCAAGACATTTCTATTACTAACGCACATCTGTGGGGCCTGGAGATGTTTACTACTGTATATACTGTACCTACATTTGCAAATGTTGCAGATGTGTCTGATTCCAGGAATTGTGTTACTGTATCAACAACTAGAAGGATGGACAAGATACATGTCTGGATCAGACTTTGTAAAGGAGATTTTTTTCCCAGTTTTTGACACTTCCTATTGACTTTTTTAAAAAAATATATCAAATTGGAATTTTTGGATATCGATTTGCGCGTTTATTCTAAAGATATCGGTTATTTTCATGTACATCGAGAGGGAGAGTTGTGGGTTTATGGGGTCACTGTGATTTGGAGTGAAAGTGGGAGGAGAAAAGCTCGAGGAAAAAAAAAAAGCTGTACAGATGCCAAGTCCTGGACTCTTAAATTTGAGGGGTAGCAAAGGAAAGAAGCACGTCTCAGATTTACAGAAGGCTGCGGTTTTGAGAGCTGACCTCCAACAGCTCCAACTGTCATCTGGGGCGCCTCGCTTTGGGAGAAGCTGCGCGCAAGCGTCTTTGTGGGGGGCTTCATGTTGAAGTTCCATCATTGAGTGTAGAGTTTTAGGAAGGGTCACCCCTCTCGAGGTACAGGTGGAGCGGCAACATGTCCACCGGTTCTGCTGCCAGCGACGCGGAGGACTACGAGGCGAGTCCCAGAAGATCCGCCGCAGCCGCCGCCGCCGCTTTGGAGAGGACGGCGCGCAAAGTCACCTGCTACGACCCGGGCAGGTACTCGGACGAGGAGCTGGACGACGAGGGCGCGGAGGCGGGGAGGGTGAAGCAGGAGCGCAGGGTCTCCAGGGCGGCGCACAGGGACGCGCGTCAGTCCCAGAGGAACGCGGCCAACGCCAGGGAGCGGGCGCGCATGAGGGTGCTGAGCAAAGCCTTCTCCAGGCTGAAGACCAGCCTGCCCTGGGTGCCGGCCGACACCAAATTGTCCAAGCTGGACACGCTCCGGCTGGCGTCCAGCTACATCTCTCACCTCAGACAGCTGCTCCAGGAAGACCGCTTCGAAAACCGCTTTGCGCATCCAGTCAGTCTGGTATGACCCAAACAAAGATGCTTACGTACAGAAAAACCCCAATAATTCCACAAACGTGAACAAATAAGCTAAAAAAAAAATCTCGACTTTGAGGTGAAATAATCAATGCTGCCTGAATGAGTCTGATTTGTCCTTCTCTTCTGCCTGATCAGACGTGGCCCTTCATGATGACAGGCCGGCCTGAGAGCAGCCCAGACATGTCCTCCACTGTCAGACTGTGTGGAGCTACAGCGTAGGTCCTCGCACAGGATCAGCCCTCAAGCTGTCTGCCCGAAGCTCAAACTTTGATCCACCCCGGATGATGGGCTTGAGGGCAGCGGCAGCGAACTTCTTTCCTCCACCTTGTGTCCTCAGATGTATCCGCATGTGTGCATGTCTGTTGTGATTGAGCGTGTTTACACTGTGTGTAAGATGTCTGAAAGGGTCTTCGTTGGATTGAACAAGCATGATTTTTATCATTTTTGACAACTGTTGTGCAGCCTCACAGTAACTTTGGAGCCTGTATTCAGCAGCACTCTGACTAAAATGTAGGTTTCATTTCATAAAATCACCTTAAAGCTCCAAACTTTGGTTCATTTTCTTGCCAGAGTTCCAAGCAAAGTTAAATATGCATCAACATTTTCCTTATTCCAGTCCCACAGTATATTTATTATGTTTGTATTATGTTTCTCCTTTAATATTCCTGATAAAAGCAAATTATTATGCATCCCTGTCCTCTCTTCTTGTGTTAATTCCACAACCGCAGTCATTCTTTCAGATGTTTAGCAGCCTTTAACTTCTATGGAGCTACAAGTGTCATAATTATTTAAATATTCCTCAGGAGAATCAGAAATGATTGGATTCCTACATCTGCTCCATTTTAGATTTTCTTCATCGAACAACCCACAACCTCATCTTCATCAACGCTTAAGTAAGGGACGGTGGTGATCTCTTCATCCCGTCTTTTATAATAAAGTAATGTGAGCGCGGACAGAAGGAGGGTCTGCAGGGACAGGAGGACATGACATGAAGGCAGGAAAACAAAAGAGAGGAGGAAGAGGAAGAGCTTTCATCAGGCCCATGTTGAGCCGCAGCTGTCGGTCTGCTGGTGGGTTTCCCAGAACTGGGAGCCGCTCTCCTGGGAGCGGAGCCACTGTTACTGGCCCTGGACCAGCTAATGAGCTGGCTTCTCACACTCAGCCTGCCTCCGTTCAACATCCACTCACTTCAAACAGGGAATTGGGGGGGGGGCTTGTTGCTGTCCAGCCTGACTCATTTCTGCACTGAGAAGAATGTGCTGCACATTAATCAAAGCCTGACAACAACGTGATGACGTTTGGGTCAGACTGATGTGAGGTCAGTGTGGGTTTTTTTTTCTTCAATATAAAGGAAAATAAAACAAATGATACCAATCTGACAAAAGCACAAGAATGGATTTGTTGCCATGGTGAGTTTAGGTCACTGTACTGTTACATGACTGACCTCTAGTGGTGAAAACGGTGAACTGACGCCAGAACAACAACACTAAAAACAGTTTTTTATATAAAAAAACAAACAAAACAAAACAACGTTATTGTTTGTGTCTATGCAGTAAGATATCACTTAATTCCGTGATAATCAGAATTATTAAGGAAAATTAAGAGAGAAGTTCATCACGGTCAAGACAAAAATGTGATTTTTTCAGACGTTCTTAAAAAGATCTTGAGCCCTGACGTTTTTTTTATTTCTTCATTTTTTAAATGCATTTTCTCATTATGTGAGAAAAACCGTCAGTACAGTCCTAAAACAAGTACAAAGAATAAAAGGGATTTAAAAATACTATTTACTTTTTCTCAACAAAATGGTGAAATAAAGTAGAAAACATATTAAATATCAACGGACTGCATCACTCGCGTCAAATGATTTTAACAATAAATAATTTAAGTACAATCTTTATTTCGCTAAATCATACACTGTGTCCACCGAGGATAAGAAACAAACAAACAAACAAATAAATAAATAAATTTGTGATAGCACTAAAAGAAAAAAAAACCGTTTGCATAGAATGTAATCGGTGGAATGCAGCTTTAATAGTTAAATAAATCCAGATAGTTTTCGGATAGCTAGGACGCTCTTCCCAGATTTGTCCAGCAGAGGGCAGCATTTATTCATACTGGCCAATGTGACTCGAATCGTCAAAGAAAGTTTTTAAAACCTCAATTTATGAGTTAATTTCCCTTAAAGTTTTTTTAATCATACATGCTCACGCTGCATGTTTTTACTTCATAAAAAAATGCATTTTTAAAAACGTGTTTGGTAAATTTGCCTTTGCGCACTATTCACCTGCGTTCATCTTGTTTTAATATCCTAACTTAAGTCAGCGTTTGCAGATATTGTGAAAAACAAAGAAAGCGCACAAAAAAAAAAAAAAATCCCACAAGTCAATCCCGCTTTTCTTTTGGTAACAGTTACACATGTAGAGGAATTTCCATGAACAGGAAGGAACTTTGGATCCAAAGCCAACATCCGGGCTTTAGTGGGGCTGACTGTGGAGCCCCTGAAAGATCTGACTTCAGGCTCAGCAGCCTGCAGGGATCCAGCCTGGAGATTTAGAACTTACACTTTATCTGCTTTTTTAGAATAAAAGCCTGGTTTGGTTATTACTTATGACATCATGTACAAATGTGGATTCGGGATGTTTGATAATAAAACTGGGAAAGAAAAGAGAAGAAAAGCTTCTCCATGTGCTGTCCTTTTTTTTTTTTTTTTTGAAGTATCATTGGTCAAAAAAGGCCCCAAACACCAGCTGTTGTCTTTGCCGCTGACAGAGTCATGTGTTGCCGTGATGAGCAAGTGGCGGAATGATGAAGACTTCCTGTCCCCGCGCAGGTCCGACCTCTCCTGACGGGGGGGGGGGGACGGGAGGGGTTGGAGCCGAGGAGGTGAAGCCTCTCTCCGGGGGCCCTCCTGGGTGGCGTCCTGGTCCCACCAGCGGCCCAGGGAGGAACAGATATTCACGTAGTGCTCCCGGGTGAGGGGGGGGGGGTGCAACTGCCGCGACCCTTTACAAGAACCGGCCGGTGGCCTCTGACCTTTCGTCCTGTCCTCACCTTTGTGACACCACAGAGACGTCAGGAGGTTTCACTGGGCTGTCATCATGAGGCTCAGTGAAGGTGCAACTTTACAAGAAAATAAATGAATATTTTTTTTTATATGTATATATGATATATAAATGAGTCATATGACAAAGGACACATGAAAATCATCCAACCAGATTAATGCTGCATTCTTTTTACATTATAAATACATTTATTCTGAATTGGAATAATCAATAATAATCAACAACTTATACCATTACAACAATCCATATCAAGTTATTTACTTCATTTAAATAATGTGTAATATGCAAAAGATGACTGTATTGTGCTTTTATTTTTTAAAATTTCATTTATTCAGAATGTATTTGTGTAACTTCCTTTGTAATAGGAGCAACATTAATTCTGAAATGAAGTGAATTTTGTTAGAAGGGTTGGAGGTACGAAATAAATAAAATAAGTCAAACAAACAGACCAGGCTGAGCAGCGTTCACACAGGCCCCGTCGCCGACCCGGCCGCCCCTTCGCCGGGGCCCTTCGCAGGGCCCTTCGCCAAGCCCTTCGCCGGAGCCCATCGCCGGAGCCCTTCGCCGGTCTCGTCCTCTGACACTACAAAGGTGAGCGCTGCACCGACAATGGAGATAATATTCTCCCCTCACAATGGCGTCCCCGTCAGCGCTCCGGGCGAGGGCTCAGCCGCGGTGAGCGGCCCAGGCTTTTTTCCCACCGCTGTCACACGGCGACCCGGCCCTGCGGAGAAACAGCCCCCCCCCCCCCCCCCCCGGTTTGCTTAAAGGCCCGAGCTGTCAGCGGCGCAGAGGGATTAGCCTTTCACAGCCTCCACATTGTTCTCCGGGGCCACAATGGGCTGCATGGGGGCCCGGCCCTTTGTCATCAGCCCTGTTGTGAACTTCTGCTGGGGCAACAAAGGTGTAACACACCTGTGACTGTGGATTAGACCCTTTTTCTTTTCTCCCCTTCCCTCGTCTTTTGATTTTTCCTTCCCTGAGACGTTGCCCGCGGCCGTGCTGCTCACATCTCTGAGGAGAAGATGGCCGACACCTCAGATAACAGTGAAGAAGCGAAACGGGTTCTTTTAGTCATTTTAATGGGCTCAGATGTTCACCTGGGGGGGGGTGGAAAGGGTGCTTTTAGTCTCGTGTGTTTCCCAAAAAAAAAACAAAAAAACGCGGCAATGCGGCGATCGATCCGATCGGCCCCCGCCGAGCGTTTTCCCCGACGTCGGGAAAGGGTCTGATTTTTTGACATCCTGGAATCGCCTTTGACCTTTGCGAAGCCTTTGAAGGCCACATCCACGCAACTGAACCCCCAAATCCTACTTTTTTCTTTTTTTTTTTCTTTTTGTTTTTTTTCAAAGAGGTTTGAACTCTCCATGACCACATCAGAAATCAAAGCGATTTCGCGGTCGTTATGCAGAACGTGATGTTCTTTAAAAAAAAAAAAAAAAAAAAGAGAAGAGAGAGAGAAAAAACTCGGTTGAAAAGTGCAATTTGTTCAGTCGTGGTCTCTTTTTCTTGTTTATTGCCTTTGAGGGGCACTTTAATCTGCACAGGTGCAACAAAAATGGAGCTCTCACAAGTAAAAAAAAAAAAAAAGTCCTCCTTTCTGATGCTGCATTGTTTCATGCGACCCCCCCACTCCCCCCCCCCATTGTCTCATTTCTGCTTCGTAAAAGCATCAAATATGCAACATTTGACACCGCAACAAACATGTTCGTGGGCTTGCGCGAGCAGAACCACCGAAATGATCCCATTAGAATAATTGCTGGAGAGCCTCAATCGGACATCGCCATCATCATTAGGGTGACGTTTATGGTCCGTCCAGTTCCAGTTTGCTGAAGGGGATTGTAATTATGGCGCGCGATGGTCTCTTTGGGGTAACCCCGGGGTCACCGCCGTCGCGCCGAGACGCAGCTGACAGCAATGCTCGGCCAGTTAACGCCGTTTGATGGATCGCCCTGTGCGCGGAGCAGGTTTGGCGCGTGCACGTGCGTGTGTGTGTCTGTGTGTGTGTGTGTGTGTGCGCGATGGAGAGAGAGAGAGCGAGGGAAGATGTGTGTTTCTGCCCCCCCCCCCACCCCAGAGAGCCTCCACGGCCGGATGGCGTATCGGATGGCACGTTAATTACTCAGCCTTCAAAAAGGGCTGTCCTGGGTAGAAGTGATTGGAGGGGTGATGGCTGTGTGGTGGTCAGGGAGGTTCGCCTTTGGGGAAAAACAGAGGAGCAGGGTGGGGTGGTGGGCGGGGGGTGGGGGGGGGTGGGGGGGCACATGTGGAGCTGTGGAGGAACACAGGTGAGCCATCGGACCGCGCTGCTCCCTTTTATTCAAGTGTAGCTGGACTTAGTTGGCAGCGCTGGCTGGACTGTGGAGGGGGGAAAAGGGTTTAAAGTAATCAATAATCAATAGATATGAAGTCCGCTTGGACAACTGTTTGTTAGTTGTTCTTATGTAGCCAGAAAAAGAACAGGAGAGTAAAGATGGACATTAGCCTTTGACCCTTTCTGACCTGAACCCTCCCCCTGTGTGTGTCTCTCTCTCTCTCTCTCTCTCTCTCACACACACACACACACACACACACTGCAAAAGCCCCCCCCCCAGCCTCCCGTCTTGTGTCCATCAGATCAAAGCTCGCCGGGGGTTGAGATGGACCTGACCCGTGGGAGAGGTGCGGGACCCTTCTGTTTGGCAGTCGTCGGTGTGGAAAGAGACAAACAGGCAGCTCCGAGGACAGCCGAACCCCCCCCCCCCCCATAACCCCCCCAATAACCCCGCCACCTTCCCCTTGGGCTGGTGGAGCCCGAACTCCCAAGGCCGCGCCTGACAGAGGAGGTCGTTTGTCCTGTCGTCACGCTGAAAACACATGAAACGGCTCCTCTCCCTCTTCTCGCTCTTCCCCTCCTTCCTCCGTCCCGTCGGGGGTGGGGGTGGGGGGGGGGGCACGCGCTCTCCTCCTCCGTCACTACGCCGCAGATGCACGCCGTGACTCTGTCTGCACCCGTCTGCCTCGGGAGACGCCTCTCGTCTGTTACCTTACCGACGCCATCGATTCGTTCGACCCAGCGAGGACTCGGGAAGTTTTAGGAGCGAGTTGAGCGCAACGCAAACCCTGTTGCTTCTCCGCTCGCTCATGTCGGATCTGTTTCCTGATGTGATTCCCATTTGTTTACAGCTCATCACATCTCATAGATCTTCTATAACCATCCCGAATGTGCGGTCCAATCCGCCCTGTTTGGGCTCATTTGCATCTACATCGAAATCGCAGCGATATTCTTGTGTTTCAAACCGTCCCTCCACGCGGAGAACCGAAAACCCGGAATCTTCCAGCACGAAATTTCCTTTTTGAAATCCCAGAGACACCTGATGCCTGTTTGAGCCGCTCCGTGCGTCTCGGCCTAGCCGTCCTCCGCCCCCGCTCTCTCTCACTCTCTCTCCGCCGCGCAACAAAGACGCGCCGCCGCCGCATTGCCCGTTGGCTTCCCCGCGCTTCTCCGTCCCCCCTCGTTTACAAGGTGACAAACCTCGCCGCGGTGTCTCGCTGCAGCTGGCATCTCCAGTAAACGGGGGGGAACTCCCATGTGATCCATGTGCGCGCCGCTTATGTTATGTCCAGCGAGGGCATTTAAAGCTCTATGTCTTTTCCACATGCTCCGGCCTAGTTTAATTACCGTGCCCCGCCGCAGTTGCGACCAAACGCCCACAACTTTTCGGGATGTGGGAACCAGGACGGAGGAGGATAGGGGCTGGAAGCCTGCCGCATGGCGCTAATACGCTCTAGCGGCGCATTAATGCGACTTCAAAGGGCCAAAAAAAAAAAAAAAAAGTTTCAAACAAACGTCAGATTCCTTCGCAGAGTTTGAAAGTTTTTTTTTTTTTTTTTTCGCGCAGGGGAACCTCGCGGCGCTGGATCATCCATCACGACAAGACGTTTTCCTGAAATTCTTCCAGCCGGATCCAAACTAGGCCTCCTTATCTCGTTTAGGAACGGACCATTGGCTTAAGCGCACACTCCCCGGGTTTGTTAAGTCTTTATAGTTGGGCCTAAATCCCCAAATTTCCTCCCAGCTCAACTCAAAACTCGGCCATGATTAAGTTTTCCACCCTTTTTTTAATTTAGAAAAACAGAAATGTGAGAGAAGTGCGGGATATTGCAGCTCTATCGGGAAGGTTGATGTGTATCTTTAATTCGAAAAAGGCATTGAGCATTTATGAGCAGTATCTCAAGACCTCTGCTGCCGAAACTTTACGCTTTGTGACCCTTTTAAAACAATAGGATTCTGACCAACTGTGGTGGCACCTACGGGGAACGCGAGAGTACGTGTTTATGACTCAAATTTTCACAAAAAAAAAAAAATCAAATGAAAATAAAGAAAAAACCCATGGTTAGTTTGCTTCTTTGCAGGTGTAAACCTGCTAAGAAAATCAACTTCGACATCTCACCGACTCCCAAGCCAAGTTGAATATTTAATTTCAAAATAAATATGGCTATAATTTTTTACAGTGTACAGGCCTGATTACTCATTCTATGTACTCCTAGACCCTCTTAAAAGGTATAACCCATAAATATCTTCAGAAGAAATCTAAGGGAAAAAAACAGGAAAGTTGGGGCCATATGATACCATTGGGTGTTTCGGTCCACATCAGGACCTCTCTGGCTCTAACCAGTATGAAGAGGGTGAGACGCCCTAACGGGATCAACCAGGGTGACCTTTTCACCCTCACCTCTCTCTTATCCCTCCCACCCCTCCCCCCCCTCCTCTACCTTGGCACCGCTGGCGCTGGGTGGCACCCAAGAGCCGCTCGGGCCGCTGGGTAAGGTTACAGCGGCGTCTGCTCACATGTTTTAACAATTTCCTCCCGTCCTCTGCGAATTTATGCAAATATTTTAGTCCAGTTTCCTCGAGTCTGGAACGCCAATTAAGAGTGTCTGTTTGGCTTTGGTGACAGCTGCGGAGCGGGCTTGCAGACAGTCACGGGCCTCGCGCTGGAGGTGAAGGCGCTCCCAGCAAGCAGGAAGTGGGAAGTGCTACAGATGAGGTGAGAGGACGAAGGATTGGGATAAAAAATGAGTAGACAAGAGCGTGGAAAAGGAGAGAGGCGCATTGGCTGACACTTGGATGAAGATATATTCACGTTGCTGACGTTGTAAATTGAATTCAGAATGAAAGCGCCTTTAGTGAAGAACTTTTCTCAGTCTTTTATAAATCATTCATGTCAGCATTGATGTTTACTAATGGCCATATTTGTTTTCCCGGGGCACACAGGGACTATTATCTTACGATGATAGACATGAGTGATTCTAAGGTCAGGAGGAACAAAATATGACTCACCCGAAACTGTCAAAAGCAGAAATAATGTGCATACTGTTGTTGCACAGTCTAATTGTATATTATCCATAAAAACCCTTATGGCAGAGAGCAACAAAAGCCCCCCAAAGCCCAGATTGTCCATTAAAAGGGATATGTTGCTTGCGTGTGTAATACCAGGATGGTGTTTTATGCGAACCTCAACTATATCCACATAAATCCTGAATTCTTGGATATAGGACGTACAGATCTGATGGTTCTGCTACTTCTGCTTATTTCCCTTCCCCCAGAAATCGCACAAATAAAAGACCAAGTCAAAAAAAAAAGAGGGGGGGTGGGGGAGCTATTAAACTACTAATCCTGCTTGCTACTCGCCCGGGTTCCCAGTCTCTCACCGTGTTCTTCTCACCTTCATTTCATCTCTCCAAAGACCAAAAAAGGAGGTCTCAAAGGCTGTGAAACGTCAATTAAAATATCTGCTGGCACCAGAATCCGATCCTCGGGGATTGAGCCGTGTGGATAAATGTTCGCTGGGCTCGACGCGGGGAATAGGTTGAAGTCACGCCACTAAAGCATCTCCCCGAGTTCAAAGGTGGGCACGAACGTGAGCCCCGCAGAGAGATCCATCTTGGTCAGGAGAAACCCCCTTGAAAGCGGGGCATGTAATCGCAATATGTAGTGTGACCGACCATGTCGTTATAAAATGGTATTGTTAAAGGAAAGGAGAGAGAGGGGTCAAATTTGATGATAGCTCTCTTATTGTGACATTTGAGACAAGTTCTTCCCTGATTTTGTTGATAGAAGTTGGCTTTGACCGGCTTATCCTTCCCTATAAATCACATGGACGCTACACTTGTGCTTGATCTTACTTCTTAAAATTTCTTCTTATAGTGCCAGCGACATAATGTGGCGCGTTATTTATTACAAGACTGTCTGACTGAGGAATCTATCAAAGCGCATCAAGAAATAACGTGTGAGCGACGCATATCAAAAGCTGTAGCCTGAACCATGTTTCCGTAGGAGTGCTTCAGGGGTGAGCTTTAGGCCTTTTGGACTTTTGGACAAGCAAGATATCCAAGTTTCCCTGCCTTCAGACATTAGCATAATACCAAAAACTCCACTTATTCTAGCGTTCCGAACTCTCTCGTCGCTCAGACTCACTTCTAATTGTTCTTTTGGAAGTTCTCTTCATTCCCTGACTCATTTGATACCTTCACCCACGTCTTTTATTGCCCCCTCCTCACCCTCTTCCTTGTCCTTCCCTCTCCCTCAGCCCTGTTTCTGACCTCTGCTGTGGCTCCATCAGATCTTAGTGCGACCGGGCGCTTCTCCTCCAGGTGGTCTGCAGCCACCTGTGTTGTCTTTGTGGCCTTGTCATCTGTCTCCATGTGGGCTTTGTGAGGCTGCCAAACGTGCGGAAAGGCCCCGGTGAGCGCCGATGACGGAGATAGTGCCTCTCTGTCCGCCACGTCACCGCCAATGGGAGATTAAAGAATACGCTAGGAAAATCGCGAGGTGATGCCACACAAACGTGTTTGGATCAAAGAAAAATCCGGCACCCAAATTAATTCATCCGTTAATCGATGGACGCGCGGCAGACAGTTGAGACTACAAGTCCAATCTGAATGCATTTTTCCCCATCTCCACTTGAGGGAAACATTATGCAGCTGTGGTACCAATTTGTTTGTCGCTTGTTAAAGTTGCTGCATGTGTTTCCCATCTTCAGAATACCACTTTATAATCCATTTATTGTCCAACACACATAAGGACATCATAACTAATTAAATGAATCATAAGCAGCTAATTGAAATGAGTGTGAAACTGAGCATTACTGCTAAAGTTCATAGTTTCAGATGAATAGGGATTAAGTGTTCTATTAAATAAAGGGGCTCTTGCCCCCATCTTTTTAGGAGAATTAAAACATTACTGTAATCATCTCCCCCCCAAAAAAATGTTTTTTAGTGACAAAATCCACTAAACAAACACTGAGATGTGAATATGGGTTACGTCCTGGGGCCCGTTTTTGCCCCCCTCCTCTCCGTTACAATTTCAGGCATTTATTTACTCCTCATCCGGCGAGGAGAGTGTTGATAAATGACGGCGCTGCGCCCGTGGGACCGGGCCGTTTGAGGCGAGGCCCAGGCCGATTTATGGGCCGCTCTCTTCTCAGGCTGAGCTGTGATTAATCGACGCCGTCCTCCGCGGCCACAGGCGGGGCAGGGGCCAAGCCGGCCCTCCGCTGTTTGCACAGGGAGATAGCATCAAAGCGGCCTGCTGCTCGTGTTAAGAAAATACTGCATTCTGGGTCAGCGCAAATGAATCCGGGAGGAGCTTGAAACTGTTTTCAGTGGCATTCCAGTCAATATATTATCACACGGCGGAACTTCAGTCACAAATGACATCTGCAAATGTGGGTTTTTCTGAAGATTCATTGAGCCTGATATGTTTGTCTATACTTACACATGTGGAGTGTCACTGGCACCGAAAGAAAACCAACAAAAAACACTTTTTCTCCTGGGACACATTCTTCACTCGAGTGGGTGGAAAATAATCCCCCTACCTTGAAGGTTGATACAAATTTTGTGCCCTCAACGTCTATTTAAAGGTGTCAGTCTCGGGGATACTTACCTGCCCCGGTGCCCTCCTACACACCTGCTCCATTGATCACAGGTCACGTTGATGGGCCCGTTGCTTCGGGGCTCAAGCTCTTGTGCTTTTGATCTCTCCTAAAAATGGCCTGCTCACCACCAAACCCCAGAAACCCCCCCCCAAAAAAAAGAAAACGGATTGGTGGTTTTATCTAAGCTGACTTTTGGTATACCCAGATATCCCCTTTAAATCTAATTTGCACATCAGAATACTTTCTCTTTATTCCCACTGACTCCTCAAGAATCCCATGCAGAATTTCCGCCCTTTATTTCCTAATTTCAGCCACTTCCCGCGGTTCCTAAAAGGATGCCAATTAAGTTGCATTCAGGCGGCGGTGAAAGGCCCACTGTTACCTGTCCGTTGGGGTAGAACCTCTGAGGTGAGTGCCCTTTCCCATGCTTCCACGGCGGGACCCCCAACCACAGGCAGACAGAGGGGACACCTGTTCCCTCACAGAGGGCTGGCCAGCATCTGAAATCTTAGCATCAGCCCTTGCCCATTGAGAGCAAGGAGCGCAAAAAAGGGCCCCTGCGGTGTGATGAGGCGAGGAAACCCGAGGAGAGGACAAGGAAGGGGAGGCCTATAGCTCCATGAATCTACTGTGGTTTGCCAGAAAACAGTGCCTCAATACACCTACGCTTGCAATAGAAAAACCTTTGTCTGGAACGAACCCCTTCTTATCTGTTTCTTTTTTTTTTTTTTATTAGGACACGGGCCTCTCCTGGAATTACCTTCAGTCCCGTTCACACAAACACTGAACAACATCTCCTCGATGAAGAATGGCTTGTGTGAAGTCCTTCTCATTTGAAGATACAAGATGAATCCCCAGGTAATAGACCAGCATCTACAGCAAGTGCTTTAATGCAATTAATAACATGCATCTGTAATCATGGATTTGGATGTAGGTGTAAATGCTTAGAAAACTCCATCATCTGTGTTGGCCATGGTGCTGGGGTGTGAACAAACGGTTTAAAGGTGTCAGTCACTGTTACTACCTCAGTGAAGTCTTAGAGTTGCCCCTGTGACATTCATGCAGAACTGGGAGCCATAACAGGGGTGTAACTGGGACCATCTTGGTGTACGAAGCGGCTTTTGACTCAAAACCATAAATTGCTGGCTCGAAACCCCCTTTAAAGTTTACGGTGTTTGAATTACACTCCGCCACCCTTCATCTCCAAAACAAACTAAAGAGCAAAGCGGCCGAGCTGAGAATGGATTTTTAAACGCGTGAAATGTGGAAGATGTGTAATTGAGTTTCTAAACTAAAATTATTGTCCTGGTGTCAAAATAAGAGCGCCGCTCGTGGTCGAAGGCTGCCGAGGTCAAAAGGTCAAACAGGGTAGCGGGGAGAGTTTGTTCAAGACGTTTCAATGAGCCTCACGCCATACATCAGCCCTCCCCGCTAAGGGTGAGTCACCTTTCGGTTCCCGCCTTTTGATGTCCTCCAAAAACCCGAGGCACAATTTGTGATCTCGGCTGGACCGAGTCTCACGCAGGGCAGGTTCCCCCCCATCATTCACCCTCGCTGACGCGGCTCCGCCGCATAAGTTAGAGTGTAAAAACGTCAAAAACTCGGGCCTCAAATATGCTGAAGATGGTCATTGCCAGACTGGATGGCCACTGAGGAGCCATTACGGGGGCCTAGGTCAACGTCTTTGTGCTGCCTTTCAGAAGCCATGGGGGGAAATAACCAGCAGCTCTGCTGCCTGGAGAGCAGCCCAGATGCACACTCCTGTAACCTTCAAAGATTCTTTCCTTTGACCTTCACTATCAAGCATGTGTGCAATAAGGATGTTTTATACGACAGTGAAGTCGGGAAGCTTGTGATGCACGAAACAGCGGGATCTTGAAAGCTTTGAAAAAACGTGATGGCATGTAAAAGTTATTGTACTACTGCTGATTTTGAGAGAGGCCTGGTTTTGTTGTTTCCTGTGGTGCGGCCTCTCCGATGACTGCGGTTGATATGAGCCGAGTTGTTAGAACAACATACAAGTTGGCAAATTGCATAAATCACATTAAGTTCAAACGGCGTCTATGGCTGTTGATTTAATTTAGTTTAAAATAGTCTTATATTGCAGCGCTCCCGTTATGTTTAGACTGCGCATGAATATGGGTTTCAGGCTGACTTGATTGCTCGGTGCGGTTTCTGAAAAGCACAATCACGTGTGTAACGCTACACTTCTTAATGTGGCTTCCTAAATTTATTCCCCCGCACATCCAGTGAGTGGGGTCCAGAAAGAGAAACAAATTCTTTCGGGAGCAAAGGGAGGTGGTGGTGGTGGTGGGGGTGGGGGGGGGGGGGGTGTGCAGAGGACGGTCCGTTAAACTGTCCTCACCTTTCCACCTGACCTGCGTTTGCTCGAGATGTTTTGGAGTCGCGGCGTCCTTTACTGCTGGGAGACAGGGGTGGGGGGTGATTTATGCTCCGCTGTGCTGAGACGGGAATGTGAGGACCAACCCAGAGAGAATAATTGATCCTGGATATCAGGACGGGAGGGACATATAGACGGAGACATCTGGTCACTGCACTCTGGAATAAACAAGGCTCAGCCAATTCTCATTACATTGCCCTCACTTTAAAATATAGCTCATTACATTTATTTGATTTTATATCATTGCTTATTAATCAATAAAATCCTGCACTGATGTACTTGTTTTGTAAAAAAAATTACATCTGGATCATTAGCTGAACAGTTCATTTATTCTTACTGGTGTAGTTTTACTATTCCAATATTAAGATGTAGATATAGACAAACATTAAAATGGTCTTATAGCAGACATGAAGGTACTGTTGAACCCACAAGAGAATAGCTTAAGCTAGATGGAAATGTACAAAATCTTGTATGCAGAAAAGTACATGAGTGCCATACTTCCTGGGTGATCTGAGCACAGGAGCCCATTAGTTGGATCCTCGGGCAGTGATGGGTGCTCTCCAGCAGACAGAGGCGGAGTGGAGCAGAGGGGGGGGGGTCCTAATAGGATCACTCCCTCCATTAACCCAGGGGAACTGCCTTTCCGAGATGCTATCCGCCCCCCCCGCCCCGACACAAGCCTCCGCCGGCACTGCCAAACTGTCGCCAAAAGCACGTCCGCCCGCCGTCCGATCAGACGGTCAAGCCTGGCGGGGAGAGGACGCACCGCCGCCGCGCCGTGGTCGTGGAGGTGGTAATAGGCAGCAGACCGTTGGGGTTTACATCATTCTAATATGATGACTGGGTGTTTACACTGCTAACATCTGCGCGGGGCTGCCGAGCACTTAGGGACCGCCGCCTCTAACGGGCAAAACGAGCGCTTGTTTTTTAAAAGTAAACATCATCTCCGCGGCGAGCGTATTTTAAAGGTAGCTGACAGCGCTCGTAAAACCTCATGTGATGCCATCTGAGCCCCTGATTCAGAATATGATGTAATCAGTGTCTAATTTAGTGTGTTTACTCTCTGCTCGCCTATAGTACAGTGGAGCTCCTTTATTACCAGACATCCAACTGCCAAAAAGGGGGAATATTATGATTCCGGGGGAAAAGAGGGAAAATGTGTATATATACACCAATCAGCCACAACATTAAAACCACTGACAAGTGAAGTGAATAACAGCACAATCAGTGTTCTGCTGGGAAACTCTGGGTTCCAGCGTTCATGCAGATTGCACTGTGGGCCATAAGACCCTGCTCAAACACTATTGCAGGCACGTCGCCTGATCTGAAACGAATTTTAGAGTCAGGATTAAGATCGAAATAATCCGCCCCTCCCGTCTCAGGCAGGTGTGCCGCGTATACGGCGTGCACTCTCTGCAGCTTCAGTTTGGTTTGTTGTTTATTGGACATATATATTAACGGTTGTCTGCAGACGCCGTGAGTGGATAACCATATGCTGTCACAGTAGACCAGACGCGCCTCATATTGAGAGCGCTGTTGACCTGGGAATTGTGTGGGAGGTGAGGATAGGGGATGGAGGGCCACTGGGGACTTGTGAGCATTTCAAGAGGTACAAATCAACTATATAACTAACCCGGGCTCCTTGGTGTGCAGGCGAGAGGAAGAGGAGAAGAAAATCCCAAAAGCAGAGCCCGGCGTGGTCATAGCGACGGAAGCGTTAAAAAACCGCACGTGATGGGACGCCACGTTCAAAAAAGAAAAAGAACGGAGACAGATTTTAGCCGAACCAGAAGGAGATTCTCCTTTTCAAACAAACTTTGTCAGCTGTTGTTACCCTTATTTCCTTTTAGCTCTCCCCAAACATGTCTCTGTAAACATGCAGGCTCCTCGAATTCCATAAATGTCAAGCAGCAGAGACGGAGAGATCCAGCTTGTATAAGTGGGAAACCCCTCTCACAGAGCTACAGCACAATGGTTTGGAAGGGGTTGGGGGGGGGTGTTATTATGGTTCAACACACCAGCAGTTCTCCCTCATCATGGAACAAACCCACCAAACTGTCAAACAACTGCTGCCTGCGCAAAGAAGCGCTTTGTCAGTGGCTCGGCCGAAGTCTCACTTGTGGTCGAATGCCACAGACTGCGAATTAGCAGCGCAACTGAGCAAAATACAAATGTTTCTTTGTGACTCAAAGAGGGCCGAGAGCACGTCCGCGAGGGTCTGGGATGTTTTTACACATGTGGCCGCGCAGCGGTCAAACAAACCGTGTCAGTCTGGAGCAGAAACGCGTGTGGAAACGGTGCCGCGAAGCCTCGTAAACCTGAGCAAGAAAAAAAAAGAGAGAAACCTTCACAAATTCATTTCCACTCAAATCTTCATGGGAGATAGAACTTGTTCCCTTCCATTACTATAATTACATCTAAAAGTAAAAAGCTCTTTTTTTAGTACGCTGCATATTTAGCTCTTACTTGTATTATGGTGCCCAATCAGTTCCACCAGGTCTGCTCCAATGGAGTAGGCGGCCTCTGTCCTGATTACACTGAATTGTGGGTATTTCCTGCCTCTAAGCCTTGCATATGGATTGAGTAAGGCAGTGGCCGAGGTACTACTGTTTCTCTCCACTACATCTTCATTTCTTTTCCTCCTTTCTCTCTCTCTCTCTCCCTCTCTCTCTCTCTCTCTCTTTCCTTTTTTCAAAACACTTTTGTTTTTTCTGGCTCTGCTGTCAAAATACTGAGCCGGGCTTTGGCTCGGTGTCCGCTCGCATCTCGCCAAGAACAATCCCACGAGACAAGTGTGGCTAAATGCAGTTTAATCCACATGATCACTATCCGTCTGCAGACTCAGCCACACCTATTGCCGACCTACTGCTGTGAGGAAAACACTTTATATTCAGCGTGCGGGGTGTTTTTCCAAGTGTTGCGGAAGGTATATGAGGTGCAGTAAAGGTCTGGTTCAAGGGTGAAACTGCTTCTAAATGCATGTAGATGCTCCAAAGTCATATTCCTTTAAAAGCAATAGTTTAATTATCATTAAATACTCCCCCGTGCTTGAAAGTGTAACCTTAATCCTTGTTAATGTGACATATATGAGATATTATGAAGACAGAAGTGAGATTAAGCACACCGGTTATGGATCATATGTGGCTTCAACTATAAGGTAACCTCCCTCTGGTTTGACATTTTAACCTTTAAACACATTATTCAACCCAAATGAGATTTCCAATTATAAGCAAAATTATTTTGTCACAGAGATCCTTTTCTTTTTTGGCAAAGGTCGGAGGACGCCTGTTTTATTTAAAAAAGTACATCCCATAAACCGTCAGGACAGAGAGAAAGGGTCGCGTAATCAAGTTCACTTTTCTTCAAGGGATTTTTCAAAGAATCCAAACATACTGAGTAATTGTACTGAGCAGTTTTGGAGTACTTCACCCTGCTACAAATTTTCCTGGACCGGACCTGGAAATGTTTCTTTTTTGTGGGGAATTTTTTGGCATTTGAGGCCGGTGCTTGTGTGTTTGTATTGAATATTTCTTTGGAATGGGCGGCTCATTATTTTGCACTTCAACTCTCAAACAGCGGTCCTCTCCAACAGAGCTGCTGATGTGACACTCACTGAACTGCATTTTTCCCCAGGTTTTGGTCCCTGCAGGCATATTTGTTTTGGCCACCGGACAACCGTCACCACCAGGTCACACCAACGTATCATTGTTGGTTGGATGCTATTGTACTTATTGAGCAGGTAGCAGGCCCAGTATGATGTACAATATTCTGTTTCATTTAGTATCATGAGTTGGGTTGATGTGTGTTGTTAGTATGCATGAAGTTTAACTGGTGGAGTCATTTTAAAGTGTGCCAATGACCTGAGAAATAAAATATCATTATCAATTTATCGATCAAAACATACATTTATGTTCTATTAAGAATTTTAGCTGATACTCTGCTTTAAGCTGTTACTTGCATTCTTTAGGGGTCAGTAAAGAACCATAGGAAGTTTCAAATTTTGTTACATTTTAATGCATAAAAAAATATGTCCCTGCCTTAAATTTGTACACAGGCTTTCTTTCAGGTGTGGTTTTGCTTCTTCTGTTGTGTTTTGGATAACAAAGGAGATAATGGGACACCTACTGAATTACTGGTGTGGCAAACGTGATGGATTGGCTTGTTGTCGGCCTGCTGTGACCGCTGGAATGCACTGCATGCAAAAGGTGCCTCCGACAAACACAGTGGCGCATGACTCCTCAGGTTACCTGGGCATCACATGGTAGGATAAATCTCATTGTGTGGTTTTCAGAAAATGGGTTAAGGAGAAAATCTAATATTTGAATGTTACAAAAAGTGCATTTGTACATTAAAAAAGGCACTTTTACTCACTTGCTTACTCGTAATGTGATATGAGACTAATACAAAACACCTGACCCTAAAATGAAATGTAGCATATAATGTAATAAAGTGCATTGTCTGATTAGTTATGGTAATTCTTCATTTAGCCACAATAACCTTAAGCTCAGCCGCTTCAAATCTTGTAAAATCACCTAAAACAGATGTGGCTCTGAGGTTTAAGACAGATCTCTGAAAAATGTTCCTCACAACGGAAGGACTGCTGCAAAGCTGGTCCCTTAAAAGCATCTACATGCAGAGACAGCATCGGTGCATTGTTATATTTTACTGTGCAGCATAAATCGCAGATTATAGAGGTGCTGAGAATAAAAAGCATCTGAGATTCTTTTTATATGTTTTTTTGCATTGCAGTTCAGCAGTTCCCGTGTTTTAGTGGCAGCGGGAGCCTTATGGCGCGAGGCCGAGATCTCCTCCCGCTAAGCGCACATCCTGTAGGCTTTGTCCCCTGGCAGTGACCTGATCCAGCAGGAGGAAGCAACCAGTCAGGAAAATATTAGATCAACTCTGGGAAAAATTAATAAAAATCTCTCAAGCACCATCCTCACCTACTGTAATGAACCGTGAGATTCATACATGTGCACTTTATACGCTTTCATCAGAGCAACTCCATTAAATCCCCCTCCCCCCCACTGCAGGCCCAAATGATCTATGGGCATCAGGATACGTCTCTGGAAGGTGTTGTGTTCCTTACTGCTGCCGTCCAGACAAGTGTGGTCCGTGCAACCGGATCCTTTGACATCACGGAGAACATGAAAACATGAAACATAGTTATTGATCACTGAGTCTGCGCTAATCAAATAGCACTCAGGTTTGTTTGAAGTTAAAAATGGTTACAGTGGGTGTTTACCATTGCACTTCAAGAGCCTGCAGCCACACCCCTTTTAAACATACACAGACAGAAGTGTTATTTGTATTGTTAAATTTACATTAAGTCCATTTTAATTGCATCAAGCCACTAAACAGATCTTACAATAATGGGCCTGACAGAGAAAATTGCAATCATCTGTGAAGAGCCCGCGGCAGTGTAATGGACAAACCTGATTAATTTAATCTTGTTGCACTCCATTATGGCTGCACTTTATCATTTCAACAGATGGAGCAGCAAGAAATTAAAAAATGCTCTCAAGGATATGTGGCGCTTTCCATCCACTCGAATCCCTTTATCTGAAGGTGTGTGGGCTGTGGTGCTGAAATGAAGGCCTGGACTGGACCCTTTGGATGAGTGCATTTTCTAACCCAAATGAGATTAGATGAAGAGACAATTGATGCAACAAATCATCAGAATTGTCTTGTGATGTATTGCTGAAGGCTGTTAAGGCTTGTCTATCCAATCATCTTGTCTAATGAGTTGATATTATCAAAGGAGTAGAATGACAATTGCTTTATATATAGAAGCAATTCAGGCGGGTATGGGCTGCATTCATTCAGCTGCCAATAACCTATTTTTACAACGGAGGAGGTAGATTTTCTCTGTACATTCTGCTGTGTGTCATGCAACAGTGCATCTCCCTCATTGTAAAGGACAAAAGTAAACAATCATTTCCTGGTGGAGTTTCCAACAAGGCCAAAATGAAATTGCATCACATTTTTATGCAGGAAAAAAGAAAAATCGGTTTGCATGCTATGTCTAAAACACTTATGAATTGTCAACTATTTTCATTTCATTATGAAATGATTTCAGTTTTCTTTTCTTTTTTTTCTGTATGAGAGCAGAGAGAAGTCCAAGGAGACAAAAAAATGGAAATTATAGGTCTGTGAAGAATTTTTTATTTTTTATTTTAGAACAATTTCACCTGAGAGTCACAAATACACATGACTAAACATGAATACAACATCACAAGGGTGCCAATTCCCATTGGCATACATTAGAATAATAATTATTATTTTAATCGAGTATTTGCATCCACTATTTACAATTTAAAAAAGTTGTTTTCTTTCGCTGTGAGTGTTTCTACTGTAAATTTTATAATTATTAATTAAAATCGCCTGTCACAAGTCTGGCGTGCGTGTGCGCGCGTGTGTGCCCCCCCCCGTGCGCCGACGCGAGCGGATCTAATTTGCCATCGCTCCCCGTATCCTTCCGCACCCCAGAACAACTTTATCACTTTTGTGTCGGACGTTGACCAGCAGCGGTTCTTGCCCCCCCCACGACCACCACCACCCCTCCACCTCCACCCCCACCTCTGGCTCACGTCTGTCCCGGACGCAGCTCACGGTCGGCGGGTTCAAGGAGGAGCCGACGCTCCGGAGAAGTTCATGGACGCGCGGGCGTGTTGCGCTGGTGCGGGTGAGTCCCCGCGACAGTAGCGGCGCGTTTGTCGCTTCAACCATCAATCACGCTTTTTTTATTGATAAATATACGATTATTCATGTCCGCGACCCTGAACCCTCTGGGAGGAACTTTGTTTGCGAGCGCATGCTGAGGCTTTTGCAGGATGGGCGGAGACAGCAGCAGTCAGGAGTCTTCTATTTCTCTTATTTCAGTGGCATTATCACATTTACACGTTTTAAGCGAGCCTTAATTACGTTGACCCTAATTATTACTCAAAATCCAACATTTTGTCATTTTCATATACAACATTGCGCAATAAAGCTCCCCTCCTCTTAATTTGGTAAGCATCTCTTCACCTGGGCGACTCTCCACTTCTGAGCTGTGATTGGTCAATCCTGATCTCCATTGACTCCAGCCATTTAATGATATATATACAGTATATATAAACAAGGCTGATCTTCAACAACTAAAAGATTGTGGATGCAGCCCTTAACATATATATTACGTATATACAGAATCTACCAGTCGATATGTTCATTGTTGAAGATCAGCCTTGTTTATTTATTTTGCTTTGGTCAGTGCATATTAATGTTCAGGCGATATCTATTACTTTTGCTTCACTTGCTTATCTGGGACCGGGTAACGAGGAGAGAAACGATATCCATAATCTCTCTGTCATATCTCTGTTTTATCCCAGGGACACCTCCCCTGGGAGAGGGGAGGGATTTGGAGAGGCATCCTCGGCAGATGAGTGAACCACCTCAGCTGTGTTGACCCCCGCGCAAGGGTAATCCACACCATCCATTTTATAGAAACACACCCACTGACAACGTGTGAGAAAGCAGATTCCACCGGATTTGAATTTGATTTCTGCCTTGTGACTTTCTGTACTCGCACTGCTGCACTCAGTCTCAATGCCATTAATACTATTAGACATGAAGTTGTTTTTTCATGTGATTACTCGCTTGTCACTAATTACAGCTCTCAGTCAGCACACTTTCCCCCAGTAGTATATACTGTAAGAAAAACATGCTTTTTCCCTCCCCAGAATAAGCCGATGCAGGTGGAAGTTGCATGCATTTATCAAACTATCATTTGCCTTAAGTTAGCGGTAGTTCTACCTGGGTTTCACTCTCATTCATTCTGCCCCAGGCCGCAGTCATTTTTCCGTCTAATTATTTCCCTTTTTGCTCTGCTCCGCGCTTGACAATGATGGATAACAGGTTAAAAAAAACGGACGTTTTCGCCTCAGCCGGTGTGTGTTGGATTGACTCGAGCGCACATATTGTTCCTCCCTCAAACCGGTGGACCTTGGAAAGATTGTGTTCCCCCTCTGCTTTTCCCATTCCAATACGATACACTTTGTCTTCATTTTCTCCTGTCTCAGACACTTTTTTGTGATATATGGCTGAAGCACATCACAGAGACAAAAGTGTAGGTTATGTCAAAGTTACGCCAAGAGGATCGTGATCTAGGAAGACGGAGAAGTCCTGGTTAACTATAAACGTGGAGAATGCGCAAAGTGATTACAGTGCAGAAATGACGGGGGAATCAACGGCGTAGCTGTTGTGAAATATTGCGTGTTAAAGTATTTTGTAGGCCAGTGTCACAGACTCTGAGTGACATGTTTTATAGACATCTTTGTGGAACATCTTGTTTTGTTCTGAGCCAGTTTGCTCCTGCTGGATTTTTGTATTTTCATACATATTGACCTGAGGAGGAACAGCTGTGACCCGAGGATTCAAAGTCTGAATTTACCGTGTTTTAAAAGCGTGGAAGCCCAGCAGGGATACCGCAATGTATCATGTCTGCAGGAAGGAATAGAACAATTTTCAGGCACACGTGTACCAGATTCATACACTGTACATGTGCTTCACGTTTTCTTTAAGACTCGACTTCAGAGGAGAGTTCTTTACTCGGTTCTCCTCACTTTTGAAGTTACATGCTCCTCCAATTACTGGGGCCATGAAGTCTCCCCTATGGTGTCCTTGGACAGTTCTTTGGGAGCCTGAAAATGTTGTGCGCCATTAATTCTGGATTGTCTGCATCTGTTTGCTTAATTTTCCCTCCATAACGTCAAAAAAAATTTTATGCACACTTTTAAATCTTCACATTTCAATGCTTATGTTTTTTAATCTGCTACTTTAGTTTAGAAACTCTTCACAAAGTAGTTCTCCGACTAAAATATCATAAAATGTGAACTCGCCAGATTGAGAATCGATTTGGTGTTTGAAAACCTTTTTTTTTTTTTTTTTTCTTAACTTACACATTTTAAGTTTTCAGTTAGACTAATTTGCTGTCAGGCAGGAGGTTGTTTTTGCAACTCGGGCAGACTCCAGAAATTAATTTATCCAAATAACCAAGTCCTCCTGGGCCATGGAGGCCGGGACACTGCAATGGCCCTGGTAGGCAGAGCTGCCGTTTGAAGTCTGGAATGTTTTGGCTGTCTTGGAGCAGGCGACTGGAGTGGAGGGATCATTTTCATTGACCCTTGGGATTTTTAACCATTTTCATATACTGAGAGCAAAACAAAAGTGAGGGGGGAAAAAAATGCCTGAGCTGATTTGCATTGACTCTGCTATTAAAACTGAGAAGCTGCTGAAGAACTCATTTAAAGCTTATTCTCTTACATATATGGCCAAAAAAATCAATGTTATTCACGGACACAGCAATACGTTTAAGAGTTTCCAAGTCGTTTACATTAACTTTGATTGTTTTAAGAAAAACGTTCTCCTCCAATAGAAATGAATTAATTCACTCAAAGTGCTAATTAGGTAGATTTGGACCACAGGCTAAGTTAATACAAGCTTTAGCCTACTAACACAAACACTCTGATTGTGCACTATATGTGCACAAAAGTGCTCATTAGGTGCACTCATTGGTAACTTATAATTTGTATATTCGGTGCATGAAAAAAAAAATCACCGCAGCAAGTCACATTAATAAAATCGATAGCTTTTTATACATCGCATCCTCTTAATGACTTAAATTACAACGGGCAAATGCTATGCTTTTATTAAACAAGCTCACGGAAAGGAAAGCGCAGGAAGCCAGGCAGTCTTGAGTAACAGAGCACTTGAGTTTCCAGCGTAATAAATAATTCACAGGTCCTGTGTGATGAGCTGCTGAGGACAGAAATCCCTAATGACAGCTTTTTATAACCTATGACTCAGCTGGCCATTATGCTCCTGACATCCCAACACAGACCGCATTCCGTCTTCACGCTCAATGCTCGCTCCTTTCTTGCGCCGGACAGCTTTGCCTTTTTTGCAGTGACAGGAGGAGTTAAGTTACCAAGTAAAATATAAATCAGTCCAATGAAAGAATCTGATAAAGCACTGGAATCCGTTGGTTTGCTGATGCATTTCTTGCCCCCTTTTTTGTTTTTGCAATTTTGCCTGCAATTCAGCCAATAATTGATAATCAGTATTCACTTTTGTCGCAGTCAAATTTTGCTTCCATGCAAGCGAGCTTTGTTAGTCAAAATGTGCTTTATTAGCATTGTCCGTCATGCTCCGGTTATTACTTTCTCATCATCCTCTTTTCCCGTCTCGGGGCCCACGCGGACGAGATTGCGCTCACCTTTGAGCCAGTCGCTGCCGCCGCGCGAGGCGAGCCGCTGAATAATTGAGTTTCTCCAGTCCACTTCGGGCCTGCGACTGATCAAGCGTTACAGTGTTTGATTGGCGTAATGGCACCGTACCCCCCAGCTGAGGTCAGTCCGAGCAACATCTGGGACTATTACAATTTATGCAACTCCCACTATGAAAGGCAAGGCCTCATATGGCATTGGTTGATATCGTTAATGTTATCATTTCAAACTCTCAACTCGCTCTAAGAATAGACGGTTAATTTTAGATATAAAAAAAAAGATCCAATTACGCAGCCCCCCTGCCAGAGTTACTGCATGGACATAAATCTGGTGGCCTTGATTAAGTACCTGACAATAGCGTTGGTACAGCACCAGTGGTGTATGCTCATAAAGTGGATGTGGACAATTAGGTGCTCCATGTAATTTGCAATACGGCATGTGGTGACCTGGTGTGAGCTAAAGACCACCTCAGTAACGCAAAAGGATGGATATGCAAGGCAAGCTTGTTATGATTTTGGTCTTTTGAAAGACGCAACAACGTGGACTCTGTAGACTTTATCCACCATTTTGCGCCGGGAGAGTGACTTTTACACTTGTTGGTCTTTTTTACGTCAGCGTGCTCCGAACATCTCTGTGTCGCTGCCCGTTAATTATGAAATACTGTAGTTCCTGCCCATTTCGTTTTACTGCCGCTTCCTGCCAAGCCCGGTGTGAAAGGCTGCTGTTCTTAAATAGGTATATAAAGATCGCACGGGGGGGAAAAGTTACCGCTCGGTACGTTCTCGCTCCAGTGTTGCGTCATCAGAGTCAAAAAGGCACGGGAGTAGAAAAACGCCTCCTCTGGCCCATGATGCATGCTTCCACACGTGGAGCACGTCCTCTTCTGCTGCTACTTCTGTCTTGTTGCCTGCAGATTAAAACGTTGCTTCAGGTGTTGTACAACAGCAGGCAACCCCCCCCTCTCTCTCAGTGATGGCGGATTATTGGCCTGTAGTCCAGGTCAGCTGCTGGCCTGTGTGACAGGTCCCCTAGAATAACTCTGACCGCCTTGATCCCCACTGTCAGCACATCAGCCTCAGTGCGAGCTGATTTCATCAAGGCCACCAACAGATTGTTGCTTTCCCTTGATGGACAACTGCTGGGCCGCTTTCCACTCCCATTTGATTTCAGGGAAACGTCTTTTATGCCGTCCGAACAGCTTTCTTCTTTCAGAGTTTCTTCCAGGCACCCTCGTTAGGCCCGCGCTCACAATTAATACATCTTAAATTTCAACCCCCCCCCCAATCCGCACACTGCAAGAACAGAGCTGCAGTCTATTTTTATGTGTGTCCTGCATATAGGGAAAAAAAGGTAATTGGCGAAAATTCCAATGATGTAAACAGTACCACAGCACTAACAGCTGTGTGTGGTCCACCAGTGTTTGCTATTTTATACCCCGAGTCCAAAAGAAATAGACTGGATACAGTATTTGTGGCACAGCTATGTTAGTCTTGAAGGTGTAATCTAGAAAATATGTGTTTTCCTGCCTATTAATCTTGGTAAGTGCGCATAGTTTTAATAAATATAACGTACTCAGTCATGTTTTTATTGTAGGCTCCCAAAACAAGAGTGTTTGTCAGGGATATTTCCACAGATGCAGGAGCCGACTCTTGGCTGGACTGCTGCTTCAGTGTGCGGCCTTTCTGTCACTAATGTTTAATCCGTCGTTGCTCTTGACACAAAACAGCATCACCTTCAGTTCCGGATTTGCCAATCAGCAGCCGGTTGAGTGACAGGCGCAGGGCAGCGTATCGCTTACGTAACCTTCCCTCCACCACCAAATTAGAGCGTCTGTTGCTACACACCGGCACCTCCTGCTCCGACGCAAATGAAAAAGGGAGGCCTCTGGTTCGGAAGTTCGGATTCTGGATCCGTGCCGGAGCTACTCTTTGGACGAACAGGTGGTCAGAGTGGCATAATCTGTCTTCGCCAGATCCTTCGAAACTAGTTCCTGAGGTCTTGCCAAAAGGATTATTGTTCTGTCGTTATATGTGCAGTGAAGTGCAAATGAACCAGACCGGCTTCTAATGTCCTCACGGCACAAATATTTCCATACACCTGCTTGTGCTTGATATATTTCTCCAAACAATCCAATAAATCATTGCACATGCTGTCTGTACCCATCTTTGACGTGTCTCAAGGCTTGGCTGAGAAAGCTATTTATTCTCATACGCAGCTAACTACTGGCACGTACACGTTCATGTGGAATGCCATTCAGAATGCAGAAAATATATTTAGTTCTCGCCAACAGACAGCAAAAGGCACCAGTGGGTCTAGCCCCCGTGTGAGAACAGTTATTTCTGGCACAGTATGGACTTTCAATTACTGTAATCCAGCGCATTACTCCTTCAGGAACATCATTAACCAGATTTAGATGCATCAAGCCTGACACCTAGAGTGGATGCTGTAAATGAAAATATATTTATCCGGTTTATTGTCTTTTTTTTTTTATCCACAAATTGCAAAATGAGCATCCATGCGTTTTCATTTCCTGTATTAAACATGTCTTTGACTCAGAATGGAAGTAGAGTTGTTCAGCGGTCGATGACATCCTGACAGATTTGAGATTTTTTAATGCCATGAATAGGTGGGTGCTTTTGGACAGTGGAAATACCCCACAGCTGCAGGCTGGCTGTTGCTCCATGTGTGATCCTCCTGTCGGAAAACGCTCAAAACTTCACCAGCGCCCAGACTCCAGCGAACCGCGCACATACGAGCGAGATGTCGCTGAAGCAAGGAGCCGTTTCTGGTCCAACTGACCTTTCCGTTGGTGACATAATCGGCGTGGTTTTATTTTGGGAAACACCGCGAGGTCCGCGCTCGTGTTTGGCGAAGCTTTTTACCTAAAGCGGGGCAAATCTCCTGGCAAAGCCACGCGATTCATGTGGGATGAACAGAGAACAATGGCCAGATAAGAGAATTACCTACCTGATGGGAGAACACAAGGCCTATGTCCTGGAGCCATGGCAACGGGCAGGCCCTGCGTTTATCTTAGAAAACAGTCGGGCAGCTCCTGCAAACAGAAATGATCCCCGTTAATTGGTGCGTAATTCCTGCAGAGTTGTCATACATGTCTGTTTGGCTTGGCCCTTGCAAACAATAGTGGGTGGTGGGAATGGTCAGTGAGTGGTTAAACTGGGCCAGTGATTCAGTGAGGAAGTGTCTAAGCTCTTTTGTTGTTTCAAATCTGAGCTGCCAAACAGAGCCAAGTATTGTGTAATTGTAAACTTTAAGTCATGGCACGAATAATATCGATGGGTCCTCGCCGTCTTTGACGTTGGTGATTTGAATTAAATTGAGCATTAGATTTGGAATAAGTGTGTTTGTTGTTGAGTTGATTTCGCTATCAGTGTGTTTAAGGTTTCATGGAAATGACAGGCTTCGTGCTTCGGTTTGAATAAATAATGAAAATTGTATTTCTTGGCCGTATCGCTCATCCTCCTGTATTATCTTCTCTCAGCGCCGAAACTTTTTAAATGTCCTCGAGGAGTTCCTGTTGAAGTCCCAAACCTACTGAGATCTCTAATGAAGGCTTTACCTTCCAGGCAAGCATATTTCTCCAAATGACAGTAATTTACATATGATGTATTTAGAGAAGGAGAGGGCAGGCTAATTCTATTTAGAGATTTTCCTTTGTTTTAGGAGTCATTAGCAGCTCGCTCAAATCTAATTTTTACAATTTCATCAGGCCATCTTGGAAAGCCTCTGTGAGCTCATCAGAGAGGAGCATTTATTGCTAAGTGTTCTCTATTGCATTAGCACACAATAAAGCGGCCAGGGGCTGCTACAGACGTTTATGTGGAATCCAGTTAACACTCCGCCAGTTCGTTTTTATTGGGACACAATCAATTTTTATCCATTTTAAAGGCAGAATGCTTTCTTTCATTGTGTGCTTACCCCAGCTTATTATACCTTAAACTGATTATTCATTTGTTTTCGCCAAATGCTAATGTTCATCCTGCAAGTTTCCTCTTTGTGATGAAGGCCTGGCGTGCATATGTGTTTATAATGAGTGATTTTCTGCCACATATGTTCCTCATTATCACACATATCCCTCTGTGTTTTTAAGCCTCATTATTGCACTTGTCTCATTTGTGCATTTCTGCCAATAACAGTGCTGTTTTACAGCGTCTGTGTTTATATTTCAGTCCCTCCAGTTTCTTTGCGTGTTGTTTACTATCGGACACATGTCGCCATTTGCATCGAAGCCTGTTGATTTGAACACGCGTCAGCTCTCTGAATCCCCGACTCTCTGCTGATCTGAGGCTGTTTTTGGTATTGCCTTTCACGATATCTGCAGGCAGTAATGCTGTGTTGTCTGCATGTAAAGGCGAAACATACCTTTTTTTTTTGTGCTCTCCGTTGCTGGGATTGGTCACGAAGCGGGCTCTGGAATGCTCTCAACACATTGATGTGATGACAAGTTATCATTGATCTGTCTTTACTTAGTGGGATCCATTAAATAATGTATGGGCTCCTGTGCATTACCCCTGCACTCTGCTGTCCTCAGCCCATTAGAGGAGTGGAGCACAGCACCCCGGTGGCTCCTGGGCCCTCTGAGGTCCTTGGGCTTTCATTTAATTAAATTATGATAATGAAACTCCTATAACCAGATTAATTTTAATAATTTATCAGTGGTCAATTTGAGGGAGAGGCTGCATTAATAATGCACAAAAGAGCTGAACATTTATTCCTTTTTCTTTTGTTAAAGGTGTAATTCATTAAGTGCTCTGTCGAGGCGAGAGCTGAAGAGGGTGTGTGTAATCTTCCCGTGTTATTACACATTCCTCAGTCTGTTCGCATTAATTCGCCCAAACTTTAGCTTCGTTGTTTACGAACCCAATTTTTGAAACTTCCCTTTCTCATTTTTTTTTTTTTTTTGGTTTGACTTTTTATATCAGCACCTGCAGGCACAGAAGTGATTAAACTAATGCTGGAAGTCCTGTGCAGATCTGTCCATCAGGTTGGTATGTTAATTCCCCTTGTGGGAGCATAATAGGTGAGTTTGGTGCCTTGCCAACACAACAGGGGAAGATTGTTGACTGTCACACAGTGTGAAACTGTAATTAGCTTCAGTGGAAGTATTCTTATTTTAGTTCCCGGGCAAAACGAGGCAGCAGCACAGCAGAGATCTGTTAGCGGATATGTTGCTGAAAACAATTACCTCTTGTGATTGTAAATGAGCATATTTCATATCTTTGTAATTTTGGCAGGAACTGCCAAACACAGAGGCAGGCAGTGCTGCAGAATGAGCCCAGGACTGGATGGATGACTGAAGAATGTCATTGGGACGGCGAGCCAAGTGCATTTATTGGGCCTTCATCAATAGTTGCTTAATAATTCAGGCGCAGGCCGGGGCTTCTTTCGGGCAGGGTTTCAACTAGCTTGTAATTTTGTAAATTGCACAGTCATCACGCATCGCGCGTGCATTCTGCTCAGAGGTTGGGAGGTTGACCGAGTTTAGCGAGACAATCAGGAAGGGTTCGAACTGCATGTGTCAGAGATACAGTCATCTCGGGTTTAGAAAGAAGGCTTCCAATAAAAAAAAACAAAAAACGAGTGAATCACACTATTTGGCAACCGCATTTCCAAGTGAGTATAAAAATGTCAAAAGGTGCAGTTGCTCCACCCCCATCCCCGTATTTATGCCAAATACTCCCCACAGCTTCCACTAAACAAAAACAGGAATCTCCCTCTATTGTTCCAGGTGACCAGGTGCACCTTTAGCCAGAACAGCGAATCAGCAAACCCTTCAATTACTCTGGTGACTCACATTCAACAGAAGGGGACCTCTAATTGTCCTGTCCAGTATAACCTGTTCTGCATCCAAGAGTGCACTTTGATTCACATTATTTCCAAGGAAATCTGCTCATGAAAAGTGGCTATGACTGATCCAAGCAGAGTTTGTTCCTCTTGTTTCTAACAATAATAGTAATACAATTAATATTAATAATACTATGGGTGGTGTAAATATTTTCTCTCCAGTATTTATTGAATGTTTGATGAACACCTGGAGCTTCAGTTGAGTCATAAAGATTGAGGAAGAGGCTCTCTCACTCTGTTTTCCCACTGTGTCCTTCCTCCCTCTGATCCACGTAACTAAACGTAATGTTTATGTTGGAGTCGGAGCCAAGGCCCCGGATGACCGGAGTTTCTTTGTTGTGGTTCCGCTTGTATTTTTAGCCAAGTCGCGCAAAGCTGCTGGTATTGATGATTCGCATGTACATCATCAAAGGAGCTTGGCAAGTCATTACATCTTTCCTCACCGTGCGCAACTCGCATGCCAAAGGTTAGTCAGACATCTTTGCTCATTAAAGTTGTCATTTGTATCTGATTCACGGAGTTGAAGGTTTTAATTGACCTAAAAACCTTAATGATGCTTAATGTGATGAAATGGAGCAATAGTATATGTATATGCAAAATGTTGCTTTAGGTTGAATAACTTTAAATTATGTAGTATATTAATATTACGCTAATCTTAAAACGCACCAGGACCACTGATGTTCAAAATGAATCAGGAAGGGATAAAGATACATTCCACATAGTCCAGTGAGTTTTATGGATTGCTAATGCATGTGTTTCTCCCCATGAAGTGGAAATCTTAAGAAATAAACAGTTAGAGCATCGTCCTGAAGCAGATTCATGGGGTTACAATGCCTGCAGTCATTCAGTTTCACATGAGGCCTGGTTTTTAAGATTTAAGGCTGCATTCTTTTTTAACGTTTGGAAGTTCCAGCCTATAAAAGTTGTAAAAGATAACCTCGCATTAGACCGGACTGACGAATTGACAAACTGACAAACGATCTCGGGTTGCAGTTTTTATTTGTCTCTACGCGATGTCCCACTTATTGTTTTGGCGTCCTCAAAGTAACTTGGACAGCACTTCCTGTCCAAAGGTAATCGATAATGTTGCAACACCGCTCCTGTTGAAACAAAAAAAAAAAAGAAAAGCTGTCTCCCCCACTCACGACGCCGGAGGTGACGCGCGCCAGGCACATGCACGGGAGTCGCCGCGAGGCGCTTTGGGGCAAAGTATTAGCATATGCATCAGCACTTCTGTCCTCATCGCTTAAAACTGCGATTAGCCCCACTGGTTATTTTGGAAGTCCTCATCACGCCTCGGCTCCCTCCGACCCCCGCGCCAGTGGAGACACCCACCGCCTCTGCCAAGCCGCTAATAGTTCACACTGTTCTGAAGGCTGTGGAAACTTGCACAGCTCAGCATGTTGCACGCTGTTCTATAAAGTGAGTGACATTTGGTGCCTATAATCAGAGCTTCATTTTTTTTAGAACTTTTTACACACACCAGTGCGGAAAAGCCGAGCGAGGCAGATAAACCCAGCTGCTGGGTCTGTCCAGGAGTTAAAAATTACTGATAACTGCTGTCCGAATGGGAATGCCCATTCATCGCTTTAAATAACCCCTCTGTGCAGCCGTGCACTTGCTTCTTAAATAACAATTGTGGATGTAGGTTAAATATAAGATATTTTCCGGTCGATAGTATTTCGGGTTTTATTTTTGTACTACTGTGAGCTGATCCATTACCTGCTAATACTACTGGCTCAAATAGCTTTGTTTGAGCTCCCGTATCCTCTGTTGGCATTCGCAGTACCAGAACCTGAATATTCTGGCTGGCGTGTTCTGTCAGGGGGACTAAGCATTCGCTCGCAGCCTCTTCAGTGACTGTATTTAGTTGGGAGGGGAATGGTACAGGCCCAGTCTAAGTGGCTTTCTTCTGGCCAATTCAAACAGACGTTTGACCCCAGACATTTGCCTAATGTGTTTTTGTTATGTGGACTCCTGGCTTCACAAATGTCACAGTGGCTGCACCAGTGGGGTTTGGTGAATGAGTCAGGAGGTTTGGTGGGGGGAGGAGTGGGTGGATGGGTGGGGGGGGGGCTACAGGAACAGAGAGGCAGCCTAAGGGGGAGGTGAGATCGCGAAGGCAGGAATTAAGCCCATAACTTCTGCATTTTGTACTCCAAACCCGCTGGGAGTCGGTGGTGTGGTGAACATAAGTTTCCAGTGATGGCGAGCCCCCCTCCTTCCTCGCGGGCCAGAACCGCTGCAAGCCCGTCGACGAGCGGCCCAGCCCCCCCCCACACACACACACACACACACACACACGTGCTCCGCTGACCTGGGCACAACTGTGCAGGCAGTTGTGGAAAAGAAGAAGAGTGCCACATTTCTGGCCGCCTGGGCTGCCCAAGTCTGTAACAGTCCCGGACAGTTGGGGCTGCCCCGACAAATGCTGCCATTAGAGAGGTGCTGAAAATTTACCGCCAAACATATTGGTATTTTAGGGTGCAGCTGACGTAGATTTACTGGCTTTACTGAGAAGAGGCTATCTTTACACCAGAATACCACATTAGTATCAAGAGGAAGCCACACAATCCACTTATCACTCCTATTAAAATTCTAAATTCTTGAATTGTTAACATTGAGTATCATTTTCCTCAGCTGCCGTGTTTGCATGGAGGGTAAGCTTCAAACTTGTAACTATAAATTGGTGTCTGCATTTAGAAAATTTGCACTTATATGTTGCCGCACAGCTAATATATGAAAGCGTAAATCTCAGATTCTATAACCACACTGCTGAAATGTTCCACACTGAACATAGTCGTATTCCCTTAATCATTTAACAGATTATATATTTAAAGCGTAAGGCTTGCACTGACACTCCCAGCCATAGAGATGTCTCATTTTGAGTAATAGGTCTCTGAAGTGTGCTTGTTTAGCTTGTTTGGGGCCATCGGAGAGTAATAAAGTTTCCTGAGGATTTTCAGAGTCCTTGTAGACTTTCCACAGGTGTGCTTCACTGGCCATAAAGTATAACTCGTCTCTCGTGGTATATGTGCAGATGAATGAGGCAGCGGCGAGGTTTTTCTCAAAGCCCATATTTGTTCTTACACTAAGAGACGGTGCGCTTTATTCTACCTATCATACAAAAAGGCCGTCTTACTTAATTCAAAACATACTGCTTTCGCTTTGTTTGGACCCAAAATGGCTTCGACAGGGTCAGCGGGTTAATTAAAGTTTGTGACGTCCACTGAGGTTAACCATTTCCTTTGTTCCTTCTTTCCATGGAGGAAAGCTGCAGTGCGTTTCCATGTCGGGGTACGGTGTGTTTACTTTTATCACTGCTCCTCAGCGAGGCGGTCCAACTTGATGTTTGTTTACGAGAAATTTCGGTTTCACTCCTAACTTTCATTCGCCACTTGAAAGCTCTTGACTTGCTACTAATTTACCTCGAAGGGCTTCAAAATTATCTGTCTGCACTGTCAGAACCTTTTTTTGTGGTGGCAACTTGTCATCATAAAGGTTTTTTCTTTGAGTTTAATGAAAGCCTTATGGATGGCTTAATGTTATGCACTTGAAGGCCGTGTGTACAGAGTCCCAGCAACACGGCTCGCTCTTTTATAACGGCACTTTTTGCTTTCGGGTTGTCGGGTTTTTTTTTGTGTTTTTTTGTGTTTTGTTTTTTTTTCAAAGTTAGAGCTCACATGAAAAGAGCCAGCAGTGGGAGTAGAGGTGGAAAAGTGCAGGAAAGAGTCTCCGCTTTCCCTCGTTGGGAATACATCACTCTTTTCTCCGTTATTTTTAAAAGGAAGCTGCACACATTGGATCACTTTTTAACTTTGATAAATCGCATCAGGGACATTTTGCGTTTCGGTGTGTCCAGTCGACGGACACTTAACATACACTTTTATAAATATCCCCGCAATGTTATCCTACCCAAAGTTCTCCCAAGTTAGAGATTTTCCCGTGTGCGTGGTGTAATGCTCTGGTGAGTGTAATGTCAGAAAAGGAACCCGATCCCTCCACGTGTGACGTTGTGCAAACACCATAGTGGTTCTATCAAAACAAATTTGCAGCATATGCATATGAAAATATTGCAACTGTGTCACAAGGGTGTTAGCATTTTGTTTCATCTGCAGCATTTGATCCCGGGCCACACCACCGCTGCACCTCTCACGCTGTTTATGTAGTTTTAGTCAAGATAAGTAAACCCAGTCTGCCGAGATGCGCCCTTTCAGGAACAACCCGGGGAAATGCTCGGGAGCTAACCGGCGATTCTTAGCAGGCGCGCGCGATTCCTCGTCGCGGCCGTAGGAATCGGACTTGTGGTTCTATTTCCATGCGTGTGCGAAGCTGAGCGGATAACCTGTTGGCAGCAGAGGACAGTGCAGATCTCTCCTCACTCTAAATTGCAGGGAGGCGTCCCCGCAACCCCACATGAAGTGCCCCATCAAGATAATCCTCAATAAAGAACGGCTTCACGTTTTAATCTTAGCCCACTTCTCAAATGTCTTCCTTGATATAGTTTTTGGCAAGTGGCATTTTAGCGCTGATGTCAGTTGGACAGCATCAGTGCATCTTTTGTTAAGCTCCTCTTTGGCAGACGCTGCAGAAAGCTATTAGGCTACTCTTTAGTAGCGACAGATAAATGATACGTGCACTCTAAATTATCAAATAAGTTTTTCTCTGCTGTCATATTTTGTCATCCTAGCTTCTAAAGTTTATATATCCTAATATTTCAAACCTGCGACCTGACCGGAATTCAATGTGGCTTTTATATTTCAGCCTTTGCATTTAACAGCCTGCCTGTTGGGACGCAGGATAGTAATCAAACTGCAGTAAACCTCCTAGGTTGTTTTGGAGCTTTGATTTGAAACATACTACGGCGTACTGCATGCACCGAGAGTCCAAGGAAAATCTGAGTTTAGTCATTGAGACATAAACAAGGCTGGATAATTACACTGTGCAATTTGAAAATAACTCACTTGCAAAATTGCATCTCCAGCTAATTTTATACAGCTGCTTATTGAAATAGAGAGTGACACAGTAAATGCTGTAACTCAATTGGCATGTGCACCCCGCCACTATTAGAAATAGTTATTTGAGAGTCCCCGAGTACCTATTAGTCAATCAAGTTATCAAGAATTTGTTTAATGTGCAATATATTTCATGCTCGGATGCTGAAATGTGAGCTGCAGATTTACCTGTGGGCAGGTGGTTCGGAGCAGAGGGGGGGGGGTCGCTCTGGCAGCAGGTCCACATTATTGCTATTATTACAGTGTATTAAAATATGAAGCTTTTAAGACATGTTTCTGTCATTTGGCTGATGGCGCTGGCCTGCTTTTAGCGTGGGCTTCCTGGGACGACATGAAAAAAGAGATTTAAATGCGCTCTTTAAATGACATGCAGTCGACACTAATGTACGCGCGGGGCGCACACAGGCCGTGGTGTAACACAGAGTGCCATTCTTCTCGTCACAAGTGTTTTTCCTCTCTCATCACCTCTTCGCCGCGGTAATGTATGACTTCCTCTTCCTCGGCCGTCATTTTTCAGCATTTCAGCTGCTTTACTGTGTAAAAATCCATCAACTCTGAAATGATCCGTACGGCCGTTCGTCACAAAAATGCGACTTCCCCGAGCGTTGCGGCGGAGCTTCATCACCGGGGGAGGGGGGAGGGGGGGGGGGGCTGACGAATCCGTGCTTTGAGCTCATCGTTAGCCTTGCGCCGTAGCATCAGACAGTTGAAATAATAACCGGGAGCAGACAGAAGGCGCTCATTACTTTACGCGCCGAGGCAGCCTACGTGTTGACAGAGGACTTCCACTAGTCTGCTGTGAAGAGCGCCAGAGCAGAGTTGTGCTGTTAAACCTCTCCATTACCTGCATGAGCTAATGACTTGAACCCCTTGTTTACCCCTCTGGAAGTTCAGAGAAATCCAAAAATGACTTGAGAGAGAGAGCACAGGAGGAAGGTTTTCTCTCTCTCTCTCTCTTTCTTTTTTTTTCTGGTGAAAAAGAGCATAACAAAAACAAGAGTGGCGGAGGTGGGGGGGGGTGCAGAGGAGCTCAGGCCCTTGGGGTGTGTGTGTGCGGAGCCGGGCGCAGGCCTGTGGAGAGGTCCGCCGTTTGATTGCCTCAGCGTAATCTGCAGAAGGGGCCGTGGCGCTCGGAGCTGCGAGCGAGGGAGACGCGAGGAGCCCCGGCGCGACGCAGGACTCCCCTGCGTCTCCTCCAGACCCCAAACCTCCCTGCAAGAGAGAGAGCTCGGAGCCACTTCTCTGCTTTTTCAAACAGCAGCAGCAGCCTCCCTCTCCCACCCTCATTCCCTCCCTCCCTCCCTCCCTCCCTCCCGCGCTCGCTCTCTCGCCCTCTCTCTTTTTTTTCCCCCTCTTCCTCAGACACTCACTAGTCACTGCCTGCAGCAGTAATCGGACAACTCTCATTCTCACCAGGACGGGGTCTCCTGAGATACCGCGTGGGGCTCCATGGGTTCCAGCACCTAAAATGAAAAAGAAAAAAAATTGTCTTGTAGTTTTCATTTAGCGTGCTCCTGACCCTCTGCAAGGAGAGTTTTAGAAAGTTTGCTGTCCCGTCTGCTGGACTGAATGATCCTCCTCCACGAGATTTTTGTTTTAAGAAGGGATAAAAACGCAAGGACTCAACTATAATTGTAGTGAGTATAATTCCAATTATTCTTAATGTTTGTCATCATGACATTTTTTTTTTTTTTTTTTTTTAAAGAAATTTTGTGTCGTGTGTGTCTGTAGGAGTGCGCCTATGTGATTGTCTCTGTAAATCAGCGTCGATTCGACTCATTTCAATTATGTCAACAGTTTGGTGGGTTGACCCATTTGCATTCGTGTCATTTATTACAGAAAAGCGAAATCTCAAATAGGATAATTAATAATTAAACAGAAAAAGAAATAACTACTGTTATTAATGTCCAAACACAAGTCAGCTAAAATTATTAATTATGCTAGGCAAATGGTTAAATATATATTTTCAATATGCATTTAGGAACATTAATTTCAGTTTAATGTTTAAAATAAAATTCTAATATGCATTAGACTGCAGTGTAATTCAATATTTCTGGATATATTTTATCATACAACTAATGCAACAGTTTAATTTTTAAATATCACCTTAAAATTTTCCTCTTAAAAGTAAAATATTTTCCTCTTATTACATAAAAAAGAAGGTAGATATAACCCCATAAAGAACACGTGTTTTATCAACGCAACATGCGAGCACATCTTGATTTTGAGCTTTTTGAACGCTGCGGTCCTCCTCTGCTCGGCCGAGTTTACGTTCCACCCAAGGAAGGAAAACATGCCGGCCCTCCACGCAGGAGTCCCGCTCTGACGGGCAGAACAAACACAACCAGCGCAGTTAAAACAGTTGACATCCAATGCCATCTGCTGAGGCCAGGAATGCCGAGCGGAGACCTGAGAAGCCTCCCGGCGTCTCTCCGGGGCAGCAGGCCTCCGCTCCCCCCCGGCCCCCGGGGCTGCGTCGCCGCGGGGGCCGCCGTCTCACGTGCGGCGAGGACGAGTCAGCAGCTGTAATCAAGAGCCTCTAATTGAGGGATGTTCTGCTTTAATGTTCTGCGTCTGATCACAGGCTTATAAAGCAAGTCAGGGAATTATTGTGCGCGTGTGCGTGCGTGTGTGTGTGTGTGTGTGGTGAGAGCGAATGAGAGAGAAAGCATCTTTACCCCTTTAAATTTACCTTCTTTTTTTTTTTTAAATTGATGTTGTTCTTGTGGTTCTGTGTTAATAAAGGTGTGTGTTCATAAATGAAAGAGTGGAAACACACAGATTGGGATAGCCAGGCTGGCCTCTTCTCTGTGGACAAACATGACAGAGTGTGTGTGTGTGTGTATATATGCATATGCTTGTGTGTGTGTGACCGCCTGCTGCAGCCATTCACTCACACAATAACCGTATTTATCCAATTAACAAATAACGAGAAGGCTGATTGGGGGCTGTTTACACTGCGTATTTGCTCGGCACAAGGGGAGACCTGCCTCTGAACGGCTGCGCAGCAGCAGTGTGTACAACAGGAGCGGCTGGCGGTGACAGTGGCATTGTTTGCGTTAGGCCTGACGTCCCCCGTATAGCCCGGCCGGGCCGGGCCCTCGGCCTCCGCTCTCAGAGGGCGGGTTGAAAACGCTGAAAGACGCAGGGCAAATTGATCGAGCAAAGACAGGGGAGGGAGGAGAAGGAAGGAGGAAACGGAGGATCTATTAGGTACCTGAGTGATTAGTGGGCCACGGGTGTTTACTAAATCCTGCGGGGTGTTATTTTGTGAACACGTCACTGTTTGGGTCTGAAACATGCGAGTGAATGAACAGGAAATGAGCTTTAAAGATTACCGCTGATCAACCTTGCAGGTCCTCGACGCTAACACCAATAGTGGTGTTTGGGGAGAAGTCCAGCAGGTTGACGTTGACACACGGTAATTTAGAATTTTGAGTTGAATGTCTAAATATAAACGCCACCTACTCCGACTTCTGTGCGACGGCGCCGATCCGATATTTAATTTTCACCGCCGCTTCAATAATTAAAAAAAAAAAAATCAGCAGCACAATGGGGAACGGCCTTAAATAAATTAGATAAAGACACATTTAAGTGATGTGACCAATCAGATCTGTGCATGTCGAGCTTCCCTCGTTCTGCGGTGGTCATGGTGGAAGGCAGGCTGCGATAAAACGTGCACCTTAAACCTCGTTTGATGGCCCCTCAATGGTGAGCCTGCCTTCTGGAAATAATTTTGAAGGTTGAAGAGCACAGTATTAACAGATTTAATGTAGCTGTTGAGTGAATTGCCGGAGCACCATGTCAGACAGAACCGAAAAGACAGAGGAACGACGTATCTTACAAGCAGCCCATGTGTTAATCATTGCGCCACATTAAAATAGAACGTATGCGTTTTAAAAGAAAATAAAATCATTCATTCACCGACCTGGCGATATTGCGGTTTTAATAAATGCAAAAAAAAAAAAAAAAGTTGAATTGGTTTAGCTAAAATTATTTTATGACTTGTATTTTTTTTTTTTTTGCAAAAAATATATACTGCTTCAAGAAAAGTTTAAGACACATGCGGTCGGTGTGTAATTTGAAATGTTCAAAGAGTCTCCATTTCCCACTGAAATTCTTGAGGGAAAAGACACCGAGATATTGAGTGTTGCATTCGCTGGCAGCCGTCACTTTTCGCGTCCACGTCGAGGTGCAAGTGAAGTGTAGCATTTTGTAAACTGCGCCCAAGTCCACGCACATCTGTGTCCAATTGTTGTGTGCATCTACATTCTTTGAGAGTGGATTTATTTTTCCTGGGCCACCATGTGGATTCAGCTGACCAGCTTATGCGGGGATTAGCTGTTTTAAAGTTAGATTTTGATTAAAGCATTGTCGTTTCAAACATCGTAACTCGCAGCACATGTTTTACATAGGCTGTAAAATGCAAAGACAATGCAGGATGAAATTAATATCTGACGACGATGACACAGAGAGTGGAGAATGAAAATAAACAAGGCGTACTCTTTTTTTCAGTGTCATCTTTGGCTGATTATTTGTATTTTCCATTGTAACATTTTGTGTGTAAATACTGAACACAGGGCCGTTTGCATGAGCTCCGCACATTCCATGTGAAATTGCTTACTATTAGCTGAGCAGCAACAAAATATGTGGGAAAGGTGAAGCCATGATTTGTGCTGGGTCAGACAGCCTGCATGCTGAGATGATCTATGCTAAAAGCTTGGCCGCGGCTATGTTTACCTTTGGAAACGCAGGTCTTGAAGTAAGTAAAGCGAAACAAAAGGGCCGGCAAACACCCGTGAGTGAAACGTGTTGTGGCACTTGGTCTGTTTTTTTTTTTTTTTTCTCTCTCCTCTCCCCCCTTCTCTTTCTTCTGTGACACATCCAGCGCTTCATCTGCTCCCGCTTTGTTCTTGTTAGCTTCAAAGTCCCGGTGGTTCAGGTTGAAGTAGAAGAAGCACTTCAAAGATGCTGAACGCAGCCTTTAAAAAAAAAAAAAAAAAGCCCAAAAAACCCCAAAAAAACAAACAATAAATATTTAGTGAAGTAGAAGAAAGGCTTGTTGTTGCTCTTAACCCCCCCCTTTCTTTTACTCACCTACCTTCCTCCCCCTCCTCCTCTTCCTCCCCCTCCTCCCCCTCCTCTCTCTTCACCTGGCTGCTTTCACCTGCTGGCAAAGACTCAGGCCCTAGCATGGTAATGGCCTCACTGGCTTTTGATGCCGACCAGAGCTCTCCAGCTTCCACACGTAGGTCTCAGATTCATTTCACCAGACTCCGAGATCCCTCTTTTTTTTTTTTTTTTAATTTTTTTTTTCCAAAACCCACAATAAATTCAATGAAGCAATAGTGCTGTTGTCTGTAGCCTGTGAAAAAAAAAACCCCAAAAAAAACATGAAGACCATGCAGCTCGGGTTACCTTCACTAATCCTAACAGACAGTCATTACAATATGTAGCAGGATTTTTATAAAATCTTCTGTGTTGTTTTCATATTCTTGGCCAGTGCAGCGAACTGTCAGGACACCATATTCCCAAGGCGGCTTGGAGTCGGGTCTAATATGGCCTCATCCGCGGGGTTATGGTTCCAGTTGATGTTTGGGGAGAGACAGGCAGAGCAGGAGTGGACAGCAAAATGTAACTGTCAGCTAAAGGAGAGTAATAGAGGCATTCGTAGCGTCATAGGAAACATATGTGGCTCCATATGCTGTCTGTGTTCTCGTTTCCACTCTCTTTCATTGTCTGAGATGCACCGCTGATCTGGGGGCCTCTAAAGTGCCCTGTGTGTATACGTGTGGCAGCGTGCATGTGTGTGTACCATTGATGTAGGGGCCTCTGAAGTGCCCTGTGTGTGTGTGTGTGTGTGTGTGTACACGCACAGGCACGACTTATGTGTTGTGATAGAAAAAATAGGACTGGTGGTTTTATGAGTGTGTGTATTGTTCTCAGTCTCGGTTGTGTACTTGTGCGTGCGTGTGTGTGTGTGTGTGTGTGTGTGTGTGTGTCATGGCCCCAGGCTGGGGCAGGCCTGAGAGAGGCAGCGGTGACGGTCATTAGGAGCTGTCAGTATGCCAGGAGGGGGGAGTGCTGATAAATTTCAGATAGTGTCAATTGCAGATGAAAGATCTGCTGAAGATGCTGGGGGTGTCGCGCTCGACTGCACGCCGCTCAACAAGTCCCGTCTTCCTCCCAGCAGCCGCTGACTCCCTCAAGCAGGAAAGCGGGGAGACTCTCCCACCCTCCTCCAACCCCCCCCTCACCCCTCTGCCTACCTTCATCCCCAATGCAACACCCCCCCCCCCACCCCCACCCCCCCACCCCTACACCCTCACCCCTTCCTGCTTACCTTGGCTAAGCCGCTTTGCATGTTGATTGGGGGAGGGCTAATCCAGTTTGCAGCTGTCGTAGACCAATGATGAATCACCTTTCCGTCATTTGGCTGCGCTTCCCTCGCTGGGGGAGGAGGGGAGGACCTGGAGGAGGAAGCAGCAGCGGAGTAGGTCTGTGGCTTTCGGAGGGAGACAATGTGCGCCTCTGTTTCCCCCCGCCAGCTTTCTCTTCCCATTCTGCTGCAGAATAACAATAATGTTTTCTCAGACCAGCCTTTATGTGTCACGGACGGCTCTGGACTGTGACACCAAGCTGCATTAACAAGGAGGGACTTTGTTTCTGCTAGGGAGGGGGGGCAGGTGGAGGCAGGACACCAGAGAGAGAGAGAGAGAGAGGGAGGAGGAGGGGGGGTGTGTTTGTGAGGACTCGAAGCCACCGAGGCCCAGGTAAGAGCGGAGTTGAGCCGGCGCCAGCATCATCAGAGTCGCGCCGCTCCCTGCGTGGCATCGGAGATCGTCTTAAAGCCTCCGTGAAACAGCTGTCAGCTTTTCTCAGCCTTACAGCGTTGTCTGGTTGGAGAGAGTGATGGCTTTTGGGCCCTCGGCTAATGAGAAACAAAAGTTTGGGCAGAGGACACGAAAACAGAGCAGAACAGTGAGTGTGAAATTCAAAAGTGGAGTTTCAGCGGCGTGTTGTTGCTGAGCGGAGGAAAATATTGTACTTGTGCGAGCGACGCGGCGCAGTTTGCAGAAAGGTAGGCGGCGTTATATTTGGTGTTCGCCTTATTTGCTTTGGTTCCGGCGCAGAAACGAAGTTATTTGCGGTCCCGTCCCTGATCGCCGGCCTAAACGGCAAACATAATTGCATCTGTTTTGTTTGCATCGCCAGCACTCAGCTGCTGCCGCCGCTCCGAGTTGCTCGAGGATTTATCGTGGCTTTGCTTAAAAGGCCATCGATGGCAAAGATAGCCCCGACCGTGTCGTATTATTGAAAACGGCGGAATGAGGCACGAACCATTTCATTCAAAATGTAATCAAACCACAAACAAATTGGTTCTATAGTCTGCGGGCCGCCGGCTTTTAAAAGTCTCCCATACCTCCTTCCCCGCACACGATCAAATCCTTTGGGCGCACAAATGAGAAGACGGGCTAATGTTTTCAGTGGCATGGTCTTTTCTATAAACACAGAAACAATTAAGGCGCTTGCCAGAGCAAACACATGCCTCGTGAGCTCCTCGTCTGCCAATCACTGAGGCATGGGCTCTTATAATCAAGTAGAGTGCCGCGTGTTTAACAGGCACATTAAACATCGCCTCAAACCAGCAAACATCTGTTAGCAGTCTCCGATACCACACAAAATGATACGGGCCCCCCCCCCCCCCCCCCCGCTTTGAGACGCTTCGGAATGATTTGACGATCAACGTGTTGTTCGAGGCTCGCAGGGATGTTGACAAATCGGATGTCACGTCGGTGCTTTTCGTTAATTTTGTAGCTCTGTGCGTGTTTTTTTTTTTTGGTGCCGTGCAAACGTCTCACCGTCACTTTTCTGGAGGAAAAAAAAAAAAAAAGAAAAACGTATCATGAATTGTCTGGATGAGCGGCTCGTTCCCGTTGTGCAGCTGAGGTGCGTGTCTGCCCTGGAGTCGAGCGAAATGTGTAATCGGTTTTTGGTGTGGACGTGTGTGTCTCGCCAGGTCTATGGAAATGCAGGATCTAGCCAGTCCGCACAGTCGAGTCAGTGGAAGCAGCGAATCCCCGAATGGTCCCAACCTTGACAACTCACACATCAACAACAATTCCATGACACCCAATGGCACTGAAGGTAGGGTGCTGCTGCTCCCTCTGTCTCTGCACGCTTTCACTCTATGATTAAAAAGTAAAAACGGAGAACGCTGGAATGCTCCACGCGAAGAGATTTAGGGGACATTCCGAGACATTTCGGAGGAACAAAAATATTTGTGCGATAGATAATTCAGAACCAAACAGCCTTCCATGCGTAGTTCCTTCTGTTGGTGTTCTCCAGTGACTTTTAGCTGTTTATTTAAGTAGCCATGTAATTATTCAAAGGCCACAGCATGGAAATGATGGCATTTGCATGAGGTTCCTACTGTACGTAGTTATTTACTCAGGAGATTCACCTGGGCGTAAATCGGAGCCTTTGTTTAGTGAAGTCAGTCAAGCACACGAGCTATTAAAAACATCCTCCCCGTCTCATCAGCGTCAGGTGATATTTGCTCCGAGGCCAGGTTTAGTGTTTTGTGTCTTCAGCAGCAACAGGCCCGGTGCAGACTGTCATGTGTTCCTTTTGCCACTCTTTTTTTTTTTTTTTTTTGTTTTTTTTTGTTTTGTTTTCTCATAGGTGATAACATCACAATGCTTACCACTGCAGACTGGTTGTTAGGGTCTAACTCACAGTCCGCTGCAGGTTTGTCAACTCTTAGCGACGGCGTGAAGAGAGATCATTTGCTGTTTCCGACCCTTTCAGAATGAAGGCACGAGCTACAGTTGAGTTCACTTGTTAAATTTGGCCCCAGTGGACCTTAAATCAATTCAGCGATGCTAAGGGTTGTGCCTTTCATTCAGAAAAGTTGATGTAATTGTTGTGGTATTCTGCTTCGAGCATGGTTTGATGCCGACTGGATTTGACTTCCTTGTTTAAGAATGGTCAGATTGTGCTTTTATTTTATTTTTCATTTGAGTGCTCCATGCTGCTTTCTGAATACATTTTATTTCTGCCCCGAGTGTGCCATTTCATGCATGCACCTTGCCACTCTTTTTCCATCGGTGTGAAGACCCCCCCCCACACACACACACACACACCCCAACATATGTCTCAACCCTGAACCAGCATCGCTGGAACATGTACGACATGACAGCAAACTGCTTCTTCAACCATGAGGGACTCCGCTAAGCATGACTTCCGTGCCCACATTGTCGATTCATTTAGAACAAAAAAAAAAAGCGAAAGGGGTGGGGGGGGCGAAAGAAAATCCTCCCGCTTGCCTAAAGCGAAATGGATGGATTTCAAAGATTCGCGAGCTGTCAGAAAGCTGAGAAATTATCTGTACAGACTCCTGAGCTGCATACGCAGACAAGGTCACAGAGTGTTCGCCACACTCTTTAAAAGATTGGATACACCTTAAATATCCCTGACATTCAAACAGTTTTTCATTTTTAAGTTACATTTCTGAATCTCATTAATTTAGTGTTTCTCTAAATACTAAATTTAAATTTTGCAATTGGTGATTTAAAATAATAAAACATTTAAATTGTATTTTTCATACTCAACATAGTAACTAATTTAGTTTTTACTATTTATCCTATTAAACTAATTTAAAAAGTTGGCTTGATACACACTTATACATATTAATAATGCATTTAAATAATTGTAAATGCAGCTAGAATGACGCAATGATGTTCCTCTGTCTGTGCTTTTTATTATTTATTTGTTGGTTTGTTTGTGTATTTGTTGCCTATATCTGCATTTAAAACCTATTTTAAACTATTAAAATATTAAGTATACCGTGATGTTTGTTTTTCACAGGCGTATTTTGGTGCATTAAGAGACAATGTGGCTTCTTTATTTGCAGTTAAAACCGAGCCAATGAGCAGCAGCGAAATCGCCACCTCAGTAGCAGACTCTTTAGACAGCTTCTCAGGATCAGGTGAGGTTTGAGGTTTTTACTGTGTGTGAGTTTTAGCAGATCTAAACACACACACACGCTCACACACACACATACACACACACACACACACTCACACAGCTGCTGAACCGATTAGTGAGAGATCAGCCTAGAGATAGTCAACTGATAAGATGGGCCCGAGAAATTGTCCCTGCAGCTAAAACACAAATGTAATCTGTGTGCTTTTGTGTGTGTGTGTGTGTGTGTGTGTGTGTGTGTGTGTGTGTGTGTGAGTGAGTGAGTGAGAGAGAGAGAGAGAGAGAGAGAGACAAAGAGAGAGAAACAGATGTGTGAACATGAACAAATGGAAAACCCTCCTAGCTTTGTCAGCATATTAATGTGGTGTGTGTGTGTGTGTGTGTGTGTGTGTGTGTGTGTGTGTGTGTGTGTGTGTGTGTGTGTGCGCTGATTCCCATGCCAGTGAATTATGACCTGTTCTGAGCCTGTCTGTCCAGCGGAGTGACATGGCGTCCCTGCAGCCTGTACTCTCCACGGGTTGTTACCCTATCACCTTGTCAGAGCCAGAGTTTCACACCCTTCTCTTTTTAGACACACACACACACACACACACACACACACACACACACATTCACATGCACGCCCACTTACGCACATGCATGCCCACATGAATACACATCGGGCTTTGCTAAATAAAACCGGAACAGGAATCATAGAAGAAATAAGAGAGATAGCTTCTTTGCACCCTCAGCAGTATCTATAACAAACAGCAGCAGTCTTTTATTCTCTTTAAATGTGTTTTAATCATAATTTTCCCAAGCGAACAGTATTATCTTGCTGCTAAATTTCCTGTATTTGCTTAACTCACCGACTAAATACTTGATACTTAGCGGTGGAAGCGCATAAACGGCCGCTCCGACTTTTGTCTGTGACGATATTAATGAAATTTAGTAATCTTATATCCCGTATCCTCCGCGGGGAAACCCAGAGCACCATTCAGAGGAGCGGGTTTTGTCCAGCGGCAGGTGCTGCTGATGTGGGAAAAGTCTTCACTGTTAATAACGCGTGTGAGGGGTTACAGCGTACAGTTACAGACAGTTAGTGCAACCAAATCTCTCATTTCTTAACCAATTAGACAGATGTTTCAGGAGTGTGCCGTTAAACGCAAATACGTGACTGGCCTTTGATCCTTCCTGAATTGGACATAACAGAACCTTTTGTTTGCTTTGTATTATAGTTAACATAAACCTATTCCCATTGCTTAAAAAATGATCAGTTAAAATAAAATAGCAATAAAACAAGATCTTATTACATTTCAAATGTGTACATAGTAAAAGTTGTATGTATATGCTTTTTGTAAAACATTATCCACAAACAACTATATTAAATGGTCTAATAAAAAATGTATTATAAAGTTTATTTGTGCATTCGGGCCGTGCTCTCTCTCTTCTGTGCCTTCTCGGGGGCTGGTGTCTCACTTGTTAACATCACCGTGGAACCACATAGTTGCACGCTTAATGAAGGGATGATTGCGCGGCGGTACTCATTACCTACAATCAGCGGTGTCACTTCCAATGCGGTCGCGGCTCGAGAGGCCCGGGGCAGCTGAAGCTACAGGCCGGGGCCGCTTCGCACCACAGAAGCCTCTCAGAGACGGGCTGGTCAGCAGAAAGACCTGATGCTCATACCTGATTATTTTACTTCATTATTGCTCTCTGGTTTTTGAACCTTAAATAAGGTTAGCGAAATAAATAGAGCAGTGCAATGTAATTACTGTTTCCTTGGAATCCTGAAGTCCTGTTGGCAAAAGATAATATTTACCTTATTTCCTAATGTTTAAATATGTGCATGCTTCTTTTCTTTTTAACTCTCCTCAGCTATTGGAACCAGTGGCTTCAGCCCAAGACAAACTCACCAGTTCTCTCCGCAGATTTACCCTTCCAAGTAAGGCTTCTTTTATTTTTCTTTAAAAAATAAGCAGCATCCAACTTCATTTGGTTCTTTAATTAGATTCTTCTGCTCGGACGATGGTTTCCGTCTGGCTTTGTTTGCATAGACGTCTGCAGCTTGTGCACGTCGAAACCCGTTGTAATTATTATCTCGTGAAAATTTCCTTCGCAATTTATTGTTCTTTCACCGTGTGTACGAGCTGTCCGACGCAATCTGTGTTAAAGCATAGCTCTGGTTTTCTTTTTTTGGTTTTTTTTTCCAGAGGTGAAGCATTTGTCAGTTTGGAAAGTGTGTGTTATGATCTGAGGTTTAAAATCTCTCTCTCTCTCTCTCTCTCGCCCCTCTCGCCTCCCTTTCCCACTTTTATCTTTTGTTTCTTTTCTCAAATAGCAGAACATATCCGCATATTCTCCCTACCCCTTCATCTCAAAATATGGCTGCGTATGGGCAGACGCAGTACACCACAGGAATGCAGCAGGCCGCAGCCTATGCGAGCTACCCTCAGCCTGGACAGCCTTACGGCATCCCAGCGTATGGTAAGAGCTCCCCACCAGACATCCCAACCCCATAAACTAAAACATGTATGGTTTAACATTATATGCATGAGTGTGTGTGGAGAGAATGCAAGCTAAATATTTTCCCTCACCCAAAGGTCAGAAACACGACCTCCTTCCTTAACCGAGTGTGTTCCCACAATTCCTCCAGTAAAAAGGCGAGCGGGAGCGGCAGAGATGCTGACTTGTTGTTTGGTGCCTGCACGCTCTCCTCCGGTGCAGTAAAAGTCGCTCGGCTTGTCGGGCTCTTCTGCTGATAAAAATCTGCAAACAAAACCGGGGCTTCCTCAGGCGTAGCGCAGAGTAAGCAGAGAGTGCGCGGCTCACCGGAGGCTTTATTTGTCCAAAGTCTCTCGATTGTTTTGACCCAAAACTCTCCTCAATATGTGGAGGAATTTGCCCTGTTTATTTGAATGAACTTCTGCAGAGTGGCTGATTCAATGTAAGCAGTTTGGGAAAGTTTAAATCCAAATTATTTGATTATGTGTGCATCTTTTCATGGCTGTAACATGTTAATGATGACTAATGCTTAATACTTTCACATAAATAAACGTAATCTGAATATTAAACCAGCTAACAAGCCCATAATGTGTCTAAATAACTGATGCTAGGAAAGATATTCAATTAGATAACCCCTTCTCATTCATTAATGTTGTCATACTAACAGACAGAAGATGTCACTTTGCTGTGTACTGTAATCTAAACCTGTGTGTTGACTGTTGCTTGTGCATCAATCCGATCTGGTGTCACTAACTGATTTAGGTCCATTGTGGGCAGGAATAAAGACGGAGGGGGGCCTGAGCCAGTCCCAGTCCCCTGGACAGACGGGCTTCCTCAGCTACGGCTCTGGCTTCACCACGCCGCAGACGGGACAGGCCCCTTACAGTTACCAGATGCAGGGTGAGGACAACCTTTCTGTCTTTCCTCCGCCCCGCATGTCAGGGAATGCAGGACAGGATGTTGTCACTCTCTCTCGAGCTGCAACATCGCCAGCAGACATGCCATGTTTATAAAAGCGCGCAGCCGATTTTAATTCCCTCGAACCCAAGTTTATGTTTCTTGTTTGTCATGTCTGTGTGACTCATTTAAACCTCATTGTCGAAGCACTCGTCTATTTTTCGTGTCTGTTTCAGTGGTCGCCCCCCCCTTCCTGCCACATGTTGCCTCTGCTCAGCCCATCCAAATGAGGTTTATTGTACTCCTTAAAAAAAAAAAAGATTAAAGAAAAAAAAAACTCGCTGTCCCCGATTTAATAGCATGCAGGTCCGGATTGATTCACAACGCAGCCCTCTTGGTCACCCCCCTTCAAAAAAATGGCCGCATCCCGGCGTTTGTTATGTACAGCCGCCGTGGCTGCCTCCCTCTCTTCTCCTCTTAAAAGAATCAGCACAGATGGAAAAAAAAAAAAAAAAAAAAAAGGCAGGCACTTAGAAGGCACCAGCCATGTCGCTCCCCACTCCCCAGCTCTTGTTTTTTCTCTCCCTGTGATCATATTTGTATTTGTTTAAGCGCTGAGACTGGAGATTTATAGCCTTAAAACCGATAAAGATGAGTTGTTGCTTCTTCACTCCCTTTCTCTCCCTCTCTCTCTCTCTCTCTCCATCCACTCATGCTCAGGCCTTCTGCTGCATTATGCTTTTTTTTTTTTTTTTTTACTCCATTTTAACCGTTTTTAGGAAGCCTCCCGTCCACCTGCAGGGGAAAAAAAAATTATGGTGAACGCCATATAGAACGCATTCACCCCTGTAATACAAGTGTAAAATGAAAAGATGAAACCGAGGGATCGCCCAATAAATAATACCAGTCCAGCAACAGATGTGGCACAAGTACCACTTTTCCACACCTCTCAGCCAAATACGGTTGGCAGCAGCCCGAGTTTTTTTTTTTTTTTTTTTTTCTCTCGCAAAGAGCGGTCCGGAGAGATCGTTTATGAGACGGAGCATGAGCAGCATAAAGCATAAGTCGCTATCCTTCTCTTACGGGTTCAACCCATGATGACAGCATTATGTGCCCATTCATCTTCTAAGTATTGTACTCTTACTTTCCTCCCTTCCCTCATCTGGTTCTGTATTTTCCTCGCCGTCTCGTTCCGCGGCCATCGGATACCTCGCGTAGCTTTAAGTGCGTCGGTAATTGACAGGCCCGCTGGATGACAGATTGACCACTATTCTCATCGTAGGCTGTGGCCCTCCACCGCACCATCATCGTTCCTCTCCCTATTGATCTGCCTGGGCGATGTGTTTGGGCTTGAGTGTCCCCACCATACACTCCACATCTGATACTCCCCTTCTGTGTTCGCGTTCCTGCCACCAGCCTGTGGCCAGCTGTCGAGGCCGAGGACGATTAGATTAATGTTTTTGCTCCTTGCTTAGAGTTTTATGTGGTGCTGAAATTGTGGCTCCAAATCAAAATGTAGACACGTTGGGGTTTTTTTTTTTCCCTTTCTGGTAGTGCAAGAGAAACAAAAAAAATGGGTGTGAGGGGATGCAGAGATTTTGCCGATAGTGGAATGAGCAGATGCTAATTAGGTGAATAATTGGATTCCAGCGTCCTGTCCCAGTGGCAGTGAGAGCTGAGGGAGCCCAAGCCGCGGATGCCTTTTTGAGAGAGCCCCATCTGGAATTGATAGGCTTTTCCCAAGTGGGGCATACAAAACTTCTGCTACAAATATTGTGCACTGATGATAGACATAGCCGATGGCGAGGGGACTGATCAAGCAAAGCAAATGGACTTCCAATTGTGGAGCCAGAAGGCAGGAGGGAAGAAGGAATGGAGGGGAGGGGTGATGTCTGGTCTTGAGTGAGTGAACTAACTGGAGCAGGACGGGGGAGGGAGAGAAAACATGCCCCCTGGGGGACCACAAGACACCCCCCCTCCATTTACACCCCCCCCCACCCCACCCCACAAACCAGCACCACCACTTCCAACAGTATGGACTCATTCTCACTCCGTCCCCACAGCTTTTATGTGGCTCCTTGGTCTCCACAGAGAAGCCCTCAAACTCTGCCCGTGAGAACTTTTATGACTGTTTGAGCTGTTCATTAGGCTAATCTGTTGTCCTTCGCATCCCTTCTTCTCCCTTTTTGTCTGAAGGATCTTCACTTGATGTTGAACTTTCTTTCTGGAACAGAAAAACTTTAAAATCGCCCCCTCTGCATTCTTTGAAATGTTAAATAAATTCCCAAATAAATACCACTGTTAATATGAAAATAACTAAAACAGGAGGAGAACAATGCAGGAATGTATTGTGTATTTTATTACTAACTTCCAAAATTGAGAAACAGACCAAATAATTAATGGATCTTGGTAACATTTGAGTTTATTCCCCAATTTTTGAGTGCTAAGTACTTTATAAACTGGAGAGGGTTATGTGTTTCTTGTTTTTTTGCTATTCCATATGTTACTCCTGACACACACACACATGCACGCACACACACACTCCACACACACACTCCACATGCACATACACACACACACTCTCCACACACTCCACACACACACACACACTTTCATCCCCCCCGTTCTTAAAGCTGTTTCACGTTTGTCACGGGGTGGGAGGCCTCCTGATGAGGCCGTATCCAGAGGATGAAAGGAACTCTTTCTGTTTGTCTCTGGGACTAAAGGTGTAATTACGTCCCCATTTAGAAACAATAAATCCCCCCCCTGTTTTTTTTATTTATTAGTCCAGAGTAGAGACTATCATACCATCTAGAGTGCACAGAGAAAGCGTCATTGATATTTTTAAGTAAATAATTTTAACCATGTCAGATTTACTGCTTTTTGTAGTCATCTGTTTATTATTTTTGTGAGCTATGATAGAATAACATTCATATTTCCATTGTCTCCATTTGTAGACATATGTAATTATATAGCAAAACAGTTTGAATATTTGTAGTAAAGTTTACTCTCAACCAAAAGTGTTATTTTACTCTCAACTCCGTCATGTAGAGCTGAGCTCCCTTTTGCTGCCTTCAGAACAGGTTGATACCCTGAATACAGCATCATGCCTCTGGCTCCTCTGCCTGTCTATAACATGTCACCTATATTATTAAGCCATTAGGTGTTCTCAGCTCATTTAGAGTGGTGTAATTATACAGGTGGGCCATCCTCTGAGCGAGCGAGTGTCATTCATTAAGTGTCATTCATTAAGTGTCAGCAGGAAAAAAACTCCTATAGACCTCCTTTGCTGATCATCTGCTCTCAGGACGACCCCCCCGCCCCCCTCCTCTCTGTCCCAGTGCATCCACCTTTCCCTTCTCCTCCACTGCACGCCACTCTTCAGTAGCTCACACACAGCAGTCTCTTGTCTTCCTCACATTCTGCAGGCTTGGGACAGCTTTGCAAGCAGGTTCTGTCCACCCCCACCCCCCCCAAACCCCCCCGCCCCTCCATCATTCATCAGGCCTGATCCAATCAGTGATAAGAGAGGAAGAGGAGAAAGATAAGGCCACTCTTGGGAGCATTCCCTCAGGCCCCCCTCTGTTCACCACCACAAGCAGTTTTTTTTTTTTTCTTCCACTCAAAGATAATATTTTCCTCCCAACAATGTGCCATTTCTTCCCGTTCTGTTCTCGCAGTAGTGCCGATTCAGCGATTCGTCATCTGTTGTACACATAAACCAACAGATCTCTTTCTCTCTTAGGTGGTACTTTCACGACAACTTCAGGATTGTACGCAGGAAACAACTCCCTGACAAACTCGACTGGCTTCAACAGCACACAACAGGTGGCTTCACACACCCTCCGCCGCGCTCCGTTTCTGGGTTCTCCAGATATCTCCCGAGTGTTCCGCAAATGTGCAGACTTTCCTTTCCAACCTGGAAATCCTTATGAAAGGCACAGTCAATATGTTCACCCATGACACAAATCACAGTGGATGTCAAGAGGTCAGCCTTCAGGAACGTCTACTGTATCTTCTGTAATACAAATATATTATGACACAGAGGAAAGGGTGAGAAAAGGAGCAGGGCGGAACATCGTCCAGATGTAGGGCAGAGCGGACATGTGTTTGCATTTATGTTTCTGGATCTCTACTGTAAAGTAGCAACATTGGTGTAAAATATCAGCCCCTCCGTATCTCCGATCACCCCTCTGCCTTTTGCCTTTAATTTTAAGATCCAAAAGTTGCACTTCGGCGTTGGAAGACTTCTGCGCGCCCGTCGGCTCTAACGCTCCATCTGCCTCTCCCGACAGGACTACCACAGTTATCCGGCCTTCGGTCAGGGGCAGTACGCTCAGTATTACAACAGCTCACCGTACCCTTCGCCCTACATGACGAGCAACAACACCAGCCCCAGCACCCCCTCCACCACCACCACGTACACCCTGCAGGAGCCGCCTCCCACCATCACCAGCCAGGCCCTGACAGAAAACCCCGCAGGTAAGAGTCAAAACCACAGGCAGCGCAATTGCTCCACGCAGCCCGAATGTCGGCAGTTTGATCCCGCTATTAAATAAACAAGTGTATGAAATGGTGACAAGCGAAGGAAGATTAAATCAAGATGCATCGCTTGGCAACCAGGCACAGACTTTATAAGCCAGTCGAAATTTTATGACTGCATTTGTACTCATCAGTCAACACCGAAGACATCTGGCTTTGGCTAAATCTAATATTATACAGTCATCCAATTTGAATAAATGATGTCTCTTTATGCCTAGTTGGCACGTACTCCATAACTTCTTGATTATTAAATCATTGTAGAGCATAGCATTGAGTCTAGTGTGTATTCTGCTGCGGATTTATGGTATGTTTGTTACCTATAGGCCTGCAATATCGCTAAAAATAGCCCCGGGAAGCAGGCTGTCTTGCATCAGGACAAATGGGCGCTCCCTCTTTTATTTCTTTATTTTTTTTCCTGAAAGCTCATGTTCTACAGGCCCATTTCATCCTCCCTTTCTTCCTTATTTCCTTCCTTTCAGGAGAGTACAGTACCATCCACAGTCCATCAACCCCCATTAAAGATTCAGATTCGGATCGATTGCGCCGGGCCTCAGATGGAAAGTCACGTGGCCGGGGAAGAAGGAACAACAACCCATCACCACCGCCTGACTCCGACCTTGAGGTAGGGTGAGCCCGCTACCTTGGCGACAGACGGCCTCACCCTGTCTGAGGCGCGTGGACAATAATGCACTTGCTTACTTGGCTGCCACCCCACGTTTAACATGTGATGGCCATTGAGTCTTAAAGATTGAATCCCTCATCTATAAATAAATGATCAACACATTGCGGAATAAAATCGACGCAATGTAAATCAGTCTGAAGTCTTCATTAATATGTTTTGAATTTAAACCAAATGAATAACTCTGATTAAAGAACTGGCATCATGGCATGTTAACATATCTAGTTAATTAGTGTGTCACTATTGATCACTGTAATGTAAAAGCATAGGAGATGGAAAGCATGTGGTGGGGTGATGGGGAGCACTGTTGCGGTGACCAAATGGATTCTGGTCCCTGTGGCGTGCAAATACATGCTCCTGGCCTATTGACCAGGAGGATCACCTTGCAGCTCGACAGAGAACGCCATTGATTTTGCCTCTTTTCCCTCCGCCTTCCTTTGTGTCCCCCCTGCCCCTCGCGCGCTCCTGCTTCTCCAGCGAGTGTTCATCTGGGACCTGGACGAAACGATCATCGTTTTCCATTCCTTGCTCACGGGGTCTTACGCCAACAGATACGGACGGGTGAGTGACAGCCTGCGACGGCAGCCTCGCGCTTTATCTGCAACAGGGGGAAAAAAAAAAAAAAACACAGACTCCGAAGCGGGCGAGGGAATATTGATTTCACCTTGAGTCCATGGTGAGAAGATAGAGCATAGCTCAATGTACAGATAATTGTTTCTTTTTTTAATAGGTCCGATGAGGCTTGGCAAGCATTCGGGTGCTCTTTGCAGCTGTTGGAGCTATGCGTGGCTGGTCAGGGCTCGGCCGTACGGGCTCACAACACTTGCACTTTAAATGTCTATTGACACATCTTAAGTGTTCCTTTCTCCTTCAGAAATGCCACATTGTTAGTTTAATTAAGTGCTTCTCAATCCATCCTTCTCAGGCATGGATCTCCCCCGAGACCCTGACAGAGGACTCAGCCCGACCACATGTAACCCAAACTGGACCTGCTTTAATTAGGACTCAAATAATATATGTTGCATATGTATAAATAAATATCACCAAACATATATTAACTTAATACCGGAGGGTCATTTTCCATCCCATGTCGCCGTGTGTGCTTATGAAATGAGGAGTTTACTTTTCCAGGCTTTGCTATTTGTTGTTCCTCGTAAATTGCTTCTCTAAATTTAAACTTTCCAAACAAACAATTTGGGAAATAAGACCGAATCTTATTCTCATGGATTTATTGAGGTCATAGGTTCTATATAGCATTTGAAGCGCATCTTTTGCTCGCAATTCTCATTTATAAACAGCACATATTGGTACAGCTGAATCCAAATTTTTTTTTTTTTTTGGGGGGGGTTTGAATACATCTTCATTTTGGTTCAGAGCGGAATTTCTAATCTCCGCTTGTTTTGTCTATGAAGGTCTGGTTTTGAAGTCCAAAATGACACATCGCTCCTCATGTGTCAGAGAGCTCCGTGTCTGCGACCCGTGCTCCGCGCCTTTGTTCAGATATGAAGGGGCGTTTGATGGGGGCACTGTTTTGTTTTGGGGGTGAAAGAGGGCTGCCCCGCGACCCTGCCGTGTTTATTTACTTTCCTCTCTGCTCTGCACGCTGGGTAAAAGGGAGAACCGAGGCTCAGGAAGCCGAGGCTCAGTGATGAGGGACTCCACAACGGCACACATGCACACACACACACAGGGTCTCCAGTGTGCTCCTCTGAAACAGGAAACACTCCTGACTCCATAAGGGCCCGTTCCATCAGAGCTCATATAGGATTTGACAGCCGCTACAGTCCCTCTCACTCCCAGTTCCCTCTGTTGTTCCTTCTTTTTCTCTGCCAAATTCTTTTCCTGTCTTCCTGCCATTCTCCAACCTTCGTAAAAGTGTTCCCGATCCCAGTTACCACAGAGCTACCTCAAAGCACACTGGAAACATAAACCCTGAACTGGACTACCAGATTTAAAAAAAAAAAACAAAAAACAACTTTAGCATAAACAAAAAAAGTTGAAAACCACCCCCCCCCTCCAGAGCTGACTATAAATAGGTGTGTATCTGTGTAAGTAGACTTTCTCTTACTCGTCCTGACCTCCCACTCACTCTGGCTCCACACACATGGACACACTGCTGCTCTTATCAGCTCTTTTAATTGGCATCAGCTCACCCCATAAAGCTGATGGCTGAGGCCAGCTGTGCTGCTATTGGGATGGCCAGAGCCGGAGCTTAAAGCGGGCGGCGAGGCTGGGGAGGGGAGGGGGGGGGTTGTTATTGGTAAGGGGCTCAGAGGAAGGGGGGGGGGGGGTGCTGGCGCCCCTGTGGATGGCACTGACATTTCTGGACAGGTGGTGCCGGAGCAATGACAGCAGCAGCACTTTGGCCTTCTGGCCTGCTTGTATTCTTAACTCCCTCACTGACTGATTGTTTAGATTTAATTGGAAAGGATTCACTTGCATTTGCACAGGCCCCCTTTTCCCACCAAACCAGCCCATCGTGCTAATTCAGCCAACAGCGTCAGAGGTTGTGGGGGTTGGGGGGGGTTAAGGGGGGTGAGCAGGAGAGCCCGGAGCCTGTCGCTGCGAAGGTTAATTATTTTTGATGACTTCTTACTGAAAGATTGATTCAAACTGGGAGGTTAGGAGGAAAGAGAAATCCTCCAGAAGTGGGGATTGAGCTCTACTTGTGTGGCGTGCCCGCCCCCCGGCCCCCCCTTTCCTCGGTCATTTTAGTGAAAACATAAGCATTGTGGGGTGTGACAGCTAATCAGCAGAAAGCTCAGGTGTGTCTTCAGGTGGTTTAACTCGGTAATCCCTCCCTGGCCCATTTTTAATGCGGTCTCAGTCAGGTAGAAGAAAAGCCTCCTCCTCCGCATTGTCTGCCCTCATCCTTTTGTGAAAGATAATGCATTGATTGGAGATTTAAGATAAAAAAAAAAGATTCTATTTGCATGTCAACAGCCACCCTAATTAATTATAATGGCCTTTTCCCATCTTATTTCTGCTTTTAGGTTTATCTGAACATGAAAAATAATTATGACGGCCCTGTTACTTTTTAAATTTTTATTACCAAATTACTTTTGCCTGTTAATTATCTTTTTTTTTTCAATGAAGAATTGCACTGTAGCAGGCTCATTAACTATTTACTGTGGAGTTCAATACTCTTGAGGTATTATCTTACAGACAGTGCAGCCCTATCATCATTACAGCATGTGCTACTTTACTGACAGGGAGCAACATTACAGCTCATGGAATTACTAATATTCATTTTATTTTGGAGCTGGTGTTTTTTGTTTGTTTTTTTTTTAAAGATTATGCAATCACATGACGCATCAGGGTAAAGGGATGCAGAACGGGCCCTTTGCAGTGGCCAGCGACCTGCAACTGTTTTAAGCAGACCACCCCCCGAGAGAAGAGACACACTTTTACTGCGTTCATTCAAGTCTGCGGCATTTCTGATGACTATTCTGGTCCGTTTCGGAGGAGTCGTAAACAGGGGGCTGAAACTTTCAAGTCCGCCTAATGTCTTCTTTTATGGGAAAAGCCTGGAGTGGAATGCAAAGAAATTCTGTGTTAATTGAGTGACTCAGGGAGAACTGCATTATTTATTGTTTCCCATTAACTCCTTTTAAAATGGAACCGAATTGACCTTGACAGTTTGATGTGATTGTGTTCTTGTTTGTTTTTTTTTCGTTCAGGATCCACCGACATCTGTGTCATTAGGCCTGAGGATGGAAGAAATGATCTTCAACTTGGCCGACACGCACTTATTCTTCAACGACTTAGAGGTGAGCCGGGGTGCCTTTTTTTTTTTTTTTTTTTGCCTTTCGCCCGCAAATTCTTTGCCCTCTGTCGTTAATGTATCGGTCAGGAGGGGTCCGAGCGGCCCGTCCAGGTCCAAGCCCGGCAACAACTGCTTCACAACGTGGAGCCTGTCAGTCTCCCGTCGGTGAAGCATTACCACGCAGCCCAGGGGGACGCCATGAATTTTACATGTGCTGTCATTCTCTGTCATCCCTGGGTCAGCGGTCCTGCCCCCGTCTCCCGCGCCCTCCTCGCTCCCGCAGCAGCGAGCTCAATTTGTCAGGCTCTAGTGTTTCCGTGTCCGCTCCGCGCGCCCCCCGGTGTCACGCTGTGGGGCTCGGCGTCGCCGTGCTCGTTCGCCGGGGACCCTTTGTGATTCACGCGCGGCGGGAGTAACAATCTGCCCCTGAGGTACCGGAGTAGAGGGACGAGGGGCAGGGATGTGTGGGAGCACGTGAGAGGGGGTGGAAATGTGGCAAACAATGCAGGCCCGAAGCTTTTCAGAGCAAGTGCGTTTTAAACGGGCAAATTAAGGAATTAAAGTAGTTTATTTGTCCGCCCTCGCTTAATCTCTTCTTTATGCTTCTAAATTTCGGCAATTTTACGGTTTTATCTTTACAGTATTTGTCCGTCCGTCCTCCGGGTGAATCCGATCCCACTGACCCAGCGCTTTTCCTCGGCCTCCTGCTTTACACTGACCTCACAGCGGAGGAAATGTTTTGTTTGATACTTAAGTGTGAAGAGATCTGTGGCCGGCCTGCCAAGTCTCATTACTCACCACCAAGTTAGGCAGCGTTGCACAAAGCAAACTCGAAGAGGGAGGGGGAAAAAAAAAAAAGAAAAAAAAAAGAAAAAGAGGGAGACGGAGAGAGAAAATGTTCATTCTCTGAGACAGACGAGTGACTGAGATTCCAAACACAGTCATTGTGATCAAAGTTAATTGGCTGCAATTGGCCGGTTAAATATTTCCTCATGCTGTGGCCATGTAAAAATCCACTGTAGCTGCACTCGAGCAGGCAGGCTCCAATCAGCTGCACAAAGTCCGCTTGTGACAACATTCGAATGTGGTTTTCACTCCCCATCTGTCCTCTGTTTTGATTTCGTTTCATATGTGATGAAACTTTTCACATGTGGAGCCGCTCTGCTCTATCTCAGTTACAAAACTATTGGATTTTGTTTTGACACTGCCAATGTTTCTGTCAGCCAAAGCAAGATTCCGACTAAAATAGCAGCCTGTGTGTTCTGCAAGAACGCTTTCTAGGATGTCCAGCAGAAAGAGCTTCATGCAGACGGTGCAGTTATTGTCATTAACAATCATTCCAGAGAAGGAGAGACATTCTGTTGAAGGCATATTGATCCCTCCTCTTAAACTGAGCCTGACCAGTCTGAGTGTTAAGTGCCAGTTCTCAGCAATGCTTTAGCAGTTGTGTTTCCTCTCTGCTGATTTACAGTCCTCCATCTCAGATAGAGCTAAATAGAGGCCAACTATAAATATTACAGCAGCAGTTATGTATTTAAGCATGTGCAGAAATGCATATGGTCCATCTAATTTAGTCTAAGCCATAAAGGGAGACCCCAGAGGCTGTGTAGAAACACAGGTGCGTAGTTAGTGGTCTGGTGAGTGTGTGTGGGTGTGTGGGTGTCCCAACACTGTCATCCTACCAGCTATATCACAGCTCCTTTGCAGCTGCATACTATGTGCAAACTTGCATATTTAAAAAAGAAAATTAAAAGTGTTTAAAAGTCATAAAGAGAAAGAGGGTATGCTGGAGAGGTCAACAGGGATCCATTTATCCCTAATGTGTCTCACTCTCTGTCTTGCTCTTCCTTTTTTTCCATGATCCCTCTTAGATAGTATTTAAACTGCCTTCTGAAAATTCTGCACTCAGTGTCCTTAAACCAGTCTTCCACAGACAGACAGACACATCTGTCTATTGATCATCCCACACACACACACACACACACCGTATGAAGAGCACAATCTGTTTTCAGCATCAAAAATGGTGCCGGTGAGAAACGTTTTCGGGAAAGTAATTCAAAGTGTTACATATGTCCTGCGTTTTCACGAAAAACTGGTGTGATCATAAACACATCCGCCGCCTTCACTCCTTGCTCGAGTCGCCCAGCGGCGCGGGGGGTGGATGCGGAGTTAATTGATGGTCAGGATTGATGTGTGTAATGAAGCCCGGTGAGGCCGAACACACTGAGAAGACTGACAGCTCCGCTGTGGCTCCGGGTGTGAGTTTACTGTAGGTGTGCTGCAGCAGCCCCAATGCTAACACCGTTCACTATGTGGGAACCAGGACCCCCCCCCCACCAGGCCAAGCCCCCTGTATTCCCCTGTCAGTGGGGTCCATGGGCGCCCCCCCCCCCTTCCCCGGGTGAGAAAACAACCCTCCCTGTCTTGAGGATAAAGGGCATGGGGGCAAACCACTCACAGCGATAGGAGAGGGGGGAAGAGGTCTCTGAAGGTGGAAATATTTGAAACGAGTCCAATGATGCTTCAATGCTGTGTGTAGCACACTTACACAAGTATATATACACACACCACCCAGCACCCCACACGCACACACACACACACACACACACACCCCACACACATAACTGTGGTGCAACCTGGGGACACTGAGCTGAGTGCCTTTTATAGCTCCCAGCCCGCAGTCATGGGGTTGATACCTCCTCCGTCACTCTCACCCAGCGGCTGCCTGTTAATGAGAGATGCTGTGAAATGCATGGGTACCGTTTCCTCGTGGCTGAAATGTTCCTCTGGAGCCTCTTACGGCTGCGCCATTCTGCTAGTTTTACGAGCCACAGTGCAGACTCAGATTCTGCACTCGTCATTCATATGAGCAGTAGATTTATATTGTTTTCCTTTTTCTGGTTTCATTCCCGCCGAGGGCCGTAATGCTAACTGTTTATGCACTGCTGCAGGATTTACGCGCAACCTGTCCGGTCCAAGATGGCCGAAGGGTGTCGCGTTGCATTTCGGAGGGGATCGACAAATTATTCTCTCCCTCGCAGATTGACTTGCGCGGCGCGCGCACGCGCACCGAAGCGCGAGCCGACCGCGCCTCGGCGCGGCTCTGCCGGACGGTGGATCGCCAGCTTTCGCGTGAAGTCAGACAAAGCAGAGCACGAGGCCTGCAGCTGTTTATACATCCATCAGGCCGACCGAGCTCCGCGAGCAACCTCAGCCTCCGCCACCTCATCTTTCAAGAAATACGCGCGTTCTTCTCGGAGGAGTGATATCGAGACATATTTCTGTATCTCGGGGAAGCGATTTGGTCGGCACAATGAGAAGCTGACAACAAAGTGACCTTTTGTCCGCGCTTGAATCTATAAATCATTAAATTCGCATTTAATTGCAGCCTCCGTGCCATCCACCCAGACGTGACTCATTCATGCAGGCAAACTGAGATTTATATATTTTGGAAAGAAAATGGCAAGAATGAAAGTGAAGGTTTCAGAGCCACAGGGTTCTACCTGGTTCACATTACCGGACTGACCAGCTCAAGCAGCAGTAATGTATGATGGCAAATAATGAAATATCTCAGCCCTGCCCGACCCGCGATTTCTCAGGTTTGTGCACTTTAATTTCACCCCCTCCCTGACGTGTGGTTTAAAAACTCTGGAGCTTTCCTCCCGTGGCTCGAGCTTGGACTCTGGATCGGAATGAAGAGGGTTCGAAGAAATATCCCTTTGTTGCCCACATCCTGTCTTTGACCCCCAGGTAATCACAGCTCGCTCCCTTCCTTCTGCACCCTCCCTCCTTCCCTCCAGACACGGGTGCCTGTGGTGGGAACAGAGAGCGAAGTTGCTGGGGGTCAGAGACCGTGGGGTGTGTGAGGGGGGGGGGGTGGGGGGTTGGGATGACAGCCGCTGCCGGTGGAGTGGCGGTATTGAGAACCTGCGAACCATGGATGAGCCTTTTTCACATGGCATTAGCCTGTAGGGTCACAAGGAATACTGTGATGACGGCTGTTATCGCTCACACCGCAGTCCGGCCACCCACCCCTCCCCCCCCCCCCCCCCCTCCACCCCACCCCCCCAGGCCAGAGGCTCACCTGAGAATGGGAGCGCCTGTATCCAAAAAGCTGCCTCTGGACGTGGCAGAGGCCCAGAGGCCTTCACGACTGGAACAGATCAAACTTTCCTTTCAATGTTTTGGCAACATATTACCCACATTCGCCCCCCATCTCTGGCCCGTCTGCCTCTGACTGCTGCAGTCACCACTCCGCCCCAGCTCCTTCCAGGGCTACAGGAAGAGTCGTGCCGTCAATGCTGATTGCTTAATGACAGATGCCAGGGGAACAAAGAGGGCTCTGATAACCTTCCTGACAGTGAGGAGATTTCAGCAGACGAGTGGAAATACACGGAGACAGTGAAGGAAAGGAAAGGAAATGGGGATGATAGCATCCTGAGGCAGCTGCAGACACTACCTTTTTTTTATTATTATTATTATTATTTCCTGCATGAGATTGAGACAAGTCTGCAGCTGAATGAACATTTAAAAAAAAAAAGGAGCGTTGCTGGTGAATTTACAGGAAAGCTGCAGTGTTTGCAGAAGGAACAATCACAATGGCTTCTGGTGGAGGGTCTTCACTCCTGAGTACAGTAGAAACATCTGGTGCGAGTTAGCAGTGATTGTAGGTTTTAGACGGACCACTGTTTGCTTGGTGAAAGGAGAACAGAGATGTTTGAAGGGAAGAGAGACGTTCAAAAGGCGTTTTCTGCTGCGCGCCGCAATTTCAAAGCCCTCCTCAGTATTAAACAATGGCTGGAATATGTCTTTGACCCCGTTTTAACGAGGCAGCGACAGCAACTTTCTATGCTTCCACACCCCGGCCATGCCTCCATGGGAAGTAGCGTTGCTTTACATCCGCGCTTGTACGAGCTGAACCTGCACCATCGGTGGCTCTGCAGTGTTTATGAGGCCTTCAGAAGCATGTGTGAGCGTTACTGTACATTACCCACAGCCGGCCATGCGGTGCAGAGGTTTATGCCAGCAGTAATTGTCAAAGTCTGTGCATTTTACTGACAGCACCCTGCTTCCCTCCCTCCCATTCACGCATACGCGCAGCCAAGTTCAAGTGTCGACGCAGTTGCGTTGAGTAAAAAAGACAACGTAAACACCAAACGAGAAGGGATCAGCCGTGTGTTGACCAATTGCCTTTTACGTCTCGAGATCTGATCTACTTATTGGCTTTAAGAATTTGGCTGTGAAACATCATTCATAATGAGCCGCTCATAATGGCTACGGTTAGGCCTAATTGCCAAGATATATTTATACGCTTTGGGTCAGGTTTGCGGTTTGGCTCATAATTTATGGAGTGAGATTGTTCGCAAAGTGCTGCCAGAGTGGAAGAAACCAGGGAAGAGGAGACGGCGCGCAATTAAGACGATGATGTACCCATCTGAACGGATCAGCGCCCGAAGCAGACGGTGCGTCAGGAGCTTTGTCCGTCGGCAGGTCGTGTCTTCATCAGCAGGTAATTACGGGAGAGCAGCAGCATTCCAGTCACTTGCTCCAGAGTGGGAAGGCTTTCAAAGAGGGCTTTACGAGGTGCTTAACCCGGGCTGCTGTTTTTGTTTTCCTAAACAAATAGACACACTTCTACCACCTAAAGAATGCACACCGGCACATCTGGATTGGATTCCGCCCCTGAGAAAACCGTTATGTTCGCAAAATAATTTGAGAACATAAATTATCGAGAATCCCACTGGCAGCCAATATTCAAGCCTGAGACAAATTGCTGTTAAAGATCTGCTGGTGAAGGTCTGGAATCAGAAAATGCCAACAGTCCATCTTCTGGAATGAGGGTCTCTCTCTATGTGAGGTCACTCTGGACTCTCCCCCAGCCATCACCCACTACTCTTCACAGCCCTCTACCTCTCTGCCCGTCCACCCCCTTAACGGGGTTCTGGAGCCCCGGAGTGCAGGGGAGAGGGGTCACGGGGTCAAAGTCTTTTCCTCTTTGGATCTCGGGGCTTGCTGGGAGAGGCTTGGCGAGAGAATGGTTGCATTAGAGCCGGGGTTGGGAGGTCAGGATTTTAATTCTGTTAAAGAACAGCTGGTTTGAGTTTCTCCTCACTTCACTCTCCCCTCCCGCTCCCCACAAATCCAGGGAGATGAAAAATTTGTTCAGAGGGGAACCAGTAAAATAAAAAAGGTTTACAGTCCAAAGTCCTTACCCTTACCCTGCTCTAGCATTAGTGAGGAATGTAATAACGTCAGCATTTGGCCTTGGAGTGATTGACTTAAAACAAGGAAGCGCTTTCTGTGTTTTGGTGTCTTAGCAGTCAGAAGAAACTTAAATTAAAATCCTTGAAAATACTGTTTTGGGGGGGAGGGGGGCAGAGTTCCTTCACTCAAGTTTCAACGCTTCAACAAATTTATTATTATATCCAAAATAACATTAAACAGGTGAGACGAACATCTTTTTCTCTGTTCAAACCCAGCTGTCCATCCAAGTAAATTCCTCAATATTAGTCAGAAAGATATCGGATTCACTTCCTGTTTTTCATTCCAAATTATTCCATGTTTGATCGAACGCCTCCAAACCGGACTACAGTATTTATTGATGTTGTTCGTCTGAATGCCAAAGCAGGACTCCCTCACATTTGAAGCTCGTTGTGGAGGCGAGCGTGAGGTGGGGGGTAGCAGGAGGCACTGGAGCTCTCCTATAAATGGAAAACTAATAACAGATTTTCAGTCTGCTTTCCCCTGCACTCTTGCCGGCTGCCTGGCCCCAGGCTGTGTTGGTGTGTGGCGCAGCAGCAATCAAAGGTCATAATTTCATTGGCGGTTAGCATCAGGTTCAATTTTTCTACTAGGTTACATTTACCAGAAAGTCTGGATTGTGTTACTGTGTACTGGTGGAATCAGTCAGAGCTGCAGAATCCCTCTACCCTTCCAAGAGGAGCCAGGCCCCCCCAGAGGGGAACAGGAGTGCACACACATGTTTAGAGATATGCGTTTAACAGGGGCACATGCACGTGTGGAGACCAATAACGCACCCTTCTACTTTATGTATCTGTGTATCAGGACTCACACTCGTGCAGCTTCTGAAATAGTTACCGAATTGATATTTGATCGGTTCTGTCTGTGGTTGTGCATATCTTTGGACCCCTCTAGTGGTAACAACCCTTCTTGCACTGGTGACAGGGATAGTGTCTGTTTTGGACCAGGAAGAAACGAAGGAAAATATGTGATTTCTTGTGGGAAAAGACTTGAAACCTGTGGTAATTGTGATTTCCCCAAGAATAACTTTTTTTTTTTTGAGGATGGTAATTATGGTGCTGGAAATTCTTTCCTATTTCATTGCGAATTGATGACAGCAATTGAAAAGGATTCACCAACGCTGGGTGAAATATTCAACGGCTGTATGTGTTTTGTGTGTTTCAGGAATGCGATCAGGTGCATATCGACGATGTATCCTCGGATGACAACGGTCAGGATCTGAGGTATGATTTTAACTTGCGGTTAAATGGTCACCTTAAACCTGCCAGGCTGGGCCTCATGGATCATTTCTTTTGCTCCGTTCCAGTACATACAACTTTGCCGCCGACGGCTTTCACGCGGCCGCGACCAGTGCCAATCTCTGCCTAGCCACGGGCGTGCGGGGAGGCGTGGACTGGATGAGAAAGCTGGCCTTCCGCTATCGGAGAGTAAAAGAAATCTACACCACCTACAAAAATAACGTCGGAGGTAATTCCCAGCGCGCCGCAGCGCTCCGTCCACATCTGCGATACAGAAGCGCACGTGCAGATGCCCTCATTATGTGGGCCAGCGTCGGCGCATGTTCACGTGTGTGTTCTGCGAACTCGCAGGCCACACCGCTCGGTCAGGGTACATTTTGAAAATTTCAGTGGTATTCAGAGGGACCGGTCCAACCCAAACATTGTTACTCTGCGTCTCAGGTCTGCTGGGCCCGGCCAAAAGGGAAGCCTGGTTGCAATTGCGAACAGAAATTGAAGCCTTGACAGACTCATGGTTAACACTGGCACTGAAAGCACTGACATTAATCCACTCAAGGTAGGATTCCAGTGATGGAAATTGCACCCAGTCCCACACCGCACATTTATATACTCGCATGTTGTGTAACTGAGTCAACTCCGAACTCCCAAACTGTTAAAGAAAACACCCATTTGTCATATGGATTAGCTTTATCTCCTGATTTTCCAAGATAGGCCCGCAAAGAGATGATGTCATGCCTGGTCTATCTTCCTCCGTCCGTTCTTTAGGTCGAACTGTGTGAATATCCTGGTGACCACCACGCAGCTGATCCCCGCTCTGGCTAAAGTCCTGCTCTACGGCTTGGGAATCGTCTTTCCTATCGAGAATATTTATAGCGCAACCAAAATAGGTAAATCCTGTATGTGAAATGGGATTTCACACACCCTCGGGGGTTATCACTCTCATGTTTATTGTTTTAATTTGTTAAGTGCAAATAGCTGAGACGCAGACTACTTCAATGAGGGGCGGGTGTGGGAGATGTAGTCACTGGAGAGGATTGATGTTCCTCAGACCTAATCAGCCTGGGACTATTTTCTGGGATCTGGTCTGTGATGGGCCTCCCCAGACCTCTCCCATGCATATGAAACCACTTCTGCACATTTGTGTCATTCCCCAGCAACATTCCCTCAATGCCGCCTCCTCCTCCTCCTCCACCTCCTTCCTCACATCTCCCCCCAGTCCTTCCCCATCGATGTTTCAAATACAAAATACACATCAACATTCATGCACGCGGAGTTTCAAAGGGGGTCACCAGCATGATCATCTTTAGTGGGGGATCTCCGCACACGTCCCTGCATCACTAACATCCCATTGTCGACCTCTCTACAGGGAAGGAGAGCTGCTTCGAGCGAGTAATTCAGCGGTTCGGGAGGAAAGTTGTTTACATTGTTGTCGGAGACGGCGTGGAAGAGGAGCAAGGCTCCAAAAAGGTAGGAGGAAAAAAAAAAAATCTCATCTATAGACAGAGCTAACTAAAAAAATGTTCTGAATGCTATTATGCATACAGAACACAAAGCATGCCCACCAGATCTTTCAAAACAAAGGAATTGCTCCAGCCTGAAAGGCCTTATTTGCTTTGAATCACTTATCCTCTTAAAGGGCATTCGAGTACAAGAGAGAAAGTCTGTAGTGTGTAATCAGCGCTCTTCCTCCGCCATCTCAGGTTCACAGGGAAGGGGAGGGGAGAGATGGCATAATTATATATCCCGGCTGTGTGCCCTGAGCAGTGTGAATGCGGCATGTGAAATGCTAGGCAAGCCCTGTCAGGCACGCTGGAGGTCTATTGTAAACAGCCCTGGCATAAAAGAACCTTAAATCACCGTTGATTAAAATTTGAAGCCGGTGTCTGTTTATCTGCCCTGATAAACCTGACAAGCTGATATTCCCTTCTTTTTTTTTTCTTTTTTTTTTTTTGTTTTATAAACGTTACCTGTTCCCTCTTGTCCCACGTTTTGTGGAGTCAGCATTTCACGAATTTGGATGCAAACCAAAGGTTGCACAGGAGCGACACGACGCGCAGCTAATCACATTAACTCCTGACCACTGATGGAAGCCACAGCGTCACGATCTTCTCCCCCAGAAAGGTTCCGGTTTCACCTTTTTCCTCAATAAAATCCCGAAGCCGGACAACGAGCGATCAAGAAGGGGTAGCAACCTTTAGCCTGGATAAGTGTGTAAGGCAATAGCCCCGCGATATAAAAAGTGAACACGCCCTGGGAACGGAGCCGAGAAGGTTGATCGCAAAAAAAGATGCAAAATATTTTCACTCGGTCCGAAGTCGTTGCAGTGTGACATTGATGGAAGAATACGGTGTTTTTTTTTCTCCCCACGGAGTGGTGAGGGTCCCGCGACACGCCATGTGGTAAAAGGTTTCTGTGTCAACATCAGAGAGGACGTGAAATAACACGACAATTTCACCCGTCAGGAGGCGCATATCAGACGTGACACTGCGTAGGATTACAAAAGCAAAAGGTCTAAAAAGTTCCCGGAGCCCCCATTCCTACCAAACCCCCCCCCCCCCCCCAAAAAAAAAAAAAACCCTGCAATCCTTGAAACAATTCCACCTTCAGTTATCACCATTGCTTTGGGAGAGGGAGAGCAGATAGCATCTCCAGCTTTCCCACTTAAAAGCAAAAGACGATTCACAAAACAAAAAGCAAAGAGGTTTTTAAGGGTCAGTGCAGGTTCCCCTAAGCGGAACATATGCCTGGGAGAGGCCATACCTTTGATAAAGGGAGGGTAATGGGCTCCACACACAGGAGCTCAGGACTCTACCTGACAAGCTCCTTTCATTCTCTTCGACTCGGGTTTCTCTCCTTTCCTCGACTTGGGAACAACAGCTCATTTGCAGCTTTCTGAACTCGCGCACACATTTGCAGGCGGGAGGTTCCTGCAGGAGGTCGTTTCTGCCGCGCTTGAGGAGCTTTCTTAGAAGCGGGGCTAAAGTGCATGCCACGTTACCGAAACACAGCATCGCTTATGTTAAAATATTGTTTTACTCCTCCAACAGCACAACATGCCCTTCTGGAGGATCTCCAGCCATTCTGACCTTATGGCCCTCCACCATGCTCTAGACCTGGAGTACTTGTAGCACCCTTCTCAAACACGACACCCCGCAACCACTCTCCTTCGCCCCGGCCCCGTCCTACGCTCGCCGCAGACCCTGCAGCCCCAGAAGAAAAGCAAAGACCCGGGGGCGAAAAGACAAAGGCCGAGAGCGCGCCCCACCGCGCAGACACGCCGTCACACTTCGTCTTAACGCTCAAACTTTCTCTTATTTCTCTCTCTCCCTCTCTCTCCCTGGAAGCGAAGGAGAGAGGTGAATTTATGGCACTGCAGCTGCTTGCCCTGGTTACTGTGAATTGGCTGCTTTCTGAAGCTGTCAGAGTGTTTTATGGCCGCCCGTTTGTGCCGGGACTCTGTCTGGGTTCACACCTGTGAGGAGAGCGGAGCTACCGACGGCCTCCTCGCCTCGCGGCAGCAACTCCGCTCAAGCTCCGGCCCCACGACTACTGGCGCTGACATTTCTCCGTCCATTTTCAGCCGACCCCCCCACCACCACCACCACCACCACCACCGCCGCCGCCACCACCACCGCCGCCCTGTCTCTCCCGGTTCCTTATCTGTCTGCCCACTTTTGAGCCTCCAGGGGCTGAGGGACAAAAGCGCCTGCTCCTCTGCTAAGCGTTGGCCTGGGAGTCCTGCTCGTTTTATTTATAAAGGGAGACTTTGAGTGGCACCGCTCCACTGAGAAGGTACCTCAACCACAAAAGACTTGTGCCTTTACCCTTAAATCCCACCGCAGCCCGAGGAAGACTTTGATGGACGAGGAAATGAAAAAAAGAAAAGGAAAAGGGGGTTTTCCAATAATTTAAGTAAAGTACTAAAAACTTTATTGACAGTGCTCAGACAATCGTGTATAGCGGGACTCTTTTGTGTGTGTAAGTTTGTAATCACTGGACTATTCCTTCCTATATTCATTTAGGTACATGCTCTTGAAAGGTGGCAATGTTTTTTTTTTTTTCCTCACATAAAATTTGTTTTTTTTAAAGTCATCCCGTCGCACGTTGAGCGAGTGCGACGCCAGAAAAAGTGTTGACGTGTTGAAGTTTTTGCTCGGTAAACAAATATGTAGATACTAGAATTTTTGTGATGAGTCGTTATCATCAAGACCAAAAGCATGGATCTCAAGTGTCAACCGCCTCTCATCGGACTCTGTGATGTTTCTCCTGAAAGGAAGAAGCCTGGTTGGGTAGTTTTCAAAGGGTTTCAAGGGTTTAACTTCTCAACGGTAGCACCCCGCTCGCATCAGTTCTCCAACATTTTGAAGCGACCGCAAGGCTGCGATCAGAGCCTTGTTAACAGCAGCTTTGGTTCAGAAGTCGCTGGCTTGAAAAGGTTTAAGTCTCTTTTATACATGTGTAATACCAACTTGTACAGCAAGCGTAATTTTGTATTGATGTAGTGTTTTTATTTCAACTATGAAGATACACCGTGTCCCTCTTCGGAATAGCCGAAACGCGCGGAGCCATTTCGGTAAAGCTTCAACACCTGCGGACGGGCGCACCAACCATAAGCGGTTCCATTAAAGCCACTAGCTTCAAAGGGTTTGCGATTCTACAGGACATGTGCTATCGACTGTGAATTTCTTACGCAGAAACCGATTTTCTTGTGTTTCTACTTTTCCTCTCCTTTGCACATGATCGCTGTCGGCCTCTGTATTTAAATTCAGAACCCTCCCGACGCCGCCTCCGACCCACCCGCGCCCCCCCCCCCTCCCTTCCCCTCCCACGCCCGGGCGGAGGAAGGGAGGGGGTGTCTTCACATTGCTGCTAGATCAAGGTAATGGTAGGTACAGTAAATATAGAAGAAATATTTTATAGATTCATACGGCACGCTTTTTTTATTACGTTGCGATCACAAATGCAAACTGGAAATACTTTACATTACACGGGCCTCGTTGTGAAATGCAAAAGATTGTTGTGTCTGCAAGATATGTGTACAGAAGGTTTTTTTTTTGACATTATTATTTGATTGTGTTTAAATTAATAAAACTGATTTGTGAACTGTTGCATGTTGACCTTTGATTATTTATTGAAAACGGATGCTTTACAATAAACCTATATTATGCAATTAAGCCAGAAATAAGCATTAATTGTCATTTAATATCCCAAGTGAAATGTTATTGTTAGTTACAGTGTTAAAAGTAACATTGTAAACTAACATTAGTGACTATTTGAGACATCAACTCTTAGTTATTGCCTTCTAATGCATTAAATGTTACTTGTGGCAACATTTAATAATAATGACTGAAACTGTAAAGTCTTGTTGGAACATTAACAAAATATACTTATAAAATGAATAATCATTTAAATAAAAGCCAACATCTCAAAGGCCTGCATTTAAATCTGTACAGCAGTTTAATCCGCATTTGATTGTGTCTTTTTCATTTTTGTTGGCCTCTCTGTTGGGGTTTATACAAGCCTTTGGTAGAATTTATAGATATTCTCAAAAATATATGGTCTTTTTTCACATTTTCCCGAGTGTCAGGGAAACCAAAGTTCAGACCACTAATTGCCCGAGTTTAGTCATCGTGGCAAAGGTTTGCAGCAGCTTCTTGGCCTAATTAGCATAGATCCAACGTCTCCGAGTCGCAGATTGTTCAGTTAGTCTAAAACAACACACGAGGAATATTTAGGAGCCCGAATTTATGCGGCGGTCGCAGCAGCCACCGTCCAGCCTGGAACCTTAGCCCATACAAGGAAGAAAAGCGTCTCCAAAACCACGCTGGAGAAATAAGCATGCATGGAATTTTATTCAGAGCCTTAATATTCCAGATCGATTGTGTTTTCAGATGGAGCGGTGGTGAAGTATGAGCGTCGGCCCGCCAGGCTGGACGGAGCACGTCGGGCCTCCTACCGCCGGTATGCGCAGACACGGTGACCCCAAGGCGACTTCCGAACAGCTGAAAGACTGAGCGGTGTCTGAGGTCCTGGCTGGCTGCTGGACAGAATAGGAGTCTGCTTTCTTTGATGTTTTTCCCCGATGCTGGAGGAGCTGGCAGGCGTAACTCAGACGCGACCAGACCAGACGTTCGGGGAGAGGAGTGGTGGGCGTTGTGGCGTGTCGGCCAGCCGCTCTTGGCTGCTCTTACCAAACAGAAGGGAATGAAAGTAGGAGCCGGACTGTGTCTGTGTGGCTCGTGTCATGCACCTTTAATACTTTCTGATGATGTTTATTATCCTTGATGTGCAGCGGATCCGGCGGTTGCCCGGGAAAAGTGCTCGCTGTGGGTCGATGCCTCGCGTGCGTTCCAGTCGGTGCAGCGAAGTCTTACCTTAACCTCAGATCTGGTGCCCTGAAATAAATTAAACAGGTATTTAAACCCAAAATAGGGAGGTTAAAGTGGAAGAAAAATGATAAATTCTGAGCCAAGCTTGCACGGTGCTTGATTTAATCACGTATATCGCCTGATACTTGTAATTCTCAAGAGGCCCCATCTTCACTGAACTCCCATCCACCCCCTCACAGAAGTAAAGAGGGGGGGGTCATTACCCAGCGGGTCCTCTGCTGGGCATTCCTCTCCAGGACGTCCCAGCAAAGTGGCCGCCCTCCATAAAACTGCTCTGCGATAATAAACAACGCCGCCGGTGATTTACGACCTTGCCCAGACAGTGATTTCATGCAGATTTCCATAGATGGGGGCCCCCTGACGGCGCATCACAATTGAACTAATATAGTATTACATACATATCAAACTCCCCCACCAAAAAAACCTGATCTGCCACATCTCTTTTATGAGCAGGAAGCCTATTAATAGGCCCGCGTTCTCCTCTTGGTGGCTGGCGTGTCTAAAGTGTGGGGGGGAGGGGGGTGGATTTGTCTCCCATGTCTGCAGATTGAGAAATAAGAGGGAGACAGAGGGAGGAAGGGGGGCAGAATCAGAGACTTATCCTCCATGCTCACTGGAGCTGCAGGCCTAGCCTCAAACTCCAGCACTTTAAGCCCGCGCTCCCAAAACTCTGCCATTTGTCTGAAAGAAAACGGGATCAAAAAGGTGAAGCTGGTCATCTGCAGCAAAAGGTGACCGAGGCTGCAGTCCCGCCGAAGCGGCCCTCTCCGCTCGACCCCCGCCCTTTGTTTACCGTTTGTTTATTTCTCAGTTACCAGGTTCCGATGGGCAGAGGGGAGCGGGGACAGCTGGTAATCAGGGAGTCGCGGATGCCAGGGCCCGCAGCCAGGAGCGCGTGTGGGCGGCTGTCGAAGCGTAATTTCTCCTGTGAGTGCAAACTTTGACTCCGCCGACGAGAAAATTAGCCAGCGCTCGAAACCCTGGCGGTCGATCGTAAAGCACCGGCGCTGGCGACAAACGCCCCGGGGGCTCGCCTCCGAGCGGCGTTGCCGCGCGGGGGCTGGGCCTGGAGCCGCGCTCCCGGTCTGCCCGACCACAGCGCGGCCCCACCTGCATCTGCGGTCAAACGTGCACAATCCTCATATTTACTGGGCCCACCTCACCACTTCACTGGAGAGTGAGTGGCAGAGATTTATATGGCTAAAGCCACACTATAACTCTGCGTGTGTGTGTGTGTGTGTGTGTGTCTCCTCACCTATGAACCAGCTCCCCGAGGCCGTACTTTACCTGCAGGTGCCCCTTCAGACCTCCCTGTATGGTGTGTGTTCGCATGTGTAGCTTTTTTTTTTTTTTTTTTGCGTGCCTCGGCGGAGACCTCCCCCTGGAGTGTTAATTGGGCGAGCTCTCCAAAGCCGGGCTTCGGATGCGGGCCAAGGTCCCTCTTGTTTAACGGAACACAGAGCCTCTGAGCCAGGATAATAAAGCCCATGTCATTCGGTTATTAAAACAGCCTTACGTCCACCTCGGCTTGTTTTTGCTCAATAAGTCATGGGTGAAGTTTTTATTTCTATAAGTACAAATAAAAGAAAGTTGAACTCTATTTTGTTGAGTGTGGAGCCCAGTTTGGTTTTACGTATAGCATATTTTCCCCTTCGTCGTCATGAAACAAGCTGGTAATTAAGACTTAATGCAAAAATGCTACTGCTATCAGGAGAAAGACTGGAGGCCTCAGAAGGAGCCCTGTGGTACTTTGGGTGCATCCAGAGTGCATCATGGGAAACTCCAGAGTCCATATTCCAGGTCAGGGGATGTTATTCCAGTGGTATTTGTGGTACAGAATAACTTGGAAATATGACTTACTCGATCTGCCCTGATGTGACTACCAGGACCAAAAGTCTCCTCAAAGCGATGACTTCTCTTGGTTTTAATATGGCTGTTGGGCTTTAAATTTGAACAACATCCCTGTAATATTACCTCAACTTTATGAAAACCAAAGCAAAAACATTGATCTGGCGTTTTCTGATGTCTCGTTCCAGCTGAATAAAATGAAGATATGGCACGAGGAACAGTCGGGTCTGGACAAAATGTTCCATATCTTGGGTGACTCCAATCTCCGGGGGGGATTACAAAGACATCTGACTGCCGGTAACGTGGTAAGTGACATTTGTGGCAGGGGCCAGTGGTAGTCAGCAGGGTGGAGCCGTGCCAGGCTCTCCGTGATTGGACAGAAGGGCTTGGGAGAGTCTAAACAAACATGGCGCTGGCGAGCTGTGCCAGGGGGGAGGGGGAAGGGGTGGGGTGGGGGGGGTCGGGGGGGACAGATCTGTTAACCATCGGTGGCTACGTTTCATCCTGCCGCCCCTCTCCAAAATCCTTCAAGGGAGGCTTTGTGTACCTGCTCTGCAGACAGGAGCTGGGAATTTGGTGAACAGGAAACCCACTCCAGCCCCCCCCCCACATACCCCCCACCCACTCACCCTTCCTTTCTCCCATCCACCTCACCCATTCGCCTTCCTCTTTACACCCATCTGCCCTCAGAAACGGGTTCCACCGCCCCCCGCTGCGCTCCACCCAGGTGGGCACACCCTCTCCCACCCCCTTCAGGGACAGCCGATGAGGAATAGGGTGGACGACACTAACTTACACTTCTGTTGATAAAAGATGACACTCACCAAAGGCCACTAAAGGGGGGGGGGGGCGGGTAATTACGTCTCCATCCATAATTCATGCTCGCTCCTCTCAACCCCCATTTGAGAGAATTGACAGAGTTCACTAAGTTAATTGTTTCAGTTGTTTTTGTGAGCTATTCAGTCGGACAGCCAACACCAATTCACGTCAGGGATTAACTGTCGGGCAGCATATCCGTCCTGACAAAAAGCCGTTAGGCCAATTAATGCCATACCAGAGCTGCAGAAGAGTGAAAACACACCAAGAAAACGTGGAAAAACAAGAAATGACGTTAAAGTGGCAGTGTTGTGTGTCACAGAAATCACTCAAGAAAGCTAAGATAGGGTTAACCAGCTAGGTTCAGGAGCCTCAAGTATTCCAACCCTCACAAAACTGCTAAAAATCTTTTCTCAAGGATGCTTGATCTCATCAGTTGTGGCCTTCTGGGTAAATAGAATGGAATTTTCATCCAAGATCTTTTTGAGAGAGCTCTGTCGCAAAGGCTGACAAGGTTTTTAAAATCTTACTGTTTACTTTAGCGTCATCTGCATCTGCAGATGTGCCACATGTGGATAAAAAGGCGCCACATCATGATAAGCCTTGTACAGATATTTTCTGGGAGAGAGATGGTGAGATAATTGGAATTCATTCATATTTATCGGCAAGGAGAAACGCTCCACCCTGGCGCAGATCATAAAGGCCTCATTGTCAGCGCTGACTGTTCTTGCACCAACTCCAATGTAAAAAAAAAAAGGAAACATAAACGGATGTAACCCAATACAAAAAAAAAAAAAAAAGTGGAGCCGATAAGATCTGGAGTCGACCCCGTGTCCCCACAGGCTCTTCTCTTCAGAACACCAGTGACAAGAGGCGTTCAGGAAGCAGCGAACGCCCCGCAGATCAACAGATTATCGTTTTTCTGGCAAATAAATTCATTCCAGGGCCTTAAATTACATTTGCACCCCACTCCAAAATAAAACAAAAGTCACAGCCTGAGGCGGCCTGGCATGGAGGGATGCACCAGGAGTTGGCCGACGGCGGCGAGCTGTCATAATTTACGTCCACACGTGTTTGTATTCGGTGGGATGGGAGTGTAAAGGAGCCTGCTTTGGCTGCTGTTTGTGTGTGTGTGTGTGTGTGTCTGTGTGTGTGTGTGAGCGTGCGTGCGTGCATACGTGTGTGTGTGTGCGTACTGTACGGAGACAGAGAGCCACTCCAGAGCGGCAACCATGACAACGGTGGGGCCTGTCGGATCCTCCCTGTCTAATTGTCTGTGACCTCGTAACCGGAGACGCGGGGCGAGGCGGGAGGAGGGCCATTCACACGGCAATCGCTTTTGGATTTGTCCTCCGTGAGGCTCCTGAATGCCTTCGTCAAAGGGGGGGGGGTCTTGACCTGCTCAGGTACTTATGGATTCCCTATAGTTAACGGATAATTAACTTTATTTATTAGCCTTGTGTGGGTTATTTTCTATTGTCTCATATGTTGATTTATGTGCATCTCAGCCTTAATTAATCAAAAAGCTCTCACTTCCTGGATTTAAGACAAAATCACACACGCATTAGTTTCTGCATGGCTATGGACGTGGCGCTCGTTTCAGCAACTTCGCTGGCTAGTGTTGCGACAAATCTGACCTTGACCTAGCTTGACCGCGATCAAACTGCCACATAAACATTCATAGATGCCGCCCCTCGCGCGCACGTTTAACGGGAGAGCCCGACAGATTTTAAAATGTTGGTTCGGGACCGAAGTTGGTTTTTCGGCGCAGTCGACACGCTGAATTTACTGCCCTCTCCCTCGCGCCGCGCTGTCCTCCATCTGTCTGCACGGACCGGGCTCCTCTGATGTCTCTGTTTTGTTCCACCATAAAGGGGCCCCAGTAATGGCCCCTGTCACAGACAAAGGTATTAAGGGCCTAAAGCCTCTTTCTCCTTTTCTCCACCGGCAGCTGGGCCGGGGGAATAATTTGATTTGGTATTTTGTGCTGGAAAAGAGCCTCTTTCCTCCCCTGGCTTCTCCTCAGCGCCGCAGCCCCCTGAAAGACTCTACATGACATTAACACGTTTCAGAGCGCATTACGGCTTGAAAAGAGATTTGTCTAGACAAAGACGTGGTTTATTTGTAGTTAAAGCTTCATTTCCTGCCTGTTCCTTCTCCCGCACTCTCTCCCCGCACCTTTACCCCCTTCGCCTCCCATCACTGCGGGGCCCCCTACGGTCGGCGCCCTGACAGGTAAGAGGATTTCAATCAGTTTACCTCGGGAATGGGCCCGGCGAAACGTGATTAATGAAAGCAATTAGTCTCTGTCATGTCCTCGGCGCGCTGCAGCTGAAATCGCCGCGGCCGCTCTTCGCTGACGCTGAGAGCAAATTACATCACCCGGATCCTCTCTCCCTCTCAGGCTCTTTATGAGCTCCCCGTGTCTCAATGAAGAGAGGAACGGAAAAGAGGAAAAGAAAAAAAGGGAGGACTGGAGCCCAGCTGATACCCATGTGTGTTCAGTTTTTCACGATTCAGGAGTGTATCCTGTAAAAATTCACAGCTCCTTAAGAGCCATAATAAAGAGGGTAATACTTATCTTTTTTTTCCATGCGGGTGCACAGAAGTTTATATTTTTGGGAGGAAAAACAACTGACTTGTAACACTGGGAGTGTGTGTGTGTGTGTGCATGTGGGGCAGTGTTCAGGTGTGTGTGTTAATGAGCAGTAAATGGATCAGAGTCCCGGTTTTTGCTCCAAACACACGTTAACCTTTCGCAAATGCACTTTTCTCTCCATAGCTGGGGGATTTTCGAGGCTCGCCCCGAACCCGTGGGCTCCGAGAGCGCGCGTTCCCTTCCCGTTACCAAGGAAACGAGCAATCGGAAAAGAGGGGAAATCAAATAAAGGGGGATTTGTGGAGCTGCAGATAATGTTTTTGCTCGCTGCAGGATGGGTGGAGCTCAGCCAGCGGTGATCACCGCCCGCCAGGAGGGAAACGGGCCCACCTGCTTCAAAAGCATCACGGGCATCATTAAAACCTACACTGACAATCCTCGAGCCACCACATGACCCTTCCCCAGGAGGAAACGCTGAAGGTTGCATTTCGTTAGCCCCGTCTTTTTCCCCCCACCATGGGAACTTTCATCATTTACTCAGGGCTCCTAAAACCTTGGTACATTTCCACCAAAATTACCCCCACAACCCCAAATTTTTCCCTGGAAAAAGTACCTCGTAGGGGGCCAGGACTTCTCAGATTCCCTGGAATTCTTGAGGGGGCGGGGCTGTGGGCTGGAGAGCACTGATTGGTGGAATACACTTTTCCGGTGACTTGAAACGAGTCTGTGGAAGAATAGCTGACAAGATGGACACACTGAATGTCGGACACACGCCAAAACAAATTCATGAAAAATTGAAGAAGTTTAAACGACAGTAGTAGATCTTTGTCGGACCTTTTACCCCTCCCCCATATGTCATCAGCCTGATTTTTGAATTTTCCAGAATTTTGTGGCATGGTAGAAATGCAACCCACACAGATTACACAAAATCAAAGCAATATAAATTCCGGGGATTAAATGTTCCAGAAAGAGGGACTGTTGACATAATTATGAATGACGAATAATAAACTGGATCTTCACCTCAGGGCTGCGCAGCCCCAACCATTAGGACCAGCAAATCCCTCCAGTTTGAGAGGGATGGCGGTCAACTGGAGACCCACAATGCAGCAGGCCCTTTTTTGAGTTTGCAGACACGCACTCAGACTGCTCCTTAGCCCGTCAAACCCTAATAAAAACATTCTCTGCACCAAACCCCCCCCTGTGGTCGGGTGCAGGAGATGACTGATGATGCCGGATCGCGATTGCAGTCAAAACAAATTCCTGGCCAAGTTTAGTCTAATAAAGGACCACGTCACATGTAAAGTTGTGGCTGATTTCTAATAGTTTCACCAGCCGTGTTTGGTTTTCGTACCTGAAGAAAAAAGAAACGTCCATTACTGTTTGGTCTTTGGCGGTTTTCTTCTTCTCGGTCGGTCGGAGAGCCTCATGAACTGACCACTCGGGCCGTCTTTGGTTTATTTTGCCAGAGTCATCGGTGCATTTTTTCCCCCTCATCGTTAAAACACATTTCTTAATAAACTCCAGAGATCTGTTTAATCTGGCCAGAGTTTAATCTCCCTAATCCTATGCTGGCTTGTCTGTGGTCTTTGGAAAGGTGTGCCGAGGATGATAGGGCTTGCATATTTTGATGTGATCCTATTTCTTCATTTCCTGCAGTGGCTGGGAACACGAATGCAGCGAGACCAGACGTCAGATAGAGAAAAGCAATTTGTCAGGATCATTCCTCATCGAAACGGGATGATTGGAGGTCCTTGGCATCGTCCCTGGACTGTCTGCTGTCAGATCTACCTTCCATACGCGGATAAACGGGGGCGAAGCTGTTCCACAGGCATGTCAGCGGGGGTATCTATGCAGGTGGTCACTCAGGTGCCAGCTGTGCGTCGCCGTTTATGCAAAATCAGGCCCACGCTTCCACCAGCAGCGGATATTTTCTCATGCTTCCAAGATAGCGCGTCAACAAAAGGCCCGTGGCTGCAGGGCGCACTGGACGAGCCAAAGTAATATTAACTATCACGAAATTATGTGCGCTGGCGTGGCTTCCAGACGTTCAGGGAGGATGTTTGTCAGAAGGAAGCTTTTTTTGTGTGGTTTCTCAGGTGCTCAGTGCGCCTAAGGTTATTTTTTTTTAGTCTGAGCCCAGTATCGGGGTACGGCGCAGCGCCGGCGCTCAGAGCGCCGCCATGTTTGTTGCCTAATGGGGGGATTGAAATTTCAGGAATTGACACTGTGTTAATGCGCGCAACTTTTACAAATTACCAAACTAACCACAGCGGCTCCGCTCTATTCTGGTGCCCGGAATTAATAGACCTGCAAAGGAAATGCAGAGGAAAAGGATAATTTGTTACAGATTTCAACTTGGCAGAACCAAACCTCCAACCAAAAAATGTCAAAACAACAAATTCAGCGTTGAAGGCTTTTTTAAATACGAGATTGAATTCTTAAAGTAATGAAACACTGCTTAAACCAATATCCTGAAGCAGTTTATCTTTAAAGTATGTTATTGTAGCTTCATGCTAACTCATATTAGCACAAATTAATGGTTTTCCAATGCTTAGCTTAGCATGTTCCTAAACAATCCCCAATTTTGATCCGCTTGTTTTCCCGGTGTGTACATTTCAGCGTCCTTGTTGTTATTCTGTGACTTGTAACATAATTCTGTCAAGCAGAGCAGTTCCGACAACAATGAGCGCGAGATTCCGTTACACCGACTTGTGTTTTACTCCACAGAACATTCGCTCGCGTTCTGCACAACAGCGATCCTGTTTCTGTGTTTCTATGTAACAAGTATTGTTTAGCGTGAGGTTGCCAGCAGCAGGTTAGCACCTACTCAGCTGCACTAACATGATACGCGTTCACCTCCATTGGGGATATTCTCTGCATGTTCTATTTATGGATAAGGAGTAAAACGACACTTCGCCCTCAAACCCCTCCATCAAAAAGGAAGAGAATCGTCTCAGAGGATGTGCCGGATGGATTGAGGCAAAAGACGGGGGGAATGAGATGTACGCACGACTCAAAAATGCAGCAACACAGGTCAACAGACATGCAGTTGCTGCTTATTTGCTGGTTTAAAACAGAATTTGGGACGGGGAAGAAGAAAATCAGAGTATCTTGATGGTGGAAACTTGCCGAGATTTGAGATGAAGCAGCCGATCAGATCAAGAAGCACAACGCCATATGCTTGGCTGTGCTTTCAAACAAGGAGTTCTCTCTCTTTCATTCCATAAACAGTTATCACAGGGCAGATTTGAACATGTCTGCGCATTTAATTTACGCTCTGAACTCATCCAAACTCAGCTCGCCGCCTAGATGGTGGAATACGCGACGCTGTTTCCTTTTTAAGATCAGATGAACCACAAACTCCTGCTTTTTATGGCTCCCCTCCACAGGGGCTCCCAGCTGTTCTCCCAAATGTGCCCGGGCGGGAGGGTTTCAGAGCGGCTGCCCTTCTACGAGCGCACAAACATGACCTCAGACAACTCGCATCCACAAAGGCTGACTGTTTCAAATGCCATCGCGCAGTCTGGCGGAGCAAAGCCGAACAGGGCTGCAAGCTTTATTGTACTCTGGTGGCAGAAACTAACTGTCTGAGACTCAGGACATCATCAAACCAATGATAGAGGACGAATTTGGGGTTCAGTGCTCAGTAGACAAATAATTCACCATTAGTTTCAAAGCTATTTGCATATGCAAAGTTGGTCCAGGAGCTTAATCTGTAAATGCATAATAGTCATATTCAATAGTTGTGGGATTTTCAAACTAATTTCTCTCAGGCACAAGCCTACAAACAGCTGGTAGAGCAATGTTGAGTAATGGTTATGCACTTTGGCAGTACTATAAGCTCCGACAATCTCTTTTCAGTTCTGCAAACCTTTCTGTAACACCCCAGGACACCCTTTGAGCCATGAGTGGGTAGAAGGTTCTCATGCAAGCTGACTTCTCCATCACTCTTTTGCAGAATATGGCACTTTCCGCTGAGACATCGGAGGTTTGGCTCAGGACGCAGACGTAGATCACGGTTAGCTCGCCGGCGGTAGCTTCCCCCGCTCCAGCGGCTGGGAACTGTGGGAGTTACGAGCTGTGAGTACTGGCCCAGTTGAGCTCAGACTGGCTGCTTTATACACACACACACACCAGGAGCTCTGTTTCTCCAAAGGTGAGAGGAAACGGGCAGCAAATGATGTCCTTCACCAAAACATACATTTAGATTCTGATTTCCCAGGATAAACACGATACATACCCGCTGTACATGTGTATGTTCCAGGATTATGAGCGTGACAGTGATTTGATTGTGATGTAAATCAACAGAGAAGTGAAATATATTAGTTTGGGATTGAATATCAAATCTGCATTTATGCTAAAGAAACAGTGCAGACAGTGTTTACACAATCACCGACCGTCAAACGCAAACCATGAAATCATTTTCTATCCTTTTTTTGTGGGGTAAAATATAAACCTTTAGCTCATTTCCTACAGAGTCGGGGTCTGTCAGTGTCTCACTGAAAAGTAGTATTGGGAGAAATTAATTGGGATTCCAGAAGCATTTGTATCTTTTTGCGGTAGCTGCACGATATTGGGCTACACGTTGAGAGAGAAAACATACTCTTCCTCCCCCCCAACGAAAGACCTGGATCCTTGTGTTTTCACATGGCTCAATAAAACTACATAACCCGTGCTGTAAATTGCGGCTGTCACGTAAAGAAAAAGTGTGTAAAGTTTGCTTTTCAAACATTTGTTCAGCACACACGCGTGCCAAATCTGGGTATCTGTCACTGTGAAGCGTTGTTAGTTTTTCATCTCGCTGTGCCTTCCCCTCTCATCCTGCGGTGACAGCGACTGGATTAATGTGTGTGTGGCTGCCCAGAAGACCCTCTACTGTACCCTCCCTGCAGAGCTTGTCACAGGGGCTGATGTATTCCCCTCCGCTGCCCCCTCTCCCCTCTTTATGATGGAAACTGATACAAACGCAGTGATAGGGTTTCGGGATAAATTATTCACGCTTCCAGTTCCCTCTGACGCCGTTCCATTTCTTAGAGGACGTACACGCTACAAATGGATCGCTTTTTTTCACTATTTTTTTTTAGTCAGCCCTTTTAATTGATCCGTGGCAAAGACAACACCCGCGCGTCGGAGCGAGTGGAGATGGCGAGAGTTCGGCGACTAACACGCGGCGATTCCTGCCGGCGGCCTGTAGCGCGAGGCATTAGGTGCCTTAAGATTTAGTGTCTGGTAAATGAAATGGCTGTCCACCGGCTGCAGCGGCGGCACATCAACAGAGCGCGGGGCCTAATGGCTCTACCATCTGGCGGGATCGGCCTTTAATTGAAAAGAATTTCTGGACTGGAGGGGAAGAACTGGACCAAGTCTACCAATCCCCCAAGAGAGGGAAGTAATGAAAAGAAAATAACTTCTCTCCTCTTTAGTGCCTATGGAAGCCATAAAGAATAACAGGACGCGGTGATATAACAGACACGCTGCCACGGTGAGTGGGTGAATAACTTTCATATTACAGCCGACCATCTGCTAAGATGGTTTTCGGAGCGAAGAAGCCAATTGGATTAAACGTTATAGCCACTTTGCTCACCGTGACTTTTGGGACGACCTTCTGGTGGCGGTTCTTGAAGCGATTCTTTGTCAGATTTATTTAGACGTGAAAGATGTGTTTTTACTTTTGTGCTCGACACACCCACTCCGCACTCCCACGTTTTCTTTTTTTTTCTCTTAAAACAAACACACGGGCGAAGGGGATGGCAGACATCCTGGAGGCCATTGAGGATAACTGATGAGTCTAGCAGGACCGAAGGCGGAATAACAACGCGCAACTTTAATGTGGCTTTCACCTTTGGAATCCGCTGAGTCCCGGAAACCGCCTCTCATGCGTCTGTGGCAGCTAATTCAAGTCGAGCAAATCGGACGCAAACGTTCAAAAAAAAAAAAAAAAAAAAAAAGGGACACGCATTTTGTGCTGCGTAGAAAAACAAAACCAGTTGTTCGACAACCAATAACCCCAGAAGTCAAGGGTAACCTTGAAGGCCGCCTCAACAGTCTGCGAAGAAAATTTGGAAATTTGTCTGGGAATCTTGTGCGAATGCCTGTGAACACGCTAACAGTGGAAACAGTGTCTTTTTCAGCTGATTGCATCCCTGAGTCTTTTATACGTCACGAGTTTATGGAGAAGATTTCCATCTCCCATTATAGCGTTAACCCTTTACTGCAATAAAAGACAAAGTTCGCATCCAATGGAAGCAAAACCAAGAAATTTTGATGGACCCTGCTCACATGTGGTCCTGCCTGAGGAACAACCTTTCAACTAAAATTAGCATTCAGCCCTTTTTTTTTTGTTTCTCCAATTTTCTATATGAACCAATCCCATATTGCCTCAGTTGACAAGCGTGTATACTGGATGAGGTCATTGGCTAAATCGTTTTAAGCACCCAGTGGACTCACCCACGCCCAAGGTAAACAGATATAGATACCAAAGGTAAACAATAAAAAAGTCAGACGGAGGCAACATCAATGCGCCAGCAGCTGGAATAAAAACAAGGGCGATAATCGCGCTAACATCTATTTTTCCACGTCTGAGGTGTTGAAATAAGCCAGACAGGCCCTCTTTGAGAATTCTGCGAATGCCTGTTGTGTGCTTTGGCGCGCGTTACTTTGCGTCGCATCGACGTCGAGGCACATTTGCGCAGGCAGAGATTTCAGTCCGGCCCGGACGAGACAGCCAGTCACGTCAGAGAGCTGCCGTGCAGGCTGGGAAATTAATGTCTTGTGAGTTGAAGGGGTAAGAACGCCGTCACTCAACCTTGTGAGCTGAAAGGAAAATGCTGTCTAAGAGGCAGACGCATGACAAGGAGTCAGATCCATTTTCACATCACAGATACAAGGCTGGACAAATTGCACATGGGTAAACCATTTTGTTAGAACAATAGCCAGGAATAGACCGTGTGTGTGTATGTGTGTGTGTGTATGTGTGTGTGTGTATGTGTGTGTGTGTGTGTATGTGTGTGTGTGTGTGTGTGTGTGTGTGTGTGTGTGTGTGTCTGCAGACAGCCAGGCCTGGGTCACAGCTTGGCCACTGACACAGACGCCATCAGATCAGATGACAACACTTCATAATATTGACACGTTCACAGCAGGAGCTGCGCTATGCTGACGATACACTGCTTTCACCCCAGGCCAGCTTCAAGAACGCAAACAGCCCAGTCAGTGGGCAAAAACAGAAAAAAAATGCAAATGTGTGTTGTCTTATAATATGTAAGTTTGCATTCAATAGCTCCCTATATGTTGAAACTTTTATGGACACAATTATCAGCTAATCAAACCATCAGAATGTTACCATACTTAAACAATTATATGGTTTTGCAGTTACTCTTTTGTAAGTATGTGAAATGGTTGAATAAACTGCCCCCAAGGAAAAGGTCAGCTTGCCCAAGGAAAATTTGTTTGGCATTTGGAGGACAAGTGGCGTAATTATGACGTTTCACGGCCCAGAGATGATTCAAACCCTGTCTCGAACCCCCCCTCAATTACGGGTGTGAAGTAAAGTGGTCCAGGCCGAGCCAATGAGAGTGGCCTCCCCCGGCTTCGGTGCTCTTAAGCAAACATGCCAGTCAGACATCAATGGGAAGTGTCTCTGTTTGAGCACGTCTGACCTTTTCAGCCTGTGCCCACCGAGAACACATCAGCACGTCTTAGACATTCGACGGTAATCGCTAACACCCACCGAGCTCGCCCACGCAAATTACATCGTAAACCCGGCGTGACCTCTTCAGGTGTCACCGCTGGCTGAGCGCAGCCAATCCGCAGAGCGTGACGGACAGATGCACTGAACGCTAAAGCAAATAAAGTGGACGGTGGTTGTGGGGGGTGGAAAAAAGCGAGGGTAAATAAGAGCGGCGGAAAGAGAGCGTAAAGGAGAGACGATATAGGCCAGAAGGATCGTTATGCTGGCATGACAGAATGTGACAGAGGATCCGGAGAGCGGGAGCTCGGGGAATCCCGACACAATAATGCTGATGGCAGGAGCTAAAGCCCTGATTTAATCACAGCCATCACCCACCTCCCAACAGGAAATCACACAAGGGATATCAATGGCTGCTGAGCGCCCCCTCCTCGACTGCTTCAGGGCCGAGCACATCTGTCAGTCACTGGGCTTTGATGGCGGAGGGCTGGGCACTTCAGCAACCTAATCTTAGTAGAATGTAGCCACATCTGCAGACCCCAACTTTCATATGTAATCAGAGTTCACCTGCAAAATTTGGTTATAAATAACATGTAATCATCTGCATATAGAAAAAAAAAGAGTTTGCTCCACTGTCAGTTACCATGACAGTTTTATTCCTTTTTTTCCCATCTGTTTCCAGATAAATATTGGCAGTTTAACCATAAAAGCTGCCACCTTTTGACCGTGACACCATTTTTACGAAACACATGTCTACTGTCGGAAAACAAATCACAGAGAATTAAGGCTATTTGATGGCAACGTCAGTCTCAAACCAGGAAGCCCCCCTGATTTTAACCAGAGCTTTTTTTTTCACATCTCACGCAGGCCTGGCTTTAAATCATATGTAATCATGTACATGCACACAAATTCACATGCACACATCTCATCATGTCAGCCAGCGGTACCGGGGCTTGACAGGTAACGGTCCTGTGGTCTGGATACCAATCAGCGTCGGAAAAATGTTTACATTCCAGCCGGGCTGCACGCTTTGCTCCTCAGGTGAATGTATAGATTGCTTGACCACAATTAAGATCTATCGAAATGAGGCAATTTTACTCAGTGGACACACACCAACACAGTCGCACGTGGCAGCGTGGGTGCAGATCACTGCTTAGGCAATGCACAATGTCAGCTGTCTGTTAACTTGACTTGTTTTAGATATCATGGTGGATCTTCTTCATGTTCTTCATGAATCTTTGTTTCCTCTCTCAGTTTCAGTAACACACACAGGTTAAATTATTCGTGCGTGTGTTTATGCTCCTGTGTGTCAGCCCCCTGACAGCCTTTGCTCCCGGCACAAAGAGGTTGTTTTCCTGAAGGCGTCCACACATCGACGTTCCTCTTTTAGTTGCAACCCCTTGCGATATTTACATGTTTACGCTCACAATTTCCATCTGTTGTTTCTGGAATAATCAGCTGCAGGGGCCTGGAGGAGCAGCGCCTGTAAATCGCACTCAGCTTGGGTTTCATGATTTTGGGGGGGTTGGGTTGGGGGTAGTGGGGCTCGGTCTGATTATGCTGAACTTGGGACGGCAGTGGGGGTGCGCTCTCAAGGTTTCTGGAGGAAAGCAGGGGCTCCTGGGACGAGTGAGGGTCGGCTCTTTTGGAGAAGCCTCACTGGGGTGGGAACAGTCAGCCGGACACAAGCGGCCTGGTCTAAACTCACTAATGGGTTTCAGACACAAACTCCAAAAACACACCAGTTTAAAAGATATAATACCTTACGTTAAAATACCAGATGTTTATTTTTGTTCACAGACAGTATTTCTGAACTTTTAGACATTACAGGAATGTGATTAAATATTCTAGTATTATAGTCAGAGTAGATACAAACTTGATTTTGCAGCATTTTTCTTCATGCTTTTCCTCATGTTTGTCTCATTTATATATAAGAATGTGGACACTTTTTTAGTTACACACTGCATATTTCGTGTAATTTCAAGTACATTTGTTGTCTTTTGTAGTTGGAATAAGAAAAGCAATGACATGCAATCCAATACTACATACAGAGATTTATCAGAAGCACATGTAAAAATGTACTCTGGCTTTAAATTTCAAATTCCAAAAGTCCAAAGTGAGAATTTTAACACATTTTTTTTCCAGTGTTCAAACATTCAGTGTTGAACTTGCTGATAAGACCAAATACAGAGTATTAATTAAAACTGCATGTCTTCCATGACTTTCCCAAAACTCACGTCATTCAAAATACTTACTACATAAAATCTATGCATTTACTTGTGTAGAAGTACTTAACTACAATTTATTTTGTGTTGTTTAAGTGAAACCAGTAGAATGAAACACATCATATCCTGTAGAAACACTGAGTATAATGATATTTTATCAAAGTAGCAGAGGAATGGCTATGTGTTACCAAATGGAATGCTAAATAATCATTCATATGTCAAAGATAAACTATTACTACTGAGAAGCAAAGCTGAGCCCCCAGAGGACAAATGGGAGCTGGAAGAGAAAGGGTTATACTGATGACTGTGTGGATAGAGGGGAAAAAGAAAGCAAAGAAACAGGCGGGATGAAAGGATGTGTTGGTCCCTTGTGATGTGGCTGCAGACGTACTGGGTCCCAGCGTCAGCGCGGCCCAGCGTCGGGTTTCCCCCCGGCCGGAAGTGGCGCGTTTCCCCTAGCGACAAGCTCTTCCTGCAAAATAAAGAAATCATTAGAAAGATGACAGCTGGGCCGGCTGACAGAAAGCCTGAGGGGGGGTGGGGGGGGGTGTTCGGCCTCGGAGATCTGCCACCCAGCATTAGCCAGCAGTCTCTCTGCCTCGCCACCGCCTCCTTCGGCAAGTAAACAACGGCGCTGCACCGTGGTTCTCGAGGAGATCCCGGCTCTCCGTGTCACACTCCATCTTGTTTCTAATTTTTCTTTTTCTATCTCTCATCTCAGTGTGCTTGTCTGACACTTGGGCTCGCGCTTGCACACATCCTCCCCGGCTTCTCCAGGGCCCCCCGGGGGACGATGGCCGGCCAGCAAACCTCTCAAATATTCTGACACGCAGACCTCCAAATCTCGCATAGGGAGTCTGGGGCTAAAGGCCCCGGGCTCTGGTGGTGACCCCGGCAATCACGGCGTGTGGCAGTCACACTGGGGCCTCGGCTCCGCGGCCTTCTGGGAGCAAATTCCAGCCCGAAGTCTTCCACAAGCATTTCCTCCAAAAAGCCATCGCTTACTTCTGCCTGCCAGAGAAATGCAGCCAAAGAGCCAGAGGACTTAAGGACGCATTAGGAAAGCTCCCCTGAAAACCATCAGCGCTTAACCTCAGCTGAAACGATGACACTGTAGGGAAGATATTCCAAAGCTGATCCCAGAAATGAACTCATCCTCTGTCCGAGAACCTACCGCAGGTAAGGGTTGAGGCAAACGATGTGATCTGTGCTTCAGGTGACGTCTGCGTTTTCTTCTTTTTAGGTTTTAATGTCCAGAGATTTTATCATCGAAGAGAAGGGAAAGCCGGCCTCAGGAGACGGTCACTGAGTGTGCTTTAAAAACTGCTTCCAGTACTCAGCAGGCGGCAGAATCTACAAATGTAACGTAAGTGTTCAGAGGTCACGTGGTGTTTGAGAGCTTTCAGATTAGAGTGCGACGATGCTGCCGCATGCTCGGATGCTGCACTTCTGGTTGTCTTAGCCCTTCCAACTAAACCAAGATGGCATTGAAAGTCTCGCCAAGCACCACTGTTCACGTCAGTATGGCACTTTAGATTCCCCTAAATCGGGCTTCACTGTGGGGCTGCAGCAGCACATATGATAGTAGGTGTGGCGCCGTATAGGGTGACATCATCGCAGCTCAACACAGAACAGCAACTCACAAAGAAAATCTAAACGCAACATGGCAAAATAAGTCATGCTGTAATTTAACAAAGCTGTGTGTGTGTGTGTGTGTGTGTGTGTGTGTGTGTGTGTGTGTGTGTGTCTATGTATAGGGTTCTACCCACAATGGGTATTCTGCTGGGGAAGTGCGGACATTTTAGGAAGTTGTTTTTTTTACTGTGTGTGTGTGCGCGCGCGCGCGTGCGTGTGTGCGCGTATGTGCGCGTGCGTGCACGCGGACGGGTAATCATCAAACATGACACAGCCTCACGGACACCTCCAGGTGCCCCGGCTCTGTTGCCGTGGCGATTAGGAATGACATAGGTTAACACCTGCTAGCGCTCACTCATGGAGATTAATGTGGCTGCGGAGCAAGACAAACACACGCACACACACACACGCACACGCGCACGCACACGCACACACACACACACACACACACACACATACATGAACGTAGAGACCCAAACACAGGCGCAAACACATCGGACCCCCGTCCCCTCTAATGGAGACTGATAAAAGACAGGCTCCATCTCTCGCGCGAGCCACGTTGGCCTTTTCCGCGCGCTGCTGCGTTTAGGGACGCGGGCGCATGACTAAGAAGCAGGACGATGTTTTCCCTGCTTTCTTACACCCCCCCCCCCGCGACTCTGCGACAGAAGGCTGGTGGCAGCAGAAGGTCACTGCAGCCTGGGCGCGATATTAAGTTACGGGCAGTCGCGCGGAGAGGTCAGCGCAGCTGACAGGTACGCAGATGTCGGCTGATGCGGCTCCAGCAGATGCTGACAGCCAGAACGATAATAAAGGCCGATGAAAGGGCCGAGGGGCGATCAACAGGTAAAGACACTCTTTCCCAAATCCCCGACGAGACCAAGACGTGCAAGCCGATCCAAAGTGCTGTGAGGCTGTTGACACATGGCGGATCATTTCCATTGCGGATGGCTGAGTCGCGGCCAGACTGATTTACACATACAAACGAGGCTGACGTCGGCGGGTCGGTGGGAGGCAGAGATTTCCCCTTTGTGCCCTTTTAGCTGGCGCTGAACGCGCACGGTGACACTCGCGTCGAAGCCTACGATTTACCCCCCCAAGAAAAACGACGCTAAAAACGTTCTCTCGACCCCACCAGCAACACGGCGCTGCTGAAAAAGTTATTATGCGTGCTTTTGTGGAAATTTGGTCCAAGAACCTTTTACCTGTGACCCCCCCGACAAATGTTTTTCATTGTGCCTTCGCAGCCCTGAGCCTGCATGGGACTGCGACTGCGGCGGTGACTGTAAAATCCGTTCAGGGCGTAAGCCTTTAATGACGACGGGATGCTGAGGTAAGGCAGGTAAACAGCGGCGGATTTGGGGCGACTGGAGCACACGTGGTTCCGTTTATCTGACTTGTTTGCCTATAGATGTTTTCACTTTGTTTTGTTTTTTTTTTGTTTCCCCCCCCTCCCCTCCTCTTTATCCCCGTAATAGCAATTTATATGCGCTATTAGAGCGTAGTCACTGTGTCGTTTGTGACGGAGGTGGTCTGAAGACCCCTTTTGTGGTGCTGAAGGCCAGGATGTGGGGTTCCTAATGCGCCCATGCGTCGCTGGGCGGATTCCAAAGCTGCTAATTATGACTGCATTCATCTTCCCGCAAAAGTTGTCCTGCGTGGAGAATCCGCGGATGCATTTAATTTGCATAGCTGGTGTGTGCGAGCCTCTTCCGTTTGCACCGTCGTCTCCATTTCCCCGCGTGATGTCATGTAAACTGGAACGCTTTAGCGGGGAGGGTGTTTCCCATCCACAATCAAACGCTGCAGGAATCGTACAAATGCAGCAGATTCCCGGTTAATGCGCACCGACCGCAGCACTGTAACACAAGCAGAGCAGAGGGGGGCGATCTGCTCGTGATTATCAGCCGAATCTGAGGAGGAACTGCTGTCACTGTGCTGTCACGCGATTCTCAGCTCCCTCAAGAATGGCACAAAACAAAAATAATCCCTTCGGTCTTTTGTTGGAACCAACCCCGTGGGTCACATGTCCTGATTCCAGAGTTCCTGGAATATTTGTGTACTTGATAGACCCTTTTTTTTTTTTTCCCACTGAATGAGGGAACAACAGAGCCTGGAGGTGTAAAAATAGCCTTTAGGCTTCTGCGTGCATTGTTTGGTCTCTCAATACCGAAAGGGAGGAGCGAGAGAAGCCGAGGCTGGGAATCACCCAAGGGGCGAGGGCGGAGAGGCGGAGGGACGCGGGCAGACAAAGTCCGGGGCGACATCTTAGTGTCAGCGTCGCCTATTTAGAGGAGGAGGAGGAGGCCGTATCGGTGACACGGAAGCGCTGCGGGGCTGCGGGGCTCTGTGATTGCCGCCAATGCAGAGAGGCGGGAAGAGGCCTCGGCGCCGACAGTAGCAGACAATGTCACACTTGTCGCTCGTGGAAGACGTTGCCCCGTTTCGCTCGGTGACGGGTGTCGATTCGCCGATGGGGAAAGACGTGGAGAGCGCCGATTACTCTTCGTTTCTTGGGACAAAATGTGGACAAAATCCTCAATGATGCGTCCTGATTATTCATGTAATATGAGGACACAACGGCAAATAGAATTATGTATGTAGTGAAATTTATAAGGTTAATTTCTGAGGTCAAGAGGTCAAACTGATGTTCATTCAAAACAGAATATATGCAATTTATTCAATTTAATATAGTTATAGCACAAACATCTGGAATATAGGCTGGAACTCCAGGATGAAATCCATATAATTGGATCTTTATTTTGCAGAGTGTGTTTTAAAGAGACTCCAATAAAATATTGAAGCAATGAAGTTGAGCAACCTGAACAGTTGTATATCGGATCCACGCAGCTTTTCTGCTTTAAAACGCAGTCTTTTTTTAATACTTTGTGATCCTAGAGTTATCATAGAAGATGTAGAGCTTCTGATGCGTGAACACCACGGATGAGGGTGAGTGAATCGTGGATGATCCAAGAATCTGATCCAGGTTCCTCCGGGTGCTCTGCAGAGTCTCCAGTGGGAACACCCAGGACAGTTTCCAAATGCAGCAGTTGTTCCTGCCCCGTCCTAACGAAACTCATAGAAAACATGGCAGTCCCCGTCTTTACTCTTTTTCAGGTGTGAGCCTCTTTTTTTTTTTTCCCTGAAATCCAGGATGGGCTCCCCTCCAGTCATTCTGGTGGTCGTACATTTTCCTATGACAGAGTATGATTTAGAGTAATGGATGTATTTAGCAGCGATATTTCTTAATGGAAACAGCCTAATTGCGACCGCAAATAACTATAGGCCTTCACGACGGATTAAATATACAATAGCAGAAAAAGGCCAGGCGTGCATTTTTGAGATGTTGGAAAAGTGAAACATGTGCTGTTCTCAGCAGGTTAAAAACGTGGAGCGGGAGAGAGAGAAATGCTTTGTCACTTTAGATTTCACAGCGCCGGTTTGAGCTGCGAGGCGGCTGGTTTGGATTTGAAAGCCCTCGACTTCCAGGGAGGAAAACAAAAAGCAAATATTTGTTTTGTGGTTTATTGTGTTTTAATATGGCAGCAAGACGAGATGCAAATTGAACGCAGAGCCGAAAGACGCGGCGGCCCGGAATCAAGGCAACGGATCCGTCTCTTCCTCCGAGGAAGATTTGTGTTTTTGATTACTGCCCACTTTGATTATTTGAGTTTTAATCTTTTTTGATTAAGTTATCCTGAGATAGATTCCACAGGAAATATCAGGGTTTGTTTTTTTGGGGGGTTTTTTTTGGGTTTTTTGTTTTTTTTTCAGCATTCTCAAAGGCTTTGGGAGATGATCTCTCTGGCACAGACTTCTTCTCAAAGGGAATAAAAAACACAAGAGTCTCCCACACAAACAACTACACACTCCCCGCAGCGGTATGGATCATTTCAAATAAGGCCCTGAATCGAAAACCAAGTACGCGGTGTTATTAATAGTGTCCAGGCAACGCTTAAGTGGCAGGTATAGCGAGATGAGGCCGCGTGGGACCGCCGATTGTGAGTGAAGGCCCGCAATCATCATTCATCACCAGTCAGCGCAGCCCTGACAGTCGCTGGCTGCTAAAATTGAATCTCAAGTTTGTGTCCTATTTTGGTTCAGGAGGAACAGGTGATGTGCTGGGCCCGCCACGTTCCCTCGCCCTCCACACCACCACCCCCCCTCGGGGCTGTTAGCGAATGCAATGACAACATAGTTTTCCAAGAAAAGGCTGGCGAGGCTAAAGAGGGCCCCTCCGTCCCGCAGATCGATACCCGATTGGCCGGCGGCCGCGTCCGCCGTTCGCGGGAAGGGAACGCCCAGAATGCGCCTCGGCCAAGAGGCAAAAAAAAAAAAAAAAAAAACCCCACTCAAATTAGGCAAATCCTTTGTTCCTGATGTTGAAGGGGGAACTGGAACAGCAGCGCACACCTGGGCGCACCTGTCCGCTCCCAGGGCGCATTCCTCCCGGCCCACCATTTACATGCAGGTCACGTCCCATTCAAATGTCTCCATCTAAACAGGGGCGCGTTTCAAAACACGCTCCCTCAACCGACTTTCGCCACTGTCCGGCGATTTGTTTAAAGCCCCCCACCCCCCGCAAAAGAATTGGAAATAATCAAACGAGGGCCGGGCTCCAGTCTCTAAATCTTTACAGCTTACTGTCACAACGGAGAACCCAAATGTGGATTTTATTGCCTGCCAGACCCTCCTGGGCCGTCGGCCGTCTCCGGACCTATTTCTGGAAGCCGTTTACTTCCTGTTAGTCAAAGCCGGGTCGGGATCAAGGCAGATAATGCCGCAGCGCTGTGACAAAATAGTTGTTATTTGCCTGGCACGTGGCCCCCGGACTTCCCTGCAATCTTACAATTACTTCTGCCATGCGGATGATTACAGGGGGAGCAACAGATACGCGCAAGCAAATTATAGTCTAATCTGGAATGCTCGGATTTGAATACCGGCACGCTTAACTAAAGAGCATGCTCGAGAAGGAATCATGGGAGAGGGGGAAGGTTCCACGTCACTGGTTTTCCTGGAATATTAGTCCAGATGTATATTAAACGTAATGAGGCTAAATTCATATGTTTTACTGTAAATGTTGCGCAGAAGACCCCGAGAGCCGCGTCCAGTGGCTGCGCTCTCCTGTGAAAGTGATCACGTCTTTACGGCTCCCGTCGCTGCTCTTTACAGATCCGTTTCCCAGAGGTATTTGATGGGGAGCGCCAAGGAGGGGAGGAAGTGCGGGTCCGCAGCCCCTCCGTGTTAACAATGGCTCTCCTCAGACCCCCAGTCCCGGGCCCAGCCAGTCATGAAACACCGTGGAGATGTTATTGACCTCAAGGTTAACTCTCCTCAGGTAAGCCGGGGCAGATAATGGACAAAGAGCAGTTCTTTTACAGGTGGGGTGACACGGCATATCCGCGCGGGGCAGCTCCTCTCGCATTGACAGATTTTCTAATTCACTGCAGATTCCCATAAAAGTGGGTGGCCAGGGCCTGCTCCGCTCCAACAGAGGGCCCATTCATGCTGGGTGGGATGGGGGCCCGTCCAAATTAACCTGGATTAATTTAAAAAAGAGCGAAGGACGCCTTACATCCGAATAAAATGAAGATCAATAAATTAAACGGCAGGGTCGGGATGTCAAGTTGCGGCGATGATCGACTGACATACGGAAAGCTTCATTCTTTGGCCAAGAGCAGGAGACGAGGGGGGGGGGCGGTGAGCCTTAATTACTTTATTCCGAGGAAAAGAAGTGCTTCCATGCCTCTCTCTTTACATGCTAGAGTTGCACTGCTATAAACACACTCATGTCAGGGAAGAATGCTCATTACTTCTCTCATTTGGAATTAGTTACTGCAACAGGAAAGTCATCAAAGTAACCGCCAGGAGATTTTTTATTATTATTGTTGTTTATATTCTGCTCTAAGAGTTATTGTTTAATGTGTGATTTATGTCTGGCTTGATGTTTTTCTCCACTTAGGTTCTGATTGTTGCATTCTTCTATACAGAATGGAAACTTGTGCATGTTATCCATGGATGTTCCCACATGGAAATATGACGTTAGCTCGCGCAACAAGTGTGTGAAAAGGAGGAATAAAGGTGCCAGTGCAGAGTTAACCCGAACCACAGCGTGTCATTCGGGACATTATCAATTATCCAGTGAGGGCGGCCTTGTGAGGAAGCCATCTCATCACTCAGCATTAATATCTTAAGAGTGTCTGCATGGGAATGACGTCGGGGGCGACGGAAAAAGGCCCTAAGGAACGAGCAAGTGGCCCTGGCCTGAGCTGTTAGCAGATTAAAGGGACAACAAAAGGTCGTACGGAGTTTGAGATGTCATCGAATCAAACTTTTACATAATTTAAATAGCTTTAATCAACAATAAGTTAATATTTCTTTACTTAATTCTACTGATAGCATTGCCTTCATTTACTGTCAGAAAATTAACAATAAGCAAAAGTAAAGGTTTTAATTGATTCTCTTAAAACAATACAAAATCATTCAATATGAATTAGATATGCAAATCAAAAAAAACAATTTCAACGACTTAAGGAAGACTAAATGTTATTTCATTGGTAGATTTGGATTGCCATGCTGTTTGTATCAATCAGATTTCTGGAAAAGATGATTGAAAATCAATTATTTGTGCTGGTAAACACAGAATTGACTTATGACTACAGGAAATAGAGTAAGATATTGACATTGTTCTTTTTTCCACCCTTCCATCCTTTCATTATAGGTGCTGCAGCTTATCCCAGCAGCCCTGAATAGTCTGGAGCTTTTTGGACAACAGAAGCCCGAGCTGCACTCAAACCCACAACCTAGGTGCCATGAGGTGATTTTTTATTGGAAAATGTATTTTTTTATTCAAAGAGCAACATTAAGAACACAGAAAGTTGTTAAAGTCATGTGCAACAGCCCCAACATCTGGTCCTTCTGTCCATTTCTGCCAGTTTGTGGTAGGTGGGCATCAGGGGCTTCCTAAATGAAATACCAACCCCGTCACTGAGGCAGCGCCGCAAATATGCCAACAGGATACTTCCTCAGATTAGCAGGGCTGTTTACACAGTCCCCTGGTAATCTGGGCCACAGGGGACATACCTGTACTGTGTCAGAGGCAGAGCTAGAGTTACACAGCGGGACCAACCAGCCACGACGGCCCACACCAGAATACGATCCAGAGGGTCCGGCGGGACTGGCCCGGCTCCAGAGGGGTTGGCAGTGGGTACAACTGGCCTTGTCTCCTGCTGCCAGACAAGAGGTAGGGCAGTGTGTGTGATTGTGTGTGTGTGTGTGTGTGTGAGCGCTTGTGTAACCTGGCGGTGGGAGGGGCATATGGGCCGGCACCTCTGCATCCTTCCTTCCTCTTCTTGGTTTTTTTTTTTTTTTTTTTTTCCAAGGGGGGAAATACTTCGGTAATTGGCTCGTCCACGGGTTTAAAACTAGCACTGTCCGTGCACACAGAGAGAGGAAGTTTTCTCTCAGGTAAAAACAGGGGGGGGTTGTGGGGGGGGGTTGTGGGGGGTTGGGGAGTCGTGCTTGATGGGCCTGGACAATGACAGCACACAGAACATACTGGTGTTATTGTGCACTGAGGGGAGGGCAGTTTTAATGGAGCCTAAAGCTGATGGATAGATAATAGAGAGCTACCCTGTATGAATTACACACACACACACACACGCATGCATGCATGCATTTTTTTGCACACACAAAAAAATGGCCCTTTGTTTTAAAATTTGTGCTGATTTTTATTTTGCTTGAGATTCTCCTCGCTACGCATAGACATCTATCCTTCGTCCGTCCTTTATCTATCCATCCCTCCATCCTTTCATCAATCTACCCTCCATTCATCTATAAATCCATCTGTCCAACCATGCAACAATCAACTCTTCATCCATCCATCCATAGATCCATCCATGCATCCATTCATCAATCAACTCTCCATCCATCCATCCATAGATCCATCCATGCATCCGTCTATAAATCCATCCATCCATCTATAAATCCAACCATCCATTCATCAATCAACTCTCCATCCATCTATACATAGATCCATCCATGCATCCATCCATCAATCGTCCCTCCATCCATCCATCCATAGATCCCTCCATCCCTCAATCTCTGCGTTAGCTGGGTTCCGTGCAACCCACTGGAGCAGTGAAGTGGTCTTGACAGACCAGACCAGCGGCGCTGTACGTCCGTACGTCAGCGGCGCTCCTGTCAGGGACGCCGATAACGAGGCGTAGCCCGCCCTCTCGCGCTCTAATGGCAGAGCCGTAGGGGTTTGCCTTCCAAAAGGCAGGAGGATGATTCTGGAGTAAATCACTTGTGGAAAGGTGAAATGTGGCCAGCACGAGTCGGCCTAATCCATGCCAGACATGTGCAGAACACCAGAGGAGCAGGTGCAAACAATTGAGGCAGCTGTCAGTGAGCTGCCGTGATCTCTTTTGATATCTTAATTGTTAGTCGGTCCGAGGGCAATTTTGGCAACATTGCTGTCAGCCCCGGGACTCGACTCCCCATCTGTCAGAGGGCCCGGACCAGGCTCCGGTGCTGCTGCCTGAGAGCCCGCGTCTCTGGGACGTGTGTGTCCGGCCCATCCAGCATCTCTGAGGGAAATCGGGCCTGATTGCTGCCATTTCCGCTCACTTTGGCGGTTTGGGTCGGGGGCGAAGGGTAATGCTGATAATTGCCACGTTCCAAAACTACTGGAATTTGTCAGGCCTCCCACCCAATCCCTGTCCGGCCCCGTCCAGACCCCCTTGTTGGTTCCTAAACATTGTGATTAGCATAAAGCGCAGGGGTGCACGTCAGTACGGATTCGGCTCCGGGGCTCTGAGGCTCTCCAGACGCCGCCGCCGTGGAGTCGTTAGGAAAAGGCTGATCAGAGGCTCCGTGAGTCAGGCCGCACTGATGTGAAGCCAAGCAATCAGACAGTAAACAGCAGCGCAAACACAGGCCCCGGTGTGTACTCCCGGCCCAAAATAGCCGAAACAGTAAAAGGCAACAAAGGCCGGAGACTTTGGCGTTTCCACGCCACCGCGCGCATTCGCAGACAGCCCAGAGGCGTCATTATAAAGAGATAACTCACAGCACTGACAGCCCCCGGCCCACCTTTAGCCGCTCCAACCCTAGTGGGGCCCGACTCGAGGCCCGTCCCGTGCATCCCTGTGATTTATGCGGCCCCCGCGAGCCGGCGTGGGGGGGTGGGGGGGATGAAAGTGTTCGCGGCGAGCGTGAGAGGTGGGCGCTGAGGTGGGCTTTCTCAGCTGAGCGCCCGGCTTTGGGTTTCTGACGTTGTTTTCAAGAGGAGGTGGAGCGGGATGAAAAGTTTCATGGGTGGGTGGGCGGGTGGGGGGGGGGTTGGCAGGAGGATGGAGGTGGGTGAGTGAGGGGGTGGGTTGGGGGGGGGCAACGTCTGTGGAGCCCACAGGCTTGAACTCCACAGCTGAACCACTGACCCTGACCATCCATCAGTGAAGGGGTGTGACAAGGCAGGAGCAGGGGTATGTGATGTGGAAAGAGGGGTGGGCGGGAGGAGGGGGGCTATAATGGGCTCTGGGACGTGGGAGGGAGTGGTCACTAGGGAGAGGGGGAGTAGGAAAGGCTGGGGGACTGTAGAAGGACAGAAGGAATAGACTGGCAGTGAGGTGGGTGAGTTTGTGAATGGAGGAAAGATGAAATATCAGGATGGCAGGAAGGGTCTGGCTGTTGTAGTAGTAGTATTCTAGTAGTATGATGTGATCGTTAGTACTTCAGGTTTAGTTTACCTCATATGAAACGTGCTTAAATATGAAGGTGCTTTAGCACTTCAGAGAGTGACTCGTGTAAAAAAAAAGTGAGTTTTGTCATTTTTAAAACTTGATCCCGACAGCAACTTTTTCTTTTTTGTGTCATTCTGATTTGGGCAGAGTTCGTACGCCCCCCCCCTTTCGCCCCCCTACCCCACCCCCTCACACTCATGTTGCCAGTGTCTTTCAGCTGTTGCCCAGGACTCACTGTCAAGCCCAGACAATGCGCAGCCACCGCTAACATCCGTCCTCAGAGGGGCATTGGCCCTCGGCCAGACCAGCCTGTGTGCCCCCCCCCCCCCCACACACACACACACACACACCCGCGCCCCCACCCGGTCGCCCTAAAAGACCAAAGCGGCATAAATGGTTTAAGTCAGAACCGCGGGACGGGACACGGGAAGGGTCGTTTGAATGGGATCCAGTTTGGAGCTGCCAGGCGCATATTCCAATTTCATTAGGGGCCCAGAGACGGAGCCTTGTGCCGGCGGCATTATCGGTTATAGGGGCGAGCGCGTTTGTCTGCTTGACACTGCGTAAAAGAGGGTTAATGCCGAAGAGGATGGGGAGTGGGGGGGCTCAGGGCGAGAGAGAAAGAGAGAGTTTGCGGCCCTCCCAGTTAGGTTATGGCCCTGCAGCGTGGACGAATCCATGAGCAAGCGAATGCACCGTTTTAAATAGCAGGTATCTGGTGTCAGCGCGCCATGAGAGGGGCCCGCTCCATCAGCGTGCTCCTCTGCCCTCGTCTGCTCCTGATATCTTTATCTTGTCAGGACCTTCTCCTGCGTGTTCCGCCCCAATGGCTTCCGTCTGGGCCGGGCCCGATGCCGGGACATCGGGCTCCGCGGGCCGGATGGGAGGCAGAGGTGGAGTGGATGGGAAGGGGGGGGGGTTGCAGGAGGCTGAACTGAGCCGCATGTCAACCTGTATCCTACCGGGGCCTCATTACACAGACGCCGATGAAGAAGCTCTTAGAGGGTAATTAGACCATTACAGATAGCTGGGGGGGAATAAATGAGCGCTCCCCGTGAATGAGACGGTAAAAGGCGCAGCGATTTTCCCATTAGTGGGGCATTTCGGGAGGAAAACAAACACACCGATAGCTCTGAGAATGTTCGGAGATGCCACGGATTTAAAAAAAAAAAAGGGATCTGGATGTGGAGCACGTTACAAACGCCAGAGCAAAGCCTCCATATTCAAGACAATTAAATGTGTGGGTTCAGGTTTCAAAAACATGCCCTTAAAGTGTTTCCATTGCTTAAGTCAATTTGATTTGTTTAATCCAGCTGCACACTTAAGAAATAAAATTCCCCTCCCGGCCGCAGAGCGACTGGGAATCCGTCGGGCAGCTCGGTGGCGAGAGGAAGCCTCCGCCGCTCCTTCCTGTAATTTCGGGCTTACCCCAGGATGAAAATGGGAACGGGGGATTGTGGGAAATGACAGATGCGGCTCGGGAGAGCCATTGGAGGGGTCATGTGTCACCACGGGGTCGCACACGCTCTTTGAGCTGGGAGCTTGGGGGCTGGGGGGCGGGGGGGCGGGTGGGTTCGCCTTCCCACACTACCTGGCGGGACAATGTCCTGGGAATGCGGCGGACGCGCAGCCGACTGTCTCCACTCACCTGTCAGCCCGGGCACACGTGCGTCCGGGATTTACGGCCGGCCAGCCGCCTGTCTGACTCTCCCCGGCCACACGAGAATCTCAGCCGCCCCCGAAAATGTGATTTATTCCCATAAAACCTTTCTTCCCCGCCCCCCCCCCCCCTTGACCAAACGCGTTCTAGATCCCCCGTTGTCTCCGCCTCCGTCTAAACATCCTCCTCGTCGGTGGATTCTCCAGTAATACTCGCGCTGCCATGTTCCTCTGGTATGTCCTGTCCCCTCAGCGCCGAGCAGAGCGACGCCTGCTCCATATTTCATCCTTTTATTTTCCCGTCTCGCAGCGAATGTGTGCGTGTGTGTGTGCGCGCGTGTGTGTGTGTGTGAGAGCTATGTGTTTGTGATTTTAATAGGTCGGTTACCTGCACACATATGATCTCCCTCCAGCTTGTCGGGGCGGATGGCTATTATGTTCCAGTTGTGAAAATCTACCTTATGCAAACACTAGACGCGCTGGACCGTGCTTGCGTGCGCGTGTGTGTGTGTGTGTGTGTGTAGTGACGAGGGCCGCTTCCCCAGCGTCTGTCACGCGCGGCCCATCCTGGGGAAATCGTTAAGTGGAAGCACAAGTCCGTCGCTTCCTGGCGAGATGAGGAGCTTTATCACTTTCTCGGGCAGGTGGGGCGATCGCCGACGGCGGAGGCCCCTCTCGGCGTCGGACCCCAAGCAAAACCGGAAAGTCGTTTTCGCTTTGGAGGCATTTCTGGACGCACCGCCTCCGCAAACGTGCGAACATCCGAGCTTTTCCGAACAGTCGGGGGGGGGGGGGGGGGGACGCGCGCGAGCGTCCGAACGCGCTGACTGTAAATTTCCGCCCTCATGAATTGTTCATTTTCTGACTGAAACCCGAACTCACCGCTGTCCCGAAACCCAATAGTCCTTTTAGCGTGGACGCTGTCCTGCCGCGTCTCTCGTGGAATCCGCCACCGCGCGGATCTCTGTCCTGAGATTATTGATCACTCGCCGTCGAGAGTGAGACGTTTATTGTAGCCGCACGCCTGAGAGATGCGCGCGGATCAGCTCCCGTCTGTGTGCTCGGTCGATGCAGCATTTTCTAGTAAATTATTCAGTTGCCTCAGGAATGCTGTCTGCGTCCTATTTAATAACTAATGTTAATAATAATTCACAATTTTATGAAAGGTGAATGGTTTGTAATCGATACATTTCACGTTAATTTAATTAGAATATATAAGTGGAGTTAGTACTTGAATGATTATAGTAAAGTTTAAATCACATTTATTGTAATCTAGATAAAATAGTTGGACCCTCTCCAAACAATATATACTATTAATTATTGTTTTAGATGCAATAATTATTACAAAAATATGTATAATATGCTTAAACTTTCTATTCGCTTTTTGACATTTTGCCTTATAGCTTTAAAAATTGTATTACAATTGTGGTTAATACTCACAAATATGCTGCCATTACTTAATTACTTCTAAAAAAAAATGTTATGTCCCTGTTAAAAATCTGAAAGTAAAATTGCAATTCATTTTAATATTTCTTTTGCAGATTTCTTCTTATATCAGTTTTTGAATTAGCTTTTATTTTGTGTTGTGTGTAAACTGTAATTCAAATGTTTTTTTTATTGTAGAACAGTAACACTAAAATGTTGGAGTTTCAATTATTTGAAGGAAGCAAACTGGAAATATGCAGATTTACAGCAACACGTACTTTTTTAAAGTTTCCATTAAAATTGCACCAATAAGTGAAGAGAAGATTCAATGGGTCCAGGTGAAACGTCGATCATTAGTGGTGATGAAGGTTAAAGGAGGCCAGATCAGGTGTCCTCTCTGACCTTTGACCTCGGCGCTGACACCAGCAGCGCTGACTGGAGGCCTGAGCTCATTGGTGGACTCGACTTCAGTGTTCATGTACCGCCATCTACTGGCCGAAGATGGTAGCGCGGCAAATAAGTCTGTACAATAATGCAGACAAATGACCGAATGACTGCGTTTTTTTATTATTATTTATGTATTATTACTGCTGCTAAAAAATGAGCAATCTACAAAAAAAAAAAGGTTAGGTCATGAATCTTAAGGGACCGGTCATCATCCAATCAGAAGCTTCACAGGTGACCCCATCTCACCCCTTGAGTTAAAATTGCATTTAAGGTTGACGTGCAATTTGCTGCTTCCAAGTGAAAAAAGTGATTTGAGGTGTGTAAAACCGCTGAAAGTGCTCTTCTGAGAGCTCCTATCAGTGACTAATTAGTCCGCATTGAGACAGAGGGGAGTGTTTGCTTGAGGTCCCCGCTGGCCTTTTAAGGAAGCAGGACATTCAGTCATCCTCCGGCCTCCGCTCTGATGAATGTTCCCTGAACTCTCTCAGGTTTCATCCAGCTGGAGCGCGCCTTCTCCGCACGACAGCGCCTCGTCCGGTCGCTTTTTTTTTTTTTCTCCGCGCCGGGGCACCGTCAGGCTGCGCCCCTCCCCCGACCTCCCTCCGATGCCGATGTGAACTCTTGAGCGTCTTGGAGCGTGGAGAGGGTAAATTGCCTCTAATTGGGACGCTTCGGCCATCTCGGCCCCCCGACTGTTATTTAGCTTGACTGCTGCCTGAGGCCATGCGGTTTCAGCCTAAATACTTACCGAGCATGCTAATGAGGGAAGATCACTGGGATCCTTTTCTTTAAACTGGGGAAGACAGTGATGTCATCAGCGTTTCTTCATCTGAGTTGGGAGCTGAAGGGGGTGCGCGTTCCCCTGACTGACACCGGGGCCTGGCTTCCCCGGGGGGGGGCGGGTTATTAGGAGATCGCTCAGTCGCCGCACCTTTGTTGCATTACGGGCCGGAGCGCTGTGGACGTCCCAGCGAGAGGGACGTCATCGCTCGTGCGAGCCCAGTCCTGTGTTCCTGGACGTTAAAGCACAGGTTTAAATGCATACTTTGACCCTTTTGACCGGACTTTTGCCCGTCCTGACACACATTCCCGAAGTATCGCCAAATTTTCCACCGTGCTTGATGTCACGTTACCTTCCAGACAGGATCATAGACCAGATAAGAGTGGGGAATTTGTTCTGGATTTACTCATAAAACTCTTGAACTTCATGAAATGAATAAGACAGCTGAACAGAATTCAAGATTTGACAGTGTGGAACAGAATTTGGCTTTTTTTGGTTCGCGGCGACACTTTTAATGAACTAACCTGTTGATGTTACCGAGTTCATCGCTAAAAGTTCATCTAGTATGCTTCTAAATGGCATAAAAATCTGAGTTGCAGCCCTGAGAGTAGGCAGCTCGCTGATCAAGCTCGTAACTTTAAATGATTTCTTCTCAGCGCCTTTGCGCTAGGTGCAAACTTGGGATAAACGTTATACCCTCGATTCCCATGGAGGCCCTCTGAGGCCCCCGTGGACGGACCCTCGTAGGCGGGGGGGGAGTTCCACCCTGCGTTCCAGCCACATACAGCCCGATTTTATGGCCTTGGTAAAACGTCCTCTGGGGTAATCGTGACAAGCAGTTGCCCCGTTTCATGCCCACGCTGCGAGAGAGAAAAATCGCGCATTCCCGTTCTCACACCGGACCCCCGTCCCACTTACTGCGGCACAAACTGCGTTTAATGGACGTCCCCCCCCGTTCACCGCAGATGGGATAAATATGACATCAAAGCATCTTTAATGTTTCACAGTGCAGCTCATGTTTCCCCTCCATATCGAGTTCAAAACTCGCGCGGGCTGCATTTTTACAGTAGATTTAATGGATCAATGTCCATAATCACATTAGCACTGGCTTAACATATAACAAATTTCACCGTCCCAGCATCAAAGGCCTGACCTCTCAGTGGAATCAGACGTGGCATCTTCTCCTCCTCTCCAGAGAAACAGCAAAAATTGTCAAGGGGGTGATAAGCTGCAGTGAACGCAGCTCAGACGCTAAACGCAATGGGGGGAGAAAAAAAACATTTGCCCCCCCCCGTAGTTGCACCGTCTGGGACCCTTGTACGCCTCCTCGCTGTTTTCACAGCTCATGCTGATAATCCTCCCCTCCAGCAGCTCCGACTGAGAGATGCTTCCACAGAGAATCCGGAAAGTGGAGGGGATTTTTTTGTTTTCTTGTGGGGGCAGGAGGTGATGAGATGCACGTTTTTGGTTCAGGTGGTGGTGGTGGTGGTGGGGGGCGGGGGGGGGGGGTTTAAAAAAAGATATTCAAAAAGGGCGCGATCTCCAACGTCTGAGTGAGATAAATAACACCGGTCATCCCGAGCCAGGGCCGACGGAGCCGAATAACCCAGATTAGCGGGGAAAAAATTGCAACGGACAAACTGCAGACAAACTAGAATTGATGGCTTCCACCGAGCGGCTCGGGGAGCGGGGCATGATGTAACAGGAAAAACATGTCGGGTTCCCCCGGCCAGGTTAATCAAGACAAGCTTCATCTGCAGGAGGGGGGGGGGCAAAGAAAAAGAAAACCTCAAAAAATGTGTGTGTATATGTGTGTTTGATTGCGTCCCGTGTGTGAGAGAGCCCATTCCTTATTCGCAATACGCGATCTTATTTTCCCGGGTGATTGTGCGTCTTCGTCCGCGCGGAGGTGGAGGCGCATGAGGTCGCCGCCTTCCTGTAACCGGCGCAGCGCAAATAAACAGGAGCGGTCCCTAATCCATCACGCCGTGCGCTTTGTGAGCGCGCACAAGCCAAACACGGCTTCTGTTTTCTGTCTGCGTGTGTGTGTGTGTGTGTGTGTGTGTGTGTGTTGGGGGGGGCAGCGCTCTTACCTTAGCCTTCGCTCCACGCCCGTGAAACTTAAACTTCCTGCATTAATGCGGATTACACAAATGAACTTCCTCTCTTTGGTCTTTATTTATTCCAGTACCTGTGGAGTGTGTCGTGTGTGTGTGTGTCGTGTGTGTGTGTGTGTGTGTCTGTCCCGCCATCCTTTGGTAGCCCTTTGAAGATAACGGCGACCTGAGGGGGCCTGCTTCCGTTAACAAACCAGTATTGAGCCTACTGGTGAGGTGTGAGCCAGTAAATAAACCCATTTAGACACGTGAAGCCAATAATCCCCCTGAAACACACACATTCACGGACACAATTGCATCAAAACCTCATAGAAAGCTATATTTGGATGTAAAAGTTGCATTAGAGTCTCATATAAAGTCTTCAAAGTCCAGACTTGCGCCACATCTCGCCCAAATGTGGCCTCGTATAAGAAAGAGGAGGGAATATAAATGAGCTATAATTTTAGAGACACTTCTTGACATCATACACGCTTAAATATTTATTCAATAAAGGAAATATCCCCATAAAGTCCTAGAAAATACAGATGTATCCCGAGCTAATTCGCTGTGTGAGAGGGTAATTGGTGTCTTATGCTTGATTTATGATAAAAACTGACCTCATCCCGGGGGTGCCTGTGAGGAGTGGAAGGGGTGTGTGTGTGTGTGTGTGTGTGTGTGTGTGATGGGGGGGGCGGCACCCGCCATGTTTTAGATTAATATAAGCAGCAAAAACTTTCCCCGGGCTTCACGAGATGCGTCTCTGCGGAGCTTTCCTTTCGACTCGGTTTCTTTTCACCTTGGGATCGGCGCGTCGCAGCATGCATGCATGCACCTCTCCCGCCGCATGAGGACTTTATTCCCAGAGCCCTGTGGGGGGGGGGGGGTTCAACGCCACGCTCTGATCACAGACCGGCCCCCGCTGCACGCAATCACCGCCGGCGTGCGCTCCGATCCGTCACTGCCCGGGCCTGGTTTGTAAGCATGCGTGCGCGGTGATTAAAGAAGGGAGGAGGGCCCCCCCCGCACCACCATCACCCCCCCTCCATCACCCCCTCTGAGCGCTGCCATGTCAGAGGGAGCCGGGCAGATGTGAGCCGATCGCCAGCCATGCGAGCGCTGGCGCGGCAGCCGGGCCGTAATAATTAAAGACATGCGACGTCGCAGGACTTCATTAATCACGCTTTATATGGACTTTGAAGCTCTAATGGAACACAGCCGTCCTCTCCGTGTTTATTGTGTCTGTACAAATTGTGAGGATGGCGTATGCCAGGAACGCCCCCCCCCCATTCATCTCTCACACACACATACACACACACACACACACACGCACACACACGTGCTTGTTCCTGGCTGACCTGTACTTACAGGATGTGGTGATGGGGAGAACAAAAAAAGATAAGATTAAGAGATGGATACGCAGAGGTCAAAGGTCAAGAGCGTTTATGCTGACGCCGGGCCGCTGACAGTGACAGGCGGCTTTGCTTTTGCAAATTGGGCCTCCTCGGTGATTATTGCCCCCCCCCCACACACACACACACACACACACACACACCAGAATGAAAGAGCTGCTCCGGGGATCCATCCCAGCCTGTCACATGTCATCGTCCCTGATTTGCCGTCGGTTTCTCAGATTCTCACCCCGCTCTCCAGTCGACTCCAAGGTCGCTGTAGAGGCGAGATCAGAGCGGGAGATCACTCGGCCTCGAGCTCCCAGTGCCAGAAATGGAAAAACGCAGCGACGCTGTCATCGCCGGGTGCTTTCTCTCTCTCTCTCTCCCTCTCTCTCTCTCTTCCTCTCTCTCTCTCTCTCTCTCTCTCTCTCTCTCTCTCCCAGAAGTATGTATGGCGCAGACTCCAGTCCAGGAAACGCGCATCATCCGACAATAAAAGTCCATCTGGCATCTTTACAATTCAACTGAAAAGCTAAAGAAGAGGTTCTGTGATGAAGGCCCACGTCTGCAGGTGGGGGTGAAGCTGCAGACAAGCTGAAATCAACATTAAATAAGCCCGAATTAAACATTTCGAGGCCGTAGAAGCTCCGGCGAAGCCCAGCCGCGACTCATTTCCGCTGCAGCGTAAGCCCGTACGCTTACATTACGCGATTTTATGGAGCATTTGTGACGGAAAACATCTGACGGGCGAACTCAAACTGGTCTCTGGGAGCAGAAGAAATTAGCACTGGTTTGTTGTTGTTAGTTATCTCAGCCGTGACCCCCCCCTCATCATCGGAGAGGTGGGGAACGCTGGCCTGACATCTTTAAGATCCTGGGAGATTAGGGTGAGAAATATCTGTGGGCTGTAATTCACGGTTAGTGACACAGCAATGTTTAGAAGCCACCTTGAAACCAGTTTACCACTGTTTCTCTCTTCTTGTGAAAATGATGATAAAGAAGACTATTGAATATTATGGGAAATTTCATGCATATCGTTTTAATATGAGCAGACAAAAAAAGTGTAACGCTAACATGAGTTCATGTCTTCTATTTATTACTGTAGGTTCTGTTAAAGTTGGTGAAGAGTTGAGAAAGGTCTCCAAACTATAAGCCTGTGTAACATTGCCCCCTGGTGTTCTATAGCGGCATTACACGCCGTTTCCCCATTTCTTGACTTAAATAGTTTCACTTTCTTTTTACATATTTTACTTTACTGTTAAATAAATTAAAATATACTTAATAAACACAAAATACTTTATGAATGAGAATTATTGGACAGTCTAGCAGCAGTGATAAGCAGAGTTAGTGAGATAGGCTAAGTTAGAACATTTCTCCCCTTGCGGTTTGTGGGTTTTCTCACTTTCCTCCCACAGTCCAAAAACATTGCAAGTTAGTTTTATACAAAAAAAAAAAAAATCAAAGGTAAACATCAACAGGAGAAGTTGAAGCAGCTTTAAAGATGGACTCCTGCTGGGACTGGAGGAGAAAAAAGAAAACATTAAGGACATAAGAAGTCCTTTAATCTGCTTTTGGGTTCTGCTTTGGTTCCCAGTCCGTCTACCTCATCTGCCTCTCGATGGGCGTGTGTTGGATGCAGCCACTGATAGTAAAGCCCCAGGCACAGCAGCCCCATCACCGAACAAGCACCCATGATGTACAGCAAGACGGTGGACACGAGCAACTCTGGCCAGAGGACGCCGAGCAGCAGAGCGCTCAGCACGTTTATCAACGTGTGGATGAGGTAGTAGGCGACCATGACGGCCTTCGTGCCCTGTCCTTTGACGTTGAAGAACGTGAAGGTCAGAATGACGCCCGCCACGGCTCGGTACAGAAACTCCAGGTTCCGGGACGAGCAGAAGTCCGTGTGGAGACAGTGCGCCCAGGCCGTCCCCAGCAGCCAGAGGACGGCGAGTCCCGCCGCGCTGTAGACGCTGAATACGAGGAGCAGGGCGTAGCCGAGGATATGGCCGGTGATGGTGAGCAGTTTGTAGAGGAGGTAGACGACCGTCGGGAGGCCGGAGGGCATTTCCTGGACGAGAGGGAGAGACCTCCTCAGGCAGCGCTGGTAGTCCACCAAGGCCCAGGCTGCATTCAGGAAGGAGAACGCCATCCCCAGACCTGCAAACGGAGGGAGGGTAAATAACCTGGGGGCGGGTTGGCGCGGGCCTGGCTCCACTGACCCTGAAGGGGAGAGCACTCCTGTCGGCACAGCGCGATGTAGAGCTGGAGGAGCAGCTGGGGAACGCTCTCCAGGAAGGCCTCCATCAGCCTGAGCATGCTCAGGTCAGCGGCCAGGCAGAAGAGCGAGTGGTGCTGACGCTTGCTCTCCTCCGCTGGGTGTTGCGTGTCTCCCCAGAGCACCCGGAACCCCTGCTTCAGCAGGTGATAATACCTGGAAAGAACCCAAAGTCAGGCGGGGTCCGCACTTCCGTTTTCTAGTAGGCGAGAGGCGGGAATACACCCCGACCAGGTCACAAGGTCACACCATTCGCTCGTGTAACTTTGTGGTATAATGTGTTATAAAGCGTTTATAATTACACAAAATATGGCCTGTTACATGTTCAGCTGTCAGAAATACAGCATTTGCAGTCCTTAGGGATGGCTTTGGCAGCTCTGCCCTGCCTTTCTTCTTCTGTGGTGCCCCTATAAAAATGATGGTGATCCCTCTGCCTCTCCCCTTTTGCACATTACTCTCGTGGGAGGGGTGGGTGTCTCGTTTTCCATGACGTCAGTTCATATTAGTTACGTTTGGTTCTGCGTTCATCCACTTACGTATTCTGATTGATTGTTTAGTGTGTTTATTTATTCATGTTAGAGATACACAAAATATGGTGTTTCGACACTAGCTGACTCGCCATGACAAGTCGCGCTAATGTTCGCCTTCCCGCCTTGTCCGTGTTTCTGAACTGGAGCGGGCTGCTAACCGTCCATTCATGTTATTATTTGTTGCCGCCAGAACCAAAGAAAGTCCTGAATACGAGAGTCTCTCAATCAACGCAACGCAGAGCTCCACCAGTTCCACTCGCACTTGAGGGTTCAGTCACCAACACCAGCTAGCATGCAGCGCACAAATAGCTGAGATCTTTACGAGGATGTTCCCCACAGCTACAATGCAGTTAGACCCGTTTGCGCATTCCACCAGAGACAATACACTCATTTATTGCACGTATAATCACACATTCGTGCATCAGCTCTCGGTATGCGGTTCCATACCTGATAAAGATGCCCGCGCCCAGCAGGTGGAGGGCGACGAGTCCACGCTTGGACACGCCGGGCCCGGTGGTTATCTCCTCCGCCGCGATCAGCCCAGAGTTTATGTCATCCCGATACCAGGCCGAGCTGAAGACCTGCGTGACCACCAGCCCGGCCACCACGAAGATCAGCGTCAGCGCGGCCGACGCGTGGCACTCCTCCTTAAAGTACGCGAAGGCCAGGACGCCGTCCGTGCAGATGTCGGCCACGTACATGAGCAGCCCGATGGTGCTCAGCAGCCACCGGAGTTTGGTGAACTGAGTCATCCTGAAGGGACGTCGCGGCTCCTCGTCCTAAAAGCGCCTCCGCCGAAGGGTGCCGGATCCTTCGCGGTCATTTTTCTGTTGAGCACAAGAGGCGGGGCGAGAGCCCAACCTTTAATTCTGAAGGGCAGACAAACTCCGGGCGGATCCGCCACCGCGAGTGGCAAAGGAAACAGGATTTGATGAGGGAGAGACACGAGACCACAGGCCCGTCACACTTCATTTATCTCTGTCAATAACGTTTCATTTCCTCACATCTTGCATAACTCAATGATAATGATAATAAGTTAATAAAACTCGACAGTTTAATCAGCCCACATTCGAATTTAGAACTTAAAAATAGATACACTTATTTGATTTTAGTCGGAGCTACGTGTTGTTTCACGAGGCTGTCCCAGAGTGTTTTTAATGTGTCGTAGATGGTAAACAAGTACTCACCAGTGTGTTTTGTCCATGCTGGATGTGAGCGTGCATCCGCCAAAGCGAGCCTTTCAGAGTCAGTTCTCTTCCTATTTCTGTGAAACCCAATGACAAAGTCCATTCCATTGGAATGACAAAAAAAAAAGGTTGCGTAATGATACAGATCTTGCACCCGAGCGCACTTGCTGCGTGGGCGTGTCAGGCGCGCAGGTCACACACCGCTCACATGATGCAGCCGCCTTCTCACGGATCAGGAGGAAATGCTGCTGCTCGTGTGAAACCAGGCGGATGTCGCCAGTGATGATAAGCACGCCCCACGCCCCGCACAATTTACAGGAAAAACCAGGGGAGACCATGTTTATAGGAATGGCACTGAACTTCACCTCCTGGGAAATCCTGACAATAAAGGAAGCTGAATATTTTATAAAAAATATCACATTTGAAAGAAGAAAAATCTTTATCGTACAAGTTGACAAGTAAGTTAAATGAGTCACCTCAGTCAGTTTGATGTTAATAGTCAGTATCAGTGAATAAGATCTGGGTTCTGCTCAAGGTTTCTTCCTGTTAAACGGGATTTTCCCTTGATCACCGTCACCCTCTGCTTGCTCTGGAGCAAGTAAAAGCACCGTGAGACCATTTGTATTGTTATTGGCGCTATATAAATAAAACTGAATTGAAGTGAATCTTCTATTATTTTTGGTTTGTTTGTCATATTTCATTCAACCATGTTGATTTGGTATTGGTTATTGATTTGGTATGTGTCATTTACGGTGGTGTGGTGGTCAGCACTGTCGCCTCAAAGCAAGAAGGCCTCAGGTTTGAATCCCGGTAACGGATGGAGACTGGGATGTGGTGTGGAGTTTGCACGTTCTCCCTGTGCCTGAGTGGGTTCGCCGTCTTCCCTGATGAATTGATCGCTCTAAATTGCCCACAGGTCTGTCTCTTTGTGTGTCAGCCCTGTGACTGACTGGCGTCCAGTCCAGAGTCCGCCTTCGCCCAATGCCAGCTGGGATAGGCTCCAATCCCCCCCTCCCATGACCTGCTGCAGAGGAGAAGAAGATAGATAAGCGCCATGTTGCTTCAAGCCCTTACATTTTAATTTGGGCACCAGTTTCTTCTCATTTCCCAGACTCAGTCTTCATCGAAATAAACCTCATCTGTGGCACCAGTTAAACAAACACCAAGTTTAATCATTAAAAAAAAAGCCGATCGGTTCTTTCTGATTTGAGGATGGAGGGGGTGTATTTAGATCAAAACTCTGGTGGTGGGAGACCGGATGTGCAGTCGTCTGTAACCCTCCTCCGGGCCGGTAGGGGGAGCCACTCCCCTCTGCTCCTCCCCCCTCCGGGCTCCTCCCCCTTCCTTTGAAGTGTCGACGAGCGGGGCGCGTGGGAGGGGCGCGCCGAAGAGTGACGCGCCATTCGAGCGCAGCCTGCCGGCCCTGAGCCCCGGAGCCTCCGCACCAGCCACCCGGCCGAGACACAAACACCTCCCCGAGGCAACCCAGGAAGAAAGACAAGAACCCAAGCGGCGCCGACATGCCGATCCGGAAGAAGAGCAACAAGAACCCGCCCGTGATGAGCCACGAGTTCGTCATCCAGAACCACGCAGACATCGTGTCCTGCGTTGCTATGGTGTTCCTGCTGGGCTTGATGTTCGAGGTGAGCTCGGTCCGGCTCCGAACCTCGGGCTTCTGCGCGGTGGTTCCGTCCGCAGCCAAAGTTTGAGCCACAATGATGACCCCCTCCTCCTCCTCCACCTCCTCCACCCTCCTCCTTCGCGTTTATTTACTCATCGCAGCCGCGGTGGGTTCCCTTCAGTCGCAGGGCTGCCTCCACCCGGGTGTTTGTGGGGCAGAACGCTCCTTATCGGGGCCCCGGGGTGCTGGTGCTGGTGCTGGTGCTGGTGGGGGGAGGGGGTTCGGTTAAAGGGGTTCGTGTGTCCCGAGGTGGGGTTCGTGGAAGTGTGTCTCAACGTCGCGATGGTGTCGAGAAAAGCAGCGGTTCCGTCCCGGTTACTTTGTGCGCGGTTGTGTTACGTGGCAGTCCTGCAGCGGCGGAGAGCGCTGTCATCACACACACACACACACACACACACACACACACACACACACACACACACACACAGGCACACACACGCCAAAACTGAAAGTTCACTTTTTTTTTTTTTTTTTTCTCGAAGCAGCTCGTCTCCTCCAACTCGCCAGCCCCGACTTTAACCCACTTTTTTTTAAAAAAACGCTTCATTAAACATATTTCTTAGTCTTGACGGTAACGAAAACTAATATGAAACGGAACGCGTTTGTGATGCGTTTCCTGCCTCTGGTTTATAAAATAAAATACTGAGCGTAAGGTCTGGCCGCGTATTGGGCGCCATTGATGGCAAAACGTACAGGTAGTCGTCAATTCTCTGTATATTAAAAAAGGATCGTAAGACATATGTTCTTTTATGCTTAGGTTCAACGTATAGGACACGTAGACCTCTTAATTTGAAACTACTTCCTTTGTTGACGTCGCTGTCGTCACTGTAAGGCTCAATCATGTTAAATGGTTTATCACACTTTACCTCTTTTATTTTGCACTTATGGTTGAAACGCGGTTAATGGTTGATGCTATTCATTTGAGCCATAATGAGATATTTTAACTTTTTTTTTTTTTTTTTACCTCCCTTGACTTTCATAGATTTATCACATCACACGAATGCGCTCCATGTGTTTTTCCTTTGCTCCCACAGATCACCTCAAAATTTGCAGTGATCTTCATAACTGTCCAATACAACGTCACCATATCAGCGACTGGTAAGTTAAGGATTTAATTACACGTGGGGATGCGTGGCTTTTGCCTCAGCCTATAATTCTGCGTTTCCTCCAGTTGTTCCAAGAGCAGTAAGGCTGGAAGCCTCCCGTTGAAATTGAGGACATTTCGTCTCCCTTTGCCAGCTAAATTTAGGCCGTCTCATTAAAAATGTTCTCCTGTGACAAGGGTGTATAAGGTGAATTTGAGATGAGGGCCTCTCAGTGAAAGTGCTGCTCACTTCAAGGTTAATTTCTTTCGACTACTGTTGAAAGCGGAGCTTTTTGTACTCTGACTGGAGGCTTTCAGCCAAGCAGTTTGTTTCTTATCTAAAAAAAAAAAAAACCCTACCTTTGTAACTCATTTACTGCCCATATCAAATTAGGTAAACAGAACACCAATCTCTGTTTTGGAACAAATTCAATAAAACCATTCTTTTGTGTCTCTGATTATTTATTTATTTTTTTTCCAAATGATTAGTTTTTTTTTCCTTTTCAGTGAATGCATTATGTGATACTGCTGATAGTTTTTAACTGTCTTTTGGCTATAGCTCATAAGGAATGGTGACGTTTATGAGAGGCGTAACACTGGGACACATTAATCCAAAGGACTCATCTCTGAAATTCCACCTCGTCAACCCATGAATCACCATCTGTTGAATTAAAGCTGCTCAATGGCTCATATTTGGGTGTTTTGAAAGCCCAAACAAGCTGTTGGATAAAAGTGGATATATTCTTATGAATGTGATCGTCGTAATAACGTTGCTGGGGTTTTTTTTGGGGTTTTTTTTTGCAGAAGGTCCAGACGAGGCAGCTGTAAATTACTTCCACCATGGAATAAAGGACCTGGCTACTGTCTTCTTCTACATGCTGGTGGCGATCATCATGCACGCCATCATTCAGGAGTACGTGTTGGATGTAAGTGTGACACCCGGGCGCAAGCGGCACAGGAGCAAGAGGAGGGGGGGGGCAGCTCTGAGTGATTCGCGGTCATTTGCTCTTTGCAGAAAATCAACAAGAAGAAGCATTTCTCCAAAACCAAGCACAGCAAGTTCAATGAGTCGGGCCAGCTCAGCGCTTTCTACTTGTTCTCCTTCGGCTGGGGTGCAAGCATCCTGCTTTCTGTATGTATAGGAAACAACTTGGGGGAGGGTGGTCGCTCCTTTTGCTTGTTCTGTGGACAAAGCCTCAAGCATTGTCATCTTAAAATGTTTTTTTTCCTCCCCTCCAGGAAAACTTCCTCTCAAATCCAGTCAACTTATGGGAAGGTTATCCTCATACACTCATGCCGTAAGTGTGCGGAGTGAGAATTTTATGTCGCGTTCTCTGCATGTTTGGAAGTGCATTGAAATAAACATGACTCGTGATAATTTCTTATTCCAGATTCCAGATGAAATTCTACTTCATTTGTCAGCTGGGCTACTGGTTGCACGCACTCCCAGAACTTTATTTCCAAAAGACAAAGAAGGCAAGTGTGTGTCCTGGCTTGTGTTTAGACCCTGAGGCTATATCCTGTTTGGCTTTCCTCCGTGCTTTTGCATTGTTTTAAAGAGTTACATTCTTTACTATTAACACGCAGAACGAGGCTGTAAATATTGACGATTTCTGCTCTCCCATCCTCTCTCCAGGAGGATATTCCACGCCAGCTGGTCTACATCTTCCTCTACCTGGTCCACATTGCGGGCGCCTACGTTTTGAAGTGAGACCTTTTCGCGTGACGGCGACAAAGCGGTGTCCGTGCCGAGTTGATGTTCATCGCTTCTCTGTGTCTCTCAGCCTGAACCGCCTGGGTCTGGTCCTGCTGGTGTTGCACTATTTCGTCGAGCTCCTCTTCCACGTTTCCCGCCTGGTCTACTTCAGCAACGAGAACCGACAGTTCGGGTTAGTCTCCCTTTAGTGGCGCTGGACCACAGCGCGAGGTCTTGATTAACGGCCGGCCTCGTGTCTTCCAGCTTCACCGCGTGGGCCGTCTTGTTTGTCCTTGGACGGCTGCTCACCCTGTCTCTGTCTGTCCTCACCGTGGGCTTCGGTCTGGCCACAGCTGAGAATCAAGGCTTCGATTTGGCTGCAGGAAACTTTAATGTGGTTTTTGTCCGGTAAGTGTCCCTGACGAGAAAGAAGAAGAACCACCCGCAGCCATACTGGAACTGTAAGACACTTGCCAAACCACACGCCGACATGCATTCAGAACACTGTTTGACAGTTCCTCCATCCGACGGTTTAAAGAGAAGTTGAACTGAGCATCTCAGACCGGACTTGTGTCTTTTTTTTTCCTCTTTTTTTTTTTTTTTTTTTTAATCTGACGACTCTTCTCTCTCAGGATAACCGTCCTGGCCGCCATCTGCCTCTCTCAGGTCTTCATGATGTGGAAATTCATCAACTTCCAGCTTCGTAGGTGGAGAGAACACGGCCAGACTCAGACCTTGAAAAAGAAGCCAGCTCCCTCTAAGAGCAAATCAAAGAAAGACAAAGGTGAGCTACGAGCACGGGAGGTTTTCGCCAAAGCGCCGTTGTCCGCGCGGGAAATATATTTGAGGCGTCCCCTCTGGTGTGATTGTAATCCCATGGATAATTGTGTGTTTTGCTTCTGATGTTTAGCCAATGGAGTTAATGGAGTGAACTCCCATGCCGCCGATTCGCCAAGAGCAAGAAAAGAGAAGTCATCATAAATGCATTCCTCACCTATCAAAGAACTGCCCCCCCCCCACCTCCTCCCCTTGACCTCATTGGCTGTGTCCAACCAGCACCACCTCCTCCACCTTATGCATTCCCAGCTCGCACACAGGACTGTCCTCCCAGCCGGACCCCCCCCCAGGACTTCCTTCACGGGGCCGCTTCACTGGCTGTCCGGCACGCCTTTATTTAGTAGTCAGCGCTCGACTGTGCCATTTTTCAAATGAAAAAGGAAAACATTAAAAAAAAAAAAAGTATTTAAAAAGTGCCTAATGATACAGAGTGTTTTGTACAGGGTAGGTCATTTTAAGATTTCAGGAATATTGAGGGCAGTTTTAAATGTTTCTGCCAAGTCATTTCATGCTTCGACCTTAATTGTATTTTATGTTCATTATGTCCCCTGTATCTGTACCTGCTAATCCACATATTCTCCTTTCCTCTGCCTCCACTCACTTTTTTTTATTAATGTACGGAGTGTATGAAATTGTCTACTTTTGAAGACTCAAGCTTATCTTCATCTTTCAGATAAGACTGCAAGCTGCTATTGCATGTCTTAACTTAAAAGTTGCATAAGTTCGACAGCTGGAAAAGATCTTTTGCGATCCAGTAATGCTGTATATTCACTGTTGTTATTGTGCAAAACTGCCCCGTGAGCTGATGTAGCATAACAGTGTGAATATTGTGCTCCACTGCAACTTTGTAATCCAAATGGTTCTGCCTTCAAAACTTAAAGGAACACCTTTATGTTTGAGTTACCTGACACAGTCGAGGATGTAACTCCCTCATGGTTGAATTTCTGTCATGTACAGCTCCTTTTTCATTTGATCTCTAAGTGGAATGGAAAATCGCGACAGCAGTTGCCATAAAAGCTCACGCTGGTAAATGAGAAAACCATGTTTGTCTGTTATCACTCCCATATGAACCTGAGTGTGCCAAATGAGCGTGACCCATATGTGTCATTTTATTTGCAGCAGATGCCAAAAAAAGCGTGTGCAGTGTTATGGAAGTGCAGTGAGCCACACTGTAAAAAACAGTCACCTAGGCAACAGTGGGTTACGCGAAAGAAGGAACAATTCGAAGACGCTGATGTGCCGTGGTTTTGTCATTTTTTTCCTCAAAAAAATGTCAAAAACTGAGCAGGCGTAGCTCAGTCTGTAGGGGATTGGGTGGGGAAGGAGATGGTTTTGGGTTCAATCCCCATCCTGGACAAAAGATGGAAGCAGTGCTGGTAGTAGGCACAGCAAATTTTTGAGCAAGGCATCAATCTCTCCCAATGTCCAGAGGGTCCTGCAAAAACCTGGCATCTTGTCCAGCCCCTCTTTACCTATATGAAGCTGGGATAGGCTCAAGCACCCTCCCCGTGACCCCGTCGGGGAGGAAATCTAGTAGGATTCTTTGTTTATAACACACAAACCAAGATTTTGCCTGCAAAGTTTGGAACACCAGAAGCTCAGCAGCCGAATGCAGCAGCTTCGAGCATGTGGAGGAGACAGACTCATTTTATCTGCTGCCAGACAGTGATGCACCCTTGTAAACATGCACGAAAAAAAATAAAAAAATAAAACAATCTCCAAGTCCGTCTGTTTGTTTATGTGCTGCAGTTCTGCCTCGCCGCCGCTGGGCGTCGCTGTCCCACACGCGTTTAAAGCGGGGCCGCCTGCGAACAGGATCCACATTTGACCACACGACGCGTCAAAAATGACTCTAAAAGGAGGACTTGTCCGTTTTTTTGTTTTTTTTTTCTTTCCCCAACTGTTTTCCCCCTCTCAACCAGTTTACTATGATCGTACGAGAGCGTCGAGTAAATACCTTCGATGGGTAAATCCTTGCTTGCCCCAAAGTTTGGGACATCTCATTACTTTTGCCACCATCACACCCATCACTTAAGAAGCCGTGCTGTTGTAAATGTGCACAACTTTAAACACCCATTAATTGCGTGTCGCACAATTCCCAAATTGCGGTTGCAAAAACGCGTTAAAACCCCACCGTCGTCCCGCGCACGATTTAAACCCCCCCTCCCCTCCTCTTCTCCTGGTTTTAACATTAAAAACCTTTTTCTACGCGAGTGTTTAAGAATCACCGGGTGGCCAAAGTGTGGCCGTATATCGTTCTCGGAGCTCGGCAGTGGCGGACTGGAAGCCCCCGCCGGAGCCCCGTGATGTGGTTCGGTGTGTGTGTGGTGGTGGTGGAGGTGGAGGGGGGGGCAGCAGCCAGATAAACACTCGGCATTGGTGCTCGCAGCGGGAGTAACATGGCGGCACGGCCAGCCAGCAGAAGCGTCGTTCCACTCCGGCGAAGGTCAGAGCCGCGCTGGTGAAACCGGGCTTTAACCCGCCGGGGGCGGGGAGGGGCGGCGGGACGCACCGCGGAGACGACCCGACAGGTAAGCGGCCGGGCGCGCTGACACTCGCCGCCGAGGTTTTGCTGCGTTTTTATTTTTTATTTTTTTTATTTTTTAGCATCTTCAAAATAAATAAATAAATAAATAAATAAAGCGCCAGCCCGACGCGGAGGGCTTCAACCGCGGATGAGTCCGCCGAGCCGCTCCGGCGTTAGCCCGTTAGCTCCCCGGCGGCTAAAGCCCCGCTGCCCGCGTCTCTTTTTTCCGTTTTTTTCCCTGCGCTGTGAACGCAGCACCGCGGCCGCGGCGGCGGGCTGGTGTTCGTCAGCCGTGTTCACGCGCCGGCGACGCGTACGTTTAATGTCAAGTTCGGCGTAGTACTTTCGTGTGTCATTGTTTTTTTTTACCCGTTCTTTTTTCCCCCCGCTGTTTTATTTTTAATTATTATTTTTGTTTTTTTCCCCCCTGCCGAGTGAGTAAAGGGGGGCGACCGAGCACACTTTTACGCCGGACCAAGTTCGCCTCCACACCGAGTTAGCATGCTAGTCGGTTAGCCGCGGGGGCTAGCCTAGCCTAGCTGGGGGAGCGACCGTCGAGCCAGTCGCGGATCCGGGGCTCGGTCGTTCTGAGCCGGGGTCGGGGGGTGCGCCGCGCCCGGTGCCCGTTTCCAGCCCCTGCCCGCTCCGCGCCTACTTGTTACGTCGGGGTGAGTTAAGGGCGCCTCTTCGTGCCCGTCCTCGTCCCGCTCTGGCGCCGCCCGCCGGGGCTGCGCGTCTCCCCGGAGCGGCTCTGTCATGTTCGGCTGCTGCTGCTGCGGCTCCGCGCGGCTCCGCTCCGCGCTAGTTAGCAACCGAGCTGCGCCGCGGCGCCGCTCCGCGAACGCGAGCAGGGAGAAAAAACAAAACACACACACACACACAAAAAAACATTCACGGTCGAGCGTTTTGTTCACAGTGTTTTATTTGTGTTTTTGTAAACCCGAAAAGTTCTCCGAGGACCCGTTTACGACCCGGAACCCCTGACATGTACTTTTCACGCACGTCTGAAAGGGGGGGTGTGTGTGTGTATACGTGTGTGTGTGTTTGTGTGTGTGTATATGTGTGTGTTTGTGTGTGCGCGCGTTTGTTCACGGTTGTGTTGTGACACGGTTTTCCAGAGTACTAAAGATTTATGTGTCACATTAATCAGAGACGTCACTGCGGAAATGTGGTGGAAGCAAAGGGGGCCGAGGGGTGCCGTGTCGTCGTCGTCCCCCCCCCCAGCTCCTTTTAAGGGGCTGTCCTGCCCGGAGCAGCCGGGCAGGACAGCTTTGTGCCGCGGCCACGGGTGTCAGCGCTCCTCTCCTTTGGTCGTCAGCGTTGTCAGCGTTCCTCATGCGCCAGGAACGCGGTCCCGCCGAACCGGTCGAGCGGTCTCCGTTGCGTCACCGCTGCCCACCTGATGGTGCGCGGCGATCCGGGGCACCCGGGCCAGATGCAACCCGACAGGTCGTCCGGCTGCAACTCGGGAAGACTCCCTGCGCCGACGCGATGGACAGTCACATGCGATGATAAACAACGGGGCGATCGCGTGTGTTTTAAGGGGGCACACGCACGGAGGAAGGCGTTCGCTCCCTCGGCATTAACTTTACCGGTTGTGCTGCATATCTACCTTTAAATGCAAGGGTGTGTGTTGGAGGCGAAATGCGTCTTCCCTTTTTTTTTAAAAAAAAAATGACACATTCCTGCAGAGTTGAATGTAAACATGCATTACTCGCCTGCACAAAAGTCAAAGCGTGCACGTTTTGACTGAACAGTGCAGAATTTGCCTTTGTGTGAAAGATGAGGTTGAGTCATTTATGTAAGTTCACTATGTAGGTGGCTCAATTGGAGGTTTTGTGGTACATTTATAGCAGCATATACGTAGCAGCAGTGTTTGTGATGTCACATGATTTTGCCTACAAACTCTACCTTAATTGTCTTGCTAGCTTTGGTCATCTCGCTCCCCTTGCTGCCTGTTTCTGATCTAAGTGTGGTGACAGAGCCCCAGAATCCCTCAGGAATCGCACCTCTGCAGGTCTAGAAGCTGAAGCCTGAGCCGGATTCCTCCCAGCAGTCACCTCGATTACTGCTCCTGCTGGGCTGAATAGCTGCAGCAGGACAGAAATTCACGTTGCACGTTACACCAGTGAATTCGCAGGCATGTGCCGTGCTAATGTATGAAATATCTGCTTGTATTTTCTGGATTTACCCCATTTAATTTGCTGTTGGTCGTGTTGTTTTTGCAACGCTTGGAAGCTGGAACACAAGTGTAAATTTGTATTTATTTTCCACGCCTGGATATCTGTGGTAACGTTGTTGTTGTCGTCATTTTGCTGGCTTAGAGCAGCATTGATAATTTGTTTCCCAGCGCTTTTACAGACTGACCTGCTGTATTTACTGACTTTTGCCCTGTGCCTTGTTGCATAACACAGTACAGTAACTGTCTGACCTTTGCCCTGTGGCACACGCTTCTAATGTTTATCAGTGTCTCTGATAAACACAGATTTTCTTTCAGTTAAAACAGAAATAAAATGATGGACTGAGCACAGAAGTGCATACTAAGGGATTTTGCACAGGTCCAACAGTGCAAGTCTCATTTAATCAGATGTTGAGTGAATACATTGAGCTTCTATGTGTGTGAGCATATGACCTTTAGAATATGCAAGACTGTTATGTTGTTAATGCATATAATTGCATGCTCAGTTCAGCAACGTTTTAGGCATTAAAGTTCAGCAGATCCTCATTTTAAATGCAGGAATAGAATTTTTTTCAAATTATCTCATATGCTGAGTTAATCAGATTAAAAAAAAGCCGAGACATGGACATCATTTTATTCCCAGCTTAATTCAAAAGACGGTGCCGTGTTGAAGAGAAATGGTGAAGGATGCAAAACATTAGCTGCACAATCTCTGTGGCGCCCATTCGAGATTGGTTGTAAAAAGCCAGCCTGTCCATCACATGTGCAGACTCCACGGTGAATTCCTGACACGATGCGCTGCTGCCGTTCGCCTCGTCTCACTGGGCATCTCACCCTTCTGTCTCCGTGTTTGCGCTGTCATGGCAACAGCAGTATGACAGGTCCTGGGTAGGCGTGAGGGATGAGCTGTGGGGAAATGGCCAGGATTTTACAGGGAGGACGGACAGAGAGTGCGCTTACAAAACGAGGCAGAGACAGTTGATGGAAAGCCGAGAGGGCTTCGATACAGAAGAGGGAGTATTTATCTCCCCCACTCTGTGCTCGAGGGCACGATGCTATTGTCTTGTTTAGCTGACCTCAAATCAGCCAAGCCATCTATCTGTGCAGAGAGTAGGTCCTGTCTTGTAAACAACAGTCCGGCCTGTACGATACGTGTGCTTCTCATTCGTCAGGGGTTTTTTATCTGAAGATCACAACAAAGAGAGCGCAACTTCCTGCCTGCAACGTAAGGAAGACTTAAAAATATTGATACTACCAGTTGACCCCCAGTTATGGCCTATGAAAAGGATTGGCCAGCGATGAAAGTGCGCAACTGCATCAATAAATATTTTTATTAGTTTGGGTTATTCGCTTTGGCGGGAAGGTCGTGTGTGCGTGTGTGTTTATTGTATAGGTTTTCAGATTCATAGCATCACACACCGGCTAATGCTCTGGTCCCTGCAAGGGCTCCCAGGATCCTGACAGGGAATCCAATGATCTCCACAGTCCATGGTCTTCCACTTAAGTAGGTCAGCCACTGAAAAGTGCATATTGATCTTCCTGGCTAAATGATGCGACGTCTCCCGCTCAGAAGGTGCCCTCAGCCAGCGAGCAGCGGAAGCAGCAAAGGTCACATGACTGTGTGCCTGTGCCTTCGCTCCTGTTTGTGTTATCAGGCTGGTATTGCTGTGTAATACAGTAACTCATCCATCTTTAAAGCTGCAGATTTTACTTATTTAAATGTAGAGATTACTGCGTGAGAGTCACTTAATGGGTAAACAGCATGTAGCAATTCTATATAAGAATACACGAACATAATGGTATGAGTAGAGCTGCGCAATGCAATATTGATAAGTGGAATATGATGTCAGATGGCAAGATGCATTAAACCACATTAAATGGTATATTTTCCTGTGCCATACATCCACAGGGCTTTGGCTACTGAGATGTAGAGGTTGTGGACAACGTGAACAACTGGAGCTCTTTAAATATAGAAAAGATGGTATTTAACAAGCATAGGTATAATGAAGTCGGTGCCACAGTTTTGAAGAGGATCCAACTTCCTAAGAAACATCTTACACACACGCATGCACAGTGTAGTTAGCATTGCTTTATTTATTGTGGGACAGAATGTCATTGCAGTAGAATTATGCACATTGAATGTTTTACTGGTGTTGTACAGCCGTGTTCTAGCGTGCTCCAAAGTTTTCAGTTTGTGCGAATTTTTTTTCCCTCCTTCCCCACAACGATTTGGGAAATGGGATACCAACACATGGCAGGCATCTTTCCAACTGAGGTGGAATCTTTGGCACCAGGAAGGCATAGAAATTAAATTAGGCCAGCTGCCTGATGGTGCATGATCGGTGCTTCCAAAATGAAGTGTGTAATGGTTCTAAAAAAGTGGTGGGGGAATGATTCCCATTTATGCTATAATTCAGGTATGCTTATTGCTTGCTTGTTTATTGCAACTCCATTGACCATAAAGCCATCAGATAAACTGTTTTCCTTGTCTTAATCACTGGGAACATAAAACTTTACAGATTCACGAGTGTCATTTCATGCTCATTTAACTTCACGAATGGGCCATAAATGCTTAAGTTTAATCATACCACTGTCTCTTTAGCCATCCTTGCACCTACAGTTGCACGCAGAATCAAAGACCACGCGTGTGCTAGCAGGTTCTATCCCCCAGGTTATGGACAAGAGAGGATTCAGTGCCATATCCAACACAGTCTACACTGGAAAAACAAGCCAGATCACAGCACACTCTACTGAACTGCAGTGTTTACAGATCATTAGCCTGCCCAGATAAGGTGTTCATATGGGATCTGATAAAAGCAGCTTTTGTTGGCAGTACTGAGTTAAAAAATACACTTTTACATTGGCTCATAGCCATTAGCTTCACAATTTTTGACTGTTCACTCTGTCAGTTTCTAAAGCATTAAAAGCACTGAAAAAATGTTTTAGACTTAAAGGCTTCATAGAATGCTTTAAGGTAGAGACTTTGGGATTCTGCATTTCAACTGCTTTAAATTGAACAGGCTGAGAGAATTTTCTCTGACTTGGTTTTGGCCCACAAAGGGTTAAAGTTCTACAGCTGGCTGTCAGTTTGCTGCAGCAGCAGCTCTCTTAATCAGGCAACGCAGGGAGTTAAACACACCGTCCTTAATGCACTCCGCAAATTACCACATATACGAACTGCTTCGCTGGAACACAAAGTGCACCAACCTGTTTTTGACTGGTAACAAATTGGGAAAAAAAACACAAAAATCACTTTCAGGCTTATTCAGTGTGTGTTCTGTGAGTCTGAGTGCTGGCCTGCTTCAATCGCACTAACATTTCTCTGATAAACTGACAGTTGTGTCAGCTGATCTTTTCCCCTCCCCTCCATGCTAACAAGGCACCTCCTTATCCTCAGCGTGTTTCCACTGTACACCCTCAGGCCTCCATGGGAACTAATTCCTTACAGAGTGTGACAGGCAGTTAAAGATGGTACACACACACACACACACACACAGACACAGAGGGGCACAATGGATATGAAATTGGCATGCAGGGCAGTCACAAGATGAGTTCAAAATCTTTTTGGGAACGATACAATTGGCCGTGCACACAAATCTCTCCCTGACCACTCCCTACTCCCTCTGCAAGTTTGGGGGCTATTTTAGTTGCACGCACAGATAAATCTTCATTTTCTGCACTTTGTTATTTTTATTCTCACACATTTGTTGCATCATGGCCACAGTATTTCAGGCCAGTGTTTGTATCTTTTTTTGTTTTTATTTTTCTAAGAATTTCTAAAAAGATCTCTGTTCGACTTTGGTCTTCACAAAAGTGAGTAATTCCTCTTATTGTGTTTTGCAGTTTTTTAAGGAATTCATTTGTCCTTATGTGTCATGAAAATGTGTTCAAAGCTGTAGGTTCTGTCTGCCTGAAACTGGAGAAACTGGCTGAGTCATTTTTGCACCATAGTGCACGCATTCTTTTACGTATTTGTTGTGTCATTTTTTTTAATAGTCATGAGCGAGCAAAGTGTGCTGTCAGATTTTCTCTCTGGCACGTCTGCCTGAAACAAGACTGCAGTGTGCTCTCACACCATAGAATATTGTGTGGGACTCGCAGTACAACATTTACAGCAGCATACGCCAACATCACGGCATCCACTGCAATTACCCGCCATTCAAACACATTTCTCTCTTATCTCTGCAAATATGCATTGATATTCGTTAGCATGTACCAGCTGTTTGCTATTAGACATTTTCAGTCAGCATCTGTGCAGGGAGGTAACTCATTTAACCTTTATCATTAAGCAATTTATGAGCTAAAGCTAATTTCATTTAAGTTAACATCCTGCCATAACCCAGTAAAATGCAAAACAGAAAATAATCCTCATATAATTAAATGTCATGTTGTTATGCATTTGCTGTTAATGAGTACCAATACTGTATATTTCTTTATTTTATATACACTTTTCAGAACCTTTCACATATTTTTTATGTACCACAAGTTTAAATTATACATTGAATTCTCATAAGGGTGTTGTGCTTTGCAATGGCGAACACAAGCACACATTCCAGTAATGTTTACTCTTGACAGTTGTTACCTGTTAGTTTCCCTTTACCAAATGTGTAAGAGGGGAAGTCAGCAGGCCAATCTGGTGGTTTAAACCAACTGCTCTGACCTTATAGAACAATACTTCTTAACATTGAACCTGCCTAAAGCCTCATTTGTGTTGAAACATGTATATTTTGTGACCCAGTGCTTAATGCATATGGCAAAATCCACCCCCCCCCCACGTAATCTGATCATGCGCTTCGCCACTCTTGCTTGTCCGTATCCCCACCCCTCTAAATGGAACCAAATCAATTGATTATTGATTATAAATCGGATCTTGGCCAAACCTCTGTGTTGATCTGAGCTAAAAGGCGAGGTGTTTTCATTAAGACGGGCATCGGCCTTGATTCTTATTGAATCGAAGGCCATTAGCGTTAGCGGACCTTTGAAAAGGCAGCCAGTAGGGGTTCCATTGGTGTTTACCCCTCCTGTGACCTGACCATTATGGTCATTTTCTAGCACATGAACTATCTGCCCTTTGTCCTGCCTGAACCTGATTAGCAGGCTCATTAGTATTGTTGGCCGAGCCCCAGTGACAGTTGCACAAGTTGCACATTGCCAAGTGTGTGAGAAAGTAGGGATTCCAACTACTCACAAGGCTGGGCTTTAGGCAACATTACTGCCCACCTTCCACATTCTCCTCTTTGCACTCACTCTCACAGACGTCCAAAGCAAGAATACTGTGAGGATTTCTCCTACATCGTGAAAATTGGCTATAACCACTAATTGTGTGCAAATGTCTGACAGCCTGAACTTTCAACCCGATGACCTTTGACCTCTCTTTAAATGTCAACAGATGGTTGAACGGCGCATGCATAAGGCAAACGAGGTATCCCCTTATGCGGTGTCAGATTTTAGTGAAGGTGTGCTGTGTTGCTGGATATCTGTGCCTGTCTAAACAGGCTCCAAGCGCCAATAACCGGGAAGCGGCATCGCTGGTCGTGTTGAATTTGTGCGAGCGCGTATTATGGTTAACACGAAACCTGGAAGTGCCGCAGCAGCGTTGGCAGAGTTGCGTGTCTTTGTTTAGGTTGCACATTTCTGTGCCAACTAGTGTCAGCACTGCTGTGCCAACTAGAGAGGGTGGAACTGTGTTCCAGTCTGAAGAGTCAATAGAGAGATTCCAGAGTCATCATACCGCTGACATCACCAGCAGGGTACCACTCTGTAGATATATTTGTGTGCTATATATGTGACATAAGTGATTTGTTTTAGTTATTTACATTTCTGTTTCACACAGCGTTCCAAATCTCAGTAAATCTTTTCCCCTCAGTCTCAGTTTAGTCATTTTTAATGGTTGTTCTGGTTCAGTATTTTCACACTCTGTCTTATTCTGAGCTCAGCTCAGAGATCCGGGGCTGGGCTGAGACTGAGGATGTGTCAGCATTAAAGCAAAGAGGAAATTCCTCCAGAGGATGAGAACTAAGCGAGAAGGAAAGGAAAAGAGGAAGGCAAAGTTAAGCTAGTTATTATAGCCCAAGTTATGCAGATTCAGCTGTCACTTTTTTAATATAGCTATTGAAAAGCAAAGTGTTCAGCCAGGACTGTTGATCAAAAACATCCTGTCTTCACGCATGAGGGTACTTTTGCGCAAGCTATTTTGGACACACATGATCTAATGTGTCTATGATCCTGGGTAACCAGGTTACAATAGTTAGAATCTAATGGGCTCTCTTTCTATTACCCAAGATGCCCTGCAGCTCTAACAAACAACACAAAAAGCACAAAGCTTTTTCAGCTCCATACGCACACGTGCACACACAAATCCATTCACTCACCCCACCTGACAGAAAAGCTGTATGTTCACCCCACTCCGGGTTAAATACACATTGTTCACTTTAAAACTCTTAGATGCAGCTGGATTTTAGCATTTCTGGGTCCACATGTTTAGGTTAGAATGCTAAAAAAAACACACACTTTTGCTGCATGCTGCATCTTTCCCAATCATGACATAGTAAAAGTCTGAGTACAGATTTTTCTATAGGTCAACATAGCTGTTTTTTGTGGGATATTCATTCCTTGTTTCTGTTATTTCCTCCAGCAGGGTGAAGTGGATGATGCGTAAAGGTTTCCTATCATTACTCTCCTGCAGCAATGGCCTGAGGGACTCTCTGGACTGAAACTGAGGTAAAGAACAGCCCCAAAACGAGCAGTTTGCAGATAGTCTATATCAAAAACCTTCTATACGCGATAACTTCTTTCAGAATTGCACACCCGTTGTTCTGTATCTCTCTTAACACAGCTCAAGGACAAGAAAAGCTTTTTTTTTTTTTTTTTTTTTAAAGAAAGCAAATACAGTAATAGTGTGTATTACAGTAATACCATTAGGTCGCTCTCTGAGAAATGCTCTGAGCGTGTGTGAGTGTGTCACACAGCAGAGGGCAGCCGGACCAATTGGACAATATTTTTGCTTTGTATCTTTATTATTTTATGAGGCCCACCGCACTGTATTATTTTAAATGTCACAAAGAAAATAGAGACATTTAAACGTGCTCTGAAGCTCTGAGGCATAATAGGTTGCTATTTTTAGACTGATTCTGTATGCTTGAAGCTGCTGTGCATTGTCCGTGTGTCAGCATCATTCACTGAAACTGTCAGCTGGCTGTTTCTGCTGCCCCACAAAACATTTGTTTCCATGAACAAACAAAGCAAAACAGAGTGTCGGCAGAGATGACACTCAGATCATATGTTTATGATCACTGCAGAGATGCAAATGTCGTGATTTATCAGAAGCGGATGACCCTTGACTCTTGAGGCAGCTCATCTGAGAACAGTCTCTGTCACCTTTGTTTATTATTCACACAACAGACCGAGTCATAGTTTATGATTTAGTTTTTATTTATTACTGTTGAGACAGTTTTACTGTTATTTTTCCACTAATGATGCTGTCCCATTAGTCACATTATCACACTGTTACAAAGTGTTGTCAAGCATGTGTTTCTTTGCTTTAAAGGTAAAGACAATAAAACCTATGCCAGAGCATTGTGAGCACTATTAAACTAAAACTAGAAAAAGACAACACTTAGTACTTATGTTACAATGTTCACATAAAATTTCTTTAAGAAAATAAAGGTGTGACCTGATGTCAAGAGGTCAGATGATCACCTGATCAACAATCTGTTATTTACCTTGACATAATGACCACACCCTCTTCTTAAAATATTGGCTTGTAATAGTTGTAATTCATCTAACCAGTCTTTTATGATTACAACAAACTTTTGGGGGGCCATTTACTGTGGCATTAGAATTAGAATTATTTTTGCTATAGCTTGAAAATGGAGGGAGCCAACCCTTAATGCAGACAGACCTCCTCCTCCTGCGCTGGGACATCCTGAAGTGACTGCCAGGTTTAAAGATTCATGACTGTGATCAGCTTTCATCAGATGGGGAAGGGAGTGGTTCCTGGTTTTCTCTCTGCCACTTTGTGGCCATTATATCTGGCAGTGATTCTGGAATGGTCATGCTCTTGAGTGGGACGGAGCATTGAACAATGATTGTTTTAATGACTCCACTAAGAAGTGATTTTTTTTCTATACTTTGCTTGGTTTGTGATGTATAGATATATAGCTTTAGTTCCCAATTCTTTATGACTCAGATGTCATAACATCTGGTTTAAGGTAATAATAGTTGCAGGCACAGCCAAGGTTCACTGCAGACCCCCACAGAAGTTGATTTCTGGTGAAACCAGTGCAGATTTCTGTTTGTAATAATAGCCTGTGTTGTGGTTGTAGTCTCTCTCTGCGTGTTTTCGTTCCCTCAGCACTTCTCACCCTTGCAAATATTGACACGTATAAAGAAAAGTTCTTTGTTACCCCATCCTGACTTCCCTTTCAGAGTGGGGGAAAATATATGTCTCATGTTGCTGCTCTCCACAAGTTCTCTTTATTGGCGTGCTCTCGTTCCCCAATACTCTCTGGGGCCCCCCTTTGTGCCAAGAAGCCACGTGAGGACAGATTACACACCAGTGAGTGATTGCTGTGTATTTCAAACCAGTTTTGCACTCTGGAACAGTAGGAGACTTCAAAAGGTCCCCCAATATCCTTTGATGGAGTTTAATGTACAATTATGGCCATCATTTAAAAATCAAAGGCATGCTAAACCACATGATTACAGGAATGACAGGGTGGCACATGCCCTTCCCCCTCTGTGTCTCCCACCTCCCACATCTTTATACTATGACTGGAATGGGTGATTCAGTGTTTTGGATGCCCCACCCCCTAGCAAATTCACACAGCTCAGCACACTTTGTGCAGTTATGGCAGCCTCTGAAAGATTAAAGGTTTAGTAGTTGGAAGGAATTGAGAGAAGAGAGTCCCAGCTGCAGGGCTGTTTGTTTGTTTTTGCAGGTAGATGTAATACTAGCCATCACATATGCCAGAAGCTGTTGTTACTATGGAATGGACATTTGTGTCATCCATTAAAAGAAGATAATTAGCAGAGACTCCTCAGCACGGAGGTTCCAAGTTCGATCCTGTTCCAGAGCATTTTATCTGAAGTTTACAAGTTCACACTACATCCTTGTAGGTTTCATTTAGTCTGTTTGACAAGAGGAAAAACTCTAATTTAAAGGTGTAGGTTGGCTAAAAGCTTTCCAGAGAGTATTCCTGCCTGTCGCCCAGTGACTGCTGGGATTATCTTCAGCATTCCAGGTTAAGGACAAATGGATACTGTATCTTTTAGCTATTGTGGTTGGGGAAAATTACCTGTTCTTTAGGTGCAGATGGATGTTTATATAGCTGTATGTGTAGACTTATTGCGTTGCAATCAGTCATGTTCCGTACATAGTGACCCAGGTGAAATTGACTGGAGAAAATGTCGGTCCAGAAGCAGCCACAACCTTGCTTCTTCTCTGCATTCCTCCCTCACCAGACAGGTCGGCTCCAGCACAATCCTGGAGAGGCTGCTCTGGTGACACCCAAGACATGAGCAATGACACACACCTATGATCACCTCAAGTGCTTTCAAAGTCAATTGATTTTTTTTTTTTTTTCCAAATCTCTCTACTGTCATACAGTCGAAGCTGATTGTAATGAAAAACAGAAGCTTTAGATGAACAACACCGGTGCACGACTGTTTATATTTTGGGAAGAAATCCCTGACTATTCTGCCTGCGTGACGATCCGACTCCTTGGCAACAACAACGAGAACGGTCTGCCTGCTGGCCGGGCTGTCTCGCAGTCTGCTGTGGTGTCATTGAGACGTGTCTTGTACTTCCAGGCTCTTATTTGTCTCAACGAAAACCCAGCTATCATTACTGCCATCTCAAGGAGATGAATGCAACCAATCATATCGAAGCCTCTGGGATGAGCAGACCCAATCAGGCCTAGTTTTACCATGGTAACTTGCCCAGGCGCGACCAATTGGGATGTAGAGAGCCGCTTGGGCTGTGAGAGTTTAATGGCCTGTTTCTGTTGTCATTATTAAAAGCGCATAACCTCTAACATAGCGACTGTTATAATTTTTGTGGACAGCCCGTTGCAGTGGCACGAAGACACCTTGATGGCGCACAGAAAAGCATTATGCAAGGACACATGCACGATATTTGTGTTCATTACCTGTCCATGTACTGTACAAGGCAGTCGTGTCGAAGTGAATCGTCAAGAGTAGAAATGTGTTTTACCCTTCAGAGTCTCCTCTCCTTCACTCTGTCCAATCAACACAGCTTTGACTCTTCCATTTAAGCACAGACCCTGCCATTAGCTTAAAGTAGGTCACTCCAGACCAGGAGGGAGACGGACTCAAGTTTGCATGGTCACTAGCTCCCTTTTTAGCTTCCCCTGCTTCTGTTAAGCTTTGCTTTTCTTCTCTACATTGTGCTCTGGTGTCATCTGTTCTGTCTTATGTAATGGCTGAGCAATGAGTGTGTGTCAGCTGTTTCTATGGTTATAGAGCGGTTGAAGCGCAAGTGTGTCCTAGCGTAGCATGCCTCACTCTTATGCCATAAAACCTTTGTTTTGTATTGCTCGTTTGTGGGATTTTTTTTTTTATTCATGTAAGATCTCAGAAAAAAACGAATCCAGATGTTCACATGGAAATTAATGCAATTGTTCCTTATGGCATAATTACGGCAATTGTGAATATGTCAGACAGAAGACAAAAATAATAAATAAAGTCATTGTAGATCTTTTAATTTCTATTTTAAGATCTGATGCACTATTTGGCACACCCACTAACTATGACCACGCAAATTGTAAATTTGCAAGATGACAAGTGTACACATCTGGTATGCAGCATATCACCCTATATTGAAATACAAGTCCATTAGCCACATCAGAGTTCAGTGCAGGAGATGTAACTAATTAATAAGACATTACTTTTATCAATAATTGATCATCTATCATTTAGTGGCATGATGTTTAAACTGCACTGATTCACAGGCTTTGAAGCGTCAGGGAATAAGATGTCTATTTGGATTTTCGCTCTTTACAAAGGATTAAACTTGGTGCAGATTCTTTGTTGGTTTTCATGATTTGGTACCAGAAGCTCCAGCTATAGTGTAATGGCATTTCATCTTTACTGTGTGGAGAAACCCCAAAGATAGCAGTGCAGGAGGCTTTTCTGTGCTAACAGCCCTTAGCCAACGTGTCACTTAGTATAACATACAGCAGTAATGACAACAAAGCAAATTCTTACTTCAATCTTAAATGGGCAGAAAAGATATTACTTTAATATTAAAAAGGTTGAGCAGCATTTACAACTAAACTGCCAAAAACTCATGACAAAGACATAAATGCAAGTTGTCGTTATGAACCCGTTCTGTTCCTGCTGAAAGCTGACTTTGCCTGGTATCGTGTAACGAATGGGTTTTTCTTAGTACGTGTTTGAGCGAGCAGCCGAGTGCTGTGGGCAAAGCGCCGTGTTCTCATTTCAGTCTCTCTAGGGAGAGCTGCACCATCAGAGAGAAATGATTGAATCTCTATCTCCGCTCCATTTTTACTCATGTCTCCTGGAGTGGATCAGCCACTGCCCCCAGTGTTAGTGTGTGTCTGTGTTGTACGCAGAGGCCCAGGTTGGCCTGTTCACACCCCTGCGTTATAGTGGCGGTTTCCTCGTTATTCCGCTCTTGTAGTTGTAGGCAATTCAATATTGATTGCTGCTGCTGCTACTAGGAGAGTGCTTTTGGATGTGGGGGCATTCAGATATGTACAGTGCCACCACTACGACTGCCAGCTCTGTCAAATACTCGTCTGCGGTGTGGCTTATAACAACCACTTATATAAAAACAATGTTTAAATCTTTTTTCCAGATCTGGTCATGAATTCTATTCCTGCATTAATCTATTGCTGTTTGCATGTACAGTATGTTCAATGCAGTGAGTCTACTCATACTTCACAGAATGTCCTATATTTGCATTTAATTAAAGCATGTTTCTGTTTCTTAGACGCTGATATGCATTGATGATGAGTGGAGTCGGTGAAACCCCATCTGACCCTGCCAGGGCAGAGTCACGAAAACGCAAAGATTGTTCGTCAGAACTTTTAGGACCCAGGTAAGACTTTATCTCTCAATCATCAATCAATGATGGAGACATCCCCGTTTTAAACCCCTTTGTAAGACCACCACCCCCTTTTATTGGGTTGCTGTATTAGACGACCCCATATACATTTATATTTTTCATTACATCCACGATCATGTATTTCTTCTTTTTTAGTCCCAAGCGGAGCAATGAAAAGCGCAACCGTGAGCAAGAAAACAAATACATCGAAGAGCTCGCTGAGCTGATCTTCGCCAACTTCAATGACATCGACAACTTCAATGTCAAGCCTGACAAATGTGCAATCCTGAAGGAAACTGTGAAACAGATCAGACAAATAAAGGAACAAGGTACACCCTCTTTTTTTTTTTTTTATCATACTCTCGAGCATTTACTGGGATGGCATGCAGAGGATATTAAACAATAAAAAGGTGTTAGGCCTCACCATTTGTCACATCATAATACCAACACTGTTGGAGTTATGTTCTTACAATGGTGGTTTTGGATCAGCGCTAATTGATGCCATTATTAAAGGTCACCACATTTGATTTCATCTTATCATAAAAGAGATCAGAAGTCATGTTTACACTTGTCTGTTTTTTGTTGTACCCAGCTCAATCACGAAAACTGATTTCAACAAACACACATTCTAAATAAAAGGCAAACACTAAATTGCAAGAGAGCCTGCATCATGCATGCATAATAGGCGACAAAGCAACTGGTAGACACAGAGGGGCTCACTCGAGCCACACACGAATCAGACCAGCTGATGATGTCATCCATTTTCTGTGACTCACAGATCTGTTTGTTATGTAATAGTGACGAAGGTTTGCAAAAATCACAGACGCGCTCAGTCTGTCCCACTTAATTTCCCTGTCCCACTTAATTTCTCTCTATTTGAGTTTGTTAAACACTAAACAGGTGTCGTATCATAATTGCATCGCTGAGGTTGCTCATTTCCTTGTACACTCTGTCATCATTGTCTACGGGCACCAAGCTCTGTCTTTCTAAGTTGGACCGCCAAATTGTTACTTTGTTTAGCACATCTGTCCTGATTATTGTCTTTTGTATTATTTCCTTTATATTCCTTTCTTTGCTCAGTTCTATTTTGTGCCAGAACCGGGGGGAAAAAGGGTTTTGTCTTGATTCAAAAATGTGCGAAACACCTAAATCTGGAATGAAATATTTTATTTTATTATCATTGGGATTCAGAATTATCCTCAAAATGAAAAAGTGGAGACATTAAATTGCAGGCTGAATTGACTAATATAGATTTTCCACAAGAGAACTGGTACTTTGGTAGTGCGCATGGCCTCCATATTTCTGTACTCTGTACAATATCTGAGCACTGTCCTAATGAGATACCGATTGGTCTCTTGGGGAATCTCTGACTTGGATTAGACCATCAGTCTGGACAGTCTGTTGTGTGTTGAGTTGTGATAGCTGCATTAAAACATGAGGAGGTTTATATCCTAAAGGTGTGGTTGACCTGTAGTTAGCTGTATTTTCTTTACTTTTTGAACAGTGTGTTTGTTTGCCTGTTTTGATTTAATTATCCATTTTTTCCCCAGTGTTTTCAGAGCCTTTTTAAAATGCAGATGGAGTGATTTTATGTTGTATAGTGTTCAGAAAAACATACACTTGCGCCATGGGCGGTCCCAGTGGCTTCCTTTTTAGAGTGATGGATCCACACCTGGGCAGCTGTGCTCATACACCAGGCCCTGCTAGAACTGAAAAGTCCTGCTGATATGCAAATCATTAAGGCTGAAAAAGATTAATGTGGGTTGGTGCAATGTTCTACATCTCACAAACCAGGAAAAAAAAAAACCTTATTTGTGTAATACAGAAATAAAAGGGAAAGGTAATTTTTGTTGTTTGCATTCTCACCATAAGGAAGTTCCATTCTCCTTTTGGTGTAGTCTGACAGTTGAGTATGTGCCCCCAACAGCCTCCTCATATTCTGCTTCTCATATGATCATCTTCAAATGTAGGGCAGCCTACACTATGAACATAAGGCTTCTCTGCATGGTTATTAATCCAATCACTCACATGCACAAATGCACAACACCATCAAGCAGGTACTGGAGTTAAAATTGACATTTCTGTCCCTAATTAAATCTACCATTATTATATTTAAAATTCTGGAGCCAATATTGAATTAAATTTTTTTTTTCCTGTTGCACAACTGTAGTATCTGTGTTCGTACAGTCAGCATCAGTAGTTTCAAGAGTTTGAGTTTTAGTTGAAGATGTGCAAATCTCCTCAGAAGTATGTAGGTTGGCTCTGTGGGTGTGGAGGAGATAAAACGTTTTTTTTTTCTTCTAAACGTTTGTGTTTGGCTCTCATTAACAGAAAAAGCTGCAGCAGCGAATGAGGAGGAAGTGCAGAAGGCCGACGTATCGTCAACAGGTCAAAGTGTGATTGACAAAGATGCCTTGGGACCAATGATGCTAGAGGTGAGCAAAATATCTTTGTCAGTGTGAAATGATGGCAAAATCACTTCTTGTTTAACATATCCATAAATAGACTTAAGATATGTATTCTTTAAAGTGAGTTGTAAACAGTAAATTAAAAAGCAATTGTCATAGAGACTAATTGCAGATGGACCGTTAGTGGTCGTCATAGTGCGGCTCTGTGGCATAAAAGCTACCAGCATCTTGAATCTGCCCTGGCTTGGCTGTAAATCACCAAGTGGAGCAATGGCCTCATTGTCCCATGCAGGGCCTCTGAAGTGCTTACGTATACCAGCAAAGAAAGCAACTGTACTGGCGAATGAATTAGTTCATTGAACTCATCCTCTCACTCATTTCCTCTCTCCCTGAGTCTCTGTTGTTTGGTTTTCTATTCTCTCCCACTCCATTTTATCTGCCTCCGCTTCTAGATCCGTCCCGTCATAGGATATTTATAGCTCTTCTGGTCTACCGTCACTCAATCGACATACTAACCCAGGCTAAATATAGCCTGGTGCAGCCTGCATGCTTTCCCATCTGTCAGCATCCCCCAAAAACAGAGATTATCCATTCACACCCACTGACGCCATCACTGTGACATAACAGGATGCTCTGAAGAGAATGACCATAAGACAGAAATATATCCCTGCTTCCTCTAATGTTCATACTCGATTTTACGCCATGAATAGAAAGGTTCTTTTTTTGTTACTTTATGCATATATTATGTAAAAACTATGATTGATTTTGAAATTATTGCATCCAGACATTCATAATCATTGACTAAATACCACTTACAGCCCAAAAAAACATTAGTTGCGAAAGCACTGGGCTCTGATGCTGCATGTCAGTTTAGGTCTGTGCTGTCTCACCCAACTTAAAAACCATTTCCTCACTGATTACTTTGATTTCACAGTACATGTAACTTCTTTTGTTGACACATCAGTTGTGCAACCGAGCACGCAACCTGTAAAGGTTTGTTTAAGGTAGTGATATGATCCATTATCAGCCCATTCCAATCTGGGCTGCAGGAGTTGGGTTGCAATTGGTCTTTTTTTTTTTTTTTTTTTTTTTCAGAAACTAGAAGAAACATTGTCTTGTCCAAACCGTACAGCTTCGCTGGTTTATCCAGCATCTGTTATGTGTTAGTCACAGTGGATGTGGATCTTTGTACTGCTTGAAATATTTTAGCTTCTGTACTGTCACCTTCTGAATAAAGCTTTTGATTTGTTCCAACAAGATAGTAATATTTTGTCATCCCCTTTGTTTTATAAAAAATTCTGTAGAGAGAAGCTGTTTGCAAAACACCGTTATCAGCCCGTCAGAAGAAGAGTTATTCCAATACTATTCCCTACTCGAGGAATGTCATATTGCTCCAAGTGTAACAATACATTACATTCCACTACATTCCAATAGATGCAAAATGGAACAAAGAGAGGTAGTGACGAGGTGCATGTGTAATTTGTGCATATTTACTTGCAGCAGCTGTACTTTTGTCGACGGTTCATGTTTAATCAGTCGCAATAAGCCAACCACATTTTGCAAGAGTGCCTGGAAGAAAGCTAAAGTTGGCACTGAAGAATGTTTGCTCTGCTTCTGGTTGTCCTACTTGTCCACTCTTTTTTTTTTTCCCCCCCTTCATTCAGGGTGAATATGCACAATCATGTTGCGTTTCTTTCCTTTTTTTTTTCCAGTGATAAGTGACATCTTCTTAAATCTATTTTCAGCAAGAGTCCATTTAATGTAGGCAAGACAAATCATTTTTTCTCTTTGTGATTTTATGTAAATGTGGGAGGCAAGGATTGGCTAATGCTAGGATTTAGCCTGCTGTTTATTATGCAACGCATACAGGGAGGCTGGGATTTCTCACATATTAACGCATGTAACTAATGTTTATAATGTAAATTATCTGCAGTGATTAGGGAAGGGAGCAGCAGGCACTTTAGCTGAAAACTCTCCTCTCTGAGCACTGCATTTTATAGCTTTGCCACACTACAATTTCCTTTTTTTAAGGCCTCTGAGTGGTTTGATGGCCTAATTGACACCATCTTGTATGTAATGGCTGACCCGGGGCTGTATTTTTTCAATTAAGTGCTCCTCCTGCTTCACATCCTTAGGTCTCTACAGACACATGCTGTTATCCTGCTTCCTGTCAGATGCACTGATCTTGAGCATCTGCAGGAGTGATGGAAGCAGCCAGCACACAATGTACTTATTACATCCATTAAGGAGCTTGTGTTTTGAGCTGTGCATATGTTTGTTAGTAAGAAAGGAGCATGTACATGCTCAGTGATTAAAATAGTTTTAATTGCTTGTATTAAAATTCAATGTTTCAAATTCCCTGTCAGAGATATTAAACTGCGGCTGTGTGATAGAGACACATTTTAATCTTTTACTTTTCCACCCTTCCAGGCCCTGGATGGCTTTTTCTTTGTGGTGAACATGGAGGGCAACATCGTGTTTGTGTCTGAGAACGTGACCCAGTACCTGCACTACAACCAGGAGGAGCTCATGAACACCAGTGTCTACAGCGTGCTGCATGTTGGAGATCATGCTGAGTTCATCAAGAACCTGCTACCAAAGTCCCTCGGTTAGCCAAAAGCTTATTTCCCACCCCACCTTCATTTTTCTCTCTGAGTCTTTTTGTTTTTTGCAGCTTCGCTGTGTCACGACTTTCTCTGTTCTCGTCTATGTTGCATCACTTTCACCTCTGCCCATAAATTATCAGACTCTCATTTTCATTTACGCTCAACTCTTAAAATATTGCGTCCTCCCTTTGTTTCTGATCGCCATCTTCTCCTTATCTCTGACGTGTAACTGGTAGCAACGGAAGCTGCTTGATAATAATGTCAGTTTTATTAAAACACTAAACACACAAAATCTAATACACCAGCGAGCTTATTCATCTCATTTGCTGTGAGCTCAGACCCCATTTCTCTTTTCTTCCTATGCAGCTAATTAAGTTCCTCACTTGGCATCTCTTCCCTCTCAACATTATCACCCCCTTCCTGCATTTTTATCTTACGTCTGTTCTCCACAGTTACTTTCACACTTACCAAGTCCCCATTTTTATGTGCTCACTTTTCCACTTCCCAGCTTCTGTCAAAAAAAAAAAAAAACCCTGTCTACCTCTGAGTTCATAAAAACTGCCCATGAACTCCCGTAAGACACCCCCTCCCATTTCTGTCAGGTCTGGCTTGTTATTTCTCTCACTTCTTTTTCTCCTCTGCATCCTGCTGCTGCACCTTCACTGTGCAAGGGGTGATTTAAAGATATGGCCATGCCCAGTATCAGAAGCTATTTCTAAGTCCCTTCTTTTCTTGTTCTGTTCATTTCTCCTGGTGCTCCGGATTGAGGTCTGAGTGCCTAGCCATCTGGGTGGGGGAGCAGCACTACAGACTACCCTGGAAATGATCAGTGTCCCAGATACTGGGAGATTATCAATGCACCGAATGAGATCACAAACCAGATGGAGTGTGATGGGACTTTGTGTGTGGCTGCACACGCCTTGTGTGTCCACAGATCTGCTTACATGCATTTGCACGCACAGCCCTTGTGCGTGTTTGTTCACGCCTGTGTAAGTGTTATAGAGAAGAAGATTGGCTATGATGTTGTAGCGGACACGCATATGGAGGTCTGGCTGTGATACATGGCTGTGGATGGATGGCAGAGGGCTCAGTGTTCCAACTGCTCATTACTGAGCTCTACCCAGCAACCACTTTCTCACTCTGCACACTTTCTGATTTCACTTTTTCTCTGTCTTGCTCTCTTTATGTCTTTCACTTCCAGAAATGTATCCTGTCTTGCTTCTTCAATGCACTTCCTCTCCCACTCCGTTGTGTAGTATCTGGTTGCAATAAAATTCGCAGGAAGCCACATTGAAAAAGCTTCATCAGCACTCCTTTCCTTCTCTGTAGTGAATGGCGTCCCGTGGTCCAGCGAGGGTCCCAGAAGAAACAGCCACACATTCAACTGCCGAATGTTGGTCAACCCTCACAGCGAGAATCAGGAGGAGTCGCACGAGCACGAGCCCCAGCAGCAGAAATATGAGACCATGCAGTGTTTTGCCGTTTCTGAGCCCAAGTCAATCAAGGAGGAAGGCGACGGTATGTAAAACGAGATGGGAGATAAAATACATTTTATAAGCGTTATCCTAAAATGGGCTTCATCATCATCATCAGTGACATCATGAGCATGGCCGCCTCTTCTCCTGTGCATTTTTGGAAAACTGAACATCCTTGGAGATGCTCGCTTCCATGTCATATTAGTTTCAAAATGTGCATGTTCAGGCTAAATATGAATATAAACAAGTGTGGTTAAGCTGTTATTAAAATCATCTTTCTTTGATATAAAACCCTGACTCACATTCACTGTAATATTTGAATAGATATTGATCATAAATACAGTCACACGAAAATGACCAAAATGCGATTTTTGCTACATTATTCACTACAAAAGTGCAGTGAAAATACAATGGCTCTGTCCAAGTCTAGTATCAACCTGTCTTTTCCCCTTTCTGGCATCCCTTGTGTAAAAGTCACTTGCCAACCGTACTTTGGCAAAGCGTGAGCAGGACCAAGGCCAGAGAAGTTGGTGTGTGTGTCCGTCTCTGTGTGTGTCCGTGCATATGTGGAACAAGGTGGGATCACAGTTACAGATACAGTTAGAGTTACAGATATTTGCCAGCCATAGATAGAAAGAAACAGGAAGGATGAAATGGATCTATAAAGGGACCGAGAGCGTTTTAAGGGATTCTCTGATCTAAGGCCCAGACCACCCAAGTGACTCTATTTATAAGTCAAAATAAGAAGTTCCCGTGTGTGTAATTCACCCATGTAAACTTTGGAATGCAGCACTGCCAGAAGCAAGTGGGATTATGGATGTAAGCGACACAGGAAAGTTTGATGGCAGTCGTTTCGGGGTCATGGCAGACCTGGACTTTGCAGTTTGAAATGTGTGCGTGTGTGTTGGTGAGCAGCTGTCAGGATTGAGCTACGGCAGGTTTTGTAATGTTATGCGGGGTGTCTCCAGTGTAATGTGACCATGCAGGTGAGACCAACTTGAGTCGCGCATACATGCAGCCCCCCCCCCCATGTCACACTTTATCATTCCCCTTGCCAGCTATCTGCTGCTCTTTATGAGAAGAGCAGAGCCACAATCCCTATGCTCATTAATAACTATATTAATTATGCTGCCTGGGAATAACATGCATTTCATTTTCTGTCCCGCCTGTCTCTATCATTCACACCACCACCCTCGCCTCCACCCTATCCTCTCTCTAATATCTACCTCATCAATTCTTTCCTCCACACCTTCCCTCTGTTCCTTCACTCCCTTTGTCTCTCCTAGACTTGCAGTCATGTCTGATCTGCGTGGCTCGGAGGGTGCCTATGAAAGAAAGACCAATGCTCCCCACGCACGAGAGCTTCACCACTCGTCAGGACCTCCAAGGTACACCAAGTCATTATTAGATTTTTAAAACTCATTAAATATCATATCACATGTAGCCAGCCCATAAATCCTTAAAAAGCGATTAAAATGTGCATATTAATAGAGAGTTTGTGTCATTTTTGTAGGGAAAAAAAAAGTGTTGCTGACCACTTCTTTGACAGCAGTTGAAATATTTCTTAGCTGGAGTGCTCTTTATTCTTGTAGGCAAGATAACATCCTTGGATACCAGTCTCCTGCGTGCATCCATGAAGCCAGGCTGGGAAGATCTGGTGAGGCGCTGTATCCAAAGGTTCCATCTGCAAAATGACGGAGAAATGTCTTTTGCGAAGAGGCATCAGCAGGATGGTAATGCGGCCCACTGAAAGTGGGAGTATTTAGTGTGTTTTTTTTCCTGTTCCTGTTACAAAAACAGGGGAGTGAAATGTGTCATAAGTATCTCGGGGTCTGTGGACGTAAAAACATTTTATGTGTCTTTAGTTCTGCGACATGGCCAAGCATCCAGCCCCATCTACCGGTTTTCCTTGTCTGATGGAACCATTGTGTCAGCCCATACCAAGAGCAAACTGTTGCGGTCTCTTGCCACTAATGAAGCCCAGCTATACATGTCACTGCACATTCTTCAGAGGTATGTCTCTGCAACTTTGCCAGAAAAAAGACAAATCAAAATGCATGGATTGCATTGCAAGTGTTGGCCTGTTTGAGTTCTGCTTCCTTTTTGCTTTTCTGAGACTTACTGTAAGAGTTGTCAGGAAATCTGCCTTGAAATGACTACATAACAAAATAGAAGTACAGTAATAAAGGTTTCTAATTTTTGACTGTAATGTGCACTGTGTGGCTCTGTCCAGCCAAAGCCTTCTTTCACTCTGCAGATTTCTGCAAAGAAAATTGATTGTCCTGCTATTCTGTTGAGCTAATTATAGCATTTGTGTGTCCAACTTCTAGGGAGCAGACTGTGTGCGGAATGGGTCAGGACATGGGTCCTGGCAGTCAAGCTACAGGGATGGCACCAAAACCTATAAACTCCTCCACTCCCTCCATGACTCCCCCAACCCCAGGCAGTTTGCCAGGTTCGGGTCCTCAGGGCCAAGACACTACCTTTAACAGCAACAGCACGCCTTTTTCCCCTCCAGGCCCAACTGGCCCCAGAGAACCAGCAGCCATGGGAGGACATATGCAGGGCTACCGTTTTGGCTGTCCGCCGCCTCACAACCACGCTACAGGAATGCAGCCACCGCAGCAGGGCCCTAACTGGAGGATGAATAGCCCCTCTCGTGCTAGCCCGAGCCCAGCTGGTGGGCCCCATCCACCTCAACAGAACTCTATGTTGTCACCCAGGCACCGAGGTAGCCCTGGGGGAGCGGGTAGCCCTCGCGTAACAGGCGGTCTACAATCACCTTCTCCAGTGGGGATGTGTGGCGGAGGTCCTGGAAGTGCAGGGAGTAGTAGCACAACTAGCACCCACGCTAACAGCTATACTAGCAGCTCTCTGTCAGCTCTGCAGGCCCTTAGTGAGTGCCACGGTGTAGGGCACGGGGGTCCTCACGCACACACGCTGGGTTCTCCCGATCGGAAAATAGGCTCCCCAGCTGGAGTCACACAAGGTTCAGGGGTAAACGCGCAACTAATGTCAAAACATGTTGGAGGCACCGGTGCTGCTGGTAACAGCGGAGACTCGTTTGGACCTCACTCTGAAGTAGGTCAGGGGCAACCACAGGCCCAGACAGAAGGCTCTCTATCTGAGCCGAAGGAAGAGAGAGAAGGGCCCTCTGAGGGCCACGACGCTCACAGTCGCCTTCACGACAAGAGTCACACCAAGCTACTGCAGTTGCTCACCAGGAAGCCAGAGCCTTTAGAGACGCCCCTATCGCCCGGCTCAAGAGGGGAAGGTAAGGACCAACCTGGAACTGGAGTCCGGGCCGGCCACACTGGAGGGAATACTCACGCCACGTCCCTTAAGGAAAAACACAAGATCCTTCACCAGTTGCTTCAGAACAATAGTTCCCCTGTTGATCTTGCCAAACTCACTGCAGAGGCCACGGGCAAAGAACTGAACCAAGAACAGGGTGCTGGTGGCACAGCCCCAGGGGCAGAAATAACTCCCAAACAGGAGCCTTTGAGTCCCAAGAAGAAAGACAATGCCCTGCTCCGCTACCTGCTGGATAAAGACGACACTGTAATGAAGGACAAAGTTCCCAAGCTGGAGCCAGGTGAGGTGAAGGTCGAAGGTGGCAAACACGCTCTTGTCAAGACGGAGAAGCAAGATGCAGGATACGACCAAGCCGAACAGGTATGTTTATGCAAGAATCTCTCCCCCAATAACTTTGTCCGATGGGTAATGAAACAACCAGAACAGCCTTAAAAATTAAAAGTAGCCCTTAAAAAAAGCAAACTTTGGACTGCTCCACTTGCCTCTGTTTCTTAAACTGGGTTAGGTAACAGATGTTAGCTTCTCAAAGTCTTGCATCTACAAAGGATGGCACTGCTAAACAGCACGGCCATTTCAAGGTCAGACTGTATTTGTAGCATAAATACAGTCCCCATTCAGATTTACAGTCTTGTCATATACACTTAAGACATCATGCATGTTTTTTTATTCTCATTTTTAAACACATCTGGTCCTTTCACTGCCTTGTTGTTGGCAGCACGGGCATAGAGAAGTTGTCTGCCAGCTTCAAACAACTGTGACATTTGGAAAGAGCCCCTGTGGTTCTCTAGCCATTTGATCCTTTCAAGTTTGGCCAGAATCCTCAGGTTTGGCACTGAACTCAGGTCAGGCCTGCTGATACTGAAAGAGAGCAGAGGAGAAAAGAATTGCTGGTGAAACTCAAATTCTCTGTAGCAGAGGTTTCAGTGAGCTGATTCTCTGCATGTCTGTGTTTTTTTTCCGAGATAAGTAACACTTGTTACATGAAACTGACACAGTGGACTAAATACATTAAAGACAAAGCAACTGAAGCTGTAGGTCATGAATGTTAAAGCATTGCGGAGAGAATCGGCTCAGCCTGTATTCCTCTCTGTTCTGTACCATTTCCTGTTACCTAGCACCATATTCATGTGTACAGTATATTATTGGCTACTTGGCCCATATGGGGGAAAAAGAAAAGATGATTGTTAGGACGGTGGAACTGAAAAAGGAGCACAGAGAAAGGTGAAGTTGCCCCCCAGGAGAATCTAGCCTCAGAAGGCAGAGTGAAAATGGTGAGCCATATGCTCCTGCATTTCTTCTCTGCTACCATGGAGATAGAGGGTAGAGGGAGTGGTGTAACTGTTGAACAAGCTCCATATGAGATACAATAGAAGGGGAGATGGAAAGAAACCAAGGCTTTAAGTACATGTTATATTCTTTCTATGGTTTCCAGATCCAAACAGCAGTGTTTGTTCCACGCTAGCATCATCTGTTTTAAAGCTGTTACAGCATGTGTGAGCTGGCCTCTGGTTCCTCCTCATAGCCATGCATACCTGTACTAGTTAAAGAGTCCACCAGTGCTCCTCTGTGCGCTATCCTCACCCGCTGTTTTCTGTGCTGCATTTCCATCCCTCCACCTCTCTCTTCCTCATGATTGTTTGAGGTCTGAATTATTGATGATGGGAGCAGAGCTAAATGACAAATCAGAGCAGAGCTCAGCAGCGGTGGCTTTGCTTATTGCTGAGTGGATACGTGTTCAGGGAGAAGACAGAAATATCTGTTGAATTTTTATGATGTGTACATACAGATTAGGAGCAGTAGTTTCTCTCATATGTATGTTTAACCTTTTCTCAGATAAATGTCAGTTTTAGACCTTTTCATTTTGCAGAACCAAAGAAAGAAAATGGAACTTGCCATTTCAGCAGTTTAAAGCAATGAATTAATGCTTGCGTAATTATTTTATTTGCGGGTGTCAATATGCAAGAATGACTCTGGGTCGAGATGACTTCCCTTTGTCTTACATGGTACTTCTGTTTTATCCACCATCTTTCACAATTCTCTCTTCCTATGAAACAGAAAGGGTTTGGTCAAAGTCACAGCAATTCTACCTACTAAAGTTTGAAAATATGGCAAATATTTACACTAAGGTTGTCTATCGATTGTTGTTATCACATGCTCATTTAAGAACTGTCATTGGTGTGAGTCCCAGAATCTTTTCAGTCTCATTTTAAGAGTCCTCTTTGGCGGGTCTAGCCCCTTTGCTTCGTGATGCTTAACATTTGTGCACATTGCATGAAGGCATTAATGGTAAATGTCTTTTTTTAATGTGAGTGACCACATCTTGTAATGTGTCCTCAGTAGCTTTTCAGCGTGTGTCTAGACTCTGATGTGAGTAATGTTAGAAATCATATGTTGATAATAAATGTTCCATAATTGTAATTCAGCTATCCTACTCATTACAGTTTGTCCAGAACACGATGTCCAGGAGAATAGGGATTGCTTTACATGCACAGACATGCATTAAAAAGTAACAGAATTGATAGAAATACAGCCTATTAAAGATAAAAGCAAGTAGATGAGAGAATAGATAGTGGAAGAAGAAGTGGAGGAGGAAAAGAGCAAAGCAAGAGCATTACATCATTCCTGACCTCATTAGGGCTTTTCTCTCTCCCACAACCCCCCCTCCCTCCTCTCTGCTGCTCTTCCCAGTTCCTCTATAGATCCTATATGGTTGTCTGCATCATGACATGATCAGACTTGTGAGACTTGTTGTTTATGGGTTTTACAGCAGAATTCTCAGGTAGAAGAACAGATCATATTACAATACAGCGCATGTAAGCTGGAGTCCTTGGCCACCTTAAAATGACCAATCCATCAGCCATTTTGACAACCTTGCAACTGCTTGTAGCAATATCATCGCTGCTGTTCATTGTCTTGCACATCAGCAGCTATTTCAGTGTTCATCACTATAATGCTCTGCCTTTCTGCTGTACAATATCACACAATCAGGAGCTGTCAGTGGTTCCAAATGTTGCCTAGTCAACCATTTTCATCCAGTGCGTTAATCTCTCCAAATTTAGTTGTTTCAACTTAATTTTGTCTCCTATTTCATTTCAATACTGACTGAAGCTGCAAAAAACTCTCAGCAAGAGTAGTTGCAAACGCCAACACTGTTGTTTTAGAGTACTTCATCAACGATGCTCTTCTCACCTTTCACATCACTGTTCAGTATCATGTGCACTCACATTATGACACAATTGTGGGTTTGCAGTTTCTATTCGGTAAGTCAAGAGTAGTTTATACACAAAAAGGTAAATCAAAGTGAAGTGTGGCCTAGATTCAATATCAAGTGGCCCATTTTATTCAGAGGTTATCACTTTCTAAACAAGGCCATGCTGTTGTTTCCTTGTAAGCTCCCAGCCCCTGCTGATGTGCACAGTGTTAATTGTGTCTTCAGGTGAAGAAGCACTTAACTGTTTCGTCTGTTTCAATTTTCACATCTTCGTCTATCTGCTCTCTGCAGTCCTCAGAGCTCGACGACATCTTGAACGACCTGCAGAACGCTCAACCGCAGCTGTTCTGCGAGCTGCGACCTGTCTCGTTGCCCAGTCCCATGGACAAACAGAACATCATCAACGACATCCTCCAGATGTCTGAATCCAACCCTGCCTTAGCGGCACAGCAGCAACACAGGGCCATAGCAGCCGGCATGGGCGCATCCAGTAAGTCATTAAGTTAGTGTTGCACGCTACACAAACTCCAGTATACTCTCAAAAACTATTCCCATCCAAAGATGATCGTCTTACATGGATTTCTTTACCTGCAGACTTTGGGAATGTACGACCAAGTCAGCCAGGCAGGGGTTTGCCTGTGAGGAGCGGGTCTTTGGACATGAATGTGTCCCCCCAGCAACCCTCCTTGCAGTACCCCATAAGGGCCACAAGCCCATACACTGTCATGCAGCAACAGCAACAGCAAGGCATGGTGGGAAATCACACCATGATGGCAAACCAGGCTGGCATGGTCAACGCAGGTGAGGGCGGTGGTCGTGGTGTTATGGAAAAATGTTTGTTGTGGGAGACTGCGTGAACAGGTTTGGAAAATTAGTGATTAAGTGAGATAACCTTGAAAACCCTGGGAGATAACATGTTTTCTGATACCCATTATATGTCACTAAATGCATGTGAAGCACATTTACAAGTTTTGTCCTGATAGCATGGTATTTCCAGTGGGGAGAACCTTAAGAGATCCTAGTTCCCACTCTCAGGTTACAGTTCAAAAACATCTCAGTGCTACGCAGGTCTTCTCCCCTTATATCGCACTATTCTGTCATGAACTCTATAGAAACACTCATCGGTCCAGTGGCATTTTTCACCATGTCCGTTGTCTATGTACATTTGCTGCCCCAGGAATGATGGCTGCAGGTGGTCCACGGCCGGGTATGCAGCAGCAGTTGCAGGAGGGCTGGGTGGGTTCAGGTTCTGCCCCTCCACTGGGGCCATCCGGCCCCGCACAGCAAGGTGTCATGCCAGGCAGGATAGGTGCAAATGCGGCTCCCATGAGGGCCACCAGCCAGCCCCGACCAATGCTTCAGTCCCCAATGATGGCCAACGGTGAGAGATGACTAACTTAGAATTCAAGCTTGCATATGAACTATTACATAATATTACTATTGTCCTGTACTTTGACTATACTAATGTACAATTTCAAAGAGCTGTCATGACGCATGCAAGATTCCAGATTTAACAATAATTAATTATTAGTTATTTAATGTGGTATATTGGTTTCAATTTTGCAAGCTCCCCTTTTCTGAACTATCATCCTGAGATAACTGCTGTAAAGACCTTAATTCACCCATATTACTGTACATTGCTTTTATTTGGTGTTACAGACTGCCACCCAGTGGTTATCTGCGACACTGCATATAGAAAGAATGCATCCGTTTGCTGTTTTTTGTGTTTAAATTAACCTAATCCACGTTTCCAGGTTGTTTCATTAGCAAGACCATGCATTTGTCTTTATTTTCTTTTGTTTTTTTTTCTTCCCATTTCCTATTTAGCTCAACCTGATATGGATATTGGAATGACTGGCCACAACTTCTCCCAGCAGCAGGCTCCACCCAATCAGACAGCACCTTGGCCTGAAAGCATGATGCCCATTGATCAGACTTTTGCAAACCAGAACAGGTATGTCGCTGATTTAATACAGTATTGACTTTTCTGTTTTCTCCACTGTCCTTCAGTAATCCATGTTTCATACGAGTTTTCATTAACCCATAAGTAAAGTCTGTCTATTGCCTGTTAATCCTATAGCATGTAGATAAAACAGTTTTCTGGGAAAACTGAGAGTCAGCATCTTAATAGTTATGAAAATATTTGTCTTTTTTCTTTAACTCAGGCCCGTGCATGCTGCAGCCCAGGAAGATTTGCTTCCTGAGCTCAACTCTGGTGATGGCAGTGGAGTAGATGAGGGTGCTCTGATGTCCCAACTGTACACGGCACTAAAAGACTTTGATGGTCTGGAGGAGCTTGATCGTGCTCTGGGCATCCCCGCTCTGGTTGAACAGGTCAGCTACAGCCTTTACACGCCACACCTTACACCGACGGGCGGTTTCGTTAGCTTTCTTTATGTATGTTCATGTGGCCTTTTCAGAGCCAGTCACTAGAACTAAACCATTTCTCACAGGATCCATCCATGATGATAGACCAGAAGCCGCCCATGTACACTCAGCAGTTCGGTCCACCAGCATCCCACATGGCCCACAGGGGCTACCCTGGTTCTGCTATGCAAGAGCAATGCTTCCACCCCATGTCTGGTCAAATGGGTCCGCGGCCAGGCTACCCCATGATCAGGATGCAGACGCGGCCTGGACTCAGGCCTTCAGGGGTGGTCCCCAACCAGCCTAACACACTACGCATGCAGCTTCAGCACCGGCTCCAGTCTCAACAGGTGCGCGCGTGTCAGCTGTGCCCTGGACCTGCCCTCTGATTGTTTAATCTTTCTGATGTAACCATTTGTTTGGTTAGGAGCTGAAGACATAGATAAGAGTTAATCATTTCTGATATTTTTCTGCCTATATGTCTGCCTTGAAGTTGATTTTATCAGTTATTAACTTGATCTGAAATTGTTCTTTAGAAAAGACAAATTTGAATTTTTGTCATTGTTTTGATTATTTTTTTAATTAATCAGTTCAATATAATTTATCTCAGTAAATACTATCGATGATCTATATATTTTTTTTAATGTTATTTGGTGAAGGTCTTTTATTACAGGGCTCTGATTGTGTTGCTGTTCTTATTCCACCAGAACCGCCAACCGATGATAACTCAGATGAGTAGTGTGTCAAATGTAAACCTACCTCTCAGGGCCAGTGCTCCAAACCAGGTATGAGCACATCTGCTATCACATATTCATGCTCAGTGTTTACTCCAATAGAACCCAGGTCAACCAAACCATTTTGTCTAATTGTTGCCACATTTGAACACTAAACATCGTTTCTTCTTAAAGTTCCGCACTCATACATAACTGTACCCTTGTAAGATGTCAGATCAGTCACATACTGGGCATGTTTGTGGCTGTAAGGATACAGACAAGTGTCTTAGATTTTCCGTCAAAAGTCGCTGCACAGATGATCGTTTACACGTAGGGTGGCAAAATTATGGGAATTTTCCAACTTGGTAACCTTCCATGCCAATTTATGGGAATAATCAGGGATAGACCAGGAATTTACAAAATTGATGTTCTTAAGAGGGAACTTAAATATAGTTGGAGTAAATATATTTTAACAATCACATGCACATATAGCACACTGTTTACTGCAGGGCTATTGAGACCACACCCCCTATGTACGCTGTGCATTACCACATCACATGCATAGATGGTTTCTAGAAGCTCAGAGGCTTCTCAGTTGAGCCTGTGGACTACACAAAGTGAGGTATGTTTTGATATTATTATGTATATTATATGTTATATGTATATAACATATCGAACAAATATGGTTATGTTTATTGTAATTATGCTTAACTGGAACATGTTTCCGTAACCGCTTGTGCAATACTTTTATGCAACCTCCTGCAATAATTTTATGCAACCCGAGCTGCAATGTTTTTCAAGTCTGGTGCAATACATTCTAGATTTCTTACATGTGTACTTGTATATAAACAGCGATGGTACACTTTATAGATTTGTAATGTAGCTCTGTATTTTGAATATTGAACAGTGTTTAGGTTTATGGGAGACATACATATGTATAGTGTATATATGTAGACTATGTAGAGCCCTGTCAGTATTGCTGCAACAGAAAATTTCTGTCATAGGATTAATAAAGTACAATCCTATCTGATCCTATTACTAATGTTTAACTCACAACTATCACATATAAAGGTATTCATACAGTAGATAGCTGGCTGATAAATTAGATGCTAAATAAGTTATAGCAAGCAAATATTCAACACTACATCATCAAGTTCTACTTCCATATAAATCTGTATTTAAGTGTATTATTTTGGATGAATGTAAAAAAATAAATATGTAATAATACCTCCATTAAATTAACCTCAACTCCCAGTAAATTCCTATAATTCCCATGAAGGTTTCCAATTTGGAATATTTCCAAAAATTTTCATGCTCAACTTCCCATGGAAGCTTATTGTAAACCTCCTGGAAATTTACTAGACGTTTTCTGCCCCTTTGGAACCCTATTTACATGATGTACTATATCACTTCTCCCACTTCCAGGGGACCATCAATGCTCAGATGTTGGCGCAACGTCAGCGGGAGCTACTGAGCAATCACTTGAGGCAGAGGCAGCAGCAGCAGGTCCAGCAGCAGCGAATGGCCATGAGGGCTCCGGGCCTCAACCTGCCCCCCAACATGGCCACTGGAGGCATGAGTAACCCCAGGATCCCCCAGGCCAACCCTCAGCAATTCCCCTACCCACCCAGCTACGGTACCAGTACAGGCTTGGCCTCGCCACCTCCCCCTACAAGCCCTTTCTCCTCCCCTCTCTCCCCAAGCCTGCCCTCTCTCCCCCCCTAACCCTCAGCTCCACTTGCATGGCACCTCCTCTTCTTCCACTTCCTCCTCCTCCTCCCAGATGATGATGGGAAACACAAACATGATGGGCGGACAGTACGGGGCCGTACTCAGCCCCCAAATGCAGCACAGTGCCTTTCAGTTTCCCAACTCAGGTACTGTTCCCACACCCCCTGCCTGCCACCGCTGCCTGTGTGTGTTTGTTTGCCATTGTGTCTTAGTTTTTGTTACTCAAGATGCACAGTATCACATGCTTTTAGCGGTAGACGTAATTTGATCAATTATGAATTTTTTTTTTTTTTTCTTTCATGTTATCAAAGAAATTTAATTGAAAGCGATATATTTTTGTCCACCAGGGGGCGCATGAGCACCACGTATAGACATACGTTTGACTCTGAAATGAGTCGGCAAAGTAGTAAACAAACCTGTCCAGTCTGACGGTATCAGGAATAATCTTAAATAATCTCATAATACTAAGAATATCATCATACTGATTTGCTTAATTATGTGTGTTAATCGTGTGCTCTGTACTCTTTCCCGTTTTCCCGATTCCATGTGCATTTTCCCTCCTTCCCCTGCCCTCTTTAGCATGTACACAATCTCCTGTCAGTGATTCAGACAGTCCGCGCTTCCTTAGTTGTTACTTTTTTTTTGTTTTTGCTTGATGATGATTTTGATTTGCATCGAGTACTAACATTTGCCACCGCTCAGTATTTTAGATTGTAGTGGAGCGTGTGCTGTTGCTGAACTGTCTTGGTGCATCTACGGCAGGTATGAGCCAACAGGCAGACGCAGGCTTTGGAGGTACGGGCACGCCACAGAGCCCTCTGCTTTCTCCACGCATGGCCCACACACAGTCTCCGATGATGCAGCAAGGCCAAGGAAACGCTTCTTTTCAGGGTTCTCCTGACATGAATGGCTGGCAACAAGGCAACATGGCAGGCAACAGGTACAGGAGACCAAAATGAACCCTCTAGGGTCTGATTTAAATGAACGGGAACCTATATTGACCTGTTGTGCTCTTCCACCTGTCCACAGTATGTTCTCACAGCAGCAGGCATCTCCACAGTTCACCCAGCAGAATAACAACAACATGTACAACAGCAATGGCATGAACCTCAACAACGTCTCCATGGCTACCAATATGGCAACCAGCAGCATGAGCAGCATGGGCCAGATGGCCGGACAGATGAGCGCCACGTCCATGGCCTCGGGGCCCTCACCCGGCTTGCCTTCCATGGGGCAAGAGCAGGTAAATACCAGAGCAAGCTGCGTCCATAGACACATTATCAAATGAGTTGCACCTAAAGGTCTACAGGTGTTGAGCCAGAAAGGCCCATTTACCACAAGTTACAGCAAAAGATGTCTTTTTCTGTGAGGATCAGAAGTTCAGGGACCAAGAAAGCCCGACAGCTTTATCTCTCTCCCCCCTAAGTGTGGCGCGTGTTGGGCAGTCGCCCTCGCGGATCATTTACTCAGCATCTTTCCTGCTGGACTTGTGGTGCTTCACTTGAACTTAGAGGGCATCGACGAAAGCACCAGCGGGGCACTTTAGAGCCGGACCACCTCAGCCGCTTAGACCCTGAGACGTGTAAAGGCTGCAGTGTCTTGGCTTCTCTTAGACGGTTGTTTAATGTCGACCGAGTTAATCATCTTCCCTCGTCTCCCTGGTATTATAAGCTCGGTCCGTAGATGCACGCTTGTTCCCCGTGATGCTTTTAAGTCCAGTAAGGGCTCATGAATATTTAAGCACGATGCTGCATTTGATTGTCTGCACTTCAGACTGTTGCACCATTACTAATATATCCGTCTTGATTTATCCTCCTCCCAGGATTGTTGAAATATATTGGCACTTAGATAATTTCAATTATTTACCGTTTGGCCATTAGTGCAGCCTTCTGTGTTTTTAGCTTTATATTGTGTGAATATACCCACTTTCTATACGTGTGGTTTCTGATCCTGAAGGTGAATTGATCAGTGATTCCGCCTCTTCGTTGATGTATTTGTTAAACTCTGATTTCTCTGCAGAAATACTGTTGATGCCCATGGAACTCTTATCCTGAACCTCAGAGAACCGCTGGTGCACGGAGCACATCGGCCCTTTAAACATGTACAAACACATAACTGACTGAGCAGCCAGGCCATGCCCTCACCCCCCGCCCGACCCCCCCCACCCCCCAGCCCGCGTTCGACCGCCCCAGGCCAGCCCACATCGAGGAGCCTTTGCCCTGAGCAGACAGCGAAGCCCGAAAACGGCCACGGAGGAAGGGGGGGGGCAGCGGCGGCGGGTCTCTGTCCACCACGCCTGAACCTCCCGCAGGAGAGCCTCGCCACGAGCCAGTCTGTCCAGCCGCATTCACCGTAGTGTGACTTACTTTGGGCCTCCTGGTGGTGGTGGTGTGGGGGAGGGGGCACTGACCCACGAGGGCAGCGGTGGGTGGGATCTCATGTTCTGATGAATGTATTCCTCTCACTGGACATCGGCCATTTTACAATCTCATCTCAAAAACTCGATTACACTTTTTTTTTTTCCTTTTTTTTTTTTTTTTTTTTCCTGTCGTACTTTGTTCCTTTACAAGAGTCCCATCGCTCTACAGTGGCAGCAAACTCATCATGTCATGTTCAGATTCGTGGACGGAGCCCCAAACCGGTTTTGCCTTTTTCGCTGTCACGTTCGAGGACCTGTTCAACCACTCGTGCGAAGGACCTACGGTAACAGGTGTGTTCCCGCCACGAGAAGATGTAGAATGAAGACGTGGTTGATGATTTGAACTTGAAAAACACTGCAGAGAATGGTTTCTGAGGGGGAGGCTGGTTTGTAGTCGCAAGGTTTAAATAGTGTATTAAATTAAGTTTTATTTTTCTGTATAGATTCCTTTTAATTATTGTAGATGATTCTTTATCTTGGTAGCAATGAGAAAAGATATTTCTGCAAGTGTGAAAGAGGCACTTTTTCATTGTTTTAACTGTCATGGCTGTACTCTTTCTGAGAGACTTCTACGATTAATCTGAATAACGGATTATGCTTTGGTCCTGATGGTTTCAGAAGATGTCAAAATCATATATGGTTTAAAATAAATTACAGAGATTGTAAATAACAGTAAGTAAACATTTTCCTTTCCTATTTATTTTGTTCTGTATGGTTTGGACCCCCCCCCCATGTGGTCTGGACTGCTGGTGGAAGCAGAGCAGAGGGTTTTTTTTTTTTCTTGAAGGTGGGGGTTCTGATGCTCTGGTACGAAGCAGACAGGTGGGGGGGCGGGACTTATGTAAGGCTTGTATAGTTTGCTGTGTATACAGTGTACAGATTATTGCTTGCTTCTCTGCCTTTAGCATAGAATGCCACAAAAAAAAGACAAAAAAAAATCACTTCAACACAGCCATACAATAACTCAAAAAAAAAACAAAAAAAAAAACAGGAAGTGTGCTTTCTATGTTGTCTGGAGTGAAAAATGCTTCATACGAGCTGCTAGGTGCAAACTGTTCTTGTGTGATGTAAACAAGCAATAACGATTACTTGAGAAAACTCTTGGGTTTTGTTTCTTTTTTTTTTTCCTTTGGTCGAGTTTTTCTTTTTGTAATTTTTGTACAGTTTCCTGAATAAAAAGGACAGATTTTTCGCTCCTTGTTGGATGCAGTATTAAACCATTTTTTTTTTTAATTTTCTTTTGTTTTCTTTTCTTTCTTTTTTTTTTATTGCAGTTTTTTGTACCGAGAAATTCTACAGCCACACACAGCGTTCCTGTTAGATTATGCAGCGTTGGCTGAAGCCTGGGGGGGGGCAGAGGGAGTTTTGCGACCCCCACCCCTTCGTCGACACGTGCCCTCTCTGCCTCCAGCCGCTCGTCTATAGCGGAGGTCAGAGTTAAGACTGCATGGTTTGTGAGACCTGCTCTGACAGACACTTAGCCATATTTTATGAGCTCAGGCAATTAGTCCGACGACAGAGCGCCCGGTAATGGCGCGATATTCTCGTGCACCAGTAGGGGTTTGGTTTTGACCTAACGCACGTCAACTTCTAACCTCAAAAGTACATTTTCCTCAAGGAAAAAAAAGAAAACTTTTATATCAGCCATTTTAACCCAGGACAGACGTTGAAGAAGCCAAATAATCCGCCTGTTTTAATTGGACTTTTACCAGCTTTTGTTTTCCCCCGCCCAGATACAAAGATGTCATTTAACAGGGTGAAGCGCAGGACGAAGAGAATCCTTGTGAATGTATAGACATTTAAGGCCTAAGTTTGTGACTGGTGGCGCGTGTTGTCAACATCTGCATCTTCAGGGCACCTCGGTAGGACTTAACCCCACAGTTCCTCCTTAAATTGAATTCAAAGCTGCGGGGATTCTGCAGGATAAATGCTTGATTGTATCTGCAGGAGACGCCTTCTTTTCGAGCCATTTCAAGGAATGATTCCCAGCCCTTTGCAAATTCCCAAAGATTGTCAAAGTTCTTTTTTTATTATTATTATTAATATTATTATTAAACAAAGCCATGTGGTACAGTAGCAGGCACGTCTTTCCTTTTTAGCATTTATAATGAGGACAGGTGCAAATCACTGATTTTTGCCCCTTACAAACACGCAGGCTTTACACCCACTGAAACCTTTTCTCTTTTTCTTTTCTTTTTTTTAAACGTACCGTTCAGGAAACAAAATGAAAATGCCCTTTTTGTATTGTCTGACAATTTCTTAGAGCTACGATGCAACTTTGAAATGCTAAAAACCCCAGCAAAATGCCTTAGATTTTGTCCGTTCTTGTACATTACACCCCTGTCTGTATAAATTTGTACAAAACCGAATGGGTGCGTCATCGCTCAGCCGTCATAATCGCCGCTCTGTTCTGTTGGAAGCTGTTATTTCATCCCTAATCATCCTTTGTCTGGGAGGAGAATGATATGGATATTAAAGCAATATGTAGTTAAACTATATGGTCTTTCTGGAGAAAGCTTACTGTTCTGTTATTTTTCCCAAGATGTCTGTTTGTTTGTTTGTTTTTTTTTCCTGCATTTGTTCACGGGAGTCACACTCTGCCGCATCCACCTTTGTACCCATAGTGTGTGTGAGCATTTTATGCAAAGTTAGCTATACAAGAGAAGTTAAAATCCACAGTTATGCAAGTTGTGAACTAATATGGCTTCGCTGATGCTATCTGCCTTGTAAATAAAGAATTCTGTTATTGCAATATTTACAGGAGTGGTCATTTCATTTGTTTTACCGAATACTAAAATTCGGTAAAACAAAGACCGCGATGGGTGTTGTAATCCAAGTTGAATGTCTTTTAAGTTCCAAAGGTGGGTCGTTTCTTTTCTCAATTTTCATTTCTAAACGAGAAGTGTTTTTGGGGTTTTCGACAGATTGACATGTTAAACAGATTTCTGCTTCCTAATGCGTCACTTCCAAATAATAACAGCGCATATCTGTCCTCCGCGGGGGGTCCCACGGATAAAATGCAAGTGTGTGTGTGCGTGTTGGGGGTGTGTTTCCTCATATGGAAATGTTTGGGGGAACCCGTCTCAATCAATCGCTTTGTGTGTGTCAGAGAAAGCAGGCCGGCCGTGGAGGAGTCAAAGCGGTGGGCCGTCCCTGGGAAGATGCGCTCCTGCGGGGCCATTGAGATGCATGAGCCCGAGCCGCTCCTCGGCCAATAGGAGCGAGGTGCGCGGAGAGCATCTCCAGTAGACCTGGCCCTGTACAGTAGGTGCCCTCAGATGACCAAACACCACCATCCAGGCGCAGAAGAACCCGAGGACGCACGCATCTACGCGCACAGAGGTGGTGACGGGAGGTGGACGAAGAAAAAAAAAAAAACAACCCTGGAACGATCTGGAGATCTGTCCATTTATCCATTTTTTTATTTTATCCACGGGGGGGGCATGAAAGCATCAGCCTGAGGACATGTTTAAAAACAACACTGTGAATCATCTGCGGGTTTAACGAGGTAAGCTCCCTTTCAAACTCATTTCCAACTCGTGCGTAACCGCTCACGGCCGACGTCCCCGCGTCCGTCTGGATATCCCCGCGTGTGTGAAGCTGGACCAAGCGACCCGAGAGTCGCTTGACCGTCCACCTGCTCGCCCTCCTCGGCCGTGGTTCCACAGATCGTAAAAGTCCATTGAGGGCTTCATTAACGGTGACCTCTGCTCTCGGCCGGCGCGCCTTTAAACGAGTGTCACGACCCTGATCCGTCTCCCTGTTAACTCGCTGCTTTCACGCCTCCCCAGGAAAGACCGCACCGTGTTCTGGTGGTCGCTTTAGAGCCTCTGAGGACCGCCCGAGCGGTGCCCCCCCCTCAGCTGGAAACACTGCAAAGTCGGCTGCAGGAAACCTTTTCGGATCCGCATTTGAATTTTTTTATTATTATTATTTACAGATTTTTCACGTTTATTTATTTATTTATTTTAATACGGACAATGTTTTGTAATTTGTAGAACTCTTAGGGCGTGGTCACCTGACTAGATGTCATGTTTCTTTTTTAGTTTCCCTGCATTAAACTTTAATAACCCCCCCCTCTCTCTCTCTCTCTTTAAGGGACTTCCGTTTGAGCCTCTCCTCTCGCCCCCCCACCGGTGCTGTCATGTCCGTGTCCTTGTCCAGCATCCCTGTTATGCTGAAGGACAGGAGTTACCACGTCGGGATGCTGAAGGGGAGCCCCGCACGGCCTTTCTTCCCCGGCCCCCTCCCGGGCCCCCATAACCCCTACATGGACTTCTTCCCGCGGCCTCATAACCTCCTCAACCCGCTCAAGTCCCTCGGTCGGCTGGTGTCGGACACCCCGGCGCATCTGCCTCTCAGCGTGCACGGCGGTGCGCCCCCGTACCTCGGCCAGGGCGCGCGGCACGCCTCGGTCCTCCCGGAGCACGTGTTGAGCACCTCTGGGTTGCCCTACCTGAGCCAGATGTTGCCCGGCCACAGTCTCTACCCCAAACCGGAGGAGCTGGCCGCCGTGGTGACCGAACACGCAGCCGGTCCGCTGTCGTCGGACTTCAGCAGCCCTTCCAGCGAGAGGTCCTCCTCTTCCTCCTCCTCCTCCTCCTCTTCCTCCGGCTCCTCTTCGCCGCCCAAGGAGAGCGCGCACCGGCTCGGGGGCGCGGAGCCGTCCCCAAAACAAACGCGCGCCTTTTATAATTTCACCGAGGACGATCTGTTCATGGTGCTCTACGGTTACTCCAGCAACCAGGAGAGGAACGTGGGTCACGCCATCTCCGGTGTAGCCCTCCCCGAAAAGCCAGGTAAGACCCCCCCCTCCCCTCCACCTCGCTCCGTTCACCCACAATATCCAAATCTCACGCGTAAAATCGTGTCCCCTCAGTTCCGGACTCGCACCCTCTCCCGCTGGACAAAGAGGCTCTTGAGCTCCCTGAAGGTAAGTTGACCCCCCCACACTTTTTTTTTTTTTTTTAATTTCAACCTCTGTCCCGGTTGGGGTCTCACTCTGACTGGGACTTCCAGGGCTCACCGTCCTCCAGGCGCGCTGGGGGAGCCTGGCCCATCGCGGCGTGTTCGCGGACCAACGCAGCGTCCCGAAAGGAACGCGCTTCGGACCTTTCCAGGGGAAACTGGTCAACACCAGCGAGATCAAAACCTACGACGACAACACTCTGATGTGGGAGGTGAGGCTCCAGGCTCCGGCTTTACTATCATTTGCGTCAACCCCCGTGAACCACCCTCCTTCTCGTTCCAAACTGACGCGTCGCTTCTTGCTTCCCAGGTGTTCGAAAACGGCAAGCTGAGCCACTTCGTCGACGGCAGGGGGGGGTCGGGGAACTGGATGTCCTTGGTGAAGTGCGCCCGCTTCCCCGACGAGCAGAACCTGATCGCCGTGCAGGTGGAGGGCCAGATCTTCTACGAGGCCTGCAAAGACATCCAGCCCGGCCAGGAGCTGCTGGTGTGGTACGGCGACTGTTACATGCAGTTCCTCGGCATCCCCCTCACCCTGAAAGACCCCAAGGAGGACGGCAACGCGGTTCTGCCCGCCGAAGGTCAGAACCTCACCCCCCCACACACACACATACCTCTTTTTAGGATCTATCATCGCCTTTTACCAACGCCTTTAACCCCTCCAGACGCCGGGGAGGGCTTCAAGTGCGACCGATGCGGGAAGGTGTTCGCCTACAAGTACTACAGGGACAAGCACCTGAAGTACACCCGCTGCGTGGACCAGGGCGACAGGAAGTTCCCCTGTCACCTGTGCAACAGGTCGTTCGAGAAGAGGGACCGGCTGAGGATCCACATCCTGCACGTCCACGAGAAGCACAGGCCTCACAAGGTGAGGACGCGCCCGCCGGCGGCGGCTTCGGCCGAGCGCGTCAGCGTCCTCGGTGCTGAAAGGAGAGCTCCCTGCGCCGCTGCCATGGCAACAAGTGCGCACGAAAAGCCCTTAAAAAAGTGCTTTTCTAATAATAATTAAAAAAAAGAACAATTTAATTGGCTTAATGCGTTGATTAGAAAATTAAGGTGATGTCTATTCCCTCCGTGAAATGAATTCCGTATTTTGAATTCAGTCTTATTTCTCGGTTTTTTATTTTTTATTTTTTAATTTCCAGTGTTCTGTGTGCGGGAAGAGTTTCTCCCAGTCGTCCAGTCTCAACAAACACATGCGTGTGCACTCCGGAGAGCGGCCGTACAAGTGCGTGTACTGCAACAAGGTAAGAAGTGCGGCTTAAAAAGCAGGATATGTGAAGGTTTAAGTTCTCCGAGAAGGGAGAAAAAAAATTCGTAAACGTGGGGTTTATTCCGAAAATGGTTGAATGCAAGTCTGTTTCCGGTCTATGGGGCCTTGGCTCTCTCTCTCTTTTTTTTTTTTTTTTTTTGTGGTGTTTCTGAGCTCCAGGAGGCCCCAGGAGCTGCGGGCCTCCTGGAGCCTTTTAGCGCATGCGGGGCGCATTTGGCCCCGGCCCCTGGTTATTGTTTCCGCGGACACGGGCACGCTCCGAGGAGACACTTACATGCTAATTACCGCCAGATGTACACCCACGCTTTTGTCTGCCGGGATTATACTCTGAATTTACGGCCTCGGAATGAGCAGGGGCGTCTTTTTTTGGTCTGTCCTTTTCTTTAAAAAAAAAAAACCCTCCGACGTCCCCCATTCTCAAGTTTTTTTTGTTCCATCTAATCCTCTTTTTTTTTTTTTTTTTACTTATTTGGAGCATTTAAACAACACGCTACGAGGCTGAAGTGGCCTATTGGATCGACGCGGAGACGAATTTCCTTTAAAGCGAAAGCGAAAAAAAAATCTTCATCTTGAAATAAATTCTAATAAATATCCTAAACATAAAATACATTAATTAAAATACTTTATAAAAAAAATAAAATCACAGATATATGATATCTGTGATTTTATTTGTTATATTTCTGTTATATAAATGCTGCCCCCCCCCCCTCAAGGCCTTCACCGCCTCCAGCATCCTGCGCACGCACATCCGCCAGCACTCCGGGGAGCGGCCGTTCAAGTGCAAGCACTGCGGGAAGGCGTTCGCCTCCCACGCCGCCCACGACAGCCACGTCCGGCGGACCCACGCCAGGGACAAGCCGCACCCGTGCGACCTGTGCGGCTCCGCGTTTCAGGAGGAGCAGGAGCTCCAGTATCACATGAGGAGCCACAAAAGTAAGGAAAAAACAAAAAAAAACAAAAAACACGTTTTTTTTTGGGGGGTTTTTTTTTACTATTACAATAAAAAAATCACACCTCGGTTCTGCTGTTTGGATATTTCAGTTGTTTTATTTTTTTTTAAAGTATGCGTAATTTAAATACAATTAAAGGAGGATAGGTGTAAAACACGAAGCTAAATTAATCCTGCACCTGCGATGGATATCTGAATTTTGAGTCAAATGTTATAAAGCTGCCGTTGCTCCTTTTTTTTTTTTTTTTTTTTTTTTTTTTTTAAATTCGGTGTTTCTTTCGCCCTGCAGAGGTCCTGGACAGCACAGGTCTCCCGTCTCCTCCGCAGAACGCTTTACAGAAGGACTCTCTGTTTCCAGGCTCCGACCATCCGGTCCAGAAACACGCCGGGCCAAGCCTCCCCTTCCCCGGCTTGACCGTCCCGAACTCGGAGTACAGGCCCTGGAAGTGAAGGCTCAGGTCTCAGAGGGGGGAGAGAGGGAGGGGGTGAATCCACATTCTGATATCACAGAAGGAGAAATAAGATGCTGCTTAGTGACAAAAATATTCTACACAACGAACCCATTTAAATGGGCGTGTCATAATTTATATTGTTGGCTAAATGTGTCTATTTATATGTTGTCTGTTTTGTGGCTTAAAGCTTTACCTCTCCTATATTATTATTATTATTATTATTATTATTATTATTATTATTATTATTATTATTATTACTACTACTACTTCGTTTTTTGCATTAAGCTTGAAAAGCAAAGCCATTTTTGATCACTGTAGATATGAGCTTATTTGTGCATAAAATTAAAGTTACACCCTCGCTTAATTTATAAATGTATGAGACTATTTTTACTGTAATGTGAGGCTGCAAATGCAAAATTGTTGGTATTTGTTGTTTTTTCACAATTAAAAAAAAAGGAGAAAAAAAAAAAGGTAAAAGCATGAAAAAACCCTGTTTCTGTTTGGATCCAGCGGGCTGTGTTTAAAAATGTAAAATAGGCTTTAAAAGCCGAGTGGTTTCTCTGTAACAAGGTGCGTTTTAATGCCTTTGGCCGCGGAGCGGTCTTCCGCACCTCTGCGGCCAGCGGCTGCCTCCCTCGTTCGTTTTTTTTTTTTTTTTTTTTGTGAACTGGGAACGGCGCCGTCTCCCAGTAGAAAGTGAACGGAGCCCCACTGGAGCGAGCGAATGACAATGGGGCGCAGCAGCGAGGTGGTCTATTGCTCCACGCACAAAGGAGGCGGCGGTGGCTGACATCTGCCCTCACGCCGTCGCCAACTGTCCCACATGTGTGAAGGAGAGATGGTCAGATGGGTGGAAGGATGGATGGATGGATGGATGGATGGATGGATGGACCTGGAGGGGTAGTCGTGTAAATGGTGTGTTCTGTTATGTCACCTTTGACCTCTGGGTCACCACACGTCACGTTAAGTGCATGTCGGCTGACCTCCTGACGCTGCAGTGGTGTGAAGTGACACTCCGACGTTCCTCGAGGAGGAATCGGATGGGAAAAAAGGAGGAAGGGAATCACCCCCCCCACAGCAGTCAGGATAAAACCGACCCCCCCCCCCACCCCCGGCTAACGCGATCAGAAATCCCCGTCAGATCGGAGCGCTCAGCTGTTCTTGGAGCTCTTAGATCTTGTCGGTTTATTGCTCTGAACGGATGGACGGCAGCCCTCGGGGTCAGGGGGGGCGGTGGGGGGGGGCGTTTAACACCCTATTAAACAAGTCTGGGTCAGCCTTCGCTCCACATGTACAACCCCGCAGAGGCTCTAGGAGGGCCCGCCATGAAAGCAGGGGACCCTCCCCTTGGTGGCCTTCTGATGGCCGAGGGGAGGAGTGGGGGGGGGGCAGACAGAAGGAGAAAAGAGATGAGCTGTCTGGGATGGGGTTGTTAGCAGGCTGTGCTCGGACACTGGTTTTACTGGCCCCTCCTTGATTGGCTGATTTGAGTCCAGACTCCGATGTGGAAGAATTTGAATCGTCGGAGTGACTTCAGGTTTGACCTCCCTGAAGGATCACGCAGGCCAGTGGAGCAGTGATGGGACGTTCATGGAGGATGGGGGCGGCTCAAGTCCCACAGAGGACGAAGCCAGAGACCATAAAGGTCACCAAAGCTAATGATGATCCTCTTCTCTTTCCTCTTCTCCTCCTCTCATCTCCTCTCCTCTCTGCCTTTCTTTTCCTCTCGTCTCTCCTTCCTTCTTTCCTGCCCTCTCTCCTCCTTTCATCTCCTCTCGTCTCTCCTTCTTTCCTCTCCTCTCGTCTCCTTTTCTCCTCATCTCTCCTCTCCTTTCCTCTTCTCCTTTCTTCTCCTCTCTTCTTTCCTCTGTCCACTAGTGGAGCTGAGTGGTCAAATGCTCTGATGTATTAGCTTTTATTGATTGCCTAATAGCTGTCAGTGTGTGTGTGTGTGTGTGTGTGTGTGTGTGTGTGTGTGTGTGTGTGTGTGTGTGTGTGTGTGTGTGTGAGAGAGTGTGTGTGATGTTGAGGCTAGCCCAGTGTTCCCAGACAGGCCTCAGTCTCTCCAGGCTCTCTGAGTAGACTCTCACAGTCCGACCACTCTCTGCCCCTCTGAGCCTCAGACCACCCGTCCTGATGAAGCTCTCCTCCTCCTCTTCCTCAGTCTCGCTCCTCGCCGAGCTCGGCCCCATTAGATGTTCGCGCTAAGTGCCGCTGCTTTTTAACTGCTTAACGCGCATCTTCTTGACAGAAGCGTTGGAATCCAGCCATTCCACTCTGAACAACCCCCCCACCACCACCACCACACACACACACACACACACACACACACACACACACACACACACACACCGCCCCCCCACCCGTGGCCTGTGCTGCCATTCAGTCCTCCGGTCAGCTGGTGATTTCCACTGGGACGGTGGACAGTACAGCAGGAGACCAGTGGAGAGGCTGAAAGGCTGCAAAGCCCCTCCATATTGCTCCCAAAGCCTGTGTGTGTGTGTGTGTGTGTGTGTGTGTGTGTGTGTGTGTGTGTGTGTGTGTGTGTGTGTGTGTGTGTGTGTGTGTGTGTGTGTGTCTGTGTCTTGGAGGTGCGATTGATCCTTGAGGAGGGCAGATGGTCTTATCCTTCACAGTGGGGGCTGGTGTGAGGTTCCGCTGGTCCCACGGGGCAACATAGTTTGGCTTACTGCTGCCTCTTCCATCCATCCATCCATTCACCAACTCACCCCCATCCATCCATCCATCCATCCATCCATCCATCCACCCATCCTTTCACTCACACACCCATCCATCCATCCATCCGTTCACCCACACACCCATCCATCCATCATCCATCCATCCATCCATCCATCCATTCACCCATTCACCCATTCACCCACACACCCATCCATCCAACCATCTATCCATCCATTCACCCATCTATCCATCCATCCACCCATCCATCCATCCATCCATCCATTCACCCACACACCCATGCATCCACCCATCCATCCAACCATCTATCCATCCATTCACCCATCCATCCATCATCCATTCACCCACACACCCATCCAACCATCCATTCACCCACACACCCATCCATCCATCCATCCAACATTTAACAGTATTGTTATTTCCATATTTCTACCAGGACATCTTGTCTTCCCACCGCTCTTCCCTCATTCCCGTTTGATCCGTGTCACCCCTGATGGACTGCTGGGCTCTTCTTTCACAGCCGATTCAAATGCGACTGAGCCGAGAAGGAGTAAATCTGCTTGTCTGGTGACATCTGGCTTTGTCATTCGGGATGTTAGAAAGTGTTCGAGGGCTGCTCTCCCCATGAGTCGCGCCTCACAATGGCGCTCGCTGTGCTACGCTCGCGTCTTTTGTACGTGGTGTTATTCCTGTGAGTGATGGAGCTGCCAGCTTGGTTGTGTTACAGTACTCCCTCCCTCACACACACACTCACACACACACAGACACACACCACGTTTGTGTCCTCTGGCTGTTTCCCTCAGCAGGATGTTGCCTCATGCATACCTAAACGAATTCTTTTCAGGTTTCAGCTCCAGCGGACAGATTGCTGTAATTCCTTCATGATTTGAGTAATTCCATCATGGTTTTGGAAGCCCAGGATCTCTTTGGAACGTTTATCTCCCCAGGATCTGTTGTTGAAAGACTCTGGGGTGTCTTTAATCGATACTCCTGGACAGTTGCTGACAGAAGACCTGGATAGCTTCACTGCTGTGTTTAGTTTTATAAAATTCTTCCAACTATTTTTTGCGTCCAGGTGCCAGAAGTTACGTTCTGAAAGATATTGCAGTCTAATCTGGACCCCAAATCTGGAGTAACAACAATGCCAGGCAATTAGTATTGATCAGGCTTAAGCCTACATTTACATTTTGCACATATGTATGTACTTTAGGGCTCCGCGTGCTGTCCCGGAGGGCAGGATTTCCAACATATGGACACTGTACTCCGGCCACATGCGCATCCATGCTCAGGCGAGGTGACCTCCCTGCCTCCAAAGATGTTTGCTGTTAGTCCAGCTAATCCCATCTAAGCTGTCCATTTAGGAAAAACACCTAAAGGGCCGCGCTAATGTAAAGGAGTCATGGATCTGTTTGTTTGCTCCATCTCTGTTACTGTCAAAGGCGGTGGCGTGGGGGGGGGGTTACTGATGGTTTTGGTGTGTTTGAGGAGAGGAATTAGCCATATGTGCGGACAGGGCGAGTGATTCCAAAGTGAGTGGGAAGATTTCGGCCCACTCCGACTCCGAGTGGATTAGGTCATAAGCACCCCCCCCGTCATCATCATCGCTCCTTCTAGACGGGTGGGTGACCAGCCGCACGGGACAGAACATGATTGATTTCCCCGCGGGCCATCAGGAGAGTACAGGAGCGAGCCGCATTTCCGCGCCGCGCGCCTGCTAGAGGGGAGGCTTCCGCGGAAAACACGAGTAAATGGACACGGCGGGCGCAGCGCGGCTACATCGCCGTCAATAGCTGTCAGTCACGTTTAACAAAAGCTAACAGCGCGGAGACAAGAGTGGACGACTGCTTTATCAGCCAGTTAGCCCCCCCTCCTCTCAGCGCCCCTCCTGCCCCGCTGAATGCTGCCTAGTAGTTCTCTTAAGTTTATCCACCCGTTGATCAGAAGCTACGCTGTGATTCCTTTTGATCATTATGTGTCTATACAGATGTGCAAAGGCATCTGGGGGTAGTCGAGAACTTTCATTGGCTGGGAGACTTGAGAGGCTGCCCCCCCCCCACCACCATATGTAGCCATATTGGCTGGATGCTGTTGATGATGTAATGTTTATGTCAGGGTCAATATCCTCCTCCTTTAGGGTCTATCTCTTCCTTCCGCCGCTTGTTCAAAAACACGGCTCTATAGTCCCCGTTGCCATCACGGCTATTGTTCGCGGGACAATTGACCGTGACCCGGGGCCATTCCCAAAGGCATGGGGAGGGGCTGAGGGGGGGGTCAAAGGGGAGAATGAGCTTAAAAGGCCCTGGGTGTGAATGTTACCTCAGGGGGCCAGAGTGACTGTTTAAGCACCTGATGCGCCACGATGGTGCCAGCCATTAGAGAATGATCTTAAAGCAGCACGCTTTGGGAGGTGGTGGTGGTGGTGTGTGTGTATGTATGTGTGTGTGTGTGTGTGGGGGGGGCTCAAGGCCAGGCGCCCGTCGTTGGGGATGAGGACGGTGAAGGATGAGATGGGGCTCTGAGTGCACGAGTGTTTTCGGGCCCCAGCCCCCGACGCTGAGTCATGATGGCTCAGAGACACGTGCTGCCCCCCCCACCACCCCATCCTTCTGAAACATTCATGAAGCCTTATGACCCTCTCCTCCACCTAATGTACCCTAACAGGCCTTTACGGCCCCTCTAGCCTAGCACCACCTCCGTGCTCCTTCCCGGCATCTAACTTCTTAACACCCTGCCTCCACTTTTACACCCTGTCAGCAGTTGAGACCCTTCAGCCCGGTTTATCGGGAAAAAGCCCCCCCCAGCTCTTATACCGACATACGCGGCCACCGCTCCGCCTGTGGCGGACGCTCCCGGTGCCATGATCCCCTCCCCTTGCTGCTCTCCTTCACGTGTGGTCATTGACAGCCTTTGTAATCCGACCCAGGCGCATTGATCTGTTAAGATTGTCGCTTTGAAGAAGCCCCATTAGGGTTTTAAGGTTTGACAGCTGATATCAACATCCTTCAGTGTTGTGACACAGAGCCCAAGAAACAAGTGGTGCAAAATGTATCCAGATTACTTCATTTAAATCAAGTTACCCATTAATCTGCTCTCCTGTGAACATGGTTGACCTCCTAGGGTAGGAACTGGCTTTAGGGTGTAAAATCACTCTTTCTAAAGCATTTTGCTGTTTAAACCTGGATCCAGTTATAAAGGGATTATGTAATCCTAATCTTGTTTTATGATCAGAGCTGTGTCTTAAAAGCAGAATTAAAGAATTTCAAGGATGTAACACTCAAAACAAATGCTAATCCAAATCCTGTCATCCTTATTTTTCTACCAGATTTTATTGTTTAATCTGCTACGGCTCTAAACCACCCTGGTAGATGTTATGCTCTACCTGTCATGGAGGAAAATTACGGTTTCACAGATCATCCTAAAGGAACTAATAAAAGTTTGTGTGTAGAATAGAGTAGCAGAAGTTGAAAGCAGATAGTTGCTGTGTTTAGATTCACGGGGTTTAGTCTCCTGGTTCTTGGGATCACGTGACCGTGGTGGCGAATTTGGAGAAAACTCTAGAACCACAGTCAATGCGGGTGTAGCTTGACCTCGGCGTCTCATTGGGGCCGTGGACACTGCGTCCTCTGTGTGTGTCCAGCCAGTAGAGGTCCACGGGGAGATTCCAGGCCTGAGCGGCGTGCTTCAGCTTTCTCCTTGCCTCCCCACCGTGTTTACCCCTCTGTGATTAAAAAAAAAAAAAAAGCCATATGCTGAACGGGTTTGTGTTACGGCTCCGGTTACCAGGCGGCCCGCCCGGGGGCCCCCGCGCACACACACGCTCCCAAAACCCGCGCCGCGTAAAATGGGACGCCATTGATCTGTTTGTGCTCCTTCGACAATCTCCAACACACGAGCTTCATCTCCGACGACCATTGATTCATCTGGTAACGCCGCGGCAATTAATTAGTGGTGGCAATCACGGAGGCTTTTATTGAAGCATCATCAGTTAGGCCGCCTCAAACGGGCAGCAGTGCAGCTCAATAAAACCTGGACTGCTTATAAAATATACCAGCAGTTATTGTCTTCTCATCTAAACCATCAAGACATGAAAAAGTATAAACTGTGATATCCCAGAATCCTTTACTGTCAATGTTATTATTGGTGAGGAAATGGAAGGAGGAGGCAGTCTATATGTCTGCTGATGTGGGTTTATCAAAGGGAAAATGTAAAGTTTTTATTCTTTATCTAGTATCTGGTAATACCATGTGGTGAAACCTGGAATTTTCCTGGCGTTCCCGGCTTGGTCCTCGGGTTCTGTCCGCTGTCCCCGTGCCTCTGGACGCTCCAGCGTCGGATCAATGCCCCAGTAATGGAGCTGACCCACAGCCGCGTTAATGGCGCGCATCGTCTTAACGGGGCTCTTCCCAGAAGACCCGAGTGTTCTCACCCTCCGCTCCGGACAGACGCGGCGGAGGACGCGGTCACGTGACGGAGCTACTAAAAATTGAAGACATTTCCGATTTCTGCCGCATCAGTGCCACCACCTGTTGCCTCTCAAAGCTTCCCCCTTTGTGCGTGGGCTCCAGGGAGAGTCTCCTTCATTCGGGATCTCTTATTCCGGAGGATTAGCGGAGATGTCACCTTCAAAGAGTATCTGGTCGCCGGCGTGCAGACCACACTCGTGCTGACTGCTTCCATTGGAGGTCAAATTAGCCTCAATCATGAGCCCCTTGTTTCCAGGTCCTGCTGGAACTGAAAGGCCTCCTCGGGGGAATAAGGTTAAGATGTAACCCAGCTTCATCTGCCGCCTCCTGGAAAAGGGCCTCCTGGGGGCAGAGCTGTATTCTGTTACAGTAGTCACAAAAAAACTGTGATTACCACAGAAAAATGTAATAAAATAGGGGAAAGGAGGCTTTTCTTTGCCACTGTTGCTTGGTTGGAGTTCAGGTTTTGGGTTTGGAGGCAATTTTGATTGTAACAGATGCTGTATAAATACGGTTACATTGAATCCTGCTCAAAGCTATAGCTGGTTATTAGGATTAGTTGTGGTTATTCAGTTAAAGTGTGTTAATAATGACAGATTCCAATGTCTAATTCGAAGTGGGTGGCACCAGATCTGCAAATTAGAGACATTTTATTGGTTTTAGCATTGGTTTCCATCGTCCACCAGTGACGTGAAACCTCTCCCGAACTATCGCCGAACCTTTACAACAGTCAGTTCTCGACCGTTTCCAGGAGAATCCGGGGAGAAAGCCGCGAAAGTGCCGCATGGAAAATCAATCCACCTGTCCTCTCGCCCGCCGCGACGCCCGGATTGGTTACAGAGGCTAATCGCGTGCGATGACCTCATCCCTGCTGTCAGCGCGGAGGCCGGTCCTCGGGCGGCCTCCCCTCTGTCCTTGCAGTGTTCAAGCCCAGCGCCTTATTGATCACAACGAGTAAGTTAATAAGCTTTGGGCTCATTCATCAGCAGGGTAGAGACTGGAACTGCACACGGCAGCCTTAATCAAGTCATCAGCGGCTGTCAAGCATGAAGAGAGTAATTAAAGGAAGAAGGAGCACGAAACAGAGGGGGGGGGGACAGAGGGGGGGGGGTCTACGGGGTTAGCAGAGGAAAGAGATAGAGAACATGAGGGGGGGGGGTGGATCGCTCCCTGCTTCGGTTGGTCGTCAGTCAGACCAGGTGAGCCGAAGTTGAGGTGACCCGAGGACAGACAGCTCCCCCCACCCCACCCCCCCACCCCGGACGGGCCTCTCCACATAAACAAGACAAAGAACAACAGTCCCCCCCCCCGCCCCCACCCCCTTTAATGACACTCACAGCTGAGGAAATCACCAATAATTGCCACCGTCATCCTCGATATTTCACCGCCGCAAACGAAGGCCCGAAAAATGATGAGCTCGTCTGCAGGCGGGCGTGTGAAGTCGGGGAGATTTACAGCAATTGGGAAACCCCCCCCACCCACCTTCCCCTCTTTCCTCCGGTTGGTCGCGCAGGAGATGTGGGCCCTGTCAATCACTGTTTATTAACTACAGGAAGACCATCAGACCAGAAAGTTCTACGTTCTTATGGCCGCGATGATGATAGGTCCTCTTCTGGGGGGGGGTCACCAGTTTAGTGTGCTTATCGCAACACCTTCCTGCAGATATTTGTCCCTTAACTGGTGCATCTGTGTTACGCAGACAGGGGGTCTCCTTCAGGCGCCCATATCCCCCTGTGCCCCATTAGCCTTAAACCTGACCATTACTGTCCCTTCGGCTCCTGCAGGGGCAAATATACACAACTAATGAAGGCAGCTCCCACATTCAGCGTCCATTAATTGTCACTGTTGTTGACCTGTGTGTGTGTGTGTGTGTGTGTGTGTGTGTGTGTGTGTGTGTGTGTGTGTGTGTAGAGGTGGCTGGTGGCATTGTCGTCTGATGATCGGCGAAGCAGAAACGCGCAGGCCCAAAAACAGTTTGCAGCACTCATGTCGCTTAATTAGCGCCCCCTTCTTGAGTTAGATCTGGTTGTTATCTTCAAAGCTCGCTTCAAATTTGGATGTGTTTATGTGCCCCCCGACCCGACTCTCGTCCGACAAATCGTCGATGAAAATCAGTCAAACACAAGAAGAAAAGGGATTGGCTGATATTTCACTGCCCATGCGCTGGTCCCACATCTGAGTCTAAAGTTTGCCCCCCCCTCTGCTCAGTCTCTCTAATCACACAGCACAGTGGACAGACTGAATACTGATCCCCCTCTGGGACTCAAACCAACAACCGCAATCACAACCTGCTTTACAACTCATAATTAGCACGGGGAGCGCATCTCCCACCCGGGTCAGCAGCGCGAGGATGATCCTGCAGGAGCGTGTGTCTGGAGCCACGCGTGTGAGGAGGAACAGTGGCACACACACACACACACACACACACACACACACACACACACACACACACACACACACACACACACACACACACATGCGCTCCCAAGGAGCAACTCAATTACATCAAGAGTCCTTCATAGATCTGTTAGCTTATCTGATAGGCAGATCACCTGATCGATGGGGGACGACCGCAGAGGGTTTATTTAAGTCTGCCCGATCATTGATGTGTGCAGCAGTGGGGACCTGTTGAAGTGCTTAGCAGCACACACACACACTCAAAAACACACACACACACACACACACACACACACACACACACATGAGCGGAGGGGCCTCTGCGTGATGTAACCCCACACAGGGGGCAGCTTTTCAAATCCGCCTCACTCGATGCACGGTGTGTGTGTGTGTGTGTGTGTGTGTGGATTACAAAGGGAAAGCCAGCGGATATTCACATCCCAGGTAGCGAAGGCCCCGTCTTTATTGATCCGCATATAATCATTGACAGAGCAATCTCTGAATGACTGGCCCGGGGATTCAATTAAAAGGCTCGGCCCGCCGATGATTTCTCTTTATTTCCAGCGCGGCGCCTCCCCAATTAATGGATAACCAGTAAATAAAATGAATGACCACTTGTTTGGCCTCTCACAAAGGGAGCAGCACACTCCTCTGTTTGCATTAAAGTGTCGTATAAAAGTTTGCCCCCATTGTGCGGAACGCTTCCTGGCCCACGCCGGGGGTTACTGTCACAAGGCTAATTATGCCCCTTTTTATTCCCCTTTGTGGCGCAGCACACTTCTCTTGTGTGAGGGCGGAGGGGGGGGGGTGAAAGAGGCAGACTTTCAGAGGGTGGGGGGTTCGAGGAGGGTTAGGTGTCACTAATGATGAAGGAAGAGGCGCGTATGACCGACAATAGATGCTCGGGATTACGGTGGAGACAAAGACGAGTCGTGGCGTCATTACAGTGCAAACACCGCTGCATTGTGCGTGTGTGTGCGCGCGTGTGTGTGTGTGGGTGTGGGTGTGGGTGAGGGAGGGGGGCGCTGCTCTGTTAGCAGCTGTGTCTCAAGAACCTGAGGACGGGTGTGTGAGGATGAGCTGCGAGCTGCAAAAGAAGCACCTGCAGTGGTGTTTCATTCAGTTTCATTAGAGGAAAAGCCGCTCCGAGTCTCATAAAAGTTCAATCGGGATGAGTGTAAATGCCGTTTTATTTGGAGGGAACGTGTGTGTGTGTGTGTTTGTGTGTAAGAGAGAGAGAGAAAGAGAGAGAGAGAGAGTCCTTGTATTTGCTACACATTGAGTATCAAAATACTCCTAATAAATAATATATTCTACGACCAAAGTGAGGACATTTTTGAAAAGTGAGCAGATTTTTTCTGATCCTCACCTGTTTGAGGGTGAAGAACTGGTTCCTGGTTGAGGTTAGAGTTGGGTTTAGATGAGGATTAGGGTCAGGGGGTTAGTTGGGATGGTTTGGCTAATGGTCAATGAAAGACACACCCACAAAGACAGTAATGCGAGCCTGTGTGTGTGTGTGTGTGTGTGTGTGTGTGTGTGTGTGTTGTGTGTGTTGTGTGTGTGTGTGTGGCTAGAATTGGGTTTACGATTTGGTTCTGGTTTAGTTTAGATGGTTAACGTTACAGCTAGGGTATGGTATTATGCTTATGAAAGTCCTCACAAAGGTAGAAGTACAAGGATGTGTGTGTGTGTGTGTGAGAGAGAGAGAGAGAGAGAGAGAGAGAGAGAGAGAGAGAGAGAGAGAGATTGCAGCAATGGATGTTTGTGTGAATTTGACTCAAATTAAGTTCTCTGTATGCATTGTTTTGTTTTGAAGGCATAAATGAGTGCAGCTCCATCCATCCATCCATCCATCCGTTCATTCCATCCGTTCCTGATCCAGCCTTCCTCCCAGCTCACGCTGATTATCAGGAGTGGCCCATTTGCAGGAAGCCCAAAAGGTAATTAGCGGGATGAAGTGGGCAGAAGGATCTTCTTCAGGGGTTAAAAAGCCACGCGATCAAATGGCCCCCGGCTTCTGAGGGGCTGGTGTCAGGGTGGGAGGACAACAACAGGGAAGGGGATTTCCCGTTAGGCTTAATCCGAGCGGAGTGAGGCCGGAGACAGCGGTGCGTCACAGACCGTTTAGAAGCACACGTCCTGTGAGTCACCTGTTTTTAATGTCTTTTTGGACATACACACAGGACCATTCGGGTTTAGCTTCCCTCTGTTTTAACTTAAACACACACACACGCACACACACACACTCACTCCGACACTATCTTTCAGGGTGGATGTCAACAGGTGATAGAGCCCACCCTCTGCTTAGGTGGATGATCACCTCAGCCCGAGGGCCCGAAGAACGCACATTCTGAGGCTTAAGCCTCTAAAGGGCAATTATTCCATTCATATGGACTTAATTGTGCCCCATGAATATGAAATGTTTTCCGGGCCCTCCTTTAACACTGCGAGGGCCGCGTGGATGCTCTTGGAGGAGGACAAAGGCCCCCGAGCCATTTCCATATGTGTTAGGGGGAATTGAGGAGGACTTGAAACACCCTCCGTGTTTACTGTAAACTGGGGCTCTCTTCTGGGAGGACGTGTGCTTTAGCTTTTTCCTCCCCACAGCAGAACCCACATTAGCACCCCAGCAGGTGATTTTTAGACTCAAATAAGTGGGAAAAGGCGTTTTTTTTGGAAGACTTTTAAGATCAATTTACCAACTCAGCCTGTAAAATGTTGCTTAGTAGCGATATCAAAGGTCAAATTTGTTTTTAATGAGTTTTTCTGCATATTCGGGGGACTTAGAGGAGAGTCTAAAAGCATTTTCTCGCTTGTCTTCGTAAGAAATGAGAGATCAGAAATAACTGTGTCTTCATAATCCAGGTTTAATCAGTGCTTCAGCGGCGTTTAAAGTAAATGAACTCACCGAGTCGATGATGCGGTGATCAGTCAAAGGCTTCGCCCAGCAGGGGAGAGGCTGTAAGTTATCAGTGTTAGAGGTTCCCTGCAGGGAAGAGAGCCGTCGTGAGCATATTTGTTAATGTCCTCGTGATTTATTAGGAAAGGGACATTCAGCCGGCCTTTGTCATGGAGGAGCTGGTGTATAAGTCGGCTCATTGAGGGACCCCGGGCCTGCCAGCCAGGCTTTTGGGTGTGCTGCCTGATGGGCCCACAGAGGAGGAGGGGGGGGCGGTAGAGAGTTTTGCATAAGCATGGAGCCCAATCTGCTGGGATTGCTCTGCTCGGTCAGGGGGCCTTCTCCCGCCTGATACCGGGGGTCTTTATTTTGGGATCCTTCCACTTTTTTTTTCTTTTAAAACACAATTACTACAGCACCCTCCTAGCCCTGATCTGCTCCCCTTTAATTCATATGCATAAGTCGCTCTCTGGGCTGCAAAGTTTCCCCCTCGCATTCCCCGCTGAATGGGTAAACTCATTTAAAAGCACGGTCCTGACGACAGAGCGGGGAGTCTGTCCGCGACGCAGGAATGTTGACCTTAGAAAGCGACACAAAGGAGGCCGGCTAATTTAAAAGGAGGCCTTTTCTGTTAAACAGAATGTGGTAAAACAGTACCACAGAGGGTTACAGTTCAGGTCCTTCTATATCTTTGAGTGCTGCCATTAGCTGATGAAGAAACGCAGTTGGAGTCGATTTGACGTTTACTTCGCCTCTTCTGTGGATAAAAAGCTCTGGAAATGTGGCATTAATTCCAGGTCGATGTGAGACAGGTATCCTGGAATCCCTTCCCCGCTGACTTCCAGTTACACATGCACACACCTCCGCGCCTGCCGTTATTCCATTTTCCCGTACGTTACTTGGAGGACATGATAGTCAAACAGGAAAGCAGTGTAGGGGGAGGGGGTCGTGTGTGTGTGTGTGTGTGTGTGTGTGTGGGGGGGTTACAGTGTATTTATGCACATGCACGCCTGCGTCTGAGCGAAAGCTCACATAGACCGAGCTGAGAAACAGACAGCGTTTCATCAGTGATTCCTGTAACGTCAATAAAGTTGGGATGGTTGACAGGAAGAGTGTGGGATGGAGACGGGATGGGGGAGAAGGGCCCAAGGCCATGGGAAGTGTTGGAGCAGGCGGCAGATAATATCGATGTCATCACTCACTGATAGGAAGAGATTTGACGGGTTACAACCAGGCATCATGAAGACTTAATATTTGTGTCCAGAAGGAAAATAACCCAACACTGTGTTTAGAAGCAGCTGCAACCCTGATATGGGCTTGTACAATGTCACACAAACCTCACTTTTTACACACACAGCTACAAATAATTTGACCCCCATCCACAATCCACCTATCTGGTAGTTTATTTAATTTCTTTCTTTTTTTTATATAGATATTCTGTTTGGGCTGTTTGTTGGTCAAAAGACACAGTGAAAAACAAGCAATTAATTGATTAAACAAGCACATTTCCTTATTTATTTGTCACATTATTGGTTTCATTGGTAGGATGTATACAGTATGTTTATGTTTATACATTTAATATGATTTCTTTTTCATTTCAAGCGCTGCCGTTGATAATTTACAGTCTTTGAATTACTCAGAAGCACGGTGGTTGTAGTATTTCCTGCAATGCTGATCCACATTTTAGTTCCAGCCCCTCTCCACTCTGCTCAGATGTAGTGTCTGTGAGCAGTATTCTAGCGCCACCTAACGGTTATTTAGAGAAGCACACATTTCTGCAGCCTTAGGAGACGCTGCAGCGTGTTGACAGCAGAGGACGCTGGTGTGTTTCGTCTCTGTGCACGCTGAGCTCAGGTCAGAAGTCAAAGCACAAATTACTGTGAAAATCCAATCCACGTGAGTCGATCGTGCTTTTTATTAGACTTTATTGAGCTTATTTTAGGAGCTCTAACGGGGGAAATGGTGTTTGCTCACATCTGATTTCTGAACTGGGTTTTCTAGCTGTCGGGAGAAAATGTGTGTGGGATTTTTTTCAGTTTTTTACTTATGTTGGCAGCTGCTGTGGGAATAACTTGGAAACAGAACCTTCAACCCTCCTAAAAATGCAGGCGTTTTACTTTTCATTGTACTGAGAGCTCGTTCACATGGGAAGTTTTCTGTTAGTCTTTCTGCACCCAAAAACAGACTCTCTGTGTTCATCTGTTGATGCAGCACAATGAGGCCAGATTCTTCTCAAGTGGTACTGTACTCCATTGATCTCAAGTGGTACTCCATTGAAACTGTGTCTGAGAAGGCACGGACATTCTGACCTTTGGAAAAGGCCGTTCCTTTAATCTGCAAAGTCTTCGGTCCCACTGTCTGTTCTCTGAAGAAGGTCACAGACTTTTCAAATTCACTTGGAAGTGGAGCTGCTGGTGCTGCAGAGATGGTGTGGTGGACATCAGGGGAACCCACCTTAAAGAAAAACGCCTGTGATCCAATGTGATGCTCCTCATCGAACCGCTGAGACATTGTCCTTTGGGCACACGAGGAGACGAAGAACGAGCCTGTGAATTTGATGATTTAAAAAGGTAAGTATGTGTGTCGCCTGCGTGGGTTTTTAATGTAGAGACGTTACAAAAATATGAGAACTGGTCCAAGGCAATCAGTGAAGAAAAGTCTGAGAAGACCTCCACAAGAGGAGGAGATGTCAATGAGGACAAGCAGGATGGATCACCCTGCCTACCTTTTGCAGGGAAAGAATTAATGACCTTCTGGCAAAGTCATCCATCCTGTTGACAGCCAGTGACATCAGCACCGTCTCCACAAAAGGCATGTTTAACAGCGACGCTGCTGCGCTTATTCTCTAACGAACGTTTATTTCAGTGGACCAGTTTGGTGAACTCTGCACTGAATATGGGATCTTGGTGATTTTAGCCGCTCTTTTGTCAAGAAACTGCAAACTGGACCCGTTGTCCATGCGAGCCGGCAACCAGTCAATCACTGCTGGTTCAGCAAGTGTTCCAGCTGTCCGGGTGACGTCGTGTGCCAAACAAGCAACATATGGAGCCGAAAGGCCTGCCGGGAAATAGAGTTCTTTACCGAGAGTTGCCTGTTTTAAATGAATATTGCCGTTGTTAAGACAGACTGTCTGGCAGAAGCAGGCATAGCGTTGTCATGCATAGGCGCGGTTGCGAATAAGCGTTTGATTTATTTACGGTCATAAAGTGGGCGGGAGGCAATTTGGACGCCGGCAAACAAACTACAAGTCTAAATATGGCGGACGAGGAAAAACAAATCCGCCTATCGAACCTGATGCGTTTAGGTTAATCTCCTCGTCATTTTGCACGCATGCCTTGACTGTTTGAGTATTGGATTACTCATTAATGTTCTGCTGCTTTTCTACAAACTAATACGAAAAGGCGACATAACACCCATTGTGATTATATTAATTTTTTCGCAATTTAAAACCCAGTTAGCAAAGCGTTATTTGAGCTAGTGTCTTTCTACGGACTTGATCGTTCAGTAAGGCATAATGAACCACAGGCAGCTACCATAATATAAAACTGATTGCTTAGTCTTTAAAGTAAAACATTTCGAGCAACTGTAAATGGATAATTGTCGCTCCCCTCCACTTTTTCAGCGTTCGAAAGCGCGGGTTGAATAGTTTCCGACAGCCCATGAAGGCACCATTCCCCAGTGATCCCAGTCTAGCAGATTTCATTCAGTGAACAGCGGCTCCGTACGGAACAACAGGCTACCTCCCCCCGTCCTGTGTGAGTATCCCAGCCTTCCTTCACCCCCCTTACTCCCTATTTTTTTAATGTAATATTTGTCAGCTGCCCTGTCGCGGCCGCATCAATCTGAGGCAAATGTCTGGTTCAAACTGAGGAGGGTGATTTCTTTCCAAAGTCAAGGGTGATGCGTTTGTGGACAGCGTGGTCTTTTGTTCTCCAGGTTTTATTCCTCGTTTTGTCCAAAAAGGGGAGCTGGCTGTCATTGACGCTTCACCCCTCAGCGACATTTTGATAAATCGAAACGATTTTCTTTTGACTCGTATCGACTGTTTAATGTGTTTTATTCCTGTGAGTTTAAATACGTCGTTTTTTTGGTCACAATTCAGTGAGCCGCTATTGCTGGAGGTGACAGCAGCATCACAGAGGATGTGATATTTTTCCTTTAAAAAGTTGCTAATGTTTTCTTTTTTAAATGTTCTTTTTCTCCTGTAGGATGCTGCACAGCTATGGGACAAAGGAATCACCAAACCCCGAATCAAGTTGATATCTAACAAAGAGCCATAAAAATCATTGTCAACAAAGGATCCTAAACAGGGAGACCTTTTTTGTTATTTTTAATTGCTGAGGTTTTGAGCTACCCGGACACCAAAAAGCTCCCTGGACAGCATTTGAAGTGTTAAGTTAGAGCGAAGGAAGGGGATGCTCTGCTGGGTGCAGGATCCCACCATCAGTAGCGACTTGTGAGATCGGTTTGGCATCATGTGGATTAAAACATGCGCATGAGGGGTTTGTTCTGCCCCAGTCCTGCTGGCAGGGCAGAGTCTTCTGTCCAGCACCCAGGCCTGCAGCAGCTCCACTGTCTTCATGTGGCTCTAGCTGCTCGCTCCACCGATTAGAAGCTTCGCCTCCAGCTCCGCCATGACTTCGTCGGACAACGATGAGACGGGGAGCGACTTCTCCGAATCCCAGGAGATCTGCGAGCTCCGGGAGCACTACGTGGACCCGGAGAACGGCTTCAAGTCCAAAAGCCTGCCCGTTCTGAATGGCCCCTTCCAGTCGGACCGAAAGGTCGGCGAGTCGCCGGCGGCCGACGCCGCGCTCGCCTGCGTGGCCGTGCAGGCGGGGAGCGCGCTGCGGCCCTCGTCCCGGGACCTGAGTCAGGCGGAGTCTCCATCCTCCAGGACAGACTTCTCCCCGTCCATCTCCAGCATGGTGGGGCTCAGCAGCTCGCTGCCCGTCGACGGGCGCCGGGACGCTGGGTCGGGGGCCAAAAAGAACGGCTTCTCGCTGACTCGCATCATTCACATCCCGGCCAGGAAGTACGTGCGAGTCATCCTTCAGGACTCGCGCTGCTTCTTGTTCTGCATGTGCTACCTGACGTTCATCCAATCCCTGATGGTCTCGGGCTACCTGAGCAGCGTCATCACCACCATCGAGAAGCGCTACAGCCTCCGCAGCTCTGAGTCTGGCCTGCTGGTCAGTTGCTTCGACATCGGCAGCCTGCTGGTGGTGGTCTTCATCTCCTACTTCGGCGGCAGGGGCCAGAGGCCGCGCTGGCTGGCCGTGGGCGGCGTGGTCATCGCCGTGGGAGCGGCGCTGTTCTCGCTGCCGCACTTCATCTCGCCGCCTTACCAGATCCAGGAGATGAACTCGTCGGCGGGTCACGAGGGCCTCTGCCAGAGCCTCAACGGGAGCGGGCGCGACCTGCTGGACGTGGCGTCCTGCCCCCGTGACCAGGAGGGCAACGAGCACAACCTCTACGTGACGCTCTTCATCTGCGCCCAGATACTGATCGGGATGGGGTCCACGCCGATCTACACCCTGGGGCCCACCTACCTGGACGACAACGTGAAGAAAGAAAACGCATCCCTCTACCTGGGTAAGGCCCTTTGAATATAAATGGAAGTCATATTGTAGTAGGAATTTCCACTATTTATTCATGACATTTCGGAATAAATGAGCATTTCTCCATAGAAGGCCGACACCGTGTCCCCTGCAGCAGTGACCTCTGGCACAGTTGGTGTCAGGTGTGCCGGCTGATCTTATTTCCATTAGAAACTGTTTATTTCTGGGACGCTTTAAATCCCGGTTTCCCCCTGCCTGCTTGGGCTCAGATTTTTATCTGGAAGGTTGTGTGCGTGCACACAGCTGGCCCGAGCCCGCCTCGCCCTCTCTGCCCTCTGGGCCCGTGTTTTGATTGAATCGCGGCGTCGCGCGAGCCCCCCCTTGCGCCGCGCCGAGGTGAGCCGAGAGGCTGTCGAACGCAACCCCGCGCCTGACACGCTTCGAGAGGGAGCGGAGGACAAGAAGCAGAACTGGGTTGCTTATGAGTCATGGTCCCACACTGCGTATGCGTACGCCAATGCTTCCTCGGGTGCGTGTTTATGCACCAGCGGCTGTCTTCCACAAACCAGCAATCATTCTTGGCTGCATAGGACTTCCTGTCCCAGTCAGGTCACTTCATTTCTGTAAAGGCGTTGGGTTCCTCTAGTCAGTGTGCTATATCACATCTCTGAGACTTCTACGTGAATATCAGAGGAATTCCATCTGCCTCTGCTCTGTTCTCGGGTTATTTGGATGCGGGGCGCCCGCTGCCTCCGCTGCTGTAGGTTAGACTATATCTGATGGCTGTTTTCATTATCAGTCAGGTATTTTTCATAAGATTCCAGGTCCCTCTATACATCTTGCATCCAAAATGTCCCATGTTTACCTTGACATTGTTAAATATTAGGCCTCACCCTTTTTTAGTCATTATTTTCTCTCATCAATGTCTTGTCCTTCCTCCTGTTAGTTGCCCCGGCATCAGCCCATCACAAGGTTGCACCACCTATCTCGCTGTCGCGGCGTGCTTCGCTGTCCCCGATACCCGGTATCGATCCTCGATGCATCACAGGGAGCCCGCACCGCACATCCATTAGGGAGGGACAAAAACCAGCTGAAACGCAGGCCAGCCTCCCCAGCAAGGTCCTCCGAAGCACGTGCACCGCAGCTCGTGAGGCTCGGTGAACCCCTTGCAGGGGGGAGACAAACCACCTCAGATATCCATAAAATCGCTGCCGCCGCTCCCCTCGCTGCCTATTTTGAGATGGCTGGCAGACGGATTATCTGTTCTAACAAAGCCTTGTTTATGAAAACAAGAGAGGACATGTTCTGTCACATCAGATGGACCAGAGTGGAGGGGGGGGGGAGAAAAAAAAAGCTCTTTTTTTTTGTTGTGTGACAGTCAAAAAAAAGCCTGAACTTGAGTGCTTATCACGGTATTTTTCCATGATTATGTTCTCCGATGCCCGTGTTATTGAAAGCCTGACTCATCCGCAGGTGCCAGCCTGGATAGATTTCAACCCCGGGGTGAGAAAAAATATAATAACCTTGCATATAAGCGCTGAACCTTTTCCACGTGGAGTTGGGTTCCACCCGCATCTCCGGGAGGTTTTTTCCCACAGTCACCTGGAGGTGTTTCACTTTCCTATATCAACCCGTTAATGTAAACCCCGTCTCAATTTACAGCGGCCCAGAGGGGAGGAGCTCCTCGCCGCGATCGACACCGAGGGGGGCGCTTGTGTTGCCCCTGCAAGGTCGGGGAGTGTGTGTGTGTGTGTTTGTGTGTGTGTGTGTGTGACCGTGTTATCTTTGTGTATGCATGCATACACAGTTGAGCCTTTCACTGACCTGTCACCCCATTTCCCCAGCTCTGGCCCCACATCGCTATGGCGATAGAACAGGCGTGGTGGCCAGTAAAGAGAGTGGTGTAACTGTAGTGTGTGTGTGTGTGTTTTTTTGTTTATTTTTTAAACAGAATTAGATATATTCAGCCTCGCTGTTGGAGGAGGCCTTCCCTTTGCCCTTCATCTCGTCCAAAGGGGGGGTTATTTGTGCGGTTGCGCGCTCCATCTGTCATCCTTTCAATCTGGCACGGCAACACAACGACCCACAGATCTAAATGATCAGTAACTGCGATTCTCCTCATTTGATTGTTGATCCGTTTGGGGGGGGGCGGGCGGGCGGTCGGTCGGGTACTGGCGGTGACCTGCACTCACGAGGAAGGGCCGTTTTTCTCCCGTCTCTTTGATGGCCTGACGGCGGGCGTGATTTACAAGCTAATGACGCTGAGGAGCTGTTATCGATGTGGCGTGAATGGAGAGGTCAGGTCTGATTAGACCGCCGTCCTCCGGGGGAGTCCATGCGGGAAACTGCACTTCTGACTGCCACCGTTTTGTTTTTTGTTTTGATCTACGCACGCCAGCGTTAATAGATTCGTCTGTGCGCTGAGTTTGCAGGTCAGTCGGAGATGAGGTGATCCGACAGCTGGACAGGGCGCCGCCTCCGAGCGCCCGCTTATTTGTCGGGACGGGAAGAAAACGAGGCCCGCTCCCGCTTCAGGGATACGGGAGCTCGCTTGAGGACGAGCGGCGCGTTCTCTGCTCCCCCCGACAAATTTAGAAAGAACAGTTGCTCTCTTTCTCAGAAGAGGTGTGCGTCGCACTCCGCTACCTTCGCTTTTCGTCACTCCTGGGATCGCCGCGCTTGACTGGCTCCACGTTTTTACGGATTAAAAAGCCAAATAAACTCTCATTGTGAAGCTTTGATTTTGATCCCCCCCCCTCCCCCCATATTAAGGCAGGATTAAGCAGCTTGACTGTTTTTTTCCGGTTTGTTCTCTCTCTCCATCTCGTCTTGTAGCAGTCAGGACAAATGTTACTGCACGAGCCCCCCCCCCATCCCCCCACCCCCAAGTCCTGGGTCGTCTCCAACCAGACAGATCCCTTTTCAGCATTGGTCAGGGTAACGCGTTTGGCCCCATTACAGCCTGGCACGCATTCAGAAAATCTGGTTTCATCACTGTCCCTGGGCCTGGTTTCAGCCCGGTTTTAAATGTCCTCTCCGGCGCACGCGGGCCCGCGCCGTTACGCAGCACCGCGGAACCGTTTTTAGCCGCAGACCGATGAAACTTGACACCGCTGCAAACGCTGTGAACCAGTGACCCAGCGCCACCGTCTGTTGTCTGGGCTCCCGTTTACAATTTTTTTTCCTCTCCGACAACCCACGGTCCTCTGGAGCAGACTTTAATCGGCCCGATGGATGCGTAGGAGCGACGGAGAGAGAGAGAGTCCAGCCCGAGTGTGGGAGTCCCGTTTGTTTCCACAGGCGGGGGTCTCGATCGCGGCTATTGTATTGCGGACATCGCTCAGGCTGGTGGTGACAGGGACCTCCAGCCATTTTTCGCTGTTCTGCCCAGTTTGTTTTGACAGTGTGGGAAGGTTCCTCTGGAAATGCCAGCGCGTGATCTTTGTGTTATCGAGGAAGCTTTTGTTTTCTGCTACACGCGCAAGAGCCGGACGTGATTTCTTTGTTCTCACGGGTTCTCCGTTCAGTGTTGTTCCAGGTTCTTCTTGATCCCAGGCTTTATTTAGCCCATGGTAACCTTGAATAATCCCCCAAAGACGCTTTGAAGTGGAGTTTAATTGTTGCCCAGAAACACAGGAAGGAACTGTTGCTCTCTGGGACATTTGGACATAAAGCCAGGCCATTTAGTTAATTTATTAAAAAATAAATTAGCAACTGTACAAAAAGAGTTCTATATCAAGGAACAAAAAAAAAAAACCCCACCACCTCACTGCTGTTCCCCCCCCGTTTTCCACGTCTCTTAAAAATCGCGTGCTTTTTTTTTTTCTTTTTTTTTTTCCTGTAATTAAGCTCATCAGTGTTCTGAGGACAAACAGGCACTTCCTCTGGCCGCCCTGCCAGGCCAGAAAACGGGCTGTTGTCGGCAATTACCAGATGTGTATCTGTTGCCAGGGGTACATTGTGTCCCGCGAAGGCCATCGACGCGCCGGCGCTAAGCAACCGCGATGGCCGCGACTGTACGTCAGTAGCGGCCGAGCCGGCCTGTACGTTCCCTCCAAGTCCAGTCACGTTCCCTCCCCTCCGTTTTCTGCGTCTTGTCCGGTTAGCCCACCCTCCGAGTGGATCGAGCCTTCGGGGTGTTGGCAGGCAGGCTTTTTTTTTTTTTTTTAAAGCGTTGTGTCCTGAGAGATGTGGACTGGCTATTGTTCTCCTTGACCTCTGATGAGCTTGGTATGACTGCTGGAAGGGGAAATTGTTCATGTCATTGAGATGGTTGCAAGAATGTGCGGAGGACAAACATGCCTGTGTTCACCAAAGCTGGAATGGGTCCTAAACATTCCTGGGGAAAAAAAAAAAAAAAAGGATGCCATGTGTTAAATACGTTTTAATAATCAAGATATTGTATTTTCAGATTTTTTTTTTTTTTTAATTCCTAAAACCGGCAGCTGTCCCCCTCCGACCTTCAGCTGTTACCCAACTGCGCCGGCTGCACAGAGCAGACCCATGTGTTGAGTGTCCCAGAGGGACGGGAGCCCACTCTGTTTGTGATGGATAGCACTAAACGCCTTCTGCCTTCACCCTGGGTGACTGCCGCACCCTGCAGATGTGCCAGAGCACGGGGATGTGAGAGATCTAGTCAGACTGGCACGCACGTCGGCGCGAATTTCACTGTACGCGCCCATCTGTGTGTCTGGGCCTCTCCGCCAAGCTTGTTATGCCATTAAATGTAGCGCTAAGCTGGTTGGGTATTATACAAGAGGCTAATGTGCAACAAAGATACAGTTTAAGCTTTTTATAACAAGTGTCTTTATTGATGAGGGCTGAATTAGCCAATTCAGGGTTTTCAGCAGCCATAGACACGAACATGGACTTGGGATGCTTTTGCTCCCATAGCTGTCTTTAACATTTTGGTTCTAAATGTTAGACTATGAGGATGAAGAGGGAGCAGCTGTTGGGTGCTGGCAGGGTTTTTTTTTCACCCCGTTTGTGTGTGTGTGTGTGTGTGTGTGTGTGTGTGTGTGTGTGTGCGTGCGTGCACCTGCAGGTGGGGGTGGGCTGCTGGTAGAGCGCGCAGGGGTCTTGTGTTGCAGATCACACAGTTGGCTTTGCTGCAGGCGCGCTGCTGGTATTTGAGCATATGCGCCTCTCCGGTGAGACTGCAGGGAAGTATGACCCACTAATGTCAAGGCTTCATACACACTCTCTCACAAGTGTGTAGGAGGAATCTCTGCTGCAGAACAATGCCGTCTGCACAAGGTCTGCACTCACCTACAACAACATTTGTGAATGACAGCACTTGGGTAGTTGGTCTGCCGTGTTTACTGCAACAATAATTATATCCCCATGACAGTTAAAGTTTTACAAAGTGACGTTAATGGCTGATATCACAAAAGCCGGTGCTGTACCTTTGAACGAAGGTTCGGGATTGAGATCTGTAGATTCGGGCGATCATTTCCTGTTGTAGGAAGTAAAAGCAGAGCAGGCGTGCTCTCACACACTGGCCAAAATTCTTTGGCGCCAGCGGAGGAGGAGGAGGAGGAGGAGGAGGAGGGGTGCTACTTTCTGCACCATTGAGCAGATTTGCTGTGCCATGTCTGTCACCCAGAGGGTCTGAAAAAAGCTGCAGGTGCAGCCTGATCCCTCTTCAAGTTCAAGTTTTCACACACAAACGCAGAACTGCAGCCAATTGTTGGGGGCTTTTTGCGAGGCCTGCGTGGGAATGAATGAGGGTAACTTAAGGACTTCATCAGTTATCTAACTGATAATTAAAAAAAAAAAAACAACCTTTATTTGAGGCAGTTTAACCACTTGATGCACTGTTTAACTTAATATAGTGACTGAACCAAAACTGTTGCCGACAGTGCTGTACATGATTTGCATTTACAAAGAAACAAAGAATGATGAGTCTAGAAGAAAGAATCTTTTCTCAATATTGTGCTGACAATGGAGGGAAAAAAAGAACCAGCGTTCGACGCGAAGAGCCGAGTAGATACGAACTTTTACATCGCACATGCAGAATCTCACAAATCCACAGATGTGTGGCTTTATGGAATAAGTGCACTTGCAGTTGTTTGCAGTGGGATTTATTGAGCTTTTCCAACAGCAGATTTGCAGTCAGAACACTGCATTAACCGTGGTTCAGTTAACCACCCCATCTGTCAGAGGGAAGCTGCAAAAAGCTGCACGAAACGCGTTCTAACACCAAGTTAATCCATCACTAACAATCAGAATACCAAATTTTGCATTACAAGAGGACAAATGTCTAATCCTAAAAATCTGACTTTAATGGGCCCGGAGGCCCGGTCACATGATTCAGCGCAGCGCAGACAATCAATCAGCTGAGCTTTGCCTTGACATACATCAGCGGTTGGGTTCTCCTTCGGACAACGTGTTCCCTTTGCAGTTTTTTTTGGTGCTTCGCCCATCAGATTTATGCGCCTTTAGATTCGGCCTGCCCCCCGGCTTTGGACGCCATCAGCAGCATGTTTGTGGAAGTCTGCTGCCCATGCAGGTTCAGAAGTCTTAAGCCAGCATATGAATCAGCAGAAAAAGGTCATCTGGTGCCAGGGTTAAGATCTGTGACCCCTCTGAGGCATGCAGACATTTGACTGCGAGAGATGTGGGCTTGTTCCCTTCAGAGTAGCCCAGTGTGCCGTAAAAGTACCAAAGAAGGTCACTGCCACTGTCGCTGGCTCGATGCTGACGGCCATTTTCTATGCTTAAAGAGCAAAAAGGCCAGCTTCAGTGGAATAGTGTGTACTGTGGATTCATCAAGACACATCTTTGTGTCCTTCTCATGTATCACCTCTGAGCCGTCAATCTTGTGCCGCATCACCACATAACCTACATCTTGATTAAAAAAAAAAAAAAAAAAAAAGTGTCACGGGGTCACCGAAGCTGTCGGTGGAACGCCAAACCCGGGAATGGGGGGATGGGGAGTGTGGGCTGGGAAAATGTTGGGATCAAGCTGCTCCTGCCCCTTGTGATCAGTCATGTCTTTGCTTAAGGGGCTTACAACAGAAGAGCCCCGATGGAGGGCTCCAAAGTTAATTTTGCAACTCGGAGAACTGGACTTTGATGTTGCTCATTAACAGGTCGTGTCTGGCTGATGGAGCCTCGACTCTTGGCTTGTACCAGTGCGCGCTGACTGCAGACCTGGATTAAAGTGCTTTACTGTACTTGATCCACGATCAGGCTTTATTATTGTCTTTTACCACCCACATTCTGCTATTTCATGCCAGCACTACCTTGATCTTTGCTAAAAAAAAAAAAAAAAAAAAAAAAGGTCGTGAGGTTCGTGGACTGAAATATCTCAAGTATGACGGGGCGGGATTCATTTTAGGAATCTTACAAATGCTTCTGGAATAGACGTTCAAATTTAACGGCGTAAAAACTGATTCACAGATAGTGAGGTTCCTGTCAGGTTTATCACTGCCAACACAAAAACACATGGGACATATTTATAGACCTGCTGAGGCTGTTGTCTGTCTGGGCGCCCAAACATACTGATGGTGCTCGAGTGACTCTTCAAGTCTAAATCCGTATGTGTGTATCACTATCTGCTGATGCGAGACAGGGCTCCTTAGAGATATTGTCTCCATTATCTTTGCATTTATATTGGTGTGTTATGAATTGTCTGACATCCACAATTAGTATTATGAAGGATTTAGGATTTATTGATATCGTGGTGCCCTACAGCCTTTATTATGAGAAGTGTTATTACAGCAGGTGGATTTATTATGCAATCTAGCCGGTTGCCGCAGAACACACATACACAGACACTCCGTCATTTGATCCTGTGATAATATTGTTTTAATTAAATGCTGCTGAACAACCATGATAGAGTATTGCAGTGTCAATTAAAAGAGAATAAAAGGCACTCTGTATTGGGAAAGCATCAAAAAGAGCACCCAGCTTCCCTCATTCCCTCCCTGGGACACCCACTTTGAGAGACTCTATGTACAGAAAACTCTTTCTCAGCCACCTCACGGCCCAAAACATTGGCTTCACAAAAATACAATTAAAAAAGGACTATTGATGTGGCTTCTGCACCCATTGGGAAAATATTGTTGAAACAAATACTTTTACTGGTCTGTTCTCTAATACACGAATTGCAACGAACTCGTAGTGTTTGGACTGGCGTGCGAATGTGGACGCTTTTACGTTGGCAGAATGAGAAGAAGACTCCGTGACAGAGTGGCAGAACACAAGAATACCAAACAGATAAGTGGCTGTCCTTTATCAACAGGCGGGACATTCCTCTTCCTCTGCACTCAGAGTGATGGCTATAGAGGTGATCCCAGAACCTTCAAGAGGAGGTGACCAACTTAAACTTCAGTAGGAGACATATTAGATCAGTAGACTTAGGGCTGCAACTTTTCCAGGACTTGCTGAAGAATGTGATTTTTCTCTGTCTTTGTAATTATAAGAGCACTGTAAATTAGTATCTTTGTATGTCTCAACACGTGATTAGCAACTCTGACCCTTTTTAAATAATCTGCTTTTCAGTGATTTCAACCTCTGGATACTTATTTTCTTGTGTGCTTGTCAATCAGATGACACATTAGTCAAACCCCGTTCATTTTGTGAATGGGCGTTTTCCACTACCTGTTTTTTTGCACTGAGATAAGCCAAGATGCCCACAACACGTAAGCCCATTACCATGCTTTGTGAAAAGCTCTCCCTTTTTTTTTTAACTTTTCCAATATACAGTGCTTTTAATTTTTCGATTTTTTTTGACACTGTATTTACCCACAACAAAAGAGCATCTGGAGACTGGTTTTGAAGTCTCCTGGAACCACTCTCAGCCCCTGTTTCTTTTTGTCTGTCTTGGAATATCACAAACCCTGTCCTTCATATACACACACGCACGCATGTGCACACGCACGCATGTGCACACACACTGCCCCGTGTGTATGTGTGTGTGTCTGATTGCCAAAGTTCGGGGGGGCCTCAGTCCTCACGTGTGCCCTCTGGGTGCAACTGTAAGGTTAGGACGTGTAAGAAGACACTGCCATGTCAGCATGTCGCCATGACAATACCGCCGCCCCCCCCCCCCATCTCATTCTTTTTTTTCCCCTCCTCTTTTCAAAGCGAGGGCAAAGCGAGGTCACATGACCGAATCAAGCCCCATAAAACGGCCATACGGAGAGCGCTCAGGACTTTTACCCTTGCAGGTGATTGAACCTGTGCGGTACATAAAATTACATAAATCCGCCTAATGCGGCTCAGAGAGGATGCTGGGATTGTATCTGTCACAGTTTGGACTGTAACAAACTATCAATCCAAGGTCGTGTGCACCCATGCATCCACCCCGGGCTGTTTTTTTTGGGGTTGATTGAGCAGGTGCCAGGTGGATCGCTGCATAATTCAATCGAAGTCGAGAGAGCTGAGACCTATTATGGAGACAGGCTCTGTTGGTAACAAAACAAATGAGCTGCTCTGCACTTGGTCTAAACAGGAACATGCATCCCGGTTTAATTTCAACTTGCGGGGAAAGCTGTAGCACAAAGGAGTGCGTGTTCTGGCCTGCGTTTTGTCCCTGTAATTAAATCAAATTATTAATCTGTGATAATTAATTTGAGCCCCGGGGAGCCGATTCATTAAGGTGCGCCGCGCTTTCCCATCAGGTCCTGTGGCTCGGCGAGCTCTCGCTGCACCGCTTCATTTCTCAAGGCTGTGGGATGAGGAGAACAGAAGGTCAGGGGTGGAGGTGGGGGCACTGCAGGCGCCATCTTATGGTCATGGCAAAACTTTTGCTCTTGGCTAAAGTCAATCTAAAAAAGCCTTTAAATTTTACGAACTACCTGCTGTTGTTGTCTTCTGTTTATGGAAGAGGTGGTGGCGGTGACAGGCTGGCTTTTTAAACATCTGTGATGCATGTGGGTGTTGATGAAGGATTTGTGAAGAGCGTTTCTGTCTCTGCACCCGTGCATCCCTGCAAGCTCTGAATAAGGCCGTGCCTCTCGTGAGCGCAGAGTCTGCACAACAGAGCTGTTACGCAGTGTGGAGGAGGCCGAGCGGAGACAACAGAGCCTCGCCAGTCCCTGAAGGTTAGACATAAGAGGGATGCTGCTGAGCAAGCGTAACGACTCTGTTACACAGCAGGATCAGTTAGTCGTTCCCTCTCCTTCTGTTACTGTGCGTTTCTGTCAGCTCCTGCTTTTTCTCTTGATCATCACAGTTTTTTTATGTCTTTAATCCGCCATAAACTCCAATCTTGTTGTGACGGGCCAGAATGGGATTTGGGGGGGAGGGCTAATTGAAGAAAATTTGGGCTTGGTTCATAAAGCATCACAAAACTCTCTGTAACTCTTCCATTCCTTTGTTGTTCTTCTGTCCTTGTGCCTTCTTTGTTATCTGTCTGCATATTTAAGATGCAGGAGGAGTCTGACCTTGGCTGACATTAAAGTCACTGAGTTGTAATGGATGCTTTGGTGCTTTCCAGTGTTCACAACTATGTATTTGCCTCAGCAAGGTGCATTTTCCCAAACCTTATTTCAATCTTGTTGGTATTGGAATCTGTGTGTAATGTAATAGCTTCTGCGCTCTTTGACTTGATCCTCAATTTTAATCCTTTCATGCATGTCTAATAACAGAGTTGCCACAGCTCATTGAAAGTCAGGCAAGATGGTTTTACTGCTGACTTTGTGGAACATAATCAAGAAAAGCCAATGACTCCAACAGAGAGCTCCTAATCCATTACCTCCACGTGCGTCAGAAGCAGCATGGAGCCTGTAATGCGTCGTCCTTCACGTGCTGTCGGTAAAGGTCTATTGCGTAATTTAGCAAAGTGAGTCCAGAACGACACTTCTTCATTGGAGTGTAACCCCCCCTCAGCCCCCCCAGCCCCCCCCGTGCTCTGCTGACGTGCGTCACCACCGCACGTGTGTCGGTGTGCGATGGAGCCGCTGCTGCGCCAGCATATTGCTCAATCTAATGACCCTACCGCGTCCGTCCTTCATCGTTCAGTCGCTCGTCCCCGGGTCGGTCCCGAGCGGGGCCGGTTCGGGACCCGCTCTGTCCTCAATGTGATGTATGGGCGATGCAGAGTCTTAACCAGGCACCCCTGTCTGGGTGCTCAAAGAAAGATGGGGAGAAGCTTTTGAGGGCAACCAAGAGACCGTCATTGGTTCTCCATAAAGGTCCCACTTGAACATTTTACTCATAGTTACCCTCCTTTGAAAGATTTTTCAGCATTCTAGCAAACCTCTATACCAAATACTATCGATGGAATTCCACAAAAGCATATTTGTTGTTGTTGAATTTCAAGATGGGCATAGTGAGATAAGACCGCTGGGGGACTTTGTTAACAAGAATTCATTGTTTATCTTCCTGTTGCGGTGATTTATCCTGTAACATTGTCCAACAATGTACCCACCGTGGCAAATCGAGTCCCCTGCTAGCAGGATATGAGAAATGGAATGCTGAAATGAATTACAAAAGATGGATTATGTTGCCTGTGTGGAAAGAATCAGAGGTGTAAACACTGGAGGAGAGGTATGGACATCTCCGGAAGGTGTTGAGAAATTGTTTTATATGTAGAGACCCCGTAGATTCCAACAGATCCCAATATTTCAATTACCTTTTTCCCCGAACCATTTAAATTTTAAATTGCATTTTTAATACATACGGAAACTCGGGGATTGGAGCCATTCAAACTGACCACCATCACGCATTGTGTGTTTCTGTGGCTGCCTCAGGCTGATAAGATTTATTCAAAGTCCTTTAATTTTCCCATTTTCTGTTCTTTTCCCATGGCTTTTGTTCAAGGACATGCTTTATTGGGTTCTGCAGGGGTGTTGGAGGTCTGGAACATTATTTGAACTCTGCCTCAGGAGTTGAATCTGCTGCGTTGACCGTATCTTATGTAAGAATGTGTCAAGATAAAGTTTTAGATTACATTGAAATAACAAAGGATTAATGGACACGAGTTGCCTGAGAGTTAAGTGTGTTTTGATTTCGGGGGGAAGGTGTTATCTGTTCTCCGCGGACACACAGCATGTGTGCAGATCACCAGAGTAGACACACACACATACACACACACACACACAGTGCTTTTGGCTATACTGTTTCATGTAAGAAACAGACGTTTGTGGGAAAGAGATTTGAGTCTTCTTGTGGGTGAGACTTTCGTCGTCCGCAGCAAACAGCAATCAAACGATGAATATGCAGGCCTGCACAACTCTCGGGAAGAACTAATCCCCTCTGACAGTCGCACACGGACCGTCTCGCCGACTCCCACAGCCCGATGGCTCGCGGCGGTGTTCCAGGTGTAATTATAGGCAGCTCTGACCCGTGATTAACGCCAGTGTATGGCTTTGACTTGCATCTTGGCTGAGTGTCTGGAGGAGCTTTTTCCACTCATCCGACCGAGGTTATCTAACTTTAATGAGTTTTTCCCTTCCTGTGGCAAAAAAAAAAAAAATGACTCAGTGTGGTCATCTCAGTCACCCCCAGAGTTAATGTTTAAGTCCCTTAATATTGGAAGGCTGGAGCTACTGACGTGACCCCTGGGTTAGCACATGAACTCTGGAGATTTGCTCTTGCAGACTCTTTGCAAAAGCAGTGAGAAAAGACCTCGGGTGAGAGGTCCTCAAAGACCTCAGCGCAAGTGGGAGATGCATCATGGGTAATGAAAAGTACCCACAGGTTTAATTTGGACTGTCACGGTGAACGGGGATCATTAGGCTTAATGGAGAAAAGTGTTCACCAAGTGCTGTGTTCTTAATTTAATGATGATTACTCATCAAAACGAGCAGTTTGTGTTAATAAATGTTAATAATTTTTTTTTTTTTTAGCAATCATGTATGTGATGGGAGCCCTGGGACCAGCAGCTGGCTACCTCCTGGGAGGCGTCCTCATCGGCTTCTACGTCGACCCCAAAACTGTCGTCAACATCGACCAGAGTGACCCCCGCTTCGTCGGCAACTGGTAAACACACACGCGCACATCTGCCCGACTGTCCCGACCACTTCACACGTGCGCTTCTTGTTTCAAACCCCCCCCCCGCTGTCCCCCCCTTGCTGTCCCTTCCAGGTGGAGCGGCTTCCTCTTGTGCTCCATCGCCATGCTCCTCGTCATCTTCCCCATGTTCGCCTTCCCCAAGAAGCTGCCGCCGCGCCACAAGCGGAAGAAGGCGAAGAAGATGGGCTCGCCCGGCGATGTGTCCAGCGACGACGACGTGATGAAGGAGAAGTCCGGCGGCAAGAGCCAAAACGTGTCGTCCTCCATGGGCTTCGGAAAGGACATCAAAGGTGAGAAACCGATGATACCAGTCCTCCACAAAGAACATCGAGCTATTGATTCACAAATGGGCCATAATCCAATCAATGGCCTGGATTAGTGATTTAATCGTCTGGTGGAACCTCTGTTGAGATCTGCTCCTTAAAGATATTATTGATTGTGGATGGATGAGGGTGTCCACACATCGGACCAACGGAGCAGGTAATGCAGTGTAAACAGGCGCTGCAGTAGCACTAATGGATTCTGTTTGCTCCAGTAAATGAATAGCAAACAAGGTTTCATGTCAGGCTTTGATAAATTGCCTTCATCCGATGGATTCGGGTTTATTTCGCCGACCTTCACCGTTACCGTCTCTGCGAAACAGGCCTTTTTTTATTCAGCATTCAAAGGGAAAAACCGGATGGATGGTTGAACTGGGGCTTTCCTGTTGTTGTTGGGTGACCTACCAGGAATCTCCCGTTCTGCTGGGACCGACCCGAGTGTTTCCCTGTCTCCATTTTTCTCAGTCTCCCTGTTGCCGTGTCTGTCTCTCTCTCTCTCTCTCTCTCCCTCTAATGAGCTCTCAGGGGAGCCTCGGTCACGTTTCTCGGCGCACAGGCGGACTGACTCTGCAGCAGAGACACGTGCTCTCGTTCACTTTTCAAAACAATAAAGCCTAATATTTTTTTTTTTAATGGAGGGGGGGTCATAAATCATTACTGAAGTGCTGTAAGTACATCTCATAGATCCCAGCAGGATGATTTCATCCTGAGTTTCATCAACTATGGGAAACTTGTGCTGACCACGATGTTTTGATGGGTGATGTGTTTTGGTGCTGTGCATGTCCTTCTGTCGAAGTCTGTGTATTTATCTGTGTGTGTGTGTGTGTGTGTGTGTGTGTGTAGCACATATTCAGCACTTTGTGCGAAAGAACACTGAGAACAGCAAACGGCGAGTATTTCCAGTAACGTCCCTCGGAGGGACCCGCTGTGATTTATCAGTCGTCGTACTTGGGTTTTATGACAAAGGCGCGCGCAGGAGAGTGAGGCGTCACTTGGAAGTGGTCGTGAAACGAGATTTAAACCCCCGCGAGCCAGCGGCGCGGCTGATTTAGGCAGCAGCTGCTGCAGATATCAACGGGACCCCCACCATCTGCCCCTTTTCAGACGAGATGCCGTCCCAGGCCTGACTGGAATTAAACCATTAGTCACTGTTCTGTTTGAACCTTCTGAACACTCGCAAACGCTGACATTTCACGGTGCCGTGGGCCCAGTTAGGCCGGGCCAACCTCCCAGTAAGCCCTGAATAAAAGGCAATAATAATCTGCTTAACACACACCCATATTGTTCTGTCCCTGCTTTCAATAAGCCCCAAATTTGCTTCCTGTGTGAATGGGACATCTTTATTTGTTTAAAAATAGTTCAAATGAGTGAGATGCTGAAGACTGTTTGATCTCATACCCTCGTGGAGGTTGAGGCCACGGATGTAAAGAGCTACCGTGGCTGCGTCTTCCTCTGAACCTGCCTCATCAGGTGCCTGAACCACACCAGCGTTTTGCTTTAAAGAGAGGAGCCCGAGTCCCTGAAGACTTCAGAGATCCTCATTCTGTCAAACCTGCTGCTGATTTTTTTTTTTTTCTTTACCCCCCGCTCTGTTGCTGCTATAAAGCCGTTTGCAGCCTTCTGGAATCTGACGCTGGCTTTTTATTGCAGTTTAAAAAAAAAAAAAAAAACCTGGATCAGATATTTCACGCAAAAAGTGACGTGGATGTACTAAAGAACCTGACATGTGTGTCACTGGGTTTGCTTCCCCCTCCCTGCCTGGTAACAGCCTTGCACAGTAAATACAGTCTGGTCACATGACATGAACGGCTGCATCACGCTGGGCGAATAGCACGGACTTCATCTTCGAGCGAGATGCAAAGGGCACGCTTGCCCTCGTTGAGTTAAACCAAGGTTGATGGCATTTGCAGGGCCTGCTTCATTTTGAGGTTCACAGCACAGATACACACGATCTTTGTCGCACAGCGCTGAGCTGTCGGAGACTCCTGAACCGTGATTTGAACAATTATTCGGGAGGGGGTGTGTTCACATCTGTAAATCAGAAATGCACCTTGGGTTATTCGGCGCCGGCTTTTTTTCTTAATTGGGTTCGGTTCGTGTGGGGGGGCCCTCGGAGTCAAATTAAGGCTGCTTGTCTTCCTGCTCAGATCTCCCTAAGGCGGCGCTGAGGATCCTCAGCAACATGACCTTCCTCTTCGTCAGCCTGTCGTACACTGCGGAGTGCGCCATCGTTACCGCCTTCATCACGTTCATTCCCAAGTTTATCGAGTCGCAGTTCGGCATCCCTGCCTCCAACGCCAGCATATACACAGGTGAGGGCTGCCTTCTTCCACTTAAGGAAACACTGGGTGAGTTTATTTGGTTATTTTAATTGATAAATTGTCTAAAAGGAGAAAATAAAAAGGAACTGGAAGTCTAGAACACAAATAACTTTCTAGATTTGATCTTGTCTGTGGCTTTATAACGGGGGTGTCCAGATCCAGTCCTCAACGGTCCCAATCCAACCGGGATTTCCGTCCTACCAGATAAACCGCTTCCCAATTTCCTTGGTGAAGGCATTTTCTGCCTGGTAGGACAGAAAACCCGACCAGATTGTGGCCCTCGAGGACTGGATCTGGACACTCCTACTTTTTAAGGATGCAAAAACACCTTTTGCCTTCCGTACATCCTCTGCTTCTCCGACCCCGGCACGTCTTCCCCCCCGCGTGCTTTCTTTTTTAGCTCCGGTATTTGCTTCACATGCACGCTGTGACTCGCAGTTGATGAGAGGTCTCGCTGATATTTAACCAGGAATAAGTTTCCGTTACCAGGCTGTTCAATGAGGGAGGCTCATTCATCATCATCATCGCACACACACACACGCGCGCGCGCACAGTCACGCACACACCCTGTAATTTGTGAACAGCGAACACAGAAGAAACGTGATGTTGCTTCTGACGGCGGAGCGATAATCATCTGCCGCGGGCGTTTTCACAGCGACGGCTGACTGACGGCTCGGTTGTGACTCACGATAGGCACAAAGAGCAGCGTCCAAACGCCGGCGCTTAGCGTACGGTCATCCCGAGACGCTCGCGCTCCTCAACACCGTCGCCTCGTCTCTGCTGCCTGTTGCCAGGATACAAGGGGTAGGGGCAAATCGGGTGGTGCCGTTGCCATGGGTACCTAGAAGATGCCATGATGCAGTGATGTGATGATGGAGGAGGGGGGGGGGTGTGCTCCTTCAGGCAGATGGACTGAGCAATCATGACATTTCCCTGAACGTCTCGATTCTTTCTGCTCCTCACATGTCACCGGGTAATAAAAATTCACTGTCAGGTCTTTCGTTATTGGAACGCTCACAGAATAATTCTCTCCATTGCGCTGCTAATCCGACGCGAAGTGCTCCAGTCTGGTGTGACTGGACTTCTATGATCACACTTGCTTGTGCCAATACTCCTGTCACTGTCTGTATATTCCTGGAACTACAGGTGTAGTTTTTGTTTTTTTTAACACGTTTGCCATTCAAGTTAATCAACATGTTGAATCGGGGGAAAAAAACCCATCCATCCTTTTTATGATGCTATGCTAATGAGCTAACCTTCATTAGCAAGTTGGCGCTACGTTTCCTTCTATTTTTACGGCCATCACATCAGGAGATCGCACCAGCACGTGAAAATGAGGAACCTGGAATGATGAACGACGTCACATCCATTCCGCACTCCTACAGAAATAGCGCTGTTGTCTTAGGCCGTGCAGGTGTTTCCCCCTCTTAAACGGGGTATTTACTTATGCCGTAGCGGATGCCGGGTCTAATGCGAGCGTGCTCTCCCGCAGGCGTGATCATCGTGCCCAGCGCCGGGGTGGGCATCGTGCTGGGGGGCTACATCATCAAGAAGCTGAAGCTGGGCGCCAGGGAGTCGGCCAAGCTGGCCATGATCTGCAGCGGGGTGTCCCTGCTCTGCTTCTCCACGCTCTTCATCGTGGGCTGCGAGAGCATCAACCTCGGAGGCATCAACATCCCCTACACCACCGGGTGAGCGAATCCGGGCCGCAGCGTGCCCGCGAACGCTCCCCCCCCGTCGGCGATGTTGGGGGAGGAGAGGGGGAGGGGGAGGGGGCGGGTACTTGAGGCCTCTGTGGCTCCCGTCATGTGTCACCTCTCGGCGTGGGAGCGAGAAGAGCTAATGAGCAACACCGGTGAGTCACGGTGTCACCTCTGCTCCCGCCCCACGCCGCGCCCACAGCACGGACCCAAGCGACCCCTGACGGTCGCGTTCGGATGCCGACCACACCAGCTCTTTAAGACCAGACCAGTTCTTTAACGTCTCAGTCGATAAGCCCCCCGCCCATGTGACTTCTCACAGAAACGCCGTTGATCAAAGCGATCGCTCGGCGAACATAAGCTCCGAGCGTCTGATAAGCGTGGCCTTTGTTGAAGGGGGGCGTTTATGGAGGGGTCCTTAGAACATGTGAGCCGGTGGGGCTTCTCATTACCAGCAGCTTTGGGCCCGCTGGTACCACCTCAGTGAGGAATGTTCAGCTCAGGCCCTCCATTGATGTCTGGACTGTCACGCCAGTCTAGACAAAGCTGAAGGGTGGAAAAGGAAGGAGGGGGGGGGGCAGGCCCATGAGTCCTAAAAAGCATGCGGGGTTCGGGAGGCTTTGGGAGCGCGCGCGTGGACGGGCAGCTGTGTTGATAAGGCGGCGTCCGCGCCTGTTCCGCAGGGCTCAGAGCGGGAGCTTCCCAGACAAAAACCCTCGCAGCTCGCATCACTGCCCCCGCCTCAGACCGGGTGGAATTCCTGTTTGGTTAGAGCGGCTGTTCCCACAGGAAAGGTGCCACTTCCTCAGCTCCCGCCGCGGCGTCTGGCGAGCCTTTAATCTTCGCGGGCTTTCGGTGGCGGCGCGCCGAGCGGAGCCCGAAGTTCCGATGAGCTCCGAGCGCCTTTTAAGCGTGTTTTGGCTACCGCCGGTGTTTGTTGTTGTTGTTGTTGTTGTAGTTGTTGTTGTGGTGGTTGTTGTTCATACGCTTCCTGCGTCCGCAGCCCGACGCTGACGATGACTCACAGGAACCTGACGGGAAGCTGCAACGTCAACTGCGGCTGCCGGATCCACGAGTACGCTCCGGTCTGCGGCTCCGACGGCATCACGTACTTCAACCCCTGCCTGGCTGGGTGCAGCACCGTGGGCAACGACAGCACTGGGGTAGACGCACACACACACACACACACGTGCGCGCACACACATACATGCACACGCACACACACGCATGCACACACACACGCACACACACGCATGCACGCGGAGGAAGACACGATCTCGTTAAAGCCAGGCTCACTGAATCCCGTCGCTCCCGCCTCCAGATCCGGAACTACACGGACTGCGCCTGCGTGCAGAGCAGACAGGTCATCACTCCGTCGTCCGGCGGCCAGGTCAACCAGCTCCAGCTCGTCATCGTCAAAACCTACCTGAACGAGAACGGCTACGCCGTGTCGGGGAAGTGCGACCGCACCTGCAACACGCTGATCCCCTTCCTCATCTTCCTCTTCATCGTCACCCTCATCACCGCCTGCGCGCAGCCCTCGGCCATCATCGTCACACTCAGGTAACGGCCCCGCCTCCTTCCCCGGATCGGAGGCGTGCTTTTTTCCGAAATTCCTCCGCATTCCGAAACCTCCCCGCTTTCCCGCGCAGGTCTGTTGAGGAGCAGGAGAGGCCTTTTGCTCTCGGCATGCAGTTTGTGCTGCTGCGCACCCTTGGTGAGTTAAAATAACCTTAAAACCCTCCGATGCATTATTTATCATAGCTATTTCGATCAGAAAGGAAAAAAAAAGAATGAAGCGGGAGAAGGCATTTAGATTCAAACATGGCTGACCTCGCAGCGTTAGAGTAGGAAAGCAGCTGGAGCAGACACGTCGGGTCTGAGTTGCTCAGCTTGAAAGGTAACAAGTGTACAAGGTACCCACAACCAGTAGTTTCTAGGCAGTAGCAATTATATAACATTATTCCAAAGATTAAAGCTCGTTGGCTTTGATGTGCGCTCTCAAACGTCGAGTACCGAAGCTCGTTGGCTTTGATCTTTGGAATTATATAACATAATTCCAAAAGCCCCCCATCTGGAATCTGGAGCGGCGCCACAACTTAATCACCTCTTCCTGGGCCTGTAATCAACGGTTCCTGTAAACGCAAATTATTTTGCTCCCGATCGCCGGCTGTCCCGTGACCTCCCGCGCGGCGGGATACCTGTGGTGACGTCATCTCTCTGCCTCCCAGCCTACATCCCCACCCCCATCTACTTCGGCGCCGTGATCGACACCACCTGCATGCTGTGGCAGCAGGACTGCGGCGTGCACGGCTCCTGCTGGGAGTACGACGTCACCTCCTTCCGCTTCGTCTACTTCGGCCTGGCCGCCAGCCTCAAGTTCGTGGGCTTCGTCTTCATCTTCCTCACCTGGTACTCGATCAAGCACAAAGAGGAGCGGGCCGAGCGCTGGCGCCAGCGCCTCCCGCCGCTGGGCACCGTCAGCGAGCTCATCTGCCACGCGGGCGGCCAGAAGAGCCACGCGCGCACCCGCTCCTGCCCCGTCTTCATCCCGCCCCGGGCCGAGCCGCCCGCCGCCCTGCTCCTGAACCGCGGCCACAGCAGCCTCAGTTGCCCCGGCAACGCCCTCAAAGCAATAACGCCTCCCATCCTGTTGCCGCCTCAGCACCGAGGCTCCGCCCACGTTTGAGAGCACACCAGGCCTTCCTCCGGAGGGCTTTATCATGACGCGTGCCTTCCCGACGGTGTTCCACGCGGCGTCCGACAGGCGGGGGCCGCCCCCCCCCCCAGCTGCTGCACCGCTCCCAGATGTGCGCCCACCCACAGTTTAAAGGGCTGCTCAGTGTTCTACAATACCAGGAGACAAACACACGGACATATCAGCCTCAAACAGCACCTCCGGACCCCCCCGCCTCCCTCGGCGCGGGGGGTCGGGACGGCGTGAGGACATCACCCGGTGCTACCGTTCAAGGGTCGAACCCTCCGTACAGAGACGAGACGTCATCAAACAGCATCTAAAGCACAACTGACACACCTGTACTATGCAAGATCTATCGTACAGCTTTCTGTATCTCCATCTGTACCTCTTCTCAGCTCAGACACTCCCACATATCAGCCTTGTATTCCAACCATTCCATCCCCTTCTCCTGTCCGGTCGACGTGTTATTCATATCCTCACAAACGACAAAGTGGGGATTTTTTTTTTTTTTTTTCCTTTAAATCGGTTGTTCTTTGCGCTACAGTGCCTCATCCAGCTGTCTGGGCCAGCCAGGTACACAACACTAGTCGCCAGGATAAGTGCTAGCTCCTGAAAAAGCCAGTCGCCCTCGCTGCAGGCGAGCAACGCCAGTTGTTTTTTTTTTTTTGTTTTTTTTACATCTTTTTTAAAGGAGCATCATGCTCACCTTCGCCCTCATCCTGGTTATGTAGCCGCGCAGCTTGAACGCTGTCTGAACGCCACTGGTACAGCGTGAAAAGCCTTTCTCAACTCAGAAAAAACACAGTGAAGCAGGAAAGGGGTTTTAATAACACTATCTGATAATGTGCAGAAGCTACTGTATGATCAAAGTATGTGATTGTCCATGAAACGCGCAGAAACTCAAGTGTTCACTTAAATTGACCTCACGACCTCAGTAAATTAATATGTGTCTGATCAGGAAGCATAATTTTGGCTTTGCATTGTAAAGGTTCTTCTTAATTCTAATGGTCATCAAGTGTACATAGATAGTAGTAAATTACTAGATTACAGTAGTGCAGCGTGGCGTTGAGGTTGTTTGGTGCCCTCTGGTGGACAGAGAGTTTATTGCAGGCGGGACGGTAAACGGTCGACTGAAATATGAAATATTTTTGATTAAAGGTTGGTTATTAAACTTAATCACTGCACTCCATCCTGAAGGAAAAGATGAAAAAAAAATCACAATGTGTTCAATTTCAGGAGCAAGTCAAATGGAGGCTTTAAATTTTGTCTATTGTGATAAAGTTGTTCTTTGGTCATGTTTGTTCAAAAATATATATTAGGGTTTTTTTTTTTTTTTTAGGGCAAATATAAGAAGAAAGTGTAATAAAGTTGATGTATTTTATGTCCTGATGACTTCCATTTGATTTTTAGCCATTGAAAGTGGGCAAATCTGATGCAGTGGATGGCATTTTCAAAACACTTTTGACCAAGATTCCATATCGAGCAGTTACGGCAGTGATTAATTTTAGTATTAGCACTTCAAATGATAAACAGATGATCATTGTGTAAATACTGACAGAGCAAGTGATGCATATTATTGAGCTCGTGCATAGTTAGGAGCATATTTATGAACTAACCCATGACAGCGTAGATGATGCTACAAAAAAAAAGTAGTTTGTTTTTTTTGTTTTTTTTTTCTCGCTGTGCCTGAACAGTATTATTCACACGGGAGGGGCTGAATTTACTGTAAAATGGGAAGAGAGTTGGATTAATGCCATGTATTTTTCTGTGTACAAAGCTACACAACCGAGTTGATGGATTATGCTACCCACGATGCCCTTCTTTAGATCACAATCCTTTAACCTGTCTCTGGAGTGCTGCGATCAGTCTCGCAGGAGTCAAACCTACGAGAGTATCAGCCAGGATTGCTGCTAATTTGACTACAGAGCCAAATAAAGAATAGAAAAAAAAAAAGTAAGACTGATCTCCGGTCAGGGAAGGTGAAGGAATCTCCCAGTAAAACCACAGTGATCATGGAAAATGGCGAATGCAGGCGTGCTGGCCTTTACTGCACTGCGCTACAGTTGGACTGTAGTTTTGCTTTGACACGTTTTCACCTGTTTGAACTGAAACTTTCTTCCTGAGCGGAGCAGGAACGGTGTTTCTCATCGCGGTCAAAGCCGTCGTTGCTTTTGTTCCTCAGAAACTGAAGTCTACGTTATGTTTGTGAACACTTGGTTTACAAATGCCTTGAATACTTGATATTTGTCATTAAAATAATGGAGAAAAAAAGATGGTGAGTGGCTTATTGGATGCTTTATTGTTTTGAGATGTGCAGAGGACAGGAAGGAGCAGATCTTTGGACATCCATACACACAGGATTAGAAATTGTTTGTTTCTGATCATAAGATTTTAAACAAATAACATTTAAAAAAAAAAAAAAGACTGAAAACATCAGTTTATAGAAGCAAAGTGTCCATATTGCATGTAAGTTGTGTTGAGACGTTGAGGGTGACTGTGGCCGGGTTTTAGTGCCCCCTGGTGGACAGTGAAGGAATTGTACAAAATCGAACGACAATATTGGACTAGACCAGTACAGGGTGGTGGGCGGCGGTAGCTCACTCCATAGGGAACTGGGCTGAGAAGCCCTAAGTCCCAGCAGAGAGGGTTGCTGGTTCAAACCCCACTGCAGACAAGCCAGAAGGATCAGGGATGGCAGGGGAGGCTGAAGGACATCCCACAACAAGCCACCGACCCACCCAGGGGCACCCCCCCCCCCCCACCAGAGACAGGACCCCACCACACACAGACGGGATCCCACCCACCCCACCGTGCGCAGGGGGGACCAGGCTCGAGCATCTTGCCTGTGACCCCCCGTGAGGGGGGTCACAGGCAAGATGCTCAACATGATGATGATGATGGGAAGGGGGAGTGTCAAGGGATGATGGGAAGTGTGTTGATAGCAAGTTACTTAACCTTTTACAGAAATGTTATATTGAAACTACATCTATAAGTTCATTTTATGGAAAAAGTCAATGTGGACAAATCCATGCAACAGGACAACAGTTGAAGCAAAAAGTTCAGCAGGAATGCTGAAAGTATTTATTGAACAGCTTCATTCGTGGCTTTCCTGAAACCAGCTTTGCTCTAACGTCTTACACAGTCGAGAAAGAACAAAAGGACATCGTCGGGTGTTTACAGAATCAGATTTCAACATGTCACTCATTCTTTGGAAGCACCAACGCTACCGGCAACAGCAGAGGGAAAACTCCACCTCCGGAGGTTTGAGATCCGCCCTCGGTGACCTTGGGACAGGCCGCTGAAGATGCCTGCAGCTGGTCTGAGGAGGATCTGCTCCAGTGAAACCAGTTTGACCGGAGCTCCAGGTCCATTGGACACAGATGAACACGCACAATGAAAACAGTCCAGTTGATCAGAAGGTCGCGACAGTCGGTGATCGTGCGACCTTTTTCAGAAGGGAGGATCCCCCCCCTTCCCCCCGGGGTGATGATGAGCGCCTGGAGAAAACGTTTGAACCGAGCCGCGATTGTCTCGGCTGTTTAACGGCACGGAGGCGCGCTCACGTCGATTCCCGCAACCTTCAGACCCGCCGCGCACACGTCGCATCAGAAACAGGTGATGAAGACCACAACACAGAAAGCTCGAAAGAAAAGTGCATTTGGGGTCAAATGTTGCCTTTGTGTGTGTGTGGTGTGTGTGTCTGTGCGTGTGTGTGTGTGTGTTTTTCAGGTCACGGTAACAGTTTCATCAAAGTTTGGAGCGCACCTCAAAGCTGGTTCAACTAAACTAATCATTCCAAAGTTGAAATGGTTTCACCACTTACATTTTTCCATTAAAAAAAAAAAAAAAGAAAAAAAACCTTAAAAAAAAAATATTAAAAGTGTTCGTGGGTTTTATCATATGCAATCGCAATACTTAAGTTTAGCTGCATTAAGGCGTTTTCATTTTATATATAACACTGTTTACTAATATATGTAGGCACCAGTAAAAAAATAAACAATAAATTTAATACTCATAACACAACTCTTACTGGCTGAGGTGGTTTCACTCGCCAGTGGGTTTTGGCGAGCTCATCTCTCAATCGTCGCGTCGATGTGATCTAGCAGCTGATTGGCCGCTCGGCCGGCGCACCTGTCTCACAGTGTCTGATTGGAGGGTCGGGGGAGGGCGCCGCTGGCCTCAAAGTCCAAAGCCGGCAGCGCCTGCAGGGTCCACCTGCTAGTCTGTGTGGGGGCGGGGCCGGCGCCGCTCGGCGTCTGTGGGGAGAAGGGGAGGTAGCCTTGGGCCTGGAATATGTCCTCCTCCTCTTCGGGGCTCAGGCCCGGGAGGCCGAGGTCTCCTCCGGGGCCCGGCCCGGGCTCCGGGCGGCCCCCCCGGCTGTCGCGGCCGCGCAGCAGGTCGTCGTGTCGCGTCTCCAGCTCCGTCGGCCCGTTCCCGCTGAACGCCTCTCCTTCCACCTCCTCCAGCTGCGCCCACGCGCTCCTCGCCAGGACTCCCGCGCGTCTTTCCGGGAGCCTCTCGGGAAGGTCGTTGGCCGCCGGTTCCGACCTCCCCGCCCCCCCCGCCGCCGCCGCCGCCGACGTTGCTGCTGCTGCTGCTGGCGCTTTCCCGGGGGCGGGGGTGGCGAGGAGGGCCGGCTCCTCCCCGCTGCCCTCCTCCGGGCCTCCGCCCCCGGCCCCGGAGCCCAGCTCTGGTGGGGTGGAGTCGTCCAAGGTGTGGGTTCGGTTGGGTCGCTTTAAAACACGTGGCAGTGCAAACATTTTATCTACATCCTTCTGAAAGTTGGCCCAGTCGTCTGGGCGGGGGCTGTAGTCGGGCCTACATTCGTAAAGGCTTTCGTTTATGCTGTACAGATCCTCCAGTCCCTGCCAGTTCACCTCCTCCTCGGTCAAGTTGGGGAGTTTAACCCTGTCGTCCGTCCCATACGGGCTGCGTGCTGCCGGGAAACAAAGACACAAAACGCCATCAGAGCCCGGACGCGCTTCCCGGTCGACCGCCATGCAACCGCGCCCAGCTGCAGCTCTCGGACAGTTCCGGGAAGGGGGTGGGGCGGGGGGAGGTTGGGGGTGGGGGTGGGGTGTGTGGGTGGGGCTTGGAACCCCCAACCTCCCCTACAGGTAAACGCAACGCTAAGCTCAAGCCACGGGTAGCGCACAACACACACACACACACACACACACACACACACACACACACACACACACACACATGCTGCCTTAGGATCGCACAAACTGGAAGACAAATGTGGAAAAAAAAAAAAAAAAAGGAAAAAAGATCCGTTCTAAGAGTCTAGCGTAGCTGCAGACAGACGAGGGCTGCGGGAAAGTCGTGAAATCAAAACTGTTGGGGGGGGGGGGGGGGGGCGACGCAAGGTCAGGCAACCTGGAATAAAATAACTGAAGCAGAGATCAGATCAGGTAAAAAAAAAAAAGAAAGAAAAGGTGCTGAGTGGTGTCAAAAGAGGCAAATTAAAGTAAAACACAGCGGAAAGCTACCCCCCCCTCCCCAACCCCCCCCAATACCCGTAGCTACGGCGGCTAGAGGACGGAGGTGGCGTCGTAAGTGCGGACACTCACAGAAAGGATACGCTTGGTCTCCTCTTTGACCATTTGCGATGCTGCTGCTGCCTGGTGAGCAGGTGCCAGAGACACAGATCAAAATGGCAGAAGTCAGTGTTGGGGGGCAAAAGGGGGGGGGTGCAGAGAGAGGGTGTCCGTGCTACCACACCCTCCAAGCCGCAGCGGCACAACGGGTGGAGCGCCAGGGTTTACTGGTGGAGGGGTGGGAGGATGGAGGGAGGCGGGATTTTTTTTTTTTTTGGGGAAAGCCGTCTTGTGCGGCGAGAGCGAGGTGGGAACGCTACGGCCAGGACGGGTGGGGGGGCGGAAAAAAAAAAAAAAAAAAAGAAAGAAGAAAGAAACCAATCTCAGGCTACAGCTACGTTCCATCAGCATCTCAGCAAGAAAGCGAGCAATTTCCCCCAAAAAACGTGGATCTGCCTTGGACGGGTCGTGGAGAACGAGACGTATGGAGGGATGGGGGGGGGGTCATGCGTCGTCAATCGCGTGCACTTGATCGGCTGCGTCTAGAAGCGGCCAGAACCTTTGGTCTGAGCCGGGCTGGAGCAACACGGGTCAGCTCCGGCGGATGTCTTTACAATCGTGGGACGATATCGCGTTAAAAAAAAAAAAAAAAGAAAACAAAAAAAGGCTGCAGACAGATGATGTGCACACAGGTGACAACAAAAATGAAGCTGGGGGAGGAGGAGGAGGAGGTGGGGGGGGGGGGGGGTCATCGGTTATGATGTGTTAGGCTGTCCTGAGCATGCAGACACGGATTAAGTGCCAGCACTCCACGGATGGATGGATGGATGGATGGATGGATGGATGGATGGATGTATTAGTGGGAGTGAGGCGGTGCAGCCCATGCAGGTGTTAAAGAAAAAGCCACTGAAGAAGGAAACAACAAAAATTGGTGAATACCTGTGTGGCTCATAGCTTCCTCCATCTTTACCTCCTGATCGGAAAAATAAAAGCAATCGATTGTTAATGCTTTGATTCAAGGAGATACTGGAGGGAGATAAAGAGATGTCATTCGCGCTGAGGAGGTCTTCATGCACAGCTGCCGTTCCCTACGGAGAAATGCAATCGCTCCGCGCTCGGAATGAGAGGGGGTGGGGGCAGGCTTCAGGTCGGAAAACCAGGAAAAGTGGGAGAATTGAAGGGTGACAGAGGGAATATTTGTGAGGTGTTGTTTGCTTCCCCCCCCCCCCCGGATTAAACGGGAACGCGTGATTATCCCGTCAGGCGGTGATTGTCACGCTCTATAAACAACCGTTCCGTGGATTTAACCAGACCAGAGTGGGAATCAGCGTTTCTCCAGCGAAAACAAGGCTTGATGAGACCGCAGCGGCCATTATCGCGGGCCGGTGCCGCTGGAAGGCGAGCGGAGCAGCGGCAGCCGTCCCGGGGCGGGAGGGAGAGAGAGAGAGAGAGAGAGAGAGAGAGAGAAAGATTCTAGGCCGCTTCCCGATGCGCGCTGGCGGCGCTCCGATGGGGTCGGCCTGCCAAGGCTGAAACTTTATCGCTTCGTTCGGAGCGGTTTGTGCCGCCTCGGGGCTCCGCTCTCCAGCTGGGAGTTACAGACGGAGGGGGCTGTTCGCCCTCCGGATATTAACCGGGTTGTTGGATCGTGCCTGGAGGGGGGGGGGGACTGTGGTGGGTTCTTATGATAGTTTGGAAGCGGAAGGATCAGAGACGGGAATGAGGGCTGCTTGTGCGGAGCAGAACACCCATCACACGCGGAGTTACCCTGGATCCGGATTCAGTGACGAGTCTCTGACCTCCACCTGGAATTTGTCACCACAGGCATGCAGCATGCACTCAAACAAAAACAGGCGGGGGGGGGGGGGGGTCAAGTCATCGGATTAGATCGAAGGTCGGGAAGGGCGAGCCCCCGGTCCGTACGCGCCCCGCGAAGGCCGGCTTCTGTTACCTGCGTCCGCTCCTTTGGGCCGGGGGTTGCACTGCTTGTAGCCTTGGCAGCTCCGCATCTCCATCAGCTGGGCGTGGAGGACGTTGAGGACGTCCCGGTCCACCGTGTACACGGCGTTGGTCAGCTGCAAGCAGGGTGGGAGTCAGTCAGGTGACCCCTGGAGCGCTTCAAAACCACCGAGGAGGAGGAGGGAGGGAGGAGGGAGAAGGAAGAGGGAAGAGGGGGAGGAGGAGGGGGAGGAGGAGGAGGAAGAGGAGGAGGAGGAGGAGGAGGAAGAGGAAGAGGAGGAGGGAGGAGCATGAGAAGGGGGGAGGAGGAGGAGGGAGGAGGGAGGATGAGGAGGAGGGAGGGGGAGGGGGAGGAGGAGGAGGAGGGAGGAGGAGGGAGGAGGAGGGAGGATGAGGAGGAGGGAGGATGAGGAGGAGGGAAGAGGAGGAGGAGGGGGAGGAGGAGGAGGAAGAGGGAAAAGGAGAAGGAGGAGGGGGGAGGAGGGGGGGAAGAGGAGGAGGAGGAGGGGGAGGAGGAGGGGGAGGAAGAGGAGGAGGGAGGAGCATGAGAAGGGGGAGGAGGAGGAGGAGGAGGGAGGAGCATGAGAAGGGGGAGGAGGAGGGAGGAGGAGGAGGAGGAGGGAGGATGAGGAGGAGGAGGAGGGGGGATGAGGAGGAGGAGGAGGGAGGATGAGGAGGGAGGAGGGAAGAGGAGGAGGGGGAGGGGGAGGAGGGGGAGGAAGAGGAGGAGGGAGGAGCATGAGAAGGGGGAGGAGGAGGGGAGGGGAGGAGGAGGGAGGATGAGGAGGAGGGAGGATGAGGAGGAGGAGGGGGATGAGGAGGAGGAGGAGGGAGGATATGGAGGGAGGAGGGAAGAGGAGGAGGGGGAGGAGGAGGGGGAGGGAGGAGCATGAGGATGGGGAGGAAGAGGAGGAGGGAGGAGGAGGGACGATGAGGAGGAGGAGGATGAGGAGGAGGAGGAGGGAGGATGAGGAGGAGGGAGGAGGGCGGGGCGGCGTACCTGGTACGGGTCGCTGTTCAGGTCAAAATACTCCAGGAAGCCGGTGGAGAATTCGCAGAAGAGCGTGTTGTGCGTGTCGTTGATGGTCCTCAGGCACCAGTAGGTGTTGTTGTTGGAGCTCGTGCACGCGCAGAACGGACCCACTGGACGAGAGCGGAGGTGGAATGTGGTCATTACCGACGCTAACCCGCTGCATCATCACGTCTGGACGACATCGGGGGATGTTTGATTTTTTTCCCCTCCAAACAGGACGGTTTAATTTGGCTCCCAAAAGAAGCAAACCGCAGACCAACCGGGGGAATGCGCGTGCCGTCACGCGGACGGCCTTTTTTTTTTTTTTTTTTCCGAGGGCGAGCGCCGGTGGGGCGATACGTACGGGACCAGAAGGGGGCCGTCTGCCAGTGGTCGTTGTTGTGGGTGAAGCACGTGAGCCCGGGGAGGCTGCAGTCGTCCCCCTTCCTCTGCCGCTTCTTCTCCTTCCGCTCCTTTTTCCTCCGGCGGATCTCGTTGTAAAGTTGGGCCTTGCCGTCGACCTCATGCGCCGACTCCCTGTGGGACCCGAGGGGCGGGGTGGGGTGAGGAGGGGGGGGGGGGGGGGTGACGGGGTCAGGAATCATTTCAACGATGACATCAGCCGCCGCCCTCCCTAACGCCAACAACCGCAGAGGGCATCGCTCGCGCCAGGACCTGATGCTCTGTTTACTTTCATGTTCGAGCTGCCTCCGTCTGACGTCCCCCCCTCCACCACCCCCCCCAACCACCACCACTCCTCCTTCCTCCTCCCTTCATTAAAAGACAAGAAACAGCTGCTCTGCGTTGGCTCGGCCTGCTCTCGCCGTTTCCTGGTGCGAGCCGATCACGACGTGTGCGGCGCTCGATGATTCCCCCCCTCCCCCCCCGTCTGTTGAGTCACTCTATCTTTCCGCGTGACTCAATCCGCTCCAGGAGCGTGCACATGAAACGGGGGGGCCGCGCATCTGCTCCATGATTTAGCTCCGGTCTGGGGAGCAGACCCTGACTGACAGCGTCTACATAACGAGCTTCCTTCGGGGACCGCAGACATCAAATGAAACCCACGCATACGTGTTTAAGTGGTCACCTGGGAGGAACGGGAAGGTGAGCCAAGGCCTCGGCTGCTAATCTGCTGCGCTGCTTTTGGTATCACATAATACGACATGCGCCTGTGAGAGCATTAATGAGAGAGGAAACGACACTCACTTAAACGGGTGGAGTTGGTCTTTCCTGTTCTTGATCCTCTCCGCCTTGGTTTTGTCTCCTCTGGTGTAATAGCTGCGGGGATAAAGCGGAGAAAGAGGCTCAGCGCCCGGCGCCGGGCCGTAAGGGGCGGGGTCGTGCCGTGTGTGGAGGCTTTTGGGGAGAGTTCGCCCGAGACCTTCTTCCGTCGCAGTCGCACTCCTCGGGCCGCGTCCTCTTCAGGTGGCCTCTGACCTCTCGCAGGTTTTTGATTTTGTCTTGGAGGGTTTCGATCTGGTGTCACATGTGCAAGTAATGAATTTTCAAGCGACAAGTCAGAGTGTGTGTGTGTGTGTGTGTGTGTGTGTGTGTGTGTTAACAGCTCCTTCTAAACCCACCTCCTGGTCCACGTAACTCTTGTGGTCTTTCCATGCTCTGGAGGACTGATAAATTTCTCTTTCACAGCGGACGCTGTCGTTCATCAGGATGAAACATCTGAGCACAGAAGAAAGAATGCGTCACGCATGCGCGCGCACACACACACACACACACACACACCACTGTTATGGGATATATGATACATGGTGAGTGTGCGCTTCCTTACTTGTGAGTGACTTTCAGTGAGTTTGGGTATCCGACAGCGTTGGTGTCATCCCCCAGCATCTCCTCCGACCCGTCGTCCGACCCCAGATCGTACTGTGGGTCCTCCGTGTTGTGGTGGCGCTTTGAGATGGCACGGCGGCGTACGGCCGACTGATCATCTGCTTGGAGGTCAATGTCGTATATCTGACCCTCAAACTCCACTGAGAGAGACCTGGTCGGACGGGTGTGGACGAAACGTGGCCGATAACCTGTCCCAATCACAGCAGCCGACATCGCATTTAATTACTTGCTTGGGATTAAAGTTTAAACCAATTAGCATTTATATTGCGAATTTCAGGCTTCATCAATTTTCTGATGCAGTTCCTCACAGAAACACTGGAGGGCGCCAAAACACCCAAATCAAAATCCAACTCAAGGCAAATCCTTTGCACCTCTAATTCCCTCTATAAGAAAAATAATCCGGAGGAAATTAAACATTAAGCCCTTGAATTGGTGCATATACACGATCTTTTAACTTCAAAAAGGTGTAAATGGAACTAACATACTTTAACAATCACCCTGCGTGTTTCTTTATATTCTTATATAATACTGGATGGCGGCTCTGTGCGCACTCACGCTGCCCTGACGAGAGCTGCCTGTGAGAACGCCTCTCCACCCTGGAGGGTTTGAAGGTAGGTTCTCCGCAGTCGCAGCCCCTCTCTCTGTTGTCGTAACCGCTGCGAGGCTTCAGGCTGCGGGCTCTCTTCCTGGAGCTTTCTTTGGAGCTGCCTTTGCACTTCTGAATCCTCCACTTGCCGGTGATCTCCTCCACGCAGTGCCACTTCTGTCGATAACCGCAGAGAGAGAGAGAGAAGACCAAATGCGTCATCTTCGGGAGAGGAAAGGCATCTTTAAAGGGCATTTATTTTATTAATGTCAACAGGTTGCTGGCTCAAGCCGTTGCCAGCGTCCATGTGCTCGCTGTCCATCCGTTTCCACGGTGACGAGGAGGATGAAAATAACTTAACGCTGCCGGAAAGGCATAAATGGAAGAGACACATCCGCAGACCACCGTGCAGATCAGTGGTGAGTGTGGGAACCGGGGTCTAAACAAAGGGCCATGTGGCAGATCGGGTTACTGTTGGACGGCTCGTACAGTGATGACGGTTCTAAGAGACCAGCAGGGCTGTTATATCAATTATATCTGAAATGGACAGTAATAGACAGAAACCATCTCCGTCTTTCTTTAACCTTCTCCCTGACCCTTCCTCCTGTGGGTTCGGTCAAACCGCGGCAGGGGCGGAGGAGACGCTGAGCGACACTCAAAATGCCGTAATATATGTTCCTCGGCGTCCCCGCTGGGTAAATCTGCGCGGCCTCAAATAAATAAAAACGATTATTAAATGACTGACTGAGAAATGGCTGTAAAAACTCCGCAGAGGAGACACGTAAGAAGCTGTGGCGTTCCAATGATCTGGTCTGTCTCAGGGTTTAACGGCTGACGTACCAGTGGAAAACTTCAGCTCAGGTCAGAAAAAGGAACAACTAAAGGCAAAGTGGGGAGAAGCACTTAAAAAACGCTTTAATCACCCCTGAGTGTTCTTTCATAGCCGGTTTAAATGAATCATTCGACTTGGTGTTATCGAGGGTCACCGAGGACAAATGGCTTCATTAGAAACAGAGAGTTAAGCAACAAACAGGAAAACAACGCAATCAGTTTAAACCATTAAAATCACATGACTGAACGCTACACACACTTAACATATTTATGTGACCACAGGCCATAAACTGGATCCTGATCATAACAGTCTGCCCTTCAGGAACTCTGATTTAACGCCATCTAATAAATGTTTACAATGTGTATTCCCTGCTCCAAGACCACATGCAGTAAAACACTTTGAAAGAATTAATGAACACAAACTGTTTGTCAAAACTGAAATGAATTGAAGGCGACTCGGGACGGGGCTCGGTGGTACTAAATCGCGTGTCGGGATGTTTCGGGGGGGCGGGCTTATTGGAGTATTGGTGTCTTACCTGCCCGGGTTGTTCGCACGGCGTTTGGAACTCGGCTTGCTGGCACGTTTCTTTGACCTTTTTGTACTTGGGGAGGCTGTTGGTGTGCTGCGTGCTCGCGGAATCATCCTTCTTTCTCAGGATCTTTCTGCGCGTCGGGGAATATAAGCAACGGTGAAATATCAGTGTGGCCAAAGGGTTTTATTGCCCATCTTTTAATCATTAAAATGCCATTGAGCTGAATTGAAGCGTTATTTGGTTTAAGAGGCTCTTGTCCCTTTTTTTTTTTTTTTTTTTTTGCCTGCAACAGTCCCTCCTGTGTGCTTCTCATGGTCATCGCCAGTGAATGGATAATTTATGTAGTATCAGTGTTGTGCCAGAGGGTCTGGGCACAGAGTTCAGCGCAGCCCCACAGCAGCTACAGGCCAAACTGTTTGACCTCAGCTTGGCATGGGGAACAGCTGCCGTGCCCTCTCTCCCTCCGCTACCAGCAGAAACTGGCGGAGCTTCTGCAGAGGCAATTCTAAAACACCCCCCCACACACACACACACACGCTCACTCAATCCCCAACTGTCTGCCAACGCGGCCCGACCGCTGACAACACACGGGCGTAGTAGTGACGCCGCAGAAGGACCCCTTTAAGAGGAGAGCTGCTGCCGCGTTGTCCGAACGCCATCCTGTTTCTGCCGGGGGGGGTGTCACACGCCAGCTCGGACATAGCTGCTCTCCTCCAGCCAACCAGCCAAGGGCGATTCGACGGCTAACGTTTGCTGTGGATGTCGCCCTGGATCGCTGCGTTACGGAGATGATTGGATTTGCAAACAAGTCGGTGGTAAAGTAACACAAGACTATTAAACCCACACAATGACAAGAGAGAACAGTGTACCCACTAATACCGACACGTATCTGTGCCTGAAAATAATAGAATGGAAGGGCGGGGGAGGCTAATCTCAGCATTTCTGAATAAAGTATGGATTAATGCAGGAATGGATTAAATGAGCAAAAGCTCCCGTGGGTCATAGGTCACGCTCTATTCATTTCATAAACAGCAGCTTGTTGCAGCCACACAAGCACAACCCAGCGGGGGTCTCTTTTAATTTAGGAAGATAAACAAATCAGTGGAGATTGAAGGGCAACACAACACTGGTAATGTGGAGAAACAACTGCCTTAGAACCCAGTGCACAGTGTAATATACAGCATCATCATTACCCATGGTGCCAACACAGTCTGACCTCTGCCAGATTATTTGTCCATTCATGCTTTTCCTCCGCCATCATGTCATTCCTTTCTCTTCAACGTCATTTTGACCTTTTTAATCAGTCATTCAGGCCATCAGATCAGAGGAATTCATTTCTCCTTCATTTTGGCCAGCGTGTGGATGTTAAATTAGGATTATCATGGCGGCTACATCCGCTCTAGCGTGGACTCTTGTGGCTCTTACATTCCACACTGGAGGAGCTGGGGACGTTACGGACGTTCAAACTTGTGTTCATTCCTCAGGTAACCTCATCCTGAGCCGGGATAATCTTTGTTTATTATGCATGTCTGCAGTGAGCTCGTTCATAAAAATCGATCTTCTGTCCATCTCCAGGACTGCAGGAGCAGCGGGATTAGGGCCTTGATTATGTGCTCAGTTATGCAAAGCCCCGCCAGGAGACCCCGTCAGAAGTTTGTTTGACTTGTTTTACAGGTTACAGAGTCGGCACCTCTTGAATAAACTGTCATCATTTTCCCTCTGTCCAATACAAATTACAATGTTCCAGTCTTGTCAAGCCTCCCAATGACTCAGATAACTTGATGATGAAGTTATGTTGCGGATGCAATCTTACCCTCGTTCCACTAGGAATGTGTCCCTCCACACTTTGGGCTTCCGGTTGGGTTTGAACCTGTGGGAAAGGGGGGAAGGGGGGGGGGGGTGAAATGCATGAAATTCTTTGTCCTCTGCATTCAGCATCAGCAGACGCGAGTCTCGGATGCAGGTAAATGAATCTGATGGATTTCTGTTTCTCTAAAACTGCTCTGCAATTGTGACTGACAGAAAGCACAGACTGACTATTGTATAAATGTCTGGTAAAGGACAATGGTTGTGCACTCTCATCTGACAATGTTTGCACAGTGGGGTCGGCTGGGGAAACACGCCATTGAACCTGCCAACAAATTTTATGGGAAATAAGAATAACCTCAGTCAAATCCCATGAAGAAAGGAAAAATCAATATGTGGTGCCAAGATTGGGCCACAGTTTTGAAGTTAGCGTATTGAAGTCTCAATTTGCGAAAAAAAACAACAAAAAACATACATCAACATCGTATAAGTATCGCACCAACTGCCATTGAAGTAATAAATAATTCAGTACGGACCTGTTGCCAGTCCTCTCTTGTTCCAGCAGCTTCAGGATAGACTTTCCGTCCATGTCTGGAGGAGTGTCTAGCCCGGCGATATGGAGAATTGTGGGAGCCAAGTCAATGTTGAGCACCAGATGAGGGTTCCTAAAGATGCAGGGAAAAAAAAAAAAAAACCTCATGTTAATGATCATATTCAGTCGTCTTCAGCAGCACAATGGGATGGAGGACATCACATGTTCCGAAGCGCCGGTACTCACACTGCCCCTGGCTCAACATTGGGTCCTCTCAAGAAGAACGGCACGCGGATGTCAAAGTCGTAGGGCATGGACTTGCCCTTGACCAATCCGAACTGGCCAATGTGGTAGCCGTGGTCGGCTGTGTAGATGATGTAAGTGTTGTCCAGCTCTCCGGTTTCTTCCAGCATGTCGTAAACCTGTAACAGAAGCGGCGGTGAGAGGCCTACACACACACAGCCTGCTCTGTTCAGCTCAGCGACACCCAGGCGCTCACCTTCTGCACCGAGTCATCTACGGACATCAGCGTCTGCAGCCTCTTCCGATGGAGGAAGTTGGTGAACTCCATGTGGATCGGCCGCATGGGGCCGGTGTATTGCATGATCCAGTGCTTGTCCATATTTGGAGCGTAGTTGTAGCTGGGGGTGCTGGAAGGATACAGAAATCTGTCTTCAGCATCAACGGAACAAAGGCTTACCTGATAGTTACATAACAGTAAAAAACTGTTATTTGGAATGCTTTAAAAAAAAAAAAAAAAACCTCTTGACTGCTACTTTTCACAAACGTCTGTGAAGTAATAGGTGCCAAGTCATCACTGGTCTTGGACATGCATAAATAAATGCGAACTGGGAGCAGGCAGCACCTTCCCTGTTTATCTACACCTCTCTGACTTCTCCTCCTCTCATAAAGACGAGGCTCCCGGCTCCGCTGCATTCCTGGCGCGGATTGGTCATTTGAGGGTTGGCATATGCTTAAGAAAATAATGGAGGCCTACAGTAAAGTTTGCAACAGCTCCTGTTCCAAAAACCTAACGTGGCATCATCTTTTGATTTTGGGGGATTGGATAAAGAGGCAAGAACAGACCGCTACTTGTGATTTAAAGCCGAGAACAGTTGTCCAACAGTCTGAAGTCGGAACTGAGCGTGTGCGGGATTTTCGCGCCGGCGCTGATGAAGTTTGTGAAATTTCATGCGAATAATGCTGCAGGAGGATTCAGCCTCAGCAATAAAACGAGCTTGAGTAGTTAGAAGAGTCAGTGACCAGAATACCATGATAATTAATGAAGACCTGCTATAGAGGCCTGCTTTGACTGACTAAGCTGCCTTCTAACCTCACCTCCCTGGGCCTACTTTGTGCGATGGGTGAACTCTTCACCCACCAGCCAGGCGGTCTAATAAGCACCACAAAGGGAGCTGTCTCTGGGCAATGGGCCACCAAAGTATGGGGCCCTGGGCACCAGGAAACCAGGAATGCAGAGGTCAGTGGAACAAGTCAGGTCTATAGAAGAGGTCACACCTGCCACCTGTCGCACACAGGCTGTGTGCTGCGGCGTTAGCGCTGGATTACAGCAGCCCGGGCCCTGGGGCTCACCTCCGAATGACTCCTGATTTTAGAAAACTTAACAGACACACATACCACCACAGGAGACTCGCTGGAATTCCCTCAAGCAACTTGTTGAGCGTCAACCAGGATAACTCCTATTCGCCCCCCCACCCAACCCCCCAACATGCCGTTGAGAAACCGCAGCACATCTATAGTGTTTAAAATAAATCAGGAGCTTGGCTCACATCTAAGAGACACCTTCAGTAAGGAATGTTAATGACATTAACATCAAAACCTCCCCTGCTATTGTTACTGTCAAAATACAGACGCTCGTTTGATTTATGAGGCGGCTCCTCCTTAACTGTCACAAAGTCTCTTCCCAACTTTATGAATTAGGAAGAGGCGCGTGGGACAGAAAGTGAAAGAACACGCAATATATCTGTAGTAAAACACCAAAGTTGTTTGAATCCATCTAAATGCTTCAAAATGTGTCTGTTGTATCAACAGCAAACCACCTTCCATTTAAAACACACACATATTAGACACGCGGCACCTATGAATTACTGCCTTCACCTTGTGGCTCCACCTAGAAATTAATAATATCACACAGGGTGTTCCAGAGACCACAACGCTTCCCTTGCATCCCTACAGCTGCGGGCGGAATGCTGACTGATAAGGACAGAATTGGGAAGTGCTTTGCGCAATATTCACAGAAAGTGGAGAGGGAGGGGCAAGGAAGGGGTGGGATGTGAATCCAAGGAGGGGGGGCATGAGAGGGTCAGCGAGGTAGTAGATAAAAATCTACGCCTACCAGACACCACCGTGGAATGGGACATCCCGGGACAACGTTACACTATACTGCCGAGGAACAACCCGGCTTAATGGAACGCTGCCATGACTGAGTGACGAGCATTGTGGGAGGCCAGCGTGAGCTTGGCGCAGGCACGGTGCTCCATAAACAAGGGCCTTCCCTGATGTTTCAAAATGGTATGCGCCCCCGCTATCCTTGGATGATAAATCATCGCGACTTCACACTTGCCAAGTGGCTGATCCTAGAAGCTTTTAGCAACCTGTCATCGGTGGTGATTGAGAGGGAGCGCGAATTAAAGCAAATTACCAAAAACTCCGATGAAGGCACCGAAGATGGCAGGATGTCTGCGTATACTCTAAAGGTACCTATCCAAACATTATTATCTTATTATTTGACAGCGCCACGTAGGAGGCATGATTAATGTACAGTCTGTGTTTGAGCATGCGAGAGAATGTGAGCCGGAATGTAACTTACATGTGTTGGGAAGCGTTTGGGAAGTGGTCGGCGTACTGCGGGGCCGAGTCCTCCGGGCCGTGAGGGGCCGCGTGACTGATGACCATCATGACGGGACGGTGGGGAAACATCCGCTTGGAGACTCGGAAGAAGTTGATGCTGTCGTTGGTGATCAGATCTGTGAAATAGTCCTGAAAAAGAAACAAAGAGGGCGGATGCCGTCGATAAATTGCCGATGATTGCGACAAAAAGACTCCCGTCTCGTTGCGGGTCAAGGGAGATGGCAGGAATGGAGGAAATTTTCAAAAACAACACAAGCTTTGATAAAATTCTCCTCAATCACCGTGACAGATTTTTTTCCCTCGTCTAGTGATTTTCAAATAAATAGAATCGGGCCAGCGGGGATATGAACCGGGGCCATTGAGTACACTCCGCTACCAATCTGTCGAGTCAACAGCTGGCAGCTTGCCGGTGTGTGTGTGTGTGTGTGTGTGCGTGCGTGTGTAAATGTGAGTGTATGCTGGAGTGTTTGTATATACAGTGCATGAGCTGTTGCCTCATCAGTGAATCTCTGCACTATTGAATGTGACACTACTTGATGGCGAGAGGAGCCTGGCGCTCTCAAATGGTATGTTATTATGACGGCTCTAACCCCTGTATTCCTCACAGGACTATTGCCTTTCTCCTATTTAGCTTCATTTTTCACCCCTCTTCAGTTAACATGTGTTTTCCTTTCTTCTCACGGTGGAAAGTGCATCTTGGGGACCCCAATAACCCCAAAGGACACAAGCCTCAGGCATTATTCTCCATATGATCTGGAATGAACAATGAGTTTTCACGCACCAGAAAGGGACAGAAAAGGTTCCCAGTGGAACCGACTGCTATGTTTTTGAATTTTAATGGAATAGCCAGAGAGGACAGCTGCAATAATTTAAGTGTACATGGAAAACAAAGCGCCCTTTTTCAAAACTTTTGAGTTCAGAGTTCACAGTATGTATATAAACTCGGAACTAAGTATTTACCAGCTTTCCAACCATAGTTCAGCCAAACTACCTGGAGCTTTGGCGTGCCATTATCTGGCGCAAAACACGTGGAAGGATGTGCCAGGTTCAGACTTGAAGGGTAAATGGTGATTTCCTTTAGATGTCAGAAGTGGTTTTGGCTGAATTATCCCACCCCTGTTAATAGTCTTTAAAGCCCGGCCAGCTTTAATGGCCTGGCGGGGTGCGCATGCTCGCGTAGGCTGGTGACTGTCTGCACATGGCAAAGCATTCTCGTGCTTTCCTCCCTGTGCCACAGCCGCCAAGGTCCCTGGCAGGTCAAAAGGAAGCAGCAGTGTCATGGGGAATGCTTGGCTAACTGAGATGAAATGATCGAGGAGGTGAAGAGTATCGGTTTTCTAGAAAAGCTGCATAGGAAGACGATGGAGTCTAAGTGGAAGTCACACGATACGGCCCCGCTTCAATCGGACGTCCATTTGAACTGACATTCTGTTTTTGTGTTTATTACATACATGGATGGAATGTCAGTGTTGCGGGGCATGGGCCTTAAATTACCAGATTTTCTCCAGAGGTCGTCGCTTTCTCAAGCAGCTTGATTTCTAATCAGAGCAAAGTTCTGCTGGCACTGCTGGCACCAAAATACCAAATGTGGTTTGCGATGCGAGTGCTTTGTTTCTTTGTGATAGTCTATTTCTTGGAACTTGAAGTAGCAATAAATGTCGCAAAAGGCCTAAACCGCGGTAAATTCACCCAAATAAAAATGAAAATGCAACCAAAATGAAGAAAAGCAAGAAGCAATATGACTATCGATTTTTCACAGCAATAACTTTCACAGTCAAATATGTCGACCTTCTCACCCTATGGGAATCTAAATAGAGGAGAAGTGTTTGTCCCAGTGTTGGAGGTTTAATGGCTTTTGGCAACAGTATGCAAATAGTGTGTCCATTTGGTTTAAAACCACAATCTGCTGACCGAACCCATGTCTTGTAAACACCTTGGCCTCAACTTGTGGGTAACATTCGGCTGAAGTCTAGGTTGGCAGAGGAATAGCAGTCCAAACATTTGTTTTCCCATCTTTTGGGTAACCCATCATGAAATTTGACATCGATCCAAACTGCAAACCCACATGAATTCCTGGTGTACTCGGGGGCGACGGCACCTAGGAATATATTGGCACGGAGCTGAAAAAATAAACTGACAGCTCTTGCAGAAACATTTGGAGAAGATTGATGACCAGTGCCATTCAGCGCCAACAGAGATGGCACAGTGTTCATCTCCAGGGCCTGAGTTGCGGCGAGCTGAAATTTCCCCTCATTTTTTATTGTTGCATTAACTCACAATCAATCTGCGAAAAAAATATGACTGCCGGACGGCGAGAGAGACAAAAACAAACGCATGGTGGCATTTAAGGTTTCTTCTAAGTGTGTTTTAGTTTTACAGATGCTGAATTTAAGTTTTGAGGTAAGGTGCATGATAATAAAAGGATGAGACGCCACCTCAAGGCGACTCATTCCCTTTAATTCTCCAATGAGAATTCCTGTAAGCCTGGATCACCAAAGCCATGATAAGTGAAGTGCTCTTCTCTGTATTTATAAGCGTAGTGGAACCTGCAATTTGTCAGGCCAAGTCTTTACATTAGGTCATAAAGAGGAAACAAATGGGTGATCGACTTAATGGCCCCTTTTCAGAAATGATGGAACACATACCTTGGCATACTCCGCACCATGCTTCTCCTTGTAACCATTCCGACAGACGGTGTAATTATAGAAGCGGGAATTCTTTATCAATCCAACCCATTCGCGCCACCCAGGTGGGATGTAACTGCCGTTGTATTCGTTGAGGTACTTGCCAAAGAAGGCTGAAGAATGAGAGGCAAAAAGAAATGTGCTGTCAAGGTGAAAATGATTTCCGCTTCATCTCCTCTGACTATTTAAACTGGATCTTCTCTTTTTCTTTTGGTTCTTGACGTTCTCACAGGTGAGGCCTGCCTGCCTGCCTGCCTGCCTGCCTGCCTGCCTGCCTGCCTGCCTGCCTGCCCCGGAGAACGTGCGCGTGCGAACCAGCGGCTGTCGCGCACGCCGGCCCAGCAGGTTCTCCAGTCCAATGACTGCGTGACATTCATACAGATACAGTCTGATGAGATGTGACTGCAGGCTCGTCGTGTTTGCATTTCTCACACCGCCCAGTCTGGCAGGCTGGTGTTGTGCGACTGGCTACAAAAATTAGCAACGTGCACGGGAGAGACCCAGCGGCGAAAAATATTAAAACACCAAACATTTCACAGGGCCCGATTTGTTCAACAAGTGAACACAATGACGCGCTTGTGCTTCACTAACCTGTCCTGTAGCCGGTGTTGTTGAGGTAGACAGCAAACGAACGCGGTTCGTGTTGTGCCTGCCAGGACGGCGAGGAGCAGTTCTCGTTGTTGGTGTACGTGTTGTGGTTGTGGACGTACTTGCCCGTCAACATGGACGACCGTGACGGGCAGCACATGGGTGTGGTTACAAAGGCGTTGGTGAAAGTTGTGCCTCCGTCTTCCATGATTTTGCGGGTTTTATTCATCACCTGGAGAGAACCTGTCGCACAGGATGTGGAATTGTTACTGATTCTGACTAAATTGTTTTCCACTACCAAGAGAAAACAGATCAAATTCATTTCTGAGCTCTTTGGTTCTGCAAATAATAATCAAAATTCAGTGATTAACAAGCCAGATGGTCAATCGGCTCTGGCTTATGGCCCCTAATTAATATTTCATCACAGAGAAAAACTAACCAAACACTGAAGCGAATATCAACAGAGAGCGCCGAGAACAATAGGAAACAAATAATTAAACTATAACAGCAAAAACATTACCCGCAAGATAAGTAAACAGAGCCTGTTTTATTCCATTAAAAACAAGGAAGTGTGCCAACCCACCCAACTCCACATCCTGGTCGTCGGTCATGATGAGGATAATGTTGGGCCGGATGTTCCTGCGGTCTCTCTGGATGCGACCCCTCAGCCCCTGAGCCCTGGTGGTGATGAAGGCCAGGCTGCCTGGAGCCCATTCCAGAGACAGCAGGACCAACCAAGCCACCATAAGCATGGTGTCAGAGATGTGATGGGGCGATGGGAGGATGAAGAGAGGGAGAAGAGGGCCAGCCAGGCTATGCGCTCACACTCCTGCTACTCCTGCAGCGGTGCTGGAAGAAAGATAACAACACAACAAAAGATTTAATTGCATCATCCTGTCATGAACACATCAGCTCATTTTCATATATTGCATATGATCTCATCAGTATTAACTTACCTACTCACAGGAAAGTAACCCCGAAACTACTTAAACAAATGCAAACATCAAAAACCCAGCTTTTAAGAATCTAATAAGTCTCATTTTCTTCCAGTCTTACATGCTGCATGTTCTTATTTGGGGGGGTTCATCCTCTTCTGTGTCATGGCACATTCACACTATTTCTCTCAACCACTGCCACAGAGGTGTCGACCGCTTCGCCGTTCCGAGGCCATGCCATTGGTCGCCCGCTCTCAAAAACACCCACGCCCACTCTCCCAGGTCAGCCAATCGCTGGACACTTTCCACCTGCCACTCAAACCCACCCCCCCCCCGCACCCCCCTTCCCCTCACCATGAGTCAAGCTTGACAGAGGGTCGGTTGGGAGGATGGGACCACACCAGGGGGGAGGGGGCACAGGAGGTGGAGCAGGGGTTCCGCTACATTAACCCTAGGGCCACTGTCGTCACTCACAGCTTAACACCGAATCATCCCAGCACTTTGCAGTCCCTTACTCACCCAGCAACGTCACGATTGCTCATAAAAATATAATTTGCTGCAAAGAGGGTTCAACTTTTCCAATAAGGGGGAAAGCCTTCCAGTAACAATACAGTGTCTATTTCAATCTGTGGGTGACTTGAAATCAACTGTAAACCCACCAGCCAAGTAGGTGTAATGTTAGCACCCGGTGAAAATTCAATTTTACATGCCGCTGGTTCACTGGTTCCCAGCAACAGCCTCTTCATGCAACTCGCAAGTGAGAAAACAGGCAAGGTTCACTGTAGAAAGTGATGCAAACCGCCTGACGCTGATGTGGTCAGCCGTGCTCGTATCAGTTGCTGGACGGGAATAAGCATAATAAGGATGTGAGGACATCTTGGATACGTCCAGCCTGAACTCAATTTAACTCGATCCTTTTTTTTTTTTTTCACGTCCGCATTTATAGCTCATTGATACCAAAACATGTCTGGGAAATATGCACTTAGCGCTAACCCTCATAACAGGAAATGGTTACGGTGTCCCGCAGATGTCGAGTAAGGGAGTGTTACCTGATGTGAGCCCTCTAGATTTGTCAGAGTAATTATGTCAGTGCTGATTATCGGGATCATCTTCACAATATTAACCAAAGTAGATCGGTGTGTTTCAACTCGGAGTGTCATCCAGAGATTATTCAATCCAGTTCTGAAAAGGCTGGAGGACATTCAACCTAAAATAAGCAGCTCAGACGCTATAAATAACATGAGCAATTAGAGGAAATGGGCAAAAATCTGAAAGTTATTATATATTTGGCTAGTAAAGCTCACGTCTTACAGACCTTCCACATGCACGCATGCCAATATCATGAACCCATTTTAAAATCTGCGTGAGAATTGGAGCTCACGTCATTTTAATAAAGTTTCCACTTTGAAAGAGACTTTTTTTTTGATGTCATGTAGCATGATATCAGAAGAACAGGCTTCTTTCTATACATCTGGGCAACAATAAAGTTCTTTATTCCTGGACATCCGGGGGACTAGAGAGCCCATTGTTTCCAGTTTCACGTTGTTTTGGAGGATTAGCATCAATGACCCTTTAAATGAGCCTTTACTGTACCCATCATGGTTAAGCTGAAGAATATTGTGGAGGGACAGGACAAAAGTAAAACGGCCAGGGGTTCAAAGGACTGGAACAAAAAGCCTACTATGGAGATTTCAAATACACAGCTGCCAAATACATAAAAGACATGCAATTTTCAGATTAATGGCCATCAACACATCGGGCAAACCTCAACACTCTGTTAATCTTGACTTTAATGAAAGTAAAGTTTTTTTCCTTTTTTACTTGCAGACAGCAGCCCCTCTTTCTTACTCTCACTTGGCACATGCATTGCTCAGTGATTTACTACTGTATAGTTGCACGGACAGCAGTGCTTTATGCACAGAGTGAAGCTGAATATAATGGGGTTGCTGCTTGTGTAACCATCCAGGGCAGCACACTTTGGCTGGTTAGAAAGCTATGCCCTCCAGTGAGGGCCTCAAACCACACACCCTGCTGCACCGCGACCCTCCTCTGACCCAAGTGGTAATATGGCTTTGATGGTGGCTTGTTTAACCTAACCTCAGAGACGTGAGGCTACCCACAAACCGGGGTTAAAGGGGGAAAAGCTATGGGAAGAAAATCTGAATGAAAGGGGCTCTGAACAGAGGTATGTAAGTAGCAAACATGTAAAAGCAGTTTGTGATTGGACTACTTTCATTTCATCAACACTAATCAGGCAACATCTGGCAGAGGCTGTGTTGAGTAATGTTCATATTTCTAGTTGCCACTACAAAGGCTGTGGATGCATCAAAACACAGAAGGGCATTTGTCAATGTGAAACATGCTGAATGACAAGCCTTAGGGCATCGTTCTCGTAATTCAGTGCGTCTGTGCCCGTGGCGTGTTTGAATCGACTTTAAATTATTGAACATGGTTTTTAGACGCAAAGGATTTTAACATGTAAGTCAAACCAGATGCCCATGCCCCAGTAAATTCTCTTATTCCCTCTCTTTTTGCCCGGTACCTCTCTACAGCAGAGGCCAGCATCAGCTGTTGTATGGCCAGGGTTTTAAGCTCCATCCTCATTTAATCCCAAATGCCCTGTTAAAAATGCAAATTCAAACATACTTTTATTCAAATATTACTGTTCTACATGTGCCTTTTCCACTGAGACAAGTCTCTTAGTCTCCTGCGTCTGGCAGTCCAAAGGCAGCACTTTGTAGCAGTCAAGGCCCGACTGTCATCCCTGGTGAACTCAGTGAAGGAGGGCTCTGTCCCAGTGCACTCACTGGACTGTGGCCGCGCAGTCGGAAAATGCTCACACTTTGGTGTTTTAAGACTCTTAACTCCCCTGCTTTTCTTGTCCAAAATACTCAAAGTGCGGCAAAAAGAATGTGAAAAAAGAAAAATCCCAGATTGGAAGGCAATCAGGAGTCAACCTATTTTATCCTACCCAACTCTTGTACGCAGGCACATTTAAAAACTGTACAAAAGTCCCATCCCTTGGTCTGTAATGTACTGTAATGCCCTTTATCAGTATTATGGCAGCAACTTGGTGTATAATTAAATGAATCCAGGTCTGAAAGACTTCAAAGTTGGGAAAGATTGTGAGTCAGCAGGTGGTCTGTTGGAAATCGTGAAGGAGTTTCTGAGAAAACTAAGACGCAAATGATTGAAAAATGCATGCCGTTCCTGGGATGCCATGCTGACGCGCTTAACGGGATATTTACAGCACAGCTATATTTTTGCAATCACTTTCTTTCTTTCTTTGGAGAGTCACACTCCGAAAAGTTGGCACTGCGCGGGAGAAGATCATACTTCTCACTCATGGCTGGTTTTCCTGTCTCTTAAAGTCATCATATAAATTATGCCTCTTACCACAAGAGAGCTATGGCAAATTGCTTCAATGGGTTTCCACTGAGGTAATTGTCATGAATAAAGAGGTTGGCACCGGGGTATTTTCCATTAAATCAGCAGCATGGTGGCAAATATGGAGGGTGGGAGGGAGAAGAAATTAATGTTTAACAGATAACCTTGTGATATTTACCGTTTTTAACAGACTAAAGTAATCATTTTGGTATTTCAATAAAACCTAAATTGGTGGGAATCTGAAAAAGGGCAACAAAAAAACTGCAGATTCCTCAAGGTGAGGTGGTGGTGGTGGCGGTGGTGGTGGTGGTGGTGGCGGCTCAGGGTGGTGTTACTGCTGGCATATGAAACCAAACACCCCAAAAATGTGGAACATGTGCAGGCACATTCTCTTGGAACTGTAGACAAACATAGACCATGAGAACCAGCCGGCATGACCCTGGGTGCCATAAACAAACGCCACGGCTATGACAAACCGACACGATACCACTCATAAAAATGCATTTGTGCAACTGCACCTGTGCCTGTTCCGCAGCGCCGTCTGTCCGGGCCTGTGGGCGTATATGCGTGCGTGGATTTGGATTCCGTATACTCTGTATGTGGTAGTCATTAGACACATTGACTCAATGAAAAACTAGAGTGAGAAGCAAACAGACATGTAACCTGTAATTTGTACACAGGGGAGATCTCCTTTCCATTGCCTCTGGCTCGATGTGTGTCTTTCCAAAGCATGCAGTAACGTCATTTATAATTCAATTAACTTTATCCTGCTTGGCAAAAAAAAAGAACAGATCTCAGTGTGCAATGTAAAATCGCTAAATTCAAAATCTTCTGAAGGACTAAGTCACCACCAAAGTAGGAAAACAGTAAACATAACTTTTCAAGCTGTTTTTTTTTTTTTTTTTTAAATGTAGTCAACACAATGCAGCTGAACCCGTGGCGATCGGGTCAAGGAGAGTGGGGGGAAGTTGTGTTTCATGATCCATTGATCTGCACAATCATTAAATGTTACACCCAGAAAAAATGTCCGCACATTCCGCATCAACGTCGCAAAGTCCTCCGAGTGGGGGGGGGGGTGCTCAGCAACAAGGCCAATTCTACAAATATAGGCCATTTTACACGCACACGCATAGATACACATGAAATGAGTGCTGGCAGAGGCTGAATGTGTCCGCCTGCTCCGGGGGATAAGGGAAGAAAGGAAGCAGAGGAGCTGAAACAAACACACGCTGGCTTCTATTAGCTGAGCTGTGGAGTGAGATGGAGGGGTGAAAACGTATTCATACCTTGTGCCCCCCCCAAACCCCCACCCCACCCTCGTCCCTGCTCACCAACACACTCACCCACTCATCCGCTCCTGTCCCTCCAACCCCATTATCTCCATTCTGGCAAGTCGGCGGATAAAAGGGACAACCCCCCAGTGGCAAAACTTCTCCCTCCCAACTTAGGCTGACGAAGTCTGATGGCTGCTTAATTGTACGTGATACAGACAGAGCCCTTTCTCTTTCAAATCTAAAACAGATTGCTTCTCCCTGGGGAGGGGATTACTGGACAAGTAGAGATGACAAAGCGGGGACAGTGAAGCCCCTCTGGGGTTTGAAGATGGAGGGAGGTTAAGCTTGTGGATAGTATGCGAGCGCACGTTTTTCTATGTTTCTCTTTTGTATACGCCCGGGCCGCGGGGAGATTAAGTATGGGTCTGCGTGTTTCGAACACACGCACGTGTGAGTGACAGTCTACAACACGTGCACGAGATAAAGTCAATGACCACAACAAGATCAACGGGGTTTTCAGCCCACTTAAGCCTGTTTCCCACCCCCATTTATCACAAATTCACACCTGTACTTATCTTTACCTCTTCTATTTTATCCCACTTCCACTTCCCCCTCTGTGCCTCTTTTGACCCGGCATTCCCTTTCTCCCCCTTAAGCCCGTGCTGCATCTATGTGCGCTGACATTTGAACAAAAGCTCTCCGGACATCACAAAAAAAGCATTAAAACCCCCCCCGCACACACACAGACACACACACCCACACACACTTGTTGGATAAAAGCGCACATTAATGAATGACGCCTCACAGCAACCGTGCATCTCCACTTTTCCTTTTCATCCTAAGAACAAAATTACAAGGCCCTGGTCAAGGGTCAATCCCTGCTGTTGAGTCACAGTATCTACTGAGAACTCCTACACCTCCTCATCCGGGCTAAAGAAACAACCGACAAGTATAGAAAAAAAAAAAAGGAGAAAAAAAAAAGGAGAAGAGTGAAAATGGCACGTCCACTCCTGCACATGCATTCCTGCCAATAGTGCGCTGAATGTGATATTTACATGTCCTGACCTTTGGTGCTCAAATGAGAGCCTGAACAAACATGGAGGGGGGGGGGCTGCAATTGTGAGCAACCTGATAACCCCGGAATGGCTTGTGCTGCGTGTCTCCGTGCATCCAGATACGTATGCCATACTTCCCCCGAGGTATGTCCTCAAAGTCAAGGACACGAGAGCAGGCATTGATACTCGGCGGCGACTGTTCATTAATAACAACAAAGAGACAGAGAAAGTGGCTGACTCATCTAAAGATAGCCTTTCCAGATCAACTATAAATAAAAGCATGCCAGATGCCGACTAACGCTGGACATTTGTAGCAACAGGCGAGAACCATCTGCTCTGTATGTGATCGGGATAGCATCAGAAATGCTGGGATTAAGCTGAAATTATTCTTTTGAAAATAAACAACTGAGCACAATCTGATCAAACAACCAGTTGAAGCAACAACGCTCCTTCCTCAGATCCAGCGTGTTTCCATACGATTACTGGAAGGCTTTCAGCGTGGGGGCAACAACAGTCATATTTTGACTGAATTCATGTGCTTTTAAATGTGGGATTAAGCAGAGATTATAGTGTGCACAATGCAGCATGATAACAGTCTGATGAAAAACTGAAGTGGTGATTTGAAGGAAGGAAATTACATGTCTAGAGGTAATGAGAAATTACATGTGGAAAATGGAAAATCCTTGCTGAATCACCAGTGCCTACACGCTAGAGCATCCTTAAAGAAATGTGGCGCTCATATGTCTTACATGTATGTAAATAATGGATATACCACATCAGAGTCACCATCATTTGTCACTGATAATAAGTCTCCTATGACTGCAATTCAACCTTGTTTATCATTTTGAATGCATGAAGTCATGCCAGTAATCTAAGAAGCCTTTAATTCAATGGGGACACACAATAAAACACACACGCACATGCACGCACACACACACACACACACACGCACACACACACAGAGTAGATTCAAGTGATGGCAGAGCTGCTACTGGAACGTTTGTCTTGGCGAGTGTGTACCCCCCCCCACCAGAACTTAATTATTTGCAGCAGCTGCTCGTGCTCTTGTTTGTAACACAGTGGAGCTAAACAGTTTAAAGGATCTCCCCTCTCCTTTGAGCTGGCAGTCATGACTGAAAAAAAAGGAGGGTGGGGGGGGTAAAAAAAAGCCCAAAGCTGTTTTATACAGTGGGTAATCAGAAATTAAATGACTGTGCTGCTAACTCAAATGAAAGGTTCTCTATCTTCCTTTTGCAAGAGAAACTACAGCAAACATCTAGTGGAAGCTGGTCTGTAGTTTTTCTAATTGTGACCGGTACGAGTGGTCGGCTTTAAAGCGGACGACAGCATAAAGGATAAATTCAAAACTGTTGTGGACTACTGCCCACAGCAAAAACAGTAGATTGCTTCAGGTCCGACAAGAGAAAAGCCTGTTATCTCCATTTTAAATATGACATTGATAAACTAGTTATATCTAATAGCTAATTAGATAATTTGAATCAGTGCTTTGTCATTATCTTAAAAAAAAAAAGTCTTGTAGCTCTGATTAACTTTTTAGCTGAAAGCATCTGCTGTATACATTTGTGGAAGGATCTCTCCACGGTCTCGAAGAATCAGTCATCACAGGGTATCGGTGGCTGTGTTTAAAAAATTTAAAGCAACAAGCAGGAAGTGCAGCTACGGCTGGTTTACCTGGGTAAACACGAATTCACACAACAGCAGCTTTCACCCGTACAACCTCGGCTCTTCTCAGACCGGCTGCTGTCCGCGCAGCCCTTTTCGCAGCTGCACAATCTCCATTAGCAAACACCTCACAAAACACACACACACACACACACGCGCGCACACACACACAGACGCGCATGTACGGAGTGCCTGGAGCTGGATATAAATACTATACATCATATTCCCACTCGGTTGGCAAGTTTCTCTTTTCACTTGACTTGAGTTAAATAGCTGAAGTGATGTATACATTCGGCGAGCCTCCGCTCTCTACTTAGCCCTGACAGTTTGTGCGGAAAGCGCTCTTCAGCAGCTCATCTATTTGCTGGACACTGACACAATCTGCCAGAGGTGCACTCGGAACAAGATTTATGAAAAATTTATCCGAGCTGAAGTGAGGGACTGTGAAATGTCACACCTACTTATGGGAATCTAGAAAAATTGAGCCTCAGCCGGGGCATTAATGGGACTGACAGATGTCTTAAGAAAACAAGCGCTCTTTGTAGTTTCACGCCGCAAATGCTCCAACTAAAATAAAATCCACACCGGGCTGTATGTTGTATATGTCTAAAACAACAGGATGGCGCCACTGTCATGTTTCATATGAATTTCAGAGTTATTTCAATTTAAAGGGATTCCCGTTCACTCACAAACTAAAATCAAACAAAGGGTGCCTGATGAATGGGAAAATATGACATTAATGGAATGTGCTGCTTTCTAATCCCCCTGAGACTGAGGAATTTGCGACGGAGGGAATTCCTGTCATTCAGGGGGAAAACTATGAAGTCCAGCAAACACAGTGCTGTACAGGCAACATAAACTCTCTGCACTGGTGGAGACCCATTCTGGACCGTGTGCTGCAGCAAAAGCTCCCTGCCAGAGCAGAGCAGCAGGCTCAGAGGCTGTAAAGCAATGGAACACACGGAAAAGGGAAAAATGAACGAGCAGACTGAAAAATGGAAGTACCTGAAAAGCAGGGGAGCAGAGAGCTGGCCGGGTGAGTGAGAGAGAGAGTGAGGATCCCTCTCTGCCTTCCCTCTCGTGTTTCTTCCCCAGATCTCTCCCGTCGCTCATAGAGGGGCTTGTACCTTGCTGCTGCTGGGGTTTTCTTTGAGCTGAAGGGTAGTGGGGACCACACAGCTCCTGGAAGACAACCTCTCTCCTCTAATCCTCTTGCCGATGTGATGACACTCTCTAACCTCGACCATCTGTTGAAACACGTCCTGGAGCAGTCAGCGCTGCGCTGTGTCAAGAACCCCACTCCCCTGCCCAATCACAGGCCGGCTGCTGGGTGGCTCCTCGCTGCCAGGAGGCAGGGACAAGGACGCGGCTCGGCACTGAGGGGAGACACACAGACATAAACACGTACGCGCACGCACGCGCCGTCACACACAAAACGTGCGGAGAAACTCCGCGAGATGGGAGCAAGAAAACCCCCAGTCATCGTAACCTGAGAGGCAGGGTAGGAGGAAGGGACATAGAGAGTGAGAGGTGTGGAAAGAGAAGGAATGGGAGGGGAGAGAGAGAGAGTGACAGTACAGAGAGAGAGGGAGAGAGAGAGAGAAAGCAACAGTGGGGAGGGAGAGAGAGGAGGACAGTCAGACTTACAGAGAGAGAAGTGTCTTCATGGAAAAAGCAAAGACATTTAAAAAAAGTAAATAAAAATGCAGACACAATCTGCTCATGCTCTATGTGCAGCTACGGGAGCTCAAACACCCTCATTTTAATTCTATAATCCTGTGTGAGGACTCAGCAGACACACACAAAATGTTTTAACCTCTGTCCCCGAGCCTTTCCTCCCTTGCATCCCCCAGCAGGCGTTGAGTGCGTGCACGAAAAGAATCAACCTGAAAAAGCAATAAAAGCCTGTGGGCTCCGTGGTGGGAATGCTGTTGGCACTAAACTGTTACATCTGCGAGCGCAGAAGAACAGGCAGCAGCCCTCGCACCTTCGTGTGATAAATCCTTACAGTCTCTTGGCTGCATTCCTGCCCTTCACCACCTACTGCCTTAAGTTAAAAAAGAAAAAAGAAGGGCAGAGGGGAAGGCACTAAAGTTACAGCCATTGAAAGGGGAAGAAAGAAAGAGGAAAAGGGGGGGGTCAGATAAGAGAAGGCATTGCTTTTACAACTAGATGGCAGCAAAAAGATAAAGCAAACATTTAGTTTCATTAACACCATCATCAGCGCATTTCCTAAATTAATCATCAAGTTTCAGTCTTTTCATACAAAAACACAGAAGATTAAGTGAGAAACAGTCACATTAATCCCCCCCCACAAACTACTGTCTACTCAGTGATCCATTAAAAGGGGATTACAAGACCCTGATGATATTCAGGAGCGGCTTCAAAGGGAAGCGATAATTAGCTAACATGCGCTTGATATCCGACAGGCATCGCTGTGAGTTAATCAGAGGTGTGAGCCTGCAAAGAAAAGGTACTGGAGTGCTTCGTTTACATTCAAACGGCTTCACACACACGGTCTCTAACAGGCTCATTGATCAACAACCAACCGCCCCTTCATCAATCTCTCGGTCCATTATACGCATTCAACCTGTATTTGCAAGCAGTGTTTTCTGTAAACAAAATGCAAATTTGCGTAATAATTTGCAAGCGCGTTGATGGAATTTTCATAGGACGGCACCACACGCAACAACAGGCCAAGCCCACCATTTTCCAGTAGGTGCTCCCTGTCAGGTTTACATATGAGGATATTGGATTAAACCCAACAAAGCCTATTTTCTCCAGAGACACGTGAAACTTTCCCCAGCTTCTACTGATGTTTTAAAACAGGGGCAGCCGTGAGGGAGAAAAAAGGGCCTTAGGGGAAAAGAGCTCAAATTAGATTAACTAAATTCACAAAGACTGTCCCTAGCCCCTCCTGCATGGCTACACACATCCCAACCCACACCTCGAACCCCCAGCCCCCATTCTCACGGCCGAGAGGTTTCCAAAGGGCCTTCGGGCAGGCCAGGGGCAACCAAATCCCTATGCTCTTTACTGGATTAAAGATGGCTGCGCTACTGGGGGGAAAGCGGCTGTTTTTTTCATAAGCTGAGCACATCTGTAAACATGATAAGTCCATCGGGACAGAAAAGGTTATCAGGTTGCGGAAAACATCAGAAGCCACATTCAAAAATGACCCACCTCGAAAGCAGATCCAACCCTCGAAACTGCTTTGGGCAACGCAATTCTGCTCATCTCCACTTTTTAAATTTTCTTTCTGATGGACATAACGGCAACAACGGGGTGCGGGGAGGTCTGAAACAGCCTCATCTTATGAATGACTGAATGACCTGCAGGGGGGCAAGTACTTCTCTGGTAACCCCCATTCACTCCGTCCACTCCATCTCCACAACAAAGAATTCAGACTCGCCCGGGAAAATATTCCGAGGCAGAAAATGAACCCGACGTGCAGAATTTCCCCCAAATTCTGGGTCCACCTGCGATGAAAACCACATTTTCTGTCAGCAGTCCTTACTTTTCATGACATAATTTGCTCCTTCTCTTTTTTAATGCTTGCTTTCCGACCATCCGCGGGGCCTGCAGGTGCAGACAGAGGCCACACTTGGGGGAATTACCGGTTCACTACCTCCATTCTCTTGGACTGAATGAGATACCATAAGGGTGTCATAGCTGTGCCAGTTTGGAGGGCTGGATCTGAAGCGGGCGATACAGCCAGGAGACGGAGAAAAGTAAACACTGAAAAACAGCTCGGAATAATTCTTTAAAGAGCACTTGACGCTGTGTTTTTCGACGTTTATCCGGCCTGGTTTTCCAATGTCGCTGTGCATTTGCTTTAGGCGTGCTGTTTCCCGGAGCCTTCGACACGTTAGGGGGTTGTATCGGTGTCATCTTAAGTTAATGCAAGTGAGGCACAGCCAGCAGCCAGGGGTACAGCGGGAAAGTGGAAAAGGACACGCGCAGCTGGTCATGAAAGTACAGCGCTGGAAGGAGAAATGAAAGGCAGGAAAACCGGAGGACAGCAGGAAGACAGGAATACCGCGGGGACAGAGGGGCAGCGGGCTGAGGGAAAGAAAGCAAGGCACGGGAGGAGGTTGGAGGGCTTCTGCGGTTTAGTGACAGCTGAACAGATGCACGTAGAGCCGGCTCTCCACACGGCACTCTCCTGCTGGGCCATACATTTGCCCTTTACTGCACGTATGTAATTTAACACGCATGAAAAGCACACGTTCACGCGGAGATGAAGGGCCGAAGCAGTTAGAATATCCCAACAAAAGCCGGCGACAAATCAGTCCTCGGCACTACGGCTGAAAGCGGGTGAACTTTTCGGGTGATTCACTCAGCAACACACGCTGAGGTGCGCGCTGATTCATCAGCGACTTCCTGTCCTTTTCAATGCGGAAACACATTTGTTCCCTCGTTTAGCTGGCGAGCCGTTATTAGAATAAACATCCAGGCTGACAGACGGTCTTGAAAAACAGAGTCAAACAGCAAAGGGGGGCCGTGGCAGACAGGGAAAAGGAGGCAACGCATCATAAAGTCATTAACGCAACTTTGTGATTGAGTGTTGGGCAACGATGACGGGATTAAGAGGGCTGTTAGCGCCGGCAATTGTTAGTTACTGTAACCTCTTTAGCAGATGCTTGATGGTGTTCATGCTCGTTCAGCCAATGATGGATATTACGCCGAATTTTCAGTGAAAAACCTTGGAATGTTTAATTTAGAGGAAAGGCATTGATCCTTTTCCCATAATGGATATTTCTAGATACAAATCATGTGCTTTAATTACAGTAACAACAGGTTTGGTAAGAATTTCTGACAATAATGTTTTAGGATCAGAGAATTTAAAATCTAGTGACAGTACACATAACACCTTCTTTAGAAATGTGATAGACCACCCATGAGTCTTCTTAAAAACAGGATCAGGGCCCTCTAAGGGCTACTTAACTTGGAAAAGATAGCATGAGAAACCAATCCTATCATCTCCTTTATCTGTTAGATCACACAATAAAGGGGATGATTTTTGGATAGCCTCAAGGTTCAGCGAATGGATAAATGGCTGGGAACAGGAACCGCTGCTGTAAGCCATGAAAGTATGAGATACAGCAGGGAGATACTGATCACTCTCCCTGGGTCAAAGCAAGAAGATGAAAGGCATTCTAGCAGTTAAGACAATAGTGTTCATGTAATAGCAAGGTTCCACAAAAAAAAAAAAAAAATGCCTCGGGACCTTTCAGAACGCGGGGGCAGTCCAAGTCCCACATGTACGAAATCTGAAGAACATGCTTGAGTGCTCGTTCCAGTAAACAGTCATGTTTATGATTTCGACAGAAACGGCTCTTACCTGCCCGCTCCGCAAGCTCCAAGTCTTGAGGGCTGCAGAAATCCTGCTGCAACCCGTTTGCTTTAATTTAATGTATAGGAGAAAAGCCAAACTTATATCAAGTGAAATGAGTCTGCCTGAGCTACAGTATTGACTGATGTGACTGGCTGAAACTATGCAGAAGAAGCATGCCAGCACAGGCTGATAGGCTGTTCACATTAATAGTTTCCAAACCACAAATGAGGCCAGTTCTCTAAAAATCTCCACGAGAAAATGGCACAACACGAGAGAGAAACAACTCAACAGATTGAGTGAGCACATTTAAAAAGCCCGCGTCAGTATTTCTACGCCGACGTCCAGGTGCTCGGCCTCTTTTTCCAACGTGATCCCCTCCGTGTACGAGCCATGTGGCACAGAGGAGGAGACCCCTGGTTCCACGTCTCCAACAGGTGCAAATTCCAGTAATGCCTGTATGTGTTTGGATGCTTTTGTGTCTCCATTAACCTGGGCCAAGCAGCTCGCTGGAGGTGATATACAGCAGCGGTGTTTGACAGCTACACCTGCTTTCATGCTCCGTATCAGACACGAGCCGAAGATAGACGGCATGAAATCTTCTCAATTCATGAGAATTCATTAAATTGAATTTTTTGCCTTCAACATTCAGGTACAAAATGGGGGGAAAGCATGTCTGTCATGGGTATTTAATCACATTTAATATAAATACTCTGCTTCAACGGTATTAAATTGTAACATAATCCCAAGGTTCTTATTTCATAGTCATGCTATAAAGCGTGTGTACGGGACAGCTCATCTCGGAGGAGAATTCAGAGTCTGGGCCTGTGTGGGTGGGAGGGTACTCATTTGAAGAAAACTCCCAATAATCCAATTAAGCACATCATTTCCTTTATTACACAGGAATTGAATTAACTCTAAGAAAGCAGCCAAGTCAGAGAAAGTGAAAAGCAAAAAAAATTCAATTTAATTAATTCTCAAGAATTAAGATTGGACATTAAAAAAAAAGCCAAGAAAGGCTTTTTTTGTGTAATGTTCAGCTGCTACAGTGAACAAAGTCCCAACAAAGCTTTGCAGAAAGGCCCTTTAGATCTTGACAAACATGGAGGGGCCTCCTCTGTTTCACTTTGTTACTGTCCTGCTCGGCTGGTATTCAGGTCTCTCGCTCAGGACCAGGCTGGAGCAGAGAGCCCTTGACTGTGTGCCAACTGCTTTTCACAGCAACGGGGGGGGGGGTTGCATGTATATATGCTGGAATATGCAAAAGAAGGTGAGAAGGAGATGGGGCTGTGGCTGTTTTCTAGTTCCAATGCTGTAACAATAAAAAAAGAGAAAAAGCTACACGAGTGCTAACATGAATCAGTTTCTCCATACATAGTGGCTCTGAAATGTATGGATATTAACTGTTTCCAATGAATACCCGCGTAGAAAGAGAGGGACATTAGAGGGCAGAAAAACAGTAAAGGAATTCAGAATATCCTTCAAGTAAGCGCCTCTCTTCCCTCTGGAGGCATGGAATCTCAGGAACAATGACAAAGACAAAAAAAAGAATAAAGTGGGTACCAGCTTTTGAACACAGACTGTATTTCTAGGTTTTTTATACAACATAATTTTGCATGAAAATTGCATAACGGCCTCTGTATTCTCTTTTGTCACAAATCTCCTTGGTGTTCTAAGCTGACAGAAGTGGATGTGCCACAAAACACATAACGGTTAGACTTGGTGGACATTAAGGAATATATAGCTCGTGCAAATTACTGTCTTGGACGGTGTTTCTGAATAAGATATGGTTAGAAACAAATAAGAAAACTTAAACAGGAGAGAAAAGGTAGAAGAAAGCATCTCAATGGCGCAGTCTGGGTTTAAACTTTGAAAAGGAGTGCTCAGGCTCCTTCCCTCAAACTATATCCTGAATGAAAACCCATCTTAATTCCTCATCCTTCATTTCCTGTTCCCATCCCAGTCCAGATGGCCAAAGGATCCACAGCATCCATAACAAAATGAGCGAGCCTTTCCTGGCCAAGCTAGTGCCCAGGCTAGTACACTGCAAGACAAAGGTACTAAAGTCCCACATCATTACATTGCCACTTGCAAATAGAAAATGAATAAAATTTATTCTATACTAACATCTGGTAATCTCTGTAACCAGCTGGTGAAATTAACAGAGCACATATAGGTGTGTCTTTATACAATAATAATATATATAAAACTATAAATTAGAGAAATATAAAGGTTGAAAAATAAAAAGGGAAAAATATTGTCCAAGTTTACGATGATTAATGTCCTTTATTGGTGTCCAGCATACTGTAAAAGCAGAAAGAAAGACAACAGGCTGAAGGTTTTATGAATCCCTCGCCAAATATTAGTTGTGCTGATGGTGAAATTAAAACTATATGCTGACTACATTAAAAACAGTCATAAATGGTCCCTCCTATTTCCTACAAAAACATTCCTTTGGGAATGCAAAACATGATGGCTGTCAGTGTTCTCCGCACGTGTGTGGCATGTGTTAATGACACATACGCTGGCAGATTTACTGTATCTCCAGCTTTGAAAACGTACTTTGTGGTTTAAATATTACTGCTCCATGGTAAGGTAAGACTACGGTCTCACTGGTTTAAACATAAGTCAAAACCACTGGCCAGCAGATGTATTTAAAATATATATTCTAAGTGTAAGACTTGAAAATATAAAGCTCTTCGCATTTACAATTAAATACAATGAGTGTTGCTCTTGGTTGTAGCAATCACTGACTATATCACTGGCTCTTTGGCACAGCTTTGTTTCCAGTACATTGATCTTTGCAGCTAAACTGACCGTGAGCAGGTTATAAGGCTTCCACAACAGTGAGGAAAACTCATGACCTTTGACCCGAGGTAGAGTGGTCTGGGATTAGCGCTTTAGACACGGACTTTCGTGAAATCCCCACTTGTCTCTGAGACTCTTCTTCAACACCAACAGAGTGGTGGTCGAATCGAACAGAGTGTGTCAATCCTTCACGCGTTGCAGGGAAATCTAGACAGAGATAAGCAGCAACGTCAAAAAGAAAGCAAATTGCAAAAGGCTAAACCATGAGCGTTCCTGCATCTGACAAAGGTCCATCTAAACTCTGCATAAATGCAGCCTTACACAACATGAACCCAGAATCATAAAAGGAAGACCAAATCAGGCCAGTCTCTGCATATCTTGTCTTAAATGATTTGAAAAACCCACAGCCCAACATAATACAATATTGTCTGCCAGATTAAATGTTTATTGGTACGGTGTGTCTGGAAGGATCTTCACCAGAGGCAAACAGTTTCTCATTTCAAGTCACAATAAAAGACAAACTCGGGCTAAAAGAGTACACCCCACTTTTATTAAACTGGTATTTATTCTCATATAGCTTTTTATGGCTCCTGGCCTTTTCTTCTTCATTGCATCAGGCCAAAATGTTAGTTGTGCGCATGAACACACAGTCAAACACGTGGAAAGTTGAACGTTGTCTTTCCCTGTTAGGGGGGGGATTGAAGTATATTTGAATGGGGCTAAAACACTGAACTAAAACCCAAAATAAACCATTATGCAGTAGTTCAGAGATCAAGCCCAAAACCAGATTTTAGACCAAGAATTTCAGGCACAATTTGTGTTTTCTTTGTAAAAGGAAAAGCGTTATCTGGGAACATGTTCCTGCCTGAGGGAGGCAAACATGCTCAGACCTAATGCACAACAAACTGAAAAATTAAACTCAAATGCTTTTATTGTTAGCAACAAAACAACACAGCGGCAGCCTTCTTCTCTTTCCCAAAGCAAGACCGGGCAGCGTCTCTAGTAATAAAAAGATGACTTTTGTAGTATTATGTTTGCAAATGTGCTGCAGACACGACATGGCTGCGGAGCTCCACGTGTGACATCAGCACCGGCTCGGTACAGCGCGTGCATACCAAACATTATAGGCAAGTTTGTTCTGGCCATCTCTGGCTGGAGGAAAGTTATCGGATGTCTGCTCTGTTGTGACACCCTGAGGCTTTTGGCTTACACATTGCATATCATAAATGCATTATTGACATTACTGCAAAGGCCCCATCCTGGGTTATTCACACCAGTGACCAACAACATTCCAATTTGAAGCATTTCTTGGTTCAAATTGGAATAGAGAAACCCATCTACTACTACATAATGGGATAGGTTGCACATGAGTTGGTGCAAATTAGGGTTGAAATGACTCATAAACCAAAATAAACATGATATGCCGCAGTATCACTGATACTGTATGGTATGCATTTTAAGATGCTAGTGTTACGTGGATAATCCAAACAATATGGATGTTTGGTGTTCTACCTTGAAACAAAAAGAAGAGATGAGAAATGAGTTTGGGTTAATAAATGGTTGAAACTCAATGCACAGTAAATATGCAAGCAAATAATAGATGCTATCAGTTAACTTATATTCATTGTGGTCAGATCAGCTCAATTTCAAGTGTATCAGGGATATTTCCATAAAGTAATATCAATTAATATACATTTCATACAAATAAATCAACTATACGGTAACCTTAGCCAGTCTTTGCCTTTTCTCCAAGACCTCCCAGTTTTCACTGGCCCAGTAGGAGCAAAACCCACTGTAGGAAAATAACATAAAACCCTCCCCACCACTGGTCTAAATAATCAAGAACAACAGTACAATCTGCCAATTTCTATAGCACACCAAAGACATTTTACAACCAACCATAAATGATGTGGAATCATAATTTATTACACAAAAATATCATTAAACTCAAAACTGTTCCAGATATATGCATTATTGCATCTGGTTCTAGATATGAAATGAACAGTTATATTAATCGTAAGGCATGAAACAAAGTACAAACTATTATATTCGAAGAAAAAATAAACAGAATATTACAAAAAAGTATAACATGTGGGCCACACAAGTAAGCAATAAAAGAGTAATTGGTGCTTTATTTTTCCCACAAGCTGAAGTAAACAAAACCAAAACAGAATAAGGATTTACCCATTATAAAGCAGTTAAAGTCCATAATACTGACAAGAGTCCACAATAGAGGAAAAACATAGCTACTGATCTACTACGGAGACCCCCCAACCATGGGGACATCGAAGCTGCAATATTGCCAAACTGTGTGCATAACCTTTATTTCAGGTCACACGAGTCTGTGAGTTGCAGGAAGAACGTTTAGCTTTGAGTGGCGTATCTGTGTGTGTTCCATCAATACTGTCAGCGAGACAAGTGACAATGTGGCACTGACTATTTACAAAGTTGAGCCGTCTTGGTAAACCCTGTCACTCAACTAAGATGTTTTCTCAGTGAGAAGCAAAGCCTTAATGGGCATCAGATGTGGTCTAACAGCTTTCAGTGATTTTGTTCTTAACCCAAAGAGCTTAGTTTGAAGCCCTCCGAGGGGGGGTGGAAAATGAATTGCAAACACTTCTCACCCCCCCCCCCCATTAAAACGGTTAAGGGACAATTAGACAAAATGATGGCAATACTGATGTTTGATGGTGGTGCCGGTACACGTCCCGCAAATGAAAGACACAATTCACTTCATCCTGCTCACCATCGCGTTTTAAAGAATTTAAACCGGCATCAAATTGTCCAGATGGCCCCAACACAGCAGCGACCGTATTAGCTTTCAAAATATCCCCAATCAGCCGTGAGTTGCCATTTACCTGAGGCGGCGGGGCACTTCCTTTTTGATTGCTGCACGGTTGCTCTGATCTGTCAAGCAGAAAAATAACCAGGGGCAACTTCAAAGAGCAGGCAGCCGATTCCAAACTGCTACTGCGTTCAACCAAAAAAAGAAACCCCACGAGGCATCTTTATATGAAAATTGGTATAACGACTTCAAAAACTTTGGTTCCTTTGTTTTGGAAATAAGATTTGTCACATACATCCATTTTCAATTAACCTCTTCTTATCCATTGTGGTGACACCTAAAGGCAATTTAGAGTCTCCAATCAGGCTTAATGTGCATGTTTTGACTGTGGGAGGACGCGCACAACTTCACAAAGAAAGGCCCGGTGTGGATAAACACTCAGAACCTACATGTAATGATGTTAAACCTTTTACCCTAACATTGTAATACCTTCAACAGATCAGTGCACCACAGAGGAAAAATACAAAAAGCCTAAAGACACATTTGGGGGAAAAAAAACAACAACTTTATACATATTTATTTATGCAAGCACTAATTTCAAAACCCTTACAAGCTGGAATGTGAAATTGTGGTTCAGATGGCCATTCACACCCCTCAGGATGACCTGGAAAAGCTGTCCAGCTGTAACTAAACTGCAGTTACACAGTCAAACCTCATTAAGGCAACTGATATCAGACACATTATACTTAAATAAGGGAGGAGGGAGCCCCAGCAGGGAGGCATTCTGTGGCAGTCCAGACTCGGGAACCACAGTGGTTATTCTCTTCGAATGCAGCCACGGGGGGAAAACCAATCCAGTACTTCCTTATCTGATCAGAGATCAGATCCTCATGACGGCACTGTAATTTCTAACCACGGCTTTGGCAGTCGGAGTGGGTTTTATTTCTATTTTTTTAGAAAAGTGGCAGGGTTCTGATACGACTGGAAAGCAAATATACAACAAAATGACAATGTTATAAACATGCCTTGGGTGGCTAAAAACACCACAAAGTATATTTGATAACCATTAATATCTTTCAAAATAGAGTCAGATTAATGAAAAGCACACAGAGCGCGGAATACAGGCGGCCCAGCAGGTAATCTCTCCGTGCTCTGTGTGGCTCGGCTTTCAAAAGTGGAGACATTAAAGTAATCTGACTGGGTCTCCCCAGATTAATTTTGAAGAATAGTGGGGCTATGGGTTTGGTTTGTGTTACCTGGCTCTGCTGGAGCTGACCTGAGTGGACCCAGCAGATTAAAGAAACATCTGGGACGCGAAACTTGAGCCTAGGAAAGGAGGGGCTGCACTTTTATTTCTTAAAATGTGCACATGTGACAATCTTCACTATTGTTCAGCAGTAAGCTCACCTTATTTATTTATACATAGAGCGACCTATTCCATATGTCGTACTACATAGATGCTGAACCATGCAACCAGAAATTGAGCAAAGCACTACAAAGATTGCGATTTCCTGAGAGTACAATAAATTTCAACAGCATTTCACATTTATTCATCGATGCTGTGGTCAACTCAGCAGCTCAATAAGATCCACATTGGTAAATGAATCACAATTTATCAAAAGTAACATTAATTGTGTCGAACAATAATATACGGAAGTGACATTGTTGAATCCAGATGTGAAACTCAGGGATAACATTGCCCCTTTGACTTAAATTAAAGTTGATCTGGTGGATAATATAAATGTCAGATCTTGTCTCCAGCTTTGGAGAACAAGAGCTGAACATGTTCTACCTTTGTCAGCTTAATGCTTCAGATTTGGACACTGGCTGATAAATGTTAAATGAGCTGACAGGACTTATCCACTCCCTGCTCTTCTTTCACCTCCAATTACAGATTCTTCAGAAGCTCTACAGTTTAGTCAGAAGGACAGGAAACTTGTCCAGAAATCCAGTCCTTTTGATCACTACGATACCGGGGGGGGAAAAACAAAAACCTTAAGGCTTTCTATCAAGTCGTGTTTATCACCATCTCGACTATCTACCCGGCCATCAGCCATCTGAAATCCACATAAGGCAGGGAGGAAAACCGGGGGAATCGACACCAGACAGAAGTGATTGAACACCATCGCTATAAGTGCTTGTTCTAATGACAACCCCATGTTCCAAACATAAGCAAGGGCCTCGCAGCTGCTCTGTTCAAACAAGCCCACCGAAAACACAAGATCGGCATACCATCTGCTGGTGTCGTCTCCTTCAGATCATTAATCATACCTCCCATTGCTGCGCCGATGCTGGAGAAGATATGAATCAGACTGCACCAGCTTGATAAAAAATAATAAATCAGGGTTGTTGTGCTAAAAATGTCATCAGTTTAATACGATTATTAATCTATTGGTATTTTCCCACTGAGGCCGCAGAATTTAAATGATAAAAATGTGGTGCCATTGCAAAATATCTTGCAATTACATAGCGGGCCTTAAATCATGGATTATTTTCGTGATCACTGGACGCCAAAACTAATCACTGACAGAATGGGTCCATCTGAAGACAAAACAGCCCATCAAAAGATTTGGGGGGGAAAAAAAAAGTAAAACCAGCCTTCAGAGTGGAAAACAAAATGATGCAGCTGGCACCAGAAAAACCACATCCACAGTGTCACAACAGAACACCAGCGTGGCGGAACCCTGAGAGATGGCTGCACCTCCCTGCATCCGCAGTCACCGCAAACCTCTAACGCGAGGTAATGGATGAAAACCCAAACGCGGTGACATCTTTTTAAACCCTGAGCTGAGGCTAAAACAAGAGGATCACACGCACGGCCTGTTGAGCTGGGCTCTGAACAAAGGGAATTAACACAGTCTGGCTGCGTATCAGTCTGACAAAAATGGCAATTACATGTAAAATTACAGACAATAATTTAAAATGTACTCATCTGTGTTATCTGAAGAGATATTTAATATTATGTAATTACTGCAATTGTAAAACCTCTAAATTGACAAACACATCTATCATCCAAGTTAGTAAATGTTTAATATTGGCACCTCTTAAGAAGACAGCGCTGGTTTATAGCAAATTCCACTTAAGTTTGGACGCGAGAGGTTCTTCATCTGCCGATAACAACTTTTGAAAACAAAAGGCAAGTCTCTGTGCTGATTAATGTCTCCGCTGTCAAGCAGTTTAATAAATTACTCCATTAACTGGTGGCTCACATCTGGAACGACTGTCGCTGGGAAAAAGCAACTGCTCTGTATTTGTTTGTCGTGTCTTCCGTGATGTGTTTTAATGAGCTCCGTGCCCAACTTTGCACTTCTGGATGTTTTTTGATTCCAAAAAGCCTGATTAAATTTACCTGAACTCCCATGACTTTGTAAAACCGTTCCTTTATCCCGAGGAATGTTGCGTCTGTAGAGGTGACGGTGCGGTGGTTCGCGCTGTGGCCTCGGAGCGAGCCAGTTCAGGGATGACTGGACTGACACCGAGCGAGTAAAGACAGAATTGTCTGGTTTCTCCAACAGAAACTAACAGGTGGAAAGCCAGAAGAAAACCAAGAGATTCGATCCTCAAGCGTGAGGCAATATGATTTAGTTCCACACGTGAGCTTAAAGTAAAATGAATGCTTTTCTGCTCCTTCGTGTTTTTTTCAGGAATAAAGCACCTAATTACTCACTTACTACCAAATAATGTTCATTACGGATTTTAGACTTTCTCGTTCAGTCTGATGTTAAAGCCAGTGAAGTACGATTCTTGATGGTTTTGCGGCTTTCCTGCTTCACACTGCTTTATGAGAGTGCACGTGTTCTTCATGAAGACCTCCAAAGCTTTAAGAGCACTTTTGTTGTGATTTAGTAATGAAGTCTATGAAAATAGAAGCCAGCCTTGAGGGTAGTAAAAGCATGGCACAGTGAAAGATACAGGGCGAAGCGTGAAGTTAAATCAAAACACTTGTTACAGCTTGATGGTTTATTTAGGACTGCACCTCCACGGGACAGATGTGGACCCTTTGCGCCTCTGAGACACGTATACAAAACGGTAAAATGCTACAGAGACATAAATGTCTCCGATGAGTGATTAGTCTGCTTTCAAATGTGTTGACTACACAAAACAGATATAGTTTTTCCCCTGTTCTCACTCTCAAATTTGCTGATTCCATGACAAAGCTCAGAGTTTAATACAGAAACATCTGGATCCAGTCTCCTACCCTGTCCAGAAATGGTTTAGGATACTGACTTGGCTCCATTTGCCTTTGGATGGAGAAGAATTCTATGCAGGGCAGACTGAACACTAGAAGGATTTCTCTTCCCCATTAAGTCTTTTAAAAAACCAACTGGCTGCCAAAGCATCATAACTGACCAACTAAGTTGCCAGCGAACCTCTGGAGACGACCATACACGGAAACACTGATAAATGGTAACAGAGAAAACGCTCTCTGTCATCATTATCTATCCGCGTCCACAAAAGGAAACCGCAGTTGAAATGTAGATTAAAAATATAAATGAAATACACCAACCTCTGAGTGAATTCCTCGTCTCTTAAGCACAATCTTTCATTAGTCTGATAAAGTAAACACCCCATTTAAGTAATGTGTGAAGGCCAGTGTGTGGTTGGGGTTTGGGGGAAAAAAAAAAAAAAAGTCTGATTTCTTATTATTATGAAGTCAAAAAAAAAAAAGATCGCAGTATGCCAATTCTTCAAGAACAAATCAAAAACATGCAGGCATATAATTTGGTGCCTTCCCACGCTTCTATAATGCCTTTATTTTCAAATTTAATGCTTAACCTTCTTTTGAACACTATAAAATGTACTTGAAATACAAACATACTCGTCAACACAGCTGCAGAGAAGATATTTTCTCAGTAAAAATGTAAAAATTTTGCTTCTAAGTGTCTGAATGGCAAATCCTTTAAATTTCACCCAGCATGCTATAACAGAAAGTGAATATGCTCTTCTACGATGTTTTCTAGTTGATTTATCAGAATTGTATAAATTTGTATCCTAGGCTACACATGAGTTCATCTTGGCTTTGGTATAAATGTTCGACACCACCTCATGATTGTTTCTTAACGTACCATTTCTCCTTCCGCAAACTGTGGTTTTACAGTAATTTCTTAAGTGCATTAAACATTCTTTTTTTATCTCATCAGACATCACTCTAACTCCTCTAGCTACCCCTCCACCCACTGCGTAATTAGACCTTACTTAAACTAGCCCATTCCTGTATGTCTGTATAAGGACTTGCTGAGGTGGCATGTTTTCTTTGGGAAATGACTCATAAATTAGGGGAGCTCCAAGGCTGGCTGTGAAAGGGCCAGACAAGGGTCTCTGATTAGTGTGGCTGGGAGAAAGGCCAGACAGGCCAAGGCTGCAAGAGCCATTTAAGACCATCACTGCCTTGAAATGGGAAAGAAAAACATATTGATCACGGTGCACCGGGTGCCTCGTTCCTCATGGGTGGGGAACAACAGATTTTTGAGATACGACTAGAATGGGTTAAATATCTCTCAGGTCTCCACACTGAGATACCTACCTTTTGATTCACTGAAGAGAGTTTGCACTGCACCCTCACTCCTGATCAACAAACACAAGAAAACGTGCCTATTAGGAAGAATACATGTGGCAGAGATGAATACCAGAGACCCTCGTATGAAGTTGTAAAAACAAAGCATGTTGATGAGTTATACTAGCACTCAGACTCTGGACGCATTTCAGTGTTTTAGAAAAGGTCTGTCAATTGAGGAAAACCAGGATGAAGGTTCCAGGCGTTATTAAAGGCTATACTGTCAAAATGGTTTATTGAGTGGTGATAGCATTATATTCTAAAGAGCAGACATTTTAAATCAAAGACTGGCTACATTTCATGGAATTTTCTGTTTGACTTTGTGCATTTTTTAAAGAAGACTGCAGCACTCTGTTTAAACCTGTGTCTCCTTTTCAACACCGCCGCATAAATCATTTCATATGCATGTGCACAGATGCGCCCACGTGCTTGATGCTGCACGATTTGCGCCAATTCTGCATACGAAACGTCCCTGCTTCATCCTCTCCTCGTGTCTGGCTGATGCGTTTTCAGATCTTAAAAGAATAGAGAGAGATCTACGCAGGGAAAAACACATCAGGTCACTTCAAACTTTCAACTAAAGGATTAAATAAACTTGACGCAGATGTGAAACAGAGCGCACAAAATCCAGTTGGAAAACGTGACTTTGGTTGCAAGTCACTGTCCAAAAGTAGATTTTTTTCATTTTTGGATATTAATTTTGTTAAAATATTGATATAGATGTATCTGTTTGCAGGCCATTTTGTTGGATGACGGTCTGCTGCGGCTCTGTAAACCTTCTGGCTGATTCACAGCAACGCGTCCAGGAAGAAAACGCTGCCTTGCCTCAAAGCAAACTGACTTTTAAATGTTGTGTGTGTCTTTGAGCAGCAATATGCAAAAGAGGAAATGTCAACCTGAAGGAGACTCCAGTCACTTCAGGCATGTCCTGATTTTATCAGCACATCAGCCCGACCGGAGATCTCCTCGTCATCACACGGTACACAAAGAATGACAGTGCACACACCCACGGTGCATGATTGCTCTTTTAAAATGCAAAATCAGCAAACTGCTCACTGTTGCACATTCCTAACAAATGTTTTCATTTGTCAAACAGTAGGAACTTGTAGGTGCTTGATGGATAATTAGGCAATTACACACTTGCCTACAACTAATCAAATGGAGGGGGGAGGGGCCTTAAACCTCAGTCTAAATTTAGCTTGGCTCTTTGTTGTAATGTATATGGATTTAACAAGAAACAAAAGCAACCTCTGGGTTATTTAATCCATGTCGTATACCTTTCCACTCGCAGGTTCAGAGACAAGAGGAATTTAGTGGTGAAATGAGTTTGAGTTTATGAGCTCTCCCACAGGATTCATAAGAGCAAAACAGTTTAGTTTAGTACTTGCTCAAGGGACTAACTGCTAACCCAGTGATCAGACGGACGTAAATCTAACGCAAAGTGGGTAATAATTAACTGTCAAAAAACAAACAACACATTCACGTCCAAACCGATGCATTACTTTTATGCACAGTTTGTGCAGCGAATAAAAGCCCGCTGAGTTTAGCATGTCAAGCTGTTAAACAAGGTAGTCAAAACAAGTCAAGCATGTTTAACATGCAGGAAATTATAACCCTAAAAACAGTTATATTCAGTCTAACTTGTATTTCAGGATGGCCAGGTGTTGTCTACTTCTTGGACCTTTTTTTTGCTCAGCTCAGACAACAGCAGAGGCTCTGTTGCTGGAGCAGGATGCGGGTCTGAGTGGTGTGTGCCTGATTTCCAACACGACAATTTGGGGAAGAGAATAATAAAACCTTGATGACCGTTTTCTCACACAGTCTGCAAGCTGCGCAGCAGCTGTCCCTCATCTATATAAACTGCAGGATCCTGGTCAGGTCTGCTTTCCACGGCCAAAAGACAAAACCCACAGACAATTGACTGGCTAATTAGCATTTTACAGTCTTATAGTCTGAGAAAGGTACAACTGGATAAATGGCAGGAGGTGGAGAAGAGGGAGGGCAGCAGGAAGCGAGGACTGGGACAGTGTTGTGGTGATTGTCATTTATACTGGCTGTAAAAGCACAGCGAGCTGTAATTAATGTAAATGGATATCCAAGACATCATCATTCCTGATCAGAACAGTTTAAGAGGGCTCATGGTATCAGTGATCTTTCACATGTGTAATGGATGACAGCTTTACATACAAGGACTTTCCATTTGCTCCTGATCTTCTTCTTCGGCACGTAGGAGTATATACTTACTTGAAGAACTCAGAGAATTCCACTTGCACTGCAGTCGGAGACGTCAAGTGCCTGCTGATGCCATCCCACCAATTCATTTCCTCGAGGACCTGCAAGGTAAACAACAGCAGGATGGAGATCACTCTGCAGCAATCCCAGACTGCACACATGCAAAACACAGCCAGCCGCACGGCCTGTTCCCACTTTCCCACTCTGTCTCACATCCTCCGATATCCTCATCACCTTCCCCCGCACAATCTGACTGAATCCATTTCACAAGCCTCGTAAACAAACATGCCAAATGCTACGATTGCGTAACTAAATCACTTGAAAGAAGCCAAACGCCGTCTCAACGCACACTTGTCTGCAATTAGGGAAAAGAAATGACTCCCCGAGCGTCCCCAAATAAACAAGCAAGCTTTGCTTTTCATTCAATATATCTGTCAATTTTTTTTTCCACCTTTGCACCCCGATCCCCTCTTCTTTTCAGCAATTTTGGCCAACAGGTCCTTCCATCTGTTACCCAGCTGCTGGAAGAGAAAGAGTAGGTGGGGGCAGGGACGGGACTACTCCACCCAGTGGTTTGTTGCTCTCAGCTTTCCTCCACTGTAGGGATTCTTCTGCGGACTGACCCAAAGCCGAGTTTAACGCTCTGCACCGTTTCACATCTCCGGCTATCACGCTCAGTGTCTTGGTGTATTACTATTGTGGTCCCCGACACAAAACTAAATTGGTCAAAAGGCAAAAAGCTCACATAAAACACATATATCAATATTCACAGATGGTACACAAAAGGATTTAAAATTATTAAGACAAAACAAATACACACAACAATGTTACATGTCAGTCGTATTGCCAAATATGCATCACTTTAAACCTTCTATACTGTATTTTTTTCAGTACTTATGACAAAGATAAAGTTTTCTAGTGCGGTTAACAGAGCATGGCAGGGGTGTAACAGCAATAAACAACACTAATTTGGTTATAAAATTGGATAGGCAGACCCTGACAGAGCAGAGAAACATGACAAAGTGTCAGTTTGAATGTAAACCTTCTGCCCCTGCTCTTACTGGCTTGTTCTCAAGTGCAGGCCTGAAATCTGTCTCTGTCAAAGTTAGCGGCAGCGTTCTCTCGATATGGAACGGTTGGAGCTAGCCGAAGTAAAACTGAAAGTCTAATCAAATTGCACCGCTCTTTTTCACCCGCTGCACCTTACACCTTCTATTTGTGCGCCTTTGCTGACAGACAGGTTTAGTGCGGGTCCAGGGTCAACAACGTGAAACCTGAATCTGGCCGACACTCGCTCTTTCTGTATAATGATCTTGGCATCGCTCCCATCCCCGATGTTGCTTTAACCTGAGCTATATGTGCCAGTTCTGCTCTTGTGAACAAAGTTCTGTTCAACCGGGTCTCGCATAAAGCACATTTAGTCTCTGTCATCTCTGGTGCCAACAGTGGCTTTTAAGTAGTGCTTACAAAGAATGAATTTCACAAGTTGCCGTGTAAGTTTGCATGACTGCATTGTTAAAACATTTATAACTTAAAGCAAATAGTCCAAATTTTCGAGATTCATGCATTTGCCCCAAGTTGAAAGGTCAAAGGTTTTCATTTTTATTGTTTTTACAAATGGAGTCTTTGTCAATATAATTTGAATTTATTTTGTGAAAGAATTTACAAGAAACCTTGTAAATATAGTGTATGGTGACTGAATTATTTCAGCAGGGGTCAAACTTTCAGCATCTGTCAGTGAAATTGAGAGCATTTAAAACCTCAATGTAGAGAAAATATCAAATGAATGGATTATTAATAATGTGCCTCTCTCTAAACCACTGGTTTCTCCTTCCTTGGGGTACAAAATGGTCACAATAAATCCTTGGAAATGATTAATTCGCCATTAATGAAATGTGCACATAGGTAGAACAGCAAGTGACCATGCAAGAAATCTTGATTCAGATTACCCACAATCATGTGAAAGTGGCCCGGTCACACAAGAAAAGGTTTGAAAACAAGAACATTGTTCTGACGGGTGTACATCCAAACCTGCATGACTGTGCAATAGAACATTTGTGGCCGACATTGGAAAAACCCTGTAATTCACACGCAACGCTCAGAAAATCAACCTGACATAAACTGACATGACGCTTCTTCGGGGAGTCTAAAGTCTAAAGCAAACATACGTGCCGACTTTTTTCGTAGTAGAGTGTGAAAATACCAGTTGGAAGGGGCTGTAGACAGTAAACCAGTGATAACTAACCACCAGAGGTCCTTTATATTGCTTCTTCTGGGGCTCTGTGAGCAGAAACAGTTCCAGACTTGTATTGTCATGTCAACCTTCTTGACCTTTGACCCCTCTGTGTCCTACACCTGTCAGCAAGTCACAACTACACCAAAGAATTCCTCCCCCCATTTCACCCATATTCTTAAAGAGGGTCCTGAGCTACAACACTCGCTGTCAGAACTCACACCCATTATTAGCACATTTAAACATCCCCGAAGGCACATTTGGGACAAAAATTGGACCTACGGTTTTTAAAAACCCTTGTCTTTCGCGAAACCATTCGGATTTTATTTTTGTGAGGGTTGAAGAAAGATGTATTGCGGTGGGAAAGCTGAGATCAATCTGAGGAAATCTGTTTCTACAGCTTCTTCTATTACAATATTATTCTTACTACTAAGCTCTTCCACGCAGAGCCAAGTCGTCTAGGGTGCAATTCTGGAGATGCTCTTTGTTTCCCTTTGTGAAAGTTCTGCCGTTTTGTGAATTCACTGTGGCTCTCAAGAGGAACACAAATGTGCTCTGCATGGAGAGAAACAAAACCCAGATGATTTCTTGATCTTTGAAGTGTTTTATGGCGCTCTCTGCGGAGCGACGGAAGGGCAAGGCCTGGACCTGCCCGGAGAAAGCGCCATCTTGTATCAACCTACCGCACGTCCTGGACAAACATTCACATGGTCAACAGGTTCATCAGTGTCAGGAAAAGGAAAAAAAAAAAGAAAAACAGGTTTTTAGTCCCAAAGTCAAAAGAGCTATTGTCGTCTACACGGGCGATTCAAAATATACTGACCTCATCTCGAGCAAACACTTCCAAAATCCCTCCTACACACAACTCTCACTGGCCGTCTACGATATCCCATTCAGAGTTAAAGCTCTATGTCTTCCCTCATTCAATAAGATGCCAGTCTATAGTAGCCGAGGTTCCCATGTCTCCAACCACAGAGAGGCTGGGTCAGAAGAAAAGTCCACCTGAGAGAAAACCCATCTGTGTCCTCATCCATTCTGCTGGTCTGGACATGAGCAAACAGCCTGCTTTCACTGCCGTGGCAACCCTTTTCACTTCCAACTGTCAGGCTATTGGAATCTCCACACACTCTCTGAATCAGGGATGGTGACAGCAAACAAAACACCCTCAGCCATGAATTGAGAGGAATAAACATTTTAGCAGAAACACGTAGAACAAGACTTCCTGGCTCACGGTGACATCTGGAGAATCTGGAAAAAAAAAAGGAAGAAAAACAGGAAGAGACTCCGTTTTAGGAACAAGGATCCACAGTATAGCATTGTGTATGTCATGGCTTTCATAGGCAAAGAATTGGCGTTATTATTCCTGCGAATGACAGTATATTTTCAAAAACAGGGGAGGCACTGCAGCGTCACGTTTTTAACAATGGAAAAGGCCGTCTCTGTGTTCAAAGTATCATTCCTCCCGCATTCTTTCAATAACACATCACAGAGCGAGCAGTGCGATGGGAAAGTTCGGTCCTCTGGCGAGTTTGCTTGGACAGATTAGACAAATATTTCTTTTGTGTGTCATCTCATCGCCCCTGTTCGGCCTTGACAGCCACAGAAGAGGCAGTGTGCAATCCAAACTGTGCTACGGGCCGGGTGGCTGTCCAAGACATGTGGCTGTTTCAACAGCTGCTTTACCGTTTATATTTCACAACACGGGCCGTAGGTACGGTATCAGTTAGCTTTATGTGAAAATGGATACCAATAGAGGCGGATTTCTACAGTACACTTTGTGTCCTGGGTGGTATTATCTTCAAATAATCACGTAAAAGTGTTGAGGAAGGACAAATGATCAGAGAAAATCCATTGCGCTGAGTTAAGAATAAAACCTTACATGTGTGTCTATTGATGTCTGTCAGTTGTATTTCCAAACTAACTATTCAATTTAAGAAGACCGAGCCCTCTCTCCTCCTTTCAGTTCAAGCAAACTTTAGAGAGTGCTTCAACCTCAGATGTCTTTTGCACCATATGGGGCCATCCACGGAGTCAAAGGCTCTGTAACGGCACACCAACTGCAGCCCGGACCACATGCTTCTGTAAATCAAAACCTGACTGCTCTTTCTGTGTCAGCATCTGACATCCAGCCTTAAAGGCAGGTGATACCTTAATGACAATTTCAGATTTCTGCTACGCAAACTCTTCAACAACGGACAAAAGAGCAGCTTTTGGCTCCTGATACCTCCCACGATTAAAACAACTGTGTCCGAAGAGTCACGTTCGACTCTTCTATCTGACCACTAATATCAAACTGCCTTAAACAATATTTTCAAAAGAACTTAATCCGGAATATTTTGATATGCACGTATAAGCAACCAAAGCTGCGAACTTAACTTCCATGAAGTAACCGACGTTTCGTTATCATTAGACAGAGCGTTCAAGCAAAGACCCTCAGCCAGATAAGGGAGCTAATGAAGAGTCTTATCACCAGGGGACACGGTCGGCCTCCTGAAGCAGCATCACCTGTGCCCTCTTGTGGAGGATCGGCACAGTTCAGTCCCCCCTCGTTTCCATACGTCTTGAATTTCTTCTCCCGCTATGTTGAGCAAAGCTCCGCGGAACTAAGACGTTGGCCAAACCGTTCCGGATTGGTGGGGAGCTCTCTGTGCATTTCTGGACTCTGGTACCCATTAAATGTGGTATCATCCCAAAATTCCTTTTGCCTGCATCCATTGGGCTTATTCTGCCACTGAGATTATGCAAGAGTATGATTAACAGTGTTGATCTTGTATTGAAACCATTAGACGGTGAAACAAGACCAGTACACACACAGTAATGAGATGTAATCTTTAAATGGGTTGTCTGGTCATAAAATTTATGGTTCTATGGCCCATTTAGTTCCAGGGCTGAATAATTTGGTAACTTCCTCCTTCAGGCTGTTAAGATAGTTGGCAATGTTTTTTTAAAAAAAGAAAAAGCCTATCTATTATTGGAGGAATTTGGGATAAAGCTAATTAACGCTGTTGTGTTTGTTTAGAGGAGTTGTGATGGTACTGCTAAGCATTCATTAAAAACTTGTTTTGGATACCAAACAGTCGCGTTTCCCCCTCAGCTAATAAATCCTTGTTATTTTTACGTTCACGTCTGTGCTGGTACAGTGAGATCATGTGGTTTAGAACACTGCAGTCTTTTTGCCCACTTCTTCAGCTCCGTGCGGTCTCTCCTTAATAGCAGATAAAACTCAGAGCGGCTGAAAGAAAACTCGAGGAAAAAAAAAAAAAAAACAGCTGGCAGCGGAGCCCGCATACCTGCTGTGTACCAGTCTGACACAACAACGACGCTCAGCGAACCGACTGAGGCTTCAGAGGGGCTCTGAGGATAAACACCACATTTACAGCAACATAACTGAAATGGTCCTGAAAATCTGGAGAGTTAAGTTGCGAGGGATATAGCGAAAAACAATCTGGTGTTGCTGCTTTAGACATCGGATCATCAAAAACGCTTAGGAATTAGAGTATTTGCTCTTACGCCAACAGGAGTTCAACGGAGGTCTTGGAGGAAAAAAAACTGGGATGAATTACTTTTTTTTTTTATATAGATTGGTGTTCTTAAATTCTGTCACCAGAAACGCTGTGTTCCAGTTTGACTGTCATGCTTCGCTTCAAGCAGCTGAAGCCAGGGCACCACCGGCCGCTGAATAATTCCGCCTTGCGCTGCGATGCTGGGAAAATGACATCAGACATTTGGCAACGGCGGGCTGGGAGAGGGGGAAACGGCGTCATCGCCGGTGATTGGGAGGGATGAGAACTAAACATTAGCAATGTTAGTCAGGCGGCGTCGGTTACTCTGCCCTGTGACATTCTCCCAGCTTGACTCCGGGAGCCAGCGGGCCTTCATCAACGCCCTGTCGCCGCAGCTCGGGCTGGTGACAGATGTTCTCGTAACATCTGCGAGGGGCACCGAGAGCCGTGGGAAGGGCTGCAGGTGCAAAGCCTCCCGCCATCAGGTAAATAAACGTTTCGGTTTAATCACAATGACCGTATCGCCTCATTGCTGGTTTATCTGAAGTTGGCAACGGGAATGTAGGAGCTGAGGCCAACTGTCTCTCCGCCGAAGAAGAGGAATTTAGGAGGCGGGAGACACTCCTGAAGCACAATTGATGATCGTGCAATGATAACGACTCGCTTTTTTTTTTTTTCTCACAGGAACGACAAGACCTGCCGAGGGCAGGCGTCGTGAGGACAGGATTGCAAATGAATCTCAAGTAACCTATAGTCAACATAATCCATCTTTATCAGACAGTACAGGAAATACACGATGTACATCCCTCCCATCGTCATCTATCACCCCTTATCCTGCATGTATCTACCCCACGCAGTGTCTACAAGGCATCTGGCATCTCAACTCACTGGGGCTAAATAAATCCACCTGGAAATGTTGACAGGAAACAGAGAAATCCCAAGCTCAATGAATTAAGTGCAACACAATATGGGACTAAAATGAAGAGAAACTCAGAACTCCGAGTTAGCCTAAGGCCAGTAGATATACCTTTATGACAACACCTTTCCTCCCCACAATATTCCATTTGGCCCCAAGTCTGTGAGTAAAATGGGTCCGCACGTGCAAAAACATTGTCTAGTCACGAAACGCCGCCAGATGAAGATTAAATCTTTGCATTTGTCAGAAAACATGAGCGCATAACACGAGCACAAAGGTTTCCTTGAAAGACAACCACAGAGTTTGGATGAGTCATCCGACCCGGGTCTCTTCGGGCCTGGGCCGTAACGCGTCCGCCGTGGAGTCTCGCCTTTGAGAAGGTCTCCATCTGCAACACTGACCGCATTATGGTTGGGGAGAACACCGTGAATCAGGCTTGTGGGCACACACAGACATGACAATCACACCGCTGTTCACGCACCAACACTCCAAGGTCACCCAAGTGAACCTCACAACCCCGGTTTGGGCCGGGGCGTGCCTGAGCCGTGACTTTTATAGAGGTTTTACAGAAAACCCCTCACAATCAGCCAGAGATCACGACAGGATTTATCTTTATGCATCCAGTGTGTAATCCTTCAGGACTTACTGGACGACTCTTTGGAACAACATTAAATACAGGGCATGATGTTTTAAAGGATCATGAGAGCATCTGGTAATCCCAGTATTTATCTTTTTCTTTCAAACATCGGAGTTACCAGAACGTATGAGCAATCTCTGCGTCATTTATCAGAAATAATTGAGACAGAAACGCAACCATGCGGGGGGAAAAGGGATATATAAACACGTGTCTGCGTGTGGATCATATAAAAAGGGTTATAGTAACAAACTGATGCAGCAAACATTCGGGACAGAAATACGTGATTTAACCCAGAAAGACTGCAGCTCGGCGTCCAGGGCTCCTTTAGTCTCAAATTAAAAGGAAGATTTCTGCTTTACAACGTCAGGAATCAGGAGTCCTGACTAGTTTAGGTTCGTGCATCATGTGCGCATTGTATGTTTAGAAAACAAAAACGTGGTGCAGTGGTAAAAATTGTTTTTGTAGTGGCGACTTACCACTAATGTTTTCAAGCGCACATGGGGCGCCGCACAGGTGCGCGTCTTCCGTCTGACGTGTTACGTCAATCAGGTATAACCCGGAAGTGCGATTTCTTTTTTCTATTTCTTAATTTTAAATTTATTTTTTTAAAAGTCCGAATTTCTGCCACTATTTAAAATCTGAGAGCCATGTAAGAAACGTAGTTTTTTTTTTTTTTTTTAAGGAAATTGTTTCAGTTGGAGATAATAACGCCACAAAAGTTGGTTGTTTCTTTTTTAAAACTTAGTTACATTACCTCCGCATCAAATATGTCTGTGAATGCTGAGTTAACAATAAGGACATTTGGAAATCACTCTACTTCATGAACTGGACTCGGTACCTTTCATTATCTCAGCAGTTTGCCGACTATGAACCCTAAATGGAAAGCAGAGATCCTCCACTCACACACAAAACGTCTGTAATTGCACATGCAGAGTAACCGTATTAAGAATGTGGTAACTTTCATCTTCCACCATAGATTTTTATTTGCGCTGAGCATCGGGAGAAATCCCAGTCTGCTCACTCCTGATTAAGAACTGGGTCACTCTGCTGACCAGTGAGGGTGGTCCAGCTCTACCATTAAGTACAGTGGTGTCTGCCGCCATTCCTGGGTGGCCACTGCAAGCGGCTTTAAAAGGACCTGCTGCAAAAACCCTGGACAGAAACTCTCCTCTAAGAAGACATTTAGGGTTCTGCACTCCCAGAAATGACATTAATGTTATAAAACGTGACATTTAAAACTGCCTGTGACAGACGAATATACATGCAGTTTAACCTAAATGGTAATATAGGAGCAGCAACATCAACAAACACAATCTGTGGAATAACCATGTGGCTATGATTAGAAATATGATAGGATACAAGATGTGGTAAGGGAAGATCAGCGATGGCCCCAGCGCTTCATTTTCAGTCTACAAGTTGTGACATTCGGAGGTAGACGGAGGGAGGGAAAGCATCGGACCGCTGGCTTTGTGGGACATCTGTGGCAGTAATTGCAGTCTTCATCTTTCCAGACTGTCTTGTCTGGTTCCAGAACCTCGCATGCCTTGATATTTTGTTGACAACAAATGAAAGGCTGGATGAGACATTTGAACTGAAGGAAAATATTGGTAGCGTAAACACAGTTAGCGGACAAGCCAGCTGCGGAACAACAACAGATGGCGATCGAAATGAAAAAGGTTGAAAAAAAAACGAGGCCGTTTCTGAGGGAAAGCTCGGCGTGGCGGAACGGTGATAAGGGAAAGGTGTTGGCGATAGATGTGCTGATCCAGGCGTTGGCGAGACCTCGAAGGGCTGGCGGCGCTCTGGCCCGCACCGCAGGACTCAGCAGGCTGTAAATGGAGTGTTCCGACATGCCTGCGGTGTGTCTTCAGAGACGGTGTCACCCGTGTGACACTCAGACGGCCGCAGTTTAACCCAGGAAAACACACACACACACACACACACTCGCACAAGCCAGCTATGTGAGAACAGATTTGTGTGTGTCTGAGAGCGCTGCGGTAAAACAGTGTGTATCCAGGAGATTCAGATTTAAACAAAGACCGGGCTGAGGACATGAGGTGAGCCGCATTAAGGTCAAAAAGGCAACACGGACGTGTGCGCCAAATCATTTTAATGAAGATAATAGCATTCGTTTTACAGTGCATATCAATAAAGGATGAAACATTAGTGTGCTGCCCTCAGAGTTTAAATATGCACAAGGCTTAGAAAAGGAGCCCGGACAACAAAATGTATCTGGTCTGGACTCTACATTTAGGTTCAACAGCATGCCATAAAGCAAACACAAACAAAAGTGATGCTCCATACTCCCCAGTAATGTTCTCACATCTCCCCATCAGCTACAGTACAATATCTAGGAAATATCAGTGAAAAAAGTATACAATCGTTTTGTTTTTCATTCACAGGGGTTATAAAAATAATCGTCTCTGTACACGTATTTAAAATGTCCAGCGTTTTGCATAATAGTTTGGTGGACTCGCAGCCTCTGGTCTTCCCCACTATAGGCCTGAAAACACAACACAAGGCAGAAACATCAGTTTCCTAGAAACCGACATCGGACACATTTAGCCGCTAATAAAAATCATCGCCGGGGTAATAGCTGTAAGAGTTGGGCTTCAAACAGGTCGTAGACAAACGTGAGGTGGAAAATGGGGCCCGCCTTTGCCCGCCTTGGTTTCCAGCGACCGTATTTCACTGCAGCTCCTGAAGCTTGGAGTTTCGGTTGCTGCGGCGATGGCCCGGCCTCTTCGGTTGCAAACGCGGCGGCAGTTTGGCTCTCAGATGTGCCTCCAGGCTGGCACACTGACACTGGGAGCTGTGGGCACCTCAACAGCCACAAGAAGGGGAACCGCAGACAACCTCGAACCAGACAGACTTTCTCCCTCTTCCAAACGGTGACGCAGACGCTCGTCGCCGCCCGCAACGTGTAAACTCACAACCCCAGTGACTCAATGGAACAGCGTTCCTCCACCAATCGCATTCCATGGCCTCCATTTCGCCTGGACGGACTATAAATAAGGGCGGAGGCTTCTATATTAAGTCACCGCTGGTGGTTATTTCTGTCACACGTCGCGGTTGTGCAGTCTTTGACAGATACCGCGGTTCTTTAAAACTGTGACAGGTTCTAACAGTTGAAAAAAATATATGGACCAAACATGACGCAGCATATCTGGGGTGTGTGTGAGTGTGTGCGTGTGTGTGTGTGTGTGTGCGTCTATGTCGGCCCTCACCTGAAAACACAGATCTTGCATCTGCATCTCGTACGCCACCTACGGGAGCACAAAAGCCAGGAATTACTTTAGAGAAGCAGCACATTAGTCTTGTAAAGACGTTAAATACCTCGATATTTGACTGGAACCAAAGACAACTATGTTTCCAGCTTGCAAAAGCTGTAAAGTTGTAGATGTACATGCCTTTTTTTTTCTAGTTTTGGACCGGATAAAGTCACCCTGATCATATGACATCAGTTCTGTTTTGGCCCGAAGACCAGCTCCCACTAGTGTTAATTTACTTGAGCCAATCAGTGAAATCCAGTTGGAATAATCATTTTTTTCTTCAATAAATTCAAACACGCACCAAAGTCATTAGCACTTCCGAGGCCGCCAATAATCATTATACAATTGATTGAGAGGACCGGCCGCCAACAAGTGCAGGTTTCTGAGTCATTTATAATAAGCGAAATAACTGTTGTAACATCTGGAAGGTCAGGTTGACACGCAGGTTCAGACAGAAATGTTGGGGTTCAAACAAACAGGATGATTTTAACCATAATAATGGCGGATTTTCCAGCGTTTATGGATAAAACATGTTGTGTTTGGCATTACTGAAATGTTTCAAGGGAGTCGTTTAAAGCGCACGTATGAGCTGCTGTAGCCGCGGAGATCGGGGTCTTCGCCATGCCAACACTTTATTACTTTGTAATGTACGTGTTGACGATACAGATGTAGAAGTGCAACTGCTGTATATGCACAACGGGTAAACATGTCACAGGAGAGCTATACAGTGAAACCAGCATGTGGTTCTGCTGTGAAATGTGTGGAGGGAACACAAAATATATCAAACTGCCGATCTGTGACTCCTATTCGCAGTGACAGCTGTATAATGCATGCTAGCACACAGATTTATGTCCAATCTACATGTTTATGTTCGTTCATTTGTACTCTTCTGAATGCGATTGCGGCGGCCATTTGTATCTGTTTAACAGCAAAAACACACTTCTTTCATCTTCTTCGCGGCATGCGCGGTTGTCCTAACATGGAAGTTTGTAGAATAACAGGAAATAGCTATGGATTATTTAGTCCAAAACAATACCATTGGCGCCAGGTCAGACACATCTGTTGTGATACTGGACGGGGGGGGGTGACGATGTCACGGCGCAAATTAAATTAAGGCCATTCCGGATTGGAACATGCAACACACACTCCATTCCTGACACGTCCACACTCACAATAAAAAGGCTGCACGGCCGTAATAAAAAAAAAAAAAAAAAAAAAAAAAAACGGGTTTTCCGTGAAACCGTGAAGAGGAAACAACGGTTCTGCGGAAACAGTGCTGACGTTGTACTCTGACAAATGCAATCGATCAAATTGGTCAATCACAGGATTTACAAGCCCCGTGGCCTTCGGCCCGTCCCAGACTCGAGCCAGAAATTGCTTTGTCACGTTCTGCGGCTGCTGAAGCCTCTTTTTTTTGGTTTTTCCCTGACAGTTTCTCTCTCTCTCTCTCTCGCTCTCTCTCTCTCTCTCTCTCGCTCTCCCTTCAGTGTGTGTGCCTCACGTCCTTTCACAACATGCTATTACTCACGCCATCGCTTCCAGCACCCCCCCCCACACCCAAGGGCAGTTAGGAAAATGTATGTTTATTTTGCAAGATACACATTTGGCAACACAATACCTCTCTAAAGGAACTTTTCAGGAAGGTTACATTTCCATGTGACAACAATTTTCCTGCGTGATCCTTTGTTTAACCAGAATTCTCCAGTTATGACGTCAGTGAAAGCTGTTTTTTTTACCAGTGCTTGGTTTTTGATTTGAGGCAAGGAACAGTTAATTAAAAGAATTCCCTATTCATTTGCGGTCTTTGGGTCATGGGACAACAGCAGGGTTGCCTCACTCGGGGTCGCTTTTCGTAAAAATCGACACTCGTTGTTTGTTTCTACCATCGGTTAAAATCTCGAGCCTTCATGGTGCTGTGGAAGGTCCACAATTCACAATTTTATTCCACATCAAGATAAATATGTTTAGCCAAGTCATTCCATGCGTGCGACTACTGTTGAGGGCATATTTGTCTTTGAAATTCAGGCCCGTTCCCACATGAGAGGTCCTATGGCTTTAAGGAAAAATGTTACTCCAGAGAGGTTTCATCGCTTAAAGCTCCAGAAAGATAAATTTGACAGCGCGCTCATGGACCTCAGCGAATTGAGGAATAGAAGCTGTCGGAGGTGAGATTTCATTCTGTGGTGATCCAGGCCAGGATAACGTGTTGTGTTGTAACTCCGCCAGACCACGGGGATTTACCTACTTTAGGAGAGAAAGAGCTTTCAAACAATGCCAGGAAAGTAAATTTTACATGTTGTTTTACGCCCCACGACACCCCCAGGGTTTATCCCAAATCGGAGATGTGGAAATATTTTAACATGTCAGCGGTTGTGCGCCATTTCAAACTTTTACAAGGACCATTTGGCTATTAATCTTCACTTAATAACAGATCCCACTTAGTTATCATCATGGAATGACATACGGTAATGAAGAGAGCTTGGCAAGTGAGGAAAAGGGATGGGAATTTAAACGCAGAGGTGCGATTTGTCACATGTAGTGTGGATTCGTGCTGACCAGATGTGCTACGGCGGCTGACGGCTCTTAATATGCGAGCAAACAGAGAGGATATCTATGCCAGCCAACCCTGAAACACGCAGCAAAACACCAAAAAAATTGCAATTTTTTTCTGGCCTTGCCATTTTTCTTTCTTGAAGATGAGGAATGAACCAGCTGACTCGTCCACTTTGCGTGGCTGTAGGTATACCTGAAACATGAACATGCACCCATTAGATGCGGTTCCCAAGTTGAGGAGGTTTTGCCTCTGGAAAGACCTCTGTTTTTCCGTGTTTGCGTGGCTCTTTTGTCGATTTGTTTACATAAATCGCGGCAGTCGAGCGCTCTCAGCCCTCGGACTTTGAGCGGCTTCCAGCAGCTGAAGTGAACTCCGAGTGTGCACGCTCTCTGAAGCCCCAGCGCATATTGAATTTAATTTACAGATTAAAAAAAAAAAAAGACTCCAGGAGGAGGAAATGAGCGTTGAACTCACTCTTGTCCTGCTCGGGAGGCTCCAGGATGTCACTGTCTGTGTCGCTGGGGATATGCCACGGCTGCCTGATCGCCTGTAACTGCTGGTAAAACTCATCCTGAGGTGAAAATGTGGAGAAAACACAGATGGAAATGAATCCCAGTTGATGCATGGCATCCAAACTACTGTAAATATAAAGAAATACGTGTTTAATCCAGTCGCACAATTGGAAGTGGGCTTTCAAACGGTCAAATTGAAACAGTTTTTAGGCCTCGCAACATAAAAAGACATGTCATACCTTATAATCCTTAACTTAATTATCTAAACAGGCCTCGTCTAGTGGCTTCAGCATGGGCCCAGATGGCTGCAAGAACTCCAGACTGTGTGCAAAGTGTGTTTTGGATAATCTCAAACGATGTCAGCTAGCATGAATGTCAAATAGTTGAGTGCTCAACATCTCTGCCCACTATTAATAAAGCCTTCAAAAAGGCCGTACATTTAACAGGTTTGCTGTTTTGTGAATCATGAAAGCAACATAAGGAAAAAAGGTCCCACTGAAAGCTCTCCTTTAATGCCAGACTCGTTTTTCCACAATCAAATGACAAACTACTGTACGGACCTCCGCGAGCGTGCACTAAACCTCACACGAAGTGTATTCCTGAGTGTGTGCACATGTGTGAGAGTGTGTGTTCTGGTCCTCTCACCCGTAATCCTTCTGTGTAAATGTTCCCATGTTCTACTGTTCAGCTTTACTTTAACATGTTTGACACTTACCGGCGTTAAACTACATTGTGTAGGTTAATTTAGAGGTCTAGAAATGTGCAGAATGATGTCCTTCATGATTAGCTCAGCTTAGCGTTGGGATAATGTGAGTATTTTTTCCCTGATTTGGTTGCACTTCGACAAAAAAAATCGACATTGAACCTAACTATGACATCTATGAGGGATTCTGCCCTGGTCTTACCTCAGACAGATAGGCACGTAAACTAGCACCGAGGCTGTCCATTGTGCTCAGTCCAGGCGGGGTGAGCAGCGGCCGTGGGTGTATGGGCTGACTCGTGGGTGTCACCGGGCGGCTCCGTGACCTCCTGAAGGTCACCTCTTTATGAGATCCCGAGTTAAAGGTGGAGCGTGTCAGTAAACTATTCGGGGTCAGGGGCCTGCTGGGCGTTCTGGGCGTCTGAGTCCTGCTCCCGGGGTTGCTGGGGGATTTAGTTCGACCCATGAAGAGAGAGGAGGATTTGGGGCTGAGCAAGGGGAGGCCCACGCCGCAGGGCTTGCCCGACAGGCTGCCCACCGGGGACTGGGGCCTCGAGAGCAGGCTGGTGAGAGGGAGCGTGTCAGGTAGCGTCCTGTGCCGCAGGGGGCTGTGGAGCAGGCTACTGTCGGGATTAGCGGTGCTCCGGGTGGTCAGCTTCCCTACTTCTGCCAGTTTGGCCAAATCCTTTTCTACCTCTGTTGGGGATAAAACAGGAAATAAGTCAAAATCCAGGCTTCAAGGTCAACAGAAAGGTGAATTCCTGTACTTTTAGATCAATTTCCTCATTCTTTCGACACAAAATCAAGATAAAGCCTGTAAGCTTTACATATTCAGATGAGTGTGATCATGTTCAAGTGGGAGAGACTGTTTGCTTTATCTATTCTGGGCAATGGTGACAACATTTACAGCCCCTGTAAATTGCGGTAAATCCAGCTTCCTCTGTCAGGAAATATTCCGGAGCGTGTGTGCCTCAAGTACAGCCCAGCGCGAACCATCCCTGAAAAAACACATTTGTTTGCCTCCCTGGTAGTCTCCAAACATTTCTGTTTAGCGAAAGAGCCATCCAGCCAACTTCAGCGATCAACAACTGCCTCATTTTTTCCATGTTTTATGCTTTTTGTTCGAGACTCTGGCAATCCGGAGTCAAACAAACTCGTCTGGGATTTATCATTTGAGCATAATTTCAGGGATGACTCACCAGAAATGAATATTTGTGGAAAACTGTATATGTGTGATGTTAAATAAATAACAAAAAGTAGACAAATACATCACTATCTCTTCAGAAAACAGGACAAAACTATTTTCCCCTCAGAAAAATGCAAGGCATAAACACCTAGAAGCGCTTTTCTGAAGTCTAGATTAAGGGTCCGACCAAGGCATTTTAATAGATGTATAATCTGTACAAGTTACATACCCAAATATTAGAAAGGAAAAGTAAAATGATGAAAATTATAGCTTATTGTTTCTGAAGGGTTGAGGATAATTATCTTGCAGGGTAGTTGCAGTTCTGACAGCAGACCCGTGGCTTTGGCAGAACTGCAGAAAGTAAGGTTGAAAACAATAAATAATCTTGTTTCTAAGGAAGGAAAGTATTTCTCGATGGCGTTGAAGTACTTCTAAATTTAAGCTCCACGTACGAAGATTTTTCCAGTCGATTCCTGTAACAGCCAGTGACTCGTGACTCATGTTTTTACTTTATTATAAACAGGATATGTTCGCTCGTAATCGGCCCTGATGGGCGATAAACACCACTTGTCTCTGTTGTGAAATCTTTCTCGCTTCTTTAAATGGTTACTCCAAGACCGACTTTACCGTATTCCGGTAGCTTTTTCCCCGACTTCCTAATATTAAAAGCAGACAATAAATAACCAAAAGCAGCTTGATGTTTATTTTCCACACATGGCGACTGACTGTCCTTCCTTAGGAGGTGAATTCTTTTTTTTTTTTATGCTGGTGTGGTTAAAGTGCAATTCATTACGGAGAAAATGAAGAGGGTTTCCATGCAGCCCACAGTCGACATGGTCAAAACAAGCTTCTGGGAGTGTTTGGAGAAGTTGGAAAGTTTATCCAATGAGTTTAGATGGAGGCGTGCTGGTGTTACCCGTTCATTACAGTGTTTGAGCTAAGCTTTTTAACAGCAGGCTACACACGCACATTTAAAATAGGGCAGCTCTATCTCTGGCAATTCCAGCCAAACTCTTTATAATACCAAGTATATGTCAGAACTCTCTGAAGATATTTAGTATTTCAAGTAAAAATACGGACAGAGGTGCACGTTACGTGTTAGAAAAGAATGAATATTGGCAGTCTGTACTTGAGAATAAATCAAAGCTATATCTGTAGTATTAAATATCAAAAAGTGTTAATAATCCAAAGGATTGGCATGGAGAGCCTGGAAAAATCCTTGAGCCCTGGTAACTGAGAGTCTGATCATATGTTTTTGGCTCTCAAGTGGGAAACTTTTCTAAGTCATTGGTGGCGGCTGAAGCTGTACTATTGAACATGGACGCGGCGAGCAGTTTGACACGTTTTACAAAATGGAAAAAAAAAAGGGGGGGTGTATTAGCAATGAAATAGCCATTTAAACACAACTCATTTGAAAGCCATCTTTTAAGTAAATCACATTGAATGATTCTATCAGGGCATCGATTTGTATGTTATTAAATTGTTCATTTTCCATTGCAAGGCAGTCGGTTTCACAGCCACATGATTGGTGAAACAATGTGAGATGAAAAGTGAGACCTTGGCTCCAAATGTGGAACGTATTAGCAGCTAATGAAGGCTTGAAAGAGTCGAATTAGCTTGTGGAACAGCTTCACAAATGCCTGCTGGGAACCCTTGGGCTAAAAGTATTAGTAACAGTGTGAAGCTAATAGAGATGAAGGCCTTCGAGAGGCCGCATTATTGACGCAAACAGACCCCCAGTAGTTTGCTTCATGCCGCTGGAGAGAGCCAGCGATGTGCAAACGCAGTGAGAAGATCTGGGGTTCCTTCCCAGGCTTTCGCCTGATTCCCACGTGGTGGGAATCTCCGAGTCACCCAGACATCAGATAAATTAGAGACAGACATAAAAATAAACCATTCTGAAAATGCAGCACAGATGCCATTCCCAGAGAAAAGTGAGACTTGGGATGAATTCCTGGAAAGTTCATCATTTTCTTATTCAGCCTTAACAGGAAAGAACTCCTCAGTGAAAGTGGTGCAGGCCTTTTCGCACGGAACCCTCGTGTGCTTTACCTTCCAAAGCTCCATTTGATCTGGCTTACCTGTTCTAATTATCAATAAAGGCTGACAAACACACACACATAGCGCACACAGACATGCAATGCCACACAGGAGTAATGCCTACCAGCGAGCTGTCTGCCCATGTTCTCCAGCTCTTTTGAAAAGAGGGGTCACCCAGGAGCAGGCCGGTCTGCCTGACAGAGCTCCCGCCTCTCACAGCCTTCAGATCAGTGTCCCAGACAGCCTGACGCTTGTTAGCGAGAACAGAGAGGAGAGAAAGTCACATTAGGCGGGGGGGACCCTTCAATTAGCGCTTTGTGTAATTTTCAGCTATAGCTGGAAATATTTGAGTTATATCTGCTGGGGGAAAAAAAAAAGAGGCAATTATTATTTTATGGGCTTTAGAAAAGCTCAAAAAAAAAAAGCCGCAGAAAGTGAAGATTAAAGCTCGCGGCCTGCAATGCACACACTGGGAGATAGAACGCCGCCGGTGGTTAACTCTCGGTAAATCTATAGGAGCTTGTAGTTTACGAACAACGGTCCCTTGGCAAGCTGCCTGACAGCAACGGACTTAAACTAGCAGTCGAGAAACGACCAAACGGGCGATTTGCACACAAAGTATATTGGAGAAAATGAAGTTCAGGAAGGCAGACCGGATCGCTTATACGGGCTGCATTGGCCTGGTTTCCTCATCCCTCTTCCAGCACAGCTGTATGATTTAGAATGGGCCCTGTCAGGCAGAGAATTGTTTCCAAGTCCTGTAACAGGAGCGCGCCAATCCTTAGATTTACCGCTTTGACGGGACACAAGTGGCTCAACGATCCCCGTCCACATGAGCTTCGAGCACAGGTGAGGAATATAATCTTTCGATTTTAAGTTTGGATTACCCCGGATAAGTTATGATACCCCTGATACTAGATCCCACGTCATGCGTTGTTGTTAATGAGACAGAAGTGCTGACACCAGGATCCTGGGAGATAGCATGAGGCGCCTTCCAACTCTCGCTCGAAGACGAGCCTTTGATCGAGCAGATACCGACCCTTTTCAACATTCTCGGAAAGATGAAAATAAACCCAAGCTGCTCTTCTGACAGGATTCCCAGGGTCCATGGCACTGATTTTTCTTCCCCTTTACATGCATAATGCCCTCTGTGGCGGCCGCACCACAAGCCAGTCCATAATTACAGCCCTCTTACTACTACAAGGCAAATTGAACATAACAACTGGATCCCCTCCCCAATTTTATTCTGCTCCCTTTGATGGTATCCCCCCAAATCCAAGAGAATGACATCATTCTGGCCTGCTCGGTCGCTCTGGGTTGTCTTAGCTTAGGCAAACAAGGCCACCAACAAATTTCTAAATCCATTCCTACGACACTGATGTTATTAATAGGTATGCCGTAATTCTGCTGGAAAACCAAGCTGAGGTTTCGCCCTGTTCTCCAGTCGTGTTTCATAAAACTAACCGATATTGCGTACGCGTCCCTTTTATCAGAAAGTCGAACAAATGCCTCTCTTTTAGCCTCAAGCTCTTTGGTCCACTAAAACTGTAATCATGACCATATATGCCGGAGACGGCAAAACCAGAGAGCAGGCTCGGGCAAACAAACAGGACCAAACAAACAAGACTGAAGCGTTCTGCAAGCAATTTAGAGCACATCAACAGATAAAACTGGCACGGTAACATATAAAAAAGTTGCTTTCCCAATAGCGTGTAGGCTGTTTACAGCATTTAATTGGGCCTATCGAGTCAAACCTTTCCACCTTTGAGTCAAAGAGGCAAACAGTTCTTTCCTAAGACTAGGAGACTGGATCCTGTAGAATCGAGGGAAAGACCTTGGAGAGGTCAGGAAAAGTCCCTCTGGTGATGCTTCTTCTTTGCCGCGCTAACAGAGGCTAAGCTCTCGACTAAATTGGTTCCACGTTGAGCGCAAGAAAGGATGATCGCTCAGACTCAAATATGCTATAACGTGCGTGCGCGCAGCTGCACGTGTGTGGTCAGGGGGTAATAGTTGCCGCAGTCTGGGGCTCGGTCCAAGGTTGCCCTCTACTATGCTTAAAGGACTGGGTTTGTGCGGATGCGCGGCAAAACTTAAGCGCACTCGCGGGTTTGCGAAGCATATTTGATACGCTTCTCTTCCCTCTTCTTATACACGAGATTAGGTCGACCTGATTTAATCCCGTCCTTTTGATACCGCGACGCCGCTGAAGAGTCTCCTTCAGCAAAGTGAGATGAGCGCGGGACGCGGAGTTCACTCTCTGGAAGATGGACTGGACCGTTGCCATGCGAATTTTCGCAAAACCCAGACTGCAGATCATCGGCTAATTACACTCCATGATGGAAACTTTCATCCGAAATGACCTGCTGTCTGAGTGACGAAGAGGAGATCTTGGCAGATGAGAGCTTGTTGGCACGGAAAACATGCTGCACATGTCAGATAAAGAGCGGCGAGCACTGTCGGACTTAGTTACTTTAGTTCTAATAAAACAACACATTTTTTCCTTTTTAGTGGTCGCCAGCTTTCCAAACATGCAAGGAAAGCCCGTGTTTATCAAACATTTATGATTACAATATTCAGCCAATCTCCTGAACTTTGATGAAATAACCCCAGACGCATTTTCCCTTTTTCCAAACAACGGCCTTGAAAGGACACAGGAGGTGGTTTTAAATGAGTTCCTCTTGTTTTGGATCACAGCACAATCACCTCATGCTCCCTCCCCAGCCCGCAAGCACAGGATATGGATGATAATACAGTTAAGACTAGTCAAACATCACAAGGAGAGTTTGTGTGATGAATTCATAAAACAGTGCAGTGTACAGCGGCATTCAGCATACTAAATCTTATCTTAGATGTCATTAATGGAATTAATTAACTTCTTTTTACACACACTAGATGTTTTCTACAGCATCTCACCTGAAATTCCATCGTACTGCCTGCATCCCGCATCACGCCACAGACCAAAATTCCAACATAAAACCCTTTCCCTCGGCACTCTTTACGAAGGTAGCGGCCATAAAGTCCAACTCGAGTTAAATTAAATGATTGAATCATAAAATTCAACACTTATAAAAGGAAATTATGCACTTTGGTGGAGCAGAAGAGCTGGCTTTCAGTTTAGGAAAGCACTTTCCTTTATGAGGCTATTATCACCTTCAGGAACTGGCAGAGGCAGGGGGTCTGCTGCATTAAGAATGATTACCATCAATCCTGTTTACTTTCTGACATTATAGATTTTACTGCCCGAACCAGGATGGAGTACATATATACAAGAGCTGGTGGGATGGGAAATTAGTGAGTAAATATCTACATACCAATCTCCACAGGAGTTTAAGCCATTGTGCTTATTTTCCCCCCAAATATGTAAAACTATTAAGTAGTTTTCCACACCATTTACTGATTGTAGCCTGAAGGCCCCTGAAGGACCAGTTAAACTAAAATCACAAATCTAACTTTTAAAGCACTTAAGCACACAAGTGGCGTTAGGGGATATATGGAATGTTGTATATGCGCCACCAAAATAAAATTTCTGTGTGGAAATTTAAATCACGGTTGTTATGAAATTGACCTTACTCATCTAGGCAGACGTTCTACTGGAAACAACTGGGGGGGACGCTTCAGAATGGCATTCCGCTCTCGCTGTTTCTGTAATTTTTCAGTAGTGGCTTGTGTATTTGGCCTAATCCAGCAGACTTCCGTCGACAGACTTTGATTCAGCGGGGCTCTCAGCCTCTGAAAGTCTGCTCCCAGTTAGTCTGGAGCCTCTCTGCATCTGCTCCACACACGGAGCACTGCCTTGGCTCTACCACCCTTTTTTTTCACCATAAAACCCCTTGTCTAACACTTAGATTGGGCAATTATAACAACAAAAAAAAAAAGCATCAGCCCTTTTTTTTTTTTGGGGGGGGCGGTAATTATACGAAGTCAGCGGCGTCAAAGCCGACTGCTTTATTAACAGCATGTGAGCGGCTGGCTGTGTCGGGGCCTGGTGCACCACATCGGGCCTCAATGGACCCCCCCAAAAAACCAGCGAGGTTATCACAAAAACATCTCGTAACTCAGTAACGTAAATATCCAATCGCATGTGCCAAAAACTATCCTTTTCTATTATTTCTTTTAACAGAGGTGCCCTAAAGATAGGTAAAATGAGATAGGTGGATTTCTTAATGCAGACGTCTGAAATGCCCGCTTGGTTCTTTTATTGAAAAAAATGCTTGGGGTGCTTTTTTTTTCTCCCTAAACTGCCAACAGCAGCTGAGAAGCAGAGACGCGGTAATTGATGGCTGTAAAATAATCGTAATTGTTTGCTGATGGCTGTCGGGAGGATACTTACAGAGGACGATACTTGAGATAAGGACTCGCATTCCTGCAACCGTCCCGGCAGTATGTCCACCCCAGGCAAAGGAGCTGCACAGAAGAAAGGATGGGGGTAGAGGGGAGAAAGGGGGGGGGGTATAAACAGAATAGACACATATCGTGTTGTAACATTGGAGCCACGTTGTGCAACGTACATGAGATGTCAGGGACGGCCTGCTCGGGTACGTGAGGTCGGCGCTCCTCCTCAGATCTGCTCTCTGATAGACTGTCTCCCTGCAACCTGGAGACAACACGCGACACGTAAACCGGCGTGCGCGGCGGCAGATCGCTCCCAGTCATCTTTTTAAGACAAGCTTACAGCGTGCTTCTGGGAACCCGAAAGCCAGATAAGAAAAATACAAGCATATCTCTGGTGTGATGAGGCCTGAGGGACGTATTCAGTGAGTTTATGTTGACTCCTAAGGGCCATACATTCCATTAACCCTGAAATCATTCACTTCTTTTGTCACCATGTGTTGAAGTATATATATTTTTCTATCAATTTGAGTGGAAACATGTCTGAGGGATTACGCCGTCTCCTAGATTTACAGACGCTCGGAGCAGGAAGGAGATCTGTGACTGAAAAGGCTTTTAGGGAGATGAGTGTTTTAGATGTGGCTTCACAGAAATTCTCCATCATCAGGGCAGAATTGAACGCAGGCCCGCAGGAAGCCGAGGTTCCCTCTGCGCGCTGTTGATATAAGCGGCTAAACGGCCTTCACGGAGATCCGCCGATGTCCGTGAAGTGCACCTCCGGCGAGCTCAGTCGCGCGCGCGGGGAGGCTCTGTGGCGGGAGCTCGTAGCCATGACTGAGTGCACGGAGGAGGAGAAGCCCATGCCGAACTGACCGCAGTCGAGGCCCGGGAGACAGAGACGGGCCCACAACACACAGGCCACATGGAATTCCACGCATCTATAAACCAGCCATGGGCCAGGGGAAGCAGCATCCTTCCAGTTTCCTGACCTGCTGTTGCCACTGCTCCGGAATCCCACGAGCAGAGCAGAGTAAACACGGCCACAAAAAGGCCTCCGATATTAAAGTAATAATAATATAATTAGCATTTACACCCCGTGCACTGCTGTAAATTAGGGGGGGGGGGTCTTAAATGTAGCAGCATATGGGAGCACGGCTGGAAATCATAAAGAGGTGAAAACTCGGCTCCTTCTGAGTTTTCACCTTCTTGCTGTGGGTGTGAAAGCAATCGTCACCTCTGCTTCCAGCGCTACGCCGTAAATTCAACAGGCTGGGTCTCATTCGGGGAGGAAGAGGACGGATGAAGTGCACGTGCTCTCAGTGACCCCCTTGGAGAGCCTCGAAAGCTTGTGCAATTCGCACAGCATAAAGTGTCAATTAGGATTACCCCTCACCGAATTATCTCCCCCCTCTGAATGGGGGTGGGGGGGGGGGTGTGCACGCACATGTTTTATTTGTGGACTCGTGATTATCTGCACGTGCACGCCTGAACTCCCGTTCAACTCATAATTGATGGACAATTTGTCTCCAGAAATGTACAAAAGGCAGACAAGGCAAGCAACACTTTTTCCAGCTAAATGAGCTGTTTATGGCCCAGTGAGCTGCCCAGAGATGACTGAGTGACCACGACTTCTTCACCAAAATAATAAAAAAAAAATAAGAAAATAAAAAAAATAAAAAAAACTTGGGAAGGATATTGTGGTCAGGTTAAAGAGGACAAAGGGAAAATCTGGACTGCTCCAAAAGGAAAGTGAAAGACAGAAGAAGAACAGATGTCTGGCATTTCACTCAGAAAAAAAAAAGAAAGAAAGAGAGGGAGAGAGAGAGAGAGAGAGCCAAAAAGCAGTCCCAGTTACAGATGGTAACCCAGTGACTCAAGGAAACCTAAAGGTATAAACTATCTTGAAAGTTCGACAACATCCTGCGGATCAAAGCTGATAAGCAGCGTGAATGAAAGAAAAGTGGGAAACAAACAAGCCCGGTACAGACGGGGCTCTGAAGGCATACAAGCGTCTGGCGTCTCATTGAGCCGATACCAGATTATCTGAGACTGGCATCGAGGTAAACTCCTGCCCACACCTGCCTCTGATCTCACACCCAAAGGTCTGAAACCTGGCCTCCATGCTCCCGCTGCGGGAGGGGAAACCTGCTGCGGAGCTGATAAAAGAATAACAGTGCACATGTACCAGCAGCGGGGGATGGAATCACTTTTTTTTTTTTTACTGTTTTTAAATCGTCCTGTTCTGAAGGGAGGCTGGAGGGACTGTATCTTCCATCTCCCCAGGAGGGCACCGAGGTGGATGAAGTAGGAGAGAGGATGTGAGGATGGCCTGGGCTCCCCGACTGAACTTTATGACCTCGTGACCCAGGAGCAGAAGACCTTGAGCTTCATGGTGACGACCCTGTGTCCCCAACCACTGCCGTCTAAGTCAACGGTGAAGAAACCATTGAGATTTTTCTGCGAAAGTGACCTTGATATTTCAACAGAACAGGCCCATATGCTGGTTTTTTTGACAATATCCCGGAGGGACTTGAGATTAATATCACTTTAGTCGCTTAAGATAAGGTAAATATCAAAGTAGAAAATGTCAGGCTGTTCCTCTGCAGCTGTGTTAGAACAGGCTGACTTCACCGACCCGTGTTGTGTAATAAAAAAAAAATAAAAAAAAAACACAAACTCTCTCCAAAAAAGGAGAAAGTGGAGACGTTTACCTGGCACACCTCGAGCAGATGTTGAGTGTAACTTTGGCCTGTGGCTCCGGCTGATAGGAGCTGCGCCCCTGGCTGAACTTGCAGCCGGATGGAGCCAAGCCCGTCACGCCCTCCATCCGCAGGTCATCAAGGTCCTCTGGCAGGGGCGGGAGGCCGGCGGGACGCAGAGGAAAGAGGAAGAAAGCAAAGGGGGAAAAAAAAAAGGGAGGGGTGTGGGGGGGCGGGTGGGAGGGGGGGGGGGCAGTCACCACGCTTGGCTCTGTCCATCATCAATTTAGAAGTAAAAGATCGGGCAACGGCAGGAACCGAAGCTGAGGCGGAAGTTCACCCTCCGCGTCTAACGGCGGTGGTGTCGGACGCGAACGCGGCTTCATTCGGAGATAAAGCCACGGACCTTTATCTTGTAACCTCTGTTTCACACAAAATCTGCCTTGTCTGAGAATTTACAGCTGTCCCCGTGATGAAATGCAAACCATATGGGGGAAATTAAGGTTTTGGACGTGATGCAAGAATACAGAGAGATGATGAACAACTATGCTACGGGACTGAATGTTCAGCATCGGCAGGGGGAGAAAAACAAAAAAAGAGAAGAAAAAAAAAAAACGCCTGACGTGTTACTGTAAAAGACAATGTAGTGGCATGGTGAGGAAAGCGACATAAATCAAAGAGACAATATTTCATAAAAAAAAATCTTTGTACTCATTGTTTTCCGCGCGAAAGCGGATAGTAGTGAGGATTCCCCCATGATAAGGATCAAAATGGAATGGATTTTTTAAAAACGAGTGAAGTAAAAGAGTGCCTGCTCAGTTTATGCTTTGCTCTGTGTGTGTCTGTCTGTGTGTGTGTGTGTGTGTGTGTGTGTGTGTGTGTGTGTGTGTGTGTGTGTGTCACATGAAACCAGCACTGATACTTAAAGATCGCGTTACCTCGCCCCTCTTTTGGGAGAAAAATATGGGCCTCACACCTTGAAATGGGAGAACGCATGACTAATCACCTGGATTAGATTAGATGACTCCTGCTCATGAGAAGCCTTCGCCTCCATCCATCAGCGTGGCACGGAGCCAGGGAGCCCTACCTCCTTTCTTCGGTGTCATGAAATCATACTTATATCATCCCATCCCAGACCCCCCATCGCCATTTCACAAACAGCACTTAAATTATCAGGCATCCTAAACATGTTACTGCCACGATTCCGTTTTTGAAACAGTCCAGAATTAACCTCCTAAAACCCGAGATCTTTTTTGATATACATTCTTAAATTATCTTCGCTAGTTAGGATTATTGGAACCTGATAAGTGTAAAGACTGATAATCATGTTTTAAAAATATTTTGAAACAAGTGGTTTTTGGGGACAATGATGTCCACATACAGGGACAATCAATCTAAATGTGTAATAATATAATGTTTATGGGTCCATGTGTGTGGACATTTGGCCCCGTACTAAGAATTAGCTGTGATATGATAGGTGACCCAAAATCTAAATACTACATACGCCAGGTCTTAGGAGGTCAAAGGCGAAGCTGTTCTTAATGTTGCTCCAGTGACACCCCCCTGACATTTAAAATACAAATACGCCATTTAGGTAAAGGGAAATATGAAGGACTGTGTCGTCAAACACTGTCAAAATTGTAGATCAGACGGGCGTTATGACACAACTGTTGGAGAAAGAGGACAGCTTGAGAGTTTCAAGGACAGAGCGTATCAGTGATGCCCTCCGGCGGGGCTATATTATATGTCCCATTCATCACGGCGCGCTACGGAGGCAGCGGGGACAGAGCGAGCCACCAGCGATTCAGGCACTCCTCCGATCGTGGGAAACCACTCGAGTTCAGGCCTCCGTCTTTATGGCTTCTCCCGTCATCCATTCACACTTCTGGCGACCGACTGAGACAGCGTGCCAGATTCTCCCTGGGTCATTCCCCGCGATACAAATCATTACATGACACTTTGGAAGCGCAGATAGCCGCAGCTTTCAGGAAAAACACCAGAAGAATAACAGCGAGGGCCTCGCAGCCCTGAAAGAGAACATGACCTCGACGCGCACAGCTGCTCGTCACCTTACCGCCTTTGTCTTGTTTCCTTCTGGCGGGATAAAATAACACGCTAATGGAGCGGGGGACCTCCGATTCTGACAGGGGAGAAAGCTAATCTTGAAGGTCACGTGGGGTAAAAAATCTGGAGCGCAGCTCATGCAGAAAACACATCAGGCCCAATCTGACGTCCGGCGGAGTAATTGGTTCAGTTTGCAGCGCCCGCGCATACACACATACACACACATGCACATACACACATACACACACACACACACACACAACAGCATCAATCTAACTTCATCTACGTGGGTTCTGTCTTCACACATTAGTGAAGTAACAAGTTCAACTCCACCCCCTCCACCCCCCCCCCCACCCCCACACACTTCCGGCAATGCACGGCTTTCTGACGTTCCCGAAATGTGGCGTGAAAGCGGCCAAATTGCTTCGTTTCAAAGGTTTCGGATCCCGTCCGAGCGTGGAATTCCACTTCGGCGTCATCTGCGTAACAGCGGTCTGAACCCCGGCCAAGTCGGCTTCTCCGAAAACCCAAAAGTGTTTGGGGGAAAGGAGAAGTGACGGTGTGTGTGTGTGTGTGTGTGTGGGTGGGGGGGGGAACAAGCATGCAGGCGCTTATCAGGGCGGCGTGGGCACACGTGTAAACCGGCTGACGGATGTTATGAATCCTCTCAGAAGGCCATAATAATCTGATTTATGGACTTATCAGGTTATTCATGCAATCATGTGAACAGTATCAGGCTTTATCGATCAGAACTTAGATTACAGATTAGTGTGCCCCCCCCCCCAATACCCTGATGTATGCTGATCTCACTTGTTTTGTTCTTTTCCATCCGTGTCGAGAATTTAAAAAAAAGAACAGAGACGTAGAGACGAATGACAACAAACACGGAGGACACACGCAGGTGGATCAGCCCCCCGCGTCGGGGCGGCTAACGCCAACAACGTAGGCGTCTTGTCAACACAGCGAGGCCGGATGTTTCTTGACGACGGGAAGTCGGACCCTTACACCATTAATTACACCGTAAACACACCCTTTTGGACTAGCGCGGGCCAGGCCCGATGATCCGACCGCTCCCGGTTATCAGTTATACCGTCAGACTTGTGGGTCTCATGTTTACGTTTACACGGGTTGACTTGACTCCTCGGTGTCTTCCTACTGTGTGAAACACACTTGAAACCCCACACACACGCACGCACGCACACACGCGCGCGCACACACACAATAGCACCCTTATACGTTTACAGTGCGTCTCCTGTGAGAGCAGTTTACCCTGAGACTGCTACAGCCTCCCAGGCTTCTGTCTAGACACAACAACTGTCTGTCCGCACTCGCCCGTTTGTCACGTTTCCACTCCCCGGGCACCGAGGCAGCCATGCGTGCCCCATACACCCCCCCCCCTTACACACACACACACACCGTCTACTAACCCTGATAAATAAAAGGGATGATGGGATGGAGCGAGGGTGGAGAAATGGAAACTATTTGAGCGATGCGAGCCCAACAAAGGCCCGGGCCCGGCGAGGAATTCGGCGCCGCAAATCGCTCTCCCCTCGCAGCAACGCCGGGAAGAGGGCGACGCAGCGTGCAGAGGAAAGCGTCGGCGTGAGTTTCACCCTCCTCGACTCCCCGCTTGATTTAATGGCCTTCGGAGGGAGACTGGCTGTCTCTTCTTCTGCCCCCTCAGATGCTAAAAACAGAGCAGAAGTCATAATTTGCTCGCGCGGCTTAATAGACACCTTCTCGGATGAAGCGCTGACAGACGTACGAGGCGCGCCGCCCCCACGTGTGAAGCGGGCGGTGGAGGTAGGTTGGGGGGGGGGGCAGGCGCACTCACACCTTTTCATCTCCTGCGCCGAACCAGAGGCGCTCCACGGCCCGCCGAGAACGCCTGCGCCTGGCGAAATAATTGAATTTTCCATTCTTTCACGAGCTGTGACGGCATCTCGCCGCGTAACTCCGGCCTCTAATTAATAGGCTGTAAGTGATAGATGCCTTGTTTGGCAGACACACACACAAACACACACACACACACACATGCATTCACTCACACGCACACACACACACACACACGTGTGAGCGACATGCAGATAAAAAGGGGCGCTGAGCCCTTAGAGGGATGCTGGCAGACCTCACACTTCTGCCCTCACACACACACACACACACACACACACACACACTACCAGCATTTGCTTTCCATTAGGCCCCAGACATCTTTGATGTGAGTCACAGTGTAGACGCAGTTGTTTAGCTTTGTAATAAAAACAATATTCCAACTTACATTTTATAATTGCGTCTCGGTTTCCAACACGTCCCCCCCCACCAACACCACCAGCCCCATCCCACCCCCCACCCTCCTTGTAGCTCCACAGCCTCTGTGAGGTCTTATCACCTCTTCAGGATCTACTAATAACCACAAAAACGACGGATTAGAGCGGAGCCACGCGCGTCCCCCCCCACCCACCCCGACCCCAACCCCCCTCGCTGGATTATGACACGGTTTTCATCTTCCAAGTCTCCTAACGATGTCTTGAATTAAGTTTTGAGCGCCGTTAAAAAAAAAAAAAAAAAAAAACAATTTCTCTCACACCCAAAACATGAATGTGTCTGAACAAGAAGGAGAACCTTGGCAGACGCGGTCGACGGAGAAACAAATCTGAAGCTGAAAACAAAAACAAACACGCGCGATGAGATAATGTGTTGTTTAAAAGTGAACAATCCCTCCCTTTGGCTTCCCCCCCCCGGCCCGCCCGCCCGCCTGCATCCCATTCACAGAGACGCCTGTTTGCGATAAAGACGCGGGAGAGGCGGCCGACAGGGGGCGCCAGCTCGACCTCTCCGTCCAAACCTACGGAGCAGCGCCGCCGCCGCCGCCGCCGCATCCGTCTGGGTAATCCCCTCAATTAATCTGGGTCGACGCGCGCAGGGGACTGCAATGGGAAACGCTCTGCGCGATGACGACTTCAGATTTATGGCGAAGTTTGATCCCAGCAGGCTACTTGCCTGTTGATAATTGCTTCCAGTAATACCTCTGTAACGCCACAGCAATTTGCCTCTTGATTAGGGGATCCATCTGCGCTGCGGAGGCTTTAACAGGCGTCAAATTGGGCGCAGTTAGACTTTTACTGGGACATTCCTTTCGCCCTCAGGCCCTCAAATCCTTTCGTGACGAGCCCATCCCCTCAAGTTTAATTTCAAGCGCAAGATGTAATGCCCAATCTACTCACGCCACTGGGAGCTCCGCCCCTTTTGTGTGTGTGTGTGTGTGTTTTTTTTGTCACTGTGTGACACATCTGATCAGTAGGAACGGTAACGTGCGTGCGTGCGCGTGTGTGTTGACTTAAGAGTTTGTTGGCCGGGTTGTTGCAGCCAATCCGAGCGGTTGCCTCAGGTAGCGGCGGGAAAAAAAAAAAAAAAAAAAAAGAAAGAAAGCGTGCGCGGGAGCTCTGGAGATGGCATTACTCGATTAAGTCGAATTGCACAAAAGCGCAACCACAGCCTCCGCCGAGGCCCGGCACGTTGAAAAATGCTAACTTTCCGACAACGTAAATATTCTTTCTTCGCCGAAATGTGTTTTCTGAAGTGAGGACGAACTTTGTGGGGCCTTTCACGTCGCAGTTTTGTCAAAGGAAGCCCGAGCGCCCATCAGGTACGCGCGGCAACAACCGCCACTGTTGTCGAAAAGCGCCGCTGCTCCCTTTTATTATCTCGCCACAGCCGCTGGCGTCGCCACATCTTCCCGACAGGAAGTGCCACATTTACTGCAAGAATTTCAATTAGGCCTCCCCTTAACGTCAAAAACAGAAGTGTCATTCATGGCCGCCGTAAATCTCCCAAGGCCGGCTTTGCTCTTTCACCGCAGAAAGTTATTTAGTGGGACCAAGTTCAAAGTTCAAGGCCCGCAAGAGCCGAAAACCAGACGCATGAATCACTCGGAAGCAGAGATCCGCTTCTGAAAGGAAACTCCGAGGGGCCAAGCCAGCGCGCTCGTGTGTTCTTCCTGATGGAGGAAGATGTAGCGTCCTGACAGGAGGAGGAGGGGGGGCCCACACACACACACACACACGCACACACACACACAGATGCTGTCAGTCACGCACCACATGCTTTCTTCTCCTCACTCTGACTGTCACGCAGCTTCCGATCCCGCCTGAGACAGGGAGGTTTGATCTCCGTCGCAGCGTTGTCGCTGTGTGATCGCTAACCCCGTTGACCCCACGCGCCTTCAAATCTACTTTAGCCAGACGTGACGCAGTGCGAGGGTTTGGCTCTCACCGTTTTCCCTGACTTTCCAGAAGAGCCGGAGCCATTTGTTTTCACGTGTTTCGTAATTGCGCATGATTAAGGGCAGGGCTAAATAAGAGAGAAGTTTCCGAAGAGCAGTTGGTAAATCGCTAATCTGATTTTAGCTCCTCTTTCAGACTATGAGCATGAGCAAATCAACATTAAGCCGTGCCTTTGCTTTTAATAATGATATTCGGTCTCAAATATCCTGGCCAACACTATTCTAAACCGCTCCAAAAGGGGTATTTTCCTCATAAGCTCTGTGATCCAGGTGCTGATAAAAATACACACTGCTATGAAAATCCTTCTGCTGGAAATGGACATGGGGATTAGTCACTCACTCTCTTTGTATCCTTTAAGCCTGCTTTTATAATGCGTCTCATTCTCACACTGGAGCTGTAATTGCTGCGCGGCAGGAGGATTCCAGCACTCCTTTCCTGCCTCCCAGTGGATATTTATGATATGAATGACGCTCATTCTGCCTCTGGGCTGGCCTCCCCTCCTTCCATAGGTCTGGAGATGACAAAGGACCGATCATATCTGCACCACGGGACAATTACTTTCATGTTTTCTCATGTTAATGAGCTGGTGTGGTGCTGAGACTGCATCTATAACACAGAGAAAATGGATGAAAATTATAACAGTTTTGCAGAGATCAGGAACTCTGATTAAGATTCTTTTTTCTCTGCAAAAATATTAGCACACATATTAATATGATGTTATAATGTTGTAATATGATGCGGGTTATCGATAAAAGTTTAGATGTAATGTCACATTCTAAACACTAGAGGTCCTCATAAACTAAAACGTTTTAACCCTGGGTCTGTGGCTCTTCTATGTGTGGGGCAAAACTTTGTAGAGTAAAACTGAATTTGAAGTTGTTTTTTTTTTTTACATTTACTATCATGGTAAATTATATTTATATAGAATAAAGAGCCACACATGTAACACAGGACTTGGACAATCCAGACAGAGTTGAGAATTGAATCTCAGTAGTTTAATCCAATCACAGGAGGCCTGATGGCGGAGAGGGGACTCTATCGCTGCTCTGGGCCCGTGAACAGATGTATTTATTAACCCTCATGCGGACGGTAACAAGGAAGCCCATTCTTCTGTAATCAAAGTATCGTTGCCATGCATTCGGTCATGGGAGCAGAATCCGGCGCGGTTGCGTCCGTCGGCCATATCATATATGCTGCCGTCAGTACGGAATCAACGTCAGACTCTCAAAACCGCATCTGCTCGGCCTGTTTCGACACAATGAAAAACATACGTGCGTGTCCATCCATCCATCATAATCAGGGGTCACAGGGGTTGCTGTAGCCCAATGCTCACCAGATGAGAGGCTCCAACACAGACAGGACAGTTCGCCATTACCGGACAAATTCACTAACATCTGCGGACGATTTAGAATCCATCGACCTGATGTTTGTAATATTTTTGGATTGAGAGTGGAAACCAGAAAACCCCTGAGCGTAGAAGCCCCTGAAACCCAAAGCCGCGAGGCAGCTGTACGGTGATGCAATTCGGCCTGAAACACATCTGGACGGAACTGTACGAGCAAAAGTACCTAGGAGCTCCATGGCATCGTCCTCGTCCTCCATCTCGTCCTCGGTGACAGAGGGGGCGGGGCTGTGGCCCGAGTCAAAGGAGTCCTGGGACAGCATGGCGGCTAAGAGCTTCTTGTGCTGCTGCTGCTGCTCCCTCAGCCCTCTGCTCTTTGTGTCCAATTTGAGGCTGGAGGAGGGGGGGGGGGGCGAGAGAGAGGATGGTGCTGAAGAGGAACTTTCACCACAGCCTTGAATCCACACAGGTTCAACATGAATTTAAATCAGCCCGTTTTCTAACCAGGAGACTCTAATAGTAATGGAAATGCTCTTTATTCTATCTTATTAGGGGGGCTTAAGCTGAAGTACTAAAGCCAAACGAAAGCAACACGATACGGCTTTTAAAATGCATGAGTTTTCTTCAGAGACAATGATTTAATATTCAGCACCATATAAGAAAAACAGCAAGAGAGCAGATGGGGGAAAAAAAAACAACTCATTCTCTTTTATTTCTTTTTCTGAAAAGCTATACTGTTGAAATTGCGTTGCCTTGCCTCCAGCATAGATTACTGTTGAATAATGGCCATATAATGTCTCCTTCCTACATAATTGAAGCCTCAGATATGTTTATGAAGGCCAACTACTGAGTTACCGCTATATTGGGGAAATTAATTTCCATATCCCACAGGCGGAAGGCGTGGATTGGAGGAGCGGAGGACTATTAATTTGATGATAATCTCAGTTTAATGGCTTCTATTTACAGTTAATGGGGGAGGGTCACCGAGTTGACACGGTTCTTTATGCTCTGCGTGGCACCGCTCTCGTAATTAAATGCGTCAGTGCGTCTTTGGGACCGGCGGTGGATGATGATGTTTGACTGGTTTTGTGTGGAACGAGGGGAAGTTCTCCACTCAAGTCCCATTCCGCCGGACAGGCTGTCAAAAGAAGTCATTTCTCCTCCTCTGACAAAGAGGTATCTGATTTCCCCCGCGACCCCTGGACTTATTTTCCCTGACCCTGTCACCGATCAGCCGCCAGCTTTACTTAAGGACCTCGGTGGCCGTGGGCGAGAAACGGAAGGATGGGTAAATGAGACGCGGAAGTCTCCGGCCTGTCAGTCTCTCCGGCGGATTTTTAATTAAATTAAGTTTTAGATGAATAACACATTAATATTTCGGTCGTCGGGCCTGCTCATCAGTTACGGTGTTTATGTGGGCCTCTTTGCATCAGAAGGGACAGACAGAAATAAACAGCAGCTCGAGCGGGCGACAAAAACAAAACCAGGAAAAAAAAACAAAAAAACGGATACTTCAGCTCGAGTCGCAGCCACGTTGTCGAAAAAACGGGACGTTTTTTTTCCAAATACCATGCCGAACGTTTCCCCCGGCCTGCAGCGAGCGCGCAGAAATGAGGTTAGCTTTAATTTGAAACTGGGTTGAAGCGGTATCGTGGCAAGCGTGTTTGATGGGGGCCTTTGAAATGGGATTATCAAGCCCATTCAGATGGGCATTCCTCGGGCAGCGCAGCCAGAATTCCACCTCCTAATTTTGCCAACAATAGCTTTGTGAGCACTCGGGAAGTTTCAAACTTTTCTTTTTTCTTTTTTTTTTTTATCTCCCTTTTATGATTAGCGCACGCACACGCTTGTACAGACAGCTCGAGATGACACGCTTGCGCGTGGGAGAGCAGCACCCACCTCCCGGCGGGGCTGTTGTCGCCGCTCCAGCACGCCTGGGTCTTCGCCCGAGGGACCGGCGGGTGCAGCATCTCGGCGGCCAGGGGGTCCGCGTCCTCCTCCTCCCGTCCGACCCACTGCCCGACCACCCGGGGGCGCATCACCGGGTTGTAGCCTCCCAAATTCTGAAAGGCAAAGGGAACACGTAGCGCGGACGGGAAGAGACCGGCACGGCCTCGGCCCGAGATGCGATGCGAGCGCACGTGACCGGACTCTTTCAGGATTTTATTCCCGCCGCACCGGAACGCGCCCAAAGCGAGGAGGCGTCTGCTCGTCTTTGATCGAATTCGGAATTTTAAAACATTATTGTCTCATGATGAGAGGAGGCGTTTGGTATTCGTTTCCCGTCCCGCCGCCGCTGGAGAAGGCGGAAAAAAAAAAAGAAAAAAGAAAAAAAAAAAACCCTCCGGGCTGGGAGCCAAGAACCTTGGACGGGTACTGCTGCACCAGGTTAAAAAAAAAAAAAAAAAAGAAGCCAAACCCTGTCAGAACATATGCCTCGTCTCTCGCGAGGCACCATCATTTCTAAATCTCCGACCTGGACGGCGGATCGGGGACGGAAATCCAACGCGCGCGCCGGAACGTCGGCCCCCTGCAGGCCGTCAGTTATCGGTTAAAGCGTGGCTTTGGTTTGATGGAGCGGCCGAGGGAGGTCCGGCGCTGCCGCCTACGCGTGAATTACGCCTGAATTTGCGCGTTTATTGGACGTGGGGGGGGGCTGAGGTCTACCTGGTCCAGCTCATCGGACACGGCGATGCCTGCGGAAAGGAGAGAGAGAGAGCGGCTTTAATCGCAAAAGAAAGGGGTAGTTCAAGATCGAAATTTGCATCCGAAGCGGGTCCAGGAGCTCCGTTTCCTGTTTGGATCCCCCAGTCGCGCTCGCAGTAGCGGTCTGCGGCTCGTTTCGGCGCCTTGCCCGAGGTGCTCTGCGATCCGACTCACTGCGCGACAGGCTCTCCAAGGCCTTCCCCAGCTTTTTGCTCTCCTGCAGGATGTGGTTGAGCTCGTCGAAGTCCCGGCTCTCCCTCCAGTCCCAGGACGGGTACTCCACCGACCGCGGCACTGGACACAGACACGGGCTCTTTAGGGCCTCATTTCTCAGCGCCTCACCCCCCCCCCCTTTCTGTCCGAAGCCGCAGCTGGACGCGCGTTTGTCCAATCAGGGATTTAGTGAATCGGAACACGCGGAATGGAAACACATGTAGGAAAGTAAACACGTCTCTTTCAGGGCCGAGGGCCTGGACGGCGACAGCGCCTGTCAGCCCCTTTGATGAAGACTCAAAAATAACTCGGGTGGAAGCAGGAAATGACCCACACACAGCACCGACAGCTCTCCTGTGATGGTAAATTCATCAGTCACATTAAATAGATCATTGGAGTTCAGTTCATCAATTTATCAATCACAATTAGGAGATCATTGGAATTCAGTTCAATTCATCAATCGCATTTAGGAGATCATTGGAATTCAGTTCATCAATTCATCAATCGCATTTAGGAGATCATTGGAATTCAGTTCATCAATCGCATTTAGGAGATCATTGGAATTCAGTTCATCAATTCATCAATCGCATTGAGGAGATCATTGGAATTCAGTTCATCAATTCATCAATCGCATTTAGGAGATCATTGGAATTCAGTTCATCAATTCATCAATCGTATTTAGGAGATCATTGGAATTCAGTTCATCAATTCATCAATCGCATTTAGGAGATCATTGGAATTCAGTCTTTTGGCCACGTTCGTGGAGCGAGCCTCCGCTGGAGTGCCGTTCTGTTTACGGATTCGCACATAAGTAAACAGAAATGGGAACATTTGACATTTTTCCCGCAACCTTGTTTACTCCGGCAGAGCTGCTCGGCATCGCAAACAGAGCCGGCGTCTCTGCGGAGAGCAGGGGGAGAAATATTTCAATACTTCCGGCGAGAGAAAAAAAAAGCGACGGTCGGTTCCGTGCCGTGGCAGCCCAGATTAGGATTAAGCGGGCGGGGCTTTGCGTCCGAGAGGCGGTCCTTTTAACCCTCCGAGTGTTCTTCCGACTTTTCTTGTGGCTGCAGAAAAAAACTGACGCAGAGCCTCCTGTCATGCCTCAGCGCCACGGCTGTTCATTACCAGGCTAAAAGAAAAAAAAAAAGGAAAAAAAAAGGCTCCGCATCAATTTTGCATTAACTTTGGAACTTTGCAAATGATCCATTTGTCGAGCAGGAAGCAGCCGAGTGAATCTGTTAAAAGTGGAACTTTATAATGAACTCATCAGTGGCACTTTAAGGGGCCCGGAGGAGGACGTCAGATTGTACAGTGTGACTAACTTTAATTAGATATCATTATATCTGTTTCAAACTGGAGATTGAAGCCAACAGAGCGTGTAATTGGGACACAATAGATACAAAAGGCATCAAAACTGGGTAGTGTTACATTCTAAAGAAGATTAAGTGTGTGTGTGTGGGGGCTTCTTGTACTACATAACCAATACCAAAATACTCTACAAGGTTGGGATTAGAATTGGGTTTTTTGTTCAGGTTCGGGTTAAGGATTTAGTTGAGGTTGAGGAAGGTGGAGTGGAAGACATACAAGGATAAGTGTGTGTGTGTGTGTGTGTATTTGTGTGTGTGTGTGTGTGTGTGTGTGTGTTTGCACTTGCTACATACTGAGTCCCAAAATCTTGCACTGAGAGGACATTTTATGGGAAGTGAGGACATTTTGGTGCTCCTGATATCTTCACAGGACTGTGTGAGGGTCAGGGCTAGGGTCACGAGGTTAGTTGGGATTCTAGGGGTAAGGGGGTGAGAATTACATTGTGTCTATGAAGGTCCTCACAAAGATAGAGCTGTGTGTGTGTGCACAGAACTTACAAGACTTGGACTCCGGCGACGGGGGAGAGATGCTTGAAACGGCCAAGTCGCTCTTGGATTTTTTGGGCTTCTTGGGGTGAATCTGCCACGGCTTCTCATAGTTGCTGTACTCCCTTCGGGGGTTTTTGCACTCTGCCGGGGAAAGACAGTCGCACATTCCTCTCAGAAGGCCCCCGCCGCGCGCGCACTCTCCAACATGCAAAGACGCGTTTTTACCAACCCGGGGAACTCTGTGCCCACAGTGCCGCAGAGCCAGAGAGAGCTCTCTGCAGCTTGCTGGGGCTGTCTTGCTTGGTCTGCAGGTGATCAATGAGAAAAGGAATTGGATGGTCTGGAGTCTCAGTTATCAGTTTGGTCATCAACTCCTACAGCAGGAGAGCAAAGCAGAGAGCTCTTCAATGAAACGGACGCAACCGACGACGCGAAAGAGCGCGGTGGAGTACCGGTTATCCATCACAAAGTAGGGAAAAGACAACATTACAAGTCGGGGCTTTCACATTCTTGCTTGTTTAATGAGAAAAGAGCTGGCCGAACATCACACGCAACGATAAATTAAAGTGATTGACGTCTGGAAAAACACAGACGAGGAAGCACTTCCCCCCCTCATTAGCCGTATTGTAACAGATTCAAACCAGTAGAAGGAGATCAAGTGCTGAGGTTAAAGGCCATTCATAAGTCTGCATACTAATTTCAACTGTGAAAATCACGCAAGCATGAAATTAAACCGGTCATTTCAGGAGTGATCACATCCGACATCTGTTCGGCCAAGCGACACCTTTTCAAAGAATGCAATGAAAAAAAATGCAACACAATCCCCCCCCCCCCTCCCTACACAAAAGCACAGTTTATTACAGGGGCTGAATAGGGACAGAATAGAGACCGAAAAACACTCGTTCACCAGTTTGAGTCTGTCCAGAAAGAGCCCGTACTGGACTGAACTGGGGAAAAAATGGCTCAATTCTTGTAAAGTTGACATTTGAGCTCATCGGGACTCTGTCACGCGTCTGCCCTTCGACGTGTATCCGCATTCCGCACGTGCGCATTGTTCAGGCGGAGAACTCCCCTCAGCTCGCCTCGGCTGCACTGCGTGTTCTCAGAAAGCCAATCAGCTAATTGGTCGGGTGGCGGGGAGGGTGGGATTCCTCCCTGGCAGCTCTGACACCATGTGAATGTATAAATAGGGGGTGTGCCCATTGTTTCTCCGGAGAATGCAGAGTCCAGGACTGGGAAAACCCTGCTCTCCCCCTCTCTCTCTCTCTCTCTCTCTCTCTGTCTCTCTCTACCTCTCTCTCTCATGGACTTGTGGGTAATTCTCTATTCATGGCTGGACACTGCATTTTTTTTTTTTTTTTTTTATTGTGCACCACCGCCAGCGCACTCTGATGTCCACGTGCACGAGCCGGGGACTGCAACGCGCGCCCGCGTCCTCCACATCTGCAGCCCCGGACCTGTGCAGCTCCTCTTGAGCGAGAGATCTCTGTGGCCTCTGGCAGGTTGTTTTGGTGGCCATAATTGACAATCTGTCACCAAGCCAAGAGGCAACCCGAACGTCCTTGGAAACTCACAAGGACTCTTTCCCCCCCCGGGGGAGCGAGGGGATGGGGGGGGGTGAAAGTCACACTCTCAACCGATCCTCAGTTCATCCCCAACAAACTCCTCTCACCGAAAGTGAAAAAGGTCGCGCAATAAACAGAAGGACCAGGGGGAGGTTTCGCCGCAGAGAGATGAGGAAACCACAACCCTCACTGGAGGTAAAAGGTTAAATGGCTAAATGGAGGTAATCCTGAGATAAAGGTCACAGATATATAGTATCAGAATGAATAAAGACACACATTCTCCTGCTGGTTTGATGCATTATTTCCCACTTAATAGCACCATGTTAGGGATCGGATTAAAGGGCTGCAGCAGGAGCAGAAATATTTGCAAAAACCTGTTTCACAACGAAGGTAGTTTTCAAAAACCCACAGCCTGACCCCTGTAATACCCCCCCCCTTCCCTTTTAACAGGAAGAAGCCTTGAGCAGGACCAGGGTCATATGAGGGGTTTGTGCAGGAGGAACACAACGATGGAGTTCCTCGTTAAATATCGTTAAAATTCTCAGAACTCTTCCCATTGAAGGCGTCGCTTGAAACTGGTTTGCGCCAGCCTTAAAGGCACATTTTAAGGGGACGCCTGCGCGCCCGTCCCGTGGGTTTGGTGACGCGAGCGTCATTAAACCGTTTGAGGATGCCACGGAACGGGTCCCAGGGGCCTCGAGTAATCGGAAATAACGGGGAACGCGGGAGAGGGGGCGATGTCATCGGGAGCCAACAGATAAGCAGAGCGCGCTTTCATCTACCCGGGCCCCCGGGTTCCCTCCCATCGCTGTAATCAAAGTTCAACAAGAGAAGACTTGGGTTTTTTTGTTTGTTGTGCAGGACATGCAGGAGCGGCGCCGCGTTAGTTAAGAGGAAGCGGGCGGCACATCAGACATCTTCTGGAATGTGGATATTTACATGGGTTTCTTAGATCAAACACACTGCGAAGACTGCTGATCTGAGAGGGGAAAAAAAAAAAAGAAAACTGCAGTGTTTAACAATCTCGGAAGGAGGAAAAAAAGAAGGGAAAAAAAAGCACCTCAGATTAAAAGAAATGGGCCAATTATGATGACCTTACAACTTGAGCTGAAGCTCATCTTCTCTGGTCCTGAAAGAATTGCCCCCAAAAATAAAAAGCTTCTTTAATATTTAACAGATCTCTTGAAGGAGCAGGGGCAGAGTTGAGTGATGCGCTGTAAAGCTATTCTTTGATCGCTGTGAGAGTCTATCAAAGCCGACCCTTTAAGGAGAGCCCGTCACTTCAAGTCGGTTTGGAGACAATAGTTTGATGATGGAGCGTCAGCGGAGAACATTGTCCTCTTTTTGGTGACACAAATCTTGCGGAAACGCTGAAACCAAAGAGTGAGCTGTTAAAGCCACGACTCCAACTAAAACTTGTGATCATCCGAGTCCTTCTGCACCTATGACTGCACGCACGCACACACACACACACACACACACACACAGACAAACACACACACACACACATTGTAAAATGAATAAAAACTGCCCTGTTTGTGAAAACACAGCTACTTGAGGAGCTGAATAAACAGAAGCTGATTGGTTCTGAGTCTTCCGCTCCACCACACCACCAACACGACTATCAATTAAGCTGCTTATCCATCAGCATGCTCGGACTCTAAGTGGACAAGATAACTTTATTAGCATGCAGCGCGGCCAGTGCACGCTCTCTCTCTCTCTCTCTCTCTCTCTGTCTTCCCTGGACACACACTAAATCTTCGTCACACTGGGCCTGGTAGCCGGATCCCTCGGTTATCCTTTACCCCCCCCCCTCGCCCCGCCACTTTCTGTACTCCCCAAGGACCGTCCCCGGCTTGAGGCTGCCTTTTCAGCTGCCTGTCTCGTAATTACTCTAACTGCTCCTGAAGGGCAGCCTTCACGTCGAAGCGCGCATGGCCAAACCCCCCCCACCCCACCGTCACGCCGAGCCATCAACCTCTGCCAAAAGCCGCCGTCGACCTCAAACCCGACCGGGGAGGAGGAGGAGGGGGGGGCGTCTGGGAAAAAACTGAAAACGTTTCTCTTTTTTTTTTTGATGAATGAACTGCTTAGTCACGACAAACGCGCTGAGGTAATGAACCTGCATTCATTACACTCGCCGGTTCCCCGCTTCTCATTCTTAAAGAAATTGCTTTGAAAGAAGGGGGCAAGTATAAATAAAACAAAACCAAAAAAAAAAAAAAAAAAACACGCGCTGATGAAACGACCGGCGCGGTTTTATTTTTTTCTCCCCCTGCCGCGCACGTGGGAGGCACGCCAATGACAAAGTAACCCTGTCAGACAGAAGCAATTCCAGCTGTGTTTGCAGATGTTATTAGGCCTCTGCCGCATTCTTCCCCGACGCATCGGCGGGACCTCTTTTCCTCGCGCTAAATTACCTGCGCGTTTCTGTTGGCGCGCATCCTGCGGCCCTGCGGTAACGGTCGCTAACGCGGGCCAGCTGCTCGACCGCCCGGCCCGACCGGGCGACCTCGCGGTGAGAAGACCGACACAGCGGCTGAGCGGGTTAAGCGGGACTTTTATCCCGTCTGAACGGGTTTCCAAACAAACGTTTCGGAGAGAGCGGCCCGCCACCTCGAGGGTTAACCACCGAAGCGAGTGAACTTTAACAACAGGAGGCGAAGTCGGCCTAGTCGATAATTAAATATCTCGATTTGGGCTTCAGCTAATGTTTGAAAGCTGTCGGGGAGGATGGCGACACCATTATATGGTGATTAAAAGTTAATTAGCACGAAAATAAGTGGAGGATTGGATGATTCGGGGCTATAAAGGGCAACGCACAACAGTGTGTTCTGATAAACTCCGTGGCTCCAATTAGGGTGGCCACTGGGTTGGTTATTAAAAAAAGCAGCTTGGTTTTCCAAAGATCTCTCACTTGCGTGTTGACTCAAATTGCCACGCTCGCAAAACAACATTTCATAAATCACAAGCCGCGGCTCATCGGAGGGAATAAAAGATCCCCCGCTCGCCATCACACAGACTAGTTAATGCTAAACAGAGTGATGGCTCTGAGGGGAGGGGGGGGGGTGTAATTACTAAGAGATATAAACTGCAATTACTGTTCCGCGGGATAAAGATGTTTAGTTTTCCGACCGCGCTCACCGCCTGATTTCTTCGGACTTCGTGACGCCTGAGCGAAGCCTCAAGGTAAGCGTCCACAGCGTAGCTGGGAGACTTTTTAAAGTCCGTGCGCCATAATCGTCATCGTAAAACCCATTAAAAACCCCATCACAACTCCAGTATTACCACCAACTCAGCACTTACTACCGCTATTATTGTTAATTAACTTAATAATTCACGCATAATTGCCTTAAACTCATCTGAAATACACAACAATGCACATCAATTGAATGTATTTTACTTCTTGGCAAGAGCTGCTAATAGGATCATTACTAACTATGCGGTGATGGTCGATTATTATTTGATAGACAAATTTCAATTGTCAATTGGTGTTCTGGAAAGGCTTTAACAATAAAAGCATGGGTGAGCAAACTAAACCTAGACGGGCTAACTGATTTGCCAGAGAAAGTGTTGGTTTTATTCAGCTTCAGAGAGCGGAGGCAAGATGACTGACAAATAACTGGTGAGTCGAGCTGGGGAGGTCGGGCGGAGGGGAGGAAGACGAGGGCTGGGGAAGCGAACGGAGAGGGGACAAGTGGAGCTGGGCTGAGCCGACTGCTGTTGCTCTTTCCTGCCGTTCGTTCTCCGGTCCCGGGGTCTGTCTCTGTCCACGGTGCTGAAGCACACCCGCCTGTTTAACATGCGGAGCGTGGCGCGGGAAAACCGGAGCATCAGCACTCTGGAAACATGTGTGCACGACGGTCAGCATCCCGGCCGGCCCAACGGCGTTCGGGGGGGGGGGGGTTCTTGGTTTCCAGGTTTCTCACACTTGCAATGGAAAAGCCAGAACACAAAAGATGAAGTCATGCCCCCCCCCCCCGCCCGCCTCTCTCTCTCTCACACACACACACACACACAGGTAGACGTGAAGGCAGCCCAGCAGCCTGTAATTTACAACTGCTCCAACTTCAGCAAAGTGAAAAACAGCTGAGAAACAGACACACGGAAAGAGAGAGGAGGAAGGGGAGGAGGAGGAGGAGGAGGAGGAGGCAGCTGCTGGTTCAGCACAAGCTTCAGATATGAAAAAGCAATGTCAGGAAGGCTGTGCTGTATGTTTAAATGAAGCAGTGTTGCACTATCTGATAAAACAAAAATGATTTTTAAACATTTTTTAAAACCATCGCGCGGGTGAGGAAGAGATAAAGGTGGGGGGGTGAGACTTTGCGCTCGTCCTGATATTGCAGATGTGCGCTCATCATCATCATCGGATTTTTTTTAAAGCACATTAACGCAGTCTGCAGCTGCAAATAAATACATTTCAATGAACGTAAACCCCCTCCGCTGCAGCCCAGAACTTCCGTCGAGTTGCGTTCAAGAGCACTCACCTGAAACAGAGGTCCGATTTTATTCCGTTCCAGATACGACTGAATTCTGGACTGTTGCGGAGACGCCATGAAGAAACTGCTGCGACTCTGGAGGAGGAGGAGGTGGGGAGGGAGGGGTGGGGGGTGTGGGAGGGGGGGTTAGGGTGAGGGGAGGGGGAGCTTTTAACCAGATGAAGCCATGAGGTGAGCCGGTGTCATTTGTCCTTCAGGAGGCGCCTCGGCGTGCGTAATGGCACCGCGGTGGGAGTGCGAGCAGGCGGCTCCGTGCCCGGCTCTCCTTCTGCAGGACTCAGCCCGGGACCATCCCCAATTTGCACACCCCCCACCCCCCACACACACCACCACCACCACCACCACCCCCCCCACACTGACGGTGGCGGCTGCTCGCCTATGGTAGCCAGCTCTGTGACAGAGATTACAAATCTTGCGCTCACTGGCTGCCAGCGGCGGTGGCGGGGCCGGGGGGCCACGCCCATTCCAACCACCCCCACCCACACACACACACACACACACCTCTCTCTCTCCTTTTTAGCGTCCACCTGAACCGAAACGCGCAAATGTGCACACGCCCAATCAGAGGTGAGCTCAGATGCAGCCCGTTCAGATCGTCACTGCAGCGACAGACAAAAAAAAAAAAAAAGTTCATTTATTCATTGTTTGTACTTATTTGTGAGCGACTGCAGGGAAACGCCAGTGTGGATTTAAGAGAAATAAGAATCAAGGTTGTGCAAAGTGAACACAACCTTGATTGTTGCCATGAGACACAAAAACAATTTAGAAGTCTTGTGTTTTTACAGGGGTGAAATATGTTCAAAGTCCTTTTGATGTCATCGGTTGGTCCCAAAAACTATTTATGGTGCTAAAATTACGCACATTTTTCAGATGTTTTCGTCTTTTCATCTCTGCCCCTTTTCATGCATCTGGAGTGTTGCCTCCTTTCTCATGGTTTAATTCACATAACTTGCTTTGCTTTGAATTGTGAGGGCATTCTAGATAAATGTCTTGAGAACCATTTATCATATCATACACAATGCTCATGGGCAGCTAATGTTTCTTTAAATACATAGATGTTTTAATACAGATAAATATTAAAGCAGAATTATAAAGAAAATGCAAAAGAAGACTAAAAGATGTCATTGATACAGTTTATTATCACTTGCTTTATTATCACTTGTGTGTTTGCATAGTAATATTCTAGCTGTCCGTCTAAGCTCAAATATCAAATAATAAGTGAATGAGACACTTCAATCCTGAGTATTGTTGATATAAAATAACAGATTAGCTCATAACTCTGCTTCCAATACCAACTTCATGTTAATATAAATGAACCACTGATGATGGGACATATGAGCACACTAAATGTATATATTTACAAAAAAAAGAAGCGGGGGGGGGGTCATTTACAAAACCATCAGACTAATTTGTTATGGAAAACTAAGAGAATCAATAAAGCTTGAAAACAAAAGTTGAAGAGAAGGCAGAAAAATGATTAATTATTTGGAACTCAGCTGCAAATCCAATTTGACTCCAATCTGTTTTTTCATCATGATTCATTAAAACAAAGAAATAAAACTAGTAATGTGACCAAGGTCACTGGTGAAGGGGTTAATTTTATTGCATTGTCTGGGTATAAATCTCATATATATTTTCTTTAATCTCTGAAGTCCCTATCTAAAAATGATATGAAAACACGGCACAAACATGTAAAACAAATCAAACACTGACAAAAACAACGTATTAAAAACACTATTTACGGCTCTTACGTTCTATTTACATTTCAGGGAGCTATGCCGGATGTCTAACACTGGACCCAGTCGTCATCTAATGGGATCATCCTCCGTGTTTACTGGGAGGGGAACGGGATTCTTGGAACTTGAAAGCTGCGTGTGACTCCTCCCCAAACGTCCTGGCTGCGGGGCACTACGGGTCGCCGTCTGGCGGCGGCGGCTGACACAACTTGTACAACCTGGAGGGGAGACGAATGATTTACGCGTCACTCTCAAAAATTGGACTTGAACGGCCGGTGCGCCACGTGACCGGCAGGAGACATCTTTCGCGGCGGTGGCGGCGGCCTCCGTGCTGCTCTCGGGCCGATCCGCGTCTCGGCACTAATCACCCCGCCGCTTAATTGTATTTGTCAATTTCGCTAAAAGGGCCACCCGTCACACCGAGGCCGATGTGTCAGCCAGACGACCGAGGTGCAGGGAGCTCCCCTCTAATGGAGCCGTCTCCCTGTCGGAGCGCGTCAGCGCGTGGACGAAGCTTTTCCGCGCGAGCAGCGGCGAGGACTTTCAGCAACACACCCCCGACGTCGCGGTTCGACGCCGCCGAATCTGAAACGCTCACGGAGGGAATCACGCGAACTTCCACCTTCGCCACCGACCGCGGTGCCTCGGCGGGATTCGATGGAAACACGGACGCTGGGAAGCGGGCCACGGAAGCCAGCTGTGGCGTTCTCATCTCAGATTGGGTTGCCGTCGTCGGCTCGCCGTCAACAGGAAGCGGCTGCGTTTTTTTTTTTTTTTTACCTTGGGACGGAGGACGGCGTGCGATCCCTCACTCCCAGATTCTTGGCCGAGTTCTGGACTCTCGCTCCCTGGAAGACATCGGCAATTCGTGACATCCCGGACCAGTTTGAAAAGAACACAGCGGTAAACTCAGGTGAGGGACGTAAAGGTTCCTGCTCGTATGCAAAATAAAAGAATTCACAGATAAATGACTTGGTACTTTTGCCCCCCCCCCCCCGAGGTTTTGTCGTCGCCATCTTGGCTGCAAGGCGGGCGCGGCGATGCGATGCGCGCCCGGCCAGAAAAACACACCACTGAATCAAAAATAGAGCATTAGCTGACCTCCCGCTCGCAGTTGTGCCGTCTACTAAAGCTCTGGCTGAGCTGGCAGAGTGGCGTCAGCACTTGTTCGGGCGTCGCGGCCATCCATCCTCGTGCTTCCACGCAGAGGATGTCCAAAACAAGACGGTAATTAAAGTGGATGAGACGGGTGAGAGACATCTGAGGGCCTAACTGCATTTGGAAGCATACTTGGAGTCCATCACCTTTGCGGCTTGTTTACAATAAACATCGGTTCGGTCATGCATGCGGAATGCCTGAATGCATTTTTCATCGCTCTTTTCTATAATTCACATTTTCACTTTTTGCATGAATTAATAACAACGGCGAAACCTTCGGGGCCCGCGTCAATGAAAGAGTGAGACTTCCAGCAGGGAGAGGGAGCTCATTTATAACACTGAAACCTTCCTAATGGACGCAGTACAAAAAAAAAAAAAACAAAACCTATAAAATGGAACTGGGCTTGGCTTCGTGGGGAGTAAATATGGAAAAAAATAAATAAATAAAAAACCGTTTGATGTCGTTCTGATTCAAACATTACAACACTCGGTCAACACAGATTTGTTGGTGATGGACTTGTTTTCTCATCGTTGGAGGAAATAAAAGAAAGTCTCTGTTGTATTCAGTTATCTTTTGAAGTCTGGGAGCAAGGACACACACACACACGCGCACACACACACACGCAGAGGGTCAGTGATGTAAGAGAACAATAAAAATCTAAAGACACATGTAGAAAATCAGACCGCCTGCCTGTGCTTACATCCCATTTCTACAATCTTGCACCGTATCATCCACAAGAGGTTGCCTGTAGTCACAGTAGCACTCAAGGTCACACGGTGCATCCCTCTGGCTCGTAGCCCAGCGCTCTGACGCTACTAAAATGTCTTTTCTCCCACAGGATCTCAGCCTTGACCATCAACCTCCCCTCTGGCCGCAAACAGCAATTTAACCGCCACTCAGAACTCCTGAAGAGCGGAGAGTCCGAGGTAAGGGGGCCAGGGTCTCTTCCGAGCTGCAGCCTTCCGTGTATGCGTGGGGGGGGGGCGGCTGAAAACGCGTCCGCGGCGCGGAAGGTAGAGTGGAAATTCTCTCCCTTGACCCCGTGCAGATGCACCGACCGCGGATCCTCAGCCAATCTGCTTGGTTTTCGCGTTTCCATTTCCCTTTTTTTTATTTATTTTTTTTTTCATTCCTCCCATTTGGCCGGATTCACATTCAGTTGGCTGCGAATGCATATCTAATGAGACTGAAATGGGAGAGTGTGTGAAACAGGGAAGGAAGGCGCAGAGGCAATATTCTTTTCATCGCACTCACGTTAGCTGCCTTTACGAATGATTTCAATTATCCGGTTCTTCCGGAAACGCCGTTTAAGAGATGTCCCGATTCTAACGGTCGGAAGCCTTGCTGACTTCATCAACTGGCGGTTTAACTAATGGCTGCAGATGTCGGCGGTGTAACAACATGACAAGACAGGATTAGCCCCCGCAACATCCTCCAGCAAACGCCACAGCCCCTCGGGACTCGGTTTATCCGCCGCTCCAGCCCGTCTTCGGAGGAAGAGAAGCTGTTAAATACGACTGCGGGTACCTGTTTCCTCATGACATCAGTGGCCTGCATGATGCAGCGAGGCGGCAGCCCGTGGTTCCGGGCCAACAGGATGGCCTGCTCCAGTGTCACGCTGAGGGTGCAGCTGTGGAAAGAGAGAGGGGGGGGGGAGAAGGAAAAAAAGAAACTAAGGTCACGCTCCCTCTGCACGCTGTTCTAATTTAAGCAGAGGATGTTGCTGAATCATCTTTAGTGGGAAAATGAAGTGATTTGTGGTTGGTACATGGAGTGAAAACAGTTACGGGACTGTCAGACATTAATCTTCCGGATTCACAGATGTTGCGCAGCGAGGATTTGGCGGAGGATAAGCCTGTCTGCGAGCTTGCCTGCTAATCAAGTGTCTTTAAAGGGTGGGGGGGGGGTGATGTTGTCGAGTGAAATGCCAAAAGTTAGTCGGTTTTCCTCGATGGCCCGTCGCTCGTTGCCTCGTTGCGCTTGCAGCTCAAATGCCGCTCGCCTCCACCCAAACCGCAGAGCGAAGGCCAACCCCCCCCCAAACGGCAGGGGTTTCGGTTACTTGTCGCGACTTCCCGGTGGACGGCTGCCATTGCGGAGGAGGGACGAGGTCCAAGGACGAGTCGGCCCCCGTCCTCCGGTGGCCCGGCGAGACGTCCTCCCGCTCCTGGAAGTGTGTGATGTGTGCGAAATGAGCGCCGGTGCGAGTCCAAAGTGATCAGACCACCGCCTTAAGAAAAAAGCCAGCGACAGCTGTCGGGGGGGGCGCGGGTGACCTTTGCACGATAACAAGCTGTACTGGCACATCGATCCACGCCCATTCGGCCGTAAATTGAACTGTCCGATGCTGCCAGGCTTGGTTTTCACTGAGTAAGTCTGCCCTGGGGGGGGGGGTTGTGTCCCCGGGCAAAGCTGTTTTGTTGGAGTGTCGCCTCTCGTGGAAGCGGTGGACGCCAAACTGTGACGAGAAGGTTCTCGCTGAGGGATTTATTACTGCGAGCTCGGATTTCAAAGTCCCCTTGGGTTGCGGCCACAAGAGCTTTATGTCGCTGTAACATGACGGGATGAAGGCAACGCGTCTCGGCAATTATTCCGCGGCGCGAGGAAAGAGATATCCGAAATTGTCCTTTTGTGGGCCGCCGCGGAGTCTTTAACGCGCGCCGGTTGGAGGTAGTGGTGGAAAAAGTCTCGCGCGGATCTTTAAATATCTGTTTAGCTGGAGCGGGATGAAGAGACGGCACGGGATGACAGCGCGCGCGCCGTGATTTTCCTTGTTCATTAGAGCTTTGGAGATACTTTGAGGTGCTTTATACCCATCTGTTTCATGTTGTCCCAGCCCATAACCCATTTCTCCCTCCTCGGGAGCCAAGACGGAACAAGGCAGCCGCAAATAAAAAAAAAAAGAAGGAAGGAGCCCATATATACAGAGGGAAAAATGCCGAAAAACTACCAACTTTAATGTCATGGTAATGAATGCCACAGAGGCGAAAATAGTCCGGGACAGAGTTTTATGGAATATGGATGAGACTGTATTTATTCTTTCAGCTTAACTTTTTTATTTTACAGTCCGACCGACTCTCTTTTTGACCTCTTTAAGAGCTTTTGGTGGACCTGGAGATGAGCCTGACTGCAGATGCTCCAGAATATCTCCTCATTATTAAAACTCATCCCTCAAGTCAGCTAAACCTGATAAATACTGGATCACATCATTAATCTACATGCTGGAATTTATAATATTCCCATTTTACCCCAGCCAGGCTCACTATTGAGCATGTATATTTATAAACACTGTGTCCTTTTGAAGGTTTAAATGTTTGACATCATGAATTGGAATCAGCCAAATGTATATATTTACTAAATCGAAGCGAATAGCATGTATTGTTGGGGATCTCAAACACACAGTTATTCCAGAGACAGGAGATTTCTTTTAGAGGTCGGGCAACCAGTCGGCTCCATCCACGGCGCTTTATCGAGCCATCGCTCACGTCCGGCGTGCGCGTGCGACCGGGACGTGGCGATATTGAAACTCGCGGGGTAAAAAGGGCACCAGAGGGAGATGGGTGGGCTGGTCGGGAGGGGGGAGGAAGGAGCAGATTTATTGGAGATGAGAAATGGAAGCTGGAACTGGGGATCAGTGGTGACAAATGGTCAGGATATTTGTGTCCTCGATGGATGGATGGAGTCCTCAGGAGTAGGTGAAATAGGGAACCATATATAGAGTTAAATAATACATAGAAATAATGACCTGTCTCCTTTCAAGTCCCAAATGTGCCCAGAGATACAATGGGCCCCGTTAATTATAATACCCAGTTACTAATTAGTGCAGATAAGTGTGTATTAATAGAAAATCCCCTCAGTGACGAGTTCAGGGAGAAACAGAATCAAGATGAAGATAAGAGGAGGTTCAGGAAAACAGTGAGGACGAAAAAAAAACAGCGAAGGTGAAGGAATGCGAGAGCCGCGAACAGGGAAAGCGACTCTGGGAAACATCTGTCAAGAGGCAGAATGCGGTAGGCACACACTCACCGGTGAACGCCGCTGTTGCACATCACGACGTGCGTGGCCCCCAGACGGGCGCAGAGCTCGGACGCCACCGAGAGCAGCCCGACACCAGAAGCGCCGCAGGCGGTGTACTGACAGGCGGCGGTGCGGCGACAGCTGATAAAACTCTCCATCAGGCGGTAGAGCTCCTCCAGAGGGTTGAGAGGACGCATCAACTGGACAGAGAGAGAGAGTCGCGAAGAGTCAGGTGGGTGTTTGCCAGTAGAGGATGGAAACATCCCTCTTCACCTTATCTAATTTCAGACATGACTGGAGAATTAATATTTGAGATATTTAAGATATTGTTATATTAAAGAAATAAGAAGGGGCCCAGAACGGAGACCTGTGGAACCCCAGCCAGAAAACTCTGATCATTAAGAGACTCAGGAAATCTATTAAATATCTCTTCATGTAAGTTAAATGTCTGTGTGGTGCTTTCTACTATTGAGCCCATTCTACTTGCTAATATTTAACATTTTTGAATATTCAATTTCTACAGAAGTGGAGATTTATCAGGAGCATTTATTGGTGTTTTAATGTTTTAGCAGATGAATCGCTTGTCCGCACAAAAGATATTTTCGTAAAACAACACGGATGCGGCACATCCTTCCACATTTCTTGACGTCAACTATGATGTCATCGACACATCCTGAGCCGCAGAGCTATTCTTACCTTATCGATGAGGGCGGCCTTGGGGGCAGAGCCGGCTGGCATGTTGGACTGGTCCAGGTAAAAAGCCCTGTTGGGAAAAAAACAAAAACAGAGATAAATGTGAATCCGGACAAAACAAAAAACAAAAAAAAAACACGTCACTGTGTCCCTTTCCCAGCACTGATGGGTCATCGGGAGCACCGCTGCCTTTTCTGGGAAAAGTAGGCCACCTGCTCATTATGGAGCTCCACCATCTGACTATCAATCATGAAAGTAAGTTGCGCACAGCTCAGCAGACTAAGCATCTCTTGTTCTGGGCGTCGCTCCAAATGCTTCATTCATTCACGGACCCCGGTCAATTTGTGTTAGTTCCCCTTTCTGCGCGCTGGAGGCAGCAATGGACCGGCGTCTCGGTGCACCCGGGAGTCTGTCAGAGTGCTGCCGGTGCAAGCTCAGCAGTCTGCGGCTCCATCCAATCTAATCCGCCCGTGCGCTAAAAATAGACACACATCCCACCATATCAGACCCGCCCGTGATAAAATCACATGCTCCGTTACTTAAGGCCGGGGGAAATAATGATCCGCGGCGTCCGCTCATCTGTCTGCCGGCCTTTTCTTGAATGGTGATTGGAAAATTCTCTTTCACATGCAAACTGGAGGGAAGTTGCCTAAAAAGCTGAAGCGGGACTCATTGATCTGCCTCTAACAGGCCGAGGAGACATTCTTTACGGCCGTGGTATTTCTGCCTGACACAATATTAATTATAATAATCAATCAAAGCGGCCGCAACATCCATAATTCAAGATTTTACAGTGATTATAAACTGGGTGTGTTCAAATAAAGCTACTGAGAATGTAGACAAATCGAATTAATTCACATGCTGGCCTGGTGTGCAGCTGCTTATGCAGTTTTAGGTCACAAGAGCATCAGCGGTTTCATCAGGGAAGTCCAGACCGTCCTCCTCCCAGTTGCTCCAAAGATAGATGGAATCCATCGAGCGTATCCTGGGTCTGCCCTGGGGTCCACTCCGGTTGGAGGGAGGGGGGGCACGCAGGAGAGTGTCTGACCTGATTCCCAAACCTGCTCGTGTACTCGACATATTTCATTTCCCTTGTATCTCGTTCACAGATGACATCCTGCACTCTCTAAACTGCCCACTGACACCATCAGTTGCTGCAAGTTTCCGGTCTTCATCCATCCTTTAACCTTGTAGTCTGGGTTTTTTAGGTGTTGACACGAAGCTAACGGCCCACGTAATTGATTCAGCATGTCCACATTAGTCAACCGGATTCAGGGCTTACACTCCACAGAGCCGCACACACACCAAAATAGTGGCCAAACTAATCCCTGCCGCGGACTGATGGAGCATAAATATTTGTTCATATTTATCTGTGTTAGAGCGATAAAGCAAATTGATCAATTTCAGCCAACTGGAATCTCTGGAATTCCTCCGGGAATAGCTCCAACTTTGACTCTTGCCATAGGTATGGTCTGTTATCAGTCCCTTTAAACTGCAAACCAACCCTCTTCTGTCTTCCTTATCGGAAATTTAATTATCTCAAAGCCCTCTAATAGACCCGGTTTCCGTACTTCTCAACTTGACCTAATCTGCGCGCTTTTGTTTATCTCTCTAACCAAATAAAAGACTCCCATCCTGCCCTCCTACAGAAGGTCATAATACCCGCCGATTATCTCATCCATTGGCTGCAGGTCTAAAAATACAGCCAACCGCAGCTCGACGAACAGGGCCAACTCTCCTGGAGGTCTCTGATGGCAAAATAATAGGCGTCAGGCTACAAGTGATGTGTGGTTTAAAGACGACCTGCCTCACATCACAGCTGTGTCAGAAGTCTGGAAGCTAAGCTCCGTAAAAACATATATTATAGATGAAAAATTAAAGTTCCAGGCCCACACACAGTGAGCAGACGTGACTCCAGCACAGCACCTATGTGTGAGGTTTAAACACACCATATATCTTCTATTTTTCATGAGTAATTCCAAGATTCTGATGGAATCCACTGTACCCTCTTCAATATTAAATTAGAATCGCTTTCAGTCTAAATGGTGAAAAATGATGTGTTCTTGGACAACTCCGCTTTTCTCTTTCCCGCGTTCCGTGCTCTGGCTTGCTCCGAACGGAAACTCTGAACTCGACCTCAAACCACACACACTCGGCAAACACATACACACATACACACCTGCTTCCATGTGTTTCACGAGGATGTAATTGAGAATCTAACTGCAGGCGATGCGTAGATGTAGTTGGTTTTATTATATGGGTCTGCTGAGGGCACTTGGTTCTCTTTGTTTTCTGTTTCCTACATGACAATAGGACGCCGGGGACTCTTTACGGCATGGCAGCTTGTAGTCAGCTGCAACATCAAAAGACGAGAGGCGGCTTGTGGATCGGCACGTTGGCATGACTTCCGCCGTTCGCGGCGTTTTAAAATAAACGGACCCGGAATTCTCCTGGATACAAGGACATGTGACCCGCTGGAGTCACGTTTGCATGCTGGCGCAACGGTGGCTGACCAAGGCTGCCCCGGTGAGTGACATTATTGTGTTTCCTTCAAACCTCTGCAGCATGCAGCTGCTGCTTAAAGGGGCCAGTTTAGGGTCCTGAGAGGCCCCCTACACACAATGGTACCGCTGCAATGACAAGAGGAGTGAAATTCTTGTCTCACTTTCAGAATTTCAGAACAACTCACCAACGGCAACTTAAATATGCGCCTGAAGACGCATCATTTCACCCTTAAAGTAAATAGTTCTGGTCTCTGAGGTCACAAGTGCAGCCCCTGAAACTAAGAGACAACTTGAATAGAACTTGAAATATTCTTTTCTGCTGAGTCAATTTGGATCAAAGTCAGTAGGTTTAATAATCAGCTAAGACGTGAGGTTCTGTCACCATGAGGCTTTTTAACTGCTAGAATGTGAGAGAAAGGCGGAATAAAAGCGGCGTTTACGATGCCCAGCCCTCTCGGCGGTTTATGAGCAAGGGCTCAGCGCGCACTAACTGGAGCAGAGCGAGACAGCATCAGCCTCCTCAGTGCTCTGGTGACTCGAGGCTCCCAGCACTGGTGCCGATGACTGCACCATTTTCGTGCTTTAACTAACGCGCAGTAACAGCTCAATTCTGTACTTTAAGAAACGATCATATTGATCCAGCCTCCCCTGTAGCAGGCGAACATTCAATTTTGAGGCCTCGTGATGAAGAAACGGTTAAATTTGGGCTACAAAAGAAGGAGCGGTGCTGCAGTGGAACACATGTTAAAGATAAATGTGCTGCGGCGCCTGCTGCTGTGTCAGTTATAACTCGCCCCAGGGAGGAGCAAAATCACACCAGCTACACAAATGCACTGCTTGCGTGTAACTCAAAGTGATAGTTTAATATCTCTTTTGAAGCATGGATGCTGCAGGTGTCCTTGGAGGGAACATTTATGCAAAGCTGGCCGTCGTTTGGTTTTACTCGCATGTTTGATGACACGCCGGATTGCGCAAAGGTCGAGCAAAGCGCAACCTTTGTGAGCAGGTAGGGCCATAAATCACGGATTTGCGCGGAACCACATAAACAGTAAAAGGTTTACAATTAGAGAAAGGACAGGTCTCCGGGAAACAGAGACAAATGGAGCGAAGCGGCTCGTGCATTTGTACTTAAACAAGACTTTAAGCTCCGCGGAGGCGCGATCAATCCACAGCACAGAATGCTGTGAAACAATCTAAACGATTTGCTGGAAGGCGGCGTACATTTAAACACGTTCCCTTTCTCCCAGCTATAATGATATGCTTGTCAGGCTGGGCAGGATTTTAATATCCACATAAATCAAGCTGTTCTGTCAAAGGTAGGGTGATATGTGGAAATTTCGCCGCCCTGTCACACAGGCGCTGCGTGCAAATCATCCTAATTAAAGAGGAAAACCGTAGACGCGCGGGCCTCTGCTACACAAGGTATTGATTTTTGATGCCTCGTAGTTGCAGCGCGACCGTTAAAAAAGCAACACGGACGAGGCCCGGGTAAAACTCGCCGGCAGAAAACTGGATTTTCCTTGTTTCTTCGCAGGGCTGCGAGCACCGTGACACTACGAATCAATAGACGAGCGCAGCTCCCGTCAATGAGCGCGGAATCAGAATCCACGAGCCTGCAATAATCTGCACCTCTGAATAAAACATTGCCGCACTGTTCTGCTTCTCCTCTCGCGTGGCCCTCCGCGCACTCACAGCATCCCCAGCCCCCCTGTCCAGCTAAGAACAGGATATTCCCGCTTTAATTTCCCCCTCTAGCAGTCTCAGTCGGGGTAACTGTGCCTTATTGCGTCAGTCTTTAGGATATTACCTCATTCCATTTGAGGCCAAACTTTTCAAGGTTTTCCAAACCTCTCCCAGGTAAAAGCACACGTCAACACAGATGGTTTGTGAAAGTTTGAATGGGGGGTCGGGGGGGTCGGGGTACAGCGACTCCCGCTGCACCAGGCATGGGCTCAGATTGTGTCTTAAAGGTTAAAATGACCTCATCTGGGCCAGTGATCTGAAATGACAGCCTCCAGAGACAAAGGGGCTGAGATACCTTAGATGAAAGCTACAGATGTGCAATTGAACACTGCTGGTGAGGAGAAATGAACCGAAGCCCGAGAATCGTTTCCCCCTTTAGAAAAACCCTCAACAGCTTAAAGGGTCCGGGTTGCTCCAAACGTGACGGTGCCAGCGTGGAGGTGGTGATTTCAGGAATTTTCCCCCAGGCTGTCAGAGCTTTGAGCGGGCTTGGACTTTGTGTTGTGTAGCAGGTGTGGAGTGTGACGTGTGGCGAAGTTCACTTTTCCGATTTAAAACGCACGTTCAGCTACGAGAATTTCTCGCGCAGCACAAATGAAAACGACCCGAAACCAAACGAGCTTGGCAGCGCTCCGACTCAAGCTCCTGTGAGCCAGGAGGAGAACATGCTGACCGAGCCGAGGAGCTTGTGGTTGCCCTGCTGCTCTCCGCGGCTACTTCCATTTTATAAACGTCTTCTCCCGGATGACCTCTTCCTCCGTGAGAATGTCCAGAGACATCTGCAGCAGGTCTGGGTGCTCCACGTGGGTCATCAGACCCCCCCCGGGGTCCTTCGGGGGCTGTCGGCTCCTTCCCCTGGTTCCTCAGGAAGAAGTCCAGCAGAGGTGTCCGCTGGAGACAATCACTTCAGGCGGGTGCGCGAGGTCACCGGGATCTCCAGGAATCCACGAGATGACGTTGTCATCGCCGAGTGTTGGCCCGGGGCCGGCTGATGATCTCCTGGCTGCTGCGCTGCCCCTGAAGGAGCCTGCACAGATACTCTCAGACCTCCAGGGCCTCCTCAGCCCCTGATTGGCTACAGCCTCGGTCGGCCTCTTCGCGTTTCTCAGCAAGGGTCGGCTCATTGTTCTTTCAGGTTGGCGGAGGGGCATGCTCCTCCAGGCTGCCCCTCCAAGCATCGGCCTCTAATTTCTCCTCACTGAGGACGACCTGATCCTCTGCCTTTGATTGGCTGATTTTGGCTGAGTCGGCGTTCTTAGGGCGACCTCTTGGATCCTTCTTCACCGTCCTATCGGGCAAAACCGGGTCTGCTGAGCGGACATCACCGTCAAGGTCACTGTAGAACTCTGGGCAGGGATCGCTGATTTGGTCCTCCTTTTTCTTCTTCTGACCCCTGCTGAGACGACCGTGGGGGGGTTGGATTTGTTCCAACATTTGCGGCTTTCCTAATGTGATATCTTCATTAATCTGTTAAGCCCAATCCCCCACGTTGGGGAGGGGCTCGCTTTCTAGAATCTTTTCCCTTTCCCTTTCTGATCAATCTGTCAATACTGTGTGGTTCTCTTGGAGAAAACCCTTTAGAAAAGCCCTGAGGGATTTAGGTTGAAAAAAAGAAAAGAGCCTTTTTGCTTTTAAAATCTGAAACCTCAGAACTCATTTCTCCACATCATGCATAGAAAACATCACTTCTGCATGGATCATAAATACAAATGCGGCTGGGAGACTTAATGTGAATATGTTTGCAGCCTTGATGACATCAAAAACACTCCCGAGTCTTGGCTCGGCGGTTCACTCGGTTCAGCGCCGCCGTCTCTGCCCGTCACTCAGCCAATAATGTGGGTTTAACCCGACGCTTCCGTGGCCGCGCTCCAAGGATAACGAGGAGCGCGGGGCTGGAACGCGGCTTCGCAGCGAGCGGGAGAAGAGAGTAATCACAGACTGGTCTGCGGTCGATACGCAGAATGGGGAAAGAAAACAACTGGGAAAGTGTGCGAAAGCAGAGGACATATGCAGGTCTGAGGAAACGTTCGAGTCACCTGCTGAAGCCTTGCTGTTTCCATAAACGTCTCAGCGCCAACGCTTGATTTATGGGACGCTGACTCCAACAAGCCGCCGACCAATTCTCTTCATTTTCAAGTTGTGACTCTTATGAATGCTGCTGGGTGTCCAGATTTCACCCTCAGCAAGAAGATCTAGAAATTTCTGTGGTCAACATCTGAAGCCACAGCAAAGTGCAGCACTGAAATTACAAGTCATGCATAAAGGATCAAATAGAATACCCTCCAGTGATCTTTATCAAGTTTTAATAGGTGCGTAGGCACCTGATGACACCTGCTGTGTTAAATATTTAGAGTAAGCCAACAATAGCATAATTAAGTCCCTATCTCACCATTTTTTGATGTCTTTCTCTTCCTTATAGAAGAACTAGCAGATCTTTGCTGCTATTGTGAACTCTTCTCCGCAGGAAACATCCGCTGATGTATGAGAGCCCATACATCAGCCCGACAGAGTCACCCTTGTTTTGAACTGCCTTGCCCTGCATTTACCGAGTAAAGCTGCCTGCAAAGTTCAGAGATCTCGTTGCGTTTTAGTGAGAACGGTTTCGGGGGGGTTGTGGAGGTCCGGTCCCGACGGTCCGCGCACAACAACAGGCATGGAGATCATAAAACACGGCCCCCTTAACATTTGCACTCCGGCTGGGGCAATAAAGCACGGTACCTGCTCGCATCCCCTCCCGGCACCTCTAATGCGCCTCGTATCAGCAGCCTGTCAGCGCACATCTGCTCTGTGTTACTGCCAGAGCCCGCGCTGTCGACTCAATTAGGCTCCTTCTGCAAACGGCGCACAAAATGTACGGCGCACGTGCACGTGCGGGAGGACGGTATGGAGGCCTGGATTCCAGCGTGCAAAGTCAGAATCAATCAACTTCATTTGACGTCTCGGTAGAAGGTTGCCCCGGAACATTGATGCGTGTTTTTTTTTTTATATAAAGCACTGCTTGTGCTTTTTAATTAGAGCGGTGGCATTTTAAAGACCTATCCACCCCCCCGCGAAGTGCCGATATTCCGATATAAAATCAAGCAGAGATCAGAACGACACAAGGCCAAGTGAACCCGATGTGGTGTAGGAGGTGAAGTGGGCCGACGGGCGCAACCCTGACCGCGCGTCGGGAAATCCGCGCCTCGCTCATTAAACCAGAAAGCCGGAAGAAATTTTTAATAAAAAAACCTCGGCAAACCAACATTTGCGCGCCGCCGCTGGTGAGACGCGACCGCTCGAAATGTGAATCGCCCGCCTCCCGAAACAGATTGTTCTTAACCAACAAGGTGGGCTCCTGCGAGCGCCGCTCTGTGTTTAATTAGCCGCACAATCGGCAGCAGATGTTGGGTTGTCACCGACGCAGGCCAGTCAGTTCTCCTTGATCCGCAACAGGGGAGCGCCGTCTGGCCTGCATTCGCGCTCCCGAACGTCCTTTCTGGATCAAATCAATCTATAATATTTAATCAGCTGACGACTGATCTGGCACCAAACTCTCCGAAACAGAACGTCCAATTAGCCGAGCCCTGGAGGATTGGACGTAAAAGCCTTGCGCTGCCATCCACGCAGCTCTGACATCCACGCCGACGCCAACAGAAACAAAAGCAGCCCCCCTGAGTTTTCCGTGTAATCTGAATTATTGATGTACTTCTCACGTCCTTCTACACGCAGATGTCTTAGATGCGATTCTCGCTCTTATTATGAGCGACTGATGCGAAACGGAATTAAGATTCCGACAGCGCGCTGTACAGCTATGACCCTCGGATTTTCCGGATTGAAATGCAACAAGCCTTTATGTCAGGTTCCCGGAGGCCTACGTTTCTTCCTGTCTGATTCCAGCTCATTAAATTACCCAGGCCTGACCAATCGCGCGGGCTCTCTAATATGCGGCAAACCAAACGGGCCGTGAGGTGAGAGCGGTCGCCGTCGGAGGATCGCGGCATCGGCAGCTGTCCCGCGGCGGGCCCTTTCCATCCAATCACTGCCGCCCCCGCTGTTTCTGTGTTCCAACCAATCATAAAGGACTTCCCGCGGCGTGGCTGCTGGCCAATCACCTCGGGCCCCCGCTGGGCGACGACAGCCGAGCCTGACTCGTTTCGGTGGTTGCGAGCGAGATTTCGCTACCTGGGCGAGCGCGGCCCCTAATTAACAACTGTGTGGAATTTACCTGAGTCTCTTGTAGTACAGTTTGACCTTCTCCAGTGAGGCGGCGTTGATTTGAGCCTGGTATTCCTCCACCGACACGTTGTCTCTGTAGTAATAACCTTCCATGCTCTCCAGCGCTGAATGGTTAAAAAGTAAAAAAAAAAACAAAGTTGGTACAGAACTGTCTCGGGTTAGGGTTAAAGTTAGTAGACAGACGCCATTGTGATACTCGTGCACAGGTTTATAGCCTGAAGGTTGAGATGTTCTGCTCAACATGAACTACATCCACTGCTGATAATTTAATGTTTACTTTAAGTCAAAGGCTGCTGTTACAACCACGGCCACTAGAGGGCGCTTCATTTACAAATATAGATAAGATACCAGTATAATTACCAGTGGTGTTTTATTTTAGCTGGATGACAGTCTCTTAATCACATAGTAACTGCTGGCAAAAGTAACTAAAATGTAGTGGAGTACCTAAAAAAAACTGTACAAATATACCAGGGTACCTTGTGTAAAAAGCACTGGGAAGATTTTAATCCCTCCTCCATTCCTCAGTCTGTGAGGCAGCTGGGAGAAGTAGAAGCTCTCCAAGTAGAAGAAAACCTTTAAATTCTGACGCGTGCCCTCCACTTGGTATGACACCGGCATGTCTGCGGGTAGACGGGAAACACATTTGAGCGGAATGCCGTGGCGATCGGCGACGCTACGAATTCAAATGCGCTGCCAAGGCGAACGTACTGGCCACCAGAGGCTCCCCTTCAAACTGCTGGAAGTAGAACGTGACCTTCTCCAGGTCAATGAGAGCCACCTGAGTGTCTTCCAGCATGGCCTGCTCGTCGGTCTGAAGACAGATATATAAAACAATGGTCAGGAGACTCTGTTAGACGGGGTATTAAGATGAAAAGTAGCCCCCCTCCCTTATCTGGGCTCAATTATATCCAAGGTACATTAAAAGAAAAAAGTCACAATGGTTTAATGAGTTGATCAATATATCTGCACAGGGGGAGATTCTAGAGAAACAATCCATTTTTGCAGTTTAATAAGAGCAGACAGTGTCTTATTGAGGGCCTGAGTCCCAGGCTTGTTTCCGTGATTGCCCTGGAGAAGTGGCCTCGTCTCCAGCAGGTTCCTCTTCTTGTTTCTTGGAATGTGCACGTCTCCCTCCGTGACACTCGCCTTTGGCAGAACAGGGAGCCAGAGCGGCGGCGAAAACGGGATTAGGGGGCCCAGTTTCAAAAGACACATTGGAAAAGGACTCGCCGGTCCCTGCCGAGCGGCGTCGCGCGAGCGCTTGACGCGCACGCCGGCCCGGGTTCCGGAAGAAGACCTCATTGCCGTCCCCCCCCGATGGTCTCGCGCCGCCTTTTCATCTCCGGCGCCCGAAAAGGAAGCGTGCTGCGGTTTCGCCCACAGGTGACAACACGGTTTGGTTCCACATGGACAGTTGAAAGGGACGTGTCTTCAGAAATAAAGGTGAGGACGCAGAGACAGGTTCACAGGAGGATAAGATGGAGGGGGGGGTAGCTAGTGTCTGTAAACCTGATACGAGTAGCCAAAAGACACCATTAGATCACTTACTGTGTCTCTAATTACTGTAAAAAAAAGGCTAAAAGAGAGACTGACTACCTCATCCCGATAAAACATGTCCTTTTCTTTGTACCGTGTTTGGGGAAATGAGCACTTTTAAAGATTATATGACAGCTCTTTGGCTGCTTAAGCTCTACTTTCTGTTTCAAAAACACGGATGAAGTCAACTCTGAAATGACTGTAATGACCGAAAATAAGCACAACTGTGGACTTTAGTGAGGTCACGGTTTGCTCGTAATGAACCCTGCAGTGCAAATGCTCTGACTCCGTGTAAAAATAATAAAGCCCAAGTGCTGTTTGGCCAAGGGAAAGTTCTGGAAAAGGAGGGAAACGTGTCCCAATCCTCAAGGTTACGTGGAAGTGTCGAGGCTCGCTTGATTTACAGCGCTTTGCCTTAAAGATTGCGATATTCCCTAAATCCTCTCGCGATAATAAACATGAAATCAGTCAGCCCGGAGAGCAAAGGTCACACGCGAGACTCTGACGTGGGGTTGTTTCTGTGACTGGAGCTTCGCCCGCGCCCGTCCGGATGACGCCCTGCTATTTGAGAAAGGCGCAGGAGGCGCAAGGCAGCATTTCAGACCGCATCCTTCCACAGTCGCCATGGGCGGACGCTCCAGGACACTCGGCGCGTTCCGAGCCTTTGTTTCTGTTTCAGCTTCCTGGAGGCTGCATCTAAACATACTTGATGCAGCCGTGTTGTATTAGCATGTGTGTGTGTGTGTGTGTGTGTGTGGAAGCTGCTCTTGTTTTTCAAGGTTCTGTTGAAGTGGATTTATTGAATTCTGAGGCTGCTCACCAGATTCGGGGACAGCAGGGACTGAAAGTGCAAGAGCAGGCCGGCGCTGGCGATCTGCTCCAGCCAGCGGCGCCCGGCCTCCTGGGCCTCCTGGAGGTCCTGGGGGTCCAGGCCGTCTGGACCGGGCTCCCTGCCTGCGCTGTAGAACTGGACCCAGAGACGGAAAAGTTCAGAAACGCCGGCGACAGCAAACCTGAAAACTGCCGTTTGCGACTTTTTCACCTGGTTGAGGACGGCGAGGAGGTGCTCGGCGAAGGCGCAGACGGCCGCGACCAAAGATTGACAGAGCACCATGTCCCGACGCAGCTGGACCTCGGAGTCTTGAGGGGGGAAAAGAGGTGTCAAATTAAAGAGGCATAAATGAGTTAGTTAAACCAATTTAACGTTCATTTTCAGGTCAGGTTCGAGCCTGCGGTGGAGTTTAAGCTCTCAGAAAGTCCCGAACCTTCCCTGAAGCCTGCAGGGTATTAAATGTTTTATCGTGGAGGCGCATGGCAGGTGTGCCCGAGTGGAAAAGAATTGACTGCCATGTGGTAATTTCCTGAGAAAAAAAAAAAAAAAAAAACCCCACTGAGTCAAAAAAAAATGAGTTCATGAACCTCTCAGCAATGAGGAACGACTGTGGGCCGTTGGACACTATTAACCCGTCGCACTAAAAACTCGGTGAAAAATCTCCCGTCTTGTTCTTCCCGGAGCGGTGTTGAAAAACATGTGGATTTATGTTTATATTCCCAAACAGTAATTACAGAGTTGTGTCATGGAACTTTGTTCTGCTTTCCTTGCGGAACATTATCATAAAACTGGTGTTTTCGTGTTTTTCGGTGAGTTCCCCCCCCCCCTTCGCTCCCGTCTGGTCTTTGAGTCAAATCGACTTTGTCGGGATTTTTTTTTTTTTTTTTGCCTCTTGTCAGGAGAGGATGTTTTGGTGGTTTCATTAATAATAAACAAACCTGTGTACTGCAGCAGGACCAAGAGCAGCCGCGTCTTCACCTCTGGAAGACAACAAAAGTTAAAAAAGAAAAAAAAAAAAGAGAGGAAACAGCAGCATGACCTTTACCATAAGCGAAACGCTTTTGCGGCATAAATACACCAATGCATGCGTAACTCATCTGCTCTCACAGCTGTTTATCTTCACACGTTCAAAAAAAACAAAAAACAAAAAGGATCGTAAAATCGTAAAATCCAGCCACGGGCAAAGATAATAACATAAATCCATATTTGTTTATAGTCATATCAGAGCCGCAGGAAGCTGGAGAAGAAAGTGAATTACACAAGAAAAAAAAAAAAAGCGGGGGGATTCAGACGGGCCAAACTCTGCTTATTTGGACTTTGCGGGCCATGACCGCCAGCTCACCTTTCCCAGGAGGGTCATGTGGGCTTCAGCCTGGATGCTTGTCAGCGTGAACACGTGTGTGCAAACCGTGCGCCAAAACTCACAAAACCACTTATTCTCATTGTAAATAAATGGAGCTGAAGGGGGGGGGGGGCTGTTCTATTGTTTAGTTTGCGAGTTTTCGTGCATCCTTAAGCCCCGTTTGTGGTTTGGAACTGCCGGCGCGAGGGGCTGTTACTGTTTCTAAGAAATCCGAGGAGGACGCTGGAGCATGGGGGCCGCTTTTGCCTCCCGTGTTTGGCGCGGCGAAGCGGTGAGAGCGTGCACGTGCGCACTGACCGTCGACGTATTTGGCGATGGTGTGCGTCAGCGTTTGAACGCTGCCGGGGAGATTCCAGGGGTCCTGCTTGACGTGGAGCCGCAGCTTCTTGGTGCAGTTCACCTTGGGCTCCATCTCCTGCTGGAACTCTGTGGAAAAACAGACACGCGGGGGGGTTAAACCTGAACGAACCCGATTTTAAAAAGGTTTCCGGGTGTTAAAATGCTGCGCTGGATGTTCCGGGGCCTTCGCTTCGAGGGGGTTACGCGCCCTCGGGCACTGTTTTGGGAGGAGGGACACAGGGAGGAGATGGGTCATGTGACATGTTAGCGGACAATTTTAGCACATGCGAGGAGATTTATTGGGACCGAAACGCAATTACGCTCGCTGCAATTACGTCTTTATGTCATCGGTTTGAAAGGCAGGTGGAGTTGGTCTGCGCACAGATGGTTACTATTATCTGAGTGACGAGGAGGCGCAGGAGAAATGGAACCATACATCAAGAGCTGTCCGTAAATATATTTAAAATGACCTCAGGAAACATTTATATCTGCCAGAAGCTCCTATTTTGGGAGCTTGGGCCTGCTCAGTGGTGCATTTCCCTTCCCAGATCACCCTTAATATAATCAAATAAGCATGCGCGTATACTTGGACGACAGGGTCGTACATGTTGATGAATTTGCATAAAAGGCAAATGGGTTTTACAGACTGCTTTTTTTATTTTTTCAAAGTTTATTCACCGTCATGGTAATTTGCATCATAAAACATCTGTTTCCCAGCCAGAGCTTTAAATATGGCACAGATTTACATTCTTTAGGATGTGTTTTATCTGAGCAGCGACTCCATTTTGATGAAAGGATGCATACGCATGAAGACGGCATCACATTTCATGTCTCCTGTTTTTGTACTGTAACTCAGATGATATGCGACATGCATCACCCGAGACCCATAAACGAGCCGTATTTCTCCCTTTTCCTAAGCAAGGCGGAGAGCCGCGCAATAAAGTTTAATTTGAAGATGAAAGACGGGGTAAGTGACAGAGGGTGGCTGCGCGGCGGGTAGGGTGGAGGAGGGGTGGGGTGGGGGGGTCGTGTTTGTGTGTCTGAGGGCGACGGGGAGAGAGATCAGATGCAGGAATGCTCCACGTCTCGGATAATCCCATTTCCCCCGTTATCGAGCGCACGCAGCACCGGAGAGGAGATGGATCAGCTCTGATCAAGGCCTCCGCATCTCTCCCGAGGGCGTTTACGCAGACAAACACGCGCGCCCAGAACACGGGTAGACCTATTTTTCCTTTGGAGCGTATCTTCGCTCAACTCGAAGGCAGCCTGAGAGGGGGGGGGGGGCTCCATGCCAAATGGGTCAGGGTGTTTGGAAGCGCACGAAAACACACACCGAATCTGCTGCATAATCTGCTCGACGCGCTCCATTAAAGCCACTTCCAAGGACGCGAAATAAGCAAACTCGGTGCTTTGAAAGCAATAAAGGATGCACGCCGTGCAGTTATCATCTCAAGTATCATCACAGGAGGACAGCAGCACAACTGTTGCGGTCTAATCCTTAATGCGGGCTGGCTTATCGGAGTTCCGAGAAAAGTGAACGGCAATGTACTTTTTTTTCAGCGCCTCGTGAGGAGGATGAGCCCAACATTCCTGACGACGTCAGACACAAAAGACAAAAATAGATCCGCGCGGTTGAAACGCCAAGGCCGGGACGAGATGAGGCGGCGGAAAATAAAGCGGTCAGATAGGAACCGAGCGTGAGAGCGGCTGCGGGGGGGGGGGTCAGATGAGTCATGTGCGAGGAGCCGCGTCGGCCCATCCGAAACACTTCAGACGGGATCGTTAAAAAAGGGGATGAAAGCGAACGGGAAGCCCTGTCGGGGCGCACATGCTCCGCGACGGGAAGTCGCACGCCAATGCCGGCTGCATATTTCCAACACATGCTCTCGTTCCGTCCCAGTGTTTGTGCTGGTGGCGCTCTGGCTTTTCTCCAGTGTCGTCGGTCCTTCCACGGGCGCAAGGAAAAAAAAAAAAAAAGAAGGCCTCCAAACGCGCGACGTACTGTTAAACTTGGGGTGGGGGGGTTGAACTTGGGGTTTGGAACATTACCTTGTAATCCTCTCGCCGGCGTGAAGCACTTGGTTTGCTCGAAGGCGCGAGCGACCGCGGCGCCTCTCAGCACGCTCGTGATGGAGTCCACCTGAGGGGAGGGAGGGAGAGAAGAGCGCAGAGGTCGATTTATTGTGCTCACGCCTCCAACGTTTCCCGCTGAGCCGAGATCGAAACCGTGGAAGGGGGGGGGGCGTCCGGGCTCGTGCGGACACCTGCTTCTCCGGCCCCGCGTGGAAGGACACAATCCCACCGACCCCCTCATGAATACGGCACGCGTGTGTAAACAAAGCTGGCGGAGGCTCGAGAATAAAACAAACGACAGGAAGGGGGGCCTGAAAGTGCGGAGGCAGCAGAGGCCGTTCTTTTTCTGCCGTCGACTGAGACATCCTGACAAAGCTTCTTCTTGTTTTTTTAAACAGGTGTAACAATTAAAAGTCCCATCAGATTCAGATAAACCTGCTCAAACGCCCCTCAAATCGATATTTGAGCTGATTCCTCCAAAGTTTATCGTACTTTAACTTCTGAGCGGCGGCTCCGTCCCCCGTCGATGAGGCATCGCGCGTGAGGAAGATTGAACCGCGTTCCAACAAGTGTCCACTGCCCACACACACACACACACACACGCGCGCGCGCGCACCTGTGCAGATGTGCGCTCACCCACCTGACTAAACAGATGTTCCAGGAAGCTGTGGAGCTTCTTTTGCTTTTCGTGGGAGAGCCACACGCTGGAGGGCATCTCGTCTCCTGCGCAGAAGCGGTCACAACTTCAGCATTGGAGCACGCCGGCGCTCCGCTTCTGTTTCTCATTGTTGAAAAGACTGCATGCGCGTGTGTGTGTGTGTGTGTGTGTGTGTGTGTGTGTACCAATGCGTGTGTGTGCGTGTGCGTGTGAGACAGAATACAGGGCTGCGAAAACCCAGCCAAAAGGCTGTCACATCCAATTAGGGTTCAGCTGGAACACTTTTGTTCTAACTCCCTAGACATTATAATCAAGTCAGTAGATTCTAATCGTGACCTGATAGATTAAGATAAAAAAAAGTACGCATGTGGATGGTTCATGTGTGTTCATTATAAATTTCAGATAACCCAATGAGACACATGTGTTGCGCCCCCGAAGGCCGGGAACTCTGGGTACCGGAGTCGAGGTCATCGCTGTGAACGTAGGAGCTGCAGTGGCTGCTGCAGATGCTGCTGAAGGAGGCGATGGAGTTCCTGTTGCTGTTACAATCGCTGAGGGGAAAAAGCGGGAAAACTGCTTTCAGGACGGATGTAGGGGAGGAGGAGGATCCCCCCCCCAATCGTGTGTGTTTTAATGGGAGAGCCGTTCCGTTTACCGCTGCGCTCGTTCGCTTTTCTCTACCTGTACGAGTCTCTGTTGCTTATCGTGTCGTGTCCCGAGTCCTCCTGCTCGTCTCCCGCGACGTTGAAACACACTTTCTTCCCGTTGCGCTCCCCCTTCTCCCCCTCACACTCGGCAGATATGTAGCTCTCAGGGGGGCTCGCTTCTGTCGACGGAGGGTGGGTGATGGAGGATAAGAGGCTGCAGAAAACAGAGGAGAGAAGAGAGGGAGGTGTGAATTGTGTGTGTGTGGGGGGGGGGGGGCAGACAAGTGCCGTGCATTAACGTATTGACAAAGAAATGAAACTCTTCCAACAGGTGAACAAGTTTGCTTGTTTGCGTCTCGCTACCAGAGATTGGGCGTTTTATTAATAGGCGGGAGAAGGCAGCTGTGTCAACAGAGCTCGGCTCTCTCTCGGCTCGGATCCCATCAGACGACCATCAGAGGAGCAGGAAGAGACCAGCTGGGATATTTTCACAGTTGAAACAACACATGGTGGCATTTAAATCCTTTTTTTTTTTTAAATCTTCCTGCACATACACACACACACACACAAACGCACGAGGTTTGTTGATGTTTCAGGTTTATGGCTCCTGTTGTGTTTTCACTTGTTTTTGCCAAAGGTGAACGGAGGCCTACATTTCTGGACCTGAATTCTGGATCATGGATCCGCTTCACATGGATTTACATGGATGTTTGTGTGCGCGTGCGGGTGTGTAATTGCGAGAGATGAATTTTTCCAGAGTTAGCGTTTATTAAAGTGTAGATTGAAATGCCACCATCTGTTGCTGCAACTGTGAAAATATGGTCTCCCCCCTGAAGGTATTAACCGACGGCGCCGCATATTTCATACAGGTGGCGGAGGTATGCGCCGAATGAAATTTTGTTTTCATAGTCTTAATGTCGTTCTTGCATTTACTTCTCATAACATCGCCCGTGGAGGAATATTCCTGAGCATCACGGAGTAAACAACCTGCCTCCCTCGTTCGCTTTTTATTCCTCTTTATTGTTTCAACGCCCCCCCCCCCCTCCCCGATTCTTCTCACTCTCTATTGACCCCAGTTTGTCCCATTCACATGGTGGCTGGGCCACAGAGATGCCCTCATTATGGTCCACTCCAGGAGCCATCACAAAGCTGAGTGGCATTCCATCGCCATGGAGAAGCTCTGCCTCCTCTGTGATTGGCTCCCAGTTAATAAAGAGGTGAGGGCAGCTTGGGGGCCTTTGGGGGCGAGTGAGAGAGGATCAGAGGAGAGAGAGGGGGAGGGGGGGGGGGGGCTCTGAGAGAGAACAAACAGGGCAGAAAACTGAGATCTGTTCAGCTCTTGCGGGAAAAAGTTCAAAATTAAAGTGTTACGACATCCATTGCCTTTATGTGTGCGTGTGCATGACAAAAGCTCGACAGCGGGGCGTCACACCGCGGGACACCTCTATATTTTAGCTTGAATTAAACAAGTCGGAAGACCTGTAAAAGCTATATGAGCCTGCTGCATGTCTGGATGTGATTTATTATCCACGGCAGAAGGAAAAGAAGTGAAAATTGAGGAGGAAAGTGGGAAGGGTGGGTGCTTGAGTCAGGAAGGGAGGAGACCCTGATATAAAGCACGTCCACATGCAGCTGCAACCGCTCCACTGTGCGCCCCCCCCCCCACAAAGGCAAAGGACTACAGGTCAGAATCAGCACAATCAGCTAGAACATTATGTAACGGCGCGCTCATTTGTTTTCTTTTCTTGAATTACTTGAGGACGCTTCTAATCGGTGATGAATGTCCCGCAGACTTCCTCTCGCCTCAACTTTCGGGCCACTTCAGTTCATTATCAAAACGCTGGGCTGTCAGAGCCAGTCACGCCCGCCGCGGAAGTGAATTACACCGCTTTGTAGCGCGACCCCCCCACCACCACCACCACCACCTCGAGGAAATAGAAGAAGAGCCTGGAACGGGCTCCGGGCAACATGACGCAATCAGGATTCGGCGACACCTCCAGCTTCTTGACGTCGGTGGTGAACGGGGGGGGGAGCTGTAGCGTTCCTGAATGCCACATGCGGAGGGCACCTGGGATGACCAAGCGGCGCTCCGCTGCGCTGAGGCCGAGCTTCCTGTTAGGGGCAGGGAGGAAGGTTGAACTGAGGTGGCATTTCCCCCCTTCCTGTCTGCAGCCTTTTGCGGCTCCGAACAATGAGCCAGGCGACGCTGCCGAGGCAGAGGAAGCGGCCGCGCACACGGGACGCCCCCCTCCATTCAACAACGTCAAGAAGAGCGGCTTGTGTCATCCGAAACGCTCCCGCCGCCGTCACTCACTCATGGATGTGGGCCCCGTGCGCCTCCATCTCCTTGACGGCGGTGGTGAGTTTGTCCAGCAGCTTCTGGTAGGCGTCCAAGGTGAGCAGGTCCTCCTCCCTCAGCAGGAAGCGGAGGCCGTGGCCTTCCGTCCGCCCCAGGCTGTGGCCCGACGGCGCCGCCATGGAGGTGATGGTGTACTGGACGTTCACCATGGGGTTGAGCTTGCCTACGCGGGAAAGAAACGCTCGGGTTACCAACCCTTCCCGGAGATCCGGACCCTTCGGGCGCCCCCCCCCGCCCCGCGTGCGCGCGCTCACCCTGCTCGGGGCCCCCGCGAGCCCCCTTTTCTGGCGCGCTCTTCCGGTTGTCCAGCTGCACGCCGAAGGCGCTTCCCAGAGACGTGGTGGTCTTCGGGTAGGAGACCTCCATGACGTTGATGTGACAGTTCGTGGGGCAGAAGTCGCTGCTGTGCAGGTGGGACACCTTGGCCTTGGCCTGCTTAAAGGTGGGCCACGCCCGGTTCTTCAACACTCGGGAGAACTGCAAGAAAAGGTGACGTTAGCGGGATGCGGGGATTTCGCTGGAATCGAGCCTCCGAGAGGAACCCAGACCGTCATCATTGCTCCCATATGCGCAGAACCCCAGGCCCCAATCTGGCCATTCATCATTTAACTGGAGGCAAATTAAATCAAACTGATTTGAAGAAGCTCACATCCATCAATGCGAGCATAATTGAGCTGATGTACGCAATCTGGGCAGATGATCCTTTTGATCATACTCTTTATTACATTACTAATGTAAAATCAAATAGTCATGCTTGATACAGTGTGAAAGAGGTGTCAAAATGATTGACGGTAAATAAAAGCTGATGTGAAATCTTCTTGAAAAATGAGGCCAGAGTATCTCATTTGATCTGCAATGACCTCAGTGGCTGTTAATTAAATATTTTCACGACTGGACTTCATTTTATATCCTCTTGAGGCCTGAAAGTTTTATGTGCATATCTGTCCCCATACGGGTTCATGGGGCCTCGGGGGTTAAAGGTGGCTTTTCAAATGTTCCCGATCGTTATAAATCAGCCATTTGACCACAAAAATTGGACTAAATCGCCTTGATTGGCACCCGAGCTGTGCTTTAAATTAAGCAGGCAGCCATATGGGCCAGAACTTAATAACTTAAAGTGGACAAGGTAGAGGGACGTACCCTTTCACAAAGCATCTAGCTCTCATCTAGCTAAACGGTCCAGGAACTGACCAGATTAAACTTCCTTATCACATATCCTGTGCTGCTACAGGTTTGGACTTATTTTCATGCCTCTGGTCAACATCACTTCTTATTGCTCCGTGGCAATTTCTTCCTCTTTCATCTTTCTCTCTCTCTCTCTCTCTCTCTCTCTTGGGGTCTGCGAAGGAATGCTCGAGTGCAGGAGGTCTTCTTACACAACAAGCATCCTGGCTGTGGCGGAGCAGGGCTATTTATAAGTGACTGCTAATTAATCCAAGGCCCACTCTTCGCATTCAGTCACATCATTTATTTTCCCTCTCACGCACATTTGCATGTAATCGGGGCTGGGGGGGGCGGTGTTTGGCCGAGAGACTCATGCTTACAGATGTGGATGAGAAGGGATGGAAATAATCCATTAATATCCAGCAGCAACAGCAAGCAACAGCGGCTTGCGGCAAGCCCGGGGTCCTCACCTTCCTGTAGTTGGTGATGCGCCTGTTGATGTGCTCCGCCCTCTCGCCGCACATGGCTTTGAAATGTACCTGCAGCTCCTCAGGGATCACGTCGCAGCCCAAGCTCAACCTGCCGCACATCTGCACCAGTGACTCATCGTGACGTGCCAGCGCCTCCAGAATCTGCTCAAGCAAAACAAAGAAACGAGGCCGTGATTAACTGATGCACAACTGCATCTAATATTCCTTCTGGAACAACTGATTGTGATACAATGAAGTACAAAGCCACTCGCAACCGGAAGACAGTTGAATTTTGCCGAGGGGGGGGGCTCCATCCTGCACAGCAATTCATCAACTATTAACACGCATATTCAAACGTCCGTGAGCCGCTCATAATTTCACGGAGATTAAATCCAGATCATGAAACATGTGGTGAACACATGTTGCATTAAAGCAAGACTTTAAACGCTATAGAAAGGATAGGTGGAAGGAGGGAGGCACAAATCATGATGCAGAGCAGTCTTAATGAGAAGACAGAGAGAGGAAGGGGAGGAAATGTTCTCGCCGCATGAAGCGAAAGGGTGTCATAGCCAAGCCGAGGATCTGAGGAGAACGTGAACCTCCGGGGCAGATGTTTGTGATAAGAGAAATCACAGAAACTACTGCAGGCACAGGGCGTCAGCGGGCTCCGTTCAAGATTGTGTTATAAAGACAAACAGCACGAATTTAGATCGTTTTAAGACCGCTCAAAGTCCTGTTCTCCTCTGGCAAGTGAATCTCTTTGTGAGCGTACCAAAGTCAAAAGCCTTGTCAAAATAAAATAGTTTCTCCAAATCAACATTGGAAAAAAGACACCGGGATCGTAGGAAAAATCCCACAACACTGCCAGAGACGTGAACTGAGGAAGCAGTGAGCGTATAAAGGCAGCTAAAGAGCGGAAATTTCTGTGGAATATTTTCATATGAAACACGTAAACCTAGAAAATTCAGATGAAAGTACATATGCATACAAATCTAGCTGCCGATTGGATGTGAGAAATCACGTGACCGTTGACGTCCATAAATGAAGGTGCTGAATACCTTCGCGGTCAGGCTGAAGAATCCCTTGGGTTCGACCATCTTCTCCAGCACGTGACACTTAATGCCGGCCGTGCTGTCGTACTCGTACATGACGCCGTACTCCAGGTGGACGTTGTCGACGGTCAGGCTCACGTGGTCCTTCTTGCCGTCGATGATGGCGATCGTGTTGAATTTGTCCATCACTTCTAAATTTGGGAGGTCGACAACATGGCAGCGAGTGAGTGTGAGTCACCGCACGCTTGTTAGTGCGTCTCAATAAGCGCCAGGTCTGTTTAGTATGAAGGGAATACTTTCTCTTCCTTTCTCATGTGGGGGGGGATTAACACTCGATGAGCCAGAGGTGTTTGCGGTCAGCCTAACTCGCTCCAGATGAGTACCTCTAACCTTGGATCTGCCTTGTTTATTGGAGTCGAGGGTCGGCGTTTACGTTCCCTCAAAACATATCGGCCCTGCGTCCGTGGACGCCTTCGGGCTAATTCCCATGTTGTTCCCAGTGTGAATGCGCGAGTGTGTGTCCGTGTGCTGCGCGCGCTCACCTTCTACTTTACAGTCGAAAACATCTCCGTTCTCCTGAGGCGGCGGTTTCTGGTTGGCTTTCTGGTTGTCCTCCTGGGCACTCTCATTATTGTTGTACACCCACTTAATTGTATCTTGCTACAAGGGAAAACAATTAAGGGACCCGTTTAGAACCCTCAGATGATCGCTCACTGGTTATTTACAATCCACGTCTCTTTTCTTTGGTGTTTCATGTTATCCTGTAGCTGGATGTGTGTTATACTGTCGAATGTCCCCACAAAGATAGGGACTCTGGAAGTGCATTTGGAGTGTGTTGGTGCAGAAAGGCTGACGCTGTGGTTTGCTGCAGTTACACTGGGCCCAATTTTGGGTGTGCAGCGTCACAATTAGCTTGTCAAAGCCTGCAGAGAAAATACGCCTTCATAAACATATGGGAACATGATGCTTGATGAGACCACAAATTCAAACCCGTGCCAATGTTGTTAACTCACTCAAATATACTCGTGTGCGTGTGTGTGTGTGTGCGTGTGTTGGGCCTTTCCTCTCCAAACCCGAGCCCACAGCGGGTTTCAGCCATGGCTGTGTCCTGCGCCTGCCTGCTGGTCTGTGGTCTTCAGCAGCGTGAGCAGAAAAAGAAAAAGCCAGGGCCCCCCCCCCCCCGGCCCCCGTGTGTCCAAACTTGACGCAAACCAGATCCGCGGCGGTGCCTGAACGCGAAGCTGCTACATTAAACCCGAGGTCCCGGCGGCCGTCAGTTTCATCGGCACGTTACGATATCTGAGGACGCGCGCCCTTGGGCCCCCCGCCCAGCTTTCCCAAACAGGTGGATCGCTCCTTTTCCTTTAAACTCCAGTCATCCGCGCAACGTTTCCCCACCTCGCTCTCTGCAGCCCGCCTGCCTCCCACAGCAGGCACACACACCGCTGTGAGCCAGGGGTCAAAGCCGGAGGAGCCAAAACTACTATTATTTCTGCGTAATGACCCGAGTGAAAGAAAGACGGAGTGAAATGAAAGTAAACAGAGCCGCGGGAGGGGTGTGTGTGTGTGTGTGTGGGGGGGGGGGTGCTGGATTTTCTGAAGTTTCTGCTTTTTCTCTCTATACTTAAATGGTCTTTTCCTTCTGGACTATCAAAGCAATCACCAGTGCTATTTCTCACCCCATGTAGGCCATGAGAAATGCAGGTGACCTTCAAAACAAACAAAAGAGGGGGATTCTTCTTTTCTGAGATCACATGATCATGGCGGATGAGGAGACCCATGGTTCCTGTTCCTGTCGGCATTGCCCCCCCCCATGCTCACCTGCGAAGGCCGCCTGTACTTCCTGCAGGCGGTGACGTGGGCGATGACGCTGGCGTGGCTCTCCTTGCTCACGTTGATGCCGTTCACCTTGATGATGCACTGGCCCGGGTGGAGGCCCGCCGCCGCCGCCACGGTGCCTGACGTGAGACGGGCAAAGAGAAGCGGGGCAGATGAACAAACGCGCTGCCGTGCAGGTAACTGGGGGGGGGGGGCAAGCGGAGCAAAACATCTGTCCTTGTACACAAAACTGAGGAGAACATTCCTTTTTTTTATCTGTGTATTTGCAACTTGGGCTTCCTGTTTTGGCAGCTCAGGAGGGGCCCGTCGAGGGCCTCTCTGAGGGATGTTATTTAGACCATAAGAGAAGACGAAGTTTACAGCTATCAGAAGGAAGTACGTGTCAGACTGAATATTCCTCTCATTTGTTTTCATAGTTGCACTTAAACATGCAGACTGTACGTTACAATTTACACAGTCTGTGCCCCTCTGCTCAAGTGTTTGTCGCTCCAGGGTCTTTTCGGGGTAAGCAAGGCTGGTTGTGTGTAAGCCACGGGCCCTGGTTATACCCTGATTTAAAGCATGAGGAGTAACTCTAGGCTTCCTCTTCCACAGGTCAGACCTTGTTTTTTTTACATTTGCATTATACACAGTGAAACCACCCCAGCGGAGGACCATCTGGCATCCATGTCTTCCACATGGACGTCCCCTCCGTGCTAGACACCGTGGAGACGTTAACTGTAAACAAAGCAATGTGTGTTTAGCAGTTTGAGCTTTGGATGGACGTACAGTGTCCTATATGTATATCGAGAAATAGTTAAAAACCCCTTAAAGTAAGGATGTTAACATTTCTTAAAAAAAAAAAAAAAAAAGCATCAGAAAAACAGTAGCATACCAGCGTGAGGACTCAATGTTTACCTGCTCCTTGTCTAACGTCTCCTTATCTAATTAGTACAACCCGATCATGGTGACCTCAGACACCAGAGGACAGCAGCTGTTATGACAATCCCAGGGATTAGACACCTCCATCATCGGCGTTATCTCGTGGGATCCGAGCATCTACTTTATCGCCCGGCGGGTTCCCAGGCAACCGCTCCATCAGAGCGACGCAGACGGCACTTTCTTGACTCTGCTTAGAATGCTCGCGGAAGAAAACAAGGTTCAGTTCCCCTGAGAACAGCCGGGCGAGGCTATGAATTGTTTTTTTTTTTCTCTCTCTCTGTTGGATTCGCTCGTGTGCTGACGTTGATAGCGCTGCTGCTCCACGGTGCGTGGCCCGGTGGAGAAGAGGAGAGGAGAAACCCGCCGGAAGCTTCTTCATCGCGGAAGCCGCTAAGAGACTTGTGAATAGGTACACGGGAGTTAATCCGTTGTGAAAAAGTGACTGATAACCAGATAATTCCCGGCTTTGGCAGCATCATTAAACAACCAGCTGAGCCACATGGAGAGCATAAGCGAAGAAAATGGGCCTCCTGTGGCCAAGTCACGCATACCCCCCTCAAAGTCCGGGGTGGCAGCTGCTAACCAGCTGTGCCCCAATAACTCTTACCTCTCCCAACAGCGTGGACCACAGACGGACCGAAGCCGCGAATCTGGAAGCCCAGCCCGTCGGCTGAGTCCGGGATCTTTATCGTCCTGCCGACAGAGGCGGAGGGAGAAGCTGAGGACAAATCTTTCGCCTCGCGATCTGGCGACATTTGGATGGGACGTACTCTCTGGGCTTGGTGCTGACGAGCACGCGGACGGGGCCTTTGCTGATGAAACACTGCCTGAGGAGAACCTCCACTTCGGAGAAAGGCCTGAGGAACACCAGGTCTCCGTTTATAGCAAACAGCTTCTTCCCCACCTCCAGTCCAGCCATCTTTAACAAAAGGAAGAAGAGGAGACTTTATTTTTATCACTATTTCTATATAACGGTGACATTTTTGTGACTAAATGAAGAGAACTTTCTGGGTTTTTTTTTTTTTTTTGGGGGGGGGGGCAACTAGTGTGTGTGACCTAACGCACAAATGTTTAATTTTTAAGGAAAAATCAAACTCCTGTGTGATCCTCTTGTCACACCTCAGCGAGTTGTGTTACATCTTGGGCGCTTTCAAGCCTCCCTCGACTGCTATCATGCAACAGTGGCAAAAGTGTTGTAACTATGGCAATGCTGAAAGCGCGGCTGCCTTACGGCGCTGTTCGATAGAACTCGGGTCCTGCTGGGGATTCCAACTAAGCTTATTATGATGGATATATAGTTCAACTAAGTTTTCATTGCTTTCAAACTTCTCTGCCACAGTTCCATCCTGCAGAACAACGCTAAACGCATTAGCGCCAGCCCCCTCACGCATGTAAATGCTGCATATTTGCACACGCTGCACACATGAAACAGATCAGTACACTGAATTCTGTGTTACCTCAACTAAGGAGATTAACTCTCCGGCGTAGGTATGTCAGCAAGAATGAATTATGAATAAATCATCTTGGAACCTGCCTAATTTAATGAGACTGTTGTGCTCGACGGTTTAGCTGAGACACTGGGAATTCACTGGAGGCTGCGAAACAGACAGAACTGCAGATTCCTAAACGGATGAACACATTTTTTTTCTTGTGTTCCGGCATCTAATTTAATGCAGCCTGGAACGCTGAAGAGATTAGCTCCGTCCCTTTGGTGTCTGTTATCCTTCAAAGCCGCCACCCCACCCCCCCACCCCACCCCCAAAAAAAAAGAGCACGTCTGCGCCGAGGCGTGCATGAACCGCGTGCTCCTCACCTCGGCTGGGGAACCCTTCTCCACAGATTTGATGATAGGGACCCGGTTTCTCTCTTCCAGGGTGAAGCCGTAGCCTCCGTCGCTGGGCCTTATCTGGGAAGAACGACGCGTCTCGTCATCGGGGACATTATCGCAGACAGTAGGCGGACGCGGCAGAAGTCTCAGAGCACTTTTCCTTGTCACGATATGGACCGTTGTATCATGATAATCTAATGTTTAATGTGTTGTTTACCAAGAGTGACTTGGAGATGACGTTCTCCACTATCTTCAGGTCGTGCTTCATGGGCTTGTGTTTGGTGTTGGAACCCTCCATCTCCTCATCGGCAAAGAAGCGGAACAAAAGGGGCTCGTCCTTGAATTCACTCTTTTCTAACACTGAAAGGGTTAAATTTGCAAAACAAAAATTAGCAAAATGTGCACCAAGTTGTTGTTTTTTTTTCATTCAGATAGAAGCTGTAAACATATGAGCCCTCAGGAGAGGAAGTAGGCAGGGTTTCGCTTTAGTGTGAGCCCAGTCTCCACGGCAACATAAGGTCCTTCAGAAAGAATTCTATTTGGAGATGAAAAAGTATAGCGCAGAGGGAAAAACACCCCCCCCCGATTCATTCCCCTCAAAATCAGATCCCGGTCATTTCAACAGCCACGGCGTCAGGGTCAGATGAACGAGAGGCGCGGATGGTAAAATTATCCCGACGGCTGTGGGCGTGGGAGACAGATTGTTGAAATTCGTTCCGTGACTGCGTCGGTAATCTGTAGGAGCGGTTGCATCACGGAGGTATGAGCGCACGTGCACGATGTTGACTTTGGCGTAGTTCGCTGTTCAAAAAAAAAAAAAAAAAAAAGGCATGAACGGGAGGCCGTATCCATGATGTCCATGTGTGGTCTTACCCAAGTTCTCACGGCTGAGAGCCGCGATCATATTAGTCATGTGATCACATGCGTGCCGCCATGACCTCGACTTCACACATGCAAAAACATACTAATTTATTCGCTGAACTGGAAAGAATGTCTATTCCTGAAGGGGTTTCAAGTAGAAATGGAAGGAGAACAAAAGTGTCTGTGTTCTGAAGCACGATACCGAAGGCCAGATGCCCTCCGAGTGCTTTCTCTGAAACATTCGCTTCGCAATTCATCGACGATGGAGGGAATTCCCCAGTTTGCGACTTCGGGAGGAGCTCGCTCTCCCCTGCGGTGGAAGCGGAGAGGCCGAGTTTGCCGTACCGTGATGCATGAAGCCGTTGTCGCACAGCTCCACGCCCAGGATCAATGCCTCCTCCCTGGTTCTGCAGTCCCCCTGCAGCAGGGGTCAGGCACGCCGAGAGCAACACAGGGGGACGGGGCGGGGCGGAGGGAAGGAAGACAGATTTAGTGCTGAAAGAGTCTGAACAAAGCACATCGCGTGATTACAGAGCACCAAGATGCCCCCCCGCCCTCCCCACCCGAGGCCTGCAGAACCACACATCAACGACCATATCAGCCACACGCACGTGATATCTGCCATTGATTTTATGGCGGTTGCCATATATGTTTCGCTCCTTTGTTGTCGTCTTGAACGGGGCTATCAATCTGTCGACAACAAAGCTCCCTGACAGAATCAATAAAACTGTCAAAGCAAATCTGCCTTTTATTCCGTATTTCCTTTTGGCTCTGCTCAGAGCCTCAAATCCGATTTAAGAAAACGCTTCGCCCTCCGTTTCTTTCTTCTGCCGCGCTTTTAAGCTGGAAACATCCAGAGCCTAAATTGGCTAATAGACAAAACACCGGTCTGTCGGGAGTTTAATCTACTCTGACATGTTCTTTAAACTCATAATTCCGACTCAATGTTAAGCAGAGGTGATGTTTGGTCCCTTTTTTTTATTAACAAGAAAAGAGGAGGAAAATCAGTCTCATTTCCAGCACCTTTATCATTTACCCAGGATTCCAAAAACACTTGTTTGCACCAAAATTGCCTGGAGAAAACTTTCCCTCAACCCCAAACTTTCCCGAAATTTTCAGATAAGTCGATGGATCTTAAGATTTCTTTTTTTAATCCAGGTTAAATAAAAACTCCTGGTAAAATAAATTCCTGGAAATGTTGGTGGGAAAAGGGGGCAGTTTAACCTGTATTACTGTTTTCCAGGATGATGCATACTTCACATCCTAAAAGTCATCCTGCCAGTCTGCCCGGAGACTCTGGTGTTAAATAATTGGACTCGGGGATTTTATGCTCATCATGTTTGTTCAATAAAAGTGCTTTATGACCAAACTGTGGATGAAGCAACTTTATGGCTTACCTGTGCGATGAGCCAGTCTATCAGCTTGTTGGCCATCACAACTGATTTGTACGTCCGCAGATGGTAGTCCTTATCCCTAGATGGGCGTGAAAGCACAGGACATCAGGAGGAGGATTAAGGAACAAAATTCATGCCTGGTATTCACTTAGACGGACCCCCAGATGGCAGGGAGGCAGAGCAGTAATGGTTTGGAGTATTTGAACAGGGTGGCTGAAAGAGGACTTATAATTCCCACTGTCAGCAGAGCGTGGTCACTTTTCATGTTGTGTTGTAAATCCGAAGCACTTTCTGACAGTAAAGGGGCATTTCGTGGAGCGTGACTGGAAAACGGCCCCCGCTGCGTCAGCAGTCCGGGGTTGCTGTTCTCAGCGTGAGCCGCGCAGACCCTGGGAATGCCAATCTGAAATGGCGCTGTGACTTTCCCATGAACGCGGGGGCCTCCCCTGAGGATGTGCAGGAGCCGAGCTGAGCCGCAGGCCGGGAAAATTCCGAACCACCGTGACTTACACCGCTGCGCCATTTCCACCACATGCAAACCCTCAAGACACATACACACACACACACACAAACGCGCACACACACACACACACACACAGAGTTCAGACAAGTCAAACATAACATACGAGCCAAGTTAAAGCCCGGGCTCAGCTGTCTGGCACTCTTCAGAATGTGAAGTGCAAAAGGCCGAGAGCTGTTCTGCTTCCTCCACAACGGAAAATTGACTTGCGTAAGTGTTTTGGTCTCTGATGATGCCTGCGTTGGTATTAGCCAGTCAGGCGCATTAGCCCTGCCCTTGCAACGAATAATCCGCTTGGACCAGTAGAGCAGAAGCAAACCCAAGACAACCCCCCCCCCACACACACACACACACACACCCCATGAGTAGGATATTAGAAACAGCCAGATTGGGGCTGCAGGGGCCGGCGCTGAGTGAAACTGTCAGTTTGAAGAATGCCACAGCGGTCCTGCGTGCGACCGTGTGTCCGACAGGACCGAAACGCATTTAAAAGGGTAACAGAGTGAAAGGTGAGCCACGAGGTTTTGACCCGCCTCAAAGAGAAAGTTAGACTTGGCAGATTTTGCAAGGGCTTCATAAATGATGTAGGAAAATGTTACATTTTTAATGCCCCGATGACGAAAGTGCTTTCATCAAGGCGGGCCGCTCATGCGCTGACCTTTGGCGCTATTTTGGAAACGCTGCACCAATAATTACATTTTCAGAAGGTACGAAGAGAAAAGCTTCAAGTCACTGCCACGCACCCGAGCGTCTCCGCTCGCCGGCCTAAACGGCGGTGATGGATTGCGCGGGGCCCTCGCTGGGAACGCGCCTGGCGCGCGCGCTGGCACGCCGACGGGAGATTTTAAGTTGCGAGTTTTGGCATCAACACAAAGCCAATACAAAGCTAAATGAAAGAGTGCTTCCTGAGACTGAAACACGCACGCACATACACACACACACAAACACACACAAACAGACTCACACCAAATCACCATTTGGGCATTCTTATTAGCTGGCTTGGAACAAAACAGCAGAAGCTCTGTTGCTGGAACACACAGGATAGTTCCCCCCGTGGCGATGGCACAGTTTTATAAGTGCGAAATGAATTTCTTTCTCCTGGGCTTGTTTGAAATCCGACATTAAACGGCGACTCCGCGCTGCTTTGTAGAGAGAAACTTTTGCGGCTTTCACCTGAAGAACTGAAGCAATCCAAATACAGATGTTAACGGGGCCTGCTATCTGTTTCGCATTTGGGCCGAGGTGCCCGTTTTCACAGGCCGACTGGCTGTTTTTGACTCCATGTGCTATAAAACAAATAGCAGAGCGTTTCTGGACGACATATGGAACAAATCCTTCAGCGCTGGCAGATTAAAAACAACTGCGCTGAACTTCCAAACCCAGTCGGTGCTTTTGTAACCGTGGTCAAATATTGGGGAAAAGGTAGGGTTTTGTTTTAGTAATGCTGACTTGATGAAGGTTGAAGGTGTATTTCACAACAGGTAGAAAAAAGGGACGGTTTCTGAAAAATCTGGAATAAAGCCATTAGACCTTCAAGCCCCACACACAAATCCAGTATAAAAAAAGATAATAAAACAGGACAACTATGTTTATTTAAGCTGCTGCTTAAAGTAAAGAAATGCATCACTTAACAGCAGTCATGTTCGTGGTCCTGTGAAAAGTGGAAACTGAGTTCAATGGTATCAAACATTCAATGCACTACAATATCCAGCTAAAATAAAATACATGATGCACTTTCCAAAAAAAAAAAAAAAAAATCAATGTTTAAAGGGTAAAAATTTAAAACGGGTCAAATGGGAGTTTGACAGGAGTTCCAACTCCTGTCAGAAACAAGTTCAATTTGAGAGCAAAAGAAAAAGCCCAGAAGGCTTCATGGTACATTGTTTCACCTCCCCCAAAAAACAAATGTTCCTTCCAGGCCTTTCTCTCAGGGTTCTAATGGGACGATTTGCATCCAGTTATAACAGAAACCAATTGGTTGACGTCCAAGCTCAGTAGCTGCTTTGTTGAGTTCGTTGTGAATTGGATAAGGCTCGTCTGCTGCCAAAAAGACCTTTCAGGATGATGTAAATGAGGTGATAACATTGAAAGCATGAAGAAGAAAGGCTAATCAGAAGACTGTTATTGTTTTTAAGAAAGCACTATATAAAGAACCACTTAGTGAGGAAGGAAACACTGTCCATCAAATTATTAGATGCTGAAAAAAAAACGACGCTGAGGCAGAATTTATCGCAGTGTCAGAAAATGATCTGTGTCCCATATGGGCCCCGTGCACTCCTGATACGACACATCTGTGCTTTGAGACCAGGAGGATAAAAATGGCCGAGATCACTCACCCGCCATCTGTGCCAACTTCTCCGAACTCCCTCAAAACAATGAGCTCATAGTTTGCCATGACACTTCCCTTCCTCTGTTTGCTTTTGCCGAGGGGCTAATTTCGGAGCCGAGCGAAATGGCCGCCTACCTGATAACAGGAGTGAAGAGGCTGTGGAGGCGACAGAAGAGCCGAACGCCCTGAAAGACAACGAGAGGGGGCGTCACGCCTTCTGCGCCGAGCCTGGGCGGGAAATCGGGCCCAGCCGCTCTCTGCTCCTCACCTTGGATATGACGTCGTGCATGTCGCTTCGGGGGTGGTAGGTGCCGTCGTCGTAGCGGAAGCGGTAGAGGACGGGCTCGGGTTTGAACTGGTATTTGTCTGTGACTGAAACGTTGGAACACAGTGAGATTTTGGACCTGAAGGAGCCGGCGTCGGCCCGTCGGAAAACCCAAAGGCTCAAACTTCACACGGCTCCTCGGCTAAAAACCCGCACCTCTTGCTGTAGGGGACATTTTAAAGGACCCCCCTGACAGTAATAACGGTTGGCCCTGGTTTCTGTTCCATTAAAAGTTCTTTTATGAAAAGATATTGTATTGTATTTCATAGGCGGGGGGGGGGTTGAGGGAGCTCAGAGGTGCTGGGAGCCATTCCTCTCTGTCAGGAACAAGCACAAAAGCCCAATCTCATTTCTCTGTGAGGAAGCCATGAAGCACCAGAGTGATTTAGGACCTCGTGTGCTTTTCAGCAAACACGACATGCAGAGCAACATTTAGAGCAAACGTAAAGTGTTGGCCGGCTAAATCCTCATGCATTAAACACTCTTCTGTTGGAGCCACTGTGCAAATATGACACAAACACCACGGCAAGAGGAGATTAATATTATAATCCCTTACCTAAACACTGTGTCAACTGTTTAAAAAGGACACCTGCTAAAATATAAATAAGGCAGCTGTGTTCACACTTCTGGCTCAGGCTCCTCATTCTCTGCTTTCTGGATGAAGATCTTTGGTCAGACATGAAGTAAGGTGTAAGGTATTCATAACAGTGCTGCAACCTCAAAGTCTTCTCTCCATTCTCCGGCTGCTCTTGCTCAAACCTGACATTTTTGACATTTTTTGGCCTTATAATCTGTTTTGATCATAACACAAACCCAGTAGTCATGGAAGGTCAGCATCACTACCATAGTATTTGTGTCAATTGTTAGTATTTGTCCATGCTAATCTTTGCCTTAACCAGAGGTTTAAGGTGCATATTGGCTCCATTCTGGCTTTTGATTGGTTATTTTCTGCCTACCTGATGATGACATCACTCCTGGAGATGCACAAATTGTACCTGGATGAGATTTCAAACATATGCAGTGGTGTTGCTACCAGATTTATGCTTTTCACTTTGTGACTTTCGACAGCTTTACACCAAACAACTCAAAAGTTTGGGTGACATTTGAGGGGAGATGAGCAACCTGAGAGCAAATGAAACTTTTGTGGTTGAAGAAAGTCAATAATGGGTCTCCTGAGAGCCAAACAGTTGGCCTATTTAAATCATCTTCTTGAAGAAGTTGGGAAAATGAGGGAGAACCTACCGTGGTGGATGATGCCGTTCTCCAGAAGCGCCTGACCCAGATGAACCCCTTCTTCTGGGTTTCCTGTCTCGCCAATTTCCATCAGCCAAGACACAAACTCGCTGCGGACGAATGAAAACACAAACGCGCACACGCATTACGGCTTGTGAGCAACGGGACAAACAAGCGGGATGTGCCACTGCGTTGCCTGTGGGTCAGCAGCTTTGAAATTTCTCAGTATTCTAGGGAAAAAAAACTGAGGAAAATACAAACACTGTGAGCAGAGCAACAATTCATCAAATCCAATGTGACTGTGGCAACAAACATCATCTTGGAGAGAAGGAATGCTTTATTTGATTTCGAGGGTCCCATCTGTCTGTTTAAACAACGAAGCGGCTATTAGTGTGTTTTATCTACTTCCTTTATTTATATTAGACATAAAACGTAATATTATCAAATATGCAGCAGTTCATGGGGGCCTCCATGCCAAAAAAGAGCATGTAGTGTTTGACTCAGCTGTCTTTTATAGCTGGAAACAAACACCGCTGCTGAAACAGCAAACAGCATGCATCTCTCGATGGCCCGAATGAGCTAAATTGGATAATTCTCCATGATTTAACGACACAGATTGCACGAAATTGCAAGCTTGACCAAAAACAATAAATAAACAAAGAGAGAGAATAGTATATCTGATTACATACTTGATGCCCCGGCTCACCATAAACCCAAACAAACACGGCCAGGAGGACCGCTGGAACTCTGTGGGATTGACTTCCATGCCATGACGGAGGTTTCCCGATGTCAGAGCTGTGCCAACGGGAGCAATTACAGCGTTTCGAAGGCGCAACTGAATAAACACCCAAACACCAATCCCTCCTTTATCCTTCCAGCTCCACTTTGAGCACTCATCCCAAACGTTTTTTACTCTCAGCGATGGACTGTGGGGGGAAAAATACAAAAAAAAAAAAAGAAACGCCTCCACCAACGTCAATTTGTCAACCGCCACAGCTCAGCTGGGAAAGGAAAAAACACTTCAAACGATTAGGACAACATGGTTTCCATGGCCTCAAAGTGATGGGGGTTACACACCTTAATGTAGTTTAAATCTGTGAATACCGCAGAACAAATGTTTCCTGAATTCCTTTTGAATGCTGGTGGATACAGATGTATCCCCAGTACTGACTTAAAGACAGATCAGCCGACAAGAGGCTTATACCTTTAATATGGTTGTGTTTTTAGACTTAATCCTGCAGGCGAGGTGGCTGTCACACGTACTTTTGTCTGATGAATTACACTATTACAGAAACCAAACCACAAACGGGATTGTACCACTTATAGGGGAGGGGTTCTGGTTCCAAAAATAACCAAAAAAGAGAAAACAGGAGGGGTGGAAAAAGAATAAAGGAAAGACATTTCACAATAGAGGGAGTGGGCTGAGCCGAAGCCATGGGCAATGTGGTTTTTATCAGAGACATGCCATGCTGGTCCCAATTTGCCAATTACGCCTACAAGTAAATCATCTTGGGCAGGGGAAGTACAGAGGGACACGGAGATGCCTGTTCACCCACAAGCGGTCATGGAGGTGTCGGCCTCGCGGTACACGCAAGATAGGTTTCCAGCGGGAGCTTCCCTGCCACCACTTCTCACCATACGATATCTTCAGACTCAACAAGATGCCCGCAAATGACCAACATTTAATCCCTTTAAGCTATCTAGCTGACAGATTCATTCCTCCTCCAGACCGCATGCGATCTGGTGTTGTCTGCCCGGACGAAAGGAGAAAGTAGCTCCGCATTCCCAAACCGCTGTGTGTTATAACACGGCCACAACTATGTCCAATAGACTTTTCTGTTGCAGGTTTTATTTATCTCTCGGTGCTTTTAAAAGCATCAGGGTTATTGGGTTTGGGCCGATTTTAGCGTGATAATTACAAGTCAAATCAGCGCTTAAAAGCAACGTGATGGCATTCGGAAAGATGATTTACACCTTTAAGGCAGAGGAATGACAAAAGCAAGCTTTTACCTCTTGACAGGGCTTCAGAGTTGTCCTTAAAATTAGGGTAAAATCATTTGACTGGCGCGAAAACCCCCGTAAATGACAGTAAGACATCTACGTACGGTAGGATGAAAGGAAAACGCAGGGAAATGAGGGCATCAACTCATGCATGCTTAATGCAGCTCAGGGGTGGGATTTTGAGAAAAGCATCCTGTAAAGTAAAAACCCTCAACCCTCACCGGTAAGAGGAAACATCTAAACGCGTCCTGACGTGGCTTGAGGACAGCGGGACGCAGCGCGACACGAGCGCGTACGCCCGTGCGCGCCCATGCCCTCCGGTTACAGCTACCACCTGGGTCCCTCGGCACAGAGCCTATTGTAATTTAACATGGGTGTGGAGGAGGTTGCTGACATCTCCCCGTGATTTACAACATGGTGTTCAATGACCGATCCGTCCCCAGTCACGACACCGATAATCCCTGCAGAAGATTCACGGGGATCTGGCTGCTTTGGATTTTCCCACGGCCGGGAGCGCTGATACACATAACACGCCGTCTGCTGTCTTCTCTCCAGCTGCCGTCTCTGGGAACCCTTGCCAATGTTACAATGAAAGAAGAGACCGAGGCCTACAATATATCAGAGCCGCGATACTTCCAATATGCTGTGAAAACATCGCTGTCCACTCCCGCGCACTTCCAGACTGAGGAAACCCCGAGGACCGAAGACTCGGCAGCCCCCAGATGGAGCAGAGGGGTCGGAGCGGTCGGAGCCCTTACCTTCCCAGGAAGCACTTAGGGAAGGTGGTGAGCTTGCGTTTCCGGTCCTTGATGAGGTTGCCCTTGGTCATGAGGTGGTAGAGCTTCTCGCCCTTCTCTGACACCATGACCCACGTGTCCTGCTCCATCCCCAGCTTCAGGCCTACAGCAGAGAGCGGAGGGAAGCTGTGAGCGGCACCTTCAACCATCAAATTCTGAAATGGGCACTTCCTGCTATCGTCAGAAGCTAATCCTTCAAATTAAACACAGATGTTAAGACGAAGAGGTGGGGGGGGGGCAGTGGGAAATGGCTTTCCATTACAGGTAACCGCCTCCTTACTTTTCCTCCGCTCCCTCTCCTTCATGATGGCCTCCAGCCACTCCTGCTTCTCCTCCGGGGTCTTGGCCATACAGACGAACCACTTGTTCTTGGCCGTGTTGTGGATCTTCCAGCCGTTGTTCACGATGTTCCCGCTGCTGTGGTAGTCAGCTGCGGGGGTACAAGAGCGGCGAGCGCAGGCTCAATTGGACTGGTTTTTATAAAGACATCTGCCCGTGAGGGGTGGAACATCTTTGGACCGAGTCGGGAGTTTCACGTCTGAGGAAGGGCCGTCAATTTGCGGTCGCATTGATCGCGTATGTATACGTATATGTAAATTGAGACATTGAAAGCCGACATCGATGTTAACCAAATGCACGGCCGAAAATTCAGCCACGTGCTGGAGAGGGCAAAAAAGAAAAAAGGCAAAACCCCTGATGAGTTAATGCTTTCTTGCGCGCCCTCCATTTGTCCACACTCGCTTTTGACTCAGTTATCCGGCCCGAGGGTGCATCCTATCGGTCCAGTTGGACATTGATTATTGTTTTTTTCCCCTTAATGAGATAAATGAGGTGACAGACGAGAAGAAGAAGAACCATCCATCAGCGTTACTCCCTGGCGAGTCTCCATTACACTCTGATGGTTCTTGTGAAAACTTTGAAAAGGTAAAATCATTGTCGACTTGGAGGCCCCGTATGGAGAGCCGGGAGCATTTTTTTCTGTCCTCGAGCGGCAAGTGCACGCCTGGGTAATCGTCCCTCGGTATGCGGGAACACCCAAGTGTGTTTATGCTCAACACCCGACATGGCTGCCCATCTCGGGCCGGCTGGTGAGGAAATGACGACTCCTACAAATGTAAATAATAATCAGAGGCTACGTGAGGCCGAGAGACATAAACGCTTGGGTTCACCGCGTACCGGGGCGGCCCAGTCTCAAGGACATGTAAGTACACATTTGTGCGCCATCTGAAGCCAAAGCTTATGTCCTCTGTGTTCTTTTATGGGCTATTATGTGTAATTGGAACCCTCTGCTGCAGAAGTAGGTGAAATCATGTTAAGATTTATTTGTCCAGAATAAATATTGCATTTTTTTTTTTTTAATGCTTACCCGTGCCATCGTCCACATTTTCTACCTCCATCACCTCCGTGTTTATTCTCCCTCTGAACAGGTAGCGAGGGCCTTCGGTGGCTGCCTTACTGTTTTTTAAACGCCTGGGATAAGAAGAAGAACGATTCATTCCAAAATAATCACTGATACACTGAGTTCAGGGAAATCCTAATTCTATACAAAAATAACAGTTGGATCATGGCAACTAAAGCAGCCAGACATGTGTGAGAGGACAGGAAAGAGTACTCCAGACACCTGTTTTTCTTCTTGCAGTACACCAGGAGCTTGTCAAACAGGAAAAAAATCCTCTCCTGGATGTTTCCCGCCGAAATCTTCAGGAGGACGCCGTGCATGAGCAACTCCGTGCATGTATCTGTGATATTGGAGCCCTGCAAGAAGGCAAAACTATTAAAAAAAAAAGAAACGAAAAAAAATTCAACAACTCATTAATACACTACTCAGCGTTCATGTGAGGAGAAGGAGGGATCATAAAACCCCGGCCTTTCCTGTTCCCCCTCTCAGGGGTTTGTAAAAACACTCCCTGCTTCCTCAGCAGATTGCACTGGGACTCTGAAACAGACAGTCTGTAATTGTTTCTATAGAATAACATCCCGTCCAGTCAGGCCGCGCGTTGCAGCGTCGCACCTGGCTGCAACACCGGCTCAGGTTCCTCCTGAAAACAATACCACATGTTGTCTTTTTTTCTTGCGCACTCTGGGAATTTTCATATCCCGTTTGATCGGTCCTTGAGAGCTAAAAATAACTCCCGTGTGGACGGAGCCGGTAAATGTGAGAGGCAGATTTTTACGCTGCCCGTCAGATTCTGACGGCTCGGAGCTTTTAACATCTGAGGAGGGGTCGCGGTCATGTTGACGCAGATGTGATCGGGGATGATTGCGATCATTCCTTACTCGTGCTCTATATCAGAGGGCTGAGTGAGCATTGTAGATCGCAAGTAGTTGTGACCTTTGACCTTGGCTATCTATCTTACCATGGATCGGTAGGACATCCTAGAGAATATAAGCTAGAGAATATAATGTCCTTATGCAAATTTCTAGTATTTGTTATAACAATATTAACACATTTATTTGTATAGTACTTTTCAAAGAGACAGTTTCAAAGTGCTTTACATGTACATACAAACATGTTAAACATTACAGTAAGCTCTTAATTCCATTTATTATTCTATTTTTCATCTAATTTCCATGAAACTTCTACTAGTATCAGCTCCTCGCAACAAAGGGAACCGTTGGCAGACAAAGCCAAAATGTAAACAAAGAGTGCAGATCTGCTCTAGATATGGAAGGTAATCTGCATTTAACACCTGCTGGGAAGGGCTGTTTAACGATCTACCACCACTTCCTGTCTGAAGCCCTCTGTAATTGTTGCCCCGCATAAAAAGCCCTTCGGCAGTCTGAATGGCGACCATCTAGGGCACTTACGCCAATAGCCATCAAGTGCTTTGAGATGGACCCCCACCTTTAAGGCTAAGAGGTCCACAGTGGATGTTATTGTCACGGATCTCCCCCCACTCCTCTGAGCTAAGGCTGATTTCTGTGAGAATTAGTTTGGCTTTTAAAGCCGTCCTCCCGGCGTCCGAAGTGCTGACGTCCGGATTGCCCTCTCCCCCCCGTCTGCTGCTGGATCTCGGACCTCCCGTCACGATCGCTCCCAGACTTTACGACTTCCTCTCGGACCGTTAGCGCTCGCTTTTATGACGAGCTGCTTCATCGAACGGCCCGTGTCCAACGCGGTTCTGATGACCAACCTGTGCTTTGTCACTACCTCGTCCTCAAGGTCAAAGGTGGCCAACCACATCTGTGGTCCCGTCGGTGTCAGCAAAAGTTCATAACTGCGAAAAAACCTACGGCGAGTATATACATCCATCTCTCTAACGTGCATTTCCTCCTGCAGGAGTCATCACCCGGGCTCTGCCCTGCACCGGCTCTCATCTGTTTTACTCTTTTCTGATAATCATCTCACTGTCTTTCCTCTGCTTGTGGTTCCCCTGAGCTCTCCTCTATCTCTCTGTTTGTTTCCTTGCTTTTTTTTTTTTCCCCCCTTCTTTTTCCACAGCGTCTAAACTCCCCAGCTCACGGCCAGATGTCGAACTAATTTTCAAATGTGTACACATTAAAGACTGAGGTCCATCTTATCCCTCTGACTTCACAAACAACATCTGATCTAGAACTTAACGCTCCCAGGCAAAGCATGTTCGGTCCCTAACATAAACAAAAATGTTTGAATCGTCTATTTTTAAACTCGGGTAATTGCCAGACAAAACAACTGCAGAAAAAGGATTTTTTTATTTTTTTTTAAAAAGAGTGTTGCATCAGTCGGACAAGGAAAAGACAAAGTTTGTGGCTGAAGTGGTGTCGAATTATCTGGATAGGAGACAGAAGCGAATCAATCCCCTCGATTAATCAAAGGAAAGCCGGGATCTCAAGTGAAAACGACCTGAAAACGACTGCTTCCTGGTTTAAATATTGTGCATTACGAAGGCGCAGCGCAAGCCAAATGGCAAGCGTCGCCCTGGCCCAGGCCTCGAGTCAGGGTGGCCCATTTCTCCCCAACCTGCGAGGAGGACACCCCCCCCACCCCCGAGGGTGGACAGCTGCGGAGGGAGCCGGTCAGCATCAACAAGCAATCAGGCCGGGCAGAGGTGGAAAAAAGGGGAAAAGAAAAAAAAAAAAAACACGCCACAGCTCTCACAAACATCCCTCATCACTGCGTCAATCCTCAATCACCCACACAGGAAGTGCAGGATGCAAACATCACTCACTTCCCTCTCTCTCTCTCCCTCTCTCTCTCTCTCTCTTTTTTCTCATCTTTCCTCCCTCGCTCCATCTCGCTGACAGCTTCGGAGCCTGGCGCGCAGCCGTCAGAATGTTCTCCTCCAGGATGACCTAATGTTTACAATTTATAAAAGAGCTGAGGAGAAACCGCAGAGCAGCTACGCCCAGGGATGCCTTCAGCTCGACATACGGTGCGTCACCCCGTCGTGCACGCGATGCGCAAATCTGCACATAAAGATTACAGCTCTTAATGCTCTTTATGTGCCTTGACCCATTATTAAAGCCGAAGACATCAAATATTCAGCAGAGCCTCTTTTAATTCACGACATGCATTCAGTTCCAACAGAACAAGGTGAATAATTCAGCACTCTAAAGCCCATATATCTACAAGAAACTTGGAAACATGTCTGGATCAAATTAATTCAATTATATTTACCTCCTCTGCTTTCCTCTTTCAAACTGTTGACCCTACATCTGAGAGGTTAACGTGAAAAAAAAAGCTGCAGTGTACCTGAAGATGATTGACCCAGTGGCTCTAGAGCTTAACAACTGCCATCAGACTCATCCAGGCAGAAAGAATTTGGTCCAGACTATTGTGAATAGAAGCCATTGTTCGCAGAGAAGACAAGCGAGCTTAAAAGGCTACAAAAGTCACGCCACTTGGAATTCTTCTTGAATCGGCGGCGTGGGGCTAAGTGGCTTTCCGTAAATCAAGAGGGGTTTGGCAGCGAGAAGTTCAACGCGGCCACTTAAGTTGTAGGGGTTTTTTTTTGTTTTTTTTTAAAGCGAGTTTAAATCATTCAGAAGAATCCGCAGGGATCGAGCTGAAGCCCACCTCCCAGCCTTCGATGTGGGACTGCCATTCCTCCAGAATCTCCAACTTCTCCATCTGCCTCTTGGCCTCGTTGATGCTGGAGCACACGGCCTTCATCATCTGCAGGGACTCCTGCACCAGCGCGTAGTCGCTGTGTTTCTTGGGGGTCCTCTTCAGCAGCTCCTGAGTGCGCAAAAACCCAGAAAATGAAAAAGAAGAAATAAAAAAAGAAACGGCCGCCTACATCATTCAGTTTAACGGCTCTTAGAGACATTAAATCCAAATTGTACAGTAACTGCCTTCAATTTATAGTCTGCAAAACTAAAAAAAAAAAGGGCCTGGAAATAGATCCTCTCCACATTGGCACCGTAATTTTGGAGTTTAATGGTTAAAACTCCCGCTGCTGCTCCGACAAATGAGCAAAACCTAGAGTAATCTCAAAAGTTTCAGTGCACATGCTACTATAGGGCAGATTTACACTGTTCTGGATATATTTTAAGCCAATGATGACTATCTGTGTGATTGTGGAGGGGAAGGCCCTGGCAGCTGGAAGACTTCAAATGGGAGAGCATCATATTACCCCCTTATTATTATTACATCTCCACTCCCCGTGCTGGTGGCTCTTTGGAGAAAGCCTGGCTGAATTAGGCTGTGAGGAGATCAGAGATCGGAAAGGAGAGACGAGATCAACGAGTTAAATAAGCTATTGGGCGCGTATTTTGTTTCGCCCACTTTTCAGTGCGAGGCGGAATTTTCTGCGAATCGCAGGAGGTCTGAACGAGCCCCCCCGGTCCGCACGTGCAGCTGGATGGGGGGGGTGGGGGGGGTGGGCGATGACAGGCCCCTGCGTTAATGCTGCGATGCGGTGCTGCTGAGGAAGTAAAACGCAGATGTGTTGGAGCACGGGACCGCTCGTGAGGAAGGGGGGGTCGGCCCGTACGGAGCGGCGCTTGCTGAACTAATGGTGGAAGGGTGTGAAGCAGAGAGCGGCCCCCGCAGCGCGTGGCCTGGATGCGCGGGACTCACCCGGAGCAGCAGCGGGTATTTGCAGATCCTCTGGATGGGAGCCACGAGGTAACCCTCCAGCGGAACCTCCGTGTTTTTTCTGCCTCCCAGCAACATGCAGTTCTACAAAACGAGGGGGGGGGTTCGGGGTTGGGGAAGGAAAACAAAGAAAACGGCGCGTAAAAACACCAAAATATGCTCACTATGCGACGAGTGAAACTGCTACCAGTTCAGTTAAACTGCCACAAGATGGGGAATTATTGCAAAGACAATAAAACTACAAATCATGGAAGCCAAAAGGTCCGACTGAGGTTAAGGGGAAACCCAACCCTGGTTAGTGCAAGGCCAAAGAGGTGACCTGAGATATACAAGGCCGTGGATAAGTGGAGGTCGGTGGGAAACGTGAGACACATCCAGCTCTGAAGAAAGACAAGGTTAATAGAAGGTCAAGGCTATAAAGGCACCATTAAATAAAAGCCAATTATTAACATTCCCTCATTTGGCTTCTGAAATTAGATCACCCACTGTGTCACAGCTTCTTCTCTGATGGTCTGCTTAGCATGTGCACGTGCGTGTTTTCGCCACTTAAGGCCAAATGCTCCAATCAAGGCCCGGAAAATAGCTGAGAATTTGGGAAAACCGGTGGATTGAAACGAGAGGTTCGTAGATCCGGGCTCGCCTAAGCCTGCGCGAACAGAATGTGCCGGTTCGGGAACCTGTGTGACATGGTGGAAAATAAAAAAAGACGGATATGTTTGCCGCGCCAGCAGTTTGGATGCAATCGCCTTTTGTTCTCGAAACATGAGGCTCCCCTGTGGAAGAGAAAGTCTCTCTGAGTGTCGGGACAGGAAGTGGGAGTCCACCCACACTGGGGGGGGGTGCAGGGATACATCAGCTGTGAGACACACTGGAGCAGAAAGTCTGGAGTTTTAAACCTTCCAGCTGCCATATGACTGCACGTATGTCGGATAGAGTAGCTGATTGAAGGTTGGCTTTCTTTCAGAGAGCTAAGATAAATTACTATTATTATGAGGACGCTTTGCAATACAATGACAGGAAAAGGACCGTGACCTCAAAGCTGCAGGAAAAAAAAAGTCATTTTTAAATCCAATTAGTTGCCATATTTTCCGTGTTTGGGCTTCTGAAAATCTGATTTCCAAACATAAACACGAGCACAAACTGCAAAGGTAACACAAATCCAGACAAAAGTACGTACTCTGTCAAGTATTAAACAAAAAGCATGTGTCTGGTACAGTGCACGCTTTCAGCTCTGCTGTTTGTGTGTGTGACATTTTTGGAAATAAGACAGAGCCGCACTTTCATTAGTGGAACACCAGTGTGCTCCGAGAGCGCATTTTCCACGAATTCTCCGAACAACCAATCAGCAACCGGAGGACACCGAGGTCAATTATATTAAGCACTGGATTCCTCTTATAACCCCCCCCCCCCCACACACACACACACACACCCCAAATCTCACCAGTAAACACGTCCGGACGCTCCTGATCTTATTCAGCTCCAGCAGCAGTCTCTGGGCCTTCTCGTGATTCCCACAGTATTCATCATAAATCTGGAAACGGCTCCTCTGCAAAGAGCCAGAAAGAGACGAGGTGAGGAGGGACGACGCGCACGCAGATCACCTCCTCGCGCTCCCCTGTTTACGACATGCATCATGGGTTTCGTGACAGTGCCGCATCTGGATGGACACAGCCGTATTTTCATGTCTGCTCGGGATGACGCGGCCAGCGCAGCCTTTAAATCGTTCCCTACAAGCCTTTTGTGGTCTTCAGTTATGTTAATTTGTCCATTTACAGCCGTCAAAGTGACAACATGGCCCGATTTAAAACACGTCATGCAGCGTGCCCTTTATAAAAACTTTATGGAGCCTGCAGAATGAAGCACCTCTGGAGTTAGACCACGGTCCAAAAGGGAGGAGCGGAGGCGTTAGTCAACATGAACTAATTTGCAGGCATGAATCACAGAGGAATTTTGTTCCCTTTCGTCCAGCTGATTTACGGTGAAGCTAAGTTCGACTCTGTCATTTTTCCTGTTTGGAAAACTTTGCTTTTCAAGAAGCGAAAAGGCCTGCAGATGGTTTTCCTTCAGACGCTCGCACGGCCGCCGCTAAATTGGGATCGTTAGCCGCGGGCCTCGCTGGGAGGCGTATCCAATCGGAGTCGTAAATCTGACGGAGCCCCCTCGATCTCCCCTTCACCTGTAGCAGCCTGAGCCCGACTGATCCACGAGTCACTTTAAGGTCATCAGAAGGATGAAGATCTATTATGCTTGAAAAGCTATTATATTCCAGGGCGCCTCGGGGAAGAGCGTCTAAAATATAATAGACTGTACAGAAACATAAAGATGGATGTGTGCCCTTAATCCGCAAATATGGGATGACAGCGTGCCTTCATCACGGGAGGCATAACTGGATCTGATGGCGGGGCAGGAGGGGTTTACTCAGAGGCGAGTTGAAAGAGAAGGCGAGCACTTCGGGGAGGCATAACTTACAAAGTGCAGGAAGCAGCGCCCGATTTCATGGTGAGCGTGGGGCTCGGGCTGGAGCAGGTCGTCCACCATGGACAGGAAGTCTCTGTGAACCGCCAGGATCTCCTCGATGTTGGAGAACAGGACCTGAGACAGAACAGGACACAAGCGCGCGCGCCGGTGACGCCATCTTATCCAAACCTCTGTCTGTACACAAAATTCCCAAATAAAGCCTTTTCCAAAGCACTGGACGTGCGGTAAATATCCCCCAAATCTGTATTTACCTCCAAAAGTAAGCAAGCCCACGAAAACAGACTCCCTCCCGCTGTGAGAGAGCAACCTTTATTACCCTGCAGCCGGAATCGCTTATAAATAGATTATATTTACAGCTGCTTCCTGGATCGCCCACTTCCCTCTCCTTCCAGAATTTGCCTATTTTCAGGCGGAACAAGCCAGCTGGAGCAAGCGTCTCGGCTGCGCCCTTTCTCGAACCTGGCCCTCACCTTCACCGTTTCCTCCGTGATGTTCTTGTCCATCTTGGTGGCGGCATACTGGTTTAGCCGGTGCAGGAAAACCTGAGGCGGGAGGAGAGAAGGAAAGGAAAAACAGATGAACGGGGAGATTCAAGTACGCGTTTTCTGTGGAGGGGGGGGGGTTGTTTGGACCTTGAAACAGACTGGATGTGAGAGCAGGTTTTTTCGTCTCCCAACTGTCAAATCCTGAACTCCTCAGATGCACGTACCCCCCCCACACACACACACACACACACACAAACATCCTCCTCCTGACAGAGTAAAAGGTCCAGGATGATCAGACAAATTGTGTCATAATCTGCAGTTCATGCAGACAATGATGTGTTCCACACACACACACACACACACACACACACACACGATCGAGCTGTAAACTCAAAGGTAGCATGATGTCAGCGCGTTACATCTGTCTTTTTAGTTGACCCCAACTGTGGGCAACTATTTATCGCCCTGCAGAGACCCATAAAACATCAGGCGCTCGGTGTGGCAGCGAAGCAGGCATCCTGACCTGAGCGAAACCCGCAAAACAATACCCACAACGACTACACAGTTTCAGTTAACCAGTCCTTCCTAAATTATTGTACTCTCCCAGACCGTCCCCGCACCAATCCATCAATTTTCCATTAAACGGTGCTTATTCCTAAACGTGGCTTGGAGTCTATCCCAGCAGTCACTGGGTGAGAGGCCAGAATACAGCCTGGACACACATCACAGGGCACACACACACACACACACACACAAACACACCATTCACTCACACACTCACACCTTAGGGGCAATGTGTGTGTGACTCCTGGAGGAAACGGGCGTACCAGGAGAAAACTAACCAGAACATCAAATACTTTTTATTCCATTACCAATAATGGGCTTCAGAACAAAGGCGTTGAACTGTTCGCGGATCTAAGTGAACGACGTCCTGCCATTGTGGTTGCAAGAACTTCCTGAGCCTTTAAAGCTTTGCGCCTTTTAAAGGGAAGCTGCACGAGTGAATCCGGGATCTGAACAATCGGCCGCTTTGTTCCGGAATATCTCTCCGCTGATTGCCATTCTGCAGCTTCCTCGCCGCTCACGAGAATTAGCATCTGATTAGCAAGTCTAATCGGTACAAACACGGAGCGGGCTACGGCGGGGTCTCACAAAGACGCGCGGCCTTACAGTACAAGACCTGAGCTGGGCAAAATTAGCGCTCATTTGCATCAGAAACCCTCCTTCCTGCCAGTGGCACGCAACATCAAACAGGGACTTATTAGGGAGTCTATAACTTTGTTTAAATGACGAAGAGTCTATTATGGGGGAAGCAATCAGTCAATCAGTGACGTGATAATGGCACAAAGTAAACAGCAGAAGAGAAAGACCCAAAATCCAATTGGATGGATGGAGCAAGAGGCCCAATAGAGAGATTTGGATCTGAGGAAAAACGATTTTGACCTTTTTTTTAAGCTCTGAGACACTGGCTCAAAGCTGACAGATAAACACAGTGCTTTTTTTGCTTTTTTTTTTTTTTTTTTTGCAGCGCTGATGGGTTAAGGGACTAATCCGGGAGCGGCTCCACGGACAGTGAATGGGAAACTGGCCGGATTTTAAAGGTACAATAACAGCACCCGGGGCGCCCGTCAGCGTAAGCCCACTTCCAGGATTATAGTACCTGAAAACTCAGCAGCACAATGCTGGTGTGCAAAACATCTGTGGGGGAATTCAATTCAAATCTGGCTTTTGAGGCTTCCGAAAACCCGTGTCCGTGGACTTCATTCAGCGTTTATCCCTCGATTGCATTACGGCATGTTTTCTCTTGGGTTTAGAGTCATGTAACACTTACGAAAGAGAAGCTAATTCGATTAAAGTGATGCCATTATTGTTTTTTTTTTTAAGGAGAGTCGTTTCCCTCATTTTTTTTTGGAGCAGATTTACCCATGTTTGCAGTCATTGTCCTCAGACTCAGCAGCAAATTCCAGAGGGGCACATTTTGTTCCCTGGGACTGGATGTGCTCTCCAACAGGAATCCAGCGTTGCTGGTCACTGGCCTCCAGTGAATCACAAACAGGCCTTGCTACTCCTCCGTACGAGCTGCCGGCGCCCCGTGTCACACTTTCTCTGCCCACAGTTGTAGAGACGTTCAGAGAGTCGCTCTTTATGATTGAAATTCTCTTTTGTGAGCCGTTGGCAACATTCTGATACACTCTGAACTGATGAGTTCAGAAGACAAAGAGAATAAAAGAGTTGGAGCGGAGCAGAGGTTCTCTGTTCTTTCCATTCACGGGATGTTAGACTCATTACATTTTAAAGGCAATGAAACAAGCAGACTGAGGAACTGAGAAATAAACACAGCCATAAAAGCCGCCTAATTCAGATTTTTCTCAAGCCTGTCACGATTTACCTTTGTGCTGCTGGCGCTCTTGCCCTGCCTCTGTTTTCCCTCTCTCTGTCGCCGTTTCGGGCTTCAAAAAGTAGGGATCCGGGCCGGAGCGAGGGGGCGCCAGATTTGCATGTGATTTGCATGCTGGGGAGGGCCAAACGCGCTGCCATTTGCTAAATCCTCGTCAGGGCTTTGGGCTGGGAGATGGCTGGCGTGCGGGAGCGGATCCGTTTTTTTGCCAAAGCACGCGTAAGTCTGGTTCTCTCTGTTTTCCGACACAGAAGCGGATCGGACTTTGGCAGATGAACCGATGCTAAACTCCGCTAAGTGTTACGGCTGATTCAGCTGGGCTGGATATCGCCGATTGTTAATGTGTCAGCGCGTTTGTCACGCAATCAAAAAAAAAAAAAAAAGTGGAACAGGTCCTGTTGTTGCTGCCGGACACGGTCACACGACTTTTTAAAAGGAAAAGCTCGAGCTGTGCGCTTGACTGAGAAATGGTTCGCTTAAAAAAAAACAAAAAAACCTGCAAACCACATGATGGCCCATCAATCACCGGGCTGCTGTAACAAACGACTTCTTAAGTGGAATGGGAACAGGCCTCAATATAACATGATCCACATTTGCTCAATATCTGTTAGAAAATGTGCTTTTTCACTCAGGGGGAGGGCGGTGGGAATTATAGCCAGCGTTTCCTTGATTTGGTGGGAAAAGCAACTGAGGGGAGACAAAGAATAACTGAAGTGTGGTTTCCATGCTGACAGCGTGTGTACACAGACAACCTACTTTAGGACACTTTGTGAATGGACGTTATGCAATCCCCCCGGTCGGTGTGTCTAACCCCGAGATTGGAAGGACACAATCGACGGAAAAGCCGTAGCCCCCCCCCCCCTGTTTGTGTTGATATTTACGCCAACGGAACAGACGGGCGCACCAGAGGAGACCCTTTGCTCCCACAAAGACAGTGGGAACGCTTTGCTGCAAGCTCCCAAAACGTGGATGGTGAGCGGCCAAGGGAAGAAGAAAGAGAGGAAACATGTTGTTCATCACTCTACGCAGACGCGCAGCCCACAGACGGGAATACAAGTCCCCACCCGGGGAGGAAAAGAGCAGCAAATGCATCCAAAAGAGCAAAACGATGCAGTAAATTGTTTGGATTTTTTTTTTTTTTTTTTAAAGAGAGCTTTCTGCCTGTTCCCTTGCTGCGAATGCAAAACTCGCCTCAAACATCTGCTAATGCATTGAAGTTTTGGAGAGCGCTGTGGAACACGGGGCTCTGTTTGATCCATTACACGCACAACAAGCATTGCGAGACCCTGGAGATCGGTCGGCCCGTCACAGAACACTGAAATCTCCCCCAAATTGCACCTAATGAAGAAAGATTTGCATATTTTGATGTTTCCGCGCCGTTTGAGAGCTCCTCCGACCAACGTGTGCTTTCCCTACTGTCCCTATAATGGGTCCGGGTTCCCAATGTGAGTTCATTAGTACTGGACACCAGTCTAAACCCTGGAAGAATGAATGGGCCTTTCTCGGTTTATTTGGCACGCTACCCCTTTTGTCCGGCGGTTGAATCGTGGGCCCGCTTCGTCGACGAGGAAAAAGCGAGCGCGCAAACACCCTGCGCATGCAAAGATTGACTATCGACGGAAAAAAAGGCTACGATATTTAGCCCCTCTGTAACACTGTGAAAAAATAAAACGTATATGAGGGATTCAAAAAGACAAGAAATGGAACGAGAGACAAACTGTGGGCCCACTGTGGTGAACCACTAGACTGTGAAGGTATGCTGATAGCTCATTAACGCTCTTAGCTGTGAGATCTCTTTGTCACCCATCTGTCTCCCTGAATTAGATGATCAAATAAGAAGCAAGGGCACGCGAGAGAAGGACACAGAAACGGCAGGATCAACAGAAAAATGGTCTCCCAAACCGCTACACACACCTTTAAAGACACACACTGGGATCCTAACACCCCCCCCAGAAGACCTGATTAGAGACAAAGTCAGCCTCAGATGCTGCGAGCACGCTGGGGAACTTCCAGAAAAAGAATGAAAGGGCTCTTTGTATGTCTTCAACAGGTCCTGATGACACCTCCAGGAGTCATCCAGGGCTTCCCATCCCATTAAGCCCGTGGCGAACTGTTCCATTTCTCTCAGCTGGGAATGTATACAGGAAACAGACGTTATAAATACAGCGTGGAATGTTGACGTGACTGCAGCATCTCAATAGAGACCATGAAGGCTCCCGTGTGTGGCTCAACGTGGGTTTCTTTGATTAAGAAAGACATTAAGGAAATATGGGATTTAGCTTTACAGAATAAGGTTATTTTTTTTCCCGTCTCATTTGCAGCTGCAATTGTCTGTGAAGGCCGAAGAATTCTTCTCTTTCATGACTTTCCATGCCCTTCCGGTGACCCTGGAACCCACAGGCTAAACATAAATAGCCGTAATAAAGCGATTTAATCCGATGAATATGTCTGTGTCTGATGCCAGAGCCTGACTCCTGTGAGAAAAATTAAAAGTATATAGGCACGTCTGTTCGAGTCAAAGCCTGACCGAATTGTGGGTTTGTTCAATTTCACCCATGGTGGCCCTATAAATGAAGAGCGTCTTCAGTATATTCTGGGGATGTTTCAAAGTGTGAAATTGGACATTAAGTGTCGAGGTCGGACAAATTCACTCTTTCGAGATCAAAATGCCGCCCGACATGCGGCCACGATCCGCTGATCCCGCACTGTTCGCCCTCGGGACCCCGGGAGCGGAGCTGCGCATCGATCGTCAGGGTGACTGAGCGGAATCGGGCCCCGGTGTGACTGTCACACGAGCCCCAGACGCTCCGCTGGTGGCTCCCTGACTTCTGCCTCAGCGGGTCTGGGCACAAAAGAGGCGACCTGCAGCCTCGCGCGGAAATCCCCGAGAAGACGGACGCCGGCAATCTTCCCAGTTTTCTGCCTCCTTTCAGAACTCTTTTGGTGGATCAGTTGGCGTCGTAATTGAGGCCCTCCTGTCGGGATTCTGCTTACAATGGCCTTTTTTTTTTTTGCTTTAGAGCACAAAAACCAAAAGGATCCACGCCAACACAGCAGCGTGAATGCAAACCACTAATCACTGTAAATTAACTCCTTTTAGTGGAACTGGTTGGGTCTTTTTTCTTGCATATTTTGGAAATTTTGACCAAAACAAAGTCTCTTTATAATGACCAAATCTAAACTGATTTGCTACAGCTAATTTTAAATTCCTCTAACCAACTTTTAATCATTTCATTTCACAAAAGTCAACACATGTCCATTAAACCTTGTTCAATTATGTCACATGTGTCACTTAAATGACTGTGTAATATGATAGTGTCCATTTAAAGATTGATTTTAGTGGTATTAGTCTTCAGCATTTGTGCATTGGGGTGAATGTGCAGGCACCTGTTAGCTGAAATCTATTTCTTTCTTTTTAGATGTTGAAAAAAAAATAGATTGTAGGAGTTTGTCAGTGTATCAAGGGCGCTGGAGACGAAAATAGAAAGAAAAAAAATAGTCATGAAGAGGATGTCTGCAGACGAGGCGCACTAAGAGACACTGCGACACTTGTGTAGCTCTTCTGTGTCCCATTCAAGTGCTTAATGAAATAATTTGAACAGAAATGGGATTTCCCATCACGCCTGGGTGGGCAGTTCTGGTTGCTGGCGGCTTCTGAATAAAGAATTGCAGAATTCAGAAGAAGAATGGCGTTGAAAACTCTGATTTAAACCACAGAGGGTGGGACAGAAAGCAGGCAAACCGGTCTCAACAGATGAAACTAGTTCATCAAAAAATCACATCAAATGGGCCTCGTGGTCCGTGACATTAGCCTAATCCGGCCAACGGGGCAGAACTGTGGCAGCACAGTGCAAAACTGTGAAGGCATCGTGTGTGAGCCTGAATCCCCTCTGCATCCTGAGGCTGATGGTGTATAATGGAGAAAACCCCCCGTCCAATAAAACCCCCACGCTACCAGGAGGGCAGACATCCGTGTGTGTGTGTGCGCGCGCATTCTTGTACTTCCTACTTACTGAGTACCAAAGTCCTCATCCTAGTAGCAAAGTGAGGACATTTTCAAGAAGTGGGAGCATTTTGGCTGGTGCTCAGAACTTCAAAGGGCTGTTTGAGGGTCAAGACCTGGTTTTAAGATTTAGGTTAAAACTGACTTTAGGTTAGGATCAGGGTTAGGAATGGACAGTTGGGATAGTTAGGGTTAGGGTGAATACATTATGTCCCTATATGAAAGTCCTCGCAAAGATATAAGTACAAGGATGTGTGTGTGTGTGTGTGTGTATGTGTGTGTGTGCGAGTGTGTGTATGTGTGTGCAGGAAACAAGCAGCACAATGTAAAGACGGGGAGGGCCAGGAAGGAAGGAAGGAAATCCTGCTTGAAAAATGCCCTCAGAGACAAAAGCCAAAGAACCCTCTGCAGTGCAAGAAGCTGCCTGAGGGGCTTTTCACACTGACGGAGAGACCACGGAGTTATCAATAAGTCATAGGCCAGACCAGACAATAACACAGGCTAAGCTGACTTTTCTCTAACTGATACAAGTTTTACACCAGACAAGAAAACATTTGTCTTTTGTCATCAGTCAGGGAGGGGAAGAACTGGCACCCGCGTCATAGTAGAACGAGGGAAGAAAAAGAAATAATAAAACACAACATTTTTGGCATTTTGGGGGCAGATTGTGGTGCCTTCGCATGCTTATCAATCCTCTCATTATCCTCCGCGCTACTCTGAAATGTTGAAAACAAATTGTATTTGGGAGACTTTTTCCAAAATAATACGGTTTCAATAACCCTCGCCCAATTAAAGTCACATGTTTGGCTCGCTCGCTCCTCCAAGTGATTGAGGAACACTTTCAGGCCCACGCTGAGGAGAAAATTCAATACACTTCATGCTCGCTGCTGAACAGCACAAAGAAAAGAGCAAACTCTCAGTTGTGCAGACAAAAGCATAACATTTTGAAAGGCATGCAGGACATGACTCCCACATCAGTGCGGCTCAGAGCAAAAAGAAAGATTCATCCCAGTCAGTGTTGTTGTTTGAAGCGTCTGCGCTGTCGCAGAGCTCATTGATGATTCCGAATTCGGGCCGTTCCCGGCTTTCGGGTCAAGCGGCAGACCGATTTACACAAAGGAGCGGCGCTGCACAGACGTGAAGATTGAAATGCAGAGTGAGATGCATCATCACATCCAGGGGCCTCGCGGTGGGGACCGGAGCAACCCATCGAAGGGAATCTGACTCCGTCCGATTGAAAACGGGAAGAAAACACGTTCTGTTTACAAGAGAGTGGAAACCATGGACAAACATGGAGAGGTGGCCTTCGGCGCTCCCAAACAGCGAGGAGAGAGAGCCAGTAAAGGATGTGGCGACGAGACCCGTGACCTTTGGGGGTCGTCGGCCATGAATCTGGAGCATGTAGACGCTCTCAAAGTGGCCCCGTTGACCTGAGCTCCTCCCGGCCCGCCGACTGGTCAGACACTGGGAGGAAAACTGACTAATCCCACCAAGAGGTAAACAAATCCCAAGGTTGGGAGGAAGATGCAGAAACACACACACACACAAGCACAGTTTACTTTAACACCTGCGTTTCCAACAGACAGGAAATTATCCGTAGCAGCTGTTTTCCCCATTAGCCTTGATTCCACAACATCCTGCAGCCATTTTAACGCAAAACGTGCTACCGCCGCGCACGGGAAAGCGCAGTTTTGAAGTTTGAGTCGATGCAACGGCATTGCAAACTCTTCCAGCTCCCTGAGGCCTTTTGGTAATAAAGCTAACAAACGCTATGGGACTACTATTTTACTCAACTGCTGGAACTTCCACCTCCAGGAGCAGCAAACGAGCGTTCCCAGATTAACTCTTGTCATGGTCCTCCTTGAGTGGAAGCAGAGACCATCTCAAGCCACTTGTTTCGCAGTCTTTCCGACAAAAAAAAAAAAAAGAAAGAAAGAAACAACTGCAGAAAGGCAAACAGCTTATTAAAGCCTCTGTTTACATTTAGCCTTGATTTGTCCCTCTCATTGAGGCCTTTCTAAGAATGGCTATCATTTTATTGGCTCCGAGTCGTCCAAGATAAACACCAGAGTCCTCCGCCGCCCACTATCTCTCGCTATAATCGTTCATTACGTAAGCCAGACTTGAGATACTTCAGACAACTTCCCCTCCGCTCCAGAGACTACTGTGTCACTTTAATGCATGTGGACTAAAGGTGGCGCTTCAATTCAGAGGAAGACAAACTTAGGCTCTTGGACAAGATGGGATCTTTGGATTTTCCCACAAGAGGCTCCATACGGCCACACAATGGGCCCCCCCGAATGTCCTGGGCCAAACTCGCGCTGACGGCTATTGTGATTTCCCGCTACCTTAAAGGTAAAGTATGTGAGAGGGGGCATTGTGTTTGGATCCCAAAGATCTGTGGCAACGATCTCTGCTCCGCCGTTCAACTCTGGCTACTGACCGGGGTCTCATTGTTCCCCGGCGTTTCCTAACCTCGGAGGAATTCCTCTTTCAGGAAATATAGTTTACAAGAGAAAGCGCCGGGCCCGGGCGAAGAGGAGGCTACCCCAAGAGCCCCTCTGATGAACCGATGGCTCTTCTGGGAATATCCCTTTTTATGACCTGGGCTCTTGCTTTCCCCACTGGCAATATCCCGCCTGCCCTTCTCCCAGCTGGGATTCGGTGTCCCCTGGATTATCCCACCAGGGGGTGTCGCAGAGGGCTCCTCTCTCTGACCTTTGCACACATGGAAACCCGTGATCTTCTGCTCTAAATTGGCGTCAGACGGAGAGGGAGGCCTGGGCTTCTGCGCGATCAGAGGAAAGTCTTCTGGGTGACCCCTCTTCTCTGCAGGGCACCCTTTGATCACTGGGAGGGGCTGGTGTGATGCTTCCCCAGGAGCACCACCCCCAACCCCCCCGCCCAAGTTGATAAGACACCAGATAAAAGTGACTGTTACGCTCACTTTCTGGCTCTCTTATATCTCTGCAACGTGCAGCCAAACCAACAATGTTATCCTTGACTGTCAGATCAAACCCCCACCACCCACCTACTCAACCACCCCCCACCCACCCCCCCAAATAAGCGATCCCGACGCTCCCGAGGCCAGAACAGAGATGCCTTGTAAGGATCAGACACTTCTGAGATCAATCCAAGTTCCAGAACTACAGGGGGAGATGAAGGAGGAGCGTCCTCCGACCCCCACCACCATCACAACCCCCCCCCCACATGCAGCCCCCTTCCCCACTACATTTCTCCAGCGACGCCGCTTCTAAGAACACGATCCCCCAGTGGTCTCACTGTCCTCCATTGGAAACATCTGGCCGGTGGGAGGAAGGTCAGAGCGCACGCATGCATTCTGGGAAATGAAGCTCCAGCACAGTGGCCCTTCCACCCAACTTCCCGCTATATCCAAAAAGTGGGAACAACCACACTAATCTGTTGTGCTCATCCTCTTTCTCCTACCTTCAAATCCGAGCCCTATTTTTTTCCCCCCAAATGCGACTTGAACTTCACAGTTTCTCCTCAAACAGGTGCCATTTCCCTCCGTTTGTGATCACCCTCTGTTGCTTCAACATCCCCCTGCTGCTCCGAGCAAGGCCGGGAGGGAGCGTTTTTTCTTTTTTAATCCACCTGTGCCATCCTCGGCTTCTGGGATTTGCCCAAAGGTGGCACTTTTCTGCACTTTTCCAGCCTTGCGTTGGGAGCAATCACACGGCCAGGATGTTAATGCCGAGTTACAAGCAGAAGCGCGACCCGAACGGAGTGAAATCGAAGACAGACGTCGATACCGATGAATTTCATCTGGGTCATTTTCGATCTCACTTCTTGTCTTACCAAATTGTTACACACAGGCAACCCATTATGTCCCCCCGCCCCCTCCAGCAGTCAATAAAATGGTTTAAAAATGGGATTAAAGATCCCCCAGGCTGTGGAGGAACTCCAGAAATGCCATGCCTGCGATTCCAATTTCACACTTGCAGCCTCATTGGTTAATATATTGGTGAAATGGGGGGGGGTTAGGCAGGTAGAAGTAAAAAAAGTTAGTCCAAAGTTGCAGGCAGGGGCATGCAAGGGAGTTTGCACTGCTGCTGGCGACCAAGTATCACTTGCAGGCTGATGCTCCGTGCATACTAAACAGGCTGGCATCGGAGCTGTGCGTCTTCGCTGAATCATGAGCGGATTAATTTAATTTGAGGGACTCACCGAGAGAAACTCCAGTGTCCCAACATAATCCCGTTCGGTCTTTAAAAGTTCATTAAGGACGCACACACGGAGCCGGAGCTGTTTCTCCAGGTCCTTCCCGCTTTCGGCTCTGTGTTCACTTCTGCTCTCCTCAGTCATTGTAGTTGGGAAGAAAAAAAGGCACTTTTTAAAATCCGAAATGGGGGGAAAAATGCAACATAACAGAGGATGTGATCAGATGTGTAAAGTTTGAGGCATGTTCATAAAAGAGGGGGACCGGTGTCTGCGCAGAAAATCCACCAAAATTTAAAAATTAAAAATGCGTTCTTGGGGAAATGAATGAAGGCGCAAAGGAAAAGTTTTTGTTTTCCCAAAATGAGGAATGCAAAAGTGAAAATGCACAGCAGACGTCAGACAGCCTCCCCCTCAGAGTAGCAGTGAGCGGCCGGACAGCACTTTTTGAAAGTTGAGCCCATGCGACTCTTTAAAGCATCATCCTGGTCCAGCCTCTCCGGGCTGCAGCGACCGAGAGGAACCACCGTCAAGCTTACCGTGGCGGCCCACATGCGCTTCCGGTTTGGGCTTTCAAAAATAAAATCTGGAGCAACAGGTTTTGCATCATTACGTCTTTAGGGGACATGTGCAGCTGTTAACAGGACACAGTGGTGCATTTCATGAACGATTTAGTGAAAAAATAGAAAGATTTGATCTTAACTGGGGCTGGTTGTAACAGCTTATTTATGCATTTAGTTTGAATTTAACAAACTTCTTAATTTAGTGCGATTGCGTTATTCGTATTTGCAAACTTGTGGTTAATAGGATGCGAATTTTTATTTTTATATTTTTTTCGTAATGAATCCATGATTATCTCAATGGGATAACTTTTACTTTGAACCCCGCTGCTTCAGTTTTAACTTTGAAAACCTCGACCGGAACTTGAATCAACCATTCCGGCAAACCTCACACATGTACTCCACTACATTAAATCATGAATCCGGGGTCGTAAATGGCTCTTTTTCCCCCCTCTCTTTTTTAAGTAAATTGACCAGATCAAATACAGTAGGGCAACAGAAATTACAGTTTCACTCAATCACACGCAGTTTTCACTCAATTACCTCCCACTAAAATTTATGGAGTGAAAGAAATGCGAAAACGAAAACGTTCCTCATTTATTTTAGGACCCTTGGGAATCTCATCAGAGAGTGTGGCCCAGCAGCAACAAACCAAAACCAGCGGGAGCTCAGGAGAGATATGCTGCATTAATGCCGCTGCCCTGAATTCTCTCATGCTCAACATCCAGTTAATTAAGTAATGCAACCCATTTAAAAGTTTGGGCCTATATAATAATGTTCTTAATTACATTACAATGCAAGAAATGTTCTGCCACTACAAGTGACTTGCACTTGGGCAAAATAATACATATATGCAGGTTTCACTATCGTGTATCCCAATTAAACTGTAAATGTGTTTGTCATCAAAACACATGTGTGTTGTTTCATTTGAGTTGTTGGGGGATACAGAAGCAATTACCAGATTCGCAGAGCAGCGTGAATGTCACACCAAGACAGCCTCTTTTACTCATAATAGCAGCCCAGATGCATAACACAACACCACAGAGAGCTAATATCCTGCTGGAATTAAGCTGTATTCTCCATTAGCGCACAAACAACCTCTGAGCGTGCTGCTTCAATCTGACAGGCACCATTAATAACACAAGATTGTGCTTAATTAAGTGAAACTAATACAGTGCAGACGTTCATAAGCCAAACTGGGGAAAAACAGTTAAATAACCTAATGCGTTGCAGCAATTTACTTGTTATAAAACATGACATACAAACAGTGTCAAGTGTCTGTGGTGGCTTTTAAGGTTTTATTTAAGATCCTTTTGTAAATTCAGCTCCATGTGCTACTTCTCCTCCCTCCTCATATGAAAGAAAAGAAAGAAAAGCTAAAGTGCAATCAGTCAGTGCCTTTCTGATGTGTGGGTAAAAAGGAAGGCGAATCGACAGCCTCTTGAGAAAATCATGAAGTACATTGAATAGGCACATAATTTGTGCACTTGGGTGCATAGGAGCACGAAGAGCCGCTCCAGTTTCAGAAGCAATACTTCTGGTTGGATTCCTAGGGAAGCAGCAGACCGTAATGTCTTAAGAATTAAAAAGACACTAAGAGGAGGCTCAGTTATATCATTATGCAGCAAACCCCCCCCCCCAAATACATTTCTGAAGTCCCTCCGCGGTTTTAGAGTTCTTCTGAAGAGAAAATGGAGTTAATAAACACTGCCCTAATGCATCAGTGTCAGGAGGAGTTTTAATTTTCACTTCTTAACTTGACTGTGGAGTTTGAGAAATGCAGGAAACGTTGGCACGTGGCGCTCTCTAGCGGCAGAGTTGAGTACTGCAGGGTCGTGGTGGAGCTGTGACGCTCTAACTCCACTAGAGGGCGTTATTCGTGGAGTCTCATATTAAAGAGGACTGGTGAGGGTTTTTGTGATGAGAATCCCAGTCCGACACCAGTAAATTAATGCCTTTAAAGTACCATAGAAGTCGATGATTTTAGTATCAGACCGGCACTTCATAAGGGCTCTTGAATTAATCACCCATTAATTAATTACACTGCCCTCTTCACCTTCATATGAGCTGCAGATGAATTTTCACTGGGAGAGGTGATTCACTCTGTTGTGCACAGCAGCTTTGCCCCTTATATTACTCAGCTGTTGATGTTTCTTTAGAAATTAGGTGCAGAAAGGTGGAGGATTAATGTGTGATTTGCAGTCTAATACCGATGAGACTTCAGCAAATCTAATAAAATTGCACTGCACCCACAAAAGGTTTGGTTTATCTACAAATGCACAGTCATGCTTGAAATTATCACCACGTCTCTTCATTATGTCGCTAAAATCAACCGTCAAACGCAGATCATCATTCTCTGAAGTGCTCACAAAGCATTAGGACGCAATCCACCTTCCTCGTTTCCACTGATTAAAGTAATTTAAAGTCAAACAGCTCCGCTCCATCCTACCCCCAGCTCTGTGTTTGACAGCAGCTGCGGTGTTTCTGGGGTCGCGGCTTTTCACCTCCAAATGCTTTACAGCTCACTGTGACCAAACAACCGGGTTTTCCTTTCATCTGACCTCAGAACATCATTTGATCCTTATGTTTCTGTATCTGGGTCAGTTTTCTTCTTCAGCCAGTCGGCTAATGATGCTGTAAAACACACACACACACACACAAACACAAACACACACACAATGCTTGACTGACAACTTCAATTTCAGCACCCTTTAATGCAGTGCAGACGTTCTCTTTGGCCATTTTCAGCTAACATCAAGACGACCCCGAACGGCTGTTACCTTAGCAACGGGCCTGTGTTTTGTCCCTGATTGTGCAGAAACACAATAAACCTTGTACTTACTTTGATCTTGGCATCCCTGCAACAGTTGCTCAGATTAAAAATGCAAGTTTTCGCGTCCAGCTCGATCTCAGCGGAGCACTATTGCATCCGACAGGTGCATCAATCATGTTTAACCAGGCCCTTAAAGTCAGCAGCTGTTATCAATTCCACTCGGAGGTCAAGAGGCTCCACTGAAAAACACAATAAACTGACATTTACAAACACATACACACACCCACACACATACGGCATGTCAATTCTCTGCAGCATGGCAAACACTTTTCTTAAAAATAACCTCGGAGTCGGCAGGATCTCCTTTTCTCCGCAGACGATCTGCTGAAAGGCCTGAGAGGAGAGAGGCCGAGGGCGGCTGAGCCGAAATCCAATCGCGTCTTTTATTGACTTTTATAGATATATTACACCTTCATTATCAAGAACATTCAATTGCCAGTCGTCCCCAGTGTGTATTACATGCACACAGCCTCCATTGTGCGTTCGCTGTGCGCGTAATTAGATCTGTTTGAAGGGTCGCGTTCTCCCTCTCCTTCTTCTTGCTCGGTGTTTCTGAAGAGGCAATCTAAAGTTTCGGAGAAAACAATCAAAATTGTCTGTAGGAGCTTTACAGAGAGCCAGAGCCTGCCCCCCCCCAATGAAACAGGGGGAAAAACTCCCTTTTAACAGGAAGAAACCTTGAGCAGGACCAGGCTGGTACATCTCACAGGTGCACCTCAGGGGTCAGGTCTGGGACCCAGCTTGTTACTTGTTACCGCCTATCGTTGGTGTCCTCTTTTTTCCTGACACCAGTTCCTCCTCCGAATCAAACTGGATGAGTGTATTCAAAGCCCAAACCTCTGGGAACCACAAGCACATGATCATCAATCTTTACTTTTATGGGGTTTTTTTTGCTTTCTTTGTGTTTTTGTCTGGACCGAATGAAGTAAGATTGTGTGGTGTTTGCAGGAAAACAGACGTCTCCTCTTCAGTTTAATGACTGTGTTCCGCGCTGAGGATGACTACGGCTAATTCTGCCGGGCCCAGCTTCGCCCGCTTCTGTCGGTGTGAACGAGCCGTTGTGTTTGTAATCAGGGGATCTTCGGGCTGCAGAGTAAAGCTCGGCGTAACCCCTGTTTCGTCTCGGATCTCACAATGATAGGTAACTCAAAACTGGAGTTTGGCGGCGAGATTAACTTCCCCGACATTCTCAGAGCCGTTGTGAGAATGACGCGCTTTTCTTACCCCCCCCGTTGCAGACTTCCCCCTCCTTTCATTGTTTTTTGTCCCCCCCCCCCCCGAGGGCCAGAGGGTCACGGACGGTCCTCCCGGCCTTGTTTGAAAGGTCAACCGGGACCTCTCAGATCCTCCAGAAGCCCTAAAGTCACCACAAACACACGCAGTCGGCCTCTGGCTTTGACCGGACCCCCCCCACCCCAACCCCCCACCACCACCACCACCACCACCTCCGTACCAGCACGTTTTGCTGAAACGCCTGTCCCAGGCGGCGCCGCTATCAAAGGGCTCATTCACGCCCCTGAGCAACGCCGCGATTTACTGCACCTTGGTGCCATTCTGAGTCTGCACAGCTCACGAATTCCTCCCAGGGAAAACCGCTCCGTCCTTCATTTTCCCATCACCAGCCCCCCCCGCCCCTCTTCACCACCACCACCAAAAGAGACGCCGCCGCGTGCCCAGATTCGCTTTCTTGTGGCTCAAAAACAACACCGGGGGCCTCCGCCACCATCTCCGCGCCTGGAAGATCAACCAGCGCTGCAGCCAAAACACGCAAGCCGACTCTCCCCGCAAGAAAAAAAAAAAAAAACAACCCTTGAAGGCGATACACAGCGAGGGCAGGGGGGTTGGGGGGGGGCGTTTATGAATATGCTCCTGTGTGGAGCTGTCACCGTGCTCACACACACTTCAGGTTCTGGGGTTCTGGCGTTTCTTTTAATTGGTCTTATTTCAGCAAAAGAAAAAGAAAAAATAAAAAGTTCAATGCACCATTTCACTTAAGTTATAGACATTTTCCAGTGAGGCGGAGGGTTTTTATGACACTCGCTCTGAGAAAGAGATGCATTCATTGTGGATCAGCATTAATTGACGTGTAACATATATCTTTTTAGCCCTGGATGGCTCCATTTCCGGCATATTTGGAGGAAGGCTTTTTTGGTGACTTGGGACTGGAAAGGTTTCCAGCTCTTATTGCAGCCCAGATGGTAGAGAAAAAAAAAAAAATCCAGATTTTTCTCCGCTTAGGTTGCCCAAAATGGGGCGATCGACGTGACCTGTCTCCCTCGACGCGCTGCGGTTTAAGAGCGGATTGGGAGACAATGTGAGACGTGTCACGAAGATCCCCCCTGCACCGGCTGGGGCTGGGCGGTGGGCCTCGGGAAGGGAAGAGGGGGTGGGTGGGTGGTTTTTGGGGGTCTGCTGTACAGTAATTGAGTGCGAAACAGGTGGCACCCTGTTGACACCGGAGGGAAGCATGTGAAAAATGTGCTGCTGCCACGCAGTCACAAAAGGAGAGTGCCGGCGGTTGACTTAGACGTTTAATCACTGTGTTGGGTGATAAGCAGAGGATCAAACAGGGTCACAAAAAGTCTAGAATAACAGAGAGAGCCGCCTAAAGCCCCAAAAGGGATCTGCAGTGGAGGCGGCCCAAGTATTCATCACACAAGATCCCAGGTTTGTATGCATGCACACATAAAAAACGCAAAGATTTAGGAACATTGGGACACTGACTCCTTGTGTCGGGCAGGCGGATGACGCTCAAACGCTTGAAAACTTAAATTCGGGTGACTTGGATCATCTCTGCATGGAGTTATGATTTAAAGGTAAAACCCAAGAGATAGGGGAAGTAAAAATGCCCACTATAACCGCACCACGCCGCGTTATATACCTGACTGGACATTACTGAGAGCGAATCTGCTCTTTGGTTGTGCAGAATTCCTTCAGTTTTCTTCAGTTCTTTCTGTTTTCTTCTGGGGTTTTTTTTTTTCCTGACAGGGCCGAGGCTTGGTGTGCGCAAGTGCACCGCTTTTCAACGTCGTTTTATCGGCTTCTACGTCGTCGTGTCGTGTCGTCGACACCGACCCACGTGACTCGGGTCCTCCTCGGTCTTTTTTTTTTTTTTTCTAACGCGCCGCTGCGCTGTAATTCCCTCCAGAGCTCCGCAGAGGTGGTAAACGCTTCCCGTGCGCCAGATGTCCGACCGTTGCTGCGTTTTCGCCATCAGGGGGGCAATAAAAGAAAAAAGAAAAAACCCAAAAGTTCCTCTCTGCAGTCGGAGACTTTAAAAGTTCTGATCCGGCGCCCCGAAGAAGGATCCTGGTCCGTTTTCCTCCCCTCTGATCCGCTCCTCCAAAGGATGGATCACAGGAGCGCGTTTGGCGCACTGCTTTTACCGGCTTGTGTGATGATCTGCAGTGACGTGCTGTGTCCCGTCGGGGCTTTTCTCTACAACAACCGCTACGCAGGGTGAGTAAAGACCCCCTCCATTCATTTCAGGGGCTCTCACGTCCCCATGCGTGCGCAGCCGAACTGGAAAAGCGCACAGGCGGAGAGGTTTCCTGCTGGATTCCCCGTCATTAGAGTGGTTTATCTCACGGTCGGAACAAAGGGAACCACTGCGGTTCGTGCTTGGGACGTAATAAGATGTTTTCAGCTCGCCCTTATTGTATGGTGCTGTTCGGGGTGAGATCCTGCGGTTCGGGCTGAGGCAGATTCACAGTGATGGCACGTTCCGGTTCTCATTTTCATCAAATGTGTCTCATCATAACGGGATACATCGTGACTATAAAGAGCTCACGCACATGCCTGCGTATGTTTATGAGGATGAGTGACACCTCTCCACTTCAAAATCAACTTTGATTCGAACTTAGGTTGAGCACTGGTTAAAAGAGATGCTCTCCACTGGGCCCATCTGCAATTAACCCCATAGTCATTGTGCTAAATACAGAGAAAGCATGAATCTGGGATGGATTTATGATCTGTTTTCAGAAGAAACCCGTTCCCTGACTGAGCTGTGCATAATATGGGTGCTCCACATGTTGTGTGCATCACTTAAGTCTGAATGCACAGAGCTGGGCGGCAGCGTGAGCTTCAGTCGTGGGATGTGGCAGGCGTCGATCTCCTCACCTGCAAGTCTGAAAAGGAGATGAAACATCACGAACATTCCATCGTTGCAAAAAAAAAACAAAAAAAAAACAGAGGAGAGCTGCTGATTGCTGTATCAAAGCAGCACCGAGACTCAACATCGTGATTTGAGGGTGGGATCTTAAAAGCAAATTGCTTCCATCCCTCTGCCGAGGAAGCGAGCAGGCTGACGACTCGGGGGCCACCCTCGACTCCGAGGGCCCCGCAGATGGTCGAGCGCGGAGGGAGAAAAGACCTTTTCCAGGCCGACGGTGTAACATCAACAGCCTGCCATCATTCATTCGAAGGTGACGTTCACTTCCTCTCCAGCCCGAGCCGTGGAAGGACACCACTCAGAGGAGAAGACACAAAACTGAAGTTGGGGAGCTTGTCTGAGAGTTTCAGCCTGCTGAAATGCATCAATATGCCGGTTTTTGTTCCATTCAGACCACCTGTTTGCTTGTGGAAACTGGCTTTTCCGGCCTCACGTTGCACTGAATGAAAGAGCGTGGCCCTCTCGCAGGACACCCCGGGGCCCTTTTGTTCATCAAAACCTCATGAGTGGCCTCCTGACACCTTTGTTTACTGCGACCCAATTTCCTGTGTTACACATTGTAAAACACTGTTTGGAATAAGCGGAATAATGGCGAGGAAGACATATCGAGGAAGGGTGGGGTTTCATGGAAAACTGGACTCGCACAACACATCCGCGTCATCTTCAGCCTTTAGACAAGAAGGTCGTTGTGGTTTTCGGAGTTAAAAAGAAGTCTTACTTTTGCTCAAGTGACAGCTTGACGCCATAAAACCTCTGTTTATAGCCACATTGATGCCGGTTTTGATGGGAAACACTTGTTTCTGCAGGGATCAGGTCTTCCGGATACATCCGAAGAATGGCGACGAGGTCCAAGCGCTCAAGAGCATTCTGGGACGCATGCAGGTGGGGACGCATTTGGTTGTCTTTGCAGTGTTGCAGTTTTAATACTTGAAATACCAACAAAAAAAAACAAAACTTAAGTTTTGATTCTAGTTACTGGTACTTTTCAGACTACAAATTAAATTAGTGTTGCATCTGCAATATGAACTTCTGACCCATATCAGGACAGATGATCCTGTGTACTGAATTAATTCAGTAATATAGTTCAGTTTTTTCCTATTTCTAAAATTCCAAGTTTGAGAAATAGATACTAGAATCAAGTTCTACAAGATGGTGTGCTTGTTTTTATGTCTTGTGCCATCAGACATGTGTTATAAATTAAAACGGAACACAGTGAATTGTTGCGCTTCTTGGGAAAAATGGTGGGATCAATCCAGCCGATAATTGTGCAGCATTTTTATGTTTTAAAGTTTTATTTCAGAGTAAATAAACGTTTTATTCAGCTCACCCTGGCCTTTGATGCCCAGTGGTTTATCCTTCACAGCTGTCCGTCACGCAGCGATGTTTCGCATTAGCGGCGGCGCTGTGTCGTTAATGTTAATGTGCGTGCAACCATGTGACCCGGGCCCGGGGACAGGGATGTGGAGAGGTGCGGTGGCGGGGGCCCGTCTGGCGAGAGACGGGACGTCTGCACTCTTCCGTGAGGGGAAAAGAGAAAGCGAGACAATCCGAGTCGCGAGGGAGAGAAATCCTGGAGGAGAAAATTCATTTGGCTGCCCCAGCGGCGTGGATGCCTTTGCTTAGCACGCTGTTTCAGTTTGCACGGATTTGAAAGGCTGTTTTCAGTATTAAAGTTTTAAAGCTACAAATTTGATATTTCCCCTTTGGAGTGATCTGCAGGTTACGTGTCGAAACAAGCAGGAAGGCCCTCGCACCACGGCCAACGCCTCACAACTCCCTTAAATTAAAATTCCTGGATCCACTCCTCTATCACGATCCACACCAAAATTGAGGCCCACCCCCTTCCCTCCCATCCACTCCCAGTTAAACACACACGTAATGTAATAATTAATTGGATCGAAACTGTGAATGTTCCTCCGCTCCAGTTGAATTACAGGCTGCGTTCCTGATTAACGTTTATGAAAGGCCTCTGCTGGTTTTGAGGTAGCCTCTAAACAGGGCGAGAAGGGTCTCCCGATTAGTTTCGGGGTTTTTACGCGCGTATTTTGAGAGGACGCGGGCGCTCCGAGGCCATGGCAGCTACTGTTTGGACAGCTGTGTTTTCAGTAACACGCTGCCACAGCTCCAGAGCTCCAGTGCCAAAGGACTCTCACCGCCTCGGGCCGGGCACGAGGTCAAATAAGAAATAAGCATTGTAGGACTCAAGAATAAAGAATGACATCGTCGGCAAAGAAACACACTCCCCTCAGAAAGTCTTCACCGTTGCTTTTGGTAGGAACCTTTTAGAAGGTTTTGCAGACCCCAGTCAGCATTTTACGTGACTGACAATTCTCTGAAGGACCATTAGGACGTGTATTGGATTCGCCGCAGGGATTACAGTGTGTTTGACAGTTTAAGTGTCGGTTGAGGAGAGCGGCGATCTTGACAAACGCGAGCGCTTTGTTCCAGGACAACAAAAGCTTTGTTTGACATTCCCCAGTCAGCGCATCTGTTTACCATCAGCGGCGTATGATATCGTAATAAGGCCGCCGCCGATGACAAATAGACAGTTTCTGCACATCTGTAGATGAAGTCACAGGTCTCATATTCGCAGGACTTTTGTGGTCGGCGGATGAAGTTGACAAAGCTCCTCAGAGCACCTTCCTGGAAGAGAGACTCTTGGGGGTCTTCAGGTCGGTGCAGGGGTTAGTGCATAGCTACGAGGTTCCAGGTTCGAGAAGGTTCCAGGTTTGTGGAAGCCAACGCGTTCGCCCTTCCAGACTAAACAAACTGATGGCGACTTATCCAATCAGGGTTTTGGAATGCGATCATAAAATCATCCCAAATGCATATTCATCCCAAAGTTGCAGCCTTAGGGGATATTTTTTCAAGGTTCGGAGTGTTTTTGAACATCCAGGACTTTTTAAAACACAGATTAAACAAACAACATTAACGACCTTATTGGGTTATTCTCGTGGGACTGCCAGGCTGCCTGGCTTCCCTTTGATTTCACTGTTTGTGTACATTTCCAGTGCAAACAGGAAAGAGGAATTAAGTGATTAATTAGGCTTTATTACCGGTTCCCATATACTTAAACATAAGCAGTTTGGCTTTTATGGAACTATATTATTTCCCCTTTTATTCTTCTGCACAAAAAGCTCTCAGAGACAAGAACAATAACAACATCTAAAAATCAAGAGACGTGAGTGGAGGTGGCCGATGCTTCTTTGGGGCATCCAAACAGAGTTCCAAGAGAGCTGATGTTGTGTGTTTGGTGGGGGTTTAAATGCCTTTGAGGGCATATGTGTTTTGGATTTGTTTGGCTAACAACGGGGCCGCGCTGCGACATTTTGCGGTACTCAACCATTTGGAAACACCGTAAAAGCGCTGAGCGGTTTACGCTAAACGGCACCAGTAGCCTCCCGGCTCCGTAAACAGAACCAAACGAAGGGGCGTCCTGCGAGCCACCAAAGCCTTTTTTTTTTTTTTTTCGCACATTATCGAGCATCCACACCCGCATCCGAGCACGTCCACATCTGCAAACACAGGCCCAGGAAAAAAAAAAACAGACTTTGGGTGTCAGTTCTTCCACGCTTCCTCAGAAATTCCCTTTTTTTTTTTCTTTCTCGCATCTGTTTTCTCTTCCTGCCGTCTGTGTTTGGGTCATCGACCCACGTAGGCGATATCCCGTCTGTTTCAGGAGGGGCCGGCAGACTCAACCGCCGGGCCCTGATAATAGGTGCGGAGAGACATGTCTGTCGCTAATAAGAGGCGAGCCATTAGAGGGGACGTCGCTGCCCGTGGGACGCGCTCTGCTACCGTCGCATCCTCCGCATTCCTCTAATCTCTCTCGTTAGGATGCAGTCTAAATAATGCCTTCATGTCTCGGCCTTATCAAAGCTAATCTGACAGTCAGCGCCGAGTGTTTGGCAGTCGTTTAAACAGTCGGGAGATAAGATAATAAGGTCATCCTCGCAGTCGCGGCACATGCTTTTAAAACCTTAAATCAAGATGATTTAAATGCAGTTGAGTTTATTTTAAGGGAGGCCCGACAGCCAGGCGAGGCTTCATTTTTGTTAAAACTATATAAGTTTGGGGGCGAATGAGCACTGGGATCAGTTTGGGCATCACGTAACCAAACCAGATCGTGATGTTTACATCAGCAACACCTTGAAACCCACTTAAAGCGTTTGAATTTATGATTCCTAACCGTGGTTCTCTCCGTGCGTAGGTGGACTTCTGGCAGCCCAACAGCGCGTCCCTAATCTGTCAGAACGCAACCGTGGACGTCCACGTGAAGCGCATCGACGCAGCGGCCCTGCACGCGCGGCTGAAGCGGGAAGGCATCGATTACGGGTAGGAAAAGGTCGGCGAAAGCGCGTTTTGGGTTCGCGGCCCCGTAACGACCCGCGCGCGCTCGGCACGTGCCCACGTGCAGGGAGACCGCTTTGGTCCCTGGAAGGTGGGTCACGTGGGAACCGGCTGCCCGGAGCGCCTTTTCCAGTCTGCCCTCCTTTTCATCTCCTCCGTCCCGGTCCCATTTTCCCATTTGTCAAAACGAAGGCGTAAACCGTGGTTCAAAGCGGCTGGAGAGAGGTCGTTTCCGCGGAGAGCTTTGGTGTCTGTTTCTCAGGCGAAGAGAGGTGTTAATCTTCGTGTTAATCGTGATTTTTTTTTTTCCTTTTTTCATTTTTTATTGATTTATTTCCACCGGCTTTGTTTTCTGCAACATGCTGCAGCCAGGCTCCACAAGTAAATGTCACTTTAAAAGAAGAAACATCATGTTCCAAAATTAAAAGAAACTGCAAGGGCAGGGTTTTTTTGTTTTTTTTTTATTTTCCAGGACCATGAAACCATAATTAAATATAAAAATATAGATTTGAAAAAAAACAGGTACCGAAGCAGCTGTGAAAGCAGCTCGCAGCATCTGTTTTATGTCGAAGTGGTCAGACCAGAGAGCAGCTTCTCAACAGATAATGACAGTGTCGGCCATAACTTTGGCTGGTTTTTGACACATTTCCTGCACTGCGTTATGATTACCTTAATCTGCGCCGGCCTGAAGTGGAAAGTTTTATTAATGATGAGTTATTAATCTGTCAAAGCATTTGCGCCATTGATAAATCACAATTTCTTTGCATCATCTTGGACAATCTGGCCATTTGACGCGCAGAAATGACGAGATTCTTAAAGGAAAAGTAGCCAAAAAGTTTTTAGATTTACAATTTCTTTCTATAAACTGACATTTATTCAAAAACAAACAAAGAAATATAGAGATAGTTTGCCTCTTCAACCTTATTATGACATAATTTATAGGTAGGGTCATATAGTTTCACAATACTAGAGTGTTGTTTTTGTTTTTTTTAGTTTTATGGAGAAACTTTAAAGTATGTCACCGCAAACACGCTGGTCGGAGTTAATTTCACATATTCCTCACTTGTCCCACCGCCTCCCGCTCTTCCATCCACAGGGTGTTCATCTCCAACCTGCAGAAGGAAATTGAAAAGCAGACGGGATACCGCTCGTCTCGGAAGCGGAGGTCAGAGTTCCAGTACGACTACGAGGTTTACCACCCTCTGGAAGAGGTACCCCGCCTCTCCCGCCACCCACCCGCCGCTCCCCCCGCTCTCCGCTGCCCTCCGATCGGAGTGCGCAGACACCCTCCGGTCCTCTCCACCTTCCCAATGTCTCCATTCCCAGGCTGCCCGTTGACTTTAATTAATCCCTAAACGTGTTGGCATCCCTGTCTTTCAGATTCAGAGCTGGATGTTTGAAATGAACAGGACGCAGCCCCACCTGGTCGACCTCTTCTCCATCGGGAAGTCCTACGAGGGCAGGCCGCTGTACGTGCTTCAGGTTGGAGAGAGCAAAATCACGACAAAGCGGGACCGCATGCTCCCGCTGCCCCGTGACTGACTGAGATCGTGCCCTGTCAGATAGGAAAGAGAAGCCGCCACCAGAAGAAGGCCGTGTGGATCGACTGCGGCGTCCACGCCAGGGAGTGGATAGGCCCCGCCTTCTGCCAGTGGTTCGTCAAAGAGGTAGCCTCGGGATTTCCAGCGCTCGTGCCGGCGTTTTTGCCACGGCGTCGCAGCGTGCGCGTCCGGAGAGCAGCCCCGGACGGTACGCGCTCAGGCGCAGTCTAAAGTGATGTGCAGATTGGAGTCAAGTCAGCGGAGGAGTTCAAATTGAAACACGACGGAACTCAATAAATGCCACATTTACAGCGCTCTGACGATGAAAATCGTTCTTACTCGGAAACAATGAAGTCTGAGACGGGTGTAGTACCTCATATGGGCCACTGGATGTCGGGGTACCATCTATGTTTTAAGCCTTAAAGCTCATTAACCTTGAATTTAAGCAGCATTAACCTAGTGACCAAATCTCCTTACTCCAGCACTCAACAGTATGCAGACAATTAACATATATTTTCATGTATGTGATCAGTCCTGAGGCTATTTATGAGTTCCTTGGTCAGCTGCCAGCTCTGCAGCATCCTAACCCCCCCCCCATTCTTATAAAACCTGCAATCTTTTAGGCCGTCAGCTCATACCAGCGGGACCCCGGGATGAGACGCCTGCTTAATCAGCTCAGCTTCTACATCATGCCCGTCTTCAATGTGGATGGATATCATTTCAGCTGGACCACGGTACAATAGGTCCACACACACACACACACACACACACACGCCTTCATCTAATGGCTGGCGCATACAAAAATAAACACATTAATATTGACCACCCCCCCCCACAGGATCGATTCTGGAGGAAAACCCGGTCCAAAAATCACAAGTTCCACTGCCGCGGAGTCGACGCAAATAGAAACTGGAAAGTGAAGTGGTGTGGTGAGTTTGATGGCGCCGGGCCTGCGATCAAACCGGAGGCGTTTCTGTCTGTCATCCGACCGTTTCACCCCAGAGGGACAAAGCAAAAAAACGAAAAAGGGAAACGCAAACAGACATTAAAAAAAGGGGGAAAATTTGCTTCGCGGCCGCGAAGATCACGCAATATTCGAGGTGCTGGGAGCGCGTGTATTTTATCTCGACCCTCTCGACCTCCTCCCCCCACTCCCCCCTCTCTCCCCAGCTCAGGGCGCGTCCTCCCATCCCTGCGATGACACCTACTGCGGGCCCTTCCCCGAGTCCGAGCCCGAGGTCAAGGCCGTCGCCAAGTTCCTCCGCAAGCACAAGAAGCGCGTCAAAGCGTACATCTCCATCCACGCCTACGCCCAAATGCTGCTTTACCCGTACTCCTACAAGTACGCCACCATCCCCAACTTCGACTGCGTGGTGAGGCTTCGGCCGATGGGGGGCGGGTCTTCGTTGGAGTTTCGACAGAGACGTAGACTCGCGCGTCTTTTTTTTTTTTCTAGGAGTCTGCAGCTCGCAGTGCGGTGACGGCCCTGTACTCTGCGTACGGACTGAAATACCGATATGGACCCGCCTCCACCACGCTGTGTGAGTCCCGTTCAGGCGTCTTCGTCCTGCAAAAGTCAAACGTAACCTTTGCGTCCCCCGCCCCCTCCCCCCCTCAACATCTCCCGTAGATGTCAGTTCCGGGAGCTCCATCGACTGGGCCTACCGAAACGGGATCCCCTACACGTTCGCCTTCGAGCTGAGGGACACGGGGCACTTCGGCTTCCTCCTCCCCGAGGACCTCATCGGCCCGACGTGCGGCGAGACGACGAGGGCGGTGAAGGCCATCGCGTCAGGCGTCCTGAAGAAGTGCAAGCCAGACGGGAGCAAATTTCCATATATATGACCTCGGCACGGCTCCACCCCTCATGGTTATTTATTTCACCACCTCACGCTCCTGCGGGGAGTTAATATTCCTGACAGGTATCATCCGGCGATGGACTGACAAAAACCAGGAACCCAGTAGGAATTGTTTGTTCGTGTTTCTAAGGTTTTGTTTACATTTGTTTTCAGTTTTCTTTAAACCGGTAAGCTTCCTGCTTGTTCCAATGTTCTGCAGACCAGTCCCAAAACATTCATGTCCACTTATTTTAAGCATTTCCTAATGACGTTTCGTCCAACGAGCACTTGTCAAGTTAGAGCGGCGCTTGAGATTTAAATATCTAAATATAACCCCATCTGTATTTTTACTATGGCTGTGTTTTTTTAATGATAATGAATTAGTTCCACCAAGTGCCAGTTTAGATATGCAATTATAATTTAATGCCTTTATTACTGCAATACTGATGTTTATAATACATACGTGACAATCTTTGGTTTACTTTTTTTAATTTTATTTTGCTAATTGTATTAAAACTCAGGAGGATGAATGTCAGAGACATGAATCTGACTTGAATAAATGTTGTGTATGAACACAGACAATTGTCACGTTGGCTGCCAGACAGTTATTGACTAATGTGGTCTACTGTGTCTGTGTTTTGCACACACATTGATGCCATTACCAGGGTTTGTTAAAACCCAGGTTATGTCTAATCTGCTCTGGTGATTAGCCGAACCTTATGTGTTTTATCTTCTTCGTCTTCTCCGCCCTGGTGGTCAGGGCGCCATCCACATCTCCATTTCGTCTCCCTCCTAAATGCTTAACTTGGACACTCATTAGGGGAGAGAATCTGTTTTTCTGGCTGCACCTTTTCTGTTCCCCTTATTTATTTGTTTTCCTCCATTCCTTTTCTTTTTTATACCTCAGAAGTTTTGGTCCAAACACACACACACACACACATAGAAGTACATTTATTACAAACTGTGTTGTGAACCCAATTAGAGGTGATAATACAATATACAGTGTAATATACTACATATTTTCTTTACATCCATCTGTTCGTTGTGTGTTATAATGTGATATAGGCAATCTAATAAAATCTTGACAGGAGGTCAACCCTTGGTTCTTGGCAGGTGTGAATGAGGGTTCCAATGGTATTTTATCTTATAAATTCAGGTTTAAAAATTTAGATTTTTAAAAAAAAAAAACAATTTATTTGCAACTTTGAAAGCACACCTGAGATACCATCGTGTTCTTCTCCTCTGCTCCTCATATCTGCAGCTCGGTTCATATTTTTGGATCCAGAAACGGTGGAACTGACACATAAGACACCTCCAAGTGAAAGTGAACTTGGTCTTTGAAGGCAGTCTTTGTCACACAGCCAGGTTTCTGGCTGGTATTTCCTTCTGGGCTTTGCTGAATGTTACTCATAGCAGTGCTGAACATGGAGATACACAGAGATGAAGTCAAGCAAGAATATCTGTTTAGGTGTGTGTGTGTGTGTGTGTGTGAGGGGGGGTGTGACATTAATAAAGATTCACCATTAAATATAATTTGTTTTGACAATTCACATTTAGTGTTTTTCAAGAATGTGAGCAAAAATGTGAAATATTTTTTAATTGTTGCCCTGTCCCACATCATACATATATAAATTCTCTGTTTCCATATATTGTAATTTTGTGGATGACATAAAAAGGAGGAACACTCATGCACAGGCCATCCTAATACCACCGAGAGTACACAGAGGTAATGGAAGTACATGCATTTAATAATCCCAAGAAAGCTGATTCATGTGCGGGGAAAGATTACTGCACTCATGGCGTCTCTCTCTCTCTCTCTCTCTCTCTCTCTACGTCTCTCTACCTCCCTCTCTCAACCCTCTCTCACCCTCCCTCTCTCTCTTAGCTCTCTCTCTACCTGTCTCACCCTCCCTCTCTCTCCCTCTCTCACCCTCCCTCTCTCTCCCTCCGCTCTCTGTCTACCTCTCTCACCCTCCCCCGCTCTCTCACTCTCTCTCTCCCACCGCTCTCCCTCTTCCTCTCTCACCCTCACCCTCTCTCTCCCTCCGCTCTCCCTCTACCTCACTCACCCTGCCTCTCTCTCTCAGCTCTCCCTCGCTCACCCTCCCTCCCTCCCTCTCTCTCTCTCTCTCTCTCTCTCTCTCTCGCGACCGTTCTCCAACGTACGTGACGTCGCTTCCTCTGTCCAACATGGCGCAGGAGGCAGGTCGTTAATGGGAGTCTGAGGGATTCACCCCACCTTCCGCCTTTATTTATGTTCGTCTGTTCGGGTCTCCGCTCCCGGCGTTAGTGAAGGAATACACCCCGATCGGAGGCGGCCCCCCCCGGCCCCCCGGCCCCCCCCTCCCCACCCCCTCCTCGGGACCGGGCACACCTCGCTCTCTCTCTCTCTCTCTCTCTCTCTCTCTCTCTCTCTCTCTCCCTCTCTCCCCCCCCCCCTGATTCCGGCGCGACATGTTCGAGGGCAAAAAGACGAAAAACATGTTTCTGACGCGAGCTCTGGAGAAGATCCTGGCCGACAAGGAGGTCAAGAAGGCGCACCACTCGCAGCTGCGCAAAGCCTGCGAGGTGGCGCTGGGTGAGTTCAGCCCGTCTGGGGGCGCGTTCGTCGGCGTGGCCGCGCCGGCGACCTCCGCGAAGGCGGCCGCCCGTCGTGCACGTCGTCCTCTTCCTTTTGTGTGCGTGCTGCTGCTGCTGCTGTTGTTGTTGTTGTTGTTTAAATTCGACGTGGCACCGTCTCCTCGGGAGGGTTAAACGCGGAAATGGTGCAGGAGGAGGGGGGGGAGGAAGGGGGGAGGAAGGGGGGAGGTGGGTGTTTGCAACGCCGGACCGATGCTGCGAAAAACCGAGGGCAGGCCCTGCTGCACACCCCCCCCCCATAAAGTTCCTGACGCCCGAAGCAGCCTTGAGGGGCCCGGCTGCGCCCCCCCCGGGCAAAGTCATCTCCGGGCGCCCCGGCCCCTTTAAAGGGGGGACGCTTGTGTCTCTTCCTGGTCCACGACGGCCCGTCGGGACGGGGCGACACGTCCGTCTTTTAGCCGAGGCCGGGGGGTTGATCCCCCTTGTTCGAGGACCCCCCCCCTCCTACTGTGTTGTTAGGCTGCGTTGTGAAACCGCACGACAAAAAGGGGAAGGTGTAAAATAAAGGTGACAGCTGTCAGTAGCGCCTGGATGCTAGGTCGGGGCGAAGTTGTCAGAGCCTTCCTGTAAACTACTTCCTGTTTCGAAATAAAATGCAGTTGAGACGGAAATACTCTTGGGGTTAAATTGGTGGTTTTAAAACGCGCGTTTGGGTGTTAAATAATAACACACGCGTGTCGGATTGTTATGAGTGGGTTGGTGTGTTTCTGTGTTTGTATGCAGACTTATCTGCAATTGCGCGAGTGGCTGTCGATTTTAGTGTGCTTTTAATTTTTCGGTCAGAATCCGGTTTCCACTAAGTTCTCTGTGGTCGCTTTACAAGGCATTTGTGAGCAGGTGTATTTTGTTCTTGGGACTGAATAGAACTAATAAATATGATGTTTCCGCGCATCTTTGGATACATTTAAAAATTTAAAATGCAAATCTCATTAGCATTACATTTCTTTTTGAAAACAAGTTTAACTGCCTGGAGCTAGATGGCTATTGTCTTACGAAGGGGGGTAATATGATAGCGCCATAAGGCTCCATGTTGTGCAGCAGTGCTGGGTTACCTGTCCACACAATCGGTGCTTTCAGCTATTTGGAGAGTTTTATACCTCTAAATGAAGAGCGGTATCAAATACGATTGTCGAGACTTCTCCTTTTCTGTAACACGTTCTCATGTGAAAAAGCAGCGTGTTTGTTTTCAGATTTATTCTTCAATATTAATAGAGTTCATTGTTTCACCTGCATTATTTAGTTCTTTTGAACAAAGTAATTTGTGAGGGCTCTTCGTGGCGTCAAGGAAGGTGGCAGAAGGTGGTTGTCGGGAGGAACGTTTCAGTTTTCACTTAATTTTCATATAATTATCATATTTGTCTTTTTTCCTGCACATCATTATGCATTCTGACACCACCACGGAGAACTACTGTGTTCGTTTGCATGTTAAAATAAGAAATGGAGGGTTATATTCTTGCTGGATCTCACATACTCGCACTTGTATTTGCTGCAATAAACTTACATTTGGACCCACTATATATATCTAAATATCTAGATCCAAGTACACAGTGACAGATCTCTGTTTGTAGTGAATCTCAAAAACAACTTGGTGACCCAGTATACTGAGTGACTTACATAATCCCTCCGGCTCATGGGGCTCTGAGACATCTCAGAGAGACTGTGCCTGTGCCAGAGTCCGTCACTGAAAGTTCTCCCCTTTAACAGAAATGGGCATTGTATTTTATTGTTCCATGCATTGCACGAGATAAAAAGGCTTTTTGTTCTTTTCCATACCAGTTTATACTGAATTATTGTTGCCCGCTTCAGGATTGAGTTTACCAAAGGCTTTGATAGTAAGATCAGCTTTGGGTTTTGGCTGTATATTAGGTTCTAACACTAACAGCGTGATAACATTAGTTGGAACTTTTTCCAGGCTGGTAGTCTCTTTAAGGAATGAGTCCTGCTGAGCATATTGCTCATTATCGTTCACAGCAGGGTGTCTGATCCATGGGTCAGCTGTACAGGTCACTTCATCATAGAACCTCTTTGCAGGTGCAATTGTGTTGATTGCACCGCACAATAAGATTATATCTACAGCCATCCTTTTTTTTGTTTCCAGATTTATTATTGTTGTGGTCTGTATTGGAAAAAATACACCCTTCCATGCGTGCTCCTCTCCTGTGCTTCTGCATTCACCCGGAACAGGCTGACTTGAAAAGAACTGGGTTATTCATTAATCTAACTTATCACCTATCATCTAATCAAAAATAAAATCATTATCTAGCCTAAGAACTGGACGGCTTACGTGTGATGTAATATTCACACAAGATTAAAAAACAGAGACAATTGTATTCCACTAGTATAGATTGCTCGACTTACTGGGAAGTGCCTGTATCCATTTTTTCCATGACTAAGGCAGCATGCGGAGAATATTATGGCAGGAAGTTGTTTTGAGTTAGTGCCGGTGTCGGCTGGATCGTCAGTGTGCTTGCTCAGAGATATTGAAAGTCTGAGTGCTTGGGCTGCCTTCCTGATGGCATGAAGGGTGAAAATCAACACTGGGAGGGTTTGTAGAGAGGGAGCAGAAATGAAGAAAGAAATGGCTACGCTTCTAAGGGGAATAAATTTGGAAAGTTTGAAGCAGACCCACCGTGCTGTAGTATACGCAGAAATACGTTGGGGGGGGGAGAAAGTTTCTTTTGTTTCACCTCAGGGCTGTTTTCTTTATTGCTGTCTGTTCTTTAGAACTCACACAATGTCATCAGACAGAGGAGATGGAGGCCACTTGGTTTTTTTTTTTCCCCATGGTCACACATACGGCCACACGCAGCACAAGGCCCGCTTAATTAAATTTGTTTAACCTTCCAAAATATGACTCGGCTTGCAAGCCTCGCACCTTTACTGGAAAGAGGCTCTTCCTTAACTTGTCAGCTCCTTACTATCAGTCTCAGTTGGAAATGTGTTAACCCCGAAGTTAATGTCGTTGCAGCTGGGGAAAACCGATAAAGCTCGCAGCCTTTGCTGCTGATGAGAAGGCGCAAATGAGGGAAGAGTCGCTTCTAGGTACATGTTTATGTCATGTTTATTTAGAGCTGTGCGCATCCTTTGTACCAAATGGGTCTCTCAGACTCACTCCCTGCTTATTTTCCCGAACTCTGCAAGACTGAATGTGACAGTGTCTGCCCAAAGTGCATCAAAGATGAATAAGGTGATAAATGGTGATAATAATTCTTTAAGCAAACGTGACAGATCAAAAGAAACACCCCCATCTCTCTTCCTTTCTGCCTCATTATTGCCGCGACCTTTACTTATTTGTGTTATCAGCCTGAAATAGAGATACATTTTTCTTTTGCTGTAAAATCAATTTATATTCTTCTGTCAATGTCTGCGGGAAAAGGAGCAAGTTAGCTGTAAACCGGCCAGCCGAGGGTAGTCGGTGTTAGCCGCCACCGCCATCTGTGGCTCGTGCCTTGCCAGAAACTTTTGACTGTACATATTCCTAAATAATTCAGCTGAATGGGCCACATTCGGAGCTCCGTGTTTGTTCTGGCACTACGGATTTCAGTTTATTTGCTCTTGCCTTATCATATTTGAACAGAAAATGTGAGCTGAGATTGGCCAGAAGTTGGCATTGCCTGCTCCAAAACCTCACACATGGTGCATAGATCTACACACATGCACACGCAGGGCAGCACACCAGATTAGGTAACCCAGACGACCTCGGACAGTGTTTCCTCCTTCCATTTGCAAATGTAATTACGGCCGCGCAACCTTTCCTTTCAGCCTGGACAACAGAAATGTCAGGGGCCTGATTTTTCTCAGGCTCTTTGCGGCCGTTGAAGCAGCGCCGGGTTTATGTGTGTTTGCTGGGAGATGGTGCTGGATACCTCCTGAGATTCATCCTCAGATTAGCAGCACAAAGGTGCTTTTCAGTCTACATTGATATTCCAGTGGGCATTGTTACAAATGGGCCTCAAAATAATGTAATTTGTCTAACGAATACACCAGAGATCGAGCCCAATAATAGGATCGGCGTTAGATTGCTCATGTCTGCATCACCCATCCAAAACCTTTGTCTTGTTTTTCTTTGATTTCTTTTCTCCTGTCTTCTCAATATGACCTTCAACCTCTCCTCTGTTTCAAAAGTAATGACTCACCCACAGATCAGGGAGTGATTTTTTTTTTGGTGAGCCCTGACTTTGATGCAAAGCTCCAAAAAAACAAAAAAAACGTGGTTCATCGGCCACTCGGAGCTCAGCGAGGATGCCTCAACCTGAAGCACCGAGGTCAGGATACAATGCCGTGCATGTTGTGGTTGGTTTTCCTCTTTTTATATAAAGAAAGGAGTTGTTCTCAAACATGTTTATATAACATGCTGTTTGGGAGCTGGTCTCGGCTTTGTCCTTGCTCCTCTCCTCTCACTCCAGGGCTGACGCCGCCATCACTCCAGCTGTTTTCTTGTTGTCAGTGGTGATGTACAGCAGAGCCTCTCCGGAGGCCTGCCTGTTTATCTGCGTCCCTCCTGGATTTGGACCAGCAGGCCTCCTTTTAATTGATGAAACGAGTCCTCATGAGATGTGTGTGTGTGTGTGTGTGTGTGTGTGTTGCATATGTGCCTGGTATGTTTTTTTTTTTATGTGATTCTGTGCTGGCAACAACGTCCGCTTATTGAATTAGTCGTCATCCAGCACGTTTAGTCAGCAAAACTATCAAAGGGCTTCACCTCCAATGATGATAATGCACAGATGAGATAAGGGAAGTCCAGTGGATTTATAGAAAAAAATAACAGTTCTAGGAAGATAAAGTAAAGCATGGAACACATTTATTACACGTGGCTTTGCAGAGAAGGACAGTGAGTCATTCAGTTTATAATAGCCGGCTATTTTTTGTTTGTCCAACCTGGCAGTGTGCATCAGTGAGCACTGCAAGCAGAGTAACACTGAATTGTAAACTCAAAAAAAAAAGTAAATTAAAAAAAAAAAGCCACTTTTCCTTTGTTTGCTCAAATTCCAGCTCCCATTAATGAATTCTGGCAGAAAAACACATTTTAGTTAGAGGTGAGTTTGTTTGTTTTGCCATACTTTGTACTATCTGATTCAAATTCCAGGTAGAAATTCCACAAAAAAACCTCCAAAAGTGTAAAATGTTCCAAATACTCACCTGTGGGTGCTCAGGCTAGGCAAATATGAAGACAGTACATCACGGGGCGTATGTTCAGGAACCAGGGAGGCTCTTAGTCATGGAAATTACCTACAAAAGGAGACATTTTTCAAAAGTTTCTTCTGAAAAATGAACACCTGGAGAGTAATTGTAACAATTAGAATAATACGGACCTGGAAGCAGCTGAAGGGCTAACGATCTTCTCATGCAGTGCTGGAAAATCCAGTTTGTCACCTTTTACCATAAAGGGTTGGTGTATAATTACAGGTGATGCCAACGCATACAACAACCAGGCTCCTATAATGCGTCCGTGTCTAGGCGCATTAGAATTCCTGGCTCTGTTAGGATTTGGCTTAGTATATTTTTTAAATTTCATATGCCAAATAATTCATCTTCATATCAAAGTTTCTCCTGATGCAGCCCCTTTCTGTTTAGTCTAATTTCCCTGACATGCACCCAAACACCCCCAGGAGCCGGACCTGTGATTCCAGCACTCACTGTGCCGGCAAACAGCCTTAGCAGGGCGCCGTTGGCTGCCGGCTCAGGAATGCTTTGTCACGCTACTGAAGCAGGGCGTGCCCGTCGGGAAGGAGGAGATCCGCGTTATCGGCTCAGCGAGCAGGGGGAGCTGGGGAGCAGGTTGTTTATTCACGCAGCCTCCAGAAAGAGGCTGGATTTTGATGTGATTCAGCATGAAAGCGAGCCGTCAATCTGCCGGAGTATTAACGGATATCCGTGAGGTGCCCTCACGTGGATCCAAACCTTCCCCCGTTAAAGTAGACTCCTTCCGTGTTTAAATACGTTTATCCACGGCAGAGGCCTTCCCCTGACTTTCAAGGAGTTTGAATTTGAATCCCATCCAAAATCATAACCTTTGGCTCCAGCTTCGTGAACCACGCCCCTCCCTCCCACGCTGATTCACCGGCCTTATCTCCTGCAGCTGCACATTTGCATCCTATCCACGCTGCTATCAGCTCTCGCTGCTTGCTGCATGGCGTGAGTGGACGCCTCTGAAAAGCGCGGCGACTCACAGGTAGCCGCCTCTGCGTTTATCCCGCCTTCTCGGTGAAAAAAGCCAGGGTCTCTCTCTCTCTCTCTCTCTCTCACGCACACACACACACAAGAGCACTAAAACGTCTTGGCCAGCAGTCGAGGACACGGCGTTCACACCTCGGCGTGGCACGCCTGTTTTTTTTTCCCCTGCCTTCGCGCCCTCCTTAAACCCAGGCTCCGGGCCATTCCACTGTCAGGGGTGACATGTGGCTGTTTTGTGCGGGCCTCCTCAGCATCTCTAGTGGATTTCACAGGGTGTCTTGGCTTGTTTTCATGCAGCGCCATCTCACAAATATGGAAATGCGAAGCAATAAATATTTACGGATCTGTATAAGTGACAGCGCTGACTCGGCGATTCTCAGGTGTGGGGTGGCGGAGCTGGTGTTTACTGTTTTTATTACCCCACCAGAAGGGCAGGAGCAGCTCAGATGATTTAAAAAAAAAAAGTCCTATCATGTAACGGAGGAAGGACGAGGGGGGGCAGGAGCGTGGACGGTATGTGCCTGCCGTCACGCGTTTGTCCCTTTGTGCTCCTTCAAGGTCCAGGTCTCCCGTGCGCCCTCCCACTTTTGGACAGCCACAAAAGCGCCACTCTGTATTCACTCCAGGGGCGAGTGGGGAAATGATTAGCCATCTTTTGGCTGACTCTCCCTCTCAGGTTGAGGTTGGCATTAGAGATGGCTGCCTCAGGGTTTATGGGATATTCTCTGCAGTCTAAGAAAAGGACCCACTTTGGTCAAGGTTGGATTGTCCTCGGCGAGTGCTGCCAGGATTTGAACAGTGAGTGAATACACCTGAAATCTGCCTACGTCTACCTGACCCCTTTGTCTATTAATGGTATGAAGAAAATTAAATGTAGGCCTGAAAAAAATCACTCTAAATGGAACATTTGGGTCAATGTGAGGGTAAGACGGGACACAGTCGCGTGCATGGAAATGGCTGGATTGAAGCGACTCAGGGCTGCTCTCATACATTATAGAGGTAGCAGAGGCTTTACGCTAAAATGTGTTGAGGGCTATAGCAAAGAGGACGGAAGGATGGGTCAACCCCAGGTTAATGTATGTGCTCAGTGACATAGATTTGTTAAGTACGTCATTGTTTTTGTCACTACTAAACCAGTGTTCAGTCTGAGGTTTCAAGAGGATAGAAGCTCTTATCTCATCCCAGTGTGTTTTAGAATAATAAATGTTAATATGTGAATAGAGGAAGGAGAGAGACATTTAAGCTTCAGTAGTTAATTGTGATGGAATTGTGTTAAGCTTTTGGAGATATGGTGCCGTGCCTTTATATGGATTAATTCAATCTTGTCTTAAGTTTTTTTTGGTCACAGAATGTAATATTATCTTATATATTTCACCTCTTTTTGGTTCAGCTGGCGGACGAGATGTGATTCCACATCTTTCATTTGCATCCCGCGTCTGGCTATTCCCACGAGCATCCAGCCCTCGCACGGGATGTGTCTCATCACCAGCGGCGCGCGCCGTCGCCACGTTTTCAGTCCTGCGAAAACTTGGGAGGACGGCGCCTCGTCAGGTTGTGCTGATGGCTACAGGATGCATAAGACAGCCCAAAATCACACATGATGTCTTTGATCAACACTTGCTCCCTCATGTGAAGTCAATCTAAACGCTAACCTTAACCACTTATTTAATTATTTAAGGTGCTCCTCTCATTAGGTTGGTTTCTTTGACAGGACTGTCACAGTAAAATAATTAGACCCATGATGCATTTTGTTTTCTGAACTGTCACTAATGCAGCTCATGGAGGACTTTGCCGTCTGCCGCTGTGTTTTATAAAGCTTTATTAGTGAAGTGTCCTTTAATGTGCGGTACCAGTCGGCCTTTCTTTCTTTCGTTTTATCTCTATTTCTGTCTCCCTGTCATGCCTCCCTCCGCGCGTGTCTCTTTTGCTCTGCTCTTCTGTGCCAGTGCTCAGCAGCGACTTCATACAGTTGCTTTAATGCCTGGAGATCTGTGAAATAAACACAACTGTTGGCTTTCTTCGTGGATACGGCGCAGAGACGCGGGCTCTTTTATGGTCGCTGGTGAGATGTCAACCAGCCGTTCACCATAAGGATGCAGTGACGTGCAGTTAAAACGCACCAATTGCTTTCAAAGCGTGTAAAATATGGCACGCATCAACAGTTTTAAATATTGTGGGTTTTCACAGACTAAAGACAGGCAGGTCTCCTGACATTCTTGTGTGTTTTTTGTGTGTTTTATGTTTTCAGTGGATTTTATAAATGGATCCCTTCATAAATAAGTTGCGTTCTCTGAACTTCCAGGACCAAGCCCTGTACTTCCCTGACCCTTGCCTAACACATTTCTTTTTCTTTCTGATTTTACAGACGAGATCAAAGAGGAATCGAAAAAATTAAGGTAAGCCTTTCTTAAATGACGCAACACGCTAATGCATCTGGACTGTTTTCAGTGGTTTCTGCACCTTTCACGCCAGTTCAGGCACTGTGAAATCCTTGGCACGCGGCAAGCCTTTTCTCCTGTATTTAGTCTAATAAAGGGGATTAGAGCTGTGTGTGAGTGAGTGTGTGCGTGAGAGAGAGAGAGGTGTGTGTGTGTGTGTGTGGGGGGGGTGTTTGCTTGTGTATTTGCTGCCAAGTCATTCCAAGGACTTTGGAATGAAACATTGCAAAAGCACCGCCCCTTCTCTTCCCCATCCATGCATCTTTGGTTCCCTTTTTTTGGTTCCAGCCTGTAAGACTTGTAGCTCAGAGATGGATGTCTGGCCACACCCAGTTCATACAAACGCTGCTATTTATAGTTCCACCTCATTAGCATTATTTGCTCTTTGAACACATTGATTATTGGATTCAAACGGCACCCAGCTAATCCAGTAAAGGGAAGGCGAAGGTCCCTCCCCAGAAGTGACTCGAGCACCATGGCCAAGGAGCAGCCACACTATCAGCTGTCACACGTCCATGTTTTATGCAGGTTGGTGGGGGGGGCGGTGGATGTGCGTGATTTACACTTATTAAAGCAGGTCAGGTCCGTCTGCTTGTCGGGTCGCCTCGGACGCGGCCCCCAGTGATCACCAGTGGCTCCCTTTTAAATAAAGCCCCCTGCTATAACACCAGGGAGTCCTCCATGCAGCGCCTGCTGTCCGACTGAAAATTAATGGCCGTATTATGCTTTATGCGCCTGCTAAGCCTGACATGGGGCTGATTATAAGGGGGAGAGCAGGCCAGCTGACATTAAATCGGGAGTCCAGAAATAAGCCAGAGAAAAAGGGTGCCCTGGAGACACACACACAGTAACGCATCTGAGAGAAATGAAGGCTGCAGCAAACCATACAGATGAGTCAGTGGAGTGGCCGCTGTTTGCTGAATCACAATTCCACTTTGAACTAATTGTCTGAAAGCTTTTCAGTCGCATATGTTTTATTTCTTCGATTCATCCTCAATTTGGGGCGCAGAGTGTCTCTTTCATGTCTTGTTTATACATGTCAACTCAGCAAGTCCCCTCCATTGTCTTTAATGATGTCTTTGTATGTGATGCCTTGGTTCTCGTCCAACATTTTATCCCCTCCGATCACACAATACTTCATCCGTCCTGCAGCGCTCCTTGTGCCTCGATCGCATTTTCGCTGTCCTCGGTGAGGATATTGCTCTGAACAGAGCTGAAGTCATCTTTTTTTTTTTTTTTTTATTGTCAAGACATAAACCATCAGCTCCTCTCCCGCCTCCCCTCTCTTTCTCTGCAGCTTTACCTATTCTTCAAGCACATTTTGGGTGTGGTGGTCATAAACGAGGACGCAGTCAGGAGCTGAATATTTGATTTAGCCACGCTGAAATTATTCTTCTGAGATTCCAAATATGAACAAAGCAAAATATATTCCACTCTGGGTGGAGAGTGAAACATGCTGTGCTTATTTTCTCATGCTGTTAGTCATGGCTGGATGTGGAGGAGAGATTTGTAAACGTTTCCTCTTTAGAGGACTGAATAGCTTGGTCACTGGGCTGATCTCGCATCATTTTCCACTTGTTTTTTTTCCCCAGCCCACCCACCGGAGACAACAAATCAAGCTCCAGTACTCTACCGCCAATCAAATCAAAGACGAACTTTATCGAAGCCGACAAGTACTTCTTGCCCTTTGAGCTGGCATGTCAATCCAAATGTCCCCGCATCGTCATCACCTCGCTAGACTGTTTACAGGTCAGTAAAAGGACTAGTTCAGAGCCACATATCACATAATATCCGTGCGATTTGCGGTGTATTTAAAATATTACTCTTCATTCCGACGTGCGTTTGTAGAAGCTGATAGCGTATGGCCACCTGACGGGCAGCGCTCCGGACAGCACGGCCCCGGGTAAGAAGCTCATCGACAGGATCATCGAGACCATCTGCGCCTGTTTTCAGGGGCCACAGACTGATGAGGGCGTCCAGCTACAGATTATAAAGGTGCCTTTACCTGATAATTCGGCCTCTTAAATGTAGCACTCCCCTAAGCACCCGCGCAGCGCTTCATCGATAACCACATTCCCTTCTCCCTCCCCGCCAGGCTTTGCTAACAGCAGTCACCTCACAGCACATAGAAATCCACGAGGGCACCGTCCTGCAGGCCGTCCGCACCTGTTACAACATCTACCTGGCCAGCAAGAACCTCATTAACCAGACCACGGCCAAGGCCACGCTCACACAGATGCTCAACGTCATCTTTGCACGCATGGAGAACCAGGCGGTATGTATGAGCATCTGGAACCGCTCACCTGTGGAGGCAGAAGCTGTTGGCGCAGGCAGCCGCGCCAGAGAGGGCATTTTTAAATTCTGAGAAGGCTGCAGTGCAAATATGCCAAAGTGTTGAACTGTAATGGGTTGGATGGCGCCGTGTTCCACAGGAAGAAAGCATTCTACTCAATGATTTTCTCGAACCACCTGTTATTAGACTGAAATGTGCTTTTTGCCTTGTGTCCAGAGGTACATTTACCTGTTAAAGCTTGCTATAATGTCATTTTTTTTTCCTTTTGAATGACAATTTTTCCCCTCCTCACCTGCCTCCCTACCTTCCTTTGGACACATAGCTTACAAATCACAAGCTCTCTTGGTCTCTGGCCTCCCGAAAGCGTGACCGCCAGGTAAAACGTGCAGGCCTGCTGTGATTTGCCTGATCAGAACTCTCAGATTTCTTCTCTGTGCATCCGTGATTGTGCATTAAGCTTTATTCTCCATCACGCAACCATCGATTCTCCCTTTTTTTTTTGTTCCCACTCTGCACTGGAGCAGGTATGCTGTGACTTTCCCAACCATATGCTTGCCTTGGCTTACATTGACTGATTTTTTTTTTTCTCCCCCCCCCCCCTCTTTTTGTAGCACTTTACATTTCTTTTCACACTCACACCTGCCAGAGTAAATGTTTCAGCACTGATCAGCCACAACCGTCTCGCTCCTAACAGCTTTTTGTTATGATTTGTTTCCTTGGTGGCTTAGCGTGCTAATTATAGTTCAGCGAGTGACTGTCAGACCTCCTGAAGACAAAAGGATGGAAACCAGTCAGAGACACGAGGCAGACTCTGAGGCAGAAGCCCATTGTTGTGTTGTCAAAGCCTCGCCTTGTGTTACTGCACAAGGAGATCCACTTTCTTTATTTGTGTGCACAAGGATCCTCCTGACTGTGCCTCAGCGGGGTCTGCTAACACACACACACACACACACACACACACCCTCGCAGGTTGTTTGTCTCAACTATCCGACCGAGGTGGCATTTAAATAATGAGCTTAGTTTTTTTTCTGCTGGCTCTCCCGTCCCCTTCAGCTAAGGTGCGTCGTTTAGCCTCGTTATCACCGCTCATATTCAATACTAATTGTTTCATTCGGAATGCCACACCATTGAATCTAGTTTGCTTACATTAAGATGTGACAATATCAGCAGGATGATTTAATTAGTCACACAGCTGCCTGCGATAGGAGATGAGGCGGATTTTATTTTTTATACATTTTCCATCAGTGTCCCTGGCAAGGGACAGTCTGGTAGCTAGAACAGTCTCCATCTGTTTTGTAAGTGTTTCCCATGTTTCCATCCGTACCTCATGGCTCTCTTTACCTAGTGTGCTTTTCCCAGCCACCCAAGTCTCTTTTTGTTGATTTATGCTTTTGCCCAACAAATTTACAAATGCACTTAGCTTGAAAATGCACCGTGAGCTGTTAATTAAGTTTGGCTGAAAGAATTTCCACTGCTTGTAAATTTTTATTTTAATTTTTTTTCTTGGTTGTTTTTTTTTTGGAACTTCTATTGATGTGTACTAAAATCTGAAATACTGAATTTGTGTCTGTGCATATGCTCTGAAGCAGATAGCAGAGTTGGCAGCAGAGTTTTTACTCTCCTCAGAACTTTATGTTACTACATCTGCCAGAAGAATTGTTGTGTGCTCACTGCATACACATGTGTGGTTCTGTTCTGGGGGGCCTTGAGCTCTCAGATAAATTAATTAATCTGTCTTTCTCAATTTGTATGTATTGTTACTTGTGTTTTCATGTAATTCTCTTCTTTTTCTTGTCTTCTGTCCCGTTGTTTTATTTTATTTTTTGCGTGTTTGTACGTGTTTTCACCCCCATGCCCACAGCTCCAGGAAGCAAAGCAGCTGGAGAGAGAGCGTCACCGGCAGCACTCCCCGGTCACCCAGCACACCGAGACCGAGTCCCCTACACTCCAGACTCACATCAACCCTCCAACCAAGGGCGCCCCCCAGGCAGCAAACGGGTCCGTCACCCCGTCGACCCCCAGCATCAACATCCCACCCGCCCCGTCGACACCCACGAGGGAGAGCGACGGCAGCAGCAGCGGCAGGTCGCCATCCGCAGGGCAGGAGGGCAGGGGAGAGCGGGCGGAGCAGGAAGAACAAGGGCCCGTCTATGAGAACCCCGATCCAGAGAACGGTTCTCAGTTCTGTGTGCCTGAAAACGAGCAGACCGAAGCAGATCAAGCCACTGCAGCGGCGGCAGCAGCACAGAGTAAGACGAATCTTACCACGATGAGTTTAGACGACAGTTTGAATTAACATTCGTGGGTGGCAAACATGTATTATTAATACCACGGATGCAACAATAGAAGCTAATGTTTAGTTCCATAAAACCCCAGAACCTTCCGAGAGCACACAATGAGTGAATTGGTTTCATAGCAAGACTCAATCTGGGAGGCTATTTTTCAAGAGATTTAGGGGGCCAGGGGCCCAGACAGCCAAAGAACAGAGCGTGATTGTTCCCTGTGTAACGTTAGCTGCCCAGGAGACCATCGAGGATGAGGACGAGGAGACCCCAAACTACGAGGAGAAAGCCCAGGAAATTGTTCAGAGTATTCTGCAGGACGTGGTCAACACAGTTGCGGGAGGTAAGATTTAGTTTATGATTACTTTAAAAACTGAGACCATGTTCAGCTTATTACAGTCATTCATCTACATTTGAAGAGGTAAGAAAAGATAACTTCTACAGCCCACTTTAACTATTATGTGAGTGCGTTTGTCATAGTTCAATAACAGCTCAGTTATCAGTACTTCAAGCATAATTGCACGTTTGGCTCTTCTTTTACTTCGCTCAGCCATTGTTTGCCTTTGACATTTCTGCAGAATGGGTTTTAACGTGCCCGTCCTCCCCAAGCGAAAACGTCACCCGTTCAAACAGTAATTGACTCGACTGCAGCTCAGCCACGAAAATTGTCTCCATGCGTAATTTTCTCCTGGTTTTGCACCATCCGTAAATTTGCCTCCAGACAGGTGTCTCAAATCGGTTCACCGAAGTTTCTCTGGGCACAAAAGGTGCCCAGACAGACGTGCGTATTCCGTGCACCTTAAAATCTTTCTGTTGAGCACAGATAATGTTCCCTGGGAGCTCTGAAATATCTTAAGGTCAGGTCGTGACCCAACGTTCCATTAGATGTTGGAACACCACTCTTTCTTTGTGCGCAAAAATACTTTTACCCCAGAGCAGCACTCTGACAAAAAAAAAAAGGATTGTGAGCATGTTGGACCAAAAAAAAAAAAAAAAAAAATCATACCATTGTTTCATATGTTTAATATGCTAAATACTAATGTGAGTCATTCTCTCCATTTCAAGGCCACGTTAAGATCCTACCATTAATATTAATATTTCAGGTCGAAGATGGTTTTGTGTCCCTTATCTTCATCTCACGCTGGCTCCCTCTTCCCCACAGGGCACTGCTTGGACCCCACAAACCTTTGCAAAGACAGCAAGGAGTCGAGTGGCGAGGGCGATCCGGCAGAAGCAGAGCCCGAGCCAGCCGAAAGCGGCGACAGAGGGCGTGCAGAACTGCATCGAGGACGAGGGCACTCTGGGTAGCGACGGCGAACACGTCCACGCCAACGGCATCCCCGGCACTCCCATTTCTGCCACTTTCACTCCATCACTACCCGACGACAGACTGTCTGTCTCGTCTAATGACACTCAGGTGAAGGACAGAGCGGGCTAATTATTCGTTCCCTTCTCTCAGACAATAGATTGAATAAATGCACTGATTAGTTTCTGTTTTGTTTTGTTTTGTTGTTTTTGCCGTGCAGGAATCAGGAGTAGCTCCAGGTCAGCCACCAGGCGCAAAGTTCTCCCACATCCTCCAGAAAGACGCCTTCCTCGTCTTTCGCTCCCTTTGCAAGCTGTCGATGAAGCCACTGTCAGATGGACCACCGGATCCAAAGTAAGAGCATTTAGAAAGGCTGATAAATAAATAACAAAATAAATAGAATTGTCTTGAATTATGATTTATACTTACACCATTTGGGCTATAATAATAACAACACTCAGCAGTGTTCCGAAGCACTCCCTGGTGTCACGAAGAACAGAATCCCTCAATGAACCGCTTCATATTTTCAAAGTAGAACAATAATCTATTTTTACTTTTGATCATGTTCTGGTTTGCGAAAATAGCGGATTCTGATTGGTTCATCCTGATTGTTGTTCAATCGAAACAGGATTTCCTGTGTCTGGTTTCTGTGACTCAATTCACTGCAGCCTTCTCAATTTTTCATGTTGGTTTCAAAATGTCTGGTCACATTTGAAATTTTGTGTGAAGCTGAAGCTCTTTACACTTTTCTTTAGGTTTTATACTGATGTAAAATTATTTTAGAATACCCGTACTCAAGGCTTAGGGGACACAACCAAATATAATACAATTTAATACACACAGATATGATACTAAGCATTTCTAGTTGTTTTTTTGTTTCTGTATCATTACTTTATCGTGGGATTTTTGTGCGAAGAAAATTGGGGCGATTGCAGAGGAAACCTAGATATTTTTATTTTGGTGTGCCACATGAATCCTAATTTGCCTGATCACCAGGGATGGACGGCATTTCTGAGAAGCAGCCGCTCTCAGCATATAAACAGGCTGAAATCTGTCGTTCCTGTCGTGCCCGAGCAGTAATGCAGTTCAGGCGAGCAGAGGAGCTGCTATTAAGTTGCCTGATAGAGTTTCTTTGATGGGTGAACGTTTGAATCCTTTGGATGTCAGCTCTGCACCCTGTTACTTCTGCAAGGGCAGAACAGCCCCCCCTCCACACACACACACACACACACACACGCACGACCCCGCAAGGGAAAAAGCAGTTAGAGGATGGATGATAGATTGACAGTTCGCTGCTCCATTTTTACAACTGGTTCTCAACTCTTTTCACCTGCATCTGAACTCTGCTGCCTCAGGTCCCACGAGCTGCGATCGAAGGTCCTGTCCCTCCAGCTGCTGCTGTCCATCCTGCAGAACGCCGGGCCCATTTTCAAGACGAACGAAATGTTCATCAACGCAATCAAGCAGTACCTGTGTGTGGCCCTGTCCAAAAACGGAGTCTCCTCTGTGCCTGAGGTCTTTGAGCTCTCTCTCTCCATTTTCCTCACTCTCCTGTCCCACTTCAAGACCCACCTCAAGATGCAAATTGAGGTAAAGCGCATTTGCCACACCAGCCAATAGATTCAGGAGCACATTTGCATTTTTTTTTTCCCGAGTTTTTATTGCCACCGTGACATTGCAGCGTTCTGGTCCAAGACCACAACTCAAGCCGCGTTTGATTTCTAAATTAAAATAATGTGAACCTGTTTTTTTTGAGTGAAATTTGCATTGTTCACTGTCCTGGAGGGGAAAAGAACTGAAGGTTAAAAAGAAGAAGTCCCTTTGCAGTTCCTCTTCCCTCTAACTCTGCAGAACATTCTGATATTGACTCATTACTGAGTGCCACAGCCAGATGACACAAACAGTGGATAGAAGAAATCATTTCTCTTGGAATTCTGTGCCACTCCTCTGCCCCCTGTGTAATTGAGTCCTGCACTGCCTCCTACTTTCTGCATCATACAGTTTACTATCATTATTTTTCAGCTGGTACAGCTTCAGATGTGTGACCTCCTGCTGTGCCTCCACTGTAGTTTGCTCACGCGGGGTCCTGATGATGTCATCCGGGAACCTGATTTATTTATATTTTTTGCTGCCTTTTGCTTCTCTGTGGTCTGCCAGGCTGTTTTTTTTTCCTCACTGTCACGTGGACTTTGTGTGCAGGTATTTTTCAAGGAGATTTTCCTGTACATACTTGAGACTTCCACAAGCTCTTATGAGCACAAATGGATGGTCATCCAAACCCTCACTAGAATATGTGCAGGTTTGTGTTCATTTTTGGTACCTGTACAGTTTAACAGGATAATGAACATCTTCTGTTGTTTGAGTCCGAGAACACTATAACTCATACTCAACCTCTGCCTCTTCCATCTCTCAGACGCCCAGAGTGTGGTGGACATCTACGTCAACTACGACTGTGATTTGAACGCCGCCAACATATTCGAGCGCTTGGTCAACGACCTTTCAAAGATCGCGCAGGGTCGAGCCGGCCACGAGCTCGGCACGACACCCCTGCAGGTAAGATTGCTTCAGCTGCTGCGTGCACGGTCTGCGGTTCTGCGTCTTGGGCGTGATTATTTATGATGTTGTGCGGGATTCTTAGGAGCTGACCCTGAGAAAGAAAGGCCTTGAATGTCTCGTGTCCATCCTGAAATGCATGGTAGAGTGGAGTAAAGACCAATACGTCAACCCTAACTCTCAGACCAGCCTCGGTAAGTTATCTATGAGTTTTTGATTAAGATTATATGCCATCCATCAAGCCTTAGGCTAATGTTAAAGACAGAAATGTACACACAGTGACTCAACACTCAGTCGTTTTTGATCAGACCGGCTAACTGTGATTAATGTTCAAGCTCATGTCCACCAGGTCGGTCTCAGTTGTTTATAGGATTGCCTGTCAATACTCATCAGTTCAGACAGCCAGATGCGTCTTCAGTGAACGTCCACAGAGACAGACCCAGAGTTCAGTCTGGAGCTAAGCAGTCGCTTTGGTGAAAGACCTTTCTGCAAGACACGGAGCTTATCCTGCTCCCAAGACCTCTCGGTCTCCTGAGCACCAGAGGATTTCTGCTGTTTTTCAAAGGAGCCGCTTATTTATTTAATTTTTTTTTTTTATCGTGACGGTGCCGTGAAGGGATCACAAGTCCCTGGGACAGTCCACAGGCTAGCCTCGGGCTAAGCTGTCAGAGCTAACAAGCGGAGGCAGCTGTGTTAACTTTCAGGGCTGTTATCTTCCTAAACCATAAGACAGCTCATTAGTAATCTGAAGCATCTCAGGGGTCAGAATTTGTAATGTGAATGTTTAATTCCTCCCACTGGCTGCAAAATAGAAGTGTGGTACGTGGAAGTTGTCATCTTCACTCTTTAAATTATGGATTGCTCTCTTGTTTTCTTCCTTTCTCTTGTGTTTGTCTTCAAAGCAAGAGCAGGTAACGGTGAAACAGTGCGGTGTTTGTTAGAATGTGATGTTCTAATGGGCATTTGTTTGAAGCCAGTTGTGACATTAGCTTTAGACGTGTTTGTCCTAGATTTGCATCATTTAAACTTGTGTTAATTCTAAAGTTTCTTATGAGTCAATATAACCCCACAGCCCTTACAAACGACTACCCAGTCAGTTCGTTTTGTCCTCCTCTGTTTATATAACTCTACCCTTTTCTGCCTAAGAATGAAGCACAATCTCGTGTTACCATCGTGAATGTTTTAAAGAGTTTCCGTCTTGTAATCAGAGCAGGGTTAGGGAGGGGACCCGCTCAGGCAGGCAAACCTGCCTTTTCTAGATTTACATACTGTTTTGTCTGTCCCTTTGCTCCTTCATTACATTTTGAGATAACCAGCCTTTAATGTCTTCCCTGTCCCGTTTTGCCCCCAATAAGTGTGAATAAGTGTGACCATTTTTTAAGCTCACAACTGCAGTCTTGTAAGCATGTGACTTAACGCTTTTTAATGATTAGTTTATGTCATTTAATATATCTTTTATCCCTTCAGGCCAGGAGAAGCCATCAGAACAGGAGAACACTGACACCAAGGCTCCAGAAACCATCAACCGCTATGGGAGCATTAACTCGCTGGACTCCACGGCGTCATCCGGCATCGGCAGCTACAGCACCCAGATGTCTGGCACTGACAACCCAGAGCAGTTTGAGGTCCTCAAACAGCAGAAAGAGATCATTGAGCAAGGCATCGACCTGTACGTTCACATAACTTGACATCTGAACTTCAGTTCCTTTTTCCAAACGGCGATATTAGAATTCAATCTGGGTCTGTGGATCATAAACAGGTTCAACAAGAAACCAAAGAGAGGAATCCAGTACCTACAAGAGCAAGGAATGCTGGGTACAACTCCAGAGGATCTTGCTCAGTTTTTACACCAGGAAGAAAGGCTCGATTCGGTAATGACGAATTAAGTAAATAAATCCACCGAATATGCTGAGAAATATACAAGACTCAAAACTGAAGTTTTCTAACTATCTTATTACTGTATTTCACTGTATTAGACTCAAGTGGGAGAATTCCTGGGAGATAATGACCGTTTCAATAAAGAGGTGATGTACGCCTATGTGGATCAAATGGACTTTCAGGGCAAAGACTTTGTGTCTGCGCTGCGAATGTTCTTGGAGGGCTTCCGACTCCCCGGAGAAGCGCAGAAGATCGATCGCCTCATGGAGAAATTTGCAGCGAGATATCTTGAATGCAACCAGGGGTGAGTTTGAGGTTTCAGCCAGGTGAAACCGCCAAATTGGGTTTCGCGTGCATCGGGGTTTGACGTTAACACGATGCCTGCCTTTCGCTGCAATTTTTTTTTTTTTTCCCAGGCAAACCCTCTTTGCCAGCGCTGACACGGCGTACGTCCTTGCCTACTCAATCATCATGCTGACAACAGACCTTCACAGTCCGCAGGTAAGCGGTCTTGAGGACCAGGTTCAGATAGGAGAGCGGCATAAATCACTGGAGTTGCGTATGCAAACGTTGGCCTGTGTGCTTCCTGCTTGAAAAGGTGAAGAACAAGATGACTAAAGAGCAATACATCAAGATGAACCGAGGCATCAACGACAGCAAAGACCTACCTGAGGAGTACCTCTCGGCCATCTATGATGAGATCGCAGGGAAGAAGATCGCCATGAAGGAGACTAAAGAGCTCACCATGAAGTCCAATAAACAGAGTGAGTCTCACTCCTCCAGAGGTTTATTACCAAAAACGTTCGACACCCTCCTCGCTCCGAGTTTGCTTCAGAATGTAAAACTGCGGAGTTCTTCATCAAATGCGTTGCCGCTCCTCGCTCAGGTGTCGCCAGCGAGAAGCAGAGGCGTCTACTGTACAACGTGGAGATGGAGCAGATGGCCAAGACGGCCAAAGCCCTCATGGAGGCGGTCAGCCACGTTCAGGCTCCGTTCACCAGCGCCACGCACCTGGAGCACGTCAGACCTATGTTCAAGGTAGCGGGGAGACATAAAGGGTGATCCCGTGCGGTTTCGCTCGCAGGTAGCGTCTAATCCCGACGTCGTTGTCTCCTCAGTTGGCGTGGACGCGTTCCTGGCCGCGTTCAGCGTGGGCCTGCAGGACTGCGACGACACCGAGGTGGCCTCCCTGTGCCTGGAGGGGATCCGCTGCGCTATCAGGATAGCGTGCATCTTCTCCATACAGGTACTGCTGAATCAAGGGTCACCTTTGTAGCGCGATACTCAAACGCTGCCCTCCCTTCCTTCCTCTCACAGCTGGAGAGGGACGCTTACGTGCAGGCGTTGGCAAGGTTCACCCTGCTGACAGCCAGCTCAGGCATCACAGAAATGAAGCAGAAGAACATCGACACCATCAAGACCCTCATCACTGTGGCCCACACTGATGGCAACTACTTGGGCAACTCCTGGCATGAGGTGTTCTGTCAAACATGCACATCTTTTTTCTTTTTTTTTTTGTGCTTATTATATACTTAAAAAGTGTAATTTTTTTTAATGTCAGTACATGTTTTAAAAGAGAGTTATGTGCAGTTTGGGTTTCACGTGGGCTGTTTTTCCTTCTCTGACTGTCAGATCATGAAGTGCATCAGTCAGCTGGAGCTGGCTCAGCTGATCGGCACAGGGGTGAAGGCTCGCTATATCTCAGGGACCGTTCGGGGAAAAGAGGGTTTTATCACAAGCACGAAGGAGCAGAACAACGACGAGTACCTGGGCTTAGGTCGGCAGCCGATTTCGAATGCTCCGCTTCAGCTGTCGCATCTTATTTGTAACCGGCTCTGATTTGTTCCGCAGTCGGGGGGACTGTGGACCGGAAGCAGATCGCCAGCATTCAGGAATCCATCGGGGAGACCAGTTCTCAGAGCGTAGTGGTGGCTGTGGACAGGTACTGTGAAACAGAAGTTTGGTGCAGCATACATACATTTTGTGCCAACGGCGGAATTTAATATTTAACAAGTCATTAAACTTGTTTGCATTTCAGCATATTTTGTCCCGAATCTTCTGATGCATCTTTTTTTAATATGTTTCTGCTGTAGAATATTTACTGGTTCCACCAGACTGGACGGTAATGCGATAGGTGAGCCTTGAGCCCAACTTCTTGCTTTGCTTGATGGTAGTTTTTGACTGTTCTTGGTTGTGTTTTTTTGCATGTTGGCAGCATGTTCTCTTGTGTCCTTACAGTTGATTTTGTGCGCTGGTTGTGCGCTGTGTCCATGGATGAGCTGGCCTCGCCCACACACCCACGCATGTTCAGCCTTCAGAAAATAGTGGAGATCTCCTACTACAACATGGGACGTATCCGACTGCAGTGGTCCAGGATCTGGGAGGTTATTGGAGACCACTTCAACAAGGTGGGCGAGGAACACGATGAGAATCTTAAAAATCACTGAGCTAAAACAGACCACGCTCTTAAAAAAAGATCTCTGTCGGAGAGTGGGGTCTTTTACTTTCTTCCTGGACGGCCTTGATTCAAGATCTCCCTCTGTGCAGGTCGGCTGCAACACCAATGAAGATGTGGCGATATTTGCCGTGGACTCTCTCAGGCAGCTGTCCATGAAGTTCTTGGAAAAGGGCGAGCTGGCCAACTTTAGATTCCAAAAAGATTTTCTGAGGCCTTTTGAGCATATCATGAAAAAGAACAGGTGAGGGAAAAAAATCTATTCATCGTTGCAGGGTATGACATAAGCCGCGCAATGGGGCCCCTCCATTGTGCGGCTCCTACCCTCCGCTATCCTTTTTCTTCCCCCCCCTCTGTATCCCCTAATTCTGTGAGTTGGCATACTGTTTGTCAAGCAAACATCTTAACTGACCCATTTTAGTCTGTTTGCATTAGCGTGTCAGTGAAGCCATGTAAAAGCCAACTCATCTGCTTTCTTGGTTTGATTCAGCCCCCCCCCCCGAATGGATTCCGAGCATGTATGAATAAATGCAATATCTTGCCATTCTGAGTGTTTGTGTGCAACACATCAAAAGGCAGCAACCCTTTCATTCATGTGAAAGAGGAGCGGTGCAGGAATAGATCCACCCACGGATTGAGCAGGCTGAGCGATGGCAGGCGGCCATGGAAACCCTGCAGCAGAGTGTGTCCATTAGGTTCACTCACGCTGCCCTCCTGTGCCGCTGTGTGTGCGCGGGGAGAGTGTTTTCACTCATTCATAAGTCCCGAGCAATTAGGGAAGCTCTTTGCTCTGGGAAGGGTTTGCGGAAAACAACACCCGTGTCTTTCGCCCGATCAGGTCACCCACAATCAGAGACATGGTGGTGCGATGTATAGCCCAGATGGTGAACTCCCAGGCTGCGAACATCCGCTCGGGCTGGAAAAATATCTTCTCCGTCTTCCATCTGGCCGCGTCAGACCAGGACGAGAGCATCGTAGAGCTGGCATTCCAGACCACCGGCCATATCGTCAGTGAGTCCAACTCAGAGAGCCCCAGGCAGCATTTATTCACGCCAAACCCTCTTATGAATTTTTAAAACCTGGCGATGTTCATCGTTGCTCATCAGTTTTTAATCGTTGCTGTCATTTGCTCTCTCTCTCTCTCTCTCTCTCCCCCCCTCTCTCTCTCCCTCCCTCCCAGCGAATGTATTTGAAAAGCACTTTGCGGCCACCATCGACTCTTTCCAGGATGCTGTTAAGTGTTTGTCTGAGTTCGCCTGCAACGCTTCCTTCCCAGACACCAGTATGGAAGCGATCCGCCTCATCCGACACTGCGCCAAATACGTCTCAGACAGACCTCAGGTCAGCATTAGGGCTTGGCACCATGAGTGACCTCAGGAAGCGTAGGAACATTACATCATCCGCGCGGGACAGTGGTCACTCAGTGTTTATACACATTCCTTCTGGGGCAGGAAATGAAACTCGCTCCTACTTATTTCTACTCCAGGCCTTCAAAGATTACACCAGTGATGACATGAATGTAGCCACAGAGGACCGCGTGTGGGTACGGGGGTGGTTCCCAATTCTCTTTGAGCTGTCCTGCATCATCAACAGGTGTAAGCTGGACGTCAGGACCAGGTAGGAGCTTGTAGCTGAAACCGATCTTTTTCAAGTTATTAAAGGCGAGTTTCAAATTCGTGTGTGTGTGTGTGTGTGTGTGTGTGTGTGTGTGTGTGTGTGTGTGTGTGTGAATATTACCAGGGGATTGACAGTGATGTTTGAAGTGATGAAGACCTATGGGCACACCTTTGAGAAACACTGGTGGCAGGACCTCTTCAGAATTGTCTTCAGGATCTTCGACAACATGAAGCTCCCGGAGCAGCAGACCGAGGCACGCAGCTGTCCGACGGCCCGCTGTCTGAGTGGTTTTGTGCAATCCCGGCGCGTTTCTGGTCTCACCGAGATTATCTTGTGACCTCAGAAAGCAGAGTGGATGACCACCACCTGCAACCACGCACTTTACGCCATCTGCGACGTCTTCACCCAGTACTTCGAGGCCCTCAACGACGTCCTGCTCGACGACATCCTGGCTCAGCTCTACTGGTGTGTGCAGCAAGGTGAGTGCGCGGCTGCTCGTCTCTCAACTCAAATAGGCCCGAAAACTGCTTCCGTCTTTTTTTTTTTTTTTTTAACTTCGCTCCCTCCGCCCCTTCGACAGACAACGAGCAGCTTGCCCGTTCAGGGACCAACTGTCTGGAGAACGTCGTCATCCTGAATGGAGAGAAATTCTCTCCAGAGACATGGGACAAGACATGTAACTGCATGCTGGACATCTTCAAAACCACCATACCACACACGTAAGCCTTACTAAATATAGTATTTTAATTTCTAATTTCTCCTCCTCTATTTAACATTGCTGCAAATGAAAACTGGTAAATAGAAATATTACTATTTATATATTATGACCAATCCCAGAAGACTTAAGCCTGTTGGCTTAAACTTGTGTGTTTTTCTGTCCTGGAAGTTGTTTTTGGGCGTTTTGATTTATTTATGGGGTAAACTGTTTTTCAGGCTGCTAACATGGAGACCAGCAGGAGCTGAGGGAGAACACTCGACCACGCAGTCTCTGTCTGACAAACAGCTGGTGAGGACATGTGTGCTGGTCTTTAACCTTCTGCATCATTTGGCTTCCTTCACTCCTTCCCTTGTATGTTTCTGACTGCATGTATAATGACTTATCTGGGTTGCCCTCAGGACTCCATTTCCCAGAAGTCACTTGACATACAGAGCCGATCCGATGACCAACACTCCATCAGCAGCGCTGACAGGTTTACCACAGAGAACCATCGGCAGAATCAGTACAGCTCAGCCTCAGGAATTAGCGAGGACGGCCCCAGGAGCAGGACCCCGACAAGTAAGAACGTGACCCCCACCCCCGCCGAACAAACTTTGGCCTTCCTGGAGATTTGTACTCAGGGAGATCGATGCGCGTGCTCCACAGAAGTCCAAGAGCAGCGCCTGTTCGCGGCGTTGCGGATCAAGTGCGTGGTGCAGCTGGAGCTGATCCAGACCATCGACAACATCGTGTTCTTTCCCGCCACCAGCAAAAAAGAGGATGCTGAAAACTTTGCTGCTGCTCAGGTACAAATACGAGTCTAAGATCAACGAACAGTCTGCGCTTCTTTTCGCTAAACTGTCTTTTTTTTTTTTTTCTTTTCAAGCGTGACGCGTCACAGGTAGCAGATCTTCCAGCAGAGACCCAGGACCAGGGTATGTACCGGTATCTGACCTCGCAGCAGCTCTTCAAGCTGCTGGACTGTCTGCTGGAGTCGCACTGCTTCGCCAAGGCCTTCAACTCCAACAACGAGCAGAGGACGTTGCTGTGGAAAGCAGGTAGGATCTCGTTTAACCGCTCAGTCTTCACACTGTTGGAGCTGTGCTGCGTGTATGGGTAACTGACTGTGCGCGTGTGTGTGCATCCAAAGGTTTCAAAGGAAAGTCCAAGCCCAACCTGCTGAACCAGGAGACCAGCAGCCTGGCCTGCGGCCTGCGCATCCTCTTCCGCATGTACACGGACGAGAGCCGCCAGGACGCCTGGGAGGAGGTCCAGAGACGGCTGCTCAAGTACGCCACAAACACGGGAGCCTCCGCGCTCGCGCTAATGTTCTGGTCGTCCGCGTCGGTGCAGCTCGGGCAGCCGTCGTCGCTGTTCCAACCCTGCCCCCCCCCCGACCACCACCTGCCCACAGGAAATGACCTTAATGCACAGAGATGCATTTATCAACGCACGCCGCATTAGCAGTGGAGCCTTCCCTTGACACTGATTGTTTTTGGGGTTTTGTTGTAAATTTATCTCACTAATGACGTCCTACAAAAAAAAAGCCACACTGGGATAAACTCACTTAATCCATTCAGACAGTCGTTTGCTGCCAAACTGGCTTTACGCAAGAGATTATGTTCCCTTTCAAGTGCAATCACCGTCCTTCGCTTATTAAAACAACTGATTATTATTTTTTAATACTCCTCACAGTCTTGTTGTTTCGTGCTCGTGAGCCCGCCTCCTTCAGGTTTCCGTGAATCCCTGGTTCTCACCCGTCTCCCCGTGTGTCTGCTCTAGTGTGTGCAGCGAGGCCGTGGCGTACTTCTTGGCCCTGCCCTCGGAAAGCCACAGAGAGGCCTGGACCAACCTGCTGCTGCTCTTCCTCACCAAAGTGCTGAAGATCAGTGACGAAAGGGTACGGCTGACTTCTGGGATTTTACCAGACGTAAATGAGGCCGACCGCTAAATGATTCTTCTTTGTCTGTCTGCCCCCCCCCCTCAGTTTAAGGCCCACGCCTCCAGATACTACCCTCTGCTGTGCGAGATCATGCAGTTTGACCTTATTCCCGAGCTGCGGGCTGTCCTGCGGAAGTTCTACCTGCGCATTGGCCAAGTGTTCCACATCGCGCAGCTGCCAGAGGGCGAACCGGACCTCCAGCCGGGCACCGGCCGGCTTGAGGCCAACGCGGAGGCGGGGGAGGAGGCCGGGGAGGAGGAGGCGGCGGCGGCGCAGTGATGATGGGGCGCTTCGCCCACGTAACGACGACCGCGCCTCACCTCAGAACTCCACGCCCCGGTCCGCGCCGAACTGCTGGCTTCGGGCCGATCACGAGCCGGGCCCCTGCTACCACCCACCCGCACCCTTTACACCCGTAACCACAGAAACGTCTTGTACCAGGTGTAGCGATGCATCCTCTGGATTAACCTACTGAAAAACAACTGACCGTCGCCAACAGTCTGCTCAGAAAGAATATATTAATAATATGTGCTTCTCACTGTATATCCTGAAACTAAATGGCTGGTTTCAACTCACAAGACGACATTTAGTGACTATGAACTGTGACACACGTTGATATTAATATTTCTGTCTGCGCTGCAGATGGCTAACGTTAGTATCAAAAGCCTCTTGGATGAAACTAGTTGTACAGATCTGCCGCTGTGTAATATAATCTTATAACACTAGATTTCATTTATTTTTGTTTATTATTTTCCGCTGCACTTGATCTCTTTTTTGAATGCACTGTAGATTTTACTTTAGTGGTAATTTATTTGACTCTACCATCTCCCACTGATCGGTGTGATTCGCGACCGGGGAAGAAGAAGGAAATTGAAAGCTTAAATTATTCCATTTTATATGTTCTTATCAAAGATTGATGACAGCTGGGATTATAAAACTGGAAGATATCAGCTGTGAGCTGCTTTTGATTCACTCGTCTGTTTTAATGTTTGAGTTTAGTTTTCACTCACGTGTACAAAATCAAAAGTTAATATATTTAATGTTTTTTGTTTTTGTTTTTTTTTCCTTTGGTTTTGGGGAGGTTATATGTATAGAGAAAAATGACAATGTTAGTTGTGCTTTAAGTATGAATGGGATGCATTCCTGCTCATGGATGTAGAAAACGAAATGTATATGATACAGCAATGTAAAGTTTTCTATGTTGCAAACAAAATATGTACAACTTTCTGTACAAGTACATCATCTGGCATTCTAATCAGGTTCTAGGTCAATAAAGTTTTTGGACTTGGTTGATTTGAAACGTTGATTTATTTATTTTTAGTTCAAGTCAACGGCCATCTGAGGATTTCAGAGGGTGCATCAGGGAGCATGATATATTTTTTATTTCCTTTTATGATTTACATGCAGCCCATGCTACAAGGCTGTCCTCTTATGGCCGGGAAAGCTGGTTTTTTAAGTGTCGCTTTTGTGTTGGAGCTGGAATCAAGTGTGACCACTAGGTGGGACCGTAGCGTTTGTTTTGGAAGTCTTTTGAGTCTGCGTAATCACGAAAACGCCCTGACAGCCTCGATCCCCTCATCTTTGAGTGGAAATGTCACTTTTAAATCGTTCTTAGTCCTTTTACATTTATTTAAACTTTCTGAACGTGCAGTCCTGAAGCCTGCAAGCTGGATAATTTTGAACCTGAAATAATATAACACATATTGACAATTTTCCCAGCTCGGCAACTGTAAAAATTAAGTTTAGTTCTTTGTCTTATTTTCGTGTAATTATTTTTTATTTAAATAGGATTTTTTTAAGAGACAACTCGATGACGAAAGCAGGAAGTGACGTGTAGGGGAAGAAGGCGGGGCCAGCGTCAAGCCTCCTAGCATGCTCTGACCACCGGACTGAATTTACCTTCTCCGAGTTCCAAATTTACTGTTTTTAAGCGCAGTTGAGCATCAGCGGGCTTTTTTTAGCCGCAGCCCCGGTGGGTTATCTGACCATGGCGGGCAGCAGCACGGCGCAGAAGACCTGGGAGCTGACCAACAACATGCAGGAAGTCCAGAGCATCGACGAAATCTACAAATACGACAGAAAACAACAGCAAGAAATCCTCGCCGCGAAGCCCTGGACGAAGGAGTGAGTACAGGCCAGACCCGCTCGGCCTTTGGGGACATTGTCGCTCTCGATTCACGAAGCATTTGACCTGCGAGGCGCTCGTTTGTGTCGGGAACGGCGCGGTGGCTAAGCTACGAGCTAACGCCGGTTTGTTTACACACACAAAACCACCTTGTGCGGGAATCAAACTTCCTTTCTTTTATCATTTTTATCCTCCAGCCACCACTACTTCAAGTACTGCAAGATCTCGGCCCTGGCCCTGCTGAAGATGGTGATGCACGCCCGGTCCGGGGGCAACCTGGAGGTGATGGGCCTGATGCTGGGGAAGGTGGACGGGGAGACCATGATCATCATGGACAGCTTCGCCCTGCCGGTGGAGGGCACCGAGACCAGGGTCAACGCCCAGGCCGCTGCCTACGAGTACATGGCCGCCTACATCGAAAACGCCAAGCAGGTCAGACGCACGCCGAGGAGCGAATGATGGTGATCTGGGCGTTGTTGGGGGGTTTTGTTGTTGTTGGGTTGAAGTTCGAGGGTCTCTGGGATCGGATCGCTTGACGGATCTGTTGTGGGGAGGAAGGGTTTTTTTTGTTTTTTTTTTACCGCTTTACAGGTCGATCTACGTCCAGCCCTCCCCCGCGGTCATTGGATTTGGGGCAGACGGCCGGAGGAACGAGGTCGTGGATGCAAGCGGGCTAAATGAAGAGGGGCGAGGAGCTCAGAGCAGAGCCGCCGCTCCTCCTCGCTGGGGTGGGTCGGGCATCTGGTTGGGACGCCCTTCGGACGCCTCCCGTTAGAGGTGATCCGGGCGTGTCCCGCCGGGACATGGAGGGATTGTATCTCTCGCCTGACGGACACCCCACCCCAGACCCCCCCCCCCATTTGTTTTGACCAAACTGTAAATGCGGGGAGGCTCGCAGATATTTCACCCGCTCTCTCTCTCTCTCTCTCTCTCTCTCTCTCTCTCTCTCTCTCTCTCTCTCTCTCTCTCTCTCTCCTCAAATGGCATCGCCCTGCAGGTGGGCCGGCTGGAGAACGCCATCGGCTGGTACCACAGTCACCCCGGTTACGGATGCTGGCTGTCGGGGATCGACGTGAGCACTCAGATGCTCAACCAGCAGTTTCAGGAGCCTTTCGTGGCGGTTGTGGTAAGATCGATTTAAACGGTTCATCTTTTTTATTCAATCACTGTTGATTAACAAGATCGGAATTGCAAAAAAGAAAAAAGCCCTCACGTGTTTTTACTTCATTCGCGGCCGTGTGCAGGACTTACATTCCATCTGGCGCGCGGTGTCTAAATGCCACGGGCAGCGCGTGATTAATTGCGTGTTCTCTGCGAGCTGACAGCCGGAGCTAAAGACTGCTGGTGGCCACGTTGAGTGGTCTCTGGAGGCCTGCACGACCCTGACCTCGTTTTCCTGTTTTACTGTATCCCCGCTCTCCACAGATCGACCCCACTCGTACTATTTCGGCAGGAAAGGTCAACCTCGGTGCCTTCAGGACCTACCCGAAGGTAAGACGAAGGCCCTAGACAGCATTAAAATCATAATTAATTAGCATTAGGCTCTTTACATCTGTTTATTTGCATTTTCAGGGCTACAAGCCTCCCGATGAAGGTCCCTCTGAATACCAGACAATCCCCTTGAACAAGATAGAAGACTTTGGGGTTCACTGTAAACAGTGAGTACTTCTGAACGCTTCCCTTTGGAGGATTTAGGTCCGTACCTGCAGCTTGTTCTTCAGGCAAACGTTCCCTTTCTACCTGGTTGCTGTAAAGAGACTGCAGGAAGCCGCTGCTTGGGAGTTTGACAGAGAAAGCGGGTGGAAAACGGCGATGCTAGTTCTGATCGGTCGTTCGTCGGCGGTGCCTCATGTCACCGGTCCTTTCGCTTAAACCTCCTTGGCAGCTCGTTTGAGCTGGTGCCAAAAAGCACCTGGTGACAGGTAGTAAAGTTTAGCAGGGACGACCTGTCAGAAGCGGGTAGGGCTGAGTGGTCGGTGGGGAAAAGGTTGCCCGTTCTGATGCTGAAAACGATCACGTGCTTGAGTCCGATAAATGCTGCAATAGAAACGCTTGATATTTCCTTTTTCATTCCTTCTGTCCTCCAGGTATTACGCACTGGAAGTGACTTACTTCAAGTCCTCCCTTGACAGAAAGCTCCTGGAACTCCTTTGGAACAAATACTGGGTCAATACTTTAAGTTCCTCAAGTCTCCTCACGGTACGTCGGAACTTCAAAAAGCCAAATACTTTCTGAAACGCTTGACATTTTGATTTATGGTTAATTAATACACTATAAGTCACCAAGACGTGCGGTCACAGACTTGTACTGCGGTGATTAATTGCTGCTTACTAACCGAGAGTTTGTGTTTATTGACTTTAGTAATAACCGAAAATGCAGCTTTATTCCATAAAGCTGCATTTTGCGCTGAGTGTTACAGTCGGAGCTACGTGGGTGACACAGGCAGCGTCGTGGTTCACCGTGGATCACCTCCACCCCCCCCCCCCCACACACACACACACACACACACACACACACACACACACACACACTTGACTCTCAAGGCTGAAAGCCCCTCGTGTGTTCCCATTGTGGACGTAGACGCCGGGTCCCGAGCTTGTCCAGGGCCTATAAATAGGCATCGGGCTTATCCAAACAGTTCGCTTTTTTTTTTTTTTTTTTTTTTTGGCATTTTGAATGAAGACGAATTGACGAGACGTCAACGGGGAGCTGCTGCTTGGATGACGGGCTTTGTCAGTCGCTACACTATCGCCCTCGTCTTGGGGGCCCCCCCCCCCCACCGCTCCATTGTGTTCTAATTACCTAAAAACCCAGCCTCGCCTTAAGCAAACGTTCCACCGTCCCGCGCGTTCCCGCTGCTTCTCAGACGGATTCGTCGCCGTCCCCCCCTTCTGAAGGGGGGGGACAAAACAAAGACGAAACCCTCTTTTGTCGTGAAATTGTGCGTGAACGAGATTCAGCGTGGACCCGCGTGTGTTGTTGTTGGGGCGGACAGAACTCGGACTACACCACGGGCCAGGTGTTCGACCTGTCGGAGAAGCTGGAGCAGTCGGAGGCCCAGCTGGGACGAGGGAGCTTCATGCTGGGACTGGACACGCACGACCGGAAATCCGAGGACAAACTGGCCAAGGCCACGCGAGACAGGCACGTCTTCTCCTTTAGAGCGCCTCCTCTTGCACGTTTTATATTTTAAATAACACAATCCCTTTTTTTTTTTTTTTCTTCCTCTTCTTCTTCTTTTTTTTCTTTCACCCTCCAGCTGCAAGACGACCATCGAGGCCATTCACGGCCTGATGTCTCAAGTAATTAAAGACAAGCTCTTCAATCAAATCAACACGTCCACCAGTTAAAGCCCAACCTGTCCCGCTTCCCCGTGCATGTCGCTGGTGTGGAGATCCTTTTACCGGCTGTGAGTTCTTTTGGAAGTGCTTTTTTCTTTTTCTTTTTTTTTTAAATCCAAGCCTTCTTTTCATGATAGAATTAGCTGTACACAAGTGAAAAAAATTAAAAATAAAAAACCCAACCTCTGCGTTGGTGTGTGTGTGTACATGTGTGTGTGTGTTTTGTTTTGTTTTTTTTTAATGTCGCCCCTTTTGTGTCCTTTAATGCGCTTTGATGAGTTCACACGCTTGAAAAGCGAAGCCCATCGGAGCGTTGCATAACGGAACAACAAACCCGGGTCTCTGCGTCGCATCATCGGGGGAGGGGGGGGGCTGCCATGCGTCGGACAAACCCTCCCCGGCGCACGCCCGCCCGCCCGCCCGCCCGCTCGCTCCCCGTCCGGGCTCGTCTGCGGCCCTGACGCAGCGCAGGAACAGAAGCCGCGCACACTGGAGCCCATTCACGCCGCGCGCCTGCGATCCGTCCCAGCGGACGCCGGCCGAGTCTGCTCTGTTTAAACGGCAGACAGACGCGGCGTCCTGCGCTTGTGTTCCGTGTTTTTTGTGGCATTGTAATGGTTAAATGTATATTTTCGATGTCATGGATTGCTGGGGAGACGGCCCCCGGGGGCCCCGCTGGTGTCTGCGCTTCGTCACGTCCATGAACATTGGCAGGGTTTCTTCTAATGATTTTTTTTTTTGCCGTTATTTAACTGGTCTTAAATGTAGAGGGCGTTCACTAAAGCAGCAAAGAGCAATATTTTAGTTTAAATTTAAATTATTCGCTTTCATTAGGCTCTAGGTGTTTTTTTTTCCCCCAGATATTCAAATGTGTGACACGGATGACCGTCACTGTGTGAGGAAGTATTTAAACTATGCTTTTCTTAAATGATTTCCCGGGATTATTTGGCCTTACTTTGCAATTTAAGAATCCGTGAAACATGTTGAACTAGTTAAACATGTAAATATTGTGATTATCACCAGATGGACATTTGTATGCATGACTTAAGGTGGAAGAGGAAAATGTATGCAAATTACAATCAAGTCAAATTGTGGTCAGCCAAAAGTCAATTACCGGTGTGTTTTATCTCACTGCTTTAATATTTAACAGTGTTTCTAATGTTCTCCGTTGGAACGGAGGAGTTCGCCGCCTTTTCTGGGATTATTCGGGGATCATGGAGGAGACCAAACCTCCGGTCTGGATCTGGAGGTTTCAGTTTTGGTTTGGCTCTCGCCGGACTTGAACCCGCAGCCGGAGCTGATCCCGCACTTCCTCCCGCATGAACGGAGACGTCCGGCAGCTTTGACAGATTTACAGCTTTGACGGATCAACGCCTTTGACAGATTAACAATCATTCAGTTGTTTTAAATCGGGCTCATTTAAATCCATGTGTCACCGCCTCCACGATGGCCACGCCCCCCTCTTTATTAATACACACGAATATAACAAATAAAGGGAATAAAGAAAGAAACTGTATAATAAATTGTAGTTACATATGTGTAACTTAATTCAACTTGTTCATTTAATTATTCTTCCAGTCAATGGTTATAGTTATTCACAGTGAGAGAAGGGGTAGAAAAATAAATGAAAAAGATAAAATTGTGCAGCATTTTGTAAACTAACTCTCTAAAACACTCCATACAGCCTTAATAGTTTATAATGTAATAGTTTAATTTGTTATTTCAGTCTAATTTAAATGATAAAAAAACATCGCTACGAGGTGTCCTGGTTTCTATAACGACGGGTAAACTAAACCACAACATCCCGGCCCGGCTTCTCTTTTCCTCCTAAATTAGTCGTCAGTGACAAAGGTACGTCAATTTACTTTACTTTGCACACACACGTCGGGTTTATTATTATCATATTATTATCATTATTATGGTACAAAAGTGAACCACAATCAGTTTATCTGTACTTTTAAAAAGCGTCAAGATAGAACCGGAAGTAGCTTCGCACAAAGGCTAATCTAATCTAATCTAATCCCAGACGTGTTATCGCCGCTGTTTGACGCGTCGCTTCGCTTTCTGCCGCATCGTTAGCGGTGTGTTCCCGACATGCGTGTCAGCCCGGCAGCCTTTGACAGTGATAAAGTGCTTTCTTTGAGTCTCCGGAGGGCCTGGCCCCGGCCCCTGTGCGTGGAGCCTCGCTCTTATCGATCACTGTCTGCTGGGCCCTACAACCTCCACTTGATGCCTCCAAACAAGTGTCGTCCCACCCTCGTCCTCCCGCAACAAACAGTGTGACGCATAATCCTTCTCAACAGGATTTAAGATTGTGATTTGACTGGTTCATTTCTGCACCTTTGGGAGAGTATTCTCTGTTTTGGGGGGACTCTCGAGGTCCAACTGGGTGCTCTGGTGTCCTCCCACAGTCCAGAAGCACGCATACCGGGTCTGGTCGGGGACACTGGGGGACACTGGGCTCCCCCACTTGTGGGCAAAGGGGACTGACTGGCGAGCCGTCCCGTCCAGACCGGCCCTGTCTCTCGCCTGGTCCACTGCACGATCCAGCGCGTAAGAACGTTCCGGGGTTGGATTTGCCCGTTTCAGGCTCACGCGCGCTTCTTCTGTCCAAGCGGTCGTCATGGTCCGTCTGACCCCGGAGCTGATAGCGAGATCCAGGAGCCAGGTGAAAAGGAAGCGAGGCCCGTCCTCGCAGGAATACCTGAGGACCCTCACCCACCTCCACTTATCCAACAAGAAGATAGAGGACATTGTGAGTAGGCCTTATCTCAACCCTGCGCTCTCCTTCACCTTTCACCCTCTGATTTATTTATTTGTTTGTTTGTTTATTTATGGTTCCCAGGGTGATATCTCCGTGTGCAGGAACCTCGCTGTCCTCTACCTTTACGACAACCGAATCACGCACATTCGCAACCTGGATTTCGCCTCCGGCCTCACCCATCTGTTCCTGCAGAACAACGACATCGCCCGCGTGGACAACCTCTTCAGCCTGCGCAAGCTCGCCAAGCTGTGAGCGCTCGCGGTCGTGGCGCCATCTTGTGCCGCCGCCACGGCCGCTCAAAGGCCCGGCGCCGCGCGTGTTTCCTGCTCTTGTAGGTATCTGGGCGGTAACAGGATCGCCGCGGTGGAGGGCTTGGAGACGCTGACGGAGCTGAGGGAGCTCCATGTGCAGAATCAGAGGCTGGCACCGGGGGAGAAGTTGCTCTTTGACCCCAGAACGCTCCTCTCTCTGGCTGTATGACCTATTTTCCCCCCACATGATTCTTATACTTAGTAAAAGAAATAGAAATCAATATATACATATAAATATAAAAGAAATAGAAATCAATATATACATTTATTTTCATATCCATTTAAATATATACATATATATATGTGTGTATGTGTATATATATATATACATACACACGTGTGTATATATACGTATGTGTACACATATGTGTGTGTGTATTTATATATATATATATATATATATATATATATATATAAAAAAAATATATATATAAATATATATATATATATATATATATATATATATATGTATATATATATATATATATATATATATATATATATATGTATATATATATATATATATATATATATATATAAATATAGCCATTTTATGTGTGATGAACTATATACATATCAAAAGATTTCCACTGACCTCTGTTCAGACGGTCCTGTTATTTTGTTTATGAGCCTGGACACACACACACACACACACAAAAACCCAACCGCTTCAGGTTTGTATAGTTCAGGAAACTGCTGTGCGAATGGAAGGAGTTCTGCCACATAAATGTGCCGTTATAGACACTTCGGAGATGACCAAGATGAACTTCCAGAGTCAGAACGTGAAGCGCTGTCGGTTTCCTGATGTGGGAATCTTTGTGCAGGAGTCTCTCTGCGTCCTGAACATCAGTCGCAACAACGTCGATGACATCAGCGACCTGAGAGTGCTGAGGAGGCTTCAGCATTTCTCCGCTGCTGACAACAAACTGCATCACACAGAGGTAAACGCAGCTTCTTTCTTTATTATTGTTATCATTATTATTATTATTATTATTAATAAAGGATCCTGGAAACCTCATCAATGAGACAACACCGCGGCCTCACGCTCTGCAGCAGCGCGGCGGTCCTGAGCTGAATCCCGCCGTAGGTTCCCAGCCTGCCTGACTCTCGCCGGGTCAGAATTATTCAACAAATCAGCGAGCCAGTTCCCCAGAGACGCGTCCCACTGACAGCTTTAAACAAGCGCGAGTTCCTTTCTTTCCTTGGGAGGCTGGAATTCTCCTCCCTGCCCCGGAATCCCCCCGTTTGATACCACACATCAAATCTTTTTGGACCTTCTCCGACGCGTTTAATTGCTGCGCGTGTCACTTTATTTATTTATTTCCTGCAGATATCTTTAATTTATGCCACCCCTCTGCCGCCATCGATCCCACCAAGACGCTGTTCGAGGGGATCGATCCCTTCTCCTGCGCTGTTTGTCCCGCGGTCCGGAGGAAACATTATAGATTTTTTGAAATAGATTATGACAGGCAGTCAGCTCGGGTGACAAATGGGGGGCTTCTTCGGGGGCCGTTAGCCGTGCGCGGGGGGGCGAGAAGAGGGGGGGGTCGAAGAGCTGGTCAAACACAGGTTCATAACCGGCCCATCGTTAGTCCGGGCGAGAGAGAGAGAGAGAGAGAGAGAGACAGCCGGGCTCCGCCAGCACCCGGCCTCGGCTGCTCTCAACGCCCCCCCGCGTGGGGGGCAATTTGGCGCTGGGCCGCTCTTCGGCGAGGGCCTTCTGAGTGACGGCCCTGACACGATCATTTATCAAAGCCTGGGAGCGCGCGGCGCTCCGGGGTCCCCCCTGAACTGATTGCGGCGCGATGCTGGAAAAGTGGAAGCGCTTTGGCCAAGACAGGAAGGCGAGGAACAATCAGAGCGTGTCCAGAGAGTATTCATATTTCCAGGCTCGGATTAATGCGCCTTTAGATAAACATACAACTTCAGGCAACTGGCTGGAGGAGCCAGGCCCCCCCCCCAGGAGGAAACCCGGTCGTTACACGACACCGGCGGCGCTGTTTATTAAAATAGACGGATGTGTTGTTTATGCACTTTCCACCGGCCCCTGCACCACACACACACACACACACACACACACACACACACACACACACACAAGCTGCCTTTAGCGAACCTGGTGTGCGATTATTAACCTGGTGAATACGGAGCAGACGCTCCTGAAGGCCGTCTTCGGGGGGGGGGGAAGGGGTCGGATGCTCACGGGTCGGGGGTTTGCTCCTGTGTTGTCAGGACTTGGAGGAGGTGCTGGCCCGCTGGCCCGAGCTGCTGGACATGGACTTGAGGGGGAACCCCGTGTGCAAGAGGCCGAAGTACAGAGAGCTCCTGACCACCCTCTGCAGACGCCTCGGTGAGCCCGTCGACGTCAACGCGCTGACCCCGGCTTTGAGGTCACGTGCTCTGATCGCCGTCCTCGCCCTTTCAGCGGTCCTCGACGGCAAGGAAATCAACGAGGTAACGCGGCAGTTCCTCATCAGCTGGAGGACCTTCAGGGAGGCCCACGGGAGGAGAACGACGGCGGCGCCAGGAGCCGCCGCGTTGTGTGTGGGGACGTGAGTGTTGCTCGAGCGCGCTCGCGCCTTTTCGCCGAGCTGGGAGCCCTTTCACGACGTGGCGGACTCCTTATCCAAGTGTGTTTTTGATGCGCTTCCCTGCTCCTCGCTGGTCCCACACACACACACACGGAGGCGGCCTCCATCCTGCTCCCTGAGAGAGAGAGAGAGAGAGAGAGCATATTTTATATTGTTAAATAAACTAATTAAACCCTGTGTGTCGCCATCAGAATGTACGACCCACGTGATGAGCGATGAGAGACGCTCTTTAGCCCCCCCCCCCCCCCACTTTTAAAAAATCATATTAGAGCGTTGTTATTGTAAGTCACCTTAATTAAACACGCACAAAAAGAGCAAGTCACATGCTCTGGGACCGCTGACCTGTGACCTGATAATATTTACTCTGCTCTGTTGCAGAAATTAAGGATTACTGTAACACGGCCTTCGCATGAATCACCGCCGTCGCGCTGGTGCCGAAACAGCCGGCTCGCTACTGGGACTAATCACGGCTCCAGAACCAGCCCGGCCCATCAACCCGGGGTGGGAGAACCAAGTGTGGTGCTTCACATTAGTTGGTATTTTGTGGTTAACCGGCCCTATAAATAAAGTTTGACCCCCCCCAGATTGGACGCGCAGGGGCTTTTTTTTCCTTCGTTTTTTGGCTGATTTTTATTTTATTGTTTTTTTAAAAAAGAAAAGAAAGAAAAAGAATTGGGTGTTCACGGTGCGGAGCCCCGATGGTTACCGGGAGTGAGTCGCGTTTGTGTGGGCCCGAGGCTGGAGCGGCCCCGCGGAAAGGGCCGCGGCTCCCGTCACCGACACGGGACGCCGTGTGTGTTTCCTCCCAGGCAGCCGCGGAGGCGCGTCACCCCCCTCCGAAAGATGCGGGTTTATTAAGGAAACAAGCTTACTTAACCTTCTTTTCGTCTCGTAATTAGTGGCCTGGAGCAAGAGTGTTACTCCATCCTTACACAAACAACGTTTATTAAGACCAGTCCGGGATGTGCACCCTATGAATAATTCCCCCATTAATCCGCACACATCTCCGTTCCGAGCCACGGAAATCAGGGTGATTAATTTCAGAGTCGACCAAGAATTTCCTCGACGCCCGCCTGTTGATTGCAATGTGTGTGTGTGTTGTGTGTGTGTGTGTGTGTGTGTGTGTGTGTGTGTGTGTGTGTGTGTGGAGGTGGGGAGGGCGTTATTTATTAGCCGCACCAACCAGTTTCGCAATTCACGACACTGGCAATTCGTCAGAGGTTTTGCATATCGCCTTTCACTCCGTCTCGCAGGTCTTGGAGGGACTAATCTTGACTCCTGGAGCACGTTTCTGAGCTTTTGCCACTTTTTGATAGGCCCGGTGGTGGAGGTGGAGGGGGGGGGGGGCGGCCAATTAGAGCCGCCGGAGCAGAGTTAAAGGAGCGCGGGGGTCCAGCCTCTGGCGCTGCCCTGCGCACGAATAAGTCCTGGGAGCGAAGGAGCGGTCTCCGGGAAGGCTGTGTGGAGGGATTCGGCACCTCTGAGGTGGAATTCTTCGCGTCTCCAGTCAATGCAGGACTCCCGAGACCCCTCTTTTCTTTTTCTTTTTTCACGCCAACAGGTGAAGCGTCGGAGGAGCGCGCAGACGCGCCGCGTTGACCTCGGGGCGGCGGCTCCTCCGACGGTTCTTACCCCGCGGGGGGACCCGCTCTGGATTACATTCATGTCGGGGTCCAAGACGGCGGCTTTGGGAGCGAACAGAGGTAATTTCTTTTACTTTTTTACACTTTTTTAATTGTTACACTTTATAATCAGGTTGTCGGCTGCGGGGACGTCGGAAGGAAGAGTGTTTACATCGTTGACAAGTGTCAGTGTCTCTGTTCTGCGAGCAGATAAAACACACTTATGAAGGTTTATTTTCACCACTTTGGCAGATGTATTAAATTAGACAAGAAACACTACAGCAGTAAATAAATAGATGCACGGATATTCTGTAAAATACACTTTTTTTTAACTTAACAGAAGCGCATAAATAATTTATTTTAAACCACCCTCACAAGTTTAATTTAAATGAACAACATGGGCAGCTTTAACTCATTTCAGCGGTGTGTGTTCAGTAGGTTTGTAAGCGCACGCCGATGGTGGGAAGGCAAGCCCTCCGGATGGACAGCGGTACTTTCTCGGGCGCTGCCGGCGACGACAGCCCTTCCTCCAGCCCGTCCTCCAGCCCCAGTCCGGACGGCCGCCGCCGGGAGCTCCAGCGGGCCCGGCCGCTGCAGAGCCCCGGGCTCGGAGGCCGGGGACGGCCGGCGGCGGCCAACGCGGCGCGGGAGAGGAGCCGGGTGCAGACGCTGAGGACGGCGTTCCTGGAGCTGCAGAGGACTCTGCCGTCCGTGCCGCCGGACACCAAGCTGTCCAAGCTGGACGTGCTGATCCTGGCCACCACCTACATCGCCCACCTAACCCGAACTCTGCAAGAAGAAGGAGCGGGCGAGGGAGAGGGCACCAAGCAAGCCGAGGCGCTGCACTCGCTGAAAGGCGACGGATACCTGCACCCGGTGAAGGTGAGAGGCGCCCGGGGTTCAGGGTCATCATCGGAACAGAGGTGGGGCGGACGTGAGCCCGGTTTAAACCCTGCGTGTGTGAATGTCTTTGCAGAAATGGCCCATGCGCTCCAGACTGTACGTCGGGGCGAGCGGACAGTTTCTTAACTCCACACACTCTCCAGAGTCGGAGAACCAAGGCCCCTCATCCTCATCCTCCTCATCCTCACAGTAACACAGGCTTAACATCCAAATAAAGTTTGCATGAGTCCGTGCTGCCTCTCGCAGCAGCATGCTTATGAATGTAGAAATCTAAATATATTTACCAGCTTCTGGTTTGATCGAAGCCTTAACAGGAAAATATTGTAAATTAATATATTGTGTGAATTTTAATGTATGCGTTTAAGAAAACATCCTTTTTTTTTTTTTTTTTTTTGCTGGCCCCGTCGTGCAGCTCCATACATGTCCGCGGTTTATTTGTAGAAATTCCACGACCCTAATGAGCCCGTCATGCTTGAGGTGTGCACTTTCAGTTGAGACATTTGCACTAAACGCATGTGTGAATAACTTAACATCCGTCATGTGAAGTGGTCTGTCAGAGGGTCACAATGGAGCCTCTTTATCTCGTGTTCATTATTTTTACACGCATGGCTGTAAATGTGTTTGTGAATAAAATTTACTTCCCTAAAGGATGACGTGGCCCTGATTTAAAAATATTACACATTTCAGAAAAATTAAATGATAAATTATACAACTGAAACAATTGAAATCTGTTTTTTTCTCCCCCCTCATTTTATTCTTGTGGCTTTGAACCTAAATATTTTTGGATTGCATAATTTAAATGTTGCAAAAATGTTAAAGCGCCTCTGTGGAAAATATGCATTAATTTGGGTGGATAATAACAACTTTAACATTCCAGATGTCGTTTGTATTTTTTTAACTTGCGAGAGAGTAAAACCACTGGCCGATGGAAAACGGGGACCTGAACACATCACCGCTGACACTTTAAGAGCTTAAATGTGCATGAATTAAAATACGTGGCGAATATTCAGAGAGGTGGAAATAAAGGATAAAATAAAACTATGCGGACTGGAATGCGGCTGCAGCCACAATGAGGTGATCGGGGTCGTGCGTTACTCTGAAGAGAGTAATCGAGTACTGAGTGAGCGCGCGGGCGGGCGCGTGATTGGTGCACCCGCCGACCCGCAGCGCTCAAAAGCGGCCGGATCCGGAAACGCGTCCTCTCGGCCGGAGCCTCGACCGCCGGCCGGCAGCAGCTCTTCGGGTCTGGGCGTCCCGACATTTAAAAACTAAAAAAAAAAAGCAAGTGCCCAAACCCCCGTTTTTGGGGTCTATTTCCCGCGGCGGCGGTAGACCGGACCGACGAAACGCGGCTCTTCCAGACCGGCCACGTGACCTCTCGAGGGTTAGCGCGGCCGGTGGCTAACTGCTAGCCCGCGCGTCCGACACGTGGCCCATCGGCACCAAGGTGAGGTTACCGAACAAGAGGCTTCTTTAGAACCAGTCTGACACTAACGAGCGCGAACGTGCACGCGCACCGTGCACGCTTGTTGACGGGGCGATCGCGAGGTCTATTCTCGGACGCCCCCGTTAGTTGCCTCGTTCAGGAACGTCATAAATCATCCTCGTAGACACACAAAAGGGGGGGGGGTCGAGGCAACCCCCCCGTGTCATTCAGCGTGTCGGAGCCGCAGCCGCACCGGGTCTCGGCCGGAGGTCAGCAGAAGAGTAGCCGGTCAGGGAATTGCCCTTCTCCCCATTATGGTGGAGAGGGAAGTCACCGTGGTCCCCTCCGAGGATGGAAGGTCATGGCAGAGGTCGTAACCTGCTGTTGAACCCCCCCCGCCCTGAAGCCTACGACGGTCGCCATGCTGCCAAGCTGTGTCGGCCCGTGTCCTCTGACCTCCTGGTGATCAGTCATCTGGTCCCTCCCTATCGACTAATGCTTCAGTACGTCTTATTCCTGCACGCCGCGGAAATCGATAGTCGGCTCCCGAGAGGGATTCTGTGGGGTTTTTGGGGGGGGGGGGGGACGCGGAGAAATCTGCGCCGAGAAATTGGTATTTGCACAAATGAGCATCAATCACTTCTCACGGGCCGACTTATTTTGATAGATGGTGACGTGGAACCAGAAAACATGACGGCGGAATGGCCCGCCTAAAGAGGTAAGAGCACTGTTGTCATATAAATGCAGGAGTTGATGTATAATTTAACACTGTTTGCCCTGAGCCACCTGTGTTAATGACACGACTCGGGGTGTTTGTGGGTCGCTGCTGGATTCGTGATGATATCACATTTTCGCCGTTTACCCATCAGAGAATAAGATGGTGAAAACTGACTATCTGAACCAGCAGTGCAGTACCAGCAGTCATGAAGAGGGCTTCCATCGTGACCCAGAAGTTAATTCATATTTCTTCCTCCTCCTCCAGATGCGTCAGAAGCTGAGCGGTCGGAGGCCAGGAGAGGCTCGGTAACGCAGCCTTCTGCACAGGCGAGTGTTGTCATGCCACATTCGAGCGGGCGGTCATGTTAAGTGCGCCCCAACGCAGATGAGCTACTTTTAGAAACCCTGCAGCCGTCACGGTGACGAGACCTTTTTTTGCCGTTTACCCGTCAGACAAACCAGTGGTGAAAAACGTAATCTGAGTTACCAGCTGCAGCTCGTTTTGATCCTTAAAGGACCTGTTAGACGCTCGTGGGGACTAAAGCGCTCCATTCTCTCACAGGTGAGCGGTTTGGGCAGAAGAGCGATCCCTTCGGTCCCCTCCGAGGTACGTCCACCCCGGGTGTCTGTGCTGATTTGACGTTGTGATGAGTTCACCTTTTCGCCGTTTACCCATCAGACCAAAATGGGCTGCTGAGAATGTGACAAACTGAACCTAAACATGTTGGTGGTTTTGTAAATCAATAATTCCCTTCCTGGGACTGGACTGACTGTATCGTGTAATTTGAAGGTTGCTGAGCTCATTGACCGACCTATAGCGGCCCTTGATTCAAAAGGTATGTGATCCATCAGCAAGTATTAAAGTAAAGACTGTTCTTTACCCTAATGTGTCTTTTTTTTTTTTTTTTTTAAACAGTCTTATTGGAGTCTGTGGATTAAACATGGAGGAAAATGTTGCTCTTGGGTAACTGTTTTCAGTGCAATGCTTATTAAAAACTGAAATCCTGACTCTGCATTAGTCGGTCTTATTCAGTGAGCGTCTCCAGGCTGCTTACCTATGTTTCTGAAGATGGTCTTACTCCTCTGTGATGTACGTCTCTGCTCCTGGCGCGTAGGCGTAGATGAAGCGTAGGATGTTCTGGTGCAGCTCGTCCAGGCTCGCGTCTCTCCTCTGCAGACTGTCAGGGTCTCCCATGTCGCAGGGAAACACTGGGTCCGGCGGAATAACGAGCGCAGACGCTCCTGTAGACGGCAACGGGGAACCTCTGAAACCTTCAAACTACATTGCTGCACGTTTTTGAGAACGTCCTTTAGTCGCTGCTGTCTTTGGCTTTTAAATGAGCTGAGTAGGTACCATGCTTAAGAGTGACGGAGTTCTCACAGAGGAGCACAGCAATCACGGCGTCCTCCTCCAGCACTCGTGTTCTCAAGCTTAACTTGCAGTGGGCCTCGGCCAAAGACATCCTTCAACAGAGAGATCACTCTTATTACTGCTGCAAATTAAAGTGGGTGGCGCACTATCATAAATTAAAAGCTTATACAAGCTGCGCAAACGTTAGAATGTGGACTTGCCGTTTTCCCTCAGGCTGAAAACACTTAGTTCTACATTAAGTGGAAAAACGACTCGAGTGTATAATCTGAAAGTGATTGGGGAAAGTGCCCCGCCTAGTGGTCAAACATGGTATTACGTCGTTTGTGCGTTTTTCATCATTCTGATATCGTAATCCTCTTACAGAAGTTTGACAGAGCCCACAGACATCTTGACTCCTTGAGTTTGCTTTCGCACCCTCCGGCTCGCCATGTAGTAACCGTGGATCATCTTCTCAGCTTCGGGGCTCAGCTCCACCTCCAAACTCCTCGCATGAGCGACGAGCTGGAAAAGCAGAAAAGATTCAAACCCCCTCGACTATAAAAACGCATCTCTGACATCAGTAAAAGATCGTTTGTCCACTTCTTTGTAGTCTTGAGCGGAGAACTCGCAGCTGGAATGACGGTTCCCAGGCCGCACTGCCTGCTGGAGAGTGTGGACGGTCTGCGCGAGAAGGGAGCGGCCTCCCGTTGTGTCTCGACTCTCAACGACGAGGCCAAAGGCGTCCGCCAACTGAATTGGTACGGCACCCAGGTCCTGTTCCAAACAGACCGTTTCAAGACGACCAATAATTACAGGCTCTCTTTGGAGCTTGCAAAATAGTCCACGACAAACTTACTGCCGTTCCTATTAAGGCGTTTTCAGCCCTCCCAGGCTGGCGTGATGCGTCTGTGAGTGCCCAGAAGCTGCACTGGACTGGGAAGGAGACCTGCTGGTCGGCATCTTCACCGTACTTCTTCCCTGGGATGAACACAGAGACTGTGTTGCTCTCTAAGACTAAAGGGGTGAAAAAAAAATTAGAATCCCAATCATCTCCATCGCTGGATTACTTTGGGGGTCTACCTGAATGAATGGCGTCCAGTCTGTCTTTTTTGTAACAGCCCAAGTCTCCCAACACGCAAATGCCACCGGTAGCGAGCAGGGCGGAGCCGGCGCGGATGTTGGCAGTGCCCGCCCCGTGTACGTCCCGGGACAGAGAGGCGAACATCTCCCCCGCGGCCTGGTGTCTGACCCCGTGAGCTGCCATGTTCAGGCTGTACGTCATTAACCTGGCGAACATCGGGGAGGGGGAGGGGGGGGGGTTTTCGTGTGCGGGTGAAACGCAGTGGAGAAACACGGGAAGACCAAATGAGTGCGCGAGCGGCGCCGGGCTCGCGCAAACTCACCTGTCCACCACGAGAGTGTCGGGAGTCACCATGAGAAGATCCAGGTTCTTCGTGGTTCCGTTCGCGTCCGCTCTGGTCTGCACCAAACTGAGGAGCAAGGCCATCTTCAAGGCGTCGTGGAGGCCCGGAGGAGCCACTTCCAGGCCGAAGCAATGAGCCGCGACAGCAGAGAACCTCCAGGGAGAACTGGCTGTGGCCTTCAGCATCTCCTGGAATCTCACACTGACTGTTTGGGGATCTGGAGGAACAGTCACATAGACGTTCAACATTGTTCAGAGCTGAATCGAAATCTGAAAAATACAATTTATACTGATGAGAAATCATTAAAGTGAACCTGGGTTTGGATTTAATTCTGACTTTTAGATCTGGACCTGGGGCTAAAGCGAGACGAGGGCCTTACGCTCTGGCTCCAACAGCCGGATATTGTTGGCCTCTACACTCCAGGAAATGCTTTGCCGCTGTCGCACGTGTGCAGAGAACCCCAGCACTCTGTAGAGGCGACCGATCCTCACAGAGTGACACAGCTCGTCTGTGTGAGGAGGAGAGGCAAAGCAATGACACTTCACGGGCGTTTGCGCTAGGGGGTTCAAGAGGACTACTGAAGTAACAAACACGCCATCTACGGTGCGCCGCCGCGCCAAGAGAAACACACCGAGTCCTTCAGGACAAAGAATTCTCTGTGCCCAAAACACACAGCCCGCTAATGAATGCCCCCCTCGCTTGTATTAACATATATTTTTTGTAACAGAAACCCAGTGTATTGAATTCCTCCGCAGGACTGGGTCAACACAATATGCTAATCTCGGCGTTGAGATATGCAAAAATCTCAAGGGTCCTGGCTGAGCGATGTTGTCAGGGTGGATTGAAACACTTAAAATCCCACTGCGCTTGGCTGCATGGGGGGGCTGGCTCCACGCTCTCTCTCACACACACACACACAAGCGCACATACTGTTTATTTGAACTCTCCCCCGAAAGTTTGTGTTACAAAGTGAGCCTGAGAAAACGAGAGTGAATGAACGGCATGCCTAAGTACATCTGATTTTGTGTACAACCCAAGCGAGTACAACCACATTATTCAACGCTGAGGTGAAAATTGTGGATGATAATGTGTTTGTTTGTTTTTTTAAATACAAAGAATATCTTTTGAAACTTAAATCGCTTTTTTTTTTTTTTAAACTGGAAAACCCTAAGGCTGCAGTTTAAAAGCGCTTCATGGCCACCCAGGCGGATCTCTGGGACGAGTCGAGCACGAGCTCACTTGACAGGGACACCGTGTACTTGAAAAGGCTGCGTGCGTGTGAGGAAAAGGTCTTCCGCATGCGAGGTCTGCACAAGTCTGATCTCTCCCTGCCCCCGCCGGCAGAGGGAGGCCGAGGTTTGGCACGTTTCGAAACTGTCAAGGGCTCGTGCAGACTTCGCTTTTCGAACCACAGATTCAAGTCATGCCCTCTTCGTCGCCTTCTGCAAATGCTCGCTTTTGTTGTTTTGGCGTCGCCGCTCTCAAACAGTGTTCAATGCAGCAGAGGACACAGTGATTAAGTGTTGGTTAGTTAAGTCAACAAACTCATGTGATATTGACCTACCTCGAAGAAAGAGGGTAACGGACTGGTACCGGAGCGAGCTTTGCTGCTGGGCCTTTAATGCATCCAGCGCGTTGGCGTGGACGAGCTCTACGAGTTGCTTATCTGCGGACGAGGGTTCTTTCTGTGTTACATTTTAATGGCTTTCCCCGAACATTCAGGCACCCATCTCACCTCCCAACACCCTGGACTTCACGTCCTCTTTCAGCGGGGAGTTGCACATCATGCAGCTGAGGTGATTTCCCACAGTAGCCGCCTCTGTGGCTCCGGGTGTATGGACGCGAACGTGGAGAAAGCCTAAACAAAGCGAGGAAGTACAATTTAAAACGTCTGCCGCGTCTGCCTGAAAACAGCAGCTTTCATCTGGTCAACCCAAGCGGGTGTGAATCAATCTCCAGCTGCGGGTTAAAGACGCCTTGGTACCTGTCGAGCAGGGGCAGTCGTCATTTTGACAGAGGAACCTGGCCGCCTGGGTGTACTTGGTGACTCTCGTCATGGCGATGACCAGGCCCTCCATGGTGACAGGCCTCACGGGACCGTAGGTTCGAGGGAAGTGGGAGAGGTCCACGGCGTACTCGGGAAACGGGGGAAGATGAGTGAGCCTCAGCATCACATTCACCTGAAAATGAAGATTGGGACACACTGCTGCTGCTTGGGTGACCATCGCAGACATATTCAGCTGCTATCAAATGTTAGATAGGACTTGCACTCATACCTGGCTCTGTGTGTGTATCTTTTCAACAAGTGAAAGTGTCTTTATAGCCACAAAACAAACCTAAATGTGAGGGGGAAGGGGGGGAAGCAACTATACAGTTAACTATAAAAAAAAGTGTGTTTCCAAACTTCCTGTTGCCACTTACATATTGAAACAAGGCTGTGGCTCTTAAAGGATCGTGCAGGATCCAGTCACCTAATACTGGATCCAGGTCGATCACGTCTGAGGGATCCACGCTGATATAAAACCTGCAGACTGCCTCCATGTGCTGGGGGTCTGGGACATTAGCATTGTCGCTCCGTTATCACACACTTGGTGATGGAGTTTCTTTAAATTCGACTGTTCATTCAATTAATAGACGTACCGTTGAATGGTTTGCAGTCTTCCATCAGCTTCCGAAGCCCCCCACTTGTATCTAAGTAGACCAGAATTGATTCTTGTAATGATAAAATGTCAGCCATTGTCGCGATATATTCTAAATAAATATACTGGGGCATCTGAGTCCAGTCCTCAAAGGCCGTGATCCGGCCGGGGTTTTCTGACCTACCAGGTGGTAAATCCGGTTCTAACGCGCCTGTTTACCACCTGGGAGGACCCAAAATCCGGAGGGATCGAGGGGACTGGACTCTGACGCCCCTGTGGAGGATCATGGGAAATGGTGTTGTTGCTATGGTAGCGCAGCGTCGTCACAATAACAACAACAGACGACGTTATTGTAAATTACGGTTTATTACTAAGTCTGAATATTGGTCTATTTAAATACGAGACGAAACAAAGCATTGTGGATTTTATAAACTTCTGCACATTCGTTAAAGAAAATAACGTGTAAAACGACAATAATCGCTATCTTATACAAAAAAAGAAGTGCTGCACACCCTATACACGTCAAAAAGCAGAAAAATAACAAATGACAGTCTCAAATGTGACCTGAAGTATAAATCAAAATGCTTTATTCAGCACTAAACTACCCTCTATTTCCAGTTTACATAAAGTATTTATACAGCAATAACATGGACATTAACATTTTTTATGTCCTGTGTTCAAGTGTTTCAGAAAACATGTTACATTTTATTTTAGGTAACAAATTTAAGGCTTTTTAGAAACCAGCGGTACAGAGAATGGGTAATTAAAATATTTATTACGTGTGCATATATATATTTATATAAATACAAATTGGTAAAATATAGATTTTTTTATTTTTTTTTTAGGCACACTATCTTCTGACCAGAATCTGTTTTAAGTGCAGTTTCTTCTCAGCTGCTTACTTTGGCTTCACAGAAGAAGTTGGTCCGCAGTATAAATTCTTCCCTTTTGTCAAACTAAGTCGTTAGGGTTAAGGCAAATAAACACCTCGTTTGGAATGTTTCATAAAAAAGAATCCTCAGACGGTGGAGCATACGAGAAGCCCACGAAGGCGTCGTCGGCCTCCATGACGCTGGCATTGACGATGGAGTGTTCTTGGGACCAGCACACCGACTTAGGAACCATCTCCTCGGTGAACTCCGGGTCAAAGTTCGAGATATCAGAAAAAGAATTCTGCGAAGAAACGGAACCAACAAAAATATCAGCATTTGCCAACACACACCCACACACACAAAAAAGCACATAATAGCGGAACACACAAGAATTACAATTATAGCTGGAAGTAAGGCATTAAAATGTAATTTAAAAACACCGGAAAAACGTTAAATTAATGAAAAAAAGTTATAATTTAGGTAAATTTTGCTTCACACCTATCCAGATTTGTCCAGTGTGAAGCAAAGGCACCTGAATATTGTGATTATTGTAAATATTTACCACTTTAGGTATGAATGGGGGAGGAATCTTCTTCTGCAACAGATCATCCCAGTTGATGGAGGAGAAGAAGTTGTGGGCTTTGATCTCATCCTAAAAACACGGGAAAACCAAAAAAAAAAAAAAAAAAAGCTCAATTCGAAGTTCCAAACGGGGAAAAGAGGGCGAGATAATCCCACTCACGAAATCGTTGCTGGAGCCCAGCCTGTGTGTGCCGTCCTTCTCCAGCAGACCCTGCAGGAGGGACCAGGCCGTGCTGGAGGCGCCGGGACGCATCCCCAGCGGCTTGTGGAGAATGTTGTCGTACATCTCGTGCGTGTCTCTGCTGTAGAACGGCGGCTGGGGTGCGAGATAAAAGAGAAGCAGATGCGGGTACTGCATGGCGCCGACAAGGCGGGCGCGACGGTCCGAAGCTGGAGCTCACCAATCCAAACAGCATCTCATACAGCACCGAGCCCAGACACCACCAGTCTACTGTGTTATCATACGGCTGCTTCCTCAGCACCTCGGGGGCCAAATACTGAAGAAGAAGCACACGTTTGTATTCCACGGGTTCAGGCCGAACACACGAGGGTAGCTCAACACCTGGCGGTTGATCATAATTCACTTTTCAACGAAGACCTTCCCAAAACGTGCACGAGCACGTTGCGATCTGAGTCTCCGCTTTCGTACCTCAGGTGTCCCACAGAAAGTGCTCGTGGTGTCCGACTGGGAAATGCCCTCCTTGCACAATCCAAAGTCAGTCAGAATGACGTGCCCCTTTAAAGAGAGCACACGGGGACATTTTTAGACAGGCGTGCGCCACACAGGCAGCTCATTATCTTCAGGGACTGAGGATTCTATTGTTGAGCAGGAATGTTGGCTGCAGCGACCGCTCGCTCAGGCCCATTCACGGTTCCCTCGCTTTCTCAACAAGGTCAGACAGGCAGGAAAATCATTTGCTAAGCCTAATCCAATCACACACATTCTGCCCAGCTGGAGCAGAAAATGGCTAGAGAAGAATGACAGCGGGCAGCCCGTTTATTTTTATTATTTTAAATCAGCAGATGCTTCATTATCATGACGTTATATTAGGTGCAATTAGAGTAAAGAGCTTATTACACAACTGCGTACTCACTTCGTGGTCGAGGAGGATGTTTTCAGGCTTCAAGTCTCTGCATAAAAGCCATACAGAGTGTTTAGGTAGTGCGCACTCGGGAAACAGTGATGATCACCAACGTAAAACCACACCTGTAAACAATGTTGAGGGAGTGCAGGTACCCCAGAGCGCTCGCCATTTCAGCGATGTAGAACTTTGCTCTGGGCTCAGGGAAGGTGCGCTCTTTCTGAAGATGGAAGAAAAGCTGGAAAAGAAAAAAAGAAAAAAAAACAAAAAACACGACTTTCAATTCGCCCCGGGCTTCAGCCGCGCGCCCGCCAAGTCTGCCCCCCGAGGAACTCATTACAGGGGTCGACCGCGCATCGGGGGCCGCTCTTGGCCGCCCTTTGACCCCCCCCCCGCGCTCAGTTCACAGAGGCGCGTCGACTCACTTCTCCTCCGTTGATGAAGTCCAGGACGAAGTATAACTTGTCCATTGTCTGGAAGGAGTAATGAAGCCCCACCAGGAAAGGGTGTCTGACATTCTTGAGCAGCACGTTGCGCTCCGCCATGATGTGTTTTTGCTAACGGGAACGAGACGCTCGTCAGAAGAGTTGCGACGCACACGCCACAAAAAAAAAAAAAAATTCAAAAATTAAAAGTAAAAGTAAAGCTACCTCTTTCCTGTTCAGGATGACCTTTTTCTGTAAGACCTTGATTGCGTAATACTTTTCATCGATTTTCCGCTTTGAAAGAAAAACCTGCAGCACAAGAATGACAAAGCACGGCGGTTGCAGTATCTGTGTCAACCAGCCCGCAGTATCAGATCTGACTCTCACTTCTTCTACGGAAAAACCGAGCACGCGAGGAACAGAACTACGCGGAGGAAGCCCCTCCAGAACCCTGAGATGTTCACACATCGACTTACACCACTTGTCCCCCCCCCCCACATACCTTCCCAAAACTCCCCTTCCCTATGACTTTCAAGAAGTCAAAGTCCGTCGGCTTTGCCCTGAAACGAAAAGCGAAAGCTGATTAAATAAAGGTGCTCGCGTAGCGGCCCAGAAGGCTGGAAGACTGTTCGTGAACACAGCAGGGCGAGCGCCTGCGTTGGAAACGGAATGAGGAGAATTTGGGGATTTGGGTTGTGTAAACATACTGCGGGTTTGCAGACGGTCCCAGGTTAATGTTTCTGGAGGTAGAGTTGTTCTGTTAATGACGAAAGGAGAGGAGATCAGTCAGCTCTCAGATTTAACAAGGGCCCAACACTGGAGCCCCCCCGACACTGATTACCGCATGATAACAGACAGTCACTGCTCGATTTTAGGGTCGAAGCGCAAACGATAGACTGACTCGATCAGATCGGTGATAAACCGCCGCCTCCTGAGCTACGACGTAAAACGGGGGGGGGGGGCGTCTCACCTTTTCGTCTTCGTCCTCGGAGGCATCTGAGAAGTTTCGGATTTTGTCCATCTGTAGAAACTCCCTCACATCTGCGCTGTAAAGTTTAACGAGCAGTTTAGAACCAGAACGAAGTCAGCGAGGGAGCGCCGGCCAAGCCAAACTTCCTCGTTCTGTTTTGTTCTTTATCAAGAGGCTCGCCTCAAGTGTGCAACAGATACAGTCTGATCTTATTAAGGACTTTATCTGCCTTTGTGGTGTCACGGCGGACACTTACTGGTTGCATAGCTGCGGGTGCGACACGATTTTCTTGGTGAACTCGTGCAATCCGGCTCTTCTTTGCTTTAGAAACTCTGTTGGGGACACGCATGTGTGATGTGTGTGTGTGTGTGTGTGTGTGTGTTTGGGGGGGGTGGGTTCAACCATCAACCACATGTTTCTGGGGGTTTTGAAGCCACTCACCAGGCTCAAAGTTGTCCCCGAATATCCTCTTGGCTGGGATTTTTAGGTTCATAGACGGGAACTGTTTCCGTAACTGTTAAAAGACGGAGCGGTTGGGGGGGGGTGGGGGTGGGGTGGGGTGTTAACGTCGCAAAGATCAAATAAAGCAGAGGTTGAATGAGCTCTGTTCCTCACCGTGTTGTACAGTTTATCGAACTCCGCATAGCGTCTGAAGACGAACCACTCCTGCTGCCCCACGCTGACCAGCACTTTGTAAACCTGGAAATAAATAAATAAATAAATAAATAAATAAATAAGAAAGGAAAAGTTCACGCGCGAAAAGTGAACGCCGAGTCCGACCCCGAACGGAACCGAGGTCCCCCCCCCTCCTCCCGGGCGCACCGTGTAGCGCTTCTTCTTGTCCCTCTGCTCGTCGTGGCAGGGAATGCTGACGTTCGGGAGACCGGGCTGCTCCTCCATCTTGGCGGCCGCTGGCATTCAAACGGTGCGGGGGGGGGGGGGGGGACACGGCGGGCCGAGCTCTCTCTCTCGTCACGAGAGGACTTCAAGTGTTCAACTTGCGCTTCCCCATCCTGGCTCGGAGCTGCGGGGGGAGAAAAGAGAAGAGACCGCTGGGTTTTTCGGGAAGTGGATCTGGTGTTCCGCTCTCGGGCCCGGAGAGGTAATTTAGTGAGACAACACGGCACGCTTTCAGGATTTAAGCTCTTCCTCTGAGAAGTCGCCGTGCTTTCCGCGCCCTTTAAAGATGAAGGCTGGAGCGTGCGCGCAGGCGACGGAGCTCCGGTCTCCCGGAGCGACCGGTGAACCCGCTCCCGTCTGCCTGGCGCGGCCGTCCCCTCTGACATTTTCGTGGGGGAAATATTCACGACGGAGCACGCTCGAAAAGGCGCTCGCCCCGCTCCTTTGTGGGAGGATTACAAGGCTCGGCAGCCTCTTCATCTCAAATTCGTCTCACACTACACACACACACACACACACACACACACACACACACACACACACACACACACACACACACACACACACACACACACACACACACACACACACACACACACACACACACACACACGCTGAGCCCGTGACATTCTGCCTTGTTTCAACCACTAGATAGATGTTTTAAAATAGCCCTCCAGGGGTCTTTGAAGCTGCGGTTACACAACAGGGCGAGGGCAAGACCCCTCAAGTTGTTCTTCCTCAAAACGTAAAGAGGGGAAATTAAGTGCTCGAGATGACAAACGGCGCAAAGCCCCTCCAAGGGCGATCTGAGCGCACGGGGTAAGTGCTGAACAATATGAAATCCCACTAAATCACACGTAGATGCGTATCTCCTTCCCTTCGCCGGGCTCTGCAGCCACTATTTATTTTACCACAAAGCTCTTTGTGCGCTGTCCTGACTTGAGCATTGTTGTACATTAGTGACATCAACCCAGCGCCTTCAATGGTTTTTTGTTCCAGCGCCCCCCCCCCCATTGTCGTCTTCAAACAACACACGGAAAAAAAAAAAAAAAAAACACCGCCGCCGAGGGTCAACTTTCTCCCGCCGTGCCCCGATCTCGCCCGCTGCCTCCATTCCGCTCACGTTGGGTTGAGGGGGGGGGGGGCGAAAGGAGCAGCTCTTTAGGATGCACGTGTGCTATCGGAGGGACCCTCGGCGCCCCCCTCTCTCCGCCATTTGCATCTCCGTCGTCATTCAGGGGAAAAAAAATGAAACGGGTCTTTTACTTTTAGTCTAAAAACAGATGATATCGACGTCAAAGGACGACACCGGTATTGTGGGAAATCAACCGTAGGCAGTCTGGATCCCATCTGGGCACGCTGGAACTGTTAACGTGGTCTATCTAGGTAGGTCCCACTTGTGGACATTCCTGAAATGTCTCAGCCAAATTGACACATAATCCGTGGAAGTCCGGAAAAGCGTACGTTTTTCGGCTGACTCTGCTACTCCTCTCTATGGAATGCGAGGACTCACCACACCCACGCGTAGACGCACACGAGCGCTCGAGATCGCCGGGTCTGAGACGCGGCGGCAGCGAGGACGAGCGAAAAACAAACGCTTCCACATTCCACGGCGGCGGCCGGGAGCCCTGCGTTCGTGTCACAGCGCGGGAGAACCTCCGGCTACAGCCATAAATAGATGAGATTGTCCAAAATAGCCCCCCCCCACCCCTTCGCTCAGACACACATCCTGGCCGGTGGATATCCTCTGAGGATGTGGAACATACATTATTGTGTGTGTGTGTGTGTGTGTGTGTCTGTGTGTGTTGTTGTATATGGAGTGGGATGGGCGATTGTGATCAGAAAAAGGACGTTCCCGGGCGAATCAAAACAGGCCCGACTCGCGCGAATGGCTGCAGGAAGGAATTCAGCACGGCGAGCTGACTTTAGAGCAACAACCTAACGTGTTTATCTTTCAAGATGGATTTAAATGGCGTGACGTCACACCCCCCCCGTTGAGCGCAACCGACCTCAGCATCTGGACAAATTCCTGACGCAGCCTGACGGGCCAGCTCAGCCGTATGGAAACCAGTCCACTTCCCTTTAGAAACAGGTCCCAGTCGTTCTTGGGCACTGGAGGAGGAGGAGGAGGAGGGGGGGGGGCAGACAAAAAAAAGGACATAAGTTTAGATGAACACAGCAGTTCAGCTCCGATGGAGATGTGTTACAGTGGCTTGGATCGACATGGAATCACTGGAAATTCCGCAGAAACAGGGCGAGGAGGGGTGTAGGCATCGCCGGTGTCCCAACATTTGGTGCACAAGTTTAAATCTCAACCCTGATCACGTGTGTTACAGGAACAGTCACCAGTGTTACAAGTTCATAGAAGAAGTCCCCGGGATGGGGGGGTAAACACACACACACACACACACACACACACACACACACACACACACACACACACACACACACACACACACACACATACGCCCACGCGAAATAGAAGGTTAGAATCCCAAGATCCACAATGAATATATCTTAAACTAAACCAAAGGGTTATACAACAATCGCTTCTATTTCACCTTTATTTTGTCGTCAGCCATACGTTCGGGGCCATTAAAAGTGAGACTTTAGCGGACCGCATCAGCACAAATACGCGTATATTTGATGAAAGGCGACTTTCACGGACCGGTTCTTTAGGGTTTTGAAGTTCGCGGACGGTTCCGAAAAGTTCGATGACCGTGAAGTTTGGACGAACATCTCGTACCTTGACGTTCCAGCTCCGCGAATTTTCGGAGGTAATTTTTTGGGGGGAAACGCCGGTTCTACGGCATCCAAAGCGCCGACAGACTCAGTATAACTCCGGTTTTGGGTCGGACAAAAGCCCCCGAACGCCACAAAAAGTGAAAGATGATCGGCTTCTTGGTGTCTGTCAAGTAAAAGAAGCAGGAAACATCCAATGAAATTTGTCACGGGACCTCAAACACCGGCAAGCTGAACAGAACACACACACACTGGACTTCCGGTAGGGCGTTTCAGAATAAGAGTCAAATCATCCAAATTCATTGGTTTGTCATATTCACAGAAAGAAACAGGTTTATGTGTACGCTGATTTTGTTTTTTAATTCACACACCACATCATGATCACAAAACATGCCAAATGATAAAAATAGATATAAAAGAGAAATGATACCAATGTGTGTAAATGTAATTTACAGTATATAGGCAGCCTAACCAGAAGGTCAGAATACAGTAGAAGTGCAAACTTTGCAAAAGGTTAATTAGTGCAACTGCATAGTGTAAACACAGTCTGTATAGTGTAAACACAGTCTGCAAAGTGTAAACACAGTCTGCATTCAGAAGGTCAATTTGCATACAGTATGTACATTTAACTCCCATTGTGGGGCTTGAAGCAATTAAACAGCTGTGATCAGTGGCCCTGTCTCTACAAAACCACGTTTTAAATCACATTGATTTCCCTCTATTTCCACTGTCGCCTCACAGCAAGAAGGCCCCGGGTTCGAATCCCAGTTGGGATGGAGGCTGGGGACTTTCAGTGTGGACTTTGCATGTTCTCCCTGTGCCTGCGTGGGTTCGTCCCACAGTCCAAAGACATGCACAACTGGGGATCAGGTCAGTTGAAGACACCCATAGGTGTGAGTGTGCGCTGTTGTCTGTCAGCCTTCCCAAAGTCAGCTGGGACAGGCTCCAACCCCCCCCCGCGACCCTCTGGAGGAACAAGAGGTCGAAAACTGGATGGGATGGATGGAAATCTGAATGTATTGTTCTTTTAAAAAAAAAAAACAGTTTTCTTCATTATACTTAATTTACCGGATTTCTAAATTACGGAAAATCGGGATTTTAATTTTCCAAATGCATCGATCGAATTCCGGTCATATTTTGGGACAACGACGTCGAGCCGATGAATTGCAACATCAGGTAATTACAGGGCGAATAGCGCCACCTAGAGGGAGACGGTGGTAACTACACACTGCACCCATTCTGGACATTTTTATGATGACCGCTGTGAAACCCCGAGAAAACTTAGTGCTGTTAGGGTGGTATACGTCCGATTTAAGCACACCACAAGAAGAAGCTTTAAATTATTCATTAGAACTTGCAAAATACACCTACACCTAAAAATACACCTACGAAACACCAAAACACGCGGGTCGGGGGGTAGGACAAGCATGCAGAGACTTTAGTTTAGCAGTTCCTCCAGTTATATAAATAATCTATTTCTGTTTTTTTTTTTTTTAAATGAACAATGTTTGATATTCTTTATTTACCCAGTCACTCGCTTTACCGGCTCAATTTAAGTTTAATGCCAGTGAACGCCACTAGGGGTCAGTAAAGGCTTTATTACACGTCTGTAACGCGACAGTTTCAGCAGCAGCTAGAATACCACTTAGAATACTAGAATACCGCTTAGAATACTAGAATACCGCTTAGAATACTTGTGCGAGTCGTGAACTTTAATGTTAAATGTGCAGCAGTGACATTAATAATCTCCCTCAGACATTAGTCGTCCGTCACCTTCTGTGCAGTAAAGCGACGGCTGACAATCTCGATGCTACGCGAGGGAGAGAGACTGGAAAGTGTATTTAAGGCTTTTCTCCGGTGAGAGCTGTAAAGATGTGAGGCCCTGTGGCCCCCCTGGAGGGCCTCCGGGAGTCCCAGAGCGGCACCAGCTTAATGAAAAGACCCATTCTGGAGCGACTGGAAACGGCCCCGGGACACACCAGCCAATCACAGCGAGCCCGCTCGCAGCTCCCGCCAATCAGATTCGAGGCCGCCGCGTAGCGCGGCTCCCGGCCAATCAGAGGGGAGGCCGCCTGCGCGGGGGGCGGGGCGAGAGAATCGGCGGGATGGACAAAATTCATAAACGGCAGATGTGGACGGAGATAAAAAATAAAAAAAAACGCGAAGGAGCAGGAGTAGGAGCAGCGTTTGTGGTCCTTAACACAGCCTTCAGAGGCGACGCACGCTCGGAACACGCCGACAGAGAGCCCGCAGCCGGCGCCTTCGACCGGGATAATGTTTAACAAAGTTAGTTGAGGCTGTTGCGAAGACGACGTGACGTCACCGGAGGAGCCGTCAATTAGCGCGGTGGCTAAATGGAGCTAAATGCTACCGACAAACCATGAGCGAGGGGGATTTCTATGGATAAACACCCGTTATTGTGGGACTTTAATACACCTCCAAACGCGGGTTCTTCTTTTGGAAAGTTGACTCCACCGAGCGGCTGTCATGGACTTCGAGAACAAGCGCAGGTGGGTGCAGTCACGCTGCTTTCCCCCCATTGTGTTATCTTATTTAATTATAGCCGACAAACTTTAAATGTGAAGAAAGACAGACAACATTCTAACTTTGGATTCACACTGCGTCATGCCCGATTCCATCATAAAGTGCACTGCGTGTGCACCTGTCGTGACATAACAGGGGCCACTTGTATTAAGGTTTAATAATGTGGTTCAGTAATCACTTTTAATCGAATTAAATGCAACAAACGCATGATTTAAATTGTTATATCATATCTAAATGTACCTGAGATTTCTTCAGCATGCGCTTTTAACTTGTACTTCCCCCGATTTCAATTAAAAACACTAGAAATGTAGCTCATATGGAAGAGAGAATGATTACTATTACTATATATGTGTCATATTTAAATACATAGTAATAGCTCAGTTAGTAGTTAACAAGATACATTCTGATGGGCTTCTTAAGCGATTGATATTGTCTTTATTGTATTGATTTGGCAAATGTAAAAGTTGTTTTTCAGCCCCTGAGAAATTGTGTTTCTGTCAAATTTCCTGTACTGACTTCTAAAACTTGTTAAAAATTAAAAAAAGAAATCAGATCGGATCATTGTGAGTCGTGCCCAACCCTTAGACATTCACATCCGACATGCATTCTTTTTTATGTAAAGCAATCTGAAAGTAGGATGCAAATTTTCACTGTCCTGAGCTGATTGTGCTGATGGTTTCATGTTCTCTCCAAGACCGGTAATGTGGGGTAAACTGCATGTTGTTAAGAGGTTACATAAATCCGATGGGTTTTTTTTTTCCTTCTTCTTCCTCTGAAACATTTTGGAAAAGTGGACCGTTGGCTTTTCTACTCCCCTGACCGCACCCCTGAACACTGCCTCCTCCATCCCAGTGACGCACTCACTCGCACACCTCTGGAGGTGAAAGAGCCTGTTGATGTGGGATGCCCCCCCCCCCCCCCCCTCCCTCATCCCCGTTCAGATCCAAACTCACTTCCCTCTCCTCTGGCGAGAGAACCAGGCCTCGCCAAAAGCTGACTGATGTGTCAGAGTTTCCACACAGAAAGACCTTGTCTGATACCAAACGGGAGGAAAGAAATGTTGAGCTTAATGTGTGGGACATGCTTATGCACATGGGATCCTGTTGGTGTACTTGAGAACCCCTATAAGTCAGCTTCTTAATTAAATTCTTCGCCACTGTAACAAAGACCTGGTTGCCAGCCTGTCCAACAGCAATTTTTATGGGAACACAGAATTGCCAGAGCTTCATGCCAACGTCTTACATCAGCGGAGGGAGATTTTTGTGCCCTGGTATATATTGTCTGTGGACACCAGTGGCTTATTTCTTTCACAAAGGTTTATTGGAACTTTCAAAAGACACTTTTGTTTTGCTTAAAAAGAAATTAATAAAAAAAAAAAAAAAAAAACAACCGCAAAGCCTCATAATGAATCGTTTTAGGGCTGTGAGCTCGAGCAGTGTTTGTCGTTTTTGCCTCATTTATGTGGAGTACTGAGAGAAACGCGTTACTGTTCGACAGCTGCTCTTCATTAATCCCGCGTCCTTCACGTGCGTTTTCAGTAACGACGAGGATGAAGAGCTACACTCCACAGACCCGGAGAATAAAGAGAAGAACAAGGACAAAAAGAGCCTGTGCAAAGTGAAGTGGTCCCGTGACGAGGTAAGTCTGGGTTTTGAGTTAGCTGGATTGAAATGAAACGTTTCATTTATTTTGGAGATGAGATCCTGCTTAATTGCTGCAACAATCTTCAGGATGGTGGACATACGCTCATGTTTTCCTGCCTCCTTTTCAGGATGAAAAGCTGAAAAAACTGGTCGAGCAGCATGGAACAGACTCCTGGAAATCGATAGCTAACCATTTCCCCGTATGTATTGAGTTCAATTTGCATTAAATAGTCCTGACAGCTGCACGTGCATTTGGGAGGCGAGGTGGGTGAGCAGTGCGACGGGTGTAATGCTTTGTGTGGCTGTGTTGCAGGGGAGGACAGATGGCCAGTGTCAGCACCGCTGGCAGAAGGTGCTCAACCCTGAACTGGTAAAAGGACCCTGGACTAAAGAGGAGGATCAAAAGGTAAGATGAGCTGGGAGGTGCCTGTTGTTGTACCGAAAGAGAGAATGCAAAGATGGTAAACAATGGTGGAGACAGGAGGGAAAGGACACAGTAACACGCAACTTATGTGTGTTTTACCTCCAGATTAATCACCCTGAATACGCCTCCTGTTTTTTTCTTTCCTTCAAATAAAACGCTCCATGATGTCCTCCCTTATAAAACATGACGACCTTTGATGTCATTAGTCTGCAGTGTGTTCCCTCTTTGTCCAGAGAGCCTTGGATGTGTTCCTCAGGTCTAATATTAACAAAGCAGTCCTTAAATGGATTATGATTCTTTCAGAATGTCTAAAACGGAGCCTCATTCCTCCAACATCTTGGCATCGCCACAAAGGCACAGACCTTTCAGGAATGATGTCAGACATTTTTAGGGGGTTTCAGATGGAAACTCAGGAAAAAAAATAGATGTTGCTGCTTTTTCCTATTTCTCTTTATTAAAGAAAAAAAAAAAATCTGCCGATGTTTGTGCAGGTCATCGACTTGGTGCAAAAGTACGGTCCCAAACGTTGGTCAGTAATCGCCAAACACCTCCAGGGAAGGATTGGGAAGCAGTGTCGTGAGCGATGGCACAATCACCTGAACCCAGAAGTCAAGAAGTCTTCCTGGACTCAGGATGAGGACAGAATCATCTACGAGGCCCACAAGCGGCTCGGTAACCGCTGGGCAGAGATCTCCAAGCTCCTCCCTGGACGGTAGAACCAAATATTTCTCGTCTGACTGGTGTAGAAATATGTAAATGCTAAGCCAACTGCTCCCCAACAGGACGGATAACTCCATCAAGAACCACTGGAACTCCACCATGAGGAGGAAGGTGGAGCACGAGGGCTACCTGCAGGATGGTTGCAAGAGTTTTAATTCCTCTCACACCGGAGGGAAGAGACGGCACCACAGATCGTGTCCCCCGGCTCCAGCAGAGCCCCAACAGTGTGATCACAGCCCCCTACCCATAGCGGGGTCCAAACAGGTACCAGTCCTATTCCTGCAAGAGATTTTTTATTTTTTTTTTGATTTTTTTTTAACCTCCTAAGACCTGGCGTCCACATATGTGGACATTAGATTTTGGATCACCTAACATATAAAAGCTAATTCTCCTTAGTACGGGGCCACATGTCCACATACATAGACCCTGAAACATTATATTATTACACATTTAGATTGATTGTCCCTGTATGTGGACATCATTGTCCCCAAAAACCACTTGTTTCAAAATATTGTTAAAACATGATTCTCAGTCTTTACACTTCCTCAGGTCCCAATAATCCTAAATATCAAAGACAAATTAAGAATGCATATCAAGAGAGAGCTCGGGTCTTAAGAGGTTAAAGCATTTTGTTTTAGATGATCCTCTATGTTACAGATTGGGGGATATCCATATGAGAATCAGAGTGAACACCTGATGGACAGCCTTTCTGACAATTCAGGCTTCATATCAGTGAGTCTTAGTGAATTTCTTTGCACGCCAGTGGGGGAAATCTTGTTAAATTCTTTATTTTCCAGCCTTTTGGTAGCTCTTTGTGATGATTAACTCTAGACTTCAAATCAAATACCTGAATGTCTGTTTTTTTCCATCTAACATCCAACAACTGTTAAAACAAGCTTAAAACTGACGTAATTACGGGTATGTGACCTGTTGTTTTTGTCTGGTGTTCTTAACCTCTTCCTTTCCTCCTTTTTTTTTTTTTTTTCCCGACCTCTCCTCCCTGACGTTTGTTTATTTCAGCTGTCCTGCCCGGATGATCCCGAAAAAGAGCAAAGAATTAAGGAGCTTGAGCTGCTGCTTATGTCAGCAGAGAATGAAGTCCAACGACCAATGCAGTGCAGAGGTCCAAGTGTAAGAACACACCGTGGATGTGTGTTTGCATACTTAGCTAGTCTAGCTCGTGTCTAGTATACATACACTGGAAAAAGTTTGAGACGGTTTTGAGCTGCGTATCATTGTTGCATTGGTCCTTTATGGTAAAAGAAATTAAGGTTAGAGACGGAATGACTTTTATCAGTGTATGTGGGTTAAAAAAAAAGATTGACGCTCATGTTTCTTTAGCTACTATAGTTGCCCATCTTGCTGCCCATCAAACTACCCTGAAGCTGTGCACAGTAGCTGCCCGCCATTGAGACTTTCCAGCCCTAAACTGGCTCACTCATCCCCTTTAATCCTCACCTCCACTTCCATGCTTTGCCTCTCCTTGTTTTCCTGCTTTGTCTCTGCTAAACAGTCTTTTCACATTTGATCCTTTCTGATCGCGCGGTAGTTTATTATCTCCGCGTCGCTCCGCTTCCTCCGTATTCAGCTCTCCGCTCTCGCTCTCGGCCCTCAGGAGGAGTACACGGCGTGGCCTGATGGTGCGTCGGATGACGCGCTGACCACGGGCTGCAGCAGCCCGCAGGAGCAGGACGAGAGGCGGTCCTGGCCGGGCCCTGAAATTCCGCAAGGACCTCCGCCACAGCTTCCCGTCTCGCCCAGCAAGTTCCTGGCTGTGGAGGCCAGCACCGTGCTCTCCACTCTGCAAACCATACCTGAGTTTGCAGAGACGATGGAGCTCATCGACTCAGTGAGTAGCAAAAGCCGCGCCGAGCCGCACGATTCTCGGTCCAAATCGTCCGTCAGGAATCCTGAATAAATTAAATCTACTGTAGATGTGCTCTGCTCTGCAGGACCCGGTTTCCTGGGGAGAGGTGGCCAGTTTTGACATGGCTGAGGTCGCGACCCCACCAAGGCACTTTGCCGGTCTCCAGCAGGAGAGAACGATCGAGAGTTCAATAGGTCACTCGGTAAACAACGCCGGCGCCCTCTCTGGCCAAGATAAGAACTGCGCTCCATTTGTCCTCGGTGGGGTCACCTCTTTGACGCCCATCAGCTCATCAAAACCAACCCAGATCACTGTTTGGAGAAGGAGAAGGAAAGAAAGAGGGGAAATGTCGCCTCTCTGTGACCGCACGGGCTCCTCTTTCTTGGAGAACATATCAAATTCACCCAAGAAAACACCTACAAAGTCACTGCCATTCACCCCATCGCGAGTAAATGAAATCTTTTTTGTTCATTACCTACTAAAGCACAATTTCATTACCTACTTCATTCCCTCTTAGCATTGATTCCATGAGGTCGTATTTGGTCATGTCACTAACATGACTTGTCCGTGTATCTCCCCAGATTTGCAACATGTCAGGAACTGAACACCTCAGCCTGGACACCCCTGCCCTCACCTCCACTCCTGTTTGTGGCCAGAGGTGTCTCATCAACACGCCTCTCCACAAAGAGACCACACCCAAGCACCAGAAAGAGAACGACGGGTACAAACCTTTAAAATCTATCGACCTTGCGTTCCACTAGGCTCTTAAAGTTACTTAATTGTCAGAGCTGGTGCACAACATATTCTATTATGTGCCAACTTTTTAGATCTCGGACTCCTACCTTTCGTAAAACGGTCACGATTCCGACCCCGAGGACACCGACTCCCTTCAAAAACGCCTTGGCTGCGCAGGAAAAAATGCACGGGCCCCTGAAGATGGAGGTAAGACCTCGTTATCGCACTCTCTCGTGCCCGGTTCATGACGGTAAACCACACGGTGGCTTCCTGGTTTCAGCCACAGCCGCTGGCTTTTCTAGAAGAAGACATACGAGAAGTTCTGAAGCGGGAAACCGGAGCGGACATCTTCAGCAGAGCAGAGCAGCCGGACCACAGGCTGTGGAAGCAGAGCGTGAGGGCACTTTTTTGACCTCAGACGCCGCGCTCAAAGGGTGAATCTCAAGTCACGAAATGCTCTTTGATTTCAGATGGACGGGCCGGCGAGAAAGGTGCGCAAGTCCCTGGTGCTGGACCCCTGGGGGAAGGACTGCCTCAATATTCAGATCTTTCAAGAGCAGCTCAACAATGCACAAGTGAGTGGTGACGGTGGCGTGCCGCCGCCCCTGACCAGCGAGCAGCTGTGGAAATAATTACAGGAGTAAGACGGAGGGCTTTCTTCATCTCTTCCCAGATGCCAGATGAAAGCCTTCTGACAAACTCGTCCGTGAACGCTCCGATCCTTGAGCAGGAGGAGTGCAGCCGCTCCGCGGCGTCCGACCACGAGGAGCCCGTTCACCCTCACCGCTTCACGAGCCCCCGGATGAAGAAGCTCCTCGCCTCCAGCAAAGCAAAACACGCCTCTCTACACGTAAAGAAAAGACTTTTCTGACGTTACGAAAAAAAAATCACACTTCTTTCTTTTGCCTAACGAGCTCTCGGTCGCCGCGGTAACCGCTGCTAATCACTGGCGTCCGTCTCTGCAGGTGAGTGAATGGGAAGCAGTGGTTTACGGGAAGACGGAGGACCAGCTGATCATGACAGAGCAGGCCCGCCAGTACCTGAACCCTTATCTGTCATCTGGTTCTACCTCAAGAGCCCTCGTGCTTTAACAGCGGAACACTACCCCACGTCCGTCCAACGACCGGATCCTGTAAGAGACAATCTAGAGAAAACAAATTCTATTTTTTTGCTTCGGAAACACACGGGACACCCCCCCCCTTACAAATAGCCACTGACCTTCTTTTCAAGGTCACAACAAAACTGGCATTAGCACAGGCGTTAATCACATCAGCGGATGCTTCTTTTCCAAGCGTCCTTTTTGAGACGAGACAGAACATATCGTGACACTACTCCCCGCTCACCCTCCCTCGGCCCCCGCTGCTGAACTGCCCTTTAGCCGCCCGTCATAAACAGAACCCACGGAAAATCCAGCTTTCCACTGCCACGTTTGATCACAATCCACACTGTGGACTCTTTACGACACTATGAGGATAGAGGGAGCTTTAACATTTGTTTTCAGAGTTAGAAGTTAACCGAGTTTATTCTGCCGCTGAGCAAAGGCCGGCGCATCGAAGGGCAAACTGGACAGCACGTGAGGCGGTCGGAGGTTCCTTTTTCTCAACAACACGTTTCCTTTTCCGAGGCCATCGCGTCCTTAGAGACAGTGGTTGAATGTATTTCATTTGTAATGTGCATGTGTACGTTCAGAAGACTGAAGGGTACCTTAATGTTTATTTCTGCTTTATTTATTATCTGACAGCTCTAAAGTTTAGATATTAATATAAGTCTGACTCCGTGAGGTTCCCGTTAAGTTAATTTCGCTGATGAAACAGCCTAAAAACCCTCACTTGTTTTGAAGCACTCCTCTCTCACCCCTATTTACCCAAGAGGTTCTGATCCACACCCAGTGGATGTAAAACAATTCTTGTAATTATTCCCGGCCTGATTCACACGCGACATTCAAACACAACCTGGAACAGGGGATCCATACCAGAGATTGCTTTAAACAACTTCAATCACCAGCTTTCACATAACCAGTGTTTGATTATCATCTTAAAAAGGACTTAACTATTATTTGGAGGCTGTAGGTTTTATTTATTCATGATCTACTAATTTATTTATTTCTTTTCAAAGGTTTTATAGAAATTATTGAAGAATTTTATTGTCAAAAATCAGGATTGGGCTACCGTTCAGTTTCATTTTTCCAACTTAGTAAAAAATAATATGCACTGCCACTAATTTTTCCGTCCTGATCGGGCGAGATCGAGCAAATAATCACATGTAGTTGCATTTGTGATCTTGTAACATGTAGCTAGGACATTATTCGTTCATCGAGACGGTCTTCCTCACTGTTAGGTAGCGTGACTCCATCTCTGACCTCTAATAGACAAATTGCACTTTTGTTTCTCAGTCTAAATGTTTAATCTCAAAATGTAGCTCTTGCCGTTTGGTTTTTTTTTCTTTTTGTTCTGTTTTCTTTAACTGTTGTTTTTGTCTCGCCCATCACGAATGCTGACATCGAGAGCTCTCCGCTGCACGAATCCGCGATCCGTGACGCGAGATACGGAACTCAGATGCCTCTGGGTGAAAACCTATCCAACACACCTTGTTGAACAAGTTCAAACTATGTTCCCATCACCAGCTAATGTTACACTAACCTTGTATTCTGCTGATGCGCCCTTCAGCACGTAACTAAAACGCTTCCTGTTTACTCACATTCTGCAATACAAAGTGCTTAAAATCGTAATTGGGCACAAGTTCGGATGTGATAAAATTGGAAACGCACTGCTGTTTGTTTGACAGTGCAGCTGGGAGCGGATCTGATATCAGCCGTGAGCCGGATTATCTGACACGAAGCGCTCGAGCGGGAATAAGAAGGGGAATCTTGTCAGGGAGATCAAGTGGAAAGATCAGGAGTTCTGAGTATTTTTGGTCGGAAAGCGAGATAAAATCCACACGAGGCATTAAGGTTTGAATCCAATTGCTGAGATGTGTCTAATCTGTACATAATTGTGTTGTTCGTTGCTCTGATTTGTGTTGCGTGAATTCCACGCGGGTGGCGCTGTACATAAACCGATTTCGGCCGTGTGAAGTCGTAGGTTTGAAGGGATCGGAGCGCAGAGTGCAAAAGATGCTGGATACCGCGAGTTGCCGCTCTATTTTGTAGCATTTCGAGTTGAAGTCCTAACGGAGGTACCATAGAAACCTGCCATCTGTAATTATAACCATGTGCTTAAAATAAATATGTTGCCTGACATTTCAAATGCTGCTCTCTGTCCTGACCTTGGTGCTAATAGACTTACATTTACGTGACATTTGAGCCCAGAACTCGTTTCCTTCACAGCCAAATCCTCCAGTAAATACATTTTACCCCCCCCATTCCTCCTGTAGTGGAAAACAACAGCTGCGCAGGTACACCGTCGAATTTGGGGTGGTTAAATCTAATAGAGCGGTTTAAGATGCCCCCCCCCCCCACACACACACACACACACACACACTCCATCCCCTGTCATGCGAGCGTGTATTGGGATGCTGTCAACTTGGCCTGGAGTCCAGAGACACGAGCCCCCCTCCACTGGAACAAGAGGCCTCCCCACAGGGTCAGCTGCTCACCCTAAAGGGGCCCACTCACCCATGACTTAATGCCCCCGGGCTCCATTGTCCTCGGGCCTGTTGGCTTTATAGACCCGTGCACTCGTTTGCTGCCCCGCCCCCCCCAAATGGAGGGAAGGTAAAGGACGTGACGACCTGCCTTATGCCGGAGGAGCGACCGCGCGCGTAAACACACGGCCGCCGCATGCACGCCATGTCCACTTAATCAATCTGTCCTCCCTCCGCTCTCCTTCTCCTACAAGAGGGTCTTTTATCCCCCCTTTGACCCACATGAGCTGAGAGATGTCAGGAACCCCTTCCTGTTAATTAGATACCAGCAGCGCCCACCCTCACCCCCTCCCCCCCTCCCACCTTATGCTTCGTGCTACCGTGACTTGCTGACCTGTCACCGATGCGCATCCCAGATTTACGATGGCGCCTTTCCCTCCTTCGGCTTCCTCCCAGAGGCCCGTCCTCTCCTCTCCTCTCCTCTTCCTCCCTCAGTCGCAATCTCGCTCGCCCATCTCGCTCTCTCCAACACACACACGCAGCTTGCTTTTGTGTGCGCTAGACAGCAGATGGCAGCCCATTATTGGGCTGACGGAGCAGTCATCTGGCATGCACCCTGTCCCCCCTCCTCCCTCCTCCCTCCTCCTCCCCCGTCCCTCCCCCTCCTCGCTTGCAGCAGCGAGGGTGGTGCGGTTTTAGGCGGGAGAATCTGCGCGCGCCTGTGTGTGTGTGTGTGTTTGCGTGCATAGCACCGGGGCCCCGGCCCTCCCCGCCCTATGTAGGTCACTCTTTCCACCGGTGCGCTGGCACCTCTTGGACTGGGCACCCACCACCACCACCACCACCACCACCACAGGCAAAACAAAGCTCCAGGTGGGAATAGCTGGCGGGATAAAGGCGCATCACCCTCTCCCCCTCTCATTATTTGCACGTTGCGGCTTTAATCGGATTATGAACATGGATTAACATCCTGAAAATGCCCCCGCGAATCATTGAAAAGTAAAGGAAAAAACTGATCCCGTGTCGGAAAAGGACATCAGCAGAAGTGAAAGTGTCCCGGATACCGTGAAAAGATGGAATTCCCGTTTGAATTCCTGGCTCCGTTTGATCCCAAATAGCGGAATATTTACGATCACCCCTGCTGGGTTGGGATGCGGGGTCGACCCCTCGAGGGTTTGCGTGTGATGTTCTCACTTGGACTTTCCTCTTTTGAAAGGAAGAGATAAGCTGCAACAGTTTACACTCGCCCAGACTGACTGACTGCCTCCTACAGCCCCCCCGCTACAAAGGATTATACAACAGTGACTATCAAACGTGTGTGTTAGTGTGCGTGTGTGTGTGGGGTGGGGTCAAGGCCAAGGTTAGGATTAGGTCTTCCTTTCTGTGTGCTCTGCTCACACAGACCCCACTTACAGGGACCTGCTGGGAGGTACCGACTGTGCGTGACATCTGAGAGACGCTTCGGGCGTTGCCGGGGCAACCGGCACAATCCTCGGTCCTCCGGTGGGGGGCCGGGCACATCGCACTTCCTTTAACGTGACCCCCCCCCTCCCCACCACCACCACCACCACCACCACCAGTACTATAAAAGAAAAAGGAGGCCCCCTCCTCAAAGAACAGGATTTGAAGTATGAGGTAATATACGGGGGCCGATTTCTACTGGGGGTTGCTAGGCTACGGGATTATCAATTCAGTCATGATAATATCAGCAAACTGAGGACTCCAGGCGCTCTACAGTGTAAAGCAGTGCAGCTGAGTAAAGCATCGATCATCCCTGATTGATTACCACTTTTATTACACATCGTTTCACACGCCCGTACATTCAAACGTTGAGATTCGCCGCGCGTGCGGGTCGCCGCCGGCGGTGTCACACCTGCCGACAGTTGCGTCGGAGAGCTTCGGATCTTTTCGGTGGCGTAATCTCCCGGCACATCTCTGTCAAAGCGCCCCCCCCACAGAGACAAAGAGGAGCCCCTCTCAGTCACCCTCGAAGGCCCCGTTGGTGGCTCCGTGGCACTCGCTCCTTCTCCGGCACTTGGACAGGATTCTGTGCAGCAGCCCCGGGGACCTGTGCCCCTGGGGCTGGGGGGCCAGGGACGGGAGAGCCGAGGGCCTCCGGGCCTGCGCCGGGTCCTCGTTCTCGCCGTCCCACCCCGCTCCTCCTCCTCCTCCTCCCCCCCTCCTCGGCGCCTGTCCGCTGGGGGACAAAGAGGAAATAACAAACACAGAGGCGCTGTTTATTCCTCGTGACCCAAATTCCACCGCGAGCTGACAAGACGGGCCGCACAGAGGACCCTGTGTGGCTGGTGTGTGTTTATGTGAGGAGAGATCAGGGGCAGGTTGTCAAAAAACACCCCCCCCCCCCCCACCTCACTGTCAGAGGTACAGCAAAAGACCTCAGTGTTCTGAGAGCATGTTGTAGAACTGTGATCGTGGTCTTCTGACTGCTTGTGTCAGTTACTGTGAACTACAAGGTCTGTTTTTGTCTTTGGCTGCAAAAGAAAATCAAAATTGAAGGGAGGGGCTTGATGGGTGCATGTGGGTGTGTGCTGGGGGGGGGGGTTTAATCAGTGTGCTTTGTTAACTAATAAGGGACAAGAGGGGGCCACCTGTTCAGGGGTCCTGGGCGGATGGCTTTTTGGGCATGGGGGGGGGGGTGGAACAGCTGCTGGGTGTGATGATGCAGTGTGTGTGTGTGTGTGTGTGTGTGTGTGTGTGTGTGTGTAGGGGGGGTTGTATTTGTCTCTCTCACGCTTACCTCCCGGTCCGGGGGCGTACACCTGAATCGCTTTCGCTGGCTGGGTTTCTCAGAGAAGAGCTCCTTCGGCGGGCTCTTGGTGGGAGGTTCACCTGGAAAGAGGGACTGCCATCATCATCATCAGCATCATCATCATCATTATTATTATTATTGTTGAGCATAATCAAAAACACAACAATACAAATTATCACCTTTGCTCACTGCTGCAAACCCAGTCATGTCATATTCAGGGTGCGCTGTGTAACATCTACATCTCCCAGAACACGTGATAATCTGATGGATTCACCCCCTGTTCATCATTAAACCATAATGAGTTAAATCTAGATGATAACTCGTTAGTGGTGCACAACTGTGGGTCAACCCCCCCCCCCGATAAAGGCCGCGCGATCTGCCCTCCCACGTCCCGCTGCAGCAGCAGCAGCTCTGGAAACGCCGCAGCGCTGAGCTCATGCAGGCCACCCCACCAACCTGGCTCAGCTCCATCACGCAGGAGGCGGGGAAATAGCCCCGCTGGCCGCCCTGCAGCCTCCCGAACCACCTCTCCTCCTCGTGTTTGGACAGCACCAGGATGACGTCACCCGCGTACAGTTCCAGCTCGTCGGGCCACTGGGGTTTGTAGCTGTGCACCACTGCCATCTACAGGACAGAAGAGCGGGATGAGAGGAGGGGGGGGGTGTTGCAGCTCTTCCATCCGCACTAAAATAGATTTCCAGTCTAAATTTAAGGAGCGCTTTGCAGCACCCCCTGGCTGTGCTGGCCAAAGCCACTGTTTTCTCTACAGTTCACAAGTCAGGCTGAGTGAATGGAGAGGATTAAGGCTCAGGGCTCAGAGATTAACGGCTGTGCGGTGAAATAGAATCTGTAAATCTAGTCTTCATTAAGTGTTCCTCCTAAATTTAGTCCGCAGGGCCCCGCGTTCAACTTGAGTCAGTCTTAAAACGCATAGAAACGAGGAAAACGAACACCGATCTGTGTTTGTCGGGTGTGAATTCTCGGGGTGAGCGGTCAACTTGCCATTTCGGCTTCTGCCCGGTATCGACATCTTCCTGAGAGAAGGGAGGGGAGAGGAGAAATGATTCAGCAAAAAGCGTTTTTTTTCCTCATTTATCACTGACACAGACGTGCAACGGTGGTTTTTTTACATTGTCCCCCCCGCGCACGCAAACGCGTCCTTCAGCCGTCCCCCTCGGGCAGAGCCGAGCGGAACGGAGGCGGACGGGCTCCGTCCCTCGCCGCATCCCCCCCCACCCGTAGCGCGAGCGACGACGACGCGGCTCCACTCACCTTGGGGGGCGAGGACGGTGGTGAAGACCTCGAAGTGCTCGGTGCTGTGCATGTAGACGCGCTGCATCTTGGCTGCCGCCGCCGCTGCTGCTGCCGCCGCGCGCGCACTCTCGCTGCCCTGCCTTTAAATAAACGCAGCTGGCTAATCCACTGCAGCACCGGCGGGAGCTGGACACGGGACAGCACGTCCTCCCTGACGTCCCAGAACAGAAGAGGTCCTAAAAAAAAAAGAAAAAAAAAGAAAGAAAAAAAACAAAACAGGGTTATTTTTTTTTTTTTAGTTTTTCAGAATAAAAGTCACCAGTAGCTGAACTATGACTAACATTTCCTGACAAATCGGGGGAATAAACGACAGCTCTCATGTCAAAGATCACGCTTGGCCCCCATTGTTCTCCGGCCATCTGGACGCAAGAAGTTTCCACCGTGGGCCAGAGTCCGTCGTTTGAGCCGGACAGCGCTTGATTGATTTTGTGTTATCGACTGTGGCCCAATTTTTTCCCCCCGGCGGGCTGGGTGAGCAGGGACAAAGGTGATCGGGTGACGGGTGGGCCGCTCAACAGATGGGTGAGAGGGGGTCAGTGGGAAGACACCCCCCCCCTCCTCCTTCCCCTCCTGTGATGCTTCTGCTTTTGCAGGGAGACAAGCGAGAGGGTCACCTGGGCTGGAGGGTTGGGGGGGGCGGGGTCATCGGGTCCATCTGAAGACACCAACGTCTAAGTAGAGGGACGAGAATCAGGGCGTTAGGCAGGGTGAGAGGAATTCTAGTAAACATGCTGAGTCAGGGGCTCAGCTGCTTCATCATCTCAAATAAACTGAAGTCTGGATATGAAACGCACCATTGATGCAACTTTAATGCCATTTCCTGCAGGTTCTTCAGGTCAGGCGCGCGCGGCCAAGTTTCTGTCACCAAAGCGGCGCCGAGGCGGAGCGAGGCCCGAGGTTTGAGGCGTTTTCGAACTTCTTTTAAAATGCCCGGGGTCTTTTCGGGGCTCCCCGACGCCGGGGGCCTTAGGGGGCCCCGCCCACAAGCAACAGATGAACGAGCGCCCGTGAAAGGAGCTCCGCTGTCTGACAAAAGTCGAGCTTTCTGCTCCGAGTGTCGACGTCGCGACCGATAAAACAAAGCACACACGGCGACGCAGGCGTAGAAATGTCATTTAATAAATCAGATCTTTAACAAACGTCCCGCCGAGGTTGGACGGTACAGACGGTTTTTCAGACGCCGGGGGTCAAAGGTCAGAGTTGTTAAAGGTCACACTGGTCTGCACCCGCCGATAACTGATCGCTTGTTGCTGCAAAGACACACAGGAAAAGTCCGTTTGTGCGACACTCCGGGTATCTGACATCGATAAAGACGTGCGAGCATCTCTCAGAATCGTCACCGCTGGGCTGCAAAAGGGTCACGTGACTCCGCCCCCCCCCTCAAGCCCAGCGTCCACACAAAGTCCTCGTGTCCAGTCTCTGTCCCCCTCCGTAGGCGGGTCAGCGTTTGCCGACCTTCCCTCTCCTCTTGCCTCCCTGTCCTTTCCCAGCCTTCCCTTTGCCCTTCCCCGGCTTGCCCTTGCCCCCCTTGCCCCCCCTCCCCCCCTTCTTCCCCGCCCCCTTGGCGCCGCGCTTGGCCGCCGCCTCCTCCCTGTCCTCCTCCCTCATCTGCTTGTTCACGGCCTTGGTGATGTCCAGCTTGGGCTTCTTGCTGTCCATGACCTTCAGGAGCTCCAGCTGCCTCCGCCTCTCGTCGGAGAAGTCGCCGATGAGCGGGGCGAACTTGCGCTTCTTGCCCGCGCCCTTCGCCGGCTTCTCTTTGGGGAGCCGGTCCTGGAAGCGGCCCGCCGACGCCGTGGAGGTCTTGGCCACGCTCACGGCCTGGGCCAGCTCGTTTTTGGACTGCTGGGCCTTGGGGGTCAGCCCCAGACCGGGGACCTTGACCTTCTGGGCCCTGGCGATGTTCTTGAGTCTGTTGTACTCGTTCCTGGCCACCCTCTCCTTCTTGGCCTTGGCGCGCTTGGCGAACTGGTCTTCGTCGGGGGCGGCGGTCTCGGGGACCTCGATCGCCCACTCCTTGGTGTCGTCCTTCGCCCTCTTGTAGCCCCAGCGCCTCCTCCACTCCTTGGCCGTCTCGTCCCACACCAGGTTGGTCTTCTTCTTCTTCTGGATGCCCTTCAGCTTGGCGAACTGCTCCCACTTGGTGGGCGGCCTCGGCTTCGGCGGCGGCTTCTCTCTGGGCAGCGGGGTGGCGGGCTCGGGCAGGGCGGCGACGATGGCGTCGTCGACCCTGGTGGTCGGCAGCTTCCAGATCTCGTTGATGAGCAGCTGCGTGTTGTCCCGAGCCAAGCCCCGCAGGAAGTCCTCCTTCGTCGCGCTCCTCACCTCGCGGCCGTCCACGCGGTTCCGATCGACGCCCAGCAGGTTGCCCACGTCGAATTCCAGCTCCAGGTCTTTGTGGACGGCGATGCTTTTGAGCTTTTCCGCCTCTTCTTCCGCCGCTTTGGCCAGCAGCTCCTCCACACTGCACGCCGCCATGTCGACGAGTGTTGACGGGAACCACGTGTGTCAGCAACGCGGACCGAGCACTTCCGGGTCAGAGTTTCCCGGGTGTCATTCCACGAGTCGCCACTAGATGGCAGCGTCTGCCTTTAAGTTTAAACCTTTAAAAAATATGCGTTTTATTTGTATTTATTCAATATTATCCACTTAATTTCGAGTAAATGTGCAAAAAAAAACATCTTTTAAAGTACACCAACAGCCTATTGAACGGTGCAGTCATGAGAAATAGTCACATCTGTGTACAGATGTGCAATACACACAGACACACACACCTGTTTAATTGTGAATGCTTAAACTTGTTAGTTATAACCTTTATGATTATTTTGGTTGGTTGATTCTCCTCACAAATGCTTTGTCTATTTGTTGTTTATTGTTGGCATTAACCAGGCAAGGGAAGGTGCATTACATAAAATCAATGGTGGGGGGTGAAAGAATATTCTATTTCTGCAGGTCACAAACTGCAAAGTTAACAGAAGGGGTGAAAAAAATGACACCAAGCAAAGAGAAAATAAAACAGTTAGAATGTGCGATAAGAGAAAGGCTCGACGGCATGACGAACACACATAATATACGATAAATGTGTAGTGCAGTGTGTGTGTGTGTGTGTGTGTGTGCGCGTGTGTGTGTGTGTGTGTGTGTGTGACAGCAGAGCTGACGTGACGGTGATGCATGAGCCCTGTCGCTGCAGCAAAGGGTGCGGGAATGATGATGGCGAGCAATTTGTCCAGTGCGAAAGAATAAATGAAGAAGAATGGCAGCGTCGCCTTCGATCACTGTAAGGAGTCCCTCCGGGGTGGTTGGAAACAGATCTATAATCTTACAATGACACCTGGAGGCTAAATTGTCCCCACCCAGCTGGAGCAGAGGCATGTGCTTTTAACACCATTAAGTGAACCACACCAGTAAGGCTTTCAATATTCCCACGACCCTGGTCCAGTCAAACCAGAGACTTACTGATACCTCCCGAAGCAGCGGATCAGACAACAGGGAAACCATCGAAATGTCATTGAAAGCTTTGAGAACGGTGGAGAAATGAAACGGGGTATTTTTTTCCACCTCTGAGCATCGTTCCGCTATTCCTGCATCGCACCGGAAGCTCGTCATAGACTTATCATTATCAATAACCTTCTCCCTGTAGACCCAGGTCTCTATAATAATTCGGCTTTTGCCCTTGTCTCCACTGATTTGTAAGTGATGGAGAGGGGAAGGGGGAGGAGGAGGGGGAGGAGGCGGAGGAGGGAGAGGGGTCCGTATTACAAATGACTGCTGGCTGAGCTGGATGCTCAAAGACGGCGGCGTTATTATTTTGGGCCCCGGTAATTACATTCATCGCCACACTTGCCATGTTAATGCTAACAGTGTGACAGGCCCAGAGATAAGGTCACAAGTGATGCCGTGTTTGGAGATGTGAGGAGGAGACGCGTAATTGGTGGCCCAAAGTCCCAGTCCTGATTTAGAAAATGCCTATAAGGTCCCTGCTGACGCGAATGTATATCGTCTAAAAAAAAAAAAAAAAAAATCACCTCATTTAGACACAGTTGATGATGCTGCTGCCGCCTCGATCGTCTCCACAAGCCCCACTTGTTTCTTCTTTAACTGAATTTTGCCAAATGGGATTATTATTGCACCCCCCTTTTGGATTTTTCTTTTTATGGAGGGAAGTTACATCACAGATAGAATTCTCTGCGAGCGGTGACGACGGAGCCGAGCCTCAGCGTCCCCCATAAACGCTGAAATGTGCTTAAAGGATGAGAGTTGGAAATAGTTCCCGCTCTAACGTGATATTGCTTTCATGTGAAAAGGTCTCTGTGTTTGTTATTTTTCAGCCGAAGTCCCTCAATCCTCCTCGTAAATCCTCTTTATAAAGTAAGTTTTCTCCGTCCCAGTTTGCGGGAGCAGCCGAATATTGTGCACCTGATGGGGCTTATGGTGTAACTAAAGAGGTTAGACAGTGAATGAAAAGGTAAGATTGGTACCGATTTAATACAGAGGCCTCAAAACGAGGAAATGACATCCATGTTATCCATATCAGCATCAAAATGGGCCATTTGGAACATGATTTACATGATTATAAATCAAAATTAGTACATATTATGCCCTGTAGATGTACACGTAAATCCCCCAAAAATGAAGCATATGTGTGTTGACATCCATCTAAGATTGATTTATTGCTTGTTTGCTTGCTTGTTTGCTTGCTTGCTTGATTGATTGATTGATTGATTGATTGATTGATTGATTTATTGAAACAGAAAAAAGAGCGTTCTTTTGAGCAAAAGGTTATAGTTAGGGTAAACAGAATACAATAATGGACTAAAGGTGCTCGTGCGATGGTGCCATAAATATGGTACCTATGGTGTTTCATGACTTTCATCCTAATCTGCCCTTCTTCAATTCTCAGAATTGATCGATATGGTTGTTTCGTTTGAGAGTTTGGAACTCAAACGCATATCAAAAGGTGCTTGACCGGGGATTTGCCTGAAAAGGGAGTCATTCATTCTGCTTGTTTTCCACTTAAATGATCGAGATTGCACCATAAAATGACTCCACGCAGCAGAAAGCGCAGCGTGCGACTCTCTTCGAGGCGACAACGGACGACCGCGCGGAAACGTCGCCCGCCTCCGAGCCCATACATGCAAACAAACAAACAAACAAGCAAACAAACAAACAAAAAAGGTCACGCGCGCCGGGGCCTGCGCGTTCTCCCGACTCTTTAAATCGGTACTGACTGGTGGTCGTAGTGATCCATGACTAATGGCCGAATAAAGGACGTCGTCGGGCCGCCTCCGAGGCGTCCCGAGGCGTCTGAACTTCTCCCCCCCCCCGCCTCCAAAAGTTAAAGTGTCGTCGACAAAGCGGAGGTGAGAGCAGGAGGATGGCGGAAATCGTGTATTTATAGGGGCGCCGCCTCGCACACACAAAAAAAAAAAAAATTCCTCGACCGCGCGCTCCGGAAAGGGGTCGAAGAAAGCGGATGATTGAGGAGGAGTTTCGACGCCCACCCGCGTCACGGAGGAGGAGGGGGGGGGGGGGTTAGAACTGTCCCCCCGAGGACACAGCGAGGATGGTATTTACCCCGGCTCTGGATCTATAGCCATTATGGTGGCAAATATCGGGGTGGGGGGGTGGTATCAGCTTCACGTGACGCGAGTCCCCAAAGGGGGGAATCGATAAGCACGTCGGACCTAAGCCGCTTTTCTGCAAATCAAAAGGTCCACATGAGCGCGCCGCCGGCTGACAGGCTTAGGCACTTCTGTTGATTACACTCCTAACTTCCTGTTTCCACCGCGAGAGGTAAATGAGGGTCCCCCGGCGAGCGCCGTCCAACTGGCTGACAGCTGAGGTCAGAGCTGGTATTGATCGGTGCTGGGGGGGGGGTGGACGGGAACGACGTTTGGCCCCCGAGCAGGGTCTCACAGGTGCGGGACCTGCTGCTGAAGCCCGGTTTCCCCCCTCTTTTTAAAGCGCTGACGGATGGCGGCCCGAGCTCAGGCGTGACACGTGGAACGTGGGCGGGGGGCGGGGGGGGCGAAGTGCCCGGCGGAAGGCCTGGCCGGGCTCCCGGAGCCAGCGTGAACCGGGAAGGTGAGTGGGTTGGTGGGGGGGGGACCTTGAGAGATCATTCCAACCTCAGACGGGGCTGGCTGCCTCCATGGCAACTTCCAGAGGTCATCCCTCAGTGGTGACATCATCATCGCCATCACCGTTAGCAGGCGTTGCCGGTCGGAATTTTTCTTCCTTCCCCGCCTGCTCCTGCGGCTTTCCCCGAGAAAGGGGGGGGGGTTGACCAAACGGCCGAAATGCGGCTCGCACCCGTCGCCTGCTCTCTCAGATCTTTGTCACGACCCGCCGTGTCTATTTGAGTCGAGGGGAGGAGGGGAGGAGGGAGGGGGGGGTGCGCGTTTGGTTCCAGGCCGGAACGCGCGCGGCTTTAATCCACAAGTGATGAGGAAGTGCCAACACCGATGAAGGTCAGGGTCTCACTCGGGGGACGCCGTCACTGAGACGATTCCTCGACCGTGTCACACCCGAGCGTCGCTGATGTATTAATAACGCCGCCCGCGTCCGCAGTGACACGTCGCCGGGAGCCGAGCGCGGTTCGTTCGGGACCAGAACCGCGGGCCGGAGGAGGTTCCCCCGCGGACCTCCCCATCGATTCGGAGGCTCGCAGCTAACAACGTGTGTTCTCCTCTGAGGCCGAACGCCGCCGCCTCCTCCCCTCGACCGCCCCTCTGGATCCCCTCCCACAAGCCCGTGCTGGAATCCCAAACCTTCCCCACCGGGTCCAACCTGTGCGCCCGTGTCCTTCAGCCCCTCGGGTAGAAGCTCCAGCGCAGCTTCAATAATGAGGGGGCTGAGCTCTGGGCCCCTACGTGAGGGGCATCCAGGGCCCCTATCGATCCGCTGTTAATTAGTCCGTAGGTGAACATTGGCACATAATTAGATTGATACTGTGTTTAATGAATGCAGGCAGCCCCTAATTTCTCTTGGGAGCTCTTTCCTGCAGACAGACCGTACAGTTTTTGGACAGTTGGAGGGAGACGGTTGATTCCGTGTGTCTTATATGCGTTTCTATTAAAGGGGACGGTGTGTGTGTGTGTGTGTGTGTGTGTGTGTGTGGGGGGGGCTCATAAAGAGCCAGTCGCCGCCTTTGACAAGCTTGTTTTCGCTGGTTCTTTTGTTGTAAAATGGGTGCTTTTAGACTCTAAGTGCTGCTCCACCTGAGGTCAAGCGATGCGACGGCAACTGACCGTGAGGGACAATATATAGAAAGTGTTCTTCTATATGTTCTCCGGCTCTTCGCTTCTGTCGCGGGAGCAATGGGAAAAGGTCAAAGTCCACGATAAGGTGAAAAGCTGGCCCGAGACCATTGAGGCGGAGGCCAGGGTCGGTGACCCGCTTGTTTTGAGAGCGTTCTCGCTTTGATCCCGACAATAAAAATCAGGCAAGAAACCGATATTCCAGCCAAGAGCCTTCGGAACAAGGCGGACCTGGAGGAGCGCCCCCCCCACTCCCCGCTCGGGCTCGTTTTTTTTCTCGCTCCTTCGGCCCCCATCGGCGATGGTTCTGGCTCAAAGCCGAGCGGCCAACGTTGTCAAAGCGGCGCCCGTTAGGGAAAAGGGCAAAAGGCCGCCTTCCCGCGGCGAACCTGCATGTTAAACACCGACGTGGAGGGAGGGGGGCGTCAGGGGCCCTTCTCCCGCTTCAAAGCCCACGTCCCACCATCAGTTCGCCCCCCAAAAAAAAAAAAAAAGTCGTCAGATCGATGGTGATTACATGTCGGTCACGCCTCCCGCAGCCCCGCGGCCTGACGTGATGCAGCAGCCGCTAATTGCGAGCAACACTCGCTCGGCCGTCGTGACCGGGGAGCGCGTCAGATGCCGAGCAGCGTTTGGGATCCCCCGGGGACGTTCCCAGCTATTAATAATATGGATCGCATACGTCTACGCGGGGGGACCCCTCGGGCGCCGATGCCTTCACTTTGATATGTAAATCCCGGCGCCCGCCTTCTCCCCTCCGCACGCCCTAAAGTTTCAGAAAGAAAGCCGGAGTTTCAGAAACATTTAGATGGCCTGGAATAATATTTGGCCTCAGAGTTCATCGTTTACCTTAGACTCGTCAAACACGTGTCGCTGCCTCTTCGGGTTTTCCGGCTCCCGTTCGGATCCAAAGCGATTTATTGGCGAATGTGAAAGAAAACTGCCTGAAAAAAGTTTTTTTTTTTTGTGTGTGTGTGTGTGTGCACGTGTGTGTGTGTGTGTGTTCCGGTACCAAAATGAAAAGTCATTCACGTGTTGATTGCCCATTAGCAGAATGTGTCAGCCTGAAAGGCGCATTTAAAATCACCGCCGCCGGCGTCAGACAAAGTGGAGGAGCACAAATGGACACTTTAGAGTGTTAAGTGCCTCAAATATGGCGGATAAATTGAGCAGGCACCTTTGTCACTCATTCTGGAAGGGGGGAGGGCGGGAAGGTTTTCGACCTTCAGAATAAGTCTGGCTTTCAGACACCACTTTTATCTAATACCTGTGCACAAAGAAGAATGAGAAATGGGCTTGTAAGAAGCCTAAAATCTGCAGCCCTGAGCAGAGAAAAGCTCTGAACATCAATGACCTTTTAATGCAAAGTGTCGCAGCTCTGCATGGAAAGCAGATTTGCGCCTTGCTCGTTCATCAAAGAGCGGATTTTTTTTTTCTTTTTCCTTTTTTCTTTTCTTAAACTATTCAATGAGCGCGGATTCAAACGGCGACGGAGTCTAAAGAAGACTCCGATCTGCTTTCAGAGTGTGACGCAGCTCCCCTCGGAGACGCTTCTGAGGTTGGCGTGGCGGGTTTGAAGGAATCGGTTCAGTTGTGACAGGTGTGTGTGTGTGTGTGTGTGCGTGTGTCTGTGTGTGGGGGGGGCAGTTAAAGGTTAAAGGCAGATCAAAGCGACAAAGGTCAGTCAGAAGGTCAAGAAGAAGGCAAAAAAAGTCCATATTTGTCAACCTAATGACGGAATACAACACACACATTCCCAATTTCACCCCTAACCCCCCCAACACACACACACACCTCAAAGTTGCAAATGATGCGCTCATTCTCGGGTTTATTTTGAGGTCTCATGAAGACTCGTGTGAGAAGCGCTGATTTCTGGATAATTTTAACTCCCTTTTCATGCGATGGCGGTGTCAGCGGAGAACAACAGCGAGTGACGGCTGGGGGGGGGGTCTTTAATCCCAGAGAAAACAGGAAGATTCTGTGTCACAGATGTAAAACACACAACCGGGGCCTTTTCTCTTCCAGTTTGTAATCCTTTTCATGCCATCTCGACTGTAGTTGCGTGCGTCGCCCCCGGCGATCTACAGTACAGCCAGCTTGTGGTTCCTGGGAGCGCACAACTCCTCCTGTTCGGAAGCCACTGCTGAACCAAGCTGTCGCCTGGGAGTCAGGGGGTGGATCACGCAACTGTGGTCTCCATCCCCAGGCTGGTGGTGTGTGTGTGTGTGTGTGTGTGTATGTGTGCGGGGGGGGGCACGTACGAGTCGGAACACGCGGATCGGAAAAACCTGTCATTTAATTACTGTTTACATAACTGTGGCTAATGCGGGCCGAGGCGCCGGCGGGGGGTCACGGGGGGGGGGGGGGGGGGGGGGGGACCCACCTGCATCGCCGGGCGCGGGCGTCGACGAATGCACGGCCCAGTGAGCCGGAAACATCGGGAGGAGCAACAACAACAACAACAACGAAAAAAAAAAAAAGAAAGAAAGAAAGAAAAAAAATTCAATTAGCAAACACAATCAAGTTACCATCAACCAACTTCTCCAACAAGTTCGGGGTTATTCGCCCGCACAGTTTGTAACAATACCAATCAAAGGTGACGCACAATTAAATATGCAAACGAAGGTACTCAAAAACAGTGATTTCACTTCCTGCCATTAAGTGAGGTATTAAATGAATCATAAATTAATTGCTAGAAACAGTGGATGCTGCTTAGCGTGCGCGAGTGTTATTTTTATTTTTTAACCACAACAGAGGCTGTGCCTATTAGTAAAGGTGGCTGGCAGCACTTAAAGGAAGACAAGGCAATTTCCTTGAGACTAGTGTATTTAATTGGGTCGTAATTAAGGCCTTGGACGCAGATTTGAGCGCAGCGGAAGACTACACCGTTTATAATCCATCGGAGGAGCCGCGAATCTGTCATGGCGAGAGATTTAGAGGCGTGCTTGGGAGGACGTGCGCCGCGTGGCAAAGGAACTGTCAGATGCTGGGGAGGCTCCTCTAAAGATGGAAAAGATGGTATATTGTGGCATCCGCGCAACAAAGAGGGGATTTGGAGGCTGTGTCAGGATGTTGTAAGCAGCTTAAGCAGCACACGGTGGTCAGTGCTAGAAAGGGAATCTACAGCTGAGGAACTTCATATCACCCGGGGACAAAAATAGGAGGAAAAAAAAAGGGGGGGCAGCAGAGGGGGGCCGCAAAGGTGGAAGAGTGTTAGGAAGAAATCAAACATGGACAAGAGGAGCTGTCGTGATAAACTGAGGGGGCAGGAAAAGGAAAGACGGATGACATCGCAGGTGATCTGGGGCGTGCTGGAGTAGCCCGGCGGTGCAGACGGTGGGAGGGTTGGGGAGGGTCGGGGGGGGTTCAGCATGTCTCGATGAAAGGTCAAAACACTTGGCAGCGCATCTGAAAATGAGAGCATGCAAACAGGAGCTCGCTTCTCACCTTTGAGCCGCCGAGACAGGGTCAACGACGGCAGTATAAGTTAAATTAACCGCGACGCTGAGGTCTGCGGGCGCCGTAAAGCAACCCTCCTGTCCTCGTTTCAACTTAAAAACCCCCCCGTGGGAATAATTCATTACGGGGCTTCGAAAAGCAGGAGAGCCATCACAGCTCAATTGTTAGCCCCCCTCCCACCTTCGACCGGGACATAAATTCACCAAAGGGAAAAAGGGGTCTAAATTCACAAGAACGGGGCCGAGGGGACCGAGCCGCCATCAAGTCCAGGTGTGAACGCGAAGGTCCTTCCTGGCTATTGTTGGGCGGGCCGCGGAGATTTGTGGACAGAGAGCGGACAGTGAAGGACGGAGCCCCTGCACCGTCCATCTTAACAAAGCGCGTCGCCCCCTCGATCACTTTGATGAATTAACAAGCCCGAGCGCCTGTCGTCTGACTGTACCTGCATGTGCCCCCCCTCCATCCTCCCCCCCGCCAGACAACGACTTCCGTCGGAGGAGCAGATTAATGCGCGCATCTCGGCTGATGGATTCATCGCATTAGTTTTATTCAGTCGGGCTGATTGATGATGAGCGGGGAGAGGCTTTTAAATTACGGACACTCGACGGAATTAATGGCGGAGAACAAAAAAAAAAAAGTCGGCCACAGTTTGCGGGGCTCCGCCGTTGACAAATGAAAGCACGTGTGGGTGAAGGCTGTCTGTGCCCTGCAGTGGATCTCTCCATAGTGCCCACCACCCAAAGCCTGTCTAAGGAGATCCATTTTTCCCCCCCTTCAGGGCTTAAAACGAGTTAAACTTTCTTGCTCTAGTCTTCCATTCGGGCCGCTCTGCAATCAGCGCCTGTTAGCTCCTGAACCGATGATCAGAGAGAAACACCTACACAGAGACGAAGAACCCCCCCTCCTTTTTTTCCCCCCCTTTTTGCAGCACACTGTATCAAACCCTCACTCGTCCTCTGATCCGTTGCAGTGAGCACAAGCTCCTGGATGTGCTAACGAGTCGGGTGTGCGCCTTCTTTCCTTCCTCCAGCCTGGACCCTCTGCTTTTTGTCTCCTCATTAAACCGCGGAGCACGTCGGGATCTCACACGCGAGCCTGAATCCGCTGCATCTTCACTGGCCTGCATCCCTGTCTAATGCGACGGAGGACATCAATTACGCGCGCCGCGGGGCAATTGCCCACTCCGGCCATCTGAAGGGTCAGGCAGATGCAGGAAGTGCCGCTCTTTGTACCCTATTTAAAGCCGGATGGCACTTTGTCTGAAATTAGCAGCTCTCAGCCAATCTGATGGATTAGATAAAGTGAGAATATCACACCTCCAATTCAGTTGAGGGATTTTTTTTTTTTGCTCCTTAATGAGTCTCTTCTGGGTTCAGTGCTAGCGCTTTAGCTGTTTTGTCTCATTAGCACCTCCCTGATTAATCTCCCAAAGCAGAAGGCATCTGCTTCTTTACAGTTTTTTTAACATTACATAAGGACAAACCTGTTAGATAAGAGCAGACATAACCATTTTAATCTGGCCGCTCGGCGCTTGGTCTGATGAACCAGCCCGCGACTGTAACCCAGATAGTCCTTGTTTAAACGCAGCCGAGCCGCCGAGTGTTATGGGACACGCCGCTGTGACATACATCCGGAGCGACAAAGCCCGTTCCAGCACGTCAGCCTTTACGAGACCGATTGTTGCGTGAATTTTTTTTCTTTTTTTTTTTTTTTTTTTTTTTAAGGTCAGGCCTGAAATAAAAACAGCCGCGTCGAGGGAATCGTCTCCGGCTGTCCTCTGTCACATTCCCCCGTTTGAACGCGGCTGATGTCTGTCAATCATTCCTCAACCCGCTTTGTTTTTGTCCCCGCGCTGTCAATCACGCCGAATCCACATTTTCCGCGGAGAGATCTGCAAAAGTATTCCGGCCTCGGCCATTAGAACCTGTGTTGCGGGCGGGATGTGAGCGTTTCTTTTGGGTGTGTTATAAAAGGGAGATGAAGTGGGTGATAGTTTGGGGGGGGAAATGGCTTTGCCCTAGATCTGTGTGAGATGGATTTTTTTGTGTGTGAAGCATACAAATCTACACAGACGAACACGTGACACTTCTTTCTACATAGAACGTCCGGGAAGTGACCCCTTCCCGCGAAGCCTTCTGTTCCTATTTTCAATCGTTTTTTTTTAACCCTAGAAGAAGATTTAAAGTTAAAAAAAAAAAAGCTGGTTATTTCAAAGACAATGGGGATTTTTAAACCCATGTTGCCATTCTCCTCTTTGTCGACGATGTCTAATTCTTCCTAACCTTTTAAAAGATTCGGGAATAAAGTCGGCCCATGTTAGAAATGTACCGTTACGCGCCGACTGACCTTTGAGAGAGACTATAGCAGCTTGGAAAATTGCTTTTTATAGGAACTGAAAAATATAAGCTGCTTGTCCTGTTTTTAAAGATTTATAAGGAATTTTACAGCAATTTCACACAGATGAGGCAGCTGAATCAGAAGTGTGACAGAAAACAAACTGTATTTCCACATTGTCGTGGGATTTCCTCTATGAAAACATCGGACTTCTCCTCGAATTGAACACGTTTGCAACATTATGCATGGGTTTAGGACCTGGCCGAGAGTAAATATTGCCCTTTGCAGATATTAAATTCCTTCCATGACCCGCGTGACGAACGGCTCCCAGACTATGTGAACAAGCATTAGTCAAGCTTCCAGTTTAACACCTTCGGAGCTACATATGTTAGATTCAAATTGACAGAACGACCCTTGAGGTTTTCCCTGCATTAGAGGAGGCTTTACTTCACATGTTCTCATGCGGGCTGCGTCCATACACGCACATACTGTATATGCTGAGTGTGCGACCCGCAGGGCCCGAAAGGTCATCTTAATTTTGCTCGAAAAGCGCGGAAAGATTCACAAAGCACCGAAGGATCAGAGGGGCGATCAGCAGCCTTCACTCCGCATGATTAATGAAGCTCTTCCGCCGGAGCTTCACACGAGCATCCGCCAAGGACTCCGTGCACGATCCCCGCGGTTTCCCCGTAAAATAAGACATGACATTTCTGTTAAAGTTGTTTTTCCTCAAGACGAAAGGTCAGACCGTGTGTTTTACCCAAACCGAGGTCCTCCAACGGGATATACGACCGGGCTATAAACCAGTAGAACACCTGAGGCGCGGCGTCAAGGTCAGGTGCGGCACCCCGGGTTTTCGAGTTTCTGGAAATCAGTGCCGATTGTTCCCCCTCGCAGGGAATCGGAAAGGCAAATACAACCCAATAAAAATGTCAGCGTTCATCCCTGATCATCTCTCATTTCGCATTCCACACCTGCGCAAAGGGGGTCAGACGGCAGCTAATGAGAGGCAGCGGCCCAGGAATCACTCCGAGCCCATCTTCGCCTAATCTAATCAAACGGTCTGCGAGACGGGCTCTAATTGTGGAAGCGGAGGGACAATGCTCGGAGCCCGGATTGTTTCCGGGGCTGCTGTCACTGGAGAGGATTCCCGAACGAGGTGACATGACCACGAGCAAGAGCAGTCGCATTCTCACTGGTGGTGTTTTCTATTTGTGTCAGCCAACATGTGTTTCTCATGATGGGAGCTGACACCTCCCCGAGGGCGGCAATTATCATCGGGGGGGCACGAGCGACGAGATGCTACGCGCTGGCTGCAAATTGCGCTCTAAATTCACTCAAACGGTCCCCGCGTAAATATGTGGACGTTGGAGCCGCGATGACGTGCGTTTCGAGGAGAGCGCTTATTTCAGGGCTCGGGATGTGTCATATACCATCTATATCTGAATCTGAAGCTTATTGACTGCCAGCAATCCATTTACGACTTAGCCCGGGGATAAATTGGAGAGGTGTCGCCGGCTTATGACTGATTGTTTGATAAATGGAGTTCATGATAGAGTGGGAATCTGTCTACTTTGTCTCAATTCTTGTAAGCATACGTGACCCCACAGGGTGAACAGGATGTCCTATTTCATCATATTGCGCTAATGTCGTAGTCGATGTGAAGAGCGAATGAGTGAGACCTCCAGTTTTTTAAATACTATCAAACCACTTAGCATTCTAACGGCTCGCCTGGTATTGGATTAGGCTCTCCATATTGAAAGCGAGGCATCTCGAAAGGGGCCTGCTCCGGTGGAGGCGAGCCGTCGGAGGAGCCCGGTGGTCGAGCCGGTGACGTACGTTCCAGCGGCGGCAGCAGCAGCAATGAATCACGGCGCGCGTGTCTGAGCTGTTTGCAGATTCACTAAGTACGACGACGGGTCAACTTTGGAACGGCTTTGGAATCGTTAGTGTGTCGCAGTCTGCAGGAACACAGCCCACGCTGCGGATCTGCATCAAAACGTGCAGATGTCTGATACACTCCCACTGCTTTGAGACTTTGAAATACTAACTTGTTTTTTTTAGAAAAAAAACAAAAAAAGAAAAAAAAACAAAAAAAAAAGACCCTTTCCGTCTTGCAGGGCTCATTTGAAATATAAGGCAAACTACCACAGCTCCAAACTTGTGCTGACTCAATGTAACTTTTTGAGCAATTAGTTCATTCCGGTGAAAATGCCAGCAGGTGGGGGGGTGGGTTGGGGGGGCCTATAGGGGGCTCCTCTGTGGTAGACGCTCGTGCACGCGCGCGCACGCTCCCATATGACTCATCTCGTCCAAACTAAAGCACTTTGGCAGAGGCGTCCATTCACGTTACACCCTCGCCAGAACGCGCAGGCTCAAGCTCAACTTGAGCGCGGCTGGCTATATAAGTCCATTCAGCATCTTCTCTTTAAGTAACTAAAGACCTGTTCCGTCAGGGAAAGTGAAGGAGGGCGGCATCTCGCCAGCTACCTGGAAACGCACACGGCTGTATTGGACCTCCTCTAAAGGCTGAAGGTACGAAAAGCTCGTTTTCTACATCTTCTAAATGCAACATTCTGGCTTGCTATACTTTTAAACATATCAATGGCATTTAGATGGTTTTAAAAATAATTGGTTCATTTTTAAATACCCCATATTCCATCACAGCGATGCCTTTTACGCGCCTAAATTCGTCATTACGCACGGAATTTCACAGGAAAACTCTGATGGGAAATAATAACAAACCTTCTATTCCTAATGATTATTTTCTCTACAGATTCCTGCTGATATCCTGAGATGAAGCTCAATTTATTCGGCACCACCGTGATTCTGCTTGTTGCCTTTTTACCCCGCTACGAATGTCGGGCTATTGAGAGCCCCGGTGGTGCCCTGCGCCTCCCAGCTCCACAGATCCAAAACTCCCAGCAACAGCAGCAGGAGCAGCAGCATCAGCAGTCGGGTCCCATCCTGGAGCGTCTCGGGGAGGAGTATTTCATCCGACTGGGAAACGGGGACTCTAACTCTTTCCCGTCGTCCTCCCTGTACCCGGGCGGATCACCTGCCATCTACAACAGAGCGCTGCAACAACTCCAGCTGGCGAGGCGCCTCTTGCAAGGCAAAGTTGGGAACATCAGGGCGCTTATAAGCGGCTTCGGAGACCGCGGGGAAGAGTCGATGGAGAGGGGAAGGAGGTCCGAGGATCCGCCGATATCTCTGGACCTGACCTTCCACCTGCTCCGGGAGATGATGGAGATGTCCAAGGCGGAACAGCTGGCTCAACAAGCGCAGAACAACAGAAGAATGATGGAGCTCTTCGGAAAATGATGCGCTCTCCCCAAAGATAACCCACCCCACCCCACTCCACCCCCCCCATCCAGTCCACTTTCTTTTCTTCCTTTTGCTTTTTTAAAAAACAAATACGAAAAACATCAGCACTAAAACATGCTCTGTACGATATAGTGCCGCTTTATCACTTTTATTTCTAGCTTTAACCTCAAACCATGGAGCGTAACCGGGCTTGACTTAAAATGATCCGATTGTATCCTGTCATTTTAACGTTAACTCTGTAGAATATCAACACTCTTCATGATTGAGAGTTATGTCGGTTGAGACGTGCAATACTGCAAACTGGCAATTGGTTTCAGACTATGAATCATTGTATTTATGATATTTATGTTTATTAATAAACTTATGTGCAACCAGTATTTTCTGTTGTGCAAGAGAATATATATATATATCTATATTTTTAAATAAAAATCTAAAGCAATGCTTACACTTCTCTGTGGATATCCTTACATACGGCTAATAATAATTAAAAAAATCAGTAAAATAAAAACACTTTTGGATACTAATTAAATGGACGATCTTTCTCCATATTTAGAAATGTCCAAAGGTGTAGTCTACATGTTGTAGGGATCGGCAGGAAAAAAAAAGCTGTTGGAGAAGCTACTTCACGCTGAGTCTTGCCCACACGAATATTGACTGACACAGGAAGGTTCTTTTTTTTTTTATATATATAAAAATCATAGACTGTGGCATTGCTTTGGAGCCAAGTCGTGGGTTTACGCCGTGCCTCCTCTCCACATCAAATGGAGATACAGGTAAAGGAAAAATAAAATAAATATATATAACAAAAAAGACAAGATGCTGGAGCTCCTGTGTGCAGGTGAAACCACCCTCCCTTCTAAACACCAGCGAGAGGCAACGCGGCTGAAAGACGCACCGCTGATGGTTAACGAGAGTGAAACAGTGCGTGCGCGCATGTGCTTGAGCCCGCTGCGTTGATCCTTGACCTGCTGTGTCAGGGTAACAGGGTAAAGCGAACAAAAGCTGGAGGTGTGACTCATCCTGCTCCATGTGGCCCACTTAGCAACTTAGAGCTTAGAAATACAAAAATAATGAGATTGCGAGGGGGGGGGGGTGAAAGTGAAAAGTGAAAGTGAGGCCATGCGTGAGAATAAAATATGCACAGTGTGTTTGCGCATGCAATTCTTGTGTGACTGAAGGCTGGCAGTGGTGGAATCTTTCAGCCTCACGACCTCAAGGTCATCATTACAAGCAATATATATGTTTTCCCAAACTTCAGTCAGTTCCAACCGTTGAAATTACAAAGGTTGGTGAAATATGATCCTTCTTGTATTGTTACAGTTTAAGCTGTGTTACTGCCCCCTACAGGACGTCCTTGTCACCTATTATTAGTCAAAATATTATATTTGAAGAGGTGCCATGAGGGAAGGCTCTGGAATAGAGCTGTGTGTGTGAGCAGCGGTGCTGAAGGTGCCTAAATGAATTCCCTCAGGTGTCGTAAGTATTGAGAAAAACAAACATAGAACTCTGCATCAAGACAGCATCTGCCCGAGTAACGAGAAAATGAATCGAGTTCCACTAACATTTGTTGGTTGGGTTCACTTTTAATGACACGTGAGATATAATGCGAGAAAAACATGACTGTTGCTTCGTTTCATCCAAAACACGCTAACACACCCATGTTACACAACAAAGTACACATCACTTTATCATATAAGATCTGGACAGAGCCCAGCTTGTTTTTAACCCGGTGTCCATGACTGCAAAACTCCCTCTCATACAGTGATATCTGGCAAAAGGGCACAGCATCCACCCCTCCCTCTCTTCATTCACGTCACGCTGTGAATCTATTGATTTTTGCTCCAAAAGTTGGGAATTTTAAAGTGTCTATTTTGGCCTCTCCGCCTGTCGGCCGCCGAAGGAATTGCACGCTCGGGATGCTTCCTAAATTCCTGATTCCTGATTCCTGATTCTGTCCAAAATGAGTTTCTGCGGTGTCACACAAAAAGGCACGTATAATCTAAACCCCTACACACAAAGGCATCTTGGTCAGAAGGAAGTACGGCTTTGAGGACGACGGCCCTCGTAGTCTCTAAAAATAACGCCTCGCAGTGAGTCAGCTCCATTAAAAATGTATAAAACTGCATTCTGGAAATAAAAAACTTAGCGAGTCTCTCTGTAATTCAAGATGTCAAAAAATATAGTAAAATATATTTTAAAAAAATCAAAATGCACTAAATTGCCCCGACAACCTGTCTCCCTAATTTGGGAGGGGAAGAAACTCAACGGACCTGAAATAAAGTAGAGGCATGAAATTCTCTTGCAACGTGGCGTCAGCGTCGTAGTCGACGGCTAGCTGGAGGTGGCGCTCACGACGGCCGGGGGGTTGGCCTGCTGGGGCTCCGGGGGCTGGAGGGAAGCGGGGGGGGCGGCACTGCCTTCCGAAGCCGTCTGGGCCACGCCAGCGTCATCCTCGGCTTCTCCTTCCTCCTCGTCCTCGTCCTCCTCGTCCTCCTCTGCGAGGCGGGAAAGTCAAAGTGAGGTGCGGAGAAACACACACGCACACACAGACACGCACACACGCGCACACACACCTTGAATGAAGTCAATGCTCCGCAGGGCCTGGCCGACTTTCTTGAACCGGACGTGGAAATGATCCATGTTCTCATATCCGCGCTCGACTTTGTCCAAGTGTGCCGTGCTGGAGGCGTCTGCGATCCTGAGGGCAGAAATCGGAATCAGCGCCCAGCGCGACGTGGCTTTATTTCAGGATGCCGCCGTTAAAGACAGTGATTTTCGACTGGTCGCGCAATTACTTTCGACAGAGAGCAGCTGTGGCCTCGCTGCGATGGGCGGGCGAGTTTAGGCAAGCGCGCGGATTCGGTAAAACGTTCGCAAGAGGAGCAGGAAACGCAAACCGATTTCATTCGCCCGCGGAGGACAGGTACTCACTTTTTGAGCAGGGGCTTCGTGTTCTGAAGGAGACAAAAGACACATGAAACCTTTGGTTTTCAATTGGAAGTCAACGCTCTGCTGCCAGTGTCGGCGCTCGGGCCGCTCGCCGCTCTGCCCCCCGCTTGCGACTGGAGCTTACCTGCTCCGTCGGCATCTGTCTGGAGTTAAACTGCGGGAAAGTTCTAATGTTCAGTCAGTCGTGTTTGAAGAGGGTGCAGAGAGGCCGATCCATTTAATTAAAAAGCTATTTAAACAAGGTGAGGCATCAAAAAGACACTTTTAGACAAGCTACATCCTCATCCCTGCTTGTTTTTAGGAAGACTTTCTTATTTTAGTATGGAAAACATCATAGAGATAGGGGAAACATTCTTGAACAGCCCTGATAAAGTATAAATGAAGTCTGACCTGTAAGAATAAAGCCATTTCCGGCTCCTCCATGGTCTGGATCCCCATCTCCACCACCTTGCAACTATGCTCCAGGTGGTCTCCGTACTTCCTGGTCAGGCGACGGATATAGTTCAGCTTCTCTTCCTGTTCGTCCGTCACTTTCTGGCTCATCTCCCTCTTCTTCTCCTCCAGCATGGAGTACAGCTGGTCGAACTTCTCACACACCATGGTCTTCTGCCTGCGCCCGTTCTCCTTCGGGGCCCACGGGCGACGGACGGGGCACAACAAAAGGAGTCGAAGATCTCAATACCAGCGGTGTGTGTGTGTGTGTGTGTGTGTGTGTGTGTGTGTGCGCGCTCGGAGGTCAGCACAGGTCAGAGCTGTGCTGCGCGTGTGGGCGTGAGGAGCGAGACACTGACCTCGATGGCGCGACAGGTTTCCTCCAGCTGACTAATGATGCCCTGCATCCTGTCATTGTTGCCGACCATCATCGCGATGCCGTCGCTCAGCTCCATCTGCGGGCGGAGGCGTTTCGAGCGCGTTAAAACCGCGAGGCGCTCGGGCCCGAGCCAGAGCGTCCCGGCTTCACCTTCTTGGTCTGGTAGATGCTGGTGATGGGCGACACCTCGCAGTCCTTGTGCGCCCCGAATATCTTGCACATGGAGCACGTGGGCACGCCGTGGGTGACGCAGTAAATGTTGATCTTCTCGTCTTCGTGGACGTCGCACATGGGCATCTCCTCCTTCCTCTCTTCCACCGGTTTGCTGCTGTTGAGATTTAAGACGCAGGAGACAACCGTGGGCTGAGTCTGGTTGGTAATGTCACAAAGATCCATTACCATGCACATTCACTGCTCATCCATGATCGTTTTATCTACTCCTCAACCCTTAGATCTATTTTTTTCTACCAAAATAATGAAAAGAAAACCCCTCATGTTGGTGTTGAAATGAGTGTATAAAGAGAGTTGATCTTATGTCACGTAAACCCCCCCGGCCGTCGAGCCAACAGCTCGTATTAGGCAGATCATCCACAGACGGGTGACTAAAACGAAAGTCCTCCATCATCCAGCGTGACTCACCGCCCCCCCGCGCGCAACCGTCAGCCGGAAGGACCGAAGGTCCCCGACGGCCCGCTCACCTGCTCGACTCCTGCTTGAACATGTCGATGATGTTCTCCACCAGCAGGTTCCTCTGCAGGCCGTAGACGCCGTGCCTGTCCAGAACCACCTCGTGCCTGCAGGACGGGCATCTGAAGCGGCCGCCAGACGTCAGCGAGCCGGCCCTCGTCGGTAGGTACGGGTTCGAGGCCTGTAACGTTCGAAAGGCATGCTGCTAGACAAGATATACAGCCTGTGATACACCTCAGAAAATGTATTTATTTGATGAGGGATTACCAACAAATGTTTGAAATTATGACGCAGAAGTATTTTGTTGAAGACTCTGCCTTAAAAGTAACTGTTATATACCACTAACTTATACATAGGTGGGCTGATATCTAACAGCTTGACTATAACAGTGTTCTTGACGATCATGCTGCTGCTTTAAATAAATTTGCTGCTTACCTGGAAAATGTCATTAGCACATTTTCTGCATAGGTTGTGCTGGCAGGGCAAGATAACAACAGGCTTTGTAAACATCTCGAGGCATATGGGGCAAATCAGCTGTTTCTCCAAGTTGTCCATGTTATTCATTTTTTCAAGAAGTATTCCAGGAGGAAGCGGAGCGACCACAGCAGCAAGTTAAGAAACGACTTAAGACGACTAATGGGAAGATGGTCGGATCCCGGGGAAAGGCCCGCTGCTCTCTCGTCCTGGTGGGTGCAGTAAGCTTCTCTCCTGCTGGTGTCACTTCTGTTTTTAGCAGCCAGTCTGCTGTCACGTCAAAGGTTGCCATTTTTGCCTTGACCATATTTGAAACTGAGCAGGGCTCCACAGAACAGCTGCCTTCCAGCCGCCCCGTGGCTCCCAACACTGCTGTCAGAGGTGGCTGCATGCCTCTGCAGTGCATTGTGTCTCCTACAGTGTTCTTCGAAAACAGTTTCATGCCCGCGCAAAACAATCTAACACATACTTTTTTTTAAGTAACAATTGTGATGATAAAAGAGAGCTTCACAGTCTAATAGATGAATGCACTACCACTTTGTTATACTAACTAGTTTCAAAGGCTGCATGCAAATATAAGTACGTTTTATTATTATATATACATATACACATACGATCTTCCTGGAAAATATGTATTAGAACCTCACACAAAGCCTGCTTTGTTATAAAAGGGAAAACAGTCAGTGGAGAAAGCGGGTATCGATCTCCGAACCCAACTCCGCTTACGTCACCGGAGGAAGAGATATTAGCAAATATACATACTCTCATACCTATATTTCACATCCTAATGAGTTCTGCAGGTGCTGATAACTGGCAAGTAACTATTAACCAAGTAAACAGGTCAAAAATCGCGCAAACTTTACATGGAATATATATAATGCCTATTTTCCGTCGTGGCGTCCACCTCCCTTCGATAGCTCAGTTGGTAGAGCGGAGGACTGTAGCGTTTACATGGGCATCCTTAGGTCGCTGGTTCGAATCCGGCTCGAAGGAGAGAAATGTTTTCTGTTTTTTTCTTTCTGGCGTTACACCAGTAGTCGTGTGAAATGCAAATATGAGTTGAGAAACACACTACCAACCTACGCATGCACGAACAAATATAACAACCTTTTACAGTAGTAGTTGTTAATAGTTTATCTTTACACTCAAGATTCTGTATATTCTCAGTAAAAATGTAAAAACCTGCACGTGTGATCTTTATTTGGAGTACTTTTACTGTGAATTCAAAGAGAAATTATGTTGAAATAGGGAAATTCAGCAATGACTTTTGATGCTCACAATCAAACAATTACAAATAGGCTACATTATACAAATACAGGTTACAAATTCTAACTACACTTTCATGTTTAGCATGCAGTCATGAAGATGATAAGAAAATGAAATCAAACAGGTCGGCTTCCTCAAGGAGTTTTATATAACATCCTCTCCGGTACAATGACATAACAGGCCTGGCTGCAGCCGATGGTCATGGGAAACTGAGCTGAGCATTCAAGCGCTTCTCTGCATGTGAAGATCAACACTGTTCCTTCCTTCATACCTGATTACTGTTCAGCTTGGTGTGATGTGGACTCAGCGTGAATGGGGAGCAGCAATATTGGTGTTTCAGTAGAAATGCATACATCAGCTTATATTTGTGAGGAGCTGGGGACTGGTGTTGTAGGGCTTAACTTACAAACAGCCCTCGGTTTTTAAAGCCTGGTTCATATTTTCTGTACATTCACTCACTAAGAGCAACACATCTGGTTGTGAACGCTGATTCTTCATCACGCTGTGGCTCTTCTAAAGCTTGCCTGTAGCACTGGTGCTATCTAGTGGTAGACAAGGGCCAAACTATGCCTTCTCCATGCTTCACTGCATATTATATACACAATAATTGTCACCAAATATATTTCAGAAATGCATACTTATGCATGTATTATGTGAATAACGGGATTGGGGCCAATTAAACAACATTCCAGACTTACTTTATATTCAACCAACTATCCAGAATAGAAGTTATTGCAGAGAGGTTTATTGAGCTATGGAACTTTAATAAAAATGTATTGTGTATTGATTAATCCAACATGTATTTGTTACACAGAAAACCAGAATTTTAACGATCTAATAAATCCTACATTAAAGACGATAAGAAAAAGCCTAATTCAAAGATTCACCATAGTCCATCCTTATGAGTATCTCATATTATATCAAATAAAGAAAATACCAATATTATTTTTTAAATCGACCTGAGTATGAATTTAATTTTAAACGTGTCTGTAATGACTCTTGGTAGACACAAGATGACGCTACAGACACGCAAACGTGGGCGCCTGTGATTAAACTATTACGTAAGGCTGTGCACAATTATTGCGTTCTACAGCGTTAAGAAACAACAACAACAACAACAACAAAACAAACCAATAATGATTTCCTTTTCCATTCGGTTGGCAATCGCAAGGTAAGATATCGAGTGGCAAAACACTTTCAGTCGCTGCGCAACTATATTGAGTTAAAGAAGAGGAATAAGAATCAAGGATGCGTCAAGACTGCGCCCCTGCAGCGTGCGCAATGACGCAATTGATAGTGACCCCCCCCCCCCTTATTGTCAGGGGGTTACAGGTAAATCAATTATGGACACCGTGGCAGACTCTCGTTTACCCCCGGAGAGAAGTTAACAAGAAAATCAGGCCCAGTGGCGCAGCGGGGGGGGTCTGCAAACCCAGACTCAGCAGGTACGCGGGTCACCTGACGCACACGGATGCACGAACAAAAAAAAAAAAAGCGTGAGGAGGAAAGTAATTAACAGACCCAGCTGACAAATTGGATCCCCGGGTGTATAATTAAGGCAGGGAATGTAAAATATGTGCGTGGGGGGTGAGCTGCGCGCACGGCGGAGCGTCGACGCGGTCGTCAGGCAGGACTGGAACGATAATCCGAGTGAGAGTGGCGCTCCTGGAGGATCCGAGCGCGCAGAAGCACACACGTGGAGCACCCCCGACAGGTGGAACCTCGTGTGGAGGTTTCGGGTGTGCCACCGTCTTTCTGCCCTATTTTTTTTTTTAACCATTTCCATTTTGTTGTTGTGCTTTGCAATGTTGCCTGTAAAGGGGGTTGACTGTGTGTGTGTATGTGTGTGTGTGTGTGTGAGAGGGAGGGAGAGGGGGGGGTCAGTCTAATGGAAATGGGGAGGGCTGGGGGGTGGATTAGGCCTCATCTGGTTTAGGGCCTTGCTGTTGCCATGGTACCCCCATAATATATATATATATATATATATATATATATATAACTAAATAAAATAATAATTTAAAAAAATGGAGTTCTCCAGCAAATGTCGTGTGTGTTATTATTTGGGGCTTGCACGTCACGCGGCTGCAGCTCCGGCGTCACCGTCGCGCAAGCTGCAGCCAGGCGTGTCGGAGACGTGCAGCGGAGCCTCCGACCCCGGCGGACGTCTCCGGCGCCTCCGCCGCGGCTGCTGCGCCTCGCCGCGTCTCACATCTCCGACTCCCGGCGCGTCTCGGCTCCCGAGTAGTATGAGTCATGAGAGGAAGGTAATCACAGGCAATGATGTGGACCGCCGCAGGGCAAGCCCCGTTGTGGTGGAATACCCTTGAGAAAGTCCACGCCGTCTGCAAACGACTGCTCACACACACACACACACACACACACGCATGCACACACTCTCTCTAGGTTCTGGGAATCGCCCCTGGCCGCTCAGCCAATCAAAAGGGCCCTCACAAACAGCGCCGGCGCTCTGGGCCAATCAGCGTCGCGCTTACAAGCCGCGCCGCCGCGCCATTGGCTACGGCGGGAGCGGGGCGTGGCCTTCTTCCCCCCACTCGCTTCAACAGCACCATCTCTGGCAGGTGGTGTGCGCTTTAAAACCGCACGGTAGGCCCACGTCTAGTCCCCTAGCCGGGTAGTTTTAGGGAAACAAACGCAGTTTAGCGCCTCCTTTTCGCCCCCTTTTGTTTTCTCGAGGGTGCTAGTTCAGCTGGGAGCGCCGCTTTGGCTTCCCTCGGCCCCCCCTCCGCCCACCCCTCCAGGTCCCCACCGGAGTCGCGGTGAATGAGATGGACGTCGGGGTTTCCCTCTCCGGGCCAGACACTTTGTGCTTCATCGGTGAATTAGACAACGGCCCCTCCACCATGCAGCCTTCGGGAAAGGACGGACAAGCCCCGAGAGACGACCACTTTTCGCCGCCTGCGTGAATCCGAGCGTGGAGGACCCCCACCACCACCACCACCGCCACCACCCCCGCCGCCGCCGCCGCCGCGGCCGGAGAGGGTGCTCTCTTTCCGGATCTGCCTCATCGCATCCACCGGTGGCGCCGTCGCGGACAAGCGGGGTGATAAAACGGAAAGAAAACCCCCAGGAGAGAGAGGGAGGGAGAGAGAGAATGGTCCGTGGATGACATTCCCCCCCATCCTCGACGTGCCTTTTTGTTTTCAATTCGGGATATGTGATCCGTGGAGGAGGAAGAAGAAGAAGAAAAAAAACAAACAAAAAAAAACAACACCACCACCAAAAATCAACCGATCTTCTTTCTTTCTTTCTTTCTTCTTTTTTACATTTAAAAAAAAACCATTTTTTCCCCCCTTCTGCCCCCGAAAATGAGGAAGCGTTTTCAGAGGGAGCCCGAGAACGGAGACCAGGTCTGGACGTCTGCGGGCCCGGATTCGAGAGCGCTCGGAAGGGAAGGAGCAGCCAGCGCTGCAGAAGCATGGTTTATTTGATTTCTCCGTGCCCCCCCCCGCCTCACCGACGCCACCGCCACCTTTTCCAGAATGCCTGCAAATGAGGTGAAACAGCGGGGGTAGACGAGAGCCCGCATCGATGAAGGCCTTTTGCAAAAGTTACGAGTGGCTCATCATGGACAGAAATACTTGAGCAGATCGTTTGTGACAATATTGAGCTTTTTTTTTTAATTTATTTTGACATCACTTCTTTTTTTTTTTTTGTTGCGTGTTTCATTTGTAAAAAACAAACAAACAAACCCATACTTTGATCCGGATCCAGCCCTGACTGTTCAATGGAAGTATGTTATCAGCTGCCGGTTTTGCCTCTCGACAGGCCGGTTCCCAAGCACGTCCTCAGCCGGAGGGGGGCCATTAGTTTCAGCTCCAGCTCGTCCCTCTTCGGGGCTCCAGATCCCAGGCAGCTGTCTCAGGTAAAACCGCCAAAAAAAAAAAGAAATCCCACTTTCGACCCCCCCCACACACACACACACACCCCTTTTCCCCTCCTCAAATGAAACTGGAGATCTCTGGGGCCTTTAACACAAATACATACAATCCACAGGAATCTTGCAGGTGGTTGTTAGTCACCCAGGCCTGCACACACACACACTTGCACACACACACACATACACTATACACACACCATTGCTTACACTACAGCGTTTTAGTCCTACCCCCAAAGATGTGCATGCATTTTAAATATTTGCCGTGCTGTGTTTTTATTGTCTCCGAAAGGCCACATCAGCCATGTTGGTGCGCAGGCTCTCACGGTTGTCTTATCTTCTACACACCTTAAGCACACCAAAACCGTCTCCCACAACCGCTTTGCATATGCTGCCTGCAGATAAAGAGCCCTCTCGCCTCGCAGCTCGTGTCAACACGAAGGCCCAAGTGTATCGCTTTGCTCGCCCAAACCCGGCGCGTTTGCCAGGAGGACCTGCTGGTGGGGGGGGGTATGTGTGTGTGTGTGTGTGTGTGGGGGGGGGGACGTTGACATCTGATTGCATGTCGGCGGGAGAGACGGAAAACGCCGGAGTTGGCAGATACGCTTGGCGCGGAGCCGCGGACAACTGGTCGTTGCATTGTCCGCCGGGGGGCCTTTTGTGCGGCGTGCTCGCTCAGCCAACGGCGACACGTGACACCCCCCCCACCCCGGAGCGGAGGAAAGTTGCACGTTCAGTCATGAGTCAATGAACTCTTTCCTCACAGCGCCGTTAATTGGGGGAGGGTGGAGAGTGTGTGTGTGTGTGTGTGGGGGGGGGTGTAATCCTTCACCTCTTTTGCCCTCCTCCCCTCCCCTTTTTAGGTCACCTACAGACCCCCCCCACTGCACTCCTGTTAGGACCTGGTTTCTGTCCTTTTCTCTGAGCCCTCCATTAGTGCTTTGTATGAGACGGTGATCCACATAGGCACCCATCTGTGTCCACTTTGATGCCGCCACGCCATCCCGGCGAACTCCGCGTATAAAAGCCGAGTCTGTGCATTCAGTTTTGCTCTCCCCCCTCCCGCCCCCCCCCCACCGACCGCCCCTTCTCATTGGATAATAGAGCTGTTGATGGTTGCGTCACTTGCAAATGCATCATTTTCCAAACACCTCTTCATATTCCCGTCGTTCCCCTTTATTCAGTGTTACGCCACACCATCCGCACTAACCGCGGCACTACGGGTGAGGTGTCTCAACCCCCCCCACCCCGAAGCCCCGGCCAGGCCGGTGCTGTCGGGGAATATTCGCGTTTGAGTCGTGCTACGCGTACCCGACCGGCGTCGTTCGGCGGTCGGGCAGCACTTGGCAACCGCGCATTGTACTGAATCGTGCTTATTTTCTTTACTGTTCCCAGCAGTGGGCGAGTGCGGGCACGCTCGGCGTGTCCTGCCAGGTCTTTGACGTCAGCGTCGTCTAAAGGTGCCCTTTGTACGCAAAACAGGCCCCCGAGATCGGGAGGCCGCGAGCACGCAGCCCGCCAGCTCCCGCGAGCGTTTATCGGCAAAACAAGACAAAGGGACAAGAAGTCCGCTGAGAAGTGGGCTTGGTGGGTGCTGTGTTTGTTTTTGTTTTGCTACGAACAGAGATGGGGGGGGGGGGGGTCCAGGAGAACACCCATCTAGCGTGACGTGGGCACGTTTACAGCCTCCGCTTGACGGCTCGGGTGCTCCAGAGTTCATTCCCCGGCGACAGGTGCGAGGTGCGGCGCCGACGCGCCCAGGCCCGGTCCAACGTATCCCCTCGCCGCACAGCAACCCCCCCCACCCCCGCCACGCTCATATTGTGTTTCGGGCTCTATTTACCAACTACAAGGTCGCGTTTGTGCTCGGCGGTTGCCGCACGCGTGTGTGTGTGTGTGTGTGTGTGTGTGTGTTTGTGCGTGTGTGTGTGTGTGTTTTTTTTTTTGTGCGCGCGGTTCGGCGGGCCCGTTGTTTGCGTACGCCGCTGCTTGGCTACTATTGCAGAGGGAGGCAGCGAGGCATGTGCCTGGGCTCTGTGGGCAGTGGTTTGGACCCCGGCCAGCCTCACAGATGGCTGGAGTCTCAATCTCTCTTTCTTTGCTTGGCTATCTTGTTCACCCCCCCCCATCCACCCCAGCTCACCCTTTGCAGATGAAGACATTTCCTCTTGTAACCAGAGGAGAGCGAAGAATATGTCACTGTGCTGGAGGAATGCATAAAACGGGTGTAACTATGCCGCTGAAGAGGTGTCGAAGACGTAGACGGCCCCGCTTCTGCATCACAGCGCTCTATTCTTTTCTCACGGATCGCGTGCAAATTCCCGGAACCGACGCGGAACATGTTTTGAAACAGTTTTTGCACGGTGAAGTGCGCTTGTTCCCCCTCTGACGGCGAAGACCCGTGACTCCCATTTGAACCACAGGGCGCACGTTGTGCGCCGTCGCACGAGGCGGCCGCCTCCGGGCCTCGGGCGTCGAGGGCGGGAAAGAAAAGAAAAAGAAGAAAACCGCATTTCCTTTGTGACTGACGAGGGGGTAGCTTTCACAATAGGGAAGAGATCGGCAGATCAATAAACAGATGGCTCGTATTGATCAGCCCCAGCGATCACATGACGCACGGTGATAAAGGGACGCAAACGCCTCGCTGGCGGTTCAGTCCTTCCGTATCGGAGACGGCGATAGCATCAAGTGTATGTTGGCCGCTGACCCGAGATCAGATATTCAGGGACAGGAGATGATGATGGACATGTGCGTAAGGAGGGGAGGAGATAGGGCGGCCGTTTCATCCACATTATGGATGTTTCTGCGCGGGGCACGATAAGAGAATACAACTCTGCTGCTTCTGAGGGACCTACTTTGTTGATTTTAAAAGGCGCGATAAGGCTCCCTCTCTCTCACTCTCTCCCTCTTGCACATTGCAATGGCTTTGACGTAGTTTCAGGATGTGGTAAGAATGCTGGAGGAGCTGCTGAGACCGTGGTGTTTCATAACCTTTCACTAAAACGACTTTTTAACCCCCTCCCTGCCGCTGAACGGCACCCAAAAGCTTTCGAGCAAATAAATAAACCCTGAGCCACGTCTTTATTTAAACACACCTTCTGTCTCTCCGTAAAAGGGGGGGCTCTCGTCACATGACCCTTCCGGTTTTGGCCCGCGGCGTCCAGCGCGTTCGGCGGGGGAAGTGCGATTCCACGTGTCAACAGTAACCAAGACATTGTCGGGCTGCACATTGCCCGTGTTTACTGTACCCTCATAGCCGCGGCGGAGACTGTAAACCTGTCCTCCGCAGGTTTCCATAAATATTGTGCGCGGGCGCGCTTGGGTGACCTCGGGTGGGATCCCGAGGTCACGTTTTCCCTCCCGGGGCAGTTAAACGCTCCAAAGGGAGCGCTAATCTGTTGGAGATAGGCAACTGGAACCTGGGTGAGGGGGGTAAAGAGGGGGGGTCATGTTTCCAATTGAATTAAAGGCATACGCACTCTTCAGGCTTGAATCATCCTTGTTAGATTTCTGTTCCACACACACACACGCACACACACACACACACACGTAGCAGCTCAGTCCAAAGCTGCGTTTATGGCCTCACACTCAGTTACTGGAATGCAGCGTCCCACACAGCAGAGAGCTGCAGAGAGGCCGTAACTCAGATGAAAGCTGCGGCTCAGGAAAACGCGGAGCTCCACCATCCTAATCTGTGCGTGTGCGTGGCTTCTCCAACCCCCCCGCAACGTGGTTGTGTGTGAGAACGCCGCCGAGCGCCCGGATGGTCAAATGCCATTCAGATGATGTCAAGCCGCGATATCGGCCCCATCACAATGCCACAGTGACGAAGGGAGCGCGGCTGATAAGGCCGTTTGGAATTTGGATTGTGGGGGCTTGGCTTGTGTTTTGATTTCACACACACATCTGTTTGCTTTAGCAGACAAGCAGTGTGACAATAAGGCGGTGGCTAACGGCAGCCGCGGCGGTTGCGCAATATACCTGTCATCGGCGGAAAGTCACTGGAGTTCAGGTTTCTAAAGCCTCGTGACGTCGCCGGCGTGCGGTTAACTGCGGCCGTTGCGGAATGGCAAATGTTGGACCTCGCCCAGTGAAACGTTTTGACATCACGTGACCCCCCCCGCCCACTCCGACACCGCGAACCGACCCCAGGCGGCGAGATAAGAAACAGGGCTGCGTGTGAAACCTATCGGACGAGCTCGCACGGAACGGCCCCGAGCACAAAGGGCTAAGTGTTGCGCTGGCGGGAAAGTCCAATCGAAATTGAATTAGACGCGCTCCCTCCACTAACCGGCCACAGTTTCAGGTGATCATTTCCAGGCATCCATAGCAGCTGCTGTTCTTTTATCCCTGCCAAAAATAAGAACCGCGCTTCGGCTGAGGGGCCAATAAAACTCAAAGCAGATGTAAATGGGGTTTTATTGGGGTTGAAAGAACCTGGTATTGATATTTAAGCACAACACGGGCTGAATCCGTGATTATCACCCTCCGGTGGCGGAATGCGATAAAGTGACGTTGTTAAAGCCTCCAGCCCAACGGCCTTTGGTGCTTTGAACTCCCCGCTACCAAGCGAACTGGACAATCCTGTTCTTTCTCTGGAAGGACACCTTGTCCAGGAGAGTCCCAACGACTTGCAAATCAGGCTCCGTTTTTAATGCGGTGTGCTTTGACTCGGACCATGCACTAAACCTAAACGCCTCCAGACAACATCTGTGTGAAATTCTGCCCATTTTAAATTCATTTCTTCTTTTGGTGGTAGCGTATTGCAGATTTTATCCCCTAGGGAGACAAAAAAAGCCCAAACTGGAAGTACAGTAACCTAAAGTGACCTTCAACTAGAGTTAAATTACTTCTGGATTATATTTCTATCATTCTAAATCATCAGTTTTATGGTAAACAAAGAAGGACAAAGTACATTGTTATCTTTACTGAATTACTTGCATGTCTGTGACATTAAATCATGTCGTTTGATGTCCTTTACTGCAGCTTCTGATTATCCCTTCATACAACCGTGTGTGTGTTTGTGTATGTGTGTGTACGTGTGTGTGTGTCTGTGTGAGAGAGAGAAAGATGGTCAGACTCCTTCAAGGGTAAAACGTGACTTTGTGACATTGAAAAAGTGTTTTCCCTGCCACCTTCTCACCAGCTCCCACTGGAGCACGTGGCAGTGTTGACTGGAGTGCCAACTGGAGTGCCAACTGTATGCGTGTGTGTGCACACGTGCATGCAAATGCACGCTGTGGCTGGAAGGTTTGTTTGGGTATGCGTCCACACTTCTGTTCAATCTTCCATTCCCGGCTCTCGGGCCATACAGTTCCCACGCATGTTACAACAGATATCACCCCCCCCCCCATTTTGCTCCACACACACACACACTCTCACACACACTCTCTCTCCCTGCTGCTAGATGGAAGATCTATAATATTCACACTAGCCGCTGGTGCTGTGTGTAAACACAGAGGCCTGTTGACACTAAAATACAGCTTTGCAGATTACCCTCCCTGAGCCGAGCTGTTTGCTGGCCGGTAAAATATTAGCCGCTGTCATCATCGGGATGATGATGTCGCGCAGTTGCGTCTGTCACAATAATCCCGGGCGGTATGAAATCACCAGCGCGTTGACGCGAACGGTCCGCAGCTACGGCGGTCATCGCGCTATTAACGCGCAACAACTGTCACGAACTACAGGACAAAGAAGCGTTTTTTTTTTTTTGTTCTTGTTGGTAGAGGAGAGACGATGTGTTCCAAACTCTGGTACAACCGATGCTTGTTACTTGTGGCAACTTCCTGAGGGAACATGACTCATCTCCATAGCAACCCAACAGCACCGCCACAAAGAACTTACACGGTCGGTTTAAAAAAAGCTGGCGTTCGCCGAAGTATTCCCCGACAGTTAAGAGGTTAAAGTGAAGCTGGCGCTGAAGGAGAGAGAAGCGGCTTTCAAATTCGCCCGGATAACCGTGGGGGGGCGGTGGGGGGTTTCAATCTCGTGTTTGGGGGAGCGAGCTGATAACTCCTCGACGTGATCTTCGGGCCGCGTCAGCCGTGTTGTGGCCACCGTCCTGGGAGCAAACCCAAACTTCCTCCGAGCTCCTTTTCTCACGACGACAACGAACAACAACAACGACGGCGGCGGCGGAGCTTGGGCCTCAACTTTTGTTGTGCATATTTGGGATGTTTTATGAAATCGGGTTCATTAGGCGCGCTCGAAAACGTTTCGCCGCGCCTGTTAACGGCCGATTACTGACGCTCGTTTGAGCGCCTGAAATTGTGTTTGTTTTTTGTTTTTTTTTGACGACCCAGGCCTCTGCAGCCCGACTGCCCGACTCTCGCCGAAAAAGTGGCGCGTTTGGGGGCGAGCGCGCGTGATTAATATTTACAGGAGAGTGTGTGTGTGTGTGTGTGTGTGTGTGTGTGCATGCGTGCATGCGGGGGCAACACGTGCGTTTCTCACATGACTGATAAGAGTCCGGTGTAAGTGTCATATCAGGCTGGACGATATGGAGCTGGAACATGTTTATCAGTGTTTACTGTTCACACACAAACACACACATCACACTCACACATACACGCGCACACACACAGATGTGCTGCTATATTTGTGAGGCCCTTTACGCTTGCCTCCGTTTATTTTTCCAGTCATCTGTCCACTGTAACCCAATCCCTCAGCCCAACCTCAACATATTTATGTCTGACTCCCAACTGCGGGCTGAGGAAAAACAAACACACACCTTTAGAATATTGCACGGCGTGTGTGAATTAGAGCTGGTTCACTGATGATGTTTCCTCTGCTTCCGTTAGAGACGGGGAGCCATCTCCTATGACAGCTCTGACCAGACAGCGCTGTACATTCGCATGCTAGGTAAGTATTTCCCCACTCACACACACACACACACACAGACACACACACACAGACACAGACGTGCATGCTTTCCTGATTGGGACATCTCTTAAGTTCGTTTCTTAATACGGGGGGGGGTTTAAAAATGCAACGAGAAACAATGCACGGTGAGATTACGGCGAGATGCGGGTGCATTAGTGCGTCCGCTCAATCCCTGCTCCTGCTGTAATCTCTCAATCAGAATAGATTGAGGCTGGGGCGCCCTTTGATCAGCTCCATGTGAGCAAATGGACCGGGGCGGGGGGGTCCGCCCGCGCCGCACGATCCTGCGTCCACGTCGTGTTTCGCCCAGTCGTTGCCCTCGGCGACCCTAATAGGATAAGCAGTTTAGAAAATGGCTGAGAGGATGAGGGAGGGAGGGAGGGAGGGAGGGGGGCTACATCAGCTTTCCAATCAATAAGGTTATTGGGGATAATGGCGAGATTAGATCCACTCGCTGACCGCGTCCTCTGAATCTGAAACAGCTGAAATCAGGCGGAATCTAAACCGTTGCCCACGAGCAGACCGCCGTCACGTGCATCCCGTCATACCCACATCTGAGTTGGCTGAAGGGGCCTTAGCTCTTTAATGCCCCCCCCCATGGCTCAGAATGACAGAGGCCGCGTTTTTTTTTTTTGTTTGTTTGTTTTTTACATCCGCGTCTCCGTCTGAAGGGATGCGCTGTAATGCAGACGGCAGGATTATAGGGTCCAGCCCGCCGCGGTAATGCCGATACGCAGAAGGACTCGGGGAGCTTTCGCCGCATCGGTTATAATGACATGACCTACATTCATCTCTTGGGTTGGGGGGGGGGCCCGGCCCGGCCCCCGTGACTTAAGACCCACAGTAATCATTCTGGCATGCATGCACATGTCGGGTCGCAGCGCACGTATCTGCAGACACGGGCCTGGTGTAGGAGTGTTAAAGGCTGCCCCCCCCCCCCACGTTATCCAATACTTTGCCTTGAATTGTAATTCTTAGATTCTGATATGTTGATAGGGGCTTGTATGGTGTTCCAACAGCTGTTCGCAAGTAAGTAACATACTGGTTGGGGGAGGGGGGGGGGGGGGTTCACATCTGTGTGACTGCTGTGTAATGCACCACCTTCACGTCTACTCTGCCCCGCCACCGGGAGCCCACGCTGCCTGTAGACCGCCGCCTGGAACGCCACCCGGGCGTTCCGCTGCACCTAGCGCCGTAGCTCCGCCCTGTCCCCCTCACCACGCCGGACTCTCTCCGTCCCCCTAAAAACGGCCTTAGACCAACCGCAGGCGACTAATCTAGCGCAGAGCGTTCTGGCATGGCGTTGCATGCTTCAGTGTTTTGATTGGATTGTCTTTCCTTTTAATTTTTATTTCTTCCTTTGATGTGGGTTTATAGGACCGTCGGGCCGGTCTGTCAGTCATTGACAGAGTCTTTTATTTGCCAAAGTGATGGACGACCGCAACATTAGAAGGAACTTAGCTGCTGTTAAAACAACCAAATAATCTAGCAAATATACACAGTGGTGCCTTTAGGTGCCAAAACAATCTAACTGTAGAAATGGAGTCAAAGGTGTCACTTTTGACATTTTAAGAGACATTAATGAACAGAATATTCTTTATTTTGAAGGGCCGCACAGGTCAGTATGCTACCTCAGCCATTACTGTTTCATAAAGAGTCTTTCTGTGTGTGTGTGTGTGTGTGTGTGTGTGTGTTTAGCTTCAGAAATTGAGATTTAAACAAGGAAGACGTTTCCTAAACTTGATAAGCTCCCTCTGATGAGTCGGTATTTAAGTTGCACCAAGAAACAAACAGCTTATTGAGGGTCTAACAGCTGGTAGTTGCTGTAACTATAAGAGTACAGGACCCAGTCGGGCCTCTAATAGTTTTGGAGATGACGGTAAATCCTAAACAGTCGACACAGAATGACTGTAATAATGTCTGACAGTCTTGGGAAATTTACACCTAAAGCCCGCAGTCGGGGCGTTTATGGAAGAAAGTCCCCACCAAATGAAGAAATGGTATCCGGCCCAGGAAATTCTTTTAACGCACCGTGAATCTTGAGGAAATAAGTGCTAATTTCTTCCAGGAGATGTGAGAGTGAGAAGTCAGGTGGGATTTGAACCGGAACGAAGGGGCTCCCACCAGTACCTGTGCATCGACTTCCGAACACTCCACGGTGAGTTTGAGACATTTGCGTGCTTCCTCGCCCGTGATAAAGATCAAGGTGTGTCCGCTGTTCGTCTTCCGAGACGGTGTCTTATAATTAAAGCTTTACGAGCGGGTGTGTTAGAAATGAACCACTCCTGCACCCGTGAAGGCCTTCAATAAAAGCTATGAAGTTATAAAATTGTTGGTGTTTAATGCATCTTATGATGCAGATTGCAGCCATGAGTGCGTCAAACAGGGCTTGTGTGTGTGTGTGTGTGTGTGTGTGTGTGGAGGGGGAGGGGTTAGAGAGAGGCCACTGACAAAGTACGTCCTGCTGCATGATCCCAGATGAAAGGCTCGAGAGTGGGCGGCTGTGTCAGCGCCCACCGTGTGTGTGTGTGTGTGTGTGTGTGTGTGTGTGTGTGCGCACGCCATGGGGGGGGCGTGTGTGCGCGCGCGCGTGTGTGTGTGCGTGTGAGTGTGCGCGCGTTCGAATAAAGCTGAAAGAGTCGTCGCACTTTTCGTGATGCCGTGTCCCCTCGTGCCTCCGCGCAGCGCGGCTCGGATGCGGGTCCTCCGAGGACAACTCGGCTCCGGAAAGACGGGTCCACAGGCTGCTCAGCTTCCAGAGGTACCTGCACTCATCGCGCCTGCTGAGAGGACTCCCCCAGCAGATCCCCCTCCACATCCTGGATGAAGACTACACTGGACAGGCCCGAGTACGCCCCCCGCCCCATCAGCTTCCTAACAGAACTTTGTCGAGGCTCCCCGCCGCTCACTCTCACGTTCCCTGTCTTGCAGTGCATGCTGGAAAAAGTCGGGAACTGGAATTTTGACATTTTCCTCTTCGATAAGTTGACAAACGGTGAGTGAGAGGTTGAATGACCTCAGTCAAGAACAGAAATGACGTTGCTGGACTTCAACGGGTCGAACAGCGCCACCTATCGGCCGCGAGGCGGCACCGCAGATGCTCTCACTGGATCTGGTTTCCATTATCAAAAAACATGAATCGACACAAACGAACGGATGAATCACGTCATCTGCAGTTACAGCGTAAAGCTCTTTATTCTGAAGCAGGATACTGACCCTCCTGTGATTGGTTCTTCTCAGGAAACAGCCTGATCACCCTCACCTTTCACCTGCTGAACCAGTATGGCCTGGTGGAGCTCTTCCAGTTGGACATGGTCAAACTCTGGAGGTTCCTGGTCATGGTCCAGGAGGACTACCACAGCGACAACCCCTACCACAATGCTGTCCACGCTGCAGACGTCACACAGGCCATGTACTGCTTCTTGCAGGAACCCATGGTACAACACCGAAACAGGAAGCCACTGATGTAGTTCTGAAAATAAAAGCATCGGTTGACCCTGGTGTTTCCCTGCAGCTGTCAAAGTCTCTGACCTCCTGTGACATTCTGCTGGGATTGTTGGCAGCCGTCACTCACGATCTGGACCATCCAGGGGTCAACCAGCCTTTCCTCATCAAGACCAACCACTATCTTGCTACCCTCTACAGGGTAAACCTCCCAAACGGATCAGAAGCGTGAACGTGCCCCCGCTGAACGTCTAACAAGTCTTTTTCCACGTGCAGAATACCTCAGTTTTGGAAAACCACCACTGGAAGTCTGCAGTCGGTTTGCTCCGGGAGACAGGGCTGTTCTCGCATCTGCCCACTGAGGACAGGTGGGTCTTACACACACACACACACACACACACACACGAGAAGAGAAACACACTACAGCGGAATCGTTTTGTCTTTCCCTTCAGCCGGAACATGGAGGCGGATCTGGGTTCGTTGATCCTGGCCACAGACATCAGCAGGCAGAACGACTACCTGTCCAGGTTCCGGACGCACCTGGACCAGGAGGACCTGTCCTTGAGCAACGCCAGCCACCGTCATTTTGTGCTGCAGGTCTGAACCGTGTCCCTCGTTTTACCCGGCGGACGCGTGACCGTGCTGACCCGGCTCTGTTGTGCCTCAGATGGCCCTGAAGTGTGCGGACATCTGTAACCCCTGCAGACCCTGGGAGCTGAGCAAACAGTGGAGCGAGAAAGTGACCGAGGAGTTCTTCCAACAAGGTTTTTTTATGCTTTTTTATCATTTTTTTGTTGTTTTCTGATGTTCAAAATGTCCTCGTTTTGGGAATATCGACCTCTAGTGTGCTCGACCCCCAAAAACAGATTTTAGGCTCCCTAGCTCAGTGGTCCCCAACCCGAAACCCCCGGGCCGCGGACCTGTACCGGTCCGTGGATCAATTGGTACCAGGCCGCCGACAAATGATTTATTACTTCCGTTGTATTTATTATCTGAGTCTGAACAATCTTTTATTTTGAAAAATGACCGGATTCTCTTGGTTACATCTCGGTCACTTGAGCGCCAAAAATGATCAAAATGAGTAAAAAACAGGCTTGGAAAGTTTCTTTTTAGATTTGCAATATAAACAATCTATGTGTACCCCCCCCCATCTGCAGTAAAATTGTCCAGCATTGCCCGAACCACTGCCCTAACAGACCACAGGATTAACAACAAAGTGATGTCTCATCCCGCTGCTCTCTGGGTCTGTCAGTGGATTCTCTCACTCCTGATTGGTCGAGAGCGTAGGCGCTTCCGTGGGATGAGAATCCGAGAAGCCAATTCAACCCGCTAGATTGACTATCCGTTATTTGCCGTCGGACCGCGGCAGGCGCGCGGATCATGTCGCAGCTGAGGGGAGCAGCTGACGCGTTCCTCTGATTTCAGGTGATATCGAGAAGAAGCACAAACTTGAAGTCAGCCCTCTCTGCGACAGAGAGTCCAACACAGTCGGCAACATTCAAATAGGTCAGTACTTCCGCTCAATCCCGATTCGTTCCGTCAGTCCGTGGGCGATCCCGACGCCTCGTCTCCGTCCCCCCCCACAGGCTTCATGACGTACGTGGCGGAGCCGCTGTTCGTGGAGTGGGCCCGTTTTTCCGACACGCGCCTGTCCCAGACCATGCTGGGCCACATGGGGCTGAACAAGGCCAGCTGGGGCGGCCTGCAGCAGGAACAAAGCTCCGCCGGCGAGGAGGCGGAGCCCGGCGGTGGCGGCGACGGCTGCCCGGCGGCGGCGAAGGCGGGGGGAAACGGCTCCAAAGAAATACCTCAGGGAAGCAGAGGATCTTGACTGTCATGGCGGACCCTCTCACCTCAGCCTCCCGACGCCGGCCGCAGAGCCTCACCACACACACCGGTGGTCAGGTGGGGCACGTGACCCCCCCCCATGCCCCTCCCCCCCACGCCCCTCCCCCTGCCTCAGCTGATGCTAACACTTACACGTTCTGTTGCTTTTGCCTCCCATCTTGATAAACCACTGATTTTATTTAATTTATTTAATTTTAATTTCCTCTTTTTGGCATAGAGCAATACATAGATACCTCATTTGGCTACTGCTGTATTTTCTTTTATTTGCTTTATTTATTTGTCCACTGTAGTTTCGTTGGCATTACTGACTGAACGCACCACTATTTGTCGGTGGATCTTAAGGGGAAAGCAGTATAAAAAGTGAACTTTTTTTTTTTTTTTTTTTTTTGTTTCCTGGTATTTTTGAAGTGCCATTTGGGGAAAGATCCGAACTGAAAAATGAGACTAGCGGAGTATTCGGACCCTCGCAGGACTCCTCCTGAGCGGCGCAGTTTCGCATTCGTATTGACGAATCTTCCGAAACGAAAACGAAAAAAAGAAAAAAAATGTGACAAGCCCAGTCATTTTGCTGCCTCTTTGAAGACTGTTTACGCATCTCCCTGTTTTATTTCCCGTTCTGTGATTTGTTCTTTTTTTTTTTTTTTTCTGAAAACGAAGCGAATCACGTCGGCTCCACGTTTTGCCTTCGAAGCACAGATGTGAAAGAACCACTCGTCTGAACTGTCATCCCACTGTTGAAGCCATGAGCAGAACCTTATCCAGACGCACCAGATGCCATAAGTAACCCCCCCCCCCCTCCAAACACACACACACACACACACACACACACACACACACACACACACACACACACACCCTCCACCCACTTCGACGGTTTCGTTTCTGTGACGACCCTGAGGAGGATTTGGGAAAAGGGAGGGAGGTTGTGGGGGGGGATATTCTCGCTTTCCAGAGGTCGCTCTATCGCTGCACACGCGTTTTGTTTTTTTTTAACCCGGAATTCCACGCAAACTCGACTCGCTCAGGGTTTTTGGAGGCCTCTTGTGGAGGGAGAGAGACGGAGGGGGGGTGTGCAGGCGAGGCTGGGATCTACTGAAGGAGCCTCCCTCTCTGCAGAATGTCTCTCAGCCACATGCAACCTTAAGGACTGCTCGACCGATGCCTTATAACTATGCATAAACTATGCTAAGTGACCAAACCAGCTCCCGTTCCCATCAAGTGCGTGGCGTGCTCGTCTCTGAATGCACTGTCCGATCCCTTTGCCTTTCTGTTGTGAGGAACAACTCCCGCTCTCCTTGTTTTTTTTGGGTTTCCTCCTCCCTCGGTGTGGAAAACGAAGCGGAGTGACTTTGAACATTCCATTTCTGTTCGGTTCGTCTCCTTCGACTCTGTACGGTGGCACAAATGTGTGTTTTTGGAATTTTGAACGACAAACAGGTGCTTTTCTTACTTTAGCTGATTTGTAATTTGCTGTAAGTGCTGTAAGACTGTTGGATTAAAAAAAAAAAAAAAAGTTAAAAAAAATGTTTACAATTCGTCGCGACAGCCATTCTTTTGGAGAGACTTAAGTGTCGAGCCAGATTTTGTAAAGGCTTTGCTGTATTGACTTTTGATACATGCCTGTTGCAGTTACACTTTGAATAATAAAACATATTGTTGACAAATGCTTACGTTTGCTGGGAACGTGTGTGAAAGAGCTGACTCAAAGCGAACCGAGCAGATCGGGAGCTTTTATTGAGAAATCACTTTAAAAAAAAACAAACCAGAAAAGTACGTACACGTAGATGACCCGACGGCCGTGTCCGACCTTACGAAGCAGCAGAGTGAAACCGTGCGCTCTGAACAAAATACCGGTTTGATGATTGAGACGTGAACAGGCAGAGATAAAGATGAGATTACTGGCATTTGTACCTTTTCAAAATACTGATAACAGCCGATGGCTGCGATTAAAAACTGTCAAGATCCTTAGTGAACCTCAAAAGAGGTGACGAGGGAGGGGCGGAGAACTGCTGCCCTTCGATAATCTCTCCCAGATCAAGTACGCACAGTATCTTCCTCACCATTTCAACATAAAAGGAAATGAAAGTAATTTGGCAGTGACAGGCAAAAGTTATAAATAATGTCAATGAAACAAATAAAATTACATATATACACACATTTATTTTAGAGAAAACTGTATTTAATGCTCAAATATAAAAGCTTCTGGTCTTTAATTATATGTCCTTAAAACCTTTTATTAGCAATAAATTAGGCCTACATGTCAAACAAACTCAGCATTCACAGGTGAGAAAGTGCTCACTTCCTTCTGTGGAAAGCTTATCCGATCTTTAAAAAAATGGGAACAACCAGCATGTTTAACAAAGAGACAATAGTCGACACTTGTAGTGTTAAAACGTTTTCACGCCTCCGAGCTGTGGCGAACAGAATTAAAAGACATTCACCGAGAAAAAACACCAAACGTGGGGGGACAAGGAGCAGTATTATAACTTATAAAAGTGCAAGAAGATGATTGAGGGATCATCCGACGCTAAGGATCTACCGAGTGGTTCCTCCCACTGGAGCAGATGGTAACTGAAGCTCTGGTTCACATCAACTTCCTTCTTCCAGTTTGTTTCAACATGTGCTGTCCGAACTGAAACGGACGAGAGACGTGAGTTCATAACCCCCCCGAACTTCAGGGAGGAAAAAAAAAAAAAAAAAAAGAACGGTCAGAGGAAATTAATCTTACCGCGGGAGTTTCTGTTTGAGGTTTCCTGTCTCGGGTGGGAAGTTTGAAATCCTCCCCCTCTTCTCGCTCGCTGTCGTGGCGATAGCGGTGGGCAAACTTGCGCTTCAAGGCCTCGGCGATGAGGGTGGCGGCGTCCGCAGGCTCGCTGGGCTTCGCTTTAATCTCACCTTCGGCGGGGTGGCTGCGAAGAGCGCAGTTGCGAGAGTTTGGGTCGTGTCAGTGAGCCGACTTCCGCGGCGTGACGTGTGAAAAACCTCACCTCTTGACTGACCGCAGCTTGACCTTGCTCATGTCTTTTAACACGTCGAGCATGTTTGGGATTTCTGCCGGCTTGGAATCCAACGATGACGGGCCCTCGCCCCTCATGGCCTTGCGCTCTTTTATCAGGTCAATGGCAGAAAATGTCCTCTGGAGGCCTGGGGCAGGGGGTGGGGGAGGAGGGGGTGGCGGGGGCGGCGGCGGCGGGGGAGGCAGGGAGCCAGAAGGCGGAGGGGGTGGTGGAGGTGCTCCTGGGGCAGCAGCTGGAGCAAGACAAAGGAACGAGAACGAGTTAATCCGTCTATGTTCACCTTTGCTGCCACCTAGAGGATAACGCGCGCTACTACAGGGGGAACCTAAGACCAACAGAGGAACAATAAAATTACTGTTAGAATACTCAGAATATATATATTTTTTGTCTTTCCTCAGTACAGATCACCCAAAAACACATGGGAGGCTCTGAAGGTCAAGAGGGAGATTTTTTTTTTTTTCATGTGACACTAAACACTGTGAAACATAAACATGGTGGTGGCAACATCATGTGAGGTGTTTCTCAGGACAGCAGCTCCTTAAAGGTCTGAAAATAAGATCACGATCTAGATAGGTTATATTTAACAAATATAACAAAATGACCCACAACATGAGGCGTTATCACACTAAGGGGACTTCTAGAGTGGTCGGCTCAAAGCTGGTCTTATTTGTACTTTACTCACACACATCCCATGTTGTGATTGTTGCTAAAGTTGCAGCTGTAAACTGTCCTGCTGAGGGTGAGTACTGACCGTTATGGAACACTTCTACAGGATTTAGTGGACTGTGGGAGAGGTACCTGGCTGCGCGCCCCTTTCCTGAGCCAGCACGATCTGAGCAATTTGAGCTCTCAGCTTTGCCAGCTCCGTCTCCAGCACGCTGATCTTCTGTATGGCCTCGTCATTGGCCACAGACGAAGCCTGGGGGTCCTTGGTCTCCTCGTGTAGGCTTGGCAGGGACCTCTGTCGAGGTAAAGCCTTCCTCTGGGGACGAGGCTGGCGGGCTCGGAACACAAATCCCGGCTGCACGCCTGACCTGTTACAGTTCGAATCAGATTAGACACGACTCACAAAACTAATCTATGACTAGACCTGATGCTTTTCCCCCCACAATACCTATGGGCTGTTCTGAATTTAAATATCATGCTGCTGTCACCTGGGGTTGCCAAAGTAGTCTTCGTCATCCTCCTCGTCCCCGTCTATCCAGGCGACGTCAGCCAGAGAGGCCACGAATCCACTCTGCCTTCTTCCAGCGATGATGATGCCAGCATCTTCACTGTATGGATAAAGCTGTCACAGAAACGAAGGAGTTCGGCATTTAGGTGAGAATATCAATGAACACACACACACACACACACACACGTTAAACTACTGCATTTAAAAATACGGTGGACCAGAAGAAAGTGAAAGTCAAGAATAATTACACAGTTTCTGTACAAACTGACCTAAAGCAGACATGCTGCATTCCTCAGAGCGAGGGAGGGAAGCTGGAAACACAGGAGAAGGGAAAAAAGGAACAGGGAGGAAAAATAGAGAAAAAGTTAAGAAAATTAAATTTTCAAATACAACATTCCACCAAATTAAGGCATCAGGAGCCTGAATTATTACCAGTTTGAAGCTTTTTATGTGCACACTTGGTGATTTGATTATAAGACAAATTTGCTTTGCCAATGAAAGTCAGTCTGTTTTCGGTTCACAGTGTAAACAGTGAGCGCCGGGCAGAGGCGAGAAAGTTGATCTGGGTTTGTCATCTGGGCGCGACAGGCAGAATCAGAGATTGGTGTAAATTCACACGAGTCAGAGACAGATTCACCCGTCAAGAGAAAAACAATACCAGGCTGTTCAATGACGAGGCCACCACACCTACGGGTGGCAGCAGCTCACCTGAAAATGCACCCTGGGGCAGGGTTTAAGAGGGAGACTCGTAGCTATTCTTCTCACAATGCTTCTGGAGGAGCCGTAGGGCTTGACTGCTGAAAAAGCCTAGTAAACAAGCGAACAAGAAGATTAGAATAGGAATCGGATTCCTCTTAATTCTTGTTAAAATGAAGTGTATGAGTAGCACATCCCCTTATTTCGCCTTCAGTAATTATTAAGAATCAACACAGATAAAAAAAAAGACAATTTTGTGTTATTGGTGTGTAACTTCAATATGAGTCATCAGTCATTCCTGATTGTTACACACCAAGTCCATTTCAATTCGTGCATTGTTGTCACTCATTTTCGTGGATGTGGTTTCAACTGGTAGATGAGCACATGTCCAAACATCCTCTTCAAATGGTCTCCTGTGAGAGACAAGTTTAAACACAGCATTTAGAGATGAAGTCCAAATAGACCTTTCTGAAGGTTGTTTACATTCTGTGTTCAGTGGTTGACAGATCACTTCAAAACAATGTTTTCCACTTTCTCACATTTAAAGTAGTGAAACATTCTCCCCATATTTCACTGACCGTAAAATGAAGATCTGGAAATCAGTAAGATAATAAAACTTTAACTTTAACACAGTTTGACTTCTGACTTTCTACATTCCTATCCAACCACATGATCAATTCTGCCACGTTTTACAGGTAAAAGCTCCTCACCAACAGCGTACTTCGTTACTAACAGGTGTATTAACATGAATCCTTACGGTTTATAGTTTATTATTACAGCTGCGCCGAAAGAAAAGGGTTTAATTAGAGGTCGGAACAGCTAACACATGCTAACAAGGCTGCTCGCTCAAACTATCACGTTTGTAATAACGCGTCAAATACACACAAAAGTTCAGACACCAAATGCGCAACGTTAAAAGTGTCCGTCAAACATTTTAAAAGTGATGTTTAACTTCAGGGACTCACCAAAAGCGCAGCCGGCTGCTAACTTAACTTTTTCCAGATTGTCAGTCGACGGAAAGGGCGGAGTCGTAGGCGGGAGACACACATTTTCAACCAATCAGATCCGGGAAGATGCAGAGGTAGGGCGTGACCGTGCGGCGTCCTGATTGGCTGTTGACGTGACTGACAGCATAGGGAACCAATAAGATCGACGCTTGGAGAAAGTGCTGCAACGTGATTGGGTAATTTTCCCGTCCATCAAGCGCGTTGGGAGCGCTTGTGGGGATGCCCGGCGTCTCCCGGTCGGGGTGCGCTCGGGTGAACCCCGCCGGGAGACTCGACACCGGGACGTCCCGGATGAAGAAACAAGCGCTCCCTTTGACGTGCCACAAAACCCAAACAGTGTCCACGGCCGCTAGCTTACGGGGGGGGAAGCGGTGTAGGCCCGGCGCTTATTGTCCATGTTTTCCACCCAAAGACAGTCGGGGAAACTTGACGCTTTGGTTTCGGCTCCCGCTCGTTGTTTCGCGTAAGTGGCGTCGGCCGGGGGCGACCCATGGTTCGGCCGGAGAGTGTCTGAAAGGTAGGGTCCGGCCACGCCAGCTAGGCTAGCGGCGGGATTCGAGGTGAGGCTGGGGGTCGAATAAAGTGTCTCTGACAAAAACACCCGTCCGAGGACACTGACACAGCCCCACGGCCTGTCGACAAATGCCGAGCTTTGCGGACCCGGGTTCATTGTGAAGTGTTTTCAGTCGCTCGACGAGCTGTTTGACCATGAATACCGACAAGGGGATTTAAACCAGCAACCCTGGTGATCCACCGGTGAATTGTCCGGTTTCTCAAATCATTCTGATTTATTTCTTTCGTTCACCATTAACCTGACACATTTTTTTTGCATTTAATATCCGTACCTTTAATAATAATACAAGAACAAACGCTCTCAACATAGAAAGTGAACAGCTTTAGCTAATAATACTGTCATCATCCTCATCTTCATCATCATCCTCATCTTCATCATCATCATTATATTATTAAGTGAATAGATTCTGATACTTATTTGCAATCAGATACATTTATTTTAGATTTGTTAAATGACCTCTGTGAATTGTTAAATGGACCTCTCTCTTTCTTTGCTAAATGGTGTTTTTCAGCCGAGTGAGCAGGTTGGTTTGATGAACTTGACATCAACACAGGAGGCACCATGAGTGCGGAGATGGACGCCCTGACCGTGGTCAACCAGCTGCGAGACCTCGCCGCAGACCCCCTGAACCGACGCGCCATAGTTGAAGACCAAGGTTGTTTACCAGGCCTCATCCTGTTTTTAGATCACCCCAATCCACAGGTCGTCTACTCTGCACTTCTGGTGAGAATCAATCCATAAGCATCCAGATGCTGTGGACATTTTATCCTCTTATTATTTATTATAGATTTTTATTTACTGAAGAATTATGCAGCACCTTCCTTGTAAGTGCTCTAGTCGAAACATTGTACATATAACACATTTGTGTCCAGTTATATTTGTAATATTCTTTTTTTTTAATGTGTCTCTGTCATATTTCATCCCTTTGTTGTACAGCATTGTCAGCAGGTTTCGGTGACATCCTAAAGGCCATTTCACCCACCACTGTGTCAGAGCCACGGCCCCATGCTGACACAGGGTGGCATTTAAACACCGCATCCTGTTTTGCAATTTAAATGCAGAATATAGTATTCATACAATAGCCTCTGTCCCTACAATTCCCTTTAGTGCAGCAGCTGCGCTATGAGTAAACTTTATTTATCGATTCCAATCGACCGCGGTTCAGTCACCTTCATCCTCCTAGATTGTCTGAGAAGTCGCCGGAGCAGCGGATACATTTATAAACTTACAGGAGACAAGGGCCTGAGCAATCATTCACAACCTGTAAACAGAGGAAGCATGCGCGTGCTGAGTCACTTTACCGACCTTGCTGCCACAGACAGAATAATGTTTACAGCACATAATCTGTGCTGCATCCTCCCTTGTTTGCTGTCCGTTTCCTTTGTTTCCCTTCTCTCCACCTGATTCATTGAAACTGGTGAGCCAATCACAACGTGCCCCAACACGTCAGATTGTCAGCGTGGCGTGTACTTACCCTTCTTGTACTTAAGTAAGGGTCCTACTTATGTGTGTTACGTAATATTTCCCCACCAGTGCCTGGACTCGCTCGCGTTAAGTGCTCCTTTTAGTCCAACGGATAAATAAATGTTCCCCGTGTCCTTGCAGGCCGTGCGCTACCTGGCAGAATGTCGAGCCAACAGGGAGAAGATGAAGAGCGAGCTTGGCATGATGCTGAGTTTGCAGAACGTCATACAGAAGCAAGTCCCTGTCAACACTACATGCTACACACACACAGGCACGCGCGCTCACACACATGCAGGCCCGCTGTGCACCATCTTTACATAAACCTCGGATTTGCACAGACATCGTGTGCCAGTCTGCACATTTTCTTGGCGAGATGGCACTTTGAACGAGATTAAAGATGAATTAAAGCAGCGGCAACCATTTTAATTGCTGCCTCTGCATATCATAGATTTCATTTTAATTCTTCCTGCCAGCTCACTGCGCTTTCTTAATGTGCCAACTTGCATGTTTCCAGAGATCCTATGGGACCGTTGATTTGCAGTTGGCAGCTTTGTTCACTTATTGGGTCTTTTTTAATACCGGGCGCAGTTTTACCACAGAAGGTAAAAGGAGGTGGGGACGTAACAGGTACCAGTGGCTCTGGTGGAGAGAGGAGGTGTTGTGCCGCGTGACTCTCGCTCTTCCTTGAGGGCCTGTGGTAGATTTGCTAAGTGACTGCAGCCTCTGTGTCATTACCACGCTGATAGGAGCAGACCTGTTTTTGTCTCCTCCCTGCCTCCGATTCTGTGACAGAACCCTCCTGTGCCCTGGAGTTAGCCAGTCACTTTGACTCGTCATGGTCGCAATCAAAAGAACCCCCCCCCCACTCCCCCCGCAGCAGCGTTAACAGCTCCCCCGCTCACACTTCAGCGGCCGTGACTTTGGGAAGAGGTCGTTCGTGGCCGGGCGGAGTGGGAACACGTGGCTGACGGGTGGAGAGCCCCTCGGTGTTGCTATACCAAACAGGTGTCAACACCACTTCAGCTTCTCTGGCACGTGAAGGACTGAGCCTTGTTCCGGAGGGGGTGGGGGGGTGGGTGTGGGGGGGGGTTGTTTCACTGTCCCGAGGAGCGTCGGTCTCGCATCTCCGAGCTGAACAAACAAAAACATTAACGCTGAAATGTCAGGGGAGGATTTGCCAAACCACCCCTGTGGGGGTGGGCAGGAATTGAAGCTTCGATTTATCACCTTCCAGTTATCGTTTATTGTGTAAAGATGCATGTTCAAATAATAGTGAAGAATATCTGTGGCCTGATCACGCAGATTAAAACGCGGAAAACGCGCTGCCTCCTTAACCGATGTGTGTGTCTCACGCCAAAGGAACACTTCGCCCGGGGAGACCAAGTTGCTGGCCTCCGAGGTCTACGAGCTTCTGCAGGCGGCCGGGAACGAAGAAGCGGAGCGGGCCGAAGGGGAGGCCGCCTCCTGCAAGCGCAAAGCTCACTTCTTCCTGGGCTCCAGCAACAAGCGGGCCAAAACCGTGGTGCTGCACATCGACGGACTGGACGACCCTGTGAGCGCTCGCCCCCCACCGCCCCCCCTCCACCCGCGTGTCGCCGTTCCCTCACACCGCACCTCCTCCCATTCACAACTCCACATTCTCATACTTGGGCGCCGGGGCCCGCCGCTGTCGTTATGGCGGCGTTGTCAGAACGGCTTAAAGGTGTCCGTCTGGCACAGGACGTGAGGGTGGAGGGTCAGGTTGTAAATGTCAGCCATTGAACAGCAGGACGTTGAGATTGAACCTGAACGCTGCACCGCGGGAAGCCCCCAACTAGCCAGATTACATTACAGCGGACAGACGGCCTCCGGTGGGCCGGAGCGCCCTCACCGCAGACACACACGACGCCACGGCAGCGGGAAACTCTTCTCACATAAACCTCCTTTCTTCCGTGTTTTGAAGCCCGATTCTGTGTTTTAGCGTCCGACCTGTACATTTAAACGCGCGCGCGTTTCGCTCATCCGGCTTTTCGCGCCTGTAATCGTCCTCATGTCTCTCGTTAGACTCGAAGGAGCCTCTGCGAAGAGGCGTTGCTGAAGATTAGAGGAGTCATCAGCTTCACCTTCCAGATGGCTGTCAAGAGATGTGTTGTCAGGATCCGCTCTGACCTTAAAGCTGATGTAAGCCTCCGTCCAAATGCAGATAAAAACCTTAAAATTACTGCAGGGACCTGGTAATGAAATATCTTTGTTAATGTGTGGCAACACACTGCAGTTACACTTTCAGGAATACCATATGTATTAATGTATCCCTCAGGAATTGAGCTTCTCCATCACTTTTTGAATTTTAAGCATCGTTTCATTCAACAACGTTGTCTCAAAAGCTTTTTATTTTATTTCCCTAAAGGCCCTGGGAACAGCAATCAACTCCACTAAAGTAATGACTGCTCAGCAGGTGGTGAGGACGGATGATGGAGAAGAGGTAACGGTTCTTATTTGTCTCCCATAAATACCTGTTCTGAATATATTGTAATTTTTCTGTGTACAATGAATGATGTTTTTTGATTAATTTGTGCAAAAAAAATCTATACATATATGTGTATGTACACGTATATATATTTTTTTGCCCAAATTAAACAAAAATATGCAAACAATAATGGTCTTTAATTATTAGTCTGCACTTGTCGTCATACCTCTTCTGTCCAGCAGGGGTCAGGCCAGGCTCAGAAATTTGATGGGACTGTTGGAATCTTTCACTAATTCTTCAACTATTTTCTTTTGTGGACAGATTATTTTTGTCTAAAAAATCTAAACGCTCAAACGTTGTTTTTTTTTTTGTTTGTTTGTCCCCCCCCCCAGCTGATGGTACCCTTCCAGGAGGACTCGGCGGCGGTGGTGGAGGAGAACACAGACATCCCGGACTACCTGCCCGAGGAGGAGAGCCCATCGCAGGAGCAGGACAAGGCCGTCACGCGCATCGGCTCCGTCACAGAAGGCATGGGCTGGCTCAGCACGGCCGCCAACTTCCTGACACGCTCCTTTTACTGGTGACCACTCCCCCCCCCCCCCCCACCCTCATGTGCTCCCTGTACCATCCAGCTGCAGCCTTAGCATCTGTCAGCCAGTCTCGGACTAATCCTTGGCTCCGAACTAGCCTAGAATCACACGTGCGCAACAAGTGCTGGACTGCCAAAACGGAAACCTGCAATAACTAAATGTGCTTGTACCGAGTAACTAATCCCGCTACTGGGCGTATGTATATCCTTGCCACAGAAGTATCACACACGGCAGAACCAGAAGACTTTGAATCAGCTGAAACCAAATGATATTCTGGAAATGTGTTTCAGTGAGCTGAAGATCCGACATGTGCACAGGTGTTTTACGGCTGGTTTTTAAACTGGGAGTATCTGTGTGTGTGATTTTTTTTTTTTGTTTGTTTTTTTTTGGTTGCTTTTCTTTCCAGCTTTGATTTCCAGTACACTGTTTTTAATGCGATATTGTTGACATTCTTCTTCTTCTTTTTTTTCTTTTTTGATCTACGGACCCTCCCCCCCCCTTGTCGGTTTTGTTCGCATGCATCGAGTCTATTTGTGCCAAGCTTGTCTGATGCCTAGATCTGTGGTCGTGTGTGCCTCCATTCGCCGCTTCTTAGTCTCATCCTCTCCATTCAGATCACTGTTACATCCGTGCTTCCAGGACAGTCATTAGGTAGCCTCTACATTTTTATCTACGACACTAGTCTCATTTAGCTGCTGACTAACCGATATTGTCCCCGCGGTGTTCCGATGAACCTGTCGACAAATGTTACCGGACCTCGCTGCAAACCAGAACGCGTCTAAGATGCAGAAAAGATCAAACACGAGGTTTTTTTTTTTTTTCTTTCTCCCCCACAGCGGTGGTGAGTTTACTGACAGCTCTTGTGGTATTTGCACAGACTCTAGGCTACCTCTGCGCTCTCTCACATCTGCATTAATCCGTAGTTCCAGTGGACGGTAAAAGACATTTGCTTCCTCTTTCAGCTATCCAATTTCATCCCCCCCCTCTCCGGTAACCGTAGCCCCCGCTTGTTCTGTTTGAGTTAGCGCAGCCAGCAGTGTCCTTAAATCAGACACCTCGGTGCACGTTTGGTCACGCACAGTCCCGGGGTCGTGGACAGAGGTCACGGTCACACGTGTGAACATTTTGTAAAAGGTGCCTGACCCCCCCCCCACCCCCCACCCCAAAAAAGAATCTTAGACCCTACAAGCGAAGGAATTTTAATGCTTTTTCTTATATCGATTAGCATTTTTAACAGGTCATGTCTGCTGTCCTGCCCCCCCCCCCCCATCTGCCCCCATCACTCACCAGGTTTCATTATTATCTCCTCTGACTTGTGCGAGTGTCATTAGGTGTTATTACGTACAGTGCTGACCACGCCACTTGTATTTTTCCGATGGTGCAGAAACGTCACGGTTGGTTGAGGTCAATCGAGGAAGGGCACAAAATGACCTGGATAAATCCGAGTGGATGGAAGCCATAATCTTTTTTTTTTTTTTCCCTTTTTTTGCCCGTTAAATTTGGGGGATCATAAGTGCAACCTTTGGAGCGAATGTTTAGAGTTTGACTTTAATCACCATTTGTCTTTTCTACAGACTGAATCGCTTAAAACCGCATCACGTTCTATTTAATAATTAATTTCTCGGCTTCATCTCGTTTCATAGAACTGTCGGTGTGTTGATTAAAAAATGTACATTTCCCGTGACGCGTCCGTACTCGCATACTTCCAACTGTAATATAATGTAATGCATCTTAAACCTGTAGATTACCATTTACTGTAAAATGCAAATGATGGTTTAAAAAAAAAAAAAAAAAAACCCTATGCGCCGCCCCTCTTTTTTTTTTTTTTTTTTTTTTTTCCTTCCCAAGCTCAGCACTGGTGATGAATCCAACATGATGTTCTTGACCTCATCGTCTCGCCACGACTGCGGACCCTCACTTTGTCAAATCAAATCGCTCCAGTGTTCCGACGCGGCGGAGGGAGGACTCCAGTTCTTTACTGGTGCGTGACCGCGGTGCCTCGGGGGGGGGAGGCTGATGCGGAGGCCCACCCACCACCTCTTCCTGCCTTGGGAGCTGGTTGAGCCGGCGGCGGGGAAACGGCAGCCGGCCCCAGCTGGAGGCCCCCCCGCAGCCCCAGATGATGCGGGGAGAGAGAGAGAGAGAGAGAGAGAGAGAGATGCGCGGCTGCAGCCGGCATCCATCGCTCTCTTCCTTCACCCTCACCCGCTGTAGGGGGGTCAAAAACGCTCCGGATTTGTCTCGTAGAGGTTTCTGAATCACGGATGGAACGTCAGATAAATTCCAGGGAGGGACCGAATGCGCGCTGTTGCGCACATCACCGCTAGAGAGAGACAGTAAGCCGGCGAGGGGAAAACTCCTGCGCCGGTCCGGAGTGTGATCTGGAAGCCCGATGATAACACTTGTTTGTAATGAGATGACCTTAGAGCGCTAAATGCCACCCGGAGACCTGCTGAATCTGCACTTCCATCTGGTCAGTCAGGTCCTCATCATTAACTCCACTCGCTCAGGACCCTTAATATCTGTGGACTGATGCGGCCATAAGGTTCCTCTTGGTGCCACACACACACACACACGCACACACGCTGGGCACAACAAAACAGAATGTCCCCTTTTGAATGGGAATATCATCCATCCCACCATTAAACGGGACACAATCACGCAGTCCTCATTCCCCACCGCCATTATCAGCCCTGCTGCATGTGTGTGTGCGCGCACAAATAGGTCACCTGTGTGTATTTGCATGGTTAATCTGCCAGGGTGTGTGTGTGTGTGTGTGGAGGGGGGGTAGACGGTGGTCGGAGCGTCTCATGGGCTCTTGAGGAATTTTATTAGAGGTCCAGCTCCCAGTCAGTGGGATCAGCCGTAAATTCCGCTCCGAGCGCGACAGGAAATGATGTGACTCCGGCAATTTATGTCAAATAAGTTCCGAGGATGTGCGAGCGCGGTGATCAGCGCCACCAGAGGAGGAGGAGGAGGAGGGAGGAAGATGGGGGGGGGGCGATAACTCTTCACCGAGCGGGGGCGGTGTCCGGAGAGGGTTTAATTGAGACATTTTTCTTGATCTGCTGCAAAGCGCCGCCGCCGCCGCGTTGTCGTGCAACGACGCGTAATGCCTCTCTTTATACGGGGGGGTCAGCATCCAGGAGGAGGGAAGGTCACGGACTTCCCGTCTGAGCATCCAATTTGCTCCCACTCCACCGGGAAGTGGGCAAAGACGCGCAAGGCGCGGGTCACGTGGTCGCCCGCAACTCACACAAGCGCGCATCTGCGGCTGGTCGCGTTTGTCTGGTTTAAAAGGGGTTTTTTTTTTTTTTTGGGGGGGTCACTCAAATGCATCAATAAAAATGGATTACTGCAGGAATGCAGTTATATTGATGACATGTGATTGGGAGGACAGGGCCAAGCCTTTAAACAGGAAGCAGAGGGAGGTGAGACAGGAAGTTACCTGTGCTGAGGAGGCGAGCAAACCAAAGCAGGAGGGCGAAAGTCAAGTTCGGAAATGGGGTTCTGCTGGATCTGCGAGTTCACGTGGAGCTTCTCCTGCTCGGGGGGTCGGAGGTGGACGCCGACGACAGATAAGTGACTTCACCAACACGGTGTGGGGGCTCTTTCACTGTCTACAAACATTTGGAAAATGTTGTGCACACAGACGGGTTCGGCTGGGCTTTGGAGAAATTTCCCTGTTGCAACCAGGGAAAAGAGAAATCAAATGGATAGAATGAAGAAAAAAAAACATACTGTTGCATGACAATAGATCAGAACCTGGTGGATTTCGACTGCAGCTTCGTCTTCAGATTTTCCTTTTATTTTTGAACATTGAAATATTGATGGAAAAGTTGAGCCAAGGGGTCCGATTTCTCGTGAGGACGTGACCCATTCGGTCCCAACTCTGCTGAATCTGTGAGGATAGCGGCATGCTAATTGTCCAACGCCTGTGACGAGCATCTGTCCCCTGTCCCCCCGATGAAAACCTCTTCAGATGATTTGCATTATTATTGTGAAATCTGCGATGTCCCAGGTTGTGTGAGGCCATCCCTCAGCGCGCTCCTCCCTCCTGCGACAGCTTGCGTCGGGGGGGTGGGTGTGGGGGTGTGGGTGTGTGTGTGGGGGGGGCCTTGATGAGATGCATGCACACACAAGCGGCTCATAATTGTGGCCATAGCTCATTATTGTCCCCCGGATGATTTGGATCTGCCGAGAGGGCGGCGGCGAGGGTGGGGCGGTAGCTGAGTGTGTGTGTGTGTGTCTGTGTGTGTGTGTGTGTGTGTGGAGGGGGGTCTCATCCTCTGACACCGCCTCGTCCAACGACCATTTCAGGCTCTGATTGGTGGGATGAAATATTGCTGCTGAAAATTAAAAGGTCCCGGTGTCAAAATAATTCATGATATGCATATCTTCCCAATCTTGATGAAACGGCTGATATCTGGATGGGTTGGTGGTGATGTGTGTGTGTGTGTGTGTGTGTGTGTGGGGTGGGGGGGGTAAAGCGGATCGGGCCTCAGCTAAACTGCCTCGGCGGCGGGGGAGCCGTCTTTTCTGTGGGCGTCAAGAGCTTTCAGGGTCAAGAGACAACAAGTGTGTGTGCGGGCGCGGGCGCGCGCGTCGACCTCGGCGCCGCTCAGACCTGCGATTTGAATATCCCTGTAATTGTCCCAAAACGGCTCATCAGTGGATCTGCCTGCCGCCATTAGGGTCCAACAATATGGTGTGACATTCAAATTCCCCTCAATGACAGGTTATTAGGAGCCCCGAGCAGCCTGTACATAATTAAACACCGTATCGTTGACCTGTAATATAAAGTGATGGCTCAGTCATACAGTGGGTAAAAAGGAGAGCTGGAGGACTTCGGTCTGGGGAGCGGAGCGAATAAAAGGGGGCGAGACAGACATGAAACTGGGATCAAACTGGGACTGGGGAGTGAAAACCAGCTGCTGCAACAGGTAGCAGGTTCAGCCTCGTCGCAGATCCTCCGCATCTGTGGGCGTTTCAGCCCGGCGAGGGTTTTTTTTTTTTTTTATATTGCTATTTTAAACAAAACAACTTTCATTTGTGCCTCTTAAAAGCCTGCGACGTAAGTCGGAAGCCCCCGCCGGTTCTCCAGAATAAGAGGACGTTGGCGACGAGCAAACGGGCCCATCTGCTGCGGCCTCTCCTCCAACTGGTGTGTGATTACGGCGTCCTCTCCCGCGAATGTACTCTTAAACGCACCTGAATCCCCCCGTGAAACGCGGATCGCCTCTTCGCTGTTGAACAGACTCCCGATGGGCGTTCAAACAAACGTGCCCGTCCTCCACGCGCGGGGGTCTTAACTGCGGGCCGGGGGCCTGTGTAATGGTGGTTTTTGTAGCGGCGTATCTGAACAGAAGGTCTCCCTTCCTCCACCGCTCTCCCTTTCTCTCCCTTCTATCTCTCTGCACACCCCCCCCTCCCTCTCTCCCTTTCATAACGGTGGCAGATGGCTGCAGATGAATCCCTCATAATCGTGTCAGGACGGCTCCTCCGATCCCAATTCATCTCTTTAAACACATTTCATCAGACGGAGAATTACACAAAGATAAAGGCGGCCAGCGGACAACAAAAGCGCACAAAGATTGTCCTTGCAAACAAGTGTTCTTCTCGGCGAGCACCTCTTCATCATTTGTGCTCCAGTTATTGCTCCTCACCCCTGTGCAATCAACTCCAGCCCCCCCAACCCCCCACCCCCCCACCCCCTCTCTCTCTCGGCCTCTCACTCCTCCAGTCTTTATTTATGTTTTCCCCGACTGTTAATTGTCTCCATCCCCTGCTACTGTCTGCCCTTATTAAGCATCAATCTTTCTAACAAGCTCGGCTCTCTTCAGCGGAGGGACAGGTGTGTGAAATTCTCCCCTCTCCTCGCCCGCTCCTGCTTCCCGACGCCCGCTCCCCTTTGGGGGATCCGATAATTTGCCGCAAAGTGAATTGTGCCTTTTTTTTTTTTTTTTTTTTTTGTCTCTCCCCTCCTGCCGTGAACCCCCCCCACACACACACACACACACACATCCCTGTGCCTGCCGTTAATTGTGGATCAGGTGAAGTTTGTCTCACCTCATTTCAGGGCCATGCTCTGCTAGGGCCATTCTCCCCACTCAAAGGCCACATCATTTCACAGCCCCCTACTTCTCATTAATCCCTCCTGAGTGGCTGCTCTCCCGGTTCCAGATCACAGATTTGTTTTGCTCTTGTTTTCTGACTCGCTGCCCTCCCTGCCCCATCCGAACACCCCCTCGCAGACATATTAACCCCTTCAGTGAGACCCCATCCAGCTCAGCGGGGTTATCTGTAATTATCCTGTAATTTTTTTTTGTTCGTACTTAATCTGCCTTTTTTGCTCGCCGCGTTTGCAGAGATCTGGGTGTTTGGCTTTTTTTTTGTGTCTCTGCCGTTCTCTTGCGATCGGTTCTGGGGTTTCGGCTAGAAATTTAACAGGCAAATTCACCAATAACGGCATTTGTGCACGTCAACGCGCGCGTGCCAAACTTTTCTTTTTGTCGATTCATGAATAATGCATGAGAAAGAAGCTGATTATCTCTCATTAACATGAAATAACACTTTGCTAATTTATGGAAAACTCCTAATTACTTGCCTTATTTGCCACTGCTGTATTAAATATTCATAAATATGTGATTATTTCTTTGATTCGACTGTCATTCAGTCTAATCCATTATTTTTGCTCAACAATGGTGACACCAAACAAAGAGAACAACAAACAATATCACATTCAGCAGCACTTAATTTATTTTGAAGCCCTTTTAACTTCAGTACCAGTCTTATATTATGCTAATTTAACATCTTTGTGGCTGTTGATGATTATTGTCTAAGAAGTCTTTACATCAGGTACTCTGGTGGAAATGTGCACATATATTAATAGTCAGTAAGGAATGCAGAGTAAACTGAATGTCTCCAAATATAAATTTGGATCAAGACAGTTATCGAATTGATATAAATGAGCGGAAAATAAAAACTCCGTGAAAATGTCTGCGCGTGTGCGGCTGCAGCTCCAGTGGAAATCGTGAACGCGTTTGTTCATTTGGCTTCCACCCAGAACTAATCATTTCATTTTCCGTTCTGTAGCCTTCAAGTCGTCTTTCTTTCCAGTTCATTTTCATTTGTTTCCCCGCGTTAAAAAAAAAAAAAAAAACAACAAAAAAAGAGAGAGAAAGTCTCTGAATATCTTCTTGTGTCTTTATAGCGGCAAACAGTTGTCGGTTGAAAATCTCCGCCAAGTTCTTGGGATTCTTCCTCCCATCTGGGGCGGCTTGATGAGGTCTCGTGCTGTCGCCACGTCTGTTGTCAAGGCTGTGCGTAACCTCAGATTTATGACTTTGTTATATCAGAATTAATTACAGATATTTCCTCCCAAAATGAGTGACGCTGACGAAAACGCTAAGCGCGGGCAATTTAGCTCTATTTGCGGATTAATTTGGGCCCACCTGTGATGCTTGGTGTGCTAAGTAGGTACATCAGTTTTAATTACAGACCTCCGGCGAGTGGGTTTAGTTAAATTACAGTATTAATTATCGCATTTAGCAAATATCAGAGTGACAAACGCTTGAGGAGACGCACTTCCCTCCAACCTCCTGTTTCTCCAGACAATGCCTCGCTCCGTGTCCTTCGGGCGACCTTCACACAGGTGGATCTGATGGAAGGGGAAGCATCTCAATCCATCAAATTACGCCCATCTCCCAAAAATCCCGACGCTCAAAGCCTTAATTTCATGGATTTTTATTTATTTTTTTTTCTTTTACGCTGCGTTGCCCGATTCGAGTGTGCAGCGTAGCCTCCACGCGCAATTGTGCCCCGATCGTTGAAAACACGGCGGCAAAAATCAAAGTAATCATCGCCGTTATAGAGGGGAAAATAAGGGGCTCCGGCTCACCTCATTACCCTTTCCTCTCCCCGTCTCAAACATTAATCTCTCCGAGGATAATGCGGTTTGTGCTCGGCTGCTCCTTCACCTGTCTGAATCCGAGAGCGAAAGGGGCCACCTTTGACCCGCGGGATCATTCCGTACCCGAGGCATATTGAAACATCAGCAATCGGTTTAAGACATTAATCTTCGGTCTGTACGAGGTAACCGGGGAAGCCGGGGGGGGGGGTGGGGGGTGGGAGCGCGAGTGGACGGTCGCCCCGAGTTCCCCCGTTGTTTCTGAATCCAGATGTTACATTTGCTGCGTGTGACCTCACAGGACCCCCCCCCAGTCCTCCTTCAGTAGCACCGGTATCTGTTATCTGAGGAGGGAGGGTTAAGGCTCTTCATACTGAAGTGGTGGGTTCGATAAAATCGATAGACTGAACGTGGCCCCGATTCCACCGAGGAACGGATCTGGATCAGGGCCGCCATCTTGACACGGTGATGTCATCGTGCGAAAGCTCCGTCCAGACTCTTCGCCCGCCCTAACCGGATGCGTTTAGTTTAATTAAAACAGAACGGCGACGCTGACACGCACCTTCGGTGGTTTCCAGACCCGCTCAAGGAAGAGGGGCACAAGTGGCATTTCAGGTGTCTAAGCCAGAGCTGAACAGTGTCCAGGACTGCAACTGTGGAGAGAAGGACCTCATTTAGCCTTTGGCTGATGTCCTCTTTCGCTGCAGCACTGCATTAATCATAATCACACAACACCATTAGGCTGTGTCATTCTATTAAAGAAATCACATTATCCTACATTTCATTAATTAAAATCAAACTCGCTCTGTCCAGTCTGAGGCGCACCTCTGAGAAGAGCCGTGTCAGTGGGCGAGGAGGAAGAGGAGGAGGAGGAGGAGGAAGGGGGGGGGGGCAGAGAGCAGGATGTTCACACCTCCACTCAGGGAATTCAGGGAAACGGATTTGCGTGCTCTCGCGAAGTTTTCGATGCCCGGAGTCGCCGAACGAGAACAAAAGGAGCTGCTCGCGCAAACAAAGCTTCGCTTCACTTGACGCCGACAGGTGCCGATCGGGAATCAATAAATCGGCTCATTTTGCAAATGCACGCATTTCTGTATTTCTTTACGACGCATCCACGCCCCCCCCCAACCCCCTAACCCCCTAACCCCCCCTCCATCCATCCATCTGGCCGTCTCTCAGCTGCTCCCTCTCTCCTCTCCGGGTCTGATTAGCATGTGTAGTGTACGTCCCGTCACGCTGTAGTGTTGACCTGTGCTGTCATCTCCCTGATTACCTCCCTGATTCCCTTTCCTTGTCTGGTAATGTGCAATCAATCATAATCAATTAGCCGAAATGTTGAATCATTAAAACCATTATCATTAATTAAAATAATTATCACTTTCTGCCAATGCTTCATTACCAGTGTTGTCTGACGTGGCTGCTGCACAACACGCGCTCGTCTTTCTGCCTTTTTCCGAACTTCTTTTTTTCTCTCCTGATGAGGATCTGCGCAAACAATTGCTGATTACTTCTGATGACAAAAGGCCCCCGTCGGTTGATATTCATATCCGAGGTCGGGGGGTGGGGTGGGGTGGGGTGGGGGTAGGGGTGGGGGGCTGCACGCGCACGTTTTCCGCCCCTCAGGAATCGGAAGCTGGGCCGCGTCGCGCTCGACCGCGGGCTCCTCTCCGTCCACCTTCCGGACCGGCGCAGCTCGGTTCTTTAAAGGACGGCGCAGAGGGGAGACGCTAATGATGTGTAAACATCCCAGGGAAAGGGAGCCCCGAGGCAGGGGCAGAGGAAAGACTCGGACATGCATCTCACTTAGTCCCGCGCGCTGCTTCGGCTGGGGCGCCGATTTCAGGCGTTTGTCAGTCCGCCTCACTTCTGCTCGCCTGTAGAGACCTGGAATAGACCTGTCACCCCCCCCCACTACACTTGCTCATATTGAAAATTTCCTTGTAAATCCCCCCCCCACCCTCCACCAATGCTGCAGCGGAGCGTCGCTCACCGCCACCTGCAGAAAGCGGGCGTCTCATTGAGGTCACGCCACTCCGGCGGAGTGTGAGTCCGGAGGAAATGGGCCTGAACATTGCACCGTATCCCCAGTCTGAGCTCCATTAAGCCGGCCGCGTCTCGCTCTTGGATGGATGTCCGTGATTAGGCGGAGCGCAAAGGCCCCTTCCGCTGGGTTCCCCGTCCGCGTCCTCCTCTGAGGGTCTTTCGCCTCCTCCGGGAAACCATCAAGCAAATAAAACCGGACCCGGAGACGCGCGGATTCTAAACAAATACCGCTCCGAGCGCTCCCGGCGCTGCCGTCTGGCACGGAGAGGAGTCGTGCCGGGAGGAAGCACGGAAAACAGCCTGCAAGACAGGAGGGGTCTCAGACCATGTGGCACCCTCTCTTCCTCCCACCAGAGGAACCCCCACCCCCACCCCCCCACCCCCCACACCTCCTCCCTCAGTCCTTCAGTGGAGCTCATCGACACCACCTGACCGGATTATTCACAAATGGTCTTCAGGAATTGATATAAGCGCGTCTCATTAAGGCTCATGATCCGTGACAGGAAGTAAATATTCCCGTTCGACCAAGGGGACAGGAAGCTGCCCCCCCCACCACCACGACATATGTCAGCTGGTGCCGCTTCACGTAAAGAGTTGGGAAGGTCCGAAACCAAAGTCGACAAACTGCTTCTTCCTCGTCCTCGTGATGAAAGGGCCCCCCCTCGCCTTTTTTTTTTTTCCGAGCGCGGGAGCGAAAGAGACAGGCTGGTCCGCCTGTCACGCCATAACGGATGCAGTCGGAGAGAGCAGACATGATTTCATGGCTAATGATTCCCGCGCTAATATCGGTGTGGGCTGCAGAGGGGATAACCAAGTTGAGCTGTCTTAGCTCAAATGATTCAATTAGGCCAGCTGTCCCTATTTGTCATGGCTCAACTGGCTTCTAGATTACCTTTCCAGAGTGCGCACGTGTCTCCGCACTGAACTCACCAGCTCAACAGTTTCTGAAAAAGACAAAAAAAAAAAAGAGACGTAGAGGGGTGAGAACGAGTGGAGAAGAAAGGAGCAGCGGAGGGGGTGGTGGTGAAACAAAGAATGCAGTGATAAGTGCGTTATCCACTTAAACGCCGGGGCCAATTACAGAGATAACGGGGACGGTTGCCGAGCAGCACGAGGGGAGGCACTTCCCGCCGAAGGCGCGAGCGCGACGCCCGTGACGTGAAGGTCAAGAGAGGCGCGGCGAGGCGGCGGCCATCTCTTAAAAGCTTAAATTCCGAGGCCGTAAAAACGGGAGAAGGGGAGCGAGTCCTCGCGCGGGCCGCCGCCGCCGCCTCACCTTTCCCCCGCCGCGGGCGCCCGATTAAGCGCGTTAAGTATTAAATTCAAAGAAGCGGCGGAGTCATTAGCGTTGATTGAGTTGATGACTTCCAGGGCGACGCTCTTCCTCCTCTCACTTTAATGTATTAAACATAAAATTTGTGTCAACTAACCTCATCAGATCCAATTAACGCAATTGTCAGTTTTAGGTCGGGGGGGAGGATCGGCTCGGCAAAACGGTAAAACACCCCATTTATTAGTGCTAATTCTGTGAGCATGGCCGCCGCTGCTGTTAGAAAGAAAAAAAAAAGAGAGCAAACGCATCTTTAAGCTCGATTAGATTCGTCTTCTCGGGATACAGGGATGTGTTGTGGGCCGTGCGGTCGCTGGTTACGCAACCGTGAAAACAAAAGTAGCGTTTCCTCCTCGGCGGCGCTCGCCATCGCGAATGTCTTCGTTTTAGCGGCTCTGAACCTCTGACCGATCATCTCCGCAAATTGAAATATATATGCGCACGCCACCGTGCACCCGACGGCGGCTTGCAGACCTCGCTCCGAGCACAGCGAGGGCGACCTCGCGTCCCCCCCCCGACCCAAGCTGTCAGATCTCTGACTGGAGTCAGCCTTATTACACTGATTGAAAAAAGGAGCCTTTGTGGCTTAAAAACACCATCGGAGAGGACCGGAAAGGCCACAGTGGCGCAAAGCAAGTTCGCACATTTGTATTCATTAAAGCGATTCTGCTCCGTTTCGTCAGTTTTTGCAACCAAATGGCTGCACAGTAAGTGGAGGGATAAAAAAGTAGGGGGAATCACCAGAGGTCATCGAATTGATAAACGGGGGGTGTTTATGTGTCGGTAGCTCCAGACCCTCGGGTGCTGGTGTTTGTGTCCCGTTAGTCCTGAGATGGCCGGAGGTCCTCCAGAGATTAAAAGTCCCAATTTCCTCTTGACTTTCAAACTTTGGTTTAAAGATTAGTCAAAAGTGTGTGTGTGTGTGTGTGGGGGGTTCAAGACAAATCTAGCATATGCTGTCATTATTCTGCTTTTACCATTCTGGAATAAATTGACTCACACCCGGGCTCCGAGGGCCCGGCGATGCAGGACGTCATTACTGCCTTATCTTTAGAGATTGAGCGAGGTGTGGATGACACTTCTGCTGCATGCAGGCGGCAGCTGAGCTGTGAGATGTCCTGGCACACAGCGCGCTTTTCATGGCCAGAGCTTGGTAGCCAAACACCCAGAATCTTTACATTTTAATTACAGGAATGTTCGGCGGTGAAGGAGTCAACACGCCTTAAATAGGATTTGTTCCTGACCAGAGGATTTGAATCTAATACGTTTCTTAGATTCTTAAGTTGTTTTTTTTGAGTCTTTAAAACACATGTTTATTATAATTACTATTATTATTATCACTATGTAAAGCCAAATTATCTTGACTGCCTCCTGGTGGTGGGCTGCTGTATTAGGTAAGGTCACATGTCTTAGCTGAGAGCTGAAAGCTCGGAAATTCATATTGTGGCTCCTTGAATCATTGTTGTATAACGCTGACGGAAGTGTTATTTTTTTCCTTTTTGCACCATCTTTGCCAATCATATTGCCCATTTTTATGTTAATGCAGGAAATCAGCGAAGTGAAAGAAAAGACATTTTGAGGTGTGGAGGCTGCCATCTATGCAGGGAGTATTCAAAAAAAGACAAAAAAATGAGGTCTATGCAAAAAATACCTTAAATATGGTGGTACAGCTGTCATCACGTTTGATTTCTAACCAAAGAAGCAAAATCTCGGGCCTGAGTTATAACAAAAAATGTACTTGTAGTGAGAGACTTTCTACTATTTCTCTACATGCAAATGTTAGCCAGTGGAGTCGCCCCCTGCTGGCCGGCGAATGCACGTTTACTGCAAAGTTTGAATGTCTAACGCTGCAGAGTTTAGCCATATCCTCCAAAAAGCACCCCAGCAAATCATCACGATTCAGTGGAAAGCCCATGCTTCACTCCTATTTATAGGTTTCGGGGAGGGATTCGGAGACCGGGAGCGCTCTCCAAAAGCCTCTTCCCTGCTCCTTTCACCCCTCCTCTTCTCCTCTATGTGTACCTGCACTGCATCATGGGTGCAGCTGAGGCCATGCCAAAACCCAATTTGGAGCAGGTCCAGCACTTCATTGGAAAGTAATGGTTTTCACTGAGCTGAGTTATGACCAGCTGTTTGCAGACAGTCTGTGACACACTGATGGAGCCGAACACCGTATGTTGCTTTCCAAATCAAATGATACAAGGAGTGTGACAGTGTGGAGAAACATCTGTCATTAGCAATTTTCAGCACGCTCCGCTAATCCCGGACAAAATACGCCTAATGAAGTTACGGCAGGAAACTTCAAATATTGTCAGTGCAACAAGGCCACAAGAAGCCGGTGCCCACCAAAGTCTGTAATCTGATTCATTTTTTACAAAGGAGGGTGGATAATTGGTTTTGATCATTGCATTTTAAAATGCAAATCGGGGGTTTCTTTTAATCCGGGAACAAAAAAAAAAAAAAAAAAAACCCAACAAGATATCAAGGACAGCAGGGTTTGTTGGCTTTTCCTCAGAGATGTCAGGTCCTTCGCTGCACTTCAGAGGTGGAATTTCAGTGGGGGCTCAAACGCTTTGATGGAGGCGTTAAATCAACCGCGCGGGCCCGCGGAAAATCAACAAGGCGAACTTGGAAATCGTTTTTTTTTTTTTTTTTTTTTTTTTTTTTTGCTGCTCTGCCGCCCGGACATCTGCACAGCCCTTAAAAATAAAGGTTAGATAAAGCAACGGGCTCAAGCGAGGGTCTACCTCCGCGGAGATTTTGGCGCCCGAAGTCCAAAATAAATGCATTCAACCACCGCTGTGGGGAGGCTTAGTGGCCGCCGTTCCTGCTGAAAGTGGTCGTCTCCTCCAGAACAGTTGTTCGAGTGAGAAGTGTTAGAGACGGGTGGGCGTCTGGACCCAAGTGCGCTGATCAAACACGAGGCTTGTGTCTATCTGGCAGCCGTCTCCTGGCGGCAGAAGGGCCATAAACCCGGCTGTGTTAATTCTGCCGTAATTATCATGGGTGCCACATGTTAGGCAGGATGTCCTACCGCTGCAGCTCCACTCAGAAGTTTGCAGTCGAATCTTTCCACGCCGCCCAAATCCGCCGCAGACGAGCGGGCGCGGAGGGCGACAGTTGGCCATTGTGATTAGGGAGGGCTGCTCCTGGAGCCCTGCCCCACATCTCATTTCCTGTCGCGGCCCTTTGTAATGATGTGTTTTATGCGGCGCATGTTGGTGAATAACTGGCTGCGCTGAGATGACAATTATCACCCGTAATGCCCCGAGGGAGAGGGAGGGAGGGGGGGAGGGGGTGGGGTGGGGTGGGGGGCAGGCCTCTCCCAGGAATGACATTAGCCATAAATATGCAAAATGGTTGCTGCCTTTACTGCCTCCTATTTCACAAACAGGTTTTTGTTGTGATTTCAGGTTGCTCTTTAACTGCATGTCGGCTGAAGCGCGTCTATTTTAAACAAATCCGCACGTTTGAAGTCGTGTTAGAGGCTTTAGGTGCTGAGGAAACATCAGTAGCTTAGGATCCCATATCAGGATGTACAAAAGTAAAGAATTTAAAAGGGAAATAAAAGGATAAATCTTAAATATCTGGCATTTAATCAATTACGCGGGGAGTCGTAACTCGGCGCCGTTACCATTACCCGTCGCTCTCAGCCGGGGCTGTTGTCAGAGTTAATAAGCGGTCCTCTTCACTCGCCTCATCGAGGGCCCGGTAACCCCCCCAGGAGAGCCGTAGCAGCCCCCTCTCCGCCTGCCCGGGATGTGCTTTGGCAGCGCCGCGCGTTTTAGCACCCTTCCAGTCCGCGCTCCCAATCAGCGCGGAAGGCTTTGTGTCGCCCTCCCCTCTCTCGACCTTCTCCCGCTCCTGTCGCCCATCTGCCGTCTTCCTGCGCCCCCCCCACCCCGACGGCAAACCGCGCGCCGCAATCGCGTAGGTGGCTGCAACGGTGGATCTGTCCTTACTCTCGTCGACACTGGGGCGCTGTCTCGATTTCCCAGCAGCCTCTCGCCGCGTCTGTCAGCTTAGCCGATGTCTCCCCCCTAAATGTGCTGACACTGATTTGCGAGCGTAATAGCTGATTACAGCATGGCCGACAGATAAATTTTTATCAAAAATTAAAGCACAATTAAACATTTCCTCTCTGCTAATTACTGGCTGCGGATTTGGCACGATGACCACGTGCTGTAGGAAATCAGCAACCATAACACATTTTAATGGGACACAGCTGTCTTACAGCTTGGTAATATTTGCACAGGGCACCAGAACTGTAATTTATGAGACTGGAAAATGGAGAAAATCAGCAACGCCAGAGGATCTTTCAAATTTACACCGAGCGGCGAGGTTTCGGGGGGGGTCGCTGACGCCGGTTGCGCCGTTTTTCCTCCCAGTCGAGATGCTCAGCGGCTGCGACGCCGAGTCGCCCGGCGAGCTCGCTGCGAGCGAGGAACGACGGTTGTGTTTCATTTTTAGTGCGCTCGCGCTGGACAGACTTGATGGGTTCATGCTAAAGTAATCAGCCCCAGCGTCCACTTGTGCCAAGACATAAGCCTGGGAAATTCACCAAAATGTGGGAACAGCTTGGGAACAGATTGATGCAGAAGGGTGCAAAAGGCTGAGAGTGAGTGTACGCCTGTGCCGAAGCGCTTGTGTGTGTGTGTGCGCGCGCGCGAGTGATCTCGGCACTTATTCCAAGACAAACAAGAGGACGCCTTTTCTAAATAACTTAGCTCCGCTGTGCTCTGATGGTATGTCTCCAGTGGGGTCCGGCATAGCCTTTTCAATTATGTGGAGGTTTGGCCACCAGGTCGGCCCCAGAGTCGCAAGGGATGGTTTGGTTTCGCCTTTTGTTTCCCCTTCCTGACATTCGCACCCGTGCACCCTCACCACGAACCTCCTGCCTACCGTTTAAAAAAGCTGCAGGCTGTGTGCGGTTGGAGGTTAAACTAACTGCTGCTTCCTGGGCGACACCTTCAATCAGCCACGCCGATCACCCCCCCCCACACCCCCAAGGCCTGGTTGACCTTCTTTGATGTGTGTTTATATCCTCGCTCATCGCCATGATAATTACAACATTTCGTGATCAGGTAACGACGGCGGTGGGATTACCATATTAAAAAACCCAAACAAAACCTCCTGGTGAGATCGTTGCGGCCGCATTATTCGACGCGTTCGCATTTCCAGGTGGCTTCGCCTCCGCCTGACCAAACCCATGCCACAGACTGTGACCGCAGAATGTTTTTTTTTCCCCCCCCTCTGCCCCCGAGCTGAAACGTGACCACAGGCCGGCGTGGAGTATGTCACTTTGCGCACTTTGCTGGAGACTGATGGTGGTGGTGGTGGAGGTGGAGGGGGGAGGGGGGGCTTACCCTCCCAGATAACCGGCTGTTGTCCTAAAAGTGCACATTGCCGAAATCGCCCCAGGACGGGAGGGTGGTGGGGGGGGGACACACAACAAAACAAAATCAACGGCGACGAAGGGCAGCGGAGCGCGCGCTGCATCGGTGTGGCTTTCGGAAACGCGCGCTGATGCCACGCCGCTCTCCGATCAAAGCCGGAGCGCTGCGGAGGGCCTCCAGCACCCCGCACAAAGGAACCGTGGCGATTGTTTTTCAATCGGTAAACGCTGAAGTGAGCCATTATCTATGCAGCGGGGGTGCTTCTTCATTCATTAGGTCAGCTGTGTGCTTGAACAGTGCATCTTTGCTGAGGGAATCCAAACATTAGATTAGATGTAATTGAGAGAAATGAAGCCGTGCTCGGCGCGGTTAAGCCTCTTGCATTAAAGCGCGCGCCGAAATGCTCTTTGTTAATCTCTGAACTGTGGGATATTACCTCTCATGAAGAGCCTGGTAAACGCTCGTTAAGGCATTACGCCGCAAATGCCCGAATAATTATGATTTCCACTTTTGCCCTTTAGAAAATCAGCGCAGTTTCCCCAAACGGTGAGCGGCGGGCGGACTTCGGCGCTCCAGGGGAGCATGACAAACGCGCGGTGACGGTACACATGTCCTCTCTCAATCCCGAGCATACTTCTCACCCTCCTGGTCATGTGGTACATATGTCAAGGGTGGGGACGCCAGCCTCCTGCCAATGTCTCATACCCCGCCGAATCGGCTTGAATCGGACGCCGCGCACGAACGGGCGTTCTCTGGCGCGCCGCACCGCCCCGACGGTCTCGTCATTCCGAATTCCAGGGCCGCGAGCGTGGGGGGGAGGTGCCTCCGTTTCGATCGGCGGTCATCAATCGGCTCGCGGTGCCGTTCGGCAATCCTCGCCGTCGTAAGCGCAATCCTCGCGGGGTTACCAAGACAACAACCGACACCCATCCCCTGTCAGCACCGTTCCACCGTCTCCCATTATTCATCATTAGGAACAGGTGCTGGCGTGTGTACTCCATCGTATGAACGCAAATCCCGTGCCCTGCATGCGTGTGTGGGCGTGTGTGGGTTCGCGCGCGTGTGTGTGTGTGTGTGTGTGTGCGTCCTGTCCTGAGCCAATGACAGCTGAAGAAGAGGACTGTATTTGTGGAGGAACAGCATGGCTGCAGAGAGGAGAGGAGATCCTGAGGGAGGCCTAATGGTTCCACTCCTTCCTGCACAGAGATAAAGACTCATAATAAGCGTGTATGCTCACCATCTGGCCCTGTGCATGTGGCCCTTATGGAGGCGAAAGCAGCACAATCTGTAAACGATCAGGAGCCATGGCGCTCCCCTCCAGAGAGGCCGCCATGCAATCAAGGTGACAGATGGCGGCGCCACTGCTGCGGCCTCATGGAGGAGATCAAAATCACCTTCAATAAACTCTGACTGGAATGGGCACAGGACCCCTCAAAAAGTCAGTTTGTCAGTCAAACTGTGGCAGCTTGCTGAAAAGGGGGGGGGGGCCGCGCAGCGGTCCGACCGTCCGCCGCCTGATTTCCATATTTTCCGTCTGACTGAGCCTGAACTGTGATCTTCCTCCAGTTGTCCTCTCGACTCGTGCCGGCGTGGGCGAGCTGGCTGCCAGGGCTCGCAATGCTACTGGGTGGGAGGGGTGGGGGGGGTTGACAAACATGCCGCCGTTAATGTGGGGGCAATAGGAGCGGGTGGTGGTGGAGAGACGTTCAATAACCGACTGGTGCTCTGTTTTTGATGCGACGGGACCCCCCCCGCGATTTGCCTCTCTTTGTGGATTTAATTACACGTTTACGCACGTGCAGGAAAACGGTCATCATGCAGCACATCGTATCCAGCATGACCGGGTAATGGCCGTGGACGTACTCTATGTGCGCGCTCAATGCCCCCCCCCCACACCTAACATCTGATGGAGCAGCATGGTCCATCCTCCGCATGCATCTGAGTGTCCTGAGCAGGGAAACAGAAATGCTTGGGAATGCTATTTCACACATCCCCTTCATCTGATGCGCAGCTTCTGTCAGCGATGTGAGAAAAACAGCCTGACTCTCCAAGCCTTTTTTTTTTTTTTTTTTTTCCCTCTTCTGTGCACCAGTGCAAAAGTTCAAAATTGAAACGCCATCTGTTCTATAAAACCCGTCTGAGGAGGGAGAGAGAGACAGAGACAGAGAGAGAGAGAGAGACGATTCCAAGGATGCCCCGATTGGATGCGAGTCTTTGAAGTCCCGGCCACGACGCGTAGAATCGACCCCGGGTGTTGTCCGTTTAGAGACGCATTGTTGACGTCAAAAGAGCGCGATCACAAACCCCTCTTATAATTCCCGTCTCTGCCAACGGCCCCTGATATTCCTCCTACTGCAGGCACTTTTATCGCATGTTTTATATCCGGTTTCAGACTTTTGACTCGCCTCACTCAGTCGTTCCAACGAGATGAGAGGTGCTAAGCAATTTCAGGGGCAATCAATCCCATCTCCTTCATGGACAACCCTCCACTCACTTAGTTAATTGCCGCGCTAAGTCTAATTCATTGGCCGAATTCCATTGTGGTCTCTCCTTTCACCCCCGCTGTGTTTTATAGGGGTGTGTTGGAATGCCCTTACACACTTTTAAACATTTGTGTAAAAATTAAATATGTGCACTTCAGCTAATAATTAGATCAATTACTCTAATTACTCTCATAAGTGGAAGTGAAAACAGTAAAGAAGCTTTTAGTTTCATAACTGTAGCGCGACCTCCATCTTAAATCCCTGACCAGGGGTCAGCAAATCGCACTTAGGAAATCACGCCTCGGATGTAGTTTGAACGTGATGTTTGAAATGCCCGACATCGGCGCTTTTCCACCGTTTCGCAATCCCCCCCCCCGTTGTGTTGACCTTCCTGGGTCGCCGTACAGCCTCGTTGGGAACCTGCTGCGTGGTGGTGGTGGTGGTTGGGGGGGGGTGAGTAATGCAGCGAGTTCAGAGCATGTGGAGCTGTGTATGCTGCTGTCCCCTCCGTCCCCTCTGACTGACAGGTGTCAGGCCTGTCACGGCATCCCGGGCCCCCGGAGGACGAGATGCGCGGGGACAGGGAGAGACGGAAGCAGGTCGTCGCGGAGGGGAGAGTCTGTCGTTGTAGTCGGGCACGCGCCCTCGCCCCCCCCCCCTCCGTTTGTCCGGCGACATCGGGAGTTGACACAAAGCGAAACTGCTCAGCTACGGCCCCGTCCCGCAGGTGCTCGAGAGGCTTCTAAAAGTTCCGCGACGATCCGATACTTGATGTGCGTGCGTGTGTGTGTGTGTGTGTGTGTGTGTGTGTGTGTGCTGCGGCCCCCTGAGCCGTGGCCATCAACATGGTGACCGCTTTCCAAAAACTTGATTTCACAAATGGAAAAACAGCATCTGCTTTCCTACAGGCTTCGCATATGGCGACCATCGCTGCTCGTATGAACTGGAGCAGGTACGGGAGGCAGGGGGTTGGACCCCGGGGGGACTGGAACAGAGGGCCTGGCCCCGGGGACGCTGTCGGGTCACTCCGCAGCGAGGCCCACGCTGTCCCGAGCCAGATGAACCTGCATATGAAATGAGGCCACAGACCGGGAGGGAGGCAGAGAACAAGAACGCGGGGGGAGGGGGGGGGTGAGGGGGTGGGTCAACACTCATTTCATATTCCACGCATGACAACGCCACACACAGGTCTGTGTTCCAGCCGCATTTATTTCCCATTTACGGGGGAGAGAAGACATTTTCCTGGCTGTTTAAGCGCTCTGATTTCGTGGCGTCGCCCCGACGGACGATCGCGCCCGCTCACACTGTTGCACGCTGGGAGAAATGGGGCAGAGCAAATGCCGCTGGGTAATCACTGGACGTTCAGGTGTGCTCGCAGTCGCACAGACAAACACCAAATTAGGGATTAGCTCGGTTTAAAAAAACCCATCGCCGATCTCCACCTGTAGGCAAACCCGGGGCGGAAATGTGTGATGATTGCTAATTGGCTTGTTAGTATGAAAACAACGCGGGTCCTGCCCCCCCCCCCCACCCCCCCCTCGCGCTGAAGAGCTAAATTACCAGGAAACAAACAAGCGGAAGGGGAACGTGAATAAGGATGTTTCCTCGCGAGCATCTGTGGATGCAGCTGCCGTGCACTCCGGCGGCCCCGCTCTCCGCTTTCGCGTCTCAAAATGCGTCTCGCGGCGAGGCTGCAGCCGATCCGCTCGGGGGTTTGCAATCCAGAGATCCAGTCGTCTCCGACGCCGGTTCGGGCCTCGGGGTTTCGTCGAGCGAGAGCGGTTCTGATCTCGCGGCCGGCATCGCCCCGGCGATGGTGGTGTAGGAGGAGGAGAAAAAAAAAAAAAGAAAGAAAACCCACTTACTGCATCCTTTCTGAAACCTCCCCCGAGAGGTGTGTTTACCTCTGCGGCCTTTTGCACAAATCAGCTTTTCCTATCGGGCTAAACGCTCTCAGGAGACGGGGCTTGCGGAATGATCCTCAGAGTAGATAAATGTCACCAGCCGGACCCCGGTCGTGTGGGATGGGAGGGGAGCGGGGGGGGAGACAGCTCGGGGGGCCCCAAGAGATGAAAGGTGCCCACAGCTTTACTGACGTTTTAATCATAAATGGTTAGCGGCGAGCCTGCCCGTTTGTAGGCAGAAACGCCCGATCGGCGCCCCTTTGGAACGTGCGCGTCCGCTCTAACGCAGACCTCGCTGACACACAATTTACCTGCCGTCAGTCTGGATGAGCGCGTCGGGCGGTGAGGGCTTCCGTTTAAAGCTCCCGTCTGCGCACATTCCGCCTCTTGTTCTATCGCGCCGTGACAGAGGGGTAGCTTTGGTTAATTAGTCGGAGATTTGTCATAAATCTCGCGAGCGCGCGCGTCAGGAAAGGTCAAGCCGGTCGGCTTGCTTGCACAGCGGCTCTAATGGCGAAGTTACATTAGATTATTATTACGTTCGCAAACTCATAAAAGTGCGGTAAAGGTGCCTTGGCAGGGGGGGGGTTGAACTTTGCTTTTCCCTTTGTGCCCGAGTTTACCTCAAGAGGGTGGTAACGGTTGGTGGATGTTCTGCTCTGTGGATTTTTAAAAAACATGTATCGTTTCTGTTTAATTATTCATTTCGCACGCTTTAATCTGAGTCACAGTTTTCTTCACCGAGCGCTTACGCAACTAATTGCTGAACACACTCGGCTGGGCTTTAAAGATGTTGTCACAGACCTTTCCTCAAACATTAAAGCATGCAGTGATTTTATGTATAAGGCCCCCCCCGAAAAGAAAAGCAATCATATGAATCATGAGGATGAAATGATCATGGGAGGAGAAAAAGGGAGGAAGGACTAAACCAGTCAGTCGATCAATTACAGGTAGATGGTGGGCTTTTTTTTGTGATTTAAATCGTTAATTATTAATGAATCTAATCTATTTTAATCTCTTAATTGATTGCACAGGTGAGCTCTGAATCCTTGACTTTGACTTCTGGGCTCTTTTCTTCTGCTGTCGTGTATCCTCCCTGGCTTGGTAAATTCCAATCCATGGGATATTTATTCAAGCCAACCTCCAACCCCATTACAGCTACTGCCCATCTGCCGCCGCTGCCACTCGGAGACCTCCTAAAGGTTACTCATTTACATATGGGTGAGGGGAAACCAGTGTGTGTGTGTGGGCGTGTGGGCGTGCGTGTGTGTGTGTGTGTGTGTGTGTTTGGGGGGGGCGGCGATATCGGAGCTTCAATCAATCAGGGCTTCGTTATTTGTCCCGCGTATCCCAGCCCAGGTTGAGGCCCATTCCTGACTGCCTTGTTGCAGATTTGTAAATGCTTTTGAAGATTTCCCCAAAACAGTGACTGAGAGAGGGGGGGTGAGAAAAATCTAATTTCTCTGATAATTGATGATAGGGTGCCTGAAACTGATTTATTATTGTGATCATTAGCCATATGGCACCGGCTGCCTCACCCTTCTGAACATTCTGAACATATGACCAGAGCTAGGTCACAGGAATCCTTGTCACACACAACACTTATGAATATTTGATTAAAAACTCTATTTTAAGCTTTGTTTGATGTTGATTTTTTTTTTTTTTCACCTAGTTAAAATGGTCTTTTCCATCAAGGGCTTGTTCTGGGCACCACTCTGCCCGACCACCCTTGAACGCACCATCCCCAGACGTGAACTGGAGACATCTCCCAAACCTGTGTCTCCTCTCTCTTAAAGCAGACCGGCGCCGATTTGATTCTAGTCTGTGATCGCTTTTTACTTTTAGTATTCCGCTCATCTGTTGACAAAAAAAAACAAAAAAACCTGGACTTGGGGGCGATGATGTGAAAATATTAATGATCTCGCAGGGGCCGCTTTGTTAGATGTTCAATTTCTCATCAGGATTTACAACCATACATGAAACTTTATTAAAGAAATCCCCTACAGTGCGCTTCCACCTTCAATCATCCTCTCAGAAACGTGTCCCCTTGAGTCTCCTCCAGCAATTATACCGGGAATGAAAGCCTCAGAAGTTGGCCTATTTGTAATTGTTTGCATGCAGCAGACCAAGATATACATTATCATCTTGGTCTGGTAATAATTGCCTGGTTCTTCCCGTTGGCTCCAGGCCGTGTTGTATTAGATTGTAATCTCCAACGCCGTTTCCTGACACAAACTTGATGTGTCACTGTGATCGGTGTGGAGGAGATGACATGACAGAGCTGGTTTTGGGGCCTGACAGATAGTTGGCAGGTTAAAGCTCCCCTGTTGGGCGCTGTGCTGCCACAGGACAGTCACCTGTCAACTCAGGTGAAGGCTCATCATAGCTGATGACTGGGGGCAGCAGAGTGGATATAATGGGATGTGCAGACTGACACAGACGAACCGAGGACTCCCTTTGTCTGTGGCCGCGGGAGTGCACCTTGATCCAGTCGGGCGCCAGGAGTTTACGACGGCGGCCGAGCAGCTGGAAATCGCAACTGGAAACGGCGTCGTCGTTAAAACAATGATCGTTTAACGGTTATTGCGAGACTGCGAGTCGCTCAAATGACGTGTTTATTCACGAGTACGAGTACATTTGCTCTGGATTCCTTTTAAAATGTCACAAAACTAAGATGCAAAGAAGTCGGTGATCAAAATGCGACTGCTGGCACGTCATTTCCTTCACTTTTAGTAGATAAAAACAAAGATTATGTTTTATATGAGCAGACGGGTGATCCAGGAGGTGCTCCAGGTCTTCCACAGAGGAAGATGGAAAAGAGAAGGCCATATTATCACTCAAAGACTACCGGTAAATATTAGATGGATGACAACAGATGGCATAGAACGTCCTTTTTTTTTTTTTTTTTTTAACATTTGGACACATTAGGTCGCCTCTAGGTGTGAGTGAATGGAGCGTACGCCTGCTTCTCACCTTACTGGGATGGACTCCAGTGCCCCCCCATGACCTCGGCGGGGAGTAAGTGATGTAACAAAAACTGTTTGATGAGACTCATACGTCCATGCAGAAGGTGGAATCAATGTTGCGTGCAGGGAAGGGGGGGGGGTGTCTGTCAAAGCCCTCTGACACGAGGTGTGAAGTGTGAGGCCTGCTCAGGATGTGGAGGGATGGGACTGGAAAAGAGGTATGGTTTGGTTGTATCACACCAGTAATTGCTGCATATTTTGATTCCTCCAGCCCAAACAGAGTACTGTGCCAGGTTTAATCTCTCATCTGTCAAAAAAAAAGGTGCTTGTTAATTAATTTGACCTCTGTGAGATATCAGATTTGAATACCCTGAACCCGTTTCAGATTAAGAGTAGCGCGTTGGTCAACAAGATTCCTCTGGGCGGAACCGCGTATTTATTCGGCATGTGGTTTATTTCTGATTACAGGCTCAATTAGGGAAGTCTTAATTCTCTAAATGACTTTTTAAGTAGTGCCTCTGCTCTGAATGACCCCGCAGAGCGACGGGGCCGTTTCAATCTCCTTTTCACAGGCGGAAATCACGTCTGCAGCAGCTTCTGGTCAATTTGTTGTGAGCCGAGAGGATTTTACTGTGGCTTTATTTTTAATTTTTGCAGATAAAAGACGCCAACAGCTGCAAGGTGGTGGAGGTTTTCAAGTAAATAATGACATGGTTGTGCCGTTTGTTGTCACTTTTTCTTAATTATTGCGACCAAACCTGAAAAGGATCAAGATCTGGTCAGTAATTACATGCAGTATCAGGAGCCCTGACAGCATCCCTGCTTGCTGTTTATCCTGGTCTTTTCTAGCCAACTGGGTGAAGGATACTCTGCCTGCTTCCCCACCCAAACTCCCGGTCCCATCTGCTCACAGAGAGGCACAACATTTGTCAAAGTAGGCTGGATAATGGCTCTGGCACCCTTATTATAATCTCAGCATAATCTTCATTTGTCCACTTCTGGCATCAGGACACTTCTGGGTTTGGTAAATCGGTCTGGACTCGAAGTGTCCTTGTTCCTTTTTCATTAGCTCCAATCTGGGCGTAAAAGCTCAATTAATTCTAATTTAATAAACCTGCTCTATGCTTTTTCAGAGGCAAACTCCAAAACTACAAAAGAACAGTGCCTCACTCTGATTGTAAATAACCTCATATTTTAAACCTTTTTTCCACCAGTCAATACCAGTTAATACGCGCCTCGCACGAGCGCCCCTGCTGGTCAGAGTTGATATCGCAGGAGTGGACGCAGCGTCTAATTTGCATACAAAGCTATTATAACAGCTGTCACCACGCGTGTGGCCACTAGACAGCGCTGCATTTGGTCGGGTCTCTCATTTTCGTCGCATAAACAGACTCGCTGCATCTACCAAACCTGTATCTCCTCTCTCCATTAAGGTTGTAACACTCGGTTGAACAGCGCTCCCCCTGTATGTGGGTCACAGACACCATTCCCAGCTGTGCGGCTCAGTCAGCTGTGCCTTTCGCCATGCCCGCCAACATCTGCTCCACAAAAACAATATCCAGCTTTTAGCGCTCAAATGGAGGTTACACCATATGCCAGCAAGCCACTTAGTTTCTGCCAGGGGAGCTGGGCCTGGCTGGATTTGGCGAGAACGATTCCTCTTCCCCTGTAGGCGATCCTTATTTGCACTTACCTTCTCCTCCAAGTTGCTTTTTTTTTTTGTATATTTTCCATTCTATCCTTTCTCGTGGTGTGACCTGTCTTGCGCTGTTCTCGTCAGCGTGTGCGCCAACGTGCATCTGCTCAAGGTGCTTTGGCAGCGTCACCTTTTCCATATTAATGCACTTCCTAAACCAGTCTCCCTGCAAGGCCTGTCGCCAGGTAACCGAGGTAATTTGGGCTGCAAACTTCAACTTTCTTGTTTTCTCTTTTTTATCGGTGGACCGCCCCGCCCTCGGTCGCCGAAGAGCGATTAGGAGCGGAGATCCGGGTGGCGCTGGCCGAAGAGCCGTCTTCCACAATGAGAGGTGATAATGGGTTTTTAATTAAATATGGGAACCAAAGGTCCCAAAATGGAGCTTGCAGCTAACCAAGCAGTCGCCATTTGGCGGCTCTCGGGCCTTTGGATCTCTCCTCTCCTTGCGGCTCTCTGCAGCTGGCGCGCGATCGCCGTTAAGTGTAAAAGAGGAGAAACGAGGGTTTAAACAGGCGCCACGTAGGACGAGCGACGCAAGTGCGAAATCATTATTCCGAAGGTGTTGTGTTGTCTGGTGACATTCGCAAAGAATCCCCAGCTGGTGTTTTAATTTCTCTTTTTTTCTCTTTTTTTTTTTTTTTTTTTTTAAGTCCCATCCTTGAGCGCGTGCCAGCGAGTTGCATTGTTGTATCATTTTTCACGCGGCAGACGCGACGCAGATGTTTTCGCGTACCAAAAAAGCCGCCGCTCGAACGCGACCGCGCCGCCCGGCCCGTTGCTCTTGTCCTTGCCGCCTCTGTTGGGAGGGGGGGGGGGTGGTGAGGGGGGTGGGGGCAGGCAGAGGAGGGGAAGGGGGGGGGGGGCGCCGAGGGGCTATGGGATGGCAGGTCGGGGCTGCCTTCCTCAGGTCACACGGGTTTCACTCGTGGGCGTTCGTTTGGGAGGGACCAGCACGCGACAAGCTGCGAAGTGCGCGAGGAAATCGGCGTGACGGGGGTCCGCGGTGACGTTTGTGACCCCCCCTCCCCGCAAGGCTCGGCTCGGCTTTTAATTACGCTCCGCTGTCACTGCTCGTGCGCTTCTGCAGGAACCTAAAATAATAATCAGCCTTTCTTGGCCAGACAAAGAGTTTAGAGTATAGTTACCAGCTGGTTGAGCTTAGAGCGATCACTGGGAGGCTGCTTGGTAACACGGCAGCATACGTACTGCATTTCCCCAAGTTGTTTATGCCCACCTCTAGCTCGTGTGTTTATTAATCGGATTGCTATTTTCTGTCCAAATTCACACTTCTCCCGCTCGTCACATTCGTCTGATGAAACCGCGTTCGTCTCCGAGTCACTTGAAATGGCGGCGGGCTTGGCAGCGGCGGCAGATTTCTGTCAGCGTCTATCTTTGAACACCTCCCACATCGTGTTCCGGGGGAAGCGATTCGGTTCTCCTGCCAAAAAGGGGGAGGGGGTAGTCCAATAACAAATGGCGGCGGACAGCGGGGGCCGGACCAAGGGGTCTCCAGAGCTGGGGTGGGGGGGAGGCCCTCGACGACCAGTAGAGCCTCACGCTTGCTTTAAAGAGGGGGGGGGTCGACTTTCAGCCAGTTGTTGATTATGTGTACTTCCTGTGACAGTCAGAGGAGGGCAGTGCTTAAATGGAAACAAAGCAGGAGCTGTTGGTGTGTGTGTGTGTGTGTGTGTGTGTGTGTGTGTGTGTGTGTGTGTTTTCTTGTACTGAGAACAAAAATCCTCTTCCTCCTATCAAAGTGAAGACATTTTTGGGAAGTGAGGACATTTTGGCTCACAAGTGTGAGGGTCAAGACCTGGTGTTTAGGTTGAGGTTAAAATTGGGTTCAGGTTAGGGTCAGAGGTCAGGGGGTGAGTTAGGATGGTTCGGGTAAGGGGACTGGGTAATAATTCTGTCTCTGAAGGTCCTCACAAAGATAGATGTACAAGGGTGTGTGCGTGAGCAGGAGCGGTGTGTGCGGCTCCCTCACAGGTCGGTAAGAATGTGCGGTCTGCTAGTATCAGTGGCGCGTAACACGCTGCTGGACGCCTCTATTGTGCGATACTTTACAGTAAGTAACACGGACAAACTAGCACAGAGATTATGCTAATGATGACAGTGATTATGGTAATTTGACTTTAGCGGGCCAGCTCGGTGATGCTGAGCGTGCATGATTATTAACCGGATCACAAGACGTTAGATCACATAATAGTTAAGATATGCTTGATATGCACAGGAAATGTCTGTCACCTTAATCGGGAAGTCCTGTTTCCTACCATTGTTGTTAAATGCCGTTGTGGTTTTTTTTTTTTCTTAATTCAAACCTAAGTCAGTCGCTCATATTTGGCGAATAATGACTCCAGGCTTTGCCCCAAATCCCATCAGTGTATTCCAGATTAAACTGGGGCCCGACGCGCCGTCTGCAACATCCCTGATCCGGTCGCAACTTCTCTTACTGACGCCTTTATTAAGGACACGCCCCGCCGACGTCGGCGAGGCCCGTCGCAGAAACTTTTGATCCCGATCAGCTGAAAAAAAAAAAAAAAAAAAAAACGCAGACGAGGATGCAATATTGAACGTCCAGATGGTTTCTGAGTAGAGACAGACGTGCGATGGCTTGCCGTTTATCTTTAATTCATATCTGCTCAGCCACGCTCGCCGCGTCGTTAGGCCCCCGCCGCCGAGCGCTGGGAGATGTGCAGCTAATTTAATATGGGGGAACAAACAAACTAAGTTTAGTCAGTGTCACTTTGGCTGGCACTCCGGCTAATCCGTGTGAACAGTGTTGTGTGTGATATAGTGCAACACAGTCACTGTTTCCTCCTCCGATTGGGAATGACTTTTTTGGGGTGTGTTGCCAAGAGCTTGACGATGATGCTCAGAAACCCAGAATGCTTCACGCCTCAGTGCTCCGGAGCCACCGCTAAGCTCTTTTTAATGACATGACACTCATTATTAGCGTGGTTGACTTGCTCTTTTACCTGTATCGGCCCGATCCGAGCGCTCTTGGATGCTCCGAGTCCAGGGAGTACCAACGCGGAGTCGGCCGGAGCAGCTTTCACCCTGGAGATCCGACAGCGGTTAAACAAAGGGCTGAGCAGAGGAAGAGTTTCACGGCACCCCCCCCTCCCACCCCCGGGTGAAAAGCTGACTGTCCCCCCGTCCTCGGGGCGCTGTTTTTTTTTTTTTTTTGGTTTTACCGTATGGGGGCGCCAGCGGGGGCGATAAAACATTCAACGCGCCGGACGCCCTCATCTGCTCTCAATTATGATGCAGATGTGCCCGTATGTGCGCGGCGCTGTGGTCGACGTGACGCGAAGGCACCGGGCGAGCTCCGATTGTGATGACCCCGGTGTTTGATCCGGGCACGGGATGGCGGCGGGGTGGGGTGGGGGGTGGGGGGTGGGGGTGGGGGTGGGGGGGCATCAGATGTGGATACGGTGAACTTTCAGGACAGTTGGCGTCCCGACGTCGGTGCATCTGCTTTTCAGACAAACCGACAAATGTATGTTAATGTGCTGGCAGGGTCTAAAAGGCCCATCTTCTCAGATCAGTCATGTGTCACAAAGTCTCTCCCCTCTCCTCTGTGGGGCCGGCGATGACCTCAATAATTAAGTGACAATTTTAAAATGCATTTCTAATTTTCTACCAGACTGAAGAGCTTTATTATGGAATGGCTGACAAAAAACCCTCCCTTGAATAGGGGAGACTCTGGGGCTTCCACTAAACTGGTCATGAATGCACAAACCATCTGTTTTTCTGGCCGTTTGTCAGTGTGAGCGTGGCGGAGGCAGCTGTCGGAGTGGCCCCGGTTTGAATGATGGAGCACGCCACCTTTGTTTCTCTCGGCGGCGGCGGCGGCAGTGGCGGCGGCGGCTTTGTGAGCCCCGACCCGTTCGGCTCACGCCCCCCGCGCGCTCCAATAAGGCGGCAGACGTACCGGGATGAGGTGGGCTCGGAGATGAAAATGGACGGAATGGATGTGGCGGGAGCTAAAGAGGAGGGAAGGTGCATGGCTGGTGGGGGCATTGTGCCGCTGAATGAGGATCTGGGGCATTGTGTGCCAGCCAATCTGTAGCTCAGTGGGTGAGGTTGTCAGGAGCCGGAGCCAAGGACGAGGGCCAGAGGGCCAGGAGAGAAAGGTGAGGGCAGCCAGCAGGGCTGAGGAGAGTGAAAGCACGAGGGGGAAAAAAATGTGGAAAAATGTGCAGGTTTTCTCGGCTTTTATGGCAGAGAATCGCTGGATTTGGTTAAAAACAGCCAAAGGTGACGTCCTTACCTCCATACATCCCTACGCAGGCACCTGGTGGAAGATACCTCACCGACAAGGGTTTTAGTGGAGGGATATTTCACCATAAATGCTCCGACTGAGCAGCAAAAATGCTATTTTTGACATGAAACTGTTACAATAAACAATCGGCAATCACGTGCCGACTCCATATAATTCAGCATTACAGCGACCACAGCATTTCACTATTATTCGCTTTGTTCGTCTGTTGTCACACACGTTAAGGTGGTCCTGTCCTACATTGAGTCCCGTGTCCTGATAGGGTCTTATTAAAACATTGGCTCTGAACGGCGTCCCCTGCGCGGGTCACACTGTAACCTAAATGCATACATTAGCCTGGCTGGTGCACTTGACCGGAAGAGGGAGGGTGTGCTTCTCTTTCAGGGCAAGGGGTCCACTCCGTAGGGGTGTGTGTGTGTGTGTGTGGGTGTGTTTGTGTGTGTGGGTGTAGGAGGGGTTCGACCCGCTGTGTGTTTTGTATCACCTGACACTGCGGGGGAAACATATGTCCCCCCGATTGCTGCAGAGACACAAAGGTTTGAGAGCGGTGAGCCTTTCAGAGTCGCTGACAGACATTTCTTGGCTCTCTTGGGGCAAACTTTTGTGGAAGAGACGCGGAGAAGGTCCTCTCATTGTGCCCCCCCCAAATGAAAGCTTATTCTGCATGATTTGCTGTTTAGTCACAGGCTCATTGTTTGTGTGCACAGCAGGACGAGCAGCTCTTCTTGGGAGGAGTCCCTCGCTCTATCGCCCGATGTCTAAAGTGAACTTTAATTTAATTCGCTGCCAGAGTTTATAGAGCCAACGACAATCAAGGCGCTTTATTTACGTCGAAGTACAAGGTTTTCAATCGAGCTCCATTCAAGCTCCCGCGTGTAATGGCTCCTGTGTCGTTAGCAGCCTTCCTTTTATTGTCTCATTGCCCGGTAATGGGAGCTGGTGGAGGCTATGGTGGGGAGGCTCAGCAGAAAGCAGTTGTGTCCTCTCACACGCCAGCCCGAGCACGGCGGGTTTTTTTTTTTTTTTTTTTTTTTTCTTTTTTTTTTTTTCTGTAGCCCCGGGGGCACGCAGGCACCCAGCGTTAGCACTGCCCGCGCTCGGCCCCTCCCCATCTGCGTGTCACGAGTCAGATCTCGTTAGGGTTGACGGCTCTCTGATGTGGACAAATTGTCACTAAGGGGGGACCTGGAGACTGAGAAATCCAGGCTTCTTCGAGGGGAGATGTGTCCTGAAAACCCCCCTCAACCCCAAAAATCAATGGCTGAGGGTCTCGCTTGCTTTGTTTTTATTTTATTCAGCTCCTGTGCGGTCGTATTCATGACGCCTGGTTAGATACGGCGAAAACGCGCATTATCGCTTATTTCCATGGCAGCAAAAACACGCTCGCCGGGTTGTTTGGATTAAGCCCGCCGATGGACTCCCAAGCGCTCTTTCATGATCTCACACTTTTTAACCTCGAGGGCCCCCAGTGAGGCAGCTTAGGTGACGGAGCGGCCCCCTCTTTAAGGGATAACGGGCCAAGAGGGGCCAGGCGGAGGAGGCTGGAGAAGCATATGGAGCTCTAAATAAAATTTAGATCAAGCACAATGATAGCGGGGCTCGCCTTTGTGCTCGCAGGCCGGCGTGGAGAAAAGGGGCGGGGCCGAAAGTCAGGTTGCCATAATGAGCTCGTGAAAGCATGAACAAATGAATGTATGGCGTCTTTAAACTGGCGTGCTGTGGATTCTGAGGGGAAATTGGATCAGCTGTGTTAGTGTCAAGGGTGTGTGGGGAGGGTGGGAGGGGGGGGGGGGGGCTCCCAACAGCTGGCTTCAATGGACTCCGATCATCTGCTGAGTTCTCCTCCTGATCAATGGCGGCGACAGTTGACAGATTCTCCGAGCTCTGCGGCCATTGTCGGCGACCGATGACCTGAAAGAGCCCGCGCGGTGCGGCGGGGAATAAGAAGTTTAAAGCCAATAAATAAACTCCCCTCGTGCCCCCCAGGCCCGCCCCCCCAGGCCCAGAAGCCGCGCGAGTGTGTGCAAAATACGCGCCTGTCGCAGCGGAAATGTCGCGGGGGTGTTTCTCTTTCCCTTTCTCTCCCCTCCCTCTCTTTTTTTTCACACTTGCAGAATCTGCGGCCTTTGAAGGACTTGTGAAGCCGAAGGCGTCCCGTTGCTCAATCAAACAGATTAAGTCAGTCAGACAAGCAGCGATCTGTCCCATTCAATAAAGTTACTTTTGTCATGCCGGATCTCAGAGGGCCTCATATATGCATAGCACCAGGCCCGGACGTGTCACTATTCCATCACGCTGTGATCTCACTCGTGCTCGGAGCACGGAGGTGTGTGTATTTCTTCACTTTTACTGGGTTTCTTCATCAAAATTTTGATTTGTGTGTGCAAGTCCCTGACTGTAACCTGCTTATTAAGATTACTTTTAATAAATGTAATGTTATTTTAAAAGCCCCCCCGACCCCCATCAGAATGTGCAGTATATCTAAAGCACCGGTGACCCAGTAATGAGGACATCTGTTTTCATATGGTCCTTGACACGTAGCACCAGAAATTTGATGTCATCCTGTCCAAACTGGTACATGGCTGGCAGACGGCGCGGCATTCCGTGATTGGTTCTGACAGGCCACTGACAGCTTCGGAGGTGAGGAGGGTGCATGACAAAGGGCAAGCAGAGGATGAGGGGGGAAATGGCGTCAGGCTGGAGGTCTGAATGCCTGTCTGTCTTCTCCGCCTCCACTCACCCCCCCCACCCACCCACCCTCATAAACTTCACCAGTCCCCGATAGCACACTCCCATTGACACTCCAGCTAAATAGGCCAACAATTTTGCTTTCATTCCGTGTTTGCACAACTAATTTGGTGGATAAATCTGGGCGCTGCTGCGCAATCTGAGCACAAAGCCGATAGGTTCCTCCGTTGGTTGTGGGGGGAAAAAAAACAAAAAAAAAACCTGGTCCGACAGACACGCCAATGACAAAAACAGCCATTTCATCACACTTTGTGACGACTTTAGCAGCATCTGTGGTGAGCTCAGAAGGCAAACTGGCTGCTTGTGCTCTCCTCATGTGGCCAGTCTCCAGTGTGACCTTGCATTAGTGCATATGCTCACAGCAGGGTCACCGGTTCAGGGCACGATCTGTCAGCCTTTGTTTATGAAAGGCGGACAGCGCAAGCCTGTAAGATAGCATATTTCATGCAATTAGTGGTCTGCTGCACGGCATTGCAATTTCACTCCACGCACGGTAAACAACAGTTTTCAGCATCTGGACCTTTTTATGGCTAACAACACTGACACAACAAATGGAATTTGCGCAAGTGCGTTATAGATGTGCTCTAGCAGCACGTAAAAATAATCACATTTAAGAGGCAAAATCATTCAAAAGCTCTGAGTTAATAGACTTAAAAGTGGCTCTTCAATCTCAATCATCAGTTTCATATATTGGTTTTACGTAATCTGTTGTTTAGGAGGTTTTATACAACCCACCAGCAGAATGTTGGAAGATCTGCATTCTCCCTGTGTGGGTTTGATTTTTCACATTATTGAGATGGTTTGGATATGATAGCTTGACAGAGACTGTCATCGTGGAGTTGACGGGGGCTCTGACGACCGGCGCCCTCTGACAGCGGCTCTATGAGCCTTGGTAACCAGCCTTTTTCCTGGGAGGTGTTTACTGTCACTGCGCGTTGTGGGTGCCTGGCAGCGGCGTTTCTCCAGGCTGTCAATCTCCGCAGACACTAACCTGCCATGTTAGATCTGACCTCCACGGGGGTGATTACTGTCTCCGAGCTGCGGAGGAGTCCGTCATATTCCCTCGGCTTTGTGGGGAAACCTGGGAGAAACCAGACGGGCTGGGAAGCTGCATTTAGCACATTCAGATCAGGCCCAAATTCCAGGGAACGTGGATGTGTCCTCAGAATAATTCCTTGCTCTTCTCTAGTGTGTTATCGGGAAATCAACACTTCTCCCCTCTGCTATTCTTGTATTCCCAAAGGAGTTTATTTCACTCTCCAAGAATACACAGAATGTGCTGCAAAAGTCTCTGGTGTGTGTTTGTGTGTGTGAGTGTGTGTGCGTGTGTGTGTGCGTTGCAGCGCTGCATATTCTAATATCTGAGTTTTGGACGACGTCACTGGCTGCGAGTTTGATGCACTAAGTGTGTGGGAGGCCCCAGATAATGCTTGTTAATGAATGCTTCCTCGCTATGACTTTGCAATCATAACAATTCCGCAGGGAAAGAGGGGGGGTGGTTCGGAATGTCCGGATATTTTGGGGTCGTACAAGGCAGCAAGGAAATGAGGACAATGGCGTTTTTATTTTCCAAAAAAACACAAAATGAGTCACGTTTGACTCACCCAGCTACTATTAGGATTCAAAATCTATAAATACTTACATAAAATTCCCAGTAGGGGGCCAGTTTGGGCCATAACCATAGTGTTTAAATTGGCCTATCAGATAAATTTACAGCTTCCCGTGGCCTCATCATCGGCAAGAATACAGCTCACGGCCACATAAAACCTCTAGTCACGCCTCATGTTCTGTTTAGCCCTCGATAGAAGTGCGCCGTCGCTTCCTGGCGTTTCTCTGACCATGAAGATTATAATACGGAACAAAGATGAGAGCGGAATTACCGCGGAAGCGCCGACGCTCCGCTATAGGGTTAGGGGAGGGGAGGCAAAGGACCCCAGGTCCCCGGGAATAATGATAACACATTAGGCTGCGAGGGCGCTGGTATTATTGCTGTACATTATGTATGTTCCATTTATACTACCTCGCACGGCCCAACTGCCGCTGACGGATAGGTCATTACTTCCTGCACCGATGAACACTTATCAGGCCCCACTGCTGTTTATGGCCGGAATGAAGAGCACTTGTCAGTCAAGGTCACTGCTTTGTGTGTCCTCTTTAATAGTTCCTTTTTTCACAGTTGTTGAACTTTGTGTGCTGGCTCAGCCCCCCCACAAACCCCACCCCCACCCCCACCCCCACCAACCCCAACCTTCCCTCTTAGATGATGGAACCCCCACCCCCCAACATCTCCTTTTTTTTCGGTTTTCGCCGATCCCATCAGCGGGTCTCGCTCCATATCCGCGCTCGTGCGGGGGGCGTATGATAAGTCCGGGTGACAGGATCCTTAGAGCCTGCAGTAACTGCAGGGCCAATGCTAATGCTTGGCTTGTTGCGTTACACCAGTTGGCGCTGCACTCAGAAGTGGCCCACAGTGCAGCGCGTGGTTTGGCCCTGGGACAACACCAAAAAAAAAAAAAAAAAAAAAATTCGCTCGCCTTGGATTATCTTATCCCCGAGCGCTCGATACCCGTCTTTGCCGCACGAGCCGCGCGTGTGTATCTCGTAGCGGCATAGGCCTCGGCGGGTAAACAAAGCTTGCCCCATGGTCACTGTCCATGTTGCTTTGTGTTAAGGCCTTTTTCTGGACTTGTTTTTCCGAACACCTATTTTTTGCGAGCGGAATTCCTTTTTAAAAAAAAAAAAAAAAAAAAGAGAGGGAGGTCATAATACCAGGAGGAAATCTCCCTCTTCTCACGACTTAATCTGCGGTCTCATAAATATGGGCGACGGCTTCTGAGCTGTCTCGTTTGCGTGACTCAACCCCGGCGTATTTTACCCCCGGAAAAAGCCCCTCCGGAGTTCGGCCCGCTGCTGGAAAAGTGAACAGTTTCCCGTTCCCCCGTTTTGACGCAGCGCTGACAGGAGTCACTTTTGATACACTCGGGAGTATGAAATTGGGATCCATCAGTTTTCGTCCCCTCCCGAGGCTTCATCTTCGCAGACATCGGGGGCTGTCATTTCGCCGCGTCCCCTGTGACGCGGGTGACGCTCAGCTGATATGACGGCTGCTGGCCAGCAGACGCAATCCCCGGCGAGCCGACAATATTTCTTCAGGTGAAGTGACGAGATGCGGAATTGAAAATATCGGTGTGATTTTTTTTTCAGATTCTGCGACTCATTTATTTTATAATGGCCCCCCCCCCCTTTATTCCTTTAACCCCTCGAAATGCTCCAAAACCTCCCACGTGACTTCACAAGATGGAGGATATGTTGCGGTGTTTTGGGCCTGCGCTGTGCGCCGCGGGGGCCGCGTGTCCGCCGCTTCCTGGATTAGACACCTTGGCGCGGCCTGTGGAGAGATGTTCATCGTTCGCTGTTCACACAATCTGCCCGCTACAGCTGAGCTGCCCTTTGCCAACAGGCCCGGAGACAGGACGGACGGATTTAGACCCACGTGTCACAGTTGCCCCACTGGTGCTCGCTTTTTTCACGCGCTCGTCTAAGGAGATTTGTATTCGGAGATTAGAGATTATTTTAAAGATTGCTTTGCCTCTTGGACGCACCTTAAAGTAGCGGGCGTTGATCGGTGCCTCCGTCTAAGGCCGAGCGCCGATCAAATGATTCTATCTGCTCCCAGTGAGGCAAACGTGCATAAGGGTTTATTTATCCGCATCCTCGCCTGCTCTGACGTGATCTAACTTGTTAATTTGTAATCTGGCAGTTCTCAGCTCTCCCGATCTATTGTTCCGCCCAGACGCGCAAAGGCGCGCTGACACGCTCATCCGTCACTCGCTAATCCGCCACGGGCTGCGGCCCTGGCACAAAGGCGTCCCCCCCGCCGCTCGGAGCCAAGATTCGCCCAGTCGAACGCGCGGGAAACGGGTCTCCGACGCCGGAGTCGACAGGCGCGAGGCGTCGATACACGCGACATGATGTCGCGGCGGCCCTTTCTCCCCTCCTGACAGTCGGGAGGGCTCGGGCGTTTACTTGACTGGAAAACGTCGAATATCAAATAAAGCCTCGGCCCGCCTGCTGCACCCCCCAAAAAAAGAGCCGCAGCAGGGCTGAGGGGGCGGCGCGCGTGCAGGGTGTGGTCGGGGACGCTTGTTTGCGTCTAATCAGGAAGCTGCAAGTAGGCATTATTCTCATTATTTTGCATCTGCGTTCGTTCAAGAAACAGCTGTTGAGTCTTGAGCGGGATGCGAGGTGGCAGGGCCTGGAGTTGTTCTTGTTCGAGCGGCTGAGTTCGCTCTGACGTGATGGCTCCTGGCAGAGCTTTGTGCTGAACTCAACATCTGTGACAACTGTCAGCGCCGCTGACCACTCCCCCCCACCACCCCTACACCCCCACTACTCCCTCCTCCTCCTCCTCCTCCTCCTCCTCCTCCTCCTCCTCCTCCTCAGTGTTTGCGTCTTTTTCGCTCCTCCATCTTTCCCTGCCTTCCAGGGCCTTCCAGTCTGGGGGGGGGCTTGAACAAAAAAAAAAAAAAAAAAAGTGGGGAAAACGGGGACTTCTGATGCCACCAGATCAGTTTCTTCTGCCACTACCCATCTCCATCACTGACACATCAGCTGGTACCAAGGTCGCCGGGTCGAGTGAACATCTGGCCCCGGTGCCATCTTTCCTAAGGTCATTGGGTAGCATCTGTTTGTGGACCCCGCTACGTTCAGGCCCTCGAACATGGACCCCCCCCCAAAAAAAAAAAAATGTACATAAATATAGATATCATATAGGAAGAGGATGACATCACTTACAACTTTGACAGTTGTCGGCCTCAGAATTACAACCAATCAAATCCATAGAACATATGAATTATGTTAAACGGATAACCATCCACATCACGAGAAGGATTTCCTTATTAACTGTTTGTTTTATTAAGTTCATGTTCATTTGATTTTAATGTCAAGAGACTTTGAATTGTTTCTTTTAAACTCATCTGCTTTAGGAAATTTCCTTTTTTTTTAAAAAAAAAAACAACTTTTAAACTGATTATTTATAACATTACAAATTGGTCATTTTGGCCTTGATTTGTAACAATCACAATGAAATACAATTTAAAATAGCAAAAACAAAAAAATGATAAAAATAAAAACGATAAACATAATAGAAATAATTCAAATCATACAAATAGCTCTCAAATAAAATATTAAAATGCTTAACATCAGTTCGTTCTATATTGTCTCATTTTGTTGGGCAGATTCAGAAGGGCATCTGTACCGTTAACACGTGTTTTCTTCTGAAGCTTTTTGGCTACTTGAGCCATTTTTTTTCTCGCTTGGACTTCCCGAGTCCCCGACCTTCCCTGAGGGTGCTGTTGTTGTATTTGAATCCGCTTCCCTGACATGAAACCTCCCTCCTGCGGGGCGCGCAGACTCGGGGTTCAGACGTCCCCTCGAGAGGGCCGACACGTTGCTGAAGGTGGCTCCTGGAACTTCTCCGTTTTCTCCGTGTTCATCCCTGACTGATCCACGGCCTCAGCTGGTGGTTAAACTCTCTGACCTCAGCAACCGTTTGAACCCGACCATCTAATCTCTTTGGCGACTTCGCTGCGAGATCCCATAATCATTTTTAACAATTCAGCACGAAAGCGGAGGAGGAGGAGGTGAACGCTGCTAATCCAGATGATTCGCTCTGGACCACCTGTCCTTTTGTTGTCTGACGTCGGAGCGACCGGGATGTCACGGGCTCTTACGGGTTGGGGCAGGAATTATTGAACAGAGGGCGGCTGGCGGAGAGCGCTGGCGCTGGGAGCAAACAGATGTTGCGATCATGAAGAGGTACACCACCTCTGAATTAAATATGAAGCGCGCTGGGGGCCACGCGGGCGGCGGCGGCGGAGGCCTCGCTTCCCCTCGCCCGCTAATAACGGTTAACCGCCCGGGGGCTGCCACCGATCGGTCAGCCGTCAGGCGGGCGAGGCCATCCGCGAGATGCGGGCCGAGAGCCCGGGAAAAAAAGACGCCCCAACTTTTCCTGCAAGAAGACAGCTGTTTGGAACATACTGCAGATCCATTATGCAAGAGCGGAGGGTCTCCGGACGCAGCACGTTATGTCAAAGCGCTTTAAAGCATTTACGCCACAGCGACCCGCCGATGAGAGCTGTAGAAAGGAGCGGAATCTGACAGAATGTGCTCGGGATGATGTTTTACCACCGGCGTTTTGTTTCCAGGCCGACTTTACAGAAACGCTCCCTTCGCAAGGAATTACAAGTCTGGCTGAATATTTGATGGGAGCAGGGAGCGCTCCCACTTCCGGACTTTGATTAAAGGGCCTTCTCCCGAAAAACCGATAAATTCCGGCGCGCGGCAGCATCGGATTTCACTGAAAATCATCTTTCCCCGGACAGAAGTGGAAGTTCTTTACGAGTCACTTATTCGTATCTAAAACTATGAAGCATCGGAGCTCTAAATCTGCCCTTCCCGCCTCTGTTTATCTCCGAAGCGAACGCCGCTCTGTCGCCGAGGCCTCCAGACGGTTGATAAAAGTATTGCCCCCCCCCACCAGAAAACCCTCCTTCGCCACCCCGAGATTGCAGGCGCCACAACAGCAAGGAGGTGATTGTGCATTCTTGGCTCGGGGTGGAGCGACGCCATTAAAAAGGCGACCGTGATTAAATTTTAGTGAGAACGCGGCGTTCTTGGTGGCTGTAAGCGAGGTCGGGCTAAAGGGATGTGACACAGGAATTACTCTTGCTCCTGGCGTCTAATGCGACTCGTCACTCAGAGGAAATATCCGGGAGATGGGAGGGGGGGGTCGCTGGCAGAAGCGCTCTCGTCTAATAGGCCGACTGTTTGTCCGGGGCGGAGATCTCTATTGCTTAAACGCCGCGGATCAGTTGTGATTCAACGTAAACGGGCTTCATTTGTGACCGTCGCCGGGGAGTGTGGGGGGGGGGCTTGATCGCATTTGCATGGGCGAAGGGCGGCGGCCAGGCCGCTACACTTGGGGGGGAGGCGCCCTGGAACCCGGTAATCTTTCGTGGTCTTTCGTGGAACTCGCAGGTCACACTAAAGGTCACGTCTGCGTCTGTGTTTGAGGAGCTTTACCCCGACCTCCGCCCCCCGCCCCCCACACTCCCCTCACCGAATAAACGCTCCAGAAGCGGAAAATTGTCGCTTTGCTCCCAATCTCGGCGCTTCCCGTAGCGGCCCGGCGTACTTTGTGAGTAAACCGATCACGTTCATGTGTCCCATTACCGCCACCTTGAGATAAATGGCTCTTTCTGCCCCCCCTGCCATAAGGTTTTATATCAGACGACATGTGTTGAGTATCTGACCGCAGCTTGTTTTGCTTCAGAGGAGATAAAACAATCACTCCTCGCCGTTTCGGCTCCCGGAGCGTGACCGCGGTACCCCCCCACCCCCCCCACCCCACCCCGCTGGCGGGCGAGGGAGAGGGACGGCGGGCGGGTGGCGGGTTCGCGCCCCTTGATTAGATCTGAGCTGGTAAATATCCTGTGATTAATCAAAAGGGCTCGTTCTGCGCGGAGCTCCCCCGTGTCACCTTCACAGCGAGGGAGCGCGGCCGCCTTGTTTACCACCTACAACCGCAGCTCGCTCAGTTTTTACAAAGCCCCCCCACCCCCCCACCCACGCTGAACACTTTGGGCTTGCTGGACGAAGGTCTTGGGGTTTAGGGGGGTTTAGAGAGACCCGTGCTCTGCTCTCATCAGCCTAAATGTTAAGCGTTATTGACAGCGGATGGATGGATGGACACGATTGGCCCGGTTGCGAAACCGTTCCGGAGAGGGAAGCGTCTGAATCCGCTCCTTACGCGCGCGCGGAGCACGTCACGCTGGAGGCCCGACGCAATAATGGCCGATGATGGTGATTAATAGGCCGAACTAATTACCGTTGCCAGTAAAGACTCATTAAACAATGAAGTGGCGTGTTGGACTGGACCGTTTCTAATTAACCATCCCGATACAGTAGGCGCAGTCAGTCACCGCCGCTCCGCGAATCCCCGGCCGTCAGAGACGCGTGTGTCACGTCGATAAACACGTTAACCTGTCTGCGACCCCCCCCGACCACCCACACACACACACACAGCTGAAAGTAGCAGGAGGACAGGAGGACCTGGAGGACCTGTCTGGGACTGTAGATCTCTAATTGCGTCTGCGTGGTGGTGGAGTCGAGCCGCGCTGCCCGGTTGTCACCTCCGCCCAACGCGAGCGCGCGTCACTGTCAGGGGGGTCGGCCAAATCAACCTAACAAGCGAGCGATTACATAAATGTATGGCCGCTCGGGGGTTACTGTCACGCCAACTTTCAAGGAGACGCCGTATTTGATGTCGCAGGCCTTGATTGCATTCTGGAAAAGAGAGAGAGAGACACAGAGAGAGAGAGAGAGAGAGAGGGGGGAGTACTGCTACCCCGATAAGACGTCCAAACATTCGAGGTTTGCTAATTTGGTCCTGGTCAATTTTCGCGGCGGCCGTGAGGACGGGCGGCGGCGAAATGAAGTTCCTGAGTGCTTTGAGGGGGGCGTGAGTGGGTCTGACAGGCTCTGTGAAATATGGCCCACTGTACCTTTTTCCATTACAGGCGCAGGGACCCGACATGCAAATCCGCAGAGGCCATTACAGGAGTGACACGAGCGGCTCGGACGCCTCGCCCCCCACCCACCCACCCCCGTCGTTTTCTCGCGCCACGTGGGCTCCTTTCAGCGAGGGGGCGCTCGTTGGCGCTTTGTTCTCGGCTTCAGCCGCGGCGCTAACGCCCGTGTTTAACACGGCGGAGAGCCTTGATCGCCCGTATACTAACCACGTCCTAAAGAGAGTGACTGATGGGTCGGATCTGTCTCACGGCCTTCTCTGGAGGCTTGATGAATTGGCTTAATGGGGAGTAAACCAGAGAGCCGAGCCGAGGCGGGTGCAGGGAAGGGGGGGGGGGCATTAAATGACACGGTTTTATAGCCTATCAGCATTGTCACGCCACACTGTCATCTCAGCCTCTCCTCTCTGCACCATGAGGCAGGTTAGATGTTTAGCTGTAAGCTCGGTTAAACACACGGGTCTCTGGTACCAGGTGCTGACGCCATGTGTCACCCCCGTTTTATATATATATATATGTATGTGTGTATACATATATGTATATATATATATATATATATACATATATGTATATATATATATATATATATATATATATATATATATCATATCCAGCTTTGAATTATATTACAGTGCTTAAATAATGTGTATTCTGTAATAAAGAGCTATTAACTGTTGGAAATAGTAAATCTGACCTCTTACACAAGACTGATTCCTTTGAGGTGATGAAGATAACCCACGCGGTAGACGCACATTTGTCTCTCTCTTTCTCTCTCTCTCTCTCTCTTTGTCTTTTGTTTTTTTTTTTGCCGTGTTTTCTGTTCCAGCGAGCGTCAGCTGCCGCGGACGCTCTCTCTCGAAGAGTTTGATCGCGTCTATTTGAACCCATTCCAACGTGCACAGCAGAAGCCGTTAGCAGCGACCGCCATTAGGTTAATGTTCTCCTTCAGCATTAACCAGCCTGCTTCCAACACGAGCCATTACTTGTGATCAATTAGTCTGTTGACTGATTAAAGCGACGCGTCCTCGTTTGTAAACGAGGGCGGCGCACCTCTGACGCTAATTTGCGAAACAACGGCGGCGCGCTGAATAAGTGGCGGCGATGGCGACTAATCCTCAGTTTGTGTCCGCGGTGACTTCCACACTCGCTGCTCACGAGGTTTCTGACAGGAGCAAGAAAACACACTGAACTCAGTCAAGTCCTCTTTTACAAATGAACACATAAGTTATAAAAATCAAGTCGCGCCTGGACAGCGGGGGTTGAATAACTGGCTCTCCATTAAACACACACTTCCCTGTCGGCGCACAGAGGCCTTATCTCCGCGCAAGACAAGAGGGTACGCGACCTTCAGCCATTAAACCATCCTGTTAATCGTCAAATGATAAAATATTTTTACTGTGCAAAACCTCTTTAGTGTAATTGAATTTCACTCCGCTTTACATCTATTTTTATACCTTTGCGCCGAGGCTGCGGTGGGGTCCGGACCATTACTGGACGTAATGGCGGCCGGAGATTGGTTTTTCGGGGGGGATTGCCGCTCCGTCTAGGTCGCCGTGGTCCGTCCTCCTCCTCACTCCGTCCCCTGCAAACTTAACATTTAAACCATCTCATCATGGCACTGATTACAGAAGCCTATTGGTCCTCATTAACACCCACTGATCCTTGGCTGGGCCCGTGCTCTAACATCTTTTAATTAGCATTCTGGACATCTAATCATTGTAATAAGTCAGGGTAATCTCCCCCTTTTGCTCTTATTTCCTCCCACACTTTCATTCCAGGGCGTTCTTGGCTCGCAGGCTCTGACTCTCAGGGCCAGCGCTGTCGCACAAAAGGCGATCGTTGAAGGGTAAACCAGACCGCCGCCTAGATATCGGAGACGGAGGAGAGGGGGGAACTCTGCTCGAGTTGACGTACGGGCGAGTGATGTGCAGCAAAATCCCAGGCAGGGCTTTGGCACGGGCCGCCATTTTGTGTCCGGTCTGACGCATGGTTGCACTGGGTGTCACTTTGGCTTCGTGTCAGAGCCCGGTGGCGGCGGCGGCGAGCGAAGCTGCGGGTCTCGTTAACGCGTCTGCTGCAACGCCCGGGGGGGAGGACGTGCGGAATCGGATCCCCCCGGTCGTTAAAATGTCTCGCCGGAGCCGCCGCGGTTCGGGCCGGTCGTGCTTGCGGCCATCGAGTTTTTTCTGCCTCCGCAGCCAGGAAGTCCGGGGCGGACATTTTGGGAGAGACGGCGGGACGCGTCGGGACACACACCTGCCATCTACAGGCGATACACTCACTGCCGAATGACGAACGGGCTTGCAAAGGCGCGCACGGGCGAATCCTCCCGCCCGGGTCGGGCCGGCGCAGGCCCGGAGACGGACAGGCGTCCTCTCCGCGTTATTCCGAGCCAGGTGTGGGAAGAAAGGGGAATAAGGTTGTGTTTATTAGGCGCTCCCTCGGCGTTCTCTAAATTGCCTTGTTTGCTCGGCACAAGCACACAAACAGATGCTGTCCTCTCTGCTCTGGGTAATCCTCGTGGTCTCTGGGTATTTGGGGAAAAAGCCACACACACACACACACACACACACACACTCACGCGGCCTCATTAAAGCCTCGCACACAAACACAGATCAGATCAAGCCACTTGAAAAACACATTTGCGTGCTAATTTCGCGCTGTGACAGCCAGGAGTACAGTTTGATTTGTGGAAAGAAGAAGACATTGTCTCAACACATAATTGGAGAACCCCATAAAGCGAAGCCCCCACACACACACACACACACACACGCACACACGCCCCGAACCGTCTCAGCGACACAATTTCACTCTTATTAAGAGAATCTGCATTTAGGAGGGACCAATGCTATCAGTCGAAATTAATCTGCTTTGACTGATCCCTAATGTGACCACAGTCATTGGGTAATTATTGTCTGGATGGCTGTGCACCAGCCTCGTAACCACAGCCCCCCTCCCTCCCTCATGAGAGGGCCAGCCTCGCCACGGCGGGCTGGTTACGGCGGCAGGCGCGTCATTTAGCGCTTGATCGGTGAATCATGATCAGCCCGCCCTGGATTATTGTGATTAACGCGCGCCCCCGGCCGACGACCATCCCCGCCGCCGCCGTCTGGGGGCGCGGAGGCTCCGGGACGGGGGGCCAGTCGAGGGGACCCGGCCGCTCGGCGGGCACAAAAGGCCGCTTCTCTGAATATCGCACGCACGCACGCACGCACACACACTTCAGCTTCTTTCACGTCAGTCACCAAACCCGCAGCACGCGGCGAGCGCGCTGCTCTTTCCCGCCACAGCCATGTTTGGTCTGTCTGTCCCCTCGCATTAGGCCACCCCCCGCAACCTCCTCGGACGGCGCGCGTGGCGGCGAACCTCGGAGGAGGCTGGCGTCCGTGAGTTGCGGCGAGGTCCGTGGGGGGACCCTCCGCCCGCCACGCACCTCCCCGACCAGCAAAGCCGACGTGACGGCAGCTGATTACGGCAACAAAGGCGCTCTGGGAGAATATGGCGTTCTCACTGTACGTCAAATTAGATCAAGCGAAGGGGGGGGGGTGTGGCTAGACCCACCCCCCCAACGATATCCCTGCCCATCGCTTCCTGTCAGACGGGAAGGTTGGCGCGAACGGGCCCTGGACACACAAACGCATCGTGTGAATGTAAAGCAAAATAGTTGAACCCCAGAGGTCAGGGGTCAGCTCGAGCCCGCCACTCGACTTTATTTACTTTCCGCGCCTCGCTCCTTCGCCATTACTCGAGCCCTCCTCCTCCTCCTCCTCCTCCTCGCCGCGGCCCTCGTGCGCGCGTCGGCGGATAACAGTCAGTTTTGATTACAACGTAAACGCCGCAGCGTCAGACAGGGGTGGTGGGGGGAGGAGGAGGAGGAGGGAGGGAGGGGGGGAGGTGGAGGGACGGTGTGTGTGTCGGGTGGGGGGTGGGGGGTGGGGGGTACACGCTGATATGCATTCTATCAGGATGATTTATGCAAATTATGCACATTATTCCCGCAGGAATCTCTCTTCTGAAAGTGCCAGGATAAATTGCCGGAAATTAGCCATAAAATTCAGTGTGCAGGGAGTGTGAGGTGAAGGCCGCCGCGGAGCCAAGGACATCGGGCCGCCGCGGTTACGCTTGGGCTGGCCTGCCTTTCCCCCCGATGCTTGGCATTCATGGCTGTTAAAAGACCTCCGCTCAGACGGGCGCCCGGGTCTGGAGCGGCTAAAGGGGGGCTGCGCCGGGGCGAGCGGGGCGGGCGAACGAGCGAGCGAGCGCTCCCGCTGATGGCGCGGCGTTCATGCTCCGGTGGCGGGAAGAGACCGTCGGTTGTTCTTTTAATCCGCCCGTTAAATTAAAAGCCGTCGGAAACACCTCCCGGAGAAGACGCCGCTGCTTTCTGCTCAGTCTGTGACCTTTAGAGCGCCGTGTTTTTATGCCCGTGATTCTAATATAGTTAATCTTGTTTGAAGTGCCTCTTAATCTTTCAGATTACACTCGCATCTAATCAGAACTCTGTCCGCGGTCGAGTAATGAACGGTCCTTTGAACAACACATAAACAAGAATCTGTCAGTAATAAGACACACAATTCACTCGGCTTCTCTGAGGCTTTGACCTCAAAGCTCCGCTGGCCTGGGTTTTCATTTGTCTTGTGAGGAAGAGAGACAAAGAAAAGTGTGTGTGTGTGTGTGTGTGTGTGTGTGTGTGTGTGTGTGTGTGTGTGTGTGTGTGTGTGTGTGTGTGTGAGTGTGAGAGTGAGAGGAGCGGTGAGTGATTCACGCTGTTATTGTGTCATCTGCGTGTCTTTATTTCAATCTGGAAGCCGGAGTTAATGAATATCAGAGAGTGGGAGATGAAATCCACCCCGCTTTAGCTTTAATGAACCCTGAGAGGGTCAGGATCTGCATATTGATCGGGACAAGTGATCTTTCTCTCTTTCTCTCTCTCTCTCTCTCTCTTACACACACACACGCAAATATTGGACTCAAATTTGAGGAAATAACTCTTGCTTGAATCCTAGAAGCGGCAAATCTTTAAGAAAAACAATATTTCAAATATAAAATTTGCTGAAATGGAATAATTTCCTAGATTTTATTTTTATGTCTCAAATAATTTTCTGAAACTCCCAACAGGCGAGGACCAAATCAGCAGCAGCTTTAATCCAGATTGAATTGTTATATTTAAAACCTTTTGGGCCGAGGCAGAGTCTGTTCAAAACAACAGATAGCCGACCGCTCTCTGCCCCGGCATGTTTTCATCCGGTGGGAATAAAAGAACAGCAGATTAAGGCACAAAAACAGAGCTGTGAGTAAACAAGGATTAGAGGAGCGGCGCCGTAATCTGATTAATATGGAAGCAGTTTCAATATTAGAGATGTTACTCAACAATTGCTCTGCTATAAAAGCAGAGGCAGACATGGCAATGGCATTTATGTCTCCATTCCGGGACGGTTCGGTGGGGATGGTGATACCCTCACACAGATTATTTTATTTTGGAGATGTGCTAAAGTGTTGTCCAGCCCTCTCCGAGTCAGCTGGACATCGAGTTCGGTCTCTCTTATTTGTGGAAAAAACAGGAATTCGTGAACCCAAAAGACAACAGCAGGGGAGAAATTAGCCCGGTTAAACTCTGTCATCCGGGCCAGTAGGTGGCGCTAGTCTGTGAGTCAGTCTTAGGCCCATTTTAACTAACCAGCCAGTCAAACCAGTGGCCATGGTTGAAACCCTCATTCAGGACACACCAGGGCCAACAAATACTGGCTCAATCCCAGTTTTTCGACTGACCCCAGTAACCGTCACGCGGTCCGGTTCGAAATATCTCGCCTCCGCAGCCCGTTCCCCGAAACGCCGGCCGACCCCGTCGGCTTTTATTGGCCCGCTCCCCCCCCACGCAAAGTCAGCGTCGCGCATCCCTATCAGCATCCTGACAGGTGAGCTGTCGCCACTGCGGTTGATTTGGGGCCCGCGCCGCATATATCTTTACACTTTTGTGTGACACCAGCAACGGCGGGACGCGCTAGCGGAGTTGGGCCTGTTACTGATACGACAGGGACATTTCAGTCCTCCCATGTTTATTCTGACTATCCTGTTTATCATCCCTCGCATACATCACGCTCGCCGTTATGGATCGGTGCCCTGGTGGCTCTTGATATGGTAAATTGGACGTTTTATGGTTTGCGAAAAGGTTTTTTTTTTATTATTATTACTATGATTATCATTATCGCCCTCTGTTATTCATGGGGCTCAGTGTAAACACCTTTAGGACAGGTTCAGCTTTATTAGCCTCATGAATAAGAGCTCCAGACTCGGGCCTGGTTCTTCTCGTATGTCCTTGCAGAGGTGCAGGTCGGGGTGGGGGGGGGGTGTCTGCTCAGAGACCCCCGTGTTCCCGTCATCAGGCTGGGAGACCGCTACCTGTCAGTTACAGCATCTACACTCCTCCACCTGAGTGTCCTTCTGCTCAGTTGTGACTTTTTTTTTTTTGCCTGCGCGTGTGTGTATGTGTGTGTGTGTTGTCTGTGTTTTCTACACATATGGCTCAGTGGAGCCCCTGGGGACCCTCCTCTTCTGGGCTAATGTGAATATTAGTATGGGTTAAATGCTGCACTCGTTTGTGCATTAATGCGTGTTGCATAATTAATGTTTTGGTGATGTCTCACTTGTAAAACAGCAGCGGAGAAAAACACCATTTTTCCGATCAAACTTCAGACAACCAACAGGAGGCGGCCAGAGCGTTTAATCCCTGGAGATTTAAAATAATCCAGGTGTGATGGGATTAATCCCGGCTGCTTCTGACCGGAATGACAGAAATCAAACAGAAAATTAGCTTAAAATTGTTTTTTATTATTTGTGTTATTTTAAGGTTGAGTAGTTTAAACCTTTGGATTATATTTTGACTTTGTTTTTTTTATTCCTAAATCTTAGATAATACCTGAATTCTAAATTGCTAAAGTACATTCTTAAATTTAAAAAAAAAAAAAAAAAACGGGAAAAATTCAGATGAATAATTCAACCGGGATTTCTTCAGATAATTCAAAGAAAAATATTTAGTTAATTTTAAAAAAGAAATTAGTCAAAATAATGAGAAATAGTCCCTTCTACCCGGGTTAAAATCCCTTCCTCTGTCCATGGTGCTGAAATCTCCACACTTCCCCAAAGTGTCCGCGTCTGAACGGTTTTTTTGGGTTTTTTTTTTTACTTTCTAAAAATTCCCTCTCTCCCCCGACTTCTGCCCCCTTTGACCCTCCCTGGGGTGCTCCATGTGTGGTCAGATGAGGGTGGGGGGGACAAAGGCCGAGGTGGGAGGGGGGTGTTAGTGGTGGTAAAAGGGGGGGGGGTCCAGCTGACGGCTGCGTCGTGATTAAAGACGCCAAATTACGCCGATGAAGAGCGTCGTAATTACGTCCCTTAATCACATTCTGGAGGGCTAATTGCCTTAACGACGTGTTTCATTATGTGAAGTCAGGTATTACCGTCGACACTTCTCACACACTTGTTTTCAAATTAACATATTATTACACACGCAGTCAAGGAAATTATTCCGATAATCCCAGTTTGTTTTGTTGCGTCGGTGGGGTTTTCTCGATGGGTTGTTAATGCCCAGAATTATTGATTACTCCTCTCTCGATAGGAGAGAATTAAGCACTGACGCGTCAGTAAAATCAAATACTCACTTTTAAATCGGATCATTTGTCGCCTGTTGATCGAATCTGGAGCAATGAGTTCATTTTGTTAGTTCTTCAAAATATTTTAATAAAGCTTTTTTTAACACTGAAATACATACAAATGTCCCCCTTTACGCAGAGATGAACTAAGGTATCCACAATAATCCACAGCTCGACCTGACAACGCGATTAATCCGAAGACCTTGTGTGTGGGGGGGAACAAACGCAAAGGATTTAAAGAAATTAAATAATAACACAGTGTGCAACACAAGCAAATTCCCAAATTAATAAATTACACATCGAAACACCCGATAAGCCTTCGTTCCTTTTGTCTATTTTAATTTATTATATCACAGTGACCAAAAAGGAAAAAAAAAGGAAAAAAAAAACGTAGTACGCGACCGAAAATATCGACAATAAATATGTGAGTTATCATACGACTTGTCGCCTATTTCATTTCACTTTTCCACCATCATGACATTCCACGTGCTCAATAAAAAAAGAAAAGGGTCATGGAAACAGGCCTCAAATGTCTGTGAGGTGAGGGGATGAAAACGGGGAGGAGGAAGCAGCAGGGGAAAAAAACCAAAACAAACCAAAACAAAAACCGAACGATCCAGGAGTTTCAGTGTTGTCAGGTCCCTCCAGAGAACAGGTCCAGGTCACCGGACTAGAGTCATCGATACCAGCACTTGAGATGATTATATACACAATCAAGTTTTGATTGAACAATAAAGGTGTTTTTGGATGGATGTAGTAAATAGAAAACTCGGACGGCCTCGGGACACCCCCCCCCCCCTCTCTCCCCACCTCTCCACGGTGAAGTGTGATGTTTCTTGTTTGTGTGCTTCTGTTGTGAGTCTCCCCCCCCCACCCCCCAGCCCCCCCACCCACCCCCTCCCCGGTTAAGGCTTGTCAGTGCACTGTTTGCAGAGGCTGGACGTGTCGTTGTTGAACAGGGCGCATTTCTCGGGGCAGGACGACGCGGCCACGCCGGCGGGGAACGGAGGGTATCCGGGCGGCTGCTCGTACGCGCTCAGGCCGGGCGCCGCCAGGGCGGTGGTGGCCGGTATGGAGGCAGCCGAGATGGCCTGGCCCTGGTTGAGGTACGCCACCAGCCGCCTCATCTCCTCCAGCGCCTGCGCCTGCATCAGGATAAAGTTTTTCGCCAGCAGCAAAGTGGCGATTTTGGAGAGTTTCCGCACCGACGGGCTGTGCGCGTAAGGGATGACCGCCCGCAGCTCGTCCAGCGCGTCGTTCAGGTCGTGCATCCTCCGCCTCTCTCTGGCGTTGATGTTTAGCCGCAGCATCTTCTGCTCTTTGCTTTTCTTACCTCCTTCCCCCTTCCCGCCGGCCGCAGTCCGGAGCACCATGTCGCACCTGCCGTCGCTGTCGTCGTCGGGGCTCTGCTCGCCGCCGCTGCTCTCCGCCGCCGAGGTCCTCTGGGCGCTCTCGCCGAAATTGACGCACAGGGATCCGGTGGGCAGACCCAGCGACCCGGCCCGGGGCCCCGCCAGCCCCCCCGGCTGCATGGGGTCCGCGTCGTTCTGATCGAAGCAGTTGATCGGCGACTGGCGGCCTCTGGGCGCGAGTTCGATTCCGGCCGACGGCCTGAAAGGGTCGATCTTTTTGGAGGAGACGGCGCTCAGAGTCTTGTGGAAAATGTCCCCCGAGCCGCCGGTCAGGTTCATCCTTCTGTCCATGCTGAGGTGCTCGCGGGGGGAGGGGGGGGTCGTCTGCAGGCGGCTGCGGCTACTTTCTTCCCGGGTTTCCTCGTCGCTGAGTTTGACTCGCGCGTCAGTGGCGAAGTTGCTGGTTGGCCCGACTTGTCATCTGAGGTGTGGAGATGAGGAGGAGGCTGGTGTATTGAGTGCTTCTCTCTCTCCTTCCTCCCTCCCTCCCTCCCTCCCTCTCTCTCTCTTTCTTGTGGTCTGTTTCACCTTCACCGGATTTCCACGCCGATCCTCGTTACGCACCAGACGCCCGAGTCTTTTTACATCATTATCCCGAGGCGGGTTATTAAAAGGATTCGCCTATTGGGAGAGAGACACCCTCTCCCCCCGTACACCCTCACCCAATCAGGTTAACGTTGTAATTAATGACATTTAACGATGACAAACAGCTCCGCGTGTTCTCCATCCAAACCTTCAGCGTCTTTTTAGTAGTTTCATAACGCTGATCTAGCCCTTATTAGAAAGAAGATAAGAGTAATCCCTTTTGCATATGAATTCTATAACAATGTTACAGAGTAATCTGTGTGTTTATAATCCATTAGGTCTATTTGTTTGTGTATATCCCAGTTTTAAATTCACATTTATGGGCACCGTTGTCCGACTAGCAAGGGACTGTGGGTGTTCTGGTCCGTACACAACATTAATGTATATTTCATAGTACCAGTTGTGTATTTTACGTGAAATGTGTCACTAAAGGAGCACGAATTTCTGTCTTTCCGTGTTTTAGTTCGAAATATTTGCAGCTATTACGCGCTCTGACAGACCTTTGTATGTCTACACTGTCATCTACTGGACTACATGCAGAAGTACACCTAAATTGGAAATTCGAGGTTTTTTTTTTATCATTTATCACCTCCGCCAGGGAGGTTGTGTTTTGCCGGCGTTTGTCTGTCTGTCTGTTAGCAACATAACTCAAAAAGTTATGGACCGAGTTTGATGATATTTTCAGGATTTGTTGGAAATCTGAAAATGAAGAAGTTATTTCATTTCGGGGGTGATCCGGACACTTTGAAATTTTCCTTAACATTGTGGTAAATGGGGCCAAAAGGAATTGTTGCGCTTGGCGGAGGTCTGCGCTCTCCGAGTGCTTTCTAGTTTAGTTATAATTTGAGCTAGATTTATAACGTCCTGCCTCTTTTACCGATGTTAAATAAAAAGAACATCAAAGTACAAGAATTACAAATGCAAAAATAACAACAGGTCTGTACAAGTCCAGTATAACACAACGCTATCGAGACACCCGGCCTCAATTATTCTGTTATCAACGTTCAAAGTTTGAGAGGATTGGCTCCCCACCTGATCTCAAAACTTTTGATTTTTGAGGCCCCGGTCCCTGGGAGCATCCAGCAAACATCAGAGGACCTCAGGCCGGCGTAATAACCTCTGAATATGGAGGCGGATGTTTGACCGTGCAGGCCTCGGTGCGAGGCAATTTGAGAGCAATTAAGATTGTTATCGTTTGGCGTATAGGTTCCAGGCCGCATCGGGGACTTCTCAGAGGCCAGAGTTGCTGAGTGTGATGAAAAGGAGCTTCCAGTGGTGAGAAGGAGATTATTGACACGCAGGATTTAATATCTTTCCCTCCGCTCGAGACCAATTTTGTGGGATGCTTTTGGTATTTCTCCGTTGAAAATCAGCTGCAACCCATGAGGAACCACCCAGCCTCACCACCCGTGATGTTTGAGCTCTAAATGAATGCGCCCGTTTGGAAAATTAGATGTTCAGTCCCGGTCTGGGTTGTCTCGCCTCAAGTTGTCCACTGGACGGTGGACGTCGGGCAGCAGCGTCGGAGCCTTTGCGTTCGGGTCTGAAGCCGTGCGAGAGGGCAGAGAACTTGGGTAAATGATGATCTCGCGGGCGGCCGAGACAGCCGCTTCATCCTCAGATGGCAGGGGAACACCTTCATGGCCAATCAGGCCCGGCTAATGAGACAAGATGGGCCCGGACGGTGCCACGGCCATTACAGCCACAGTCTGTCAGCACTTTGCTAATGAAGAGACCAGCGGATGGAGGAGCGAGCAGGGGGGGGAAAAAGTACATGTATCCATTTAGAGCCAACCAAGTGTTCAGACACGGGGACACGATGGAGAATGTTCTGGAGGTTAAAAAAAAGAGAGCACATGTTATTAAATTCATGTTCCCCAAAGGGTAGAACAGAGACCCCCCCCGGCCTACTTTGTGGTTGTTCGTATTTCAAATGGCCTTTGAAGAGCAGTTTAAAGTATCTTCTCCCCCCGCGAGGTATCCATGGCGGAGGCCAGCCGTAGCTGTTGTCGGAGGTCAGACGGTGTCGGTTGAGTCCTTTTACGCTTCCAGCCCCTTCCTACGAGGACACGATGCCTTTCCACCCACCCCCCCCACTGCGGACCACCTTCGGGCTGATCTGAGATCGAGGCCCTCCCTTGGGGTCCCAGAAAGCATCCGAGTTGACGCCTAAAGTAACCAATTTCTTAAATGGACCCGCTGTCCACCTTCAAACCTGGACACTAATGGTCATCGGGGGCGGATCACCAGATAGTGACGTGGAGCCTCAATGTTGTAGCTGGGTTAACTCACACAGGCTGAGACTAGTTCTCCTTCTGCTGCACCAATAATACTCCCAATATTTACACTTGAAACGGATCTGGTTGGTTCCCGTCTCTCGCCGCTAGAGAGCGATGTGCCATAACTAATGTGTGTCCATGCGAGGGGCTTGGATCAAGCAGAAAGCATGATGAACGCGCTTTGAGACAGCCCTGCTGGACTCGAGTCAACCCTGAAGATTCCGGTTTATCGCTGGGAGACAGACTCTCCGGCTGGCGGGGACCTGATATAAAGAAAAACTCGTTTTAAGGGCTGCTCTCTCGCTGGGTCGCATCCATTGCACGACGAGCGCGCCGCTAAGTTGGCTGTTTCGTTTCAGATTCCCGAAATAAACTCGTGACCTTTTCAGGTGCATTTTTAGACGGCGAACTCACCGTCGTGTTTTATTCATTTCCCTCTTTTTTGTTCAGCATGCTTGCGTCGCCGATAATTAATTACTTTAAACGATTTAAAGGCATTGCATTGAAGTGAGAGGGGCTTGTTTTTTTTAGCAACGCGACAGAAGGTCATGTTGTAATACTGCTCCCAATTAAAGTGGTGCAGTTCCGTGAGCGGCCACCAGGAGGCGGGCTAAGACAGAGGAGCGCCCTCTAATCCCCTCAAATGCCATCAGACTCTTCATCTGCTGGACTGCATCAGCGCGGATTTAAATCATTTGCTTGGAAACGTTGTCTGCCTCCTTCACACCAGTTTAAGCCACGAATGTTGCTTCATGTCGGCCTTGCAGACCCCCCCACCCCACCCCCCCCCCCTTCCTCCCGCTACCTGCTCATTTATATTCCGTAACAGCACCGTTATGGAACTTTAATATGCAGATCATGTAAATCAGTCCTAATATCCTCGTCAGCTGAGGACGTTCAGAGGGTTGAGAGAACCAGCCTCGCTCTGAAGATGTCCATCTTCTGTGAATCATTTATAATAAATAAATAATTTTCAGTGGAGGAATTTGATTTTCAAAGCCAGCTGAGTTGAGATTCGATGAAACGACTGGATGGAACCGTGTCGGTGTGTGTGTGTGTCGGGGGGGGGTCGATGGTAGAGGAGATCAGATAACTAGAGCCCACAAATGCTTCCGTTTGAGATATTTCCAGCGTCTTGTGCTCGTACGTGATCGTGCGTGAGCTCGGCTCTCTTTGTGGTCACCGGCGTCGCTGCTGTGGTGAAACAAAAGGCTGATCGGTGCGCAGATTTCAGCACCACCGAGGGTGGACAGCGCTCCCGGAACACCCGCACACACATACACTCACTCACACTCACACACACACTCACACGCTCACACACACACAGACGCACTAGCAGTAAAACGAGGCTCAGAAACCAGCGTGTGTGTATCGTCTTTATTCGTCTCTGCAGAGTCAAATCGACATTTCACATAAAACAGGCGCGTAAGAACCAACCTGAGGGTGAGCCGAGGCAGCCGACGAGAGGAGGATCATCTCTTGGCATTCACCGCGTGCCTTAATTGTAAGACATTAAATCAAGGTCCGCTGTGAACACGGAGAGACACAACCCGCTTCTGAGTGTGTGTGTGTGTGTGTGTGTGTGTGTGTGTGTGTGTGTGTGTGTGTGTGTGCGTGAGCGCGCGTCCGTCCATCCAACGGCTCCAACACGGGCATCTTTTTATTACGCACAACATCAAATTATTCTGGGTCCTCTGAAGCCTGAAACTTGATCAAGATCTCGGACAAAAATAGACAAACTAATATCCCGCAGCGTTCCAAAAATACCAAATCCTCTTTAGCTCGTCGGACCGGCCTACCTTTTGTAATTATTACCCCCAAAAAATGTTTCGAGCTTCTTAACCGCGAATTAGTGTCGCAGGGGAAAAAAAAAAGAAAAACCTATACGTCCCATGTCGCCTTTGCGGGTGAGTCCGTTGGCTGGTTTGTCCAAGGATGAAGACGTGTTCTCGCCCTCCATTATCCATCAAAAACCTACAAAAAAAAGAAATACATGAGATGAACTTTGTGCAGATTCACAGTGGACAAAAAAAAATCCCATAAATCAGCTGATGAATTCAGCGCGCGTCCAGAATATTGATTTTCCATTCGCGGATTTGGCCTCCCAACACACACACACACACACGCACACACACACCTGCAGTCTTTACTTGCGGGTCAGATATTTAAACAGCCGCAAATGTCAGCTTTCCGTTGCGGGTATCCCGACAGCTTTGGCGCAAACCTGAGCGGAACCCGAGCCGCGCGCCGCGATTCCCGCACCGACGCCGCCTAACTGGGACCGATCCGCCTCCGTCGGGTCTTTTCCTCTGACTTTGGGATTAATGGCGCTCCAGCCAAACAAATGGGGGAGCTGGAGGAGGAGAGGGGGGGGCGGTGACGTCACCGGGCAAACAGATGTTCTTCTATATTACCCAGCGTCCTTCTCATGACGACGCCGTGTCCTTGAATCCAGGAGGGAAATCGACGACTTCCCGTTCGGATTATCAGCGTTTAACGTCGTAACGGCGTCGCGCGCGTGCGTGCGGGTGGGCACGGGGAATGCCGACAAACGGTCCAGTCAGAGAAGGAAAAAAAAGAAAAACACACCAAAAAAAAAAAAAAAGCAACTCGGGATCGAGGACGAACGGTTACGCAACACTGCACTCCTCAAAAATGAGAACACGCGTATGCACAAGTAGCCGGCACACTCACGCTCCCGTGCGGGCACGCGCACGCGCACAGCACCCCCCCCCTCTTCCTCCTCCTCCTCCTCCTCCGCGCACACACTCGGAGAGGGAGTGATGCTCTTGTCATCCCGAGCCTTCTGTCGGATTCGAGAAGATCTCAACCCAAGAACCCCCCCCCCCAAAAAAAATGAATAAACGAATCAATCAAACCAAAACGCAGCGGCTCGTGGTGAGGAACGTGTTTATTTAAAATGAGTCTCTCGTGGAACCATTTCCAGAGACGGACCCCGAGTCCAGTTCGGTTCAGCTGGAGGTGGGGGGGGGGCTGACTGGACCCCCCCCCAAGCTGACCGGCTCACCGCCCGAGGAGCGGATCCGCGTCTGACAGCCATGTTTTGAACGGCGCCCTCCGCTGCGTAAAGGCTTTGCGCAGGGGGGGCGCCGAGCGGGCGTCAGCAGGCTGCGCGGATGCTGCAGTTGTCATGCGTTTACCCACTCAGCCGCTCGGAGGGGAGACGGATGCAGAAACAAAGGGAAACGCCATTTTAGATGGAAACGTCCCCATCTCCTGAAAAAAAAAAACCAAAAAAACAAAAAACAAAAAACCAGGCGACGCTCCGATCCCACCGTTCTTGTGGACCCCCCCTCCTCCCCTCACCACGGCTCGTCCAGCGGAACCGCATTGCAAATCCTCCAATGTGGACCCGGACGGGAACGCGACCCCCTATTGTCCTTTAAGCGCCGTCCTCTTATCGATTACGCAACCGTCGACATAAAGCAAGCGTGAAGCTTTGCGTCCCTTTGACATCCCCTCGCGGTTTTATCACCTCGCCTCCTCAAACGGGAAAGAAAATGCTTTATTCCCCGAAGCCCGCAACAACAATAGCAAGTGCATCGTGCACGGGGTGGGGGAGCGAACCGGGTCTCCCCCGGAGGTGCAAGCGGCTGTTCATCGCATCGGATCGTATGAAATACATATTCCAGTGACCCTTACGGAAGCACGTCCGATTAATAATTGATCAAACGGCCAATCTTAACGCAAACCCAAGCAGGAGATACTCACCGCAATCTGCTCCACGCCATATGGTGCGTCCCGGTGCACTGCGCCCTCCTCGTAATTATCCGCGCCGCTTCTTTGTTTTTCTTTTTCTTTTTTTTTTTATTGTTATTATCATTACGCTACTTCGTTTTTATTAGACCGGTGCAGCCCCGCGGTGGGGGTGTGCGGGGAGGGTGGGGGGGACGTCGCTGGTATTCCTGGTTTCCGTTCGGTGCAGAGGAGGACGAGCAAAGACTCCGTTAGGCGACAGGTTCGTATTACCAATGAGAGCGTCGCGGTAGCCTCTGCAGAGCATGGCTGCGCTTTCTCGCTTTTTTTCAAAAGAGGGCAGGTCGCTCTGTGCATTACAATAAACCCCCCTCCCTCCCTCCCTCCTCTCCCTCTCTCTCTCCCCTCACATGATGCACACGCTCGCTCTCCCACGTTGGCACGCAAATATAGCCCGTGCGCGCTCCCGAACCCCGTATGAATCCTATAGCGGTTTTATGTTATAATTCCCGTTTCATTTTATTGTCACCGCGCAGGCGGCGGCCGTAACGCGCGGCGCGCGGCCATAGGCTCGCGTTATAGTTTTATATGTGCAGCAATAACTATAATCCAGTGATGCTCCACTTCGGGAGCGTGTGCAGTTGCGTCGCCGGCCGCTGTTAATCACGTTTAATGCCGCTTGTCTTGAAAGCTCCATTAGTGCGTTGCAGTTTCGTGCTTCGGGGCCCGCCGGATTTGAAAGTTGGTTTTCCACAGGCTGCGTTAATGCAACCGAGTCTGTGCTTGCCAAACGTGGGGGGGGGCATTTTGTCAGATAACGGCCGAGCTGTGTTCGGATTTCCGCGTCGTTCTCTCGGTATTTAAGCACGGGGAGAAAGGAGCGTGGAGCGTGGATGGAACCCAGCCATTGATTGGGGGCAATAACTACTTCCCGTACTTCCTGCTGCGATTGACGCCCAAACAAAGATCCAGTGATGTCATTCGGTGTAACCTCAAACCCCGAGACCGACCGGCTTAACGCGCAGGCCTGATCAGCCTGGAACCTGCAGCGCCATTAGGCTCCATTTAGATTTGCAGCCTGTTTCTTTGAGTTCTCTCCCTCTGGCAAATCAGGTCTCTCTCTCTCTCTCTCTCTCTCTCTCCTCTCTCTTTCTCTCTCTCTCTCTCACACACACACACACACAGACACACACACACATACACACACAGTCCCACTTTGGTGCTGTTTGGCCTTTGACGAGTGCGGGAGCAGCGTGTGCAGTGATGCAACACTGATGCGTGATGCAACATGAGCACCACTAATGGCCTTTTATCAACATTTTTTTCTTTTTTTTTTTTTTGTTTCACTGAAAGTCTGCCCGAGCTTGCATCAGGCGACTTTTAGAGGGACGTTTGAAAGCTGACGGAAAAGAGAGAGAGAGAAAGAGAGAGAGAAGGGTTGGTTGGGGGGGGGGGGTGACACCATTGTCCCCGCTGAAACAATGAGAGCTGCGGGGCGACATGCAGCGGTGCGCACATGAATGGCAGGGCCCTGGGATGTGTGTGTGGGTCAGTGGGCCGGGGTCTCCGTCCAAAAGCCCCTTTCCCAGCGCCTCACAATGAACCTGCGCAGGGTCGGGACTCCTAGGGGTCACAGGCCAACCCCCTTTGTCCCGGACTTCAAAACACATAAACATTTATAAATCAAGAGCCAGTCACTGGGCCCCCTGTTTGGGGAAGAAGACAAAAAAGGGGGGTACTACCGGGGGAAGGTAGCGGGGAGAGAGAGAGAGAGGGAGGAAGAAAAAAAAAGCCGAAATAACAAGTGGCTGCAGAGGCAAATTCCTCCATTTGGACAGAGGTGGAAGTTTGTAAAAGTTCCAGCTTTGTGGGGGAACCCGGAGCTCTGGAATGGAAACGGCCGAGCAAAGTAAGACCGGTTCTTCCTAAACTCTTTGTTGGATGCGCGTTTGACGCCAGGGCTGGAGTTTCTGTTGCAGTGAGAGAGAGAGAGAGAGAGAGAGAGGGGGGGGGCGAGAGATAGAGAGAGAAGTGTGTGTATGTGTGGGGGGTGTATACGTTGTTCTTCACACCTGCGGGGATGAAAGTGCCAGTGCTGCGCTAAAGGGAACTGATGGAGATGCAGAACCGGTCTGCGCGCCATTAGTCGATATTTTAGGTTGAACACGCGTGGCTGCGGGACCGCGGCGCCCTTCATCACCCCCCCCCCCCCCCACTCGCACAGTCCGTTTGAACCGCAGAGGCGACCTCGCAACGCTTTGTTTTTACGCGCAGTTTTGGACAGAAGCCATTGTTGATGGTGAAGAAAATCCCAAATTAGGCCTCCCCCCCACCCTCTCCTCCTCCTCCTCCTCCTCCCCTCCCCCGCCGCTGCGTGTGACAGGCGTTCTGTAAAATAGACTTTCAAATATCAAACAATTTATTCAGACTGCAGGATTCGAAAAAAAATAAAAATAAAAACAACGGGCAAAATAATCTTCCACAGTTGCTTTTGACGCGCACGGGGCATCGTTCAAGCCGCCTGGGCGTCTTTTGGAGCGGCGGTGTAACGAATTGGAGACCAAATCGAAACGAAAATGGCGTGAGAGCGTGCGTCCAGGCTGCTGTAGCCTCTGCAGCCTCTGCAAAAGCCCGGGGTTGCGTCAGTTTTAGCAACGAGACGTTTTAATAGCCGCAGCTCTTCCATCAGCCCCCCTTATATTTTGCATCATGCATCAGGCCTCCCCCCGCAGCCTGAGCGACGCAGCTCTTTGTACAGTATTATTCTCCCTAAAATGTGCATCAAAGCTGCTCTGCTGATTTTGAACTCTGCGTTTATCCACACCAGGGATGGATCAAAACAAAACCGCACGCCGTGAATCCGGGGAGCAATTATTTCAGATATATATTTTTTTTTAAATTATCTTGATCCTAATTTGATTTTTGCAGACATTTTTTAAAGCTGATTCTCGTGTTCTTTTTGCTTCCATTCGTGTCTGTGATATGAAGAGGCAGCCTGTTGTTATTTTTCCAACATTAGGCTAATTATTTTAATTCATTCTAATGTATTTTCCAGCACTTATTGATTTGTCCTGAACTCATTTACTGAAAAGCAATCATCTCGATCCTGAATATTCATGTGGAGATGTAGGAAAAGGTCGTTTGCTTTTGTTTGCTGCTTGGGATCAGCAGCTCTTTCGAAGCTACGCCAGCTTGCAAACTGTTAGAGCACAAATGTTCTATTTCTTTTTTTTAAGTGTAACAAATGTAATAATGTTGAACATGTTTATTTCAAAAAATTGTCCAGCTTGCTGAATATTTGTGTTGATATTTATCCTGAAACAATTAAATTAACTTCAAATTGCAATGAAACAATTGTCCTGTTTTTGTTAAGTGGGCAAATTGCTTTTGGGCAAATCATTTTCAAACAAGCCGCAATTAAAAACATAAATGCTAAAGCCAATTTTACTATAAACAGACTCAGCATTTCAAATGAGCGCGGAGGGGAAGTGTGCAGATGCACAAACATCAGGGTAGCACATATTTATGTCATGCTGTGCCGACAAATGAAGCATTTTACAAACGCCTTGATTAAAAAATACTCATTGTGTGATCTAAGTGTGCGTCACAAGTTGAGGACCATGTACCAAGTAAGAGAATTACCCAGCAGCTCCTGCCTTATTTAAGGACACAACCTCTCAGAGTCTGTGTGTGTGTCTTTTTCTAAAAAAAAAAAAAAAAAAAAAAAAAACCCATTTTATTATATATTTCTTCCCAATGCGCGCCTGTTTAGCAGGAGCGCTCCCCGAGCCAACATGAAACACCAAACAGCGGTTGTTATTTCATGGTTGCGTGCAAGCAGAACCAGGTCATCTGCGCCGGGTTACAGGCCTGCTGGCTGTGTTTGCAGTGTCCTCCAAAGCGCGCACCCATCCCCTGACATACACACCGGGCTCTCCGCTCTGCCTCGGCTGTTGGAGGGTTTACACATTTTGTTCGGCGGAATTAAAAAAAAAACCCCAAAAAACAACAACAACAACAAAAACCTGAATCCGAGGCTCCGTTTTTTAAAGGTGGACTTTGCGAGGTCGTCTCAAACCGCGCTTTTCACGCCCTCATTGATTCAAAAAAAGGCTAAATTGATTTCCAGGTTGGTGGAACTCGCTTATAATTCAGCGTTAGAAGGCAGTAAGCATTTTATGGTGTGTGTGTGTGCGTGTGTGTGAGTAAAAGCGTGCGCGGGACCTTCCCCCTCTGACATTAGCGGGGGGTCAAACGTGCATGTAGGGCACCTGGCTCCGCACCTCCCCTCCTCCCTGTGATGTTAAATGTCAGCGAACAGCATCCAGAGGAAGCGAGGGGAGCCTCCGTTCTGATGCTCGTGCCGGCCGATTGTCGCGCCTGACTCCCCCAAAGCTGCGCTTGTCTCGTGCCCCCCCCGCAACCGGTTAAAGCCGTGCAAAAGGTCGAGCTCGGCTCTGTCGGTCACCTGACGCTTTGCTTCTGATGGTCTGAGACCCGGCGTGATGGAGGCTCCCGCCTCTCTGACACGGCCTCGCGCCGAATCCATCCACGCTGGACTCAGGTGCTCATACCTCTGACCATCGCTTCTGCTCCTCCATGTTGCTCACCGCAGCCCCCCCCCCCCACACACACACACACCCACCCCCACCAACCCCTCCCTAATAGATGCACGCCTCAGACCATCAGACTGCTGATGTTACCCCCATAACCGCTCTCAAACGTCCAATTGTCGCGAGGTCTGGTTAAGCGCGGCGATGCGGGCCGTAAAGCCTCGCCTTTGGCCAGAGCCTGGCTCAGACGTCGGGGCAGCTGCACACACACACACACACACACACACACACACACACACACACACGCCCACCCCGCTCTGAAAATATCAAAGAATAAATAAAAAAAAACAACCGGCCCGCCGAGGCCCAATCAGCAAATCCGTTCCAGAGTCTGTAAGTGGATTTCTCCCATCTCCCCGAGGTTTGTGGAATGAGGGTCAATGGGTCTGTTATTGTTTTTCTCCGCCTCTTTATCCCTCCGTAGCACCGCCATGTCAACGGAGAAGTGACAGAGCGAGCTAGGTCCTGGGGGTGGGGGGGGTGGGGTGGGGGTGGGGGGGCTATTATGATTCCTGTGCGTGCCTCAGCAGGGACGCGTCTGTTCCAGTGGGCATAAACTGTACTCGCGCGAAGGACGGCAAAGAGGTAAATATCGCCCGTCCACCCCGACGGGTCAGGAGGAGGGGGTGGGGGGGGGGCGAGAACGCCGCTTCCGAAATTCCCCCACCGAGCGGGGACCGGGGCTGGAGCTCCGTGGAATTGCTCCTCACAGGAGCGACCTGCTCCTCCTCCAGCGCGCGCTGCTGTTTACCCGAGCAGGCTGCGTGTAGCCCTTCACCTCCGCGCGCTGCGGAGAACAGGAGCGCTCCTCCTCCGGCGGGGGCTCCAAATGAAGACATTCTTCAACCCACATTTGCCAGAGCCCAAACAGCTTTGTTTCCAATTGGGTTACAGCCTCGCTGCCATTTATTAAATGAACGCTGGGATCTGTTACGAGGTGGAATTTTATGTCTCTGCCTGGAATGTGATCATTGCACCAAAGCGCGGCCATAAATTTCTTTTGATATAATTGTATTAATGCAGCGAGTAATGGATGAGCATATGTTTCACACTGATTACTATCCCCTCTCCGTCGACGCGTCCTGCTTGTCTTTTCCTTCGCCTGACTATCGGAATGAGAATATGTGCCTTGAGTTAATGCTGATTGCAGCAGCTGCCAACACATGAATCTCCATGGCAACAATAACGGTTGCCCGGCAACCATGCTCTTTTAGGGACACTGAAAGAAGCCCAAAGGCTTACTAAAAATATACGTGGGTATCGTACATGCGCGCAGGTTTGCTGCGCCCGGAGTGACAGCACGGCCGAACGCTCGGAGATGCTGCGCGTTCGGCCGCAGCCTGCCGTTGTTTGATCCCCCCCCCCCCCAAGCCCCACCACCCTCAAGCGGCGAACGCCGATGCCTCTCCCCGCATTCCGTACGCGGACGCAGGCGGCCGAGCGCCTCGGCGGGGGGGCTCTGAGCCGCATCCGCTCCCTCTCTCCTCTGCAGCTCCGGCGCGTCAGCCATCTTGGCTCCTGCGTCGAGCTTCCCTCTCGCAGAACGCTGGTGGCACGCGCCCGAGCACGCGCGAGCACGCACGCACGCACACACACACACACACACGCGCGGCGGAACAAAGCATTCCATCAGTGCGAGTGACATCACTGCAGTCAGCTCAGCTGTTTCTGCCTGCGCTATAAATAGTGCAGTGGAAGGAGCGAATTGCCTATGCAGAAAATATTTAACTCCTGACCCTGAGCACAGAGGAGGAAAAGCCTGCTCCTCGCGTGGATGAATATCCAGCGCCGCGGCCCCGGAGTGTTTGCTCGGGCTCTTCCTAAATCAGCACGTCAAAAGCCCCGGCCCAGTACTTAGGGATGGAGGAGACGTTCTCGTGGTGCAGCTGAGCAGAAGCGATCTGAAGAGGTCTCGTGATGAGATGAGCAACTCGGTAGACGTTGAGAACCCTGTTTTCGGGCTAGCGCCCCCCCCCCCCCGCACCACGTTATGCAAATCAGTGACATTTGACCGTGTGTAGCGTCGGCGGATGGTGGCGTCGACTCCGCTGTCTCGCCTGCGACGTAAAGGCTCAGCGCTAAATACGGACGGAGCATTCTGTCCGTACTCTGCTTACAGTTCCATAAAGCTTATGGGTACGGGCCAAACGGCGCAGTTCCACTGGAAACCGAGAGGGGCGGTGTTACTGTCACTACCCGGTACCTGATACCGATCGTGCAAGTTGGTGAGAAATTATTGTATGTATTAACAGCCATATGTTGTGCTGGATGTGTGTGTGTGTGTGTGTGTGTGTGTGTGTGTGGGGGGGGGTCCTATCCTCCTGCCTATGCAAGATATACATCATCAATACCTCCCCCACGATCGCAATGTTTGTTTTTTTGCTGCCATAGATGTTTGACTCCAGGTCGCCCCCTGGTGGACGTATTAGTCAACGTAAAGGACACACGCGTGTATGTGGGCAGCGGCGGTGGCGCGTCGCCTGAAACGGCAGTGCACCCCTCCGTACGCATGTCGAGCGTGAACGGTTGCCTCGGTGAGGGAGAGATGCCGAGGCACCCATCGAGAGCGCCGGCTTCCCGCGGCGCAACGGGGTCCATGCCGCCTCCCTGGCCGGCCGCCAGGCCGCGTGCAGTGAGCGGGGGGGGGGGGGTGGTGGTGGGCTTCTGCCATGGCGTTGGCCTTCCTGGGCTGGCAGCATTGAGGAGTGCGAAGGCATTCAGCGGCGTGAATGTCCCTTTGTCTGCGAGCCGTGTGCCAGGCTCGCTCTAATGAGGCAACTCTTTGTGGCAGGCCTCTCAACATCAAGTGGGCTGGTGGACTCATTAACCTGACTGCTGCAAATAAAGCAGGCAGGCACAAGAGACGCTTATGATAGCGCACTTAAGGCCCCGCCAAAGCCCCCCCCCCAACTGCCGCTGCCACCCCAGCTGCCCCCCCACCCCCTCTCTCTTCTCCCACCCCCACCTCCTCTCTATCCTCTTTTCCCTGCGGTCTCCCAGGCTTCCCTGGGCTCCTCCGATAGGGAGAAATCAGCCTCTGGCCTAGTTCAGGTGTCCCAAATAGCGGCCGCGGTCTCCTCCTTTCCTCGTTCCCTCACCTCGCGGCTCCGGGATCGCCTGCATCCGGCCGAAAGCGCCGAAGGCGTCGACCTCGCCGGACCTTTGGCCCGCTCCGCGATGTTCCCTTCTAGCTACTGAATTCAGGCGGTAGAAAACATTGCGCAGAGAAAAGGAAAAAAAAAAAAAGAAAAGAAAAACCCGACCCCCGATGCGCCTTTCTCGTGCTTCCTGCATTAATTATGCCGCCTCGTTTTAATTTCATGCACGAGTCGAGAGTTTTTTCGCACCATCTTGAATTTTTTAAAACGCATCAACTTCGGCGACGCGCTGATCTTCTTGACTGATTCAGGTCAGAGGAGCCGTTCCCACCCCTTCCCGCCGCTAATGAAGGAGCCGCGGCGGCGAAGCAAGCCGAAGCGGGCTTCGCCGACTTGTCTTTGATGACTGTTTCGGCGGCGGCACGCACCCACGTGAAACTGGGTCACGGGGGAGCACGCTCCCCGCTCCGATGAGGTCGCAGGTCTTCCCTTCTCTCGTTCCTGGTTCACCCCTGGAATCATAAAAACCCATTCCCGTCTTCGCCGTGACAGACTTCGCAGATACCGACGCGGCGATGGCCTCCTGTCCTCTTTGATGTACCGCCTCTGAAACCACTCCAACCATGCATGTAGATCAGACTCATTAGACACCCCCCCGTATCCATCCAGTCATGTCGCTCGGCCCTGTCCCCCCCCCCCAGTGAAGCCGCCGTTGTCGATCTGGCGACAGCGGCCGCTCTCGGTGAGCTCAGGAGGTAAAACGAGGCTAACTCCGCTAAGCGCCTCATTTTCTGAAAAGGAATATTCATAGCAACATCAAAGAGGTTAGCACTCCTGACGCCGACAAATTGCAGATGAGCATTCATTAAATAAGTAGGCCACCGATGTTTATTTAAATAAGCGTTATGGCTGCATTATTGATTTCGCCGCCACAAAAGCGATCTGACAGGAGTGCACGTGGATTATGAGCGGGCGCAGACAGGCAGCCGAGGTGCGGATTGAGGGGATTTATGGACCAAAAAGTTCCGAGCGGGAAAAACCGTCGTGGAATGTTCGGGAATCTGCAGAGATTCACACGTGTTTTCACACGTAAGAAGCGCTGGACGGAGGCGGAGCTTGCGGGGGACGTTTGAGCCCCAGACCACGAATTCGAAGAAATCCAATATTTCAGAATAAATCCCCCAATTTCATATGAAGTGTTTAATATTTTGTTCAACTCTGACCATTGACGGGTGAATTTGTGGCGCGTAACCACATTTTGTTCCTGGTTGGATTGGGAAATATCGCGATGTGTCGTAATCAAATTAATCGTGTTATTAATTGAAGTTAGCCCCGCAGCAGCACCAAGATAAAGCAGCTCTGCGCGCTTTATGGCTCTCAGGGGGGCCCGCTGAACCGCTGCGGATGCATTTCCGCACGTGCCGTTTGTCAACACATTTAGACCGATGGCTATCGACAGGCATGCAGAAAACACGGAGGGCTACAGAGAAGACTCAATAAAATTGAAGGATTGGCTTGTTGTGATCTAAGGCCTTTCTAATTTCTTCTAATAGACTCCCTCCTCAATGCTTTGAAATGTGATTTAGGCGGCAGTAGTGAGTTTTGGTAGTCTGTTAGCCACTCTAACCATCGCTCCTCTTTGTAATGGGGACTGTCTGACTCACAGGCAGTGTGTGTGCGTGCGTGTGTGTGTGTGCGCGTGTGTGTGCGCGTGTGTGTCTAAGGAGCAGCGACAGACAGGGTGCAGCATTGACAGTGACTGTAGCCTCTTCTCTGTTGAACACGTGACTGAAAAAATAAAATAATCAATGGTAATTGAATCGGATGAAACAAATTCAGGAGTTCAAGATGATGGTAATAAACTGAACTCTGCTCATCGGTTTCCTTGCCGAGATTTATACGTGTGTGTAAACAGCCGTGTGTGTGTGTCCTATATTTATATATATGTTTATATCTCTCGGCTTCATCTTCCTACTCCTGCAGAGAATTAGCACAGACATAGCTGCAGTTGTCAGTGTGTTTATTGTAGAAACAGGTCGCTGGTGTGTGTATGTGTGTGTAGTGTGAGTCCGTGTGTGGGTGTGTGCGCGTGTGTTTGTGTGTGTGCATTGTACTTGGACTTAAATCCGATAGTGCCTCTTCTCTTGTTCAATACTGAGCGATGTAAGCATGTGTGACTCTGCAGGGAGAACAGGCAGTACTGTAGCGCACGCGTGCGTGTGTGTGTGTGTGTGTGTGTGTGTGTGTGTGTGTGTGTGTGTGTGTGTGCCAGGTGGTAAATGACATTGCAGGCCAACAGGCTGAAGTCACCTCCCCGGGCACACGCCCAAGCTATATTATCAACTGGGTAGCTGGCAGCGTGGTTTGCTGTACTGGTGCTACTGCCTACATACATATTGATATCTCTCTCTCTATCTCACACACGCACACACACACACATGCACACGCACGTGGAAAAATCCTTTAAAAAGCTTTGCTGTTGGTGTGCCGACAGTATTACATTCCAGTTGTGCACTAATTTAACCTTATCTTCCACCGAAAATATCTGTTTTTTTCCCCCTTTAATGACACATAAGTTGATTATAAAATGTAAAATATTGTTTGACTCTCCCAGTACCACCAGTCGACTCAATCACAAGCTCGACTGCAGTTCACTAAAGGTGTCAGAACGTTTCCCCAAAGATTCGCGGAGTCTGCGGCGCCCCAAATTTCCGATTGTTCTCGAAATCATCGCGCTTAATAGCGCCAATGAAAAGACCATTTTCAGTGTTTTGAAACATAAAACGGTGCGGCGAGGCGCGGGCTGACCTATCTGCGTCATCCTCTGCGAAGTGAAAAGAGAAATCTTCCGACACGCTCTCTCTATTTTTCCTCCTTTTTTTTTTTTTTTTTTTTTTGCAGCAGCGAGTCATGCTTCATCAGAGCGGCGTGCTGTTTGACCCACTTTGGTTTCACCACTTCGTCCCCCGTCAGCTCGGGCGAAGACGACTCGAACGCCGCAGTGCTCGGGGTTGGTTGACGCGCGCGGCGCTGCAGCAGCAGACGCCACATTTTTGCATCTTTGTCGATACATCCGGATGTAAAGGCACCTTTGGGTGTGTGTGTGTGTGTGTGTGTTGGGGGGGGCTCTGGCGGCCATGACAGATGCCTGGCTAACCGGTGTGTCTGGATGAGGGATGGAGCTCGGAGCAGCGGCGGTTCGTGGATTTAACCCCGGCGGGACGCTCCGGTAACAGGAGCGATCCCACATTTACATTTGAGGTTGGGAGGCAGGGAGGGATAGAGAGATGCTGAGGTGCTGGGGGGGGGAGGGGATGGGATGCAGGAGAGGGATGGGGAGAGGGGGAGGAAGGTGGGGGGGCTCAGCAGCTGGCTGTTTTTTTATTTATTTACCCCCCCCTGTATTTCTGTCATTATCCCTGGTCCGTGTTTCAGTCGGCCCCGCTTGACGAAAGTCAAATAATGCGCTCGTCGCGATTATGTGACAACTGGAATTCACCTACTTAGCTAATCCTGCATCGGGGTTTAGATTTCAATTAATTTCTCTCCGGCTGCTCCGTTCCTCCTGCTGGGGGTGGGGTGGGGGGGGGTTGTAGGGGGAGGGGAGCCCGCTGCACGAGTGAGGAGGATACAGTATGATGGAACGGGGGTGGGGGGAGGGGAGGGGAGGCCGCCCATGGAAAGCAGAGGTGGGAGAAAATGCCTGCACAGCACATTGAGACGTGGGGCTTTGGGGGTGTGTGTGTGTGTGTGGGGGGGCACCCCCAGTGACCGAGGAGCCATCAGCTGGGGGCCCTTCGTGGCTCCTGCCGCCTTTGCAGGAACGTGCACGCCGCAGCTGCAGCACGCCAACATGTCACCAACACGCCGTCGCCTCCACACACACACACACACACACACACACACACACACACACACACACACACACACACACACACACACACAAAAAGCTGCATATTAATCAGGTCTGGGAGGCCCATTGCAGGATCGACCCCCCCCACCTCTGTGCCCAGGTTGCGTCTTCCCTCCATTAGTCTTGCGAGGATGATGGGGCGAGGGCCGCCCGGACCAGCTGAGCCTGCGGAGAACAATGCCGCCGCTCCCGCTCCCATCTTCTCCCGTCATCATCCTCCAACCTCTGCCTGACATTCCTTGACATTCCGGCTGAGTTAGGACCTCCCAGCGCTGTCGCCATGGTAAATCTTTCATCGTGCTCTGTCCACACCAGTTTGCTTCTTTGTAGAGGAGCAGAATTTTTTTTTTTTCCCCGAGAACTGAAGACGGAGGGCGGATGAACGAATCAGCACGTTCATTTACTGACTCGCGTCGCACGGTTCTTTTATATTATCATTATTTTCCACAAAAACGGTTTGCGGTTAATTCAACTCAGAATTATCTCATTTTATATCCCGACTGATTGCAAGTGATGACTCGGTTTACAACCCCGAGTGGAGCTCAAACGCCTCTGGAACAGAAACCTAAACAGTCTTAAAAAGAGGTTTTGACTTTATGTCTTTGTGTATTCATAACCGTTCCATTTCTTTTCATTCGACCATTTAATTTATTCCATCAACCTATAATGTTGCGTTATATGTGCGCGGAGCATCTAAATAGTCATCGAGGAGCCCCTGCTAATGTGGGCGCTAATGGCTGAGCTAATGAGATACCTAATGGCGTTGGTGGCCAAAGATAATGCCGTAGACGGCTCCAGCGGGGAGTCCTCGCCCTCCATCCGCTCTCATTATTGTAGACGGAGGCCGGCCCTTAACACGCCGCCGCCTGCTGTAACCTGCTTCTGCTGTCGGAAGGTGGTGGTGGGGGGGTCTAGGGGAAGCGCCCCCACGCCTGCCCGTCATTAACCTGTCCCGTCCCCCCCGCGCGGCTCCGCTCCCTGCCCAGGTGAAGCCCTCCGAGCCAGAGGTTCGCCGGGACGCTAATGGCTTCTGACACCCCCATCTCCCAGCATAGCAGCGTGTTCGGGGAGGGGGACGGGGGGTTCGGGTTGGGGGGGGTTGGGGGGGGGGGGGGGTGGGGTGGCGCTCCGGGCCTCAAAGCCGACGACTGAGAGCCGTGTTTGTCAACAGCGGCGTCGTTCGCTCGCTTCCCGGCAGCCGAGGAGATCCGTGCTCTCCTCGTGCTCGCGCGTTCAATATTGAAATCGTCCGTCCGGATGGGCGCCGTGACGCCTCACCAAATATCACTTAATGTTTGATCTGCACCAGAGCTCAAACGTGTCCTCACCTTTGTAGTTTCTATATTAAAATGGGGGGGGTGGGGGGGGTTGCTGCTCATTACATATATAGACAGTGTCTAACATCGGGGCCAAGCGACAGGAGGAATTAGGGGCCATGTGCTGATGAAAGTGGAATTACACATATTTCGGAAACATGAAAACATCCCGAAACATCCTGTTAGGGACACACGGGATGGGAAGCAAACCTGCGACCCTCTCGCTGTTGACTAGAGATCAACATGGCGCCACGCAGCCTGTCCCTGGTTTAACCCACAACACCGCTGCACAACATAAACGTAAACACGGTGCCGGTGTCGCACGGAATATCGAATCCCCCTCAAATACGTGCGAGCGCTTCCTTTTCCAACTGCGCAATGGCCACCGCCGCCACCGCGCCCCCCCCAGCCCCTCCTCTCCGCAGCTGCGGCTCTGCGGCTGCTCCGCGCCGAGGCATGCCGCACCGAGCATGCACCTCCTGCAGCAGGCTACCTCCCGCATCACTCCTCGCGCTATTTAAAGGAAAGTGCAACCTTTGCCTTGGGCCTTAATTATGTTCAATTTGCCAAGCTGGGCCTGAAACCATTGGGGGTGGAGTGGGGGGGGGCTCTCTGACCTATTTATCAATGCAGCGCTCCTTCCAGTGACTGGGAGCGGAAAGATGCAGCGAGGGAGAGGGAGAAAAAAACGCAGCGGCATGACATGCGTGGATAAACGAGTGTAGTGACGGATTGAGGTTTTCCCTTCTGCTACAGTTTCCAAAAATAAATAAATAAATAAATAAATAAATAAATAAAGACAACAAAACACCCCAAACTACAAAAAAAAAAAAAAACAAAAAACCCCATCTGCTGTGTTTGTTTCATCAGCGCCAACGACGGGCGCGTTATCTCTCCGGCAGACCGACGCTCTTTCAATAGAGACTGAAGAAGGTTCTTGAGACCACATGATTGGAGGTAAACAGCGAGGAGGCCATTGACCTTTCATTATAGCGTCTGATAAGGCCAACTATCTCCCCTCTCTTCGCTGTGCCCTAAATGTCAAGTCACTGTATGTGTTATAATTACAGCGCGTCGGTGTTTTTCCTCCCCTTTACGTTTCAATGCATGGAGAGACAAATCCCACCACGGAGGTCCGCTGAGGACACGTCATGCTGCATTAGCCGCATTCAGCTAATTCATCCCGCACTTGGGATAATAAACTTCCCTTCCTGTTGTTTTTTTGGAAGCGTTTCCCAAAGATAGAAGGCATGCTGAATACGGAGGACGCGCCTCCCCTGAGTCACGAGCTTGTTAATACACTCTCATTAAGAGGTTTTATGCATGGACAAATAAACAAATGCTAATAAACTCCCTAATTATTTTCTCACAGCTAAAAATCTGGGATTTTTGAATATTCATGTTACAGTGCAATTATTCCTGCACTGCGGGAATACCACTGAGTGTGCATTTTTATTTTCCGCCCTGGCTGTCTGAAACTTCCAGAGTGGAGCTGGAACTCCCGTGGTTGTGGCGCTGCCCCGCAAGGCCGATGAATCGCTGAGAATATTTTGATTGGGCTTATTATCGCTGAAACGATCACACCGCGCTTTTTGATTAATCGTTTCCGGCAATCGTTTGCAGCCAGTTTTATTCTTTTTTTTTCTTTGTTTTTTTGCGGCCGCATTATCGATTCCGTTGCGTGGTGAGGGATTATGTCACCGCCCTGCAGTACGTCAGGGTGAGAGAGGGACGCCCTCCCCGCGCACGGGTTCGATGAAAAGCGCAATATTTCATCTCTGTTTTGACTCCTTTTTTTTTTGTCTTCTCCTCTTTTCCCACAAAAACATGCGGCGTTGCTAATGTAATTTGACTCGCCGGTGCAATTGTGTGAAAGACGGCGGGCCCGTTTCACTTAGTGTCAGGGAAGGCTTTTAAACTGTCACTTCGCCGTCGTACAGAAACCTTTTAGAGCTCCTTGGACAATGGAGTGTGAACGCCTTGATACAGATTTTAACTTCAGAGGCCGAGGTCGCCGGGACAACGGGGCGATATATCGATGAATCGACCTTTGGCGCCCGCGGGCGCCAATCGGGAGCCCGGATCTGGCGTTCGGATTCAAAGATGCCGCCCGTCCTGCTGAGGCGTTGAACTCGGGACCGGGACCGAAGGCCTCGGAGGCTCCGCGTTAGTTAGGTTAAAATCCGGCAGCGGAGTCAAAGGCGTTTATCGGCGCCTCTCCGTCGTCACCTGCGGACGGTGAGGGGGAAAATGAAATTAAGATTCGCGGTGACAAAAGTGAGACGCCGCACATGCTGCCAGGAAGGAGCAGCCCCGGCTCATGAATAATGCACGGCGGCCGTGGGCTATAGATTAAGTGTGAATATTCATTAATTTGCGGGCCCTTCGGGACCCGATGCAAATTCAGGCGAACGCACAAGCAGCGGCCACACCCCCCGCCTTCCGCCCGCACGGGTAAATAAAAAAAACCACGGGCGCCGCCGCCTCACGAGCCGCGCGCTGGGCTGAAGGACAGCTCCAGAGCTGTTAAGAAGTTTTAACAGGGTTTTCCCAAAGTAGTGACCCCCCCACACCCCCCTCCCCCCGTCTCACCCCCCACCCCCCCTCCTTTTCTTTCTTCAGCTCTTAAGTGCTAAGTCACCAGAGCAAGGAAAGCCCATTAGCGTAAAGATGGTGGGGGAGGGCTGCGGTTTGAGTGATTAGGATGATTGGATATAGCAGCACTAGGTTGCTCAGGTCAGGACTAATCAGTGTCAGAATAGAGGGAAGGTCCATAACGAGGGAGAGGGAGCCGGGCTGCCGTCCGGTACGTACGGACGCAAACAATAACACTTTCATAAAGCCGACCCCCCCCCACACACCGCCACCCCCACCACCCTCCACCCTCAACCACCGCCCGCCCGCCCGCTCGCCCAGGCGACCCCAGTGCATCCACTGAGTCAGCGTGGAGACGGATTATCCGGGCGCGGAGAACAGAAACGGAACAGACGATATTCGGCGGAGGCGGCGGGGAAGGGGAGAGGAAGAAACTGGAGGTTTACCCCAGGCTGGGGGGGGTGTTGGGGCGGGGGGGGCAGGACAGTGACAGATCAACAACTCATTAACTCACATCTGATACACATTTGTCCCATCATTAATATTTCCCCTTAATTATTTCTGCTGTCTTTACGGCAAGGTTCTAATTTACATGTCACGGGGTGACGTAGCAGCTATTCTAATGAACCATATTTCAGCGGTGACCCCCCACCCATACACACACACACACACACACACACACACACCTCCTCTAACTCGTTGGAGGCTGTTTTTGTTCTCGCCCCCTCTCCCCCCCGCTCCTCCTGACGCCTCTCAGCACTCAGAAATATTTTAGGCCACGCGACAAACCCGGGCCTTTAATCCCGAAAGCTGTCGATCGCGCGTCAACCAGAGGGAATCGTCGAAGAAGTTTGCCTTCTTTTGGTCCCCCCCCCCATTTTCGCGCTCAAAAGTATTTCTGGTGTCGCCCAGCAGAGACCGAGGCTCTCTTAGAAAATGACAGAAAGATTGGCGGCGGCGCCAAGTTTCTCGTTCGTTCGAGCGGTTCGCCGCGCCGTCGCGGCATTTAGTCTGTCGGGTAGTTTGTGTCGCCGCGGCGATTCGCCGTCCCGCCGTTGTGGAGGGACTGCTTTGATTTGTTTGCCTCCCCCGTGTCACCTGCGCTCAGGCAGACAATGCCGGGAACAGACACAGGCCCGCGTTAAAGCGCGCGTTTCGGGCGAAAGAAAACCCGACTTCGCCAACGGTAACAGACGGCTTTGAGAGCCAGATTGAGGTCCGTGGCCTGGAGGTGAGCGCAAAGCTGTGCATCAGCATGTCTTAATCCCAGAGAGCCGTAATCTGGGATTAGTGACCCGCTCCTAACTGGAACCAGATTAGAACATGCAGCGGGCTCGACACCAACTCCCTCCACTGGCCTCTGAACCCCCCCCCCCCTTCCCTCGGTGGGAGGAGCTCGGAGGAGCCGCGGCGCTGCCTGATTGGAAGGCGCTCAGCGGTGACAGGGGTTGCCAAGGCGATCACGCTGGCTTTGCGGTGATTGGTTGTGTCAGGGCTCAGGACGGCTCGCTGTCCTCGGGCCCTCGCCACCGCTCGTACGCGCACGGACGATAACCGTAACTACAAAACGCATGCCAATACACGTAACACATGAACGCCGATAAATGAGTGTGTGCACGTGTGTGTGTGTGTGTGTGTGGGTGGAGGGGGGTTGCCAGGTATTTGCTCTATTCACACACAGCAGCACACAGAGGTCAATCTCATCACCCTGCTCACTGGCACACGGAGGAACTGTAATCCTGCGGGGTCCGAGGTCAGCGCCATGCTGCCTGTCCGGCTGAAAGGGCAGATGGGACACACACACACGCGCACGTGCGCACACACACACACACACACACGCTGCTCCTGGGCTGGTTTGGAGGGCAGATGGTAACATTGTGTCATCATGGCCGCCGGACTACGGCTTGCAGGGGGCGTCCGTGTTGACATTGAGAGGACGCGCTCTGGGTCAGGAGCACAGCAATGCACCGAAATTCGCCCGCCGCCGGCTTCGCCCTCCGCTGCGCGCCGTCTCTCGAGCGACCGCCGCGGTGAAGCGATGTTCGGCGGCTCTCAGGACTTGGCCGGATTCCTCCTTCCGCCCACCTCGCCGCGGCCTCGTTAGGACCCGACGCACTCGAGGCGCTCCGCGAGAGGCAAAGTGATATCGATTCAAAAAAAGAAAAAGAAAAAAAAACGTAGCGAAAGTCAAGACGGGGGGGAAAAAAACGTTTTTCCTGTTTTCGCGCCGGATTTGGGTCGCGGTGCATAATCAATTGCGTGTGCAGGCTGACAGCCTGTGTCAGCAGTGTTTACTGCTTCACGGAGGGGAAGAGTTTGTCTCCTCACTTTCTTATGAAGGGAAAAAAAAAAACATGCAGCCACGTCGCAGAAAAAAAAAAAGAAAGAAATCTCATAAAAACACTTGAGTTTGTTTGCCCGTCACAACTCCTTTATTGCAACGGAGACGCGGTCCGGGGAGGTTTATGTCACGTAAGCTGCTCCTGCTGCATCGCCGCTGCAAGAGTGGTATTAAAAATACTGCAATTTTAAGGAATTTAATACATGTATAATCTGCTTTTCCCCCGGATTAGGCTCCCACATTAGAACAAATCGGGAAGACACAAAGGGCAGGGCCAGGGGTCTAAATATATTCCCTTTATCCCTGGCCGCATCAGCCCCAGTTTTCAGTGATACGCTCAACGTGATTCTGCTTTAGCGGGCCGAAACAGCCCGCCATCTCACTTTTACAGACAAAACAGACCTAAAGTAGATACCCAGGTTTGTTCTGCGGGTGGGGTCAGAACATTTGGGACACTGTGGTACTTTTAAGGTCGATATTTTTAGGCGGAGAGCGGACCCGAGCTAGGGGAGGGTGTTGTGGGGGTGGGCATGGGGCGGCGGCCCCAGGTTAGGGACTCTTGGGGCTGTCAGGCGCTGGGATAGCACAAAGAAAATGGCAGACACTTCATCCCCGGTCTCCTGCAGGTCAGCCCTGACAGCCCCGGCCCTCAATTACTCAGTATCAGCACCTCCTTTGCAGCTTCACTCCATTTTACCCACCCACCCCACACCTCCCCCCCTTCTGTCTCTCCGTCGGTCGCTGCAGCGTGTCTGCGTGTGCTCGACAAGACGAGCGCAGAGGAGGGAAATGGGGAGGAAGGTGGGGGCGGGGCGGCCACAATAGGCAGCCTGGAGGTTCCGCGGAGCAGAAGGAATCTGCCGTTAATGCATCTCCGTGTCAGTCCTCACCTGTCACCCCCCCGCCCCCAAACAGAAACGCCGTTTTATTGATCTCCGCTGCGATCGCCGATCACCGTCAGAACAGGGCGCCGCCGATCAACCCGATAAGTCGGCGGCGTCTGGATCTGGTAACCCCCCGAACTTCATGTTTTATGGATACGCCTTAACTAATAAGGTCAACTAGCAGCGAAACGGCCCGGCAGAAATCTATGCATTTTAATGCGGCGGCAGAACAATAGGCACGCGCCGAGCACAATGGGCCGGGTGCAGAATCAATCACCGGGGGGGGTCGCACGACCAGCTGGAGCGTTCTACCCCCTGACCCAGGGGTCACCAACAGCCCTCCTTTTCTTCGCCCACCTCTCCTGGATGACTCATGAAAATGCATAGAGCGGCAAAACTTGCTTTGTCACACAGATAACCCCGGCGCGTGGAGGTCCGACGGGGCGCCATTATGAAATCACTTCCCTTTATTTGCAGGGGCGTGGCCCCTCTGACCCCCCCACCTCTTACCGTGTCGCGTGATATTCTGATGCAAAGCCTGACCTGGAGCAGATGGACAAGGGGTCGCGTCTGGAAATAGAGGCGTTCACCTTTCCTTAACCTTGACCCCCGCAGCCGTGCTTTCAGGTCACGCTGGTTTAGATTTCTTAAGGGTTTTAGTAAATAAGTTGGGGGGGGGGGGGCTCCCATTAGGCGGGTGCTTCAAAAAGCTCGTTTAGTTCATCCGGGCTGTTATGGGGCGTGCGTTGTTGTTTTGAGAAGGGATGAACTCCAGCTCCCGCGGCGACTTCGCCACCTTCAAGGCTCAAAGATAAGAGAGGAAAAAAAAAACAAAGCAAAACCAAAAATAACAGCGAGGCGGTCCGACCTGCGGAGCAGCTGATCCGACACCCGCCCAACCCCACGCTTTAATGGCTTTGTGACCCATTATCTGGAGATGGGCCTGTCATCCAGATTGGGCCTTAAAGCTTTCGGATAGCGAGCATCGGCGGGTCTGTGCCGAAGGCTCGCGCCTCCATTTAGGCTTCACTTTGAGGCGGCTCCTGACAGGTGTAAGAGGCTTCTCCACTCCGATTTATTTATTTGCGTGCGGCGATCGGGCCTGATATGAAAAGCCTTTGAATGCGAGCTGACAACGGTGACGACGCCTATCCCTTTTGATGGTATCAGAATCGGCCGGTAGAATGCCTGAATCCGCCGAGCGCCGGATCCGAGTTCCGTCCCCCCCCGTCCGGGAGTCGAGCCCGTGTCGGGAAGGAGGTGGAGACGAGGAAACGCTCGACGCCCGAGCGGTCGCGGATTCCTCTTGTGTCAGCCCCCCCAGTCTTATATTTCAAGGGTTAAAAATCAATACGGCTATTGCTGATGAAATTTGACGCCTGAACGCATATCAGAGTGGACCGAGGCGTCTCTCCCCACCCGCCCTCCCTCACTTTTGTCCCATTCAGCTTTTGAATGCAAAGGGGATTTTGTTTTATTTACCCTCCGCTGTTTTCGCTCCTTCTTCCCTCCTTTTCAAATCCTAAATCCAGCTTGTGGAAAGCCCGGGGGCTGAGTAAATGTGATCGATTTCTTGAGAGTATGTCATCTCAGGCCTGCCTTTTAGGAGTGGTTTTATAACAGAGGCACAAAGGCCCGCCGAGCCATCATTCAGCCCGGCTCTCCCATTGTTCACTTAATTCATGCTGAAGGATCCAGGTCAGGCCGGCGAGCACCCTTCGCAGGTTAGAAGTCAGGGCTTCTCTCTTATAAACCGCAGGCAAGAACAACACCGCTCGAGTCCAGAGGTGCTCTGCGTGATTATCCACTGGAAACACATCTCCACAGCTGTTTCTCTTCCATTTGTAATATGACTGTGAAACTAATGAGAACGGAACGTCTCTGAAATTATATTTGCTCAACTGGGTTTGCAGCGCCAAGAGCTGATATGACTCGAGATGAGAATATCAAGCGCGGTTATTAGTTGGGCCGCGCTCGCTGAGGAAGCGGGTCGGTGATGATTCCGAATCCGGGCCGCGCCGCTTCCGCGAGGCGGGGACGCGGCGTCTCCGGTGTGAATTAAACACGAGCGTCGCGTGGGGTTTTTTTTAGCCGCGCGCCGGCGTTTAGTCTCTTTCGCGGCCCCGGCTACTGTAGTCCCGGAATGTCTCCCATCTCCTCCCCGTCGCCCGGGCGGCGGGCCTCTGCTCTGGAGGAGAATTAATCTGCTCCAAACAACCTTCCATTTTCCCTCCAAACAAGTAGGTGTCAACCGCTACTGAAAGCAATTTGGTTCGGGCCCGTTTCTTCGGGCTCGAGTAGCAGCGCTGGGAGAGTCGGCGTGTTGTTTCAAAAAAAGGAGGCAAGAGCGCCTGTGTGTGTGTGTGTGTGTGTGTGTGTGTGTGTGTGTGTGAGGAGGGAGGGGGGGGACCGATGCTTTAATCTGATTAGACCTGGCTAAAATCCCAAACCAGGGCTGAAGTGCAGTGCTTGTGGTTTCTGAACAGCTTATGCTAAGTCTGTACCATGGAAATAATCTACCCTTAAAACCCAGGAAACAAATCAGCGATGGTAAGGACATAAGTCGCCGTCATTACGGAGTCATTAGGAGAAACATTTGCACAGTGCATGCAGGCCAACGGCCCCAGCAGAAGGGGGCAGTGTGTGTGTGTGTGTGCGTGTGTGTGTGTGTATGTGTGTGTCATTAAAACCCCTCTGTGGGTCTTTTAAATAGCAGTAACATTAATATCAGGATATTTACGGGGTTTTCCCCGATTGATTAAACGCTTTACTCGTTTCTCCGTGCTCTTCCCGCGCGGGCGTGCACGTGCTGCTGTGCTCGGCTCGTGTCTGAGGCTCTTTGTGCTGCTGTGGGATCGCGGGCCGACTTCTCCTAGTGCTGAATAATGAATCAAAGCACGGGAGAGGAGCAAAGTCACACTGCAGCAGTTTGTCTCCGAGCTGCTTTTACTTTAGCCCAGCTAAACGAATAAAAAAAAAAGGAAAAAAAAAAAAGAATTCTAATAAGGGCAAGACCCTGCTCTCACCTTTACAACAAGTATCATTAAACGGCTAAATGATCTTTGTTATACAATTAAATATGAGGCGAGAACACATCTGAGTGAATATTTATGAAGCTTAGTGGCTGTTCGGGGAGATCAATAGAAACCCTAATAAACATGCACTCTGACAGATGGGTTTGGGGATCAATAATACTTAGGAAAAATAGATCGCCATCAATGGTCGATCAATATTGACGAAAAGCAACGGGGGGGGGGGCAAAGCGCATGTTAGCTTTCGCTGACACCTTCGCGGGCAGGGAGCCCCGCAGCAAGTGCGCTCGTCCCAACAGCGTTATTAAACTGTTTCACCACAGTTTACCACGCTGCCAACCACGGCGCCGCGTCGGCTCATTAATAGCTTCCCAACACGGCGCAGATTTCAATATCAGTTGGCTCTCATTATCTCTCGTCTCTGATACCGTTTCATTTCGCGCGGCCCCCAAATTAAATGTAAAAAGCGTAATGCAATTTTGCTGGAGGAGAACATGGCGGTTAATTGCGTTAAGCTGAACTGTCAGTGGCGTCCGCCGCAGCCAGCGCGGCTTCCCGCCATGGAGGCGGCCCTGGCCCGGCGCTCGCCCCGCGTCCGGGGGTTCGGCGCGGCGGCGGCAACGACGCGGGGCCCCGTCGCAGGTAGCTGCGACCGCGCGAGGGGCACAGAAGCTGTCAGGTCGCGGGGGGGGAGGGGTAGCTGTAACCTTGGGCTTGGGCGACCCACACACACACACACACACACACACACACACACACAGCCTGGGGTTGGCAGCATTCCAACAGGCTCAGAGCAGTTGGTCTAACCAAATTATGAATTTACCAGGACTAAATTACATAGCTAGGGCACGCATTCTGTCACATCAGAGGCTCAGGCACACACACACACACACTCCCCAACGTGTCCTCACACACACACACACACACAGTGACACAAAAGCAGCCGACATCAAACACCTGAGGTCCAGACAGGTAGAGAGGGCGCTGCGATCGGCATTAATAAACCAAATCTGGGGCCCGAAGAAAGCTCAAAGTCGACGGGGCTTTTTTTTTTTTTTTCTTCATTTTTTTGATGTCATCGGTCCGGTTCATCGGTGTAACCTGAGACGCGGCGGATAACCGGACAGTGCGCAGCGAGATAAAAGAGAATGCTGGCCGTTTGATTGTACATTTAACGGCTCCGCGGGCCGGGTTCTGTGGCGGGAACGATTCGCCGCCGCATCCAAAGAGGGACGCACGCTGGAAAGCAGCTTAACCGCAGCGCCCATCTACTGAGCATTTAACAACACACGATCAAGTGTTTGGGTCTCTAATTAATACTGGGCACAAATACGTGACGCTCAAATACCGCAGAGGAGAAGGCCGCGCGTGCCTTGCTCATATTTGATTGGCTGATTGGTCTATTCATCACTTCCTCCTCCTCCTCCTCCTCCTCCTCCTCGCTCTGTTTCTGAACGCGACATCCCTTTAGTCATCCTCACATTCTATAATATTCAACGTGCCATAGAAATAAAAACCACGTAGTCTTTTATAAACACGGCAGTTACTGCTTTATTACACCACAGGCGGTTCCAATCACCTTTTCTTGAATGTGATTACACAGGAAGTCCCCCGCCAGTGCTGCTAGTCAAACTCCACATCTGTTTGTTGCATTAATTACATTACCTGTCAGTTGCACGCATGCATAATTTATATATGTATATGGACAGAGATCTCAGTTGTTGTTCCTGGAATCGCTCTATACCACTTTGGGGGTTAGAGCTCCGAGCGCGCCTGCAACCAGTGGTACCGCTGTGCCCCCCCCCCCACCGCCCTCCCACATCTCTCCCAGTTCCTGTCGTCTGTCTGGGTAGGCGCTGGTACTGGGCTCCCGGGGGCTATTTCATCATTCTCATTTGCCCACGGGACTTCAAGTTATCTGCGCGCCTTCAGCTGCGATCATCTTACCTGTCTCCGAGGCCATCGGATTGCATTTGTGCGCACGGCATCCCGACATCGCCGCGGTGGATGCTGGGGATGTGGATCGGCGAGGCGGTGTCACGCTCGCTCTATCCATCCGCGGGGGGCGGAACACGGTGACCTGACTTCATAGCTGCTCGCGGTGATGGGGCCGTGGAGATTCGGGCCTGGGCGGAGCATGCCGTTGATGGTCTTGTGGGCACGCAGCGTCTACGTGCCACAGATCACGTCTTTCGTTCAAGGCGTTCTGGTTCTCGTTCAGCTGAGCTGCTCCAGGCTTTGCTCAGCTGTGGGCTTACAAAGTATCTGCAGGTCCCTCGCCACAGACCTCCTGCAGCTCCACTCCATTCATTCTACATCCTATAATAGGTGATTATACCCTTCATATTATGCAGCAAAGCTGTTGCGTCTTCATAAGATCGAGCATTTATTTCGCATTTTCCAGGACTCAAAGAGAAACCACAGTAAAGTAATTTTTCCCCCTGCATCGCTGACCCTCATCACCCGTCGACCAGAGAGGTTCTGGTGTTTTTATCGAGCGGTGCGGTGGTCCTGCTGTGCCATCACTCCCAGCCTCCTGGATTAAAGAGACACGGCACTCAAGACGTGACTCACTCGTTGAATTCCGTCACTCACATGTCCTCGCCACGGCTGCAGTCCACCAGAGACGTTACGTAAGTTCCGAGCCAACATCCCTGACTCCATCTATTAGATGAGAAAAGGGAATGAGGCGTGTTTTATTACTGTCAGGATCTGACCACAGACCGGCATTAGCATATTTCTATATTATCGTTATAATTTTAAATCCCAAACCGCACAGTTGTCTTCCAGAAATAACCGATATCAGTGCCTTCGCGGTGCTTTTAACAGAGTGGGAAAATAGACTCCTCAAAGGTCCCATGACAACAGCCAGTCTGCAAAACTCCCAGAGATGAAATAGTCTCTTCTCCCAGCGCATTTGAATTAAAATAAATCTGAGGAACCAAAATGGAACTCTGTCAAGCATCCAGAGCCTTTCCTGGGCTTGTATTTGGTCTATTTTTTTTGGGGGGGGGTGACATAGTAGTATCAGAAGAACACCCGTGTGGGGGACGACACGCGCTTATCTCTGCTGTGGTTGACCACCATTAGTCTGAGTGTAGCCCCCCCCCCCACACACACACACACACACCGTGTTTCAGACCTCAGCCAATTTACATCTGATTATGTTGATCTCTGCTGAGACCTGGCATCTCAAATAGAGAGAATATTACTCCCCCATATCGAGTTGGACCCCCCCCCGCCCCCATAGCACGGCCATACGCTGAATATGTACAGTGTCTTATACTCTGGCTTTGCTAAAAACAACACGTGTGATGACAAACAGCAGCAAATTGGGCCGTTTAAATCAGTGTTTGGACCTGTGGAGGGGGGGGCAAATGCCTGCTCATTATCCACCTACAGTGTTTGAGTGTTTCGGTTGAATCTGTTGGGTCGTTGTAGCACGCCGGCATCCTCGCTGACGGATGCTCCCGGAGAAACCAGCGAGGCCTCCAAATGTTTGGCGTTCCTCGGCCGGGCGCCTCAGATGAAGTGCCGTATTAATAAACTTGACTGAGGGAGAGGGGAAAGCCCGATGATAGGGCCATAATTTTTGTTACAAGGAGCCCGCGTGTGGGTGGACGGCTTCAACCCTCGAGGTTGCCACTCAGCCGCGGTGAGTGACAAAGCCTGTCTATTAAGGCCGCCACGATTTCGCCGCCACTCACCATCGATCCCCCGTTCAGGGCGCCTCTAAAATAATGCCTCATAATGAGGCTTCGGAGGGGCCTTCGCTAAACGACAGAAAACGCTTTTAGAGCGACGCGGAGTCGCGGACATTATCTGTCTTTAACTTCACGGACAATGAGGGGTTCTCTTAATATTCAAACTGTGTGCACAGCGGCGCTTGCTCCAATGTGGTGGTGGAGGGGGGGGGTTCCTGTTAAATTTGGTCTTGGAAGACCAAAAGACTGTGTGAAACACCTTGTGAGAGGTTAATTTTCAAACACCACAATCTGGGCTTACCGCTGAAATGTGGCAGGAATAATATTTGCGCTTAATTAATTGAGTTTGCGATCATTCGCCGCTAAAACTGACATCGAAATTTTTGACCAGAGTAATTGCACAGCTGTGCAGTGGCGCCCTAATCAGCCGCCGATGTGATTCCAGATGCATCCGATGAACATAATACAACGATAATGATGCCGACGATGTCTGCAAATGATCATAATCAGCCCATAAACATTAGAAAATAAAATGTATTCAGCTGCTCTGATGTTACAGTCCCCGCAACGATATGAAAACTGGTGTGATCACCCATTAAAATCAAGCTTGTTCGCACTGGGCTCTCACACACAGAGACACACACACGCGCACGCACGCACGCCACACACACACACACACACACGTGCGCGCAGAGATGAGGTGGGATCCTCTGATTCAGCAAATCAAGGGCCTCTCTCCTCCAGTTCATATTATTGATGCTGCTGGAGGGCCACGGAGGATGCTGGGGCACGAGGCAGGTTGTGGGGGTTGGAAGCATCGTGGGGAGGGGTGCGTGTGTGTGTGTGTGTGTGTGGTGGTGGGGGGGGGGTCGTTGCAGGCAGGGTCGGAGCTGCAGATTATTCTGGAAATTGCCAGCTGCAGTATCTGCAATCAGGATCAAACCGGTTCTAGTTGGGGTGAGGGTGGTGATGGTGGTGGGGGGGGGGTCACTGTCGATTTTTGTCAAGCCTCCCTCTCGCCCGTGCGATGCCGAAATCGTCCCACCAACTCAGCCTCTCCTCAATAATTCATCCCGCCCTGCCCGGGTTTGTTCTGCAGGTCTGCAGCTGCTCCTCTCGTCCGCCTGTTTTAATGGAGCCCACGATTACCAGCACCGACACCTTAACATTTAAATACACACACTCACACACACACACACACACACACACACAAACATGCACGCACGCACGTGCACACGCATGCTGGGCCTGGGCAAAATCAATAGCACCTGGAGAATGTGCGATGAGGTGCGATCCGCATCTTTCAGCCATCTTGCCTCCTGCAGGATGCGCTGAGCGAGACACCCAGCACCTCCCCCCACCTCATCTCAACGATAGTATGTGGTCTTCTTTTTCCCTTTCCCCGCTCCTCTTCTCCCCGGTATCTCCCTTCGCACACTCCTCTTCTTCCCCTCCAGCTCAGCGCCGAGGTCTGCGGGGCTCATGGGGGCGAGCGGCGGAGCCCTGGGACGGACCCTGATTAAACCAGCCCGTTAATGACAAAGGCCCCAATGCTGCGGCTCACACTAATCCTAATCTGTATGCATCCGCAGCAGCGCACGCGCGCGCACACACACACACACACGCACGCACGCTGTCTCTCGCGCGCACACACACACACGCGCTTCCTCCCTTTTGCTCTTTCCTCTTGACGCCAGACGAGCGGAAACGCAGGAGCAGCCATTTTGGAACTGCTGCCTGGAGCTGTGTGTAATGGAGGAGCTGCTTCCAGGATGGCTGCGGATTCCGCGGCTGCACGTTGCCGCCGCTTTAGCGGCGCGGCGGAAGACGGGAGGAGAGCGTGGGTGGGGGGGTGGGGTGGGGGGGGATGCCTTAGCTTCACATTTTAAACACGTAAGAGAAGCGGGTCGCCTACCTGAGAGCGAGACTGATGAGCTCCCCATACAGCGGGAAGGTGAGCAGTTTATTTTAGCAGCAGGGAGGGGGTGGTGTGTGTGTGTGTGTGTGTGTGTGGGGGGGGTTAGTCCACGCGTCTCCAGTGATGCGCAGGTGATTTCTTTCGGCAGGCCCCGCGAGTGCCCCGAGGCGAGAAGGGGACGAGGTCCGCCGAGGAGAGAGGACGGGGGAAGAATCCGGCCTGGAGAGGCTCGGGCGAAGCCGAAGCCGTTAAAAACTGCAGAGGAAGAGCGCCGTCGTTGGCGTCTCTCGGCGGCCATAGGTGCAAATCACGGAATGAAAAGACAGGGTGGGGGGGGAGAAAGAAAAAAAAAGAAGCGAACGCTGCTGTTTCTGCTGCCTGGCTGCACAGGCAGAGCGTCACATCTGTGCAGGAACCACTTTCACCGCGATAAGAAACAATGGAGTTCCACAAAGAACAAGAGCGGTTCGGTTTAGAGCTCGGAATTATGGATGCTGGGAAGGGATCCTGGGTGTGGGAAAAGAAGAGAGGGGATTATGAATTTCAGCAAATCGGAGGGGAGCGTGCGGAGAAATTTTGGGCGCCGCTTTATGTTCCCGCGCCTTCCCATTCTTCCGGCCTTTCACACGTTTAAATTCGGTCTCCTTCTCCCTTTTGTCTCCGTCTTCGAGGCTCCTCGCCGCTTTGATTTAGTGGATTTTGCGCGAGTTTCCTATTGACATCTGCCTACATCTCAGCCGTCCGCTAGAGCTGCCGGCGCAGCTGCGCCGCAGCGGCAGCTGCGTCTCCGCTCGATTATCGTTGTCGGCATGCAGAATTCACTCAAACCTCTTAACCAAAAAAAAGGGGGGGTGGTGGGGGGGGGGGCAAATCTCTTCTAGAACATGGTGAACATCACATCATCAGATTAAATCTTCTTTTACGACCTCACTAGTTCTAATTCTACAATCAGAAGGATCCATGTAACCTAAAAGAAAAGCTTGTTTACGACACCAGGCTTCGGGCCGATATGCTCTCATTCGCTAATAAATTGCAAATCACCGGAATCCTGACCCTCCCCTAACAGCTAAAAGAGCACTGTATCCATCTTCTTTAATTCCTGACATTAAAACGTTTGCGGTCGTAATCTATTTCAGACCCACAAACACTCCCTTTTTCCTGACCTTTCCTCGCACCTAATTGCAAAGAGAGACTCTCCGACTGCCTACAGTAGATTCTGGGATCCAGAGGTTCCGACACGCGGGCAGTCATTTTCATCCTGCCCTCTGATGAATAAGAGATGTGCTTGTAATTACAGGGTGCTTTGCAGAGTGTGATTGCGGAGCTCCGAGGGTCAGCGGGAGCAAGGTTTGAGCTCCTTGATATTTCCTAGATGTGGGGGGGGAAGCTTTTTTAAAAAAAAAAACAGAAGGGAGAGATGTGTCTGGATATCTGGAGATCACAAATCCGAGGTCAACGCCGCGTTGTTACCTTTGGCTTTGGCGAGGCGGAGAAATGATTTACTGATCTGAGAAAGCTCTGAGGTATAGGAACGGGGGGGGGTGACAATCGAAGATGAATTAAAGGACGGGGCCTCTTTAATCTACCGTCTCAACAGCCTTGGCAGTTTGGGCGCGTTCGGCAAAAGAAGCACACCACCTCTTGCGCGGAGCCCTGACTTTTCGAGTCCTTCGATGGGGCTTTATCCTCTTTTGTGCACCTGCTGTTTTTTTTGTATGATGCAAATTCAGACCGGAGTAAGCTGTTTTTGCCTCATTTCGGCAAACAATTTGTGAAAAGGGCAGTGACGCGGTCAAGGAATATGAGTAAATTAGGGTATTTGAAGCCTTGAAAAAGGAGGTAACGCTTTACATGTAAGCACGGGGAAGAGAGGGAGACTGAAAGCGATCCTGACAAACAGAAGGAGGCAAGGTTGTGGTGCTTTCAGGCCAGTTTAAGGCCACTTGGAGAGGCTGAATGAATGGGAAAAGCAAAATCCAAAAAGCTGAAATTCGATTTTAAGGATAAAAAACAGTTTGGTGGGTGGGGGGGGGGTGGGGGGGTCGTGTTCGTAGATTCACATCTGGAGCGCAGCTGGTGAAAAAAACGTGTCCCTTTGAACCTTCTGAGTGCCGCGCGATATCTTACCCGTTATAAACGAGACTCCTTCCAATAATGGCGGCGTTATTCTCTCCGCTTAAATGCCGCTAATGGCCGTTCTTCCAAAGAACGTCGGAATGGCCGGCCTCTCAGCGCCGCGCTTTCAAGGATAATACATGGGAATTTGCCGCATATCGGCGCCTCCATTCTTTAACAAAGCACGAGTGGATCTCATGTCCTCCTCTTCACGGCAATAGTGGAAACATCAAATATTGAACTTGGTAATTCGGTGTTGAAATTGCCGCGAACTTTCAGACGGAGACAAAAGGCGAGCCCTCGTCCTCCCTCTCCACGTGCGCAATTTGAATCAGCGGTCGCCATTCTCGCCTCTCAAACCGCAATCAGAGCCGAGGGTTGGGAAATATTTCCCGAATCTGTCCATTTGAATATGAATGGTACCCTCGGTGGAGTGCATTATGATAATAGCGCTCAATTACGCCATTATATTATATCTGCATGTCTGTCTCCCCGGCGAAATGCGTGGATGCTCCGAGCGCTGCGTTCGCCTGCCCGTCCGATCGTCACTTCCTCTCTGGGCGTCGGAAGTCACGCCGCCGATCGAAGTCGATCAATCATCGCACTTCAAAGTGATGAACGACCTTTATCTATCGCTTCGCCGATCGATGTCTTCGCCGAGCTGGCGTTTCCCTCGTCTCTCAGCGCGATGGATCCAGGGGGAAAAAAAATTAAAAATCAACCCCCACTCAAAACAAAACAAAACAAAAAAATAGAAATCTGCGCTGAAGACGTACCGCGAAGGCGAATCGATATTATTAGCAGCGAGAGGCGAGGAGGGCGTCGAGGTCACAAACGGAGCATCCGCCATCGATCGCAGCGCGCCAGAGTCCTCACGTGTTGCGCGCACGTTAATCCGCGGTTTCTCGTGTTCTAGATTCACTTCCCGTCCTGTCGCGTGACCGGGACGGAACAGCCCGCTGCGAATGGTGCTGAAAGCCCCCCCCCCCCCCGAGGGTGAGGAGGGTGACAGGTAACACCTCTCTCTGGCGCCGTGGCGTGACCTTTAACCTTTGTTTTGAAGAAAAAAAAGAGCACTTTTCATGTCAAAAAATGTTCCAGTACTCGGCAACCGCACTGTTTCCATGTTTTCTCACTGTGGAATCACTTCAGCCTGTGACGTGCGCATTATAAATAACACTATTGTAATTGATTGTTTTGATTATTTTCCAATTAAATGTGCTGCCATGGTTGATATTTCCACGCCGGTACATTAAAGCTTTCATCTGATGCGCGTTTCCCCCTTTGTACTTGGACGCCGAAGTGGTTTTATAGGATTTAAAACCAACCAGACATGTGGACCTTCAGCTTTCATTTACAACACGTGAGCTCCTGAGAATGCAGGAGTCTAAAATGGCTCCAAATGTCCATTTTTCTATGATCAAAATCCTTAAATTCAGCCTGGAACTCAGCAGCTGTGAATGATTATTATGGATCTAACTCTGTGAATCCTCTGATAATAATAAAGGGTTTATTGGATGTTCATTAGCTTTTTACTGCACCTTACTAAGAGCAAGTGTTCCCTTTATATATTTTAACACTGCTCACAATTCACACATTTGGCTGTCTTTATTAGTGTTTTTTTAGTATATTTAACACATTTTTGTCCTGCATTTTCAAATTTTGAACTGTCCATAGCCCTACCTGCCTAAAACTAAAACACACGTCACTTGGAAATATAATCCACAGGTTTTTCTTTGTGTTTACTGTCAAGAACATCGTTTTTACTGCGGCTTCACAACACTTGTGTTTCACTCGCTGCCTAATTTGAACGGAATAGATTGTCGCAACGGTCTTATTACCATAATTGCGCAGGTTTCTATGGAAACCCAAGAGTCTAGGCTTAATTCATTATGTCTTACCTTGAAAACAGTTTTAATTGTTGTGATGTAAGATAAGAAACGACTGTTGGCATTTTGGGCTACCTTGCAATTGGCTTTTAACAGCTCCCTTGGAGTTTCACTCAGCCTCGCACTTCAATAAACACACTCACACACACACACACACACACACACATATCCTTGTACTTCTATATTTGTGAGGGCTTTCATTTGCATAATGTATTACCCAGCTCCTTACCCTAATCTTAACCGTCCCAACTAACTCCCTAAGTCTAAACCTAACTTCAGTCTAACCTAAACCTAACCTGAACCTAACTTAGACCTAACCTAAACCTAACTTAGACCTAACCTAAGCCTAACTTAAACGTAACTTAGACTTAACCAAAACCTAATGTAAACCTAAATGAAACCTGACTTAACCCTGACTAACCCTACTATAACCTCAACTTTAAAACCAGGTCTTGACCTTTAAACAGTGTCATCACTTTATAATATATGTGTATATATCACACACACACACACACACGCACACACACACACACTCCTCTGTAATTCCAGCACAGGTGTGTAATCTGTGCTGGAATTACTCACTAAAATGCAACGGACACATCAAATGAAGACAAATCAGCCTTAAAGTGTCTGACTGTACTTGTGTGTTTTTCTGAATGTGAGGCCGCGAAGACTTTGCAAAGATTTCGATCCACGGCACTTTGTGCGTCCGCTGAGAGCGGCACTTCTGACTCTGACGTCTTGGACGGGCCCCCCCACCCCCCACTCGGTCATGGTGGCTGGAGTTTGACGCTTGACATATCCCCACCTGTTTCAGAGGTATTGATCGCTTAATTGCACAATATAAGTTAAATTTCCCATGACAGATGACAATGTAAGACCAGAAAGGTGTGAAATAATAGAAGACATGAGACAAAGTTCCACAAGTACAGTGACATCAGAAGAGAGGGTGCTGCTTCTTCAATGGAACATTAACATGCGTGGATGATTTTCCCTGGAAAGTAGTTGCAATTATGGAATATTATTAATTATAATTAAGATAATAATCTTAATTGATCCACTATAATATTCTAAAACGCATTTTTTAGATCCTCTCCCTTCCTCTCTCTCTTCCTCTCTCTCTCACACACAGACACACACTCTCCAACATATTACACGTTGTGACTTTTGATGTAATAGCAGCCTCGGGTCATCGCTGATGTGACAAGAACAGAGTAATATTGCTCTGCAACTCGTGGAAAGTTGGTTACGTAAAGCCTCGGCTCGGTGTGTGTGTGTGTGTGTGTGTGTTGGAACGACTGTAGGCCGTATCAGAGCACGCTCCAAATCCTCCAGCCCTCGCCTACCGCCCGAAAAAGTGTCGGAGCGGCGCAGATGTGTGGGTACTTCGGCACGCGGCGCTCCTACCTGCGAACGAGCGCGAAGCCGGCGGAGCCTTAGCGCCGTTATTTATGTGTCTCTCCCCGTCTCCCTCGGCCCGCGCTATTTTCTGCTCTCCCTCCGCAGCGCGGCCCTCGCCTCCCGGCGAACCCCCGGCTCGCTCGCTCGCTCTGCGGCGCTCGCCCGCGCGTCCTTCGCTTGACCTTGGCCCCGTGTCGCCGCGCTGCTGCTGCATCCGCTGTGCTCTCCGTGGCTCGCCGCACACACACACGCGCGCGCACACACACGTTCTGCCAGCCTGCTAATCAATAGTGCTTCGTGCTCCGGGTCAACACAGGGAATTAACTGAGCGTGCCCAATCAGGTGGAGGGGACCTCTGGGAAAAATCATTGGCTGCCCAGTGTTATTACTGGTCACACATGTAGGCTGGTGCGTGTACACACACGCGCACACACACACAGCTCGGCGCCCTTGTGTAATTACATCCGCCCGTGTGTTTTTTTGGCAGCGGGCGCAAAAGGGTAAAAGTGCGATTTTAATGGCGCCGGGTTGAGCTTGCGCACACGGGCGTTCCGACCGTGTCTCTGGTTTGCCGAGCGCGTCAGCCTCGTGCGAGCTCCCGAACCTCCTCTATAGAGGTTACACTTATATCATCCAGTCCTCCCCCTCCACCTCGCTTTGCCCTCCTGTAGGAGGAGCACTTAACACCCGTGTGTTTGTTTCTACCTACCCACCTTGGGGTTTTTTTCTCTCTCTCTCTCTCTGTCTCAGTCTCTCTCTCTATCTCTCTATCTCTCTCGCCCTTGCTGTGACTCAAATTTGTTGGGCTGACCCAACAAATTTGTTTTTTTTGTTGCTTTGTGGTAGCGTGTGTCTTTGGGAGAATTAACCCCCGCTATTAATACGCGCCTCCGTTCTGGCAGCTCGGGGGGGGGGCGCGCTGGTGGGTTTAACAACCGCAGAGATCTCTTCCTGACGCGGTTGCAAAGGAGCAGAGCGCCCGAGCGGTTGGCCGTGCGCCGATTAATCCGAGATTACGCGGGCCCACGGTTGCTTTCCGCGTCCCGGTGCGGAAGAGGAAAAAAAAAAAAAAAAAAAAGGCTGGCCGACGAGATAGAAAAAGCGTCTCTGCTCTATCTCTACCGCTGCGTTCCACTCATCTGTCCCCCAGGGCCTGAGTCAGAGCGGCGGGATCAAAAGTAAAATCAGAGCGGGGAGCTGTATCCAATCGTGTCACTCGGAGAGGTCTCTCCCGCTACTGTAGTCTGGCAACATCGTCCGGGGCTGAGGGCGCTGATCTCTATCAACGAGGATAAATTCAGTCAAGCCTCGCAAATGTGTGGCGGCGGACCTCAAGTGATTTAAATCATTGAAATGAGGCCGGGCCGCATCGGCAGTCGGAGCACGGGGCGGGGGGAGCGTCCCCGGCGCAGAGAGAAGAGTGCCATCGTCTGGCCCCCCGCTGAAACATCCGTGCCTCTGCAGTGGGGCCTGCGCGGTCGGGAGACGCAACGCCGCCGCTGCGCACTGCTTAAATATGGATTCCCGTAGCATCAAAGAGGCCCGGCTCGCGCACGAGTCCGCCCGAACGCAAGGGGGGGGTTCTCAGAGTCTGCACCGGGGTTGGGGTTTTGGGGGGGGGGGGGCAATGAATGTATCTCTTTCGTCGAATTCATTTGTGCGGCAGGCCCGTTCCATGTAAGCTGTGTAATAACATGATTATCAGTGCAGATTGGGCATGTGCATGGTGGGGGTGGGGGGGGGGCGGGCAGCAGCAGCCTCCCAGCATCTTAAAGAGGAAGTGACAGCTTTTACCAGAGACAGACAACAATCACACATCCGCTATTCCATTTTCCCCCAAATAATAGAGCAGGGCCTTCAGCAGTCATTACGGCAGGCCCGCGGGCGGGCGAGGCTCGCGTAATTGTGGGCTTGCACTCGCGTGTTTGTGTCCGTCCCCTTTGTTAAAAAGGTTGGAAGGTGCGGGAAACTTTCAGCGGGGCGATTGATAAAAAAAAAAAAAGAAAAAAGGAAGGAATATCGTCGCTCCCTGGAACACGTGATCGACAGGCGTTCGGCGGAGCGCGGATTAATTATAATGCGTCCTCGTGGGCTGGTGCGTGCGGTTTGCAGATACGGACAACGCTCTGACGCGGATCTGTAGGAACCCCCCCACACACACACACACACACACACACACACACACACACACACACACCAACCCCCAGCTAAACTTGATTGCCCTGCCAACGCGAGACGAGCAGGTGGAATTATCTCTGACGCGTCCCAGACAAAAAAAAAAAAAAAAGCGGACGCGCGTCCTAGTCAATCAACAGTCACCTCTGTCCCGGGCATAAACACAACTATTACGCGCGTCAAGCGGCGTCGGTGTAAACAGTGCGGGGCAATTCACGTCTGTGTTGTTTTTTTTTTTTTCCAGGCCCCTTCTGATTGGCCGCATCGATCCCGGGAGGCATTTGATGTTATAGGAGGAGAGTCGAGGCGTATTGACTGGTGGATAATCAGAGTCAAGCTGACTTGGTCCTCTTCAATAATTCAGGGGGAAGGATTTGGGGCGAGATTCCCTCGGATCGGAGGTGCGATGTCCTTTTTTTTCCCCGAGAGCTGGAAAAGAGGGGTGTGTGTATATGTGTGTGTGAGGGGGGTGAATGTCACATGGGCTCAAACCTGACACATGTTTTACCCAACTTCGCGCTGATACTCTCTAAGCTCCGCTTGCATCTTATGTGCTTACATTTTCGTGGGGGTTTTTGCACCTATAATTCTATCTTTGGAGGCTTTTTGCAACTTTTCCTCGGGCAGAATATATAACAAACTGTGTTTACCTCACCCAGCGGACTTCGCACCGCAGACCAACCATTGATTTTCCTCTAACACCTTCAGCTGCTGTGCGTGTGACTAAGTCGGTTTTACGGGCCGTGACATTGCAGGGAAAATCAGGGGAGGTATAAATATTTTCCCAGTGTTGTCTCCGCTCTCATGCGCTCATCAGTGTTTTCAAAGAACGAGGGGGGGGGCTTGTTATCTGGCTGTTCCGTCGACGACGGCGCGCACTTTTGATTATTCTCCTCAGCCGAGCAGCTATTCCCAGGTTACGTCGAACAAGACGCCGCAAATTAATATAAGCCAGGTCTAGAAAACCAATTTACCCACTTCAAAGCGAGAATTGTAATGCACAACCTTGATCGCGCCGACAGCAGCATCCGCGAACCAGAATCCAGCCGCCGCCGATACAGACAAGAAATTGGAAGAAAAAAAAAAAGTTCATTTTTCACTGTTTCCCAGGCCTTTGAGACAAAGTGAACAAAACTTTCAGCACATTAGAATTGATCGACCTTGGCACTTTCATTATTTTTTATTGTGTAGGGTCTAATTAGCGCATCTAAGTGCATTTTATTGGCAAATACATTAGACCAGCGATGTACCAGCGCATCGGGTTTATATGTTAACGGTCTAATTAAAGCCGGTGGTGAATTCTAAAGCTTGGAAAGTCGCACTCAAGGATTTAAACCCGATCTTCAGGCACCAAATCACTGCGCACAGTTAGCGAAAGGACTGTAAAACAATTCCATGTTAAGTGTAGGTTCCCCCCCAGGATGAGCGTGGGCTCATTTGTATACAAGGAGCTGATTGTGGGAGGGGTGAGATCCCGGTAAATGTTCTATGAGGAGCTGGTATGATTTATGGGAAAGGGTTTTCGTGGAGATTTATAGCGGCGAGTTGTGATCCACCTTCTCCAGAGATTATTGGAAACACTTCCTGTCTAATCAATTGTGAAAACACCGCGCGGTCTCCGACTGCAGCCGGAAATGCAAACTTCTGCGCCCTCCTTCTCCATCCGGAGTCGCTTCGCTTGCGCTTCGTCGCACGTGTCGGTGTTCCGAAGGAAGTTTTTTTGGCTCTGCAAGGTCACAGGAGGGGCTTCCTGCCTGACATGTGGCTTTCCACGCCCGCCCTTTATCCCCCTAACCACTGCAATTACTCCAGCAACACTGGGTTTGTTTGTTTGCATGTTTGTTTATTTGTTTGTTTGTTTGTTTGTTGACTGGAATGGCGCATTAGCGCGTCTGCATCCCACTGACCGGGGCGGGCGCTGCGAGTGGGCGTCTGGGGAGGGACACTGCGGTTAGAGGCTGCAGCCGACTGCAGATGGAGATAGGGGAGCCATTACTGTTATCTTAAACATCAGTCCCATCATCTTGATCACCCCTCCTCCCCCCCTCTCCCCCCCCCTCTCTCCCTCCCTCTCCTCTGCTTGGCGCTGACTTCCTCTCACACCGAGGCTGCCACTGGGGGATTACTGCATCAGGTCATTTGTCAGCCTCCATACCACACCACACCCTATGCGCTCGCCTTAAGTGGATTGAGCCGTCGAGGTTTCACCCTTTATGGTCACGTCTTGCGCTTCCCATAAGTCCTTGCGCAGCCGCGCCCCCCCCCATCCACTCCCTGGTTGAGAAGATGAGGTGAGCGTGTAGACAAATGTCCTCCTCCGTGCTTTCTGTCACCCCCTTTACCTGGAGTCACATCCCTACGCTCACGTTAATTATCCCGTTTGATGAGAAACGGGGGGGGCTCTTTTTTTTTTAAACTGCGGCTGATCCGGGGTGTCTCCAGCTGGAGGAGGAAGAGGCAGGAATCCATAATGACTGCAGGAGATACCTGGCTGCTGTAATGGAGTCTGACCTGTAAAGTCTGGGGAGGGGGGGTGGGGGCAGGGCAAGGATAAGGAAATATGGGAATTAACAGCAGACTCCCTTCAAACACTAATTTGATGTATACTGTTGTCGTTTTGCACCGCTATTATTATAGATTTCTTCCACTCTTTCCGCTCCATTCAGTGCAAATCTTCCCAAAATAGCAGCTTGACCTTCATATCTGCAACACACACACAGCCATGCGCACACACGCGCAGACACACAGACACAGACACTCACACAGTGCATGAAGCAGGTACATCCGCCCTGACCCAGCATGTCCTCTTTCCATCATCCCCCCCCCCTCCCATCATTGTAATGGTTCTCACCGCTGCCTCTCCAGGTTGATGCAGCATCATTCACAGAACATCGCCTAGCCCCCCCCCCCCACCACCACCACCACCACCACTGGACTCTCACTTTTGCATCCTCCCGCTCTCTCCGAGATCCACATACATCCTCCTGAAGGGTCCCTATATGTCAGGAGCCGCGCAGACAAAGGCAGTCCTGAGTTAATTACCTATCATTTAGAGCAGATGGCTGCAGATGATATGTAAATAGGTAGGAGTGTGTGTGTGTGTGTGTGTGTGTGTGCGTGTGTGTGTGCCTATACATATGTCTTGCACACGTGTGTCCAAAAATACATTTCCTCTCAGAGACAGGGGCTCATGTGGGGGGGGGGGGGGGGGGGGTTGGGTTATTAAAAAATGTGATTGTTTTATTCTGCCCAGATAAAGTCTTAATGGCCAAGACCATAATTATAGATTGCAATTTTTCCTGTAATTACTCCCAGCCTCCTTTAGGCACGCTCATTAAATTGTATATTTAACACTGTTGAAAATAATGCGTTGTAGCTACATTTGGTTTTAATTATTTGAGTTCCGTATGGGGCGTGGATAAAAGATCATGTACGAGCATCAGCATTTTCCCTTCAATTCTGATTTTTTTTTTTTTAATGTATTCATTCTGTTTTTAAACGCAAGCCTGCTTGGCACCGAGCGCGCTCGGCGGTGCCGTGGCGTGGAGCTGGAGGCACGGTGAATCGATCATGGATGCGCAGCGCATCCGAGATATATGTTACAGTGCACTCCATGACACAGGAAGAAATGTAACCTGAGGGAGGTGAGAGAGGGAGGGGGGGTGGAGTGGTGGCTGCGTGGTAACCAGTCAGATCAATAGCGTCTCCCTTCTTGACTCGACGATCCCTGTGCCATCGTTTCCTCAGCCGGTGCGCCGGTTGCTGCAAATTGCATGCAAGCTGTAATGCATCAGTGTGTGTAGCCATTTGTGTATGTTTATTCTGTCCCAACACACAGCGGGGGGTGGGGTGGGGGGCGTGTGCGACAGTAGGCTTGCGATGCCACAGATGGAGACCCGCTCGTTTACTCACTCAGCCTGCATGGAGAGTCCTGCAGCGATCAGATGTAACTAACACACACCGTCGTCGGCCATGTTTTAGACCATAATTCAATGTAAGCAGTGTTCATGTTAAGGCATTCACCAGCCATGAAATACTCTCAAATTCCTCAACGGCGTATTTTCATTGAAATGATTCCATTTTTATGCCCAGGCGTGATTCAACCCAGTGCAGCAGGAGCGGCAGCCGAAAATAGAACCAATTCATATGATGGTTAGTCCCATATTGGCTCCCCGGTGAGCAATGCTTTCCCACAGCTCCGGGAAGTTAACACTGCTCCCAGGCTTTTTATGGCATGTTGGCAAATAGGGGACGCTTGATTGACTGTCGCCTCGCTCGCTGTTTCGGCTAATCTTGAGGAAATTTAATCCGGCATTCCAAATAAAACCAAATCCTGTTTTCAAACAAGGAAAAGATACAAGGGCTTCTTGAGACGTCTCCCCCCCAAAAAAAACCATGACCAGCAGGCTTAGGTTCATTTAGGCTTCAATTTTTCTTTTTTTTTTTTCATTTCTACTGAAACGATTCTCAGATTTTAATCATGTTCACTTCATCTAAAGGCGCCCACTTTGTGCGAGGAAGCTGATCAGAAATGGAACCCAGCGTCAGGATTTATGATCGCGCCAACGAGGCCCTCTAGTGGCCGGAGCGGGCTCTGCAGCGGTGTTGACATTCAGCACACAACGCTCTTCCTGTGTTGGCAACGCCGGGGTACACCCAGGAAGGAGAGAACGGCTGTGTTTGTCCATCTGAACACGGGGAACAGATTCACCCGAACGTCCAGTTGCGCTCTCCTGCGCCGACGTCCAAGGCCATACAAAGGTCACGGCCCTGTCTCCTCGCCTGAGGCATCTGGGAACGTTGGACTCTGCGGCTGATTCTCGCGCGAGCCGTCGCCTCTCCCACACGAGCACACTGTATCTCCGCAATTGCCCTGCAGAGAAACGCGCACGCATGTGTGTGTGTGTGTGTGTTTGCGCGCGCCCGCGTCCCTCCCGAAGCAGAAATAAAACACCCATTACAAACACTTTGCGCCCGCGTTCCCTCGCCGTGCGATGGGGAGCTCAGACAGCGGCCAATCAAAGGTGCCGGAGATGCCCGAGGAACCCGCATTAGCATGCGCGGGAGCAGCAGGCCGGCCTGTGATGTAATTGCAGTAACGGTGAAGGTCAGCGCCCTGCCCGGCCTGCGCGAGATATCAAAGCTCAGATGTGGACACAGCACTTAGGCTTCCTCGCGGCGGTGTCTCCGTCCTTTTTTTTTTTTTTTTTTTTTTTTTTTGTTGAAGACGGAGGACGGCTCCCTCCGCAGACGGGGCCTTCGCGAATAGATGAAGATCTCCCCTTTAATTGTGTCGCCGCCCAAAATGTTTTGTGCTCTCGGGGGGGGGGGGGTCCAACCCTGCAGCACGTTGTTGCTCTCTCGCATCCTCTCTTTGGATCCACATGACGGTGAACCTTTCATGCGGGCGGCGAGGCTGTTTAAAAGCCTCCCACCAGCCCGTGCGGTTCTATTCACGGGGCTCCGCTGGTGCTGAATATAATGGACCCTCTTTTTTTTTTTGAATTCACGTTCCAGCTCCAGCCCCGAGGATTCCGCCGTGAATCAAAGCAGACTTTAAAAAAAAAAAAGTATGAATTATCAATTTACTCCACAGATCCTTCGGGCAAATACATTGTTGGAAGGTTGTGAACGCTCCCCCCCCCGTTGAGACTTGATGTACTTATTCTTTTTGTATTGTTTCCTGGATGTTTTGAGTCTTGTGGATCTGTCACTGGTTGATTGATAGAACCAGGACAGAGAACAACTTTTTTTTTTTTTTTTTTTTCAGTATGACTGCTGTCAGACCCAGTTCTGTCAACAATAAAACTGCTACACTTTTAAGTTAGCAACATATATTACAGTATTTAACACCGAATCAAACTTCTCCTCTTGGTATTAGAGAGCCTGTCGGTCTTTAAAATAGTCACCGAGCTGCAGTTCTGCCCTCAATAAACTTTTTTTGGCGGAAGACAAAACTGCTCCCAACAGCAAGGAGGAGGTTCGCTCGACAAGACAAGGACTTTTGTCCAAATTTGTCCAAGGATTTTTTTTTTTCTTTTTGCCTGGTTTGTGTGAAAAAGAGCGTTGCAGTACCACCAGGAATCCTGTGGGGGCGGTGTTGAGCGCTTGACCTCTCAGATCTGCGAGATAACAAAGAATAGCTGGAATGTTACCTTGAGAGCGACCAAAGAGTTTGCTTCAAGTTTATTTAAGTCCATGTGTGGGGGTGGTAATAATCTCATGATAGCGCCTCCTTGCGACGCTATCACGAAACACGCATCCCTGAGTGTGAGCTGAAGGCCAGACGCAGCGATGCTACGAAACTATGAATCTTTTTTTTGGATTTGTAAAGCGAGCACACAACAGTGTGCATTTCATTTGATCAGAATGCAATTCAGGTATTAGGTTTGCCATTTTACTTTACAGTTGATTCTCGGTCTTCAACCCAACAAGGCTGTAGTCTCGGTTGTCAAGGTGTCACTTTAGATGTCTCGGAGCTTTGTACCATGTTCATAATATGTTTCATGCAGCACATTGTACGTTATGAGCAAATATGCTCTCCCACTTCGTGGAGCCTACTGTACTCATCTCAGCTCTACTTGACCCCCCTCTTGCTGTTGGCATTGTGCGGCTGTTTTTTTCCCAAGACAAACAGTCCCACTTCAGCTGGTTGTTATGGCAACATTGTCCAAAATGGTTCAGATGCAACACGCGCGCTGCGAATGTAAACGCCGTGTAGTCACAGATGAATAACAATGGTGAACACGGAGCGGATTTGGTTTTTTTTTTTTTCATTGCGTGTGTCTGTAACTGTTCGCAACGATGAGTCAACACGTTTCCTTTGAAAAGAGACTGATGGCGGCGAGACAATAGGCGGTTGAGGCAAACCAGAGTCCACCAACACGCGCCTTAGCATATATTTTGCAGTAATAACAACCATTTAGTCGCCACTCATTGCTTCCACTTAAAACGGACCGAAAAAGGAGTCGACGTGTGACCGGAAAGTGAATGTTTTGGTCTTTAAAACGGGGGATTTAGCTCCGAGTAGCTGCCGCCCCGTCCGCCTCTGTGCTGAAGCTGGACTGATGTCGCCGAGGGTTCCTCGGGGATAAGCCACAGAGAGATTTATTTTCATGTTTCTGGACAGCCGTCGCCCCAAACAGCTTCACGAAAAGCTGGTTGGGGGGGGGGAGTCTGACGGCGCGGCTCTGAGAGCACCGGGCGGCTTAAAGACCCAATCCGCGACTCGGTGAGATCTTTGTGCTTTTTCCGCGCAAAAAAACGCGGGCGTCGTGGCTGGAGTCAGGAGAAGTCGGGGAGGTTCCTGTGAAGCTCCGTCGCTGCTAATAACCGCAGCGGTCTTGCAGAAAGCTCCCTCAGGGCTGTTTGACCATGCGGGCGGCGAAGGGAGCGACGCTCGAAGAGGGTTGGGGGACGCGAGGGAGGGGGGGGTCCGAGCCCGGGCCTCACGGGCTGTCTGGAATCATCCATCTCTTCAGAGCGCGGTTGGCCCGTCGCTCTCATCTCGGAATAAGGTTCAGCGTCACCCCGCTGCGTCGGGGAGATGGCCGAGATGGGGGGGGGGATAGCAGAGGCGATGAACAGGTACGATAACGAGGCCCGCGAGGCAGATGCGCGCAGCAGATCTTCAGCGGCGTGGAGCGAGCGGCGCCCCCGTGCTGACATCAGCGGGGTCACGCGGGACGCGACCCCCACCACCACCACCTCTCCCAGTACAGTCGGATGGGGATGAGGAAGAGCGAGGACGAGTGGAGGGGATAAGGACGGGAGGGGAGGGGAGGGGGGGGTACAACACTTGTAATCGGATCACTGGCTGCAGAGGGCCGAGTCGATGTGATCAATAGAAACTGCACATGCAGCAGAGAGCCTTTAATGGCCCTTAATCTCCATCAGGCTTGAGGAGGAGGCTCGAAGAGGAAGTCACAGCAGCGAAAGCACCCTGGATCAGATTACACAGCCGACCTGTGCTCACACAGGCTTGTAAATCCACTCTCTCACACACACACACACACACACACGAGTACATATAGATGGGTATACGTCTGACTAGTCCCGACCCGTGACTGCAGGACGCCGGGCCCCGGCTCCCTCCGCGTCAGCCTCGATCCCCCGTGCCGTTTCATTTCAAATGCATTACATTTCAGACCTTTCCCATCCCTCGAAACCCCTCCCAATCCAAACGCTCCGACCCGGCCAAGGACGAGATCCCAGCCTTTCCCCGTTGCACTGAAGCCGCCCGACCACGCCGGGCCCGTCCCGTCCTCGCCGCCTCCGCAAGCGCGCAAGAGCCATGAGGCCCGACGCTCAGCCCGCCTCTTTTTGTGTTATCGTTCCTATTATCCGCCGCGTTCCAAAGGCGTCTGAAGCCTACAGTTTTCCTGCCTCTCGCCTCTGGAGCAAGGACAAACGGAGGGGTCAGACAGACGTCTGCACACCCAGACCTGTTCACAAAGTCGCTCGTTACCGCCGCTCAATCGTCTCTTCCACCCTCAAGTATTTGCATCAGCATTTGACAGCCGCCGCTTGTTGCCAGGAGACATTTGAAAAGATTAATAACGCCAGGCCTTGAAATGATTTCCTCCTGCTTTGAGCGCGGCTGAACACGCGGCGCTTTACTGGTCCGACCGCCGCGGTGCGCGCCCCCCCCCCCCAGATTGCCAAGCATCACGGAGAATTGCTTATTTCTGCTTTTGGGAGACCTTTAAATCAGCCGAAGATGGACTCGGGAAACGTGTTCCATGCCCACGGAGTCCCCGGAGACGCGCGGTTACCTTTGCGCGTACCGGACTGGAAATCTGGAACATCCTACGCCGGCGGGTCCTGCGGGGAGATTGAACGCGAAAGTGAAAGTAAAGAAGAAGCGCCGCGTAAATCCTCGCCTTTGTTGTGTGGAGAGCGAGCGAGTCCTCTCAGCGGAGATCTTCATCACGTCACAAATCGGTCAGACCCCTGACCTTTGGCCGATGGCGCTGATGGGGGTGATGATGATGATGGGGATGATATAACCATGGCAACAGATGCACGCTGGGAAAGGGCAAGAAGAACCTGAGACAAGGCTGTCAGTCAACGAAAACACGGAAGATCCACCGATTCCTTCAGCTGACCTTCTGAAAAACACAGCGCACCCACCCCAGTGATATCAATTATTCCTCCTCTTCTGGCATTCTAAGACTAATTTGGAGCCAAATGTGCGACAAAACCCCCCCCAAAAAAGAGAGTGAGCAGACATCAGAATGATTTCAGTGCCTCTGATCAGCCGCGTGTCAGTAATGGTTAATGATCAGCGAGGACCTCCTGACTGACACGCCGTGGCCCAGAGTGTGAAATCCTTCCAAACACTGAAGAAGTTCCAAGTCTGAGTCCCGCTCCAACCTCGCCTTGAGCCGCGTGTTGATGAGTCTTCAGTGTGACTGAAGCATCAAAGGCATTTCGGCTCACCAGGCGGAGGATGCTTCTCCCAGCTCATCCCCAGTAACTCTCCAGAAGGAGGGAGAAGAAGGAGGGGGAGAAAAAAAATGAGGGTTTGGGGGTGGGGGAGAAAAGTTTAGTTAGCACTTTCTTGGAGCGACTCCGGCTGCTGCGGAGGGGAGCAAATGAACTGCTGGTGATGTTACAGTTAATAAAACCCCCGGCTCTGTGGAACACAATAAAAGAAAGGATGAGCCTGCGGTGCATGTTTTATCCCCTGTCTAATTCTCATTAGTTAAGAGCTACAGGAGTGTGCACTAACCCAGCAGCCCCCACGCCGCTTTGCATCCATCCCCAGAAGAAGGTAAAATCAACATCCCATCGGAGGCTTAATTAAATCAGCGTTTCGCCTATTCGGGAGTTTGTACGTGGCGGCGCCATCACACGCATCTGGTAATTGTGAACGCATTGTGAGGTGAATAAATAGCGAGTTCCCTGCCTGGACCGTCTGTTGTGCGCGCAGACAAATGGAGGCAGGAGGAGCGCGGTTCCTTACAAAGGCTGCCTGCGAAAACCTGATGGATGCACAAATTAACACACAGAGGAGGCAAGTTGCAATCCAAAGCCTCCGATGTTATAATTACAGCTCTTTCTTCCTCCTTGACAAACATAAAGGGGGATTTTTTTCCCCCATTTCTCTCTCTTTTTTTTTTTTTATCTCGCTTCCTCCTCGTCTCCCTCTCCTCTCCTCCTCTCACTGCACAGATTGGCGACCTGGCATTAATTGCTGCAAACACGCTGCCGAGGCACAACAAGTGCTTCTCAGCCTGGTGTAATTGTGTCTGCAGGAGCTGGAGGGCAATGGAAGAAAAGAGGACTGGGAGGAGGGAGGGCGCTGGAGAGGGGTTTTAGGGGAAAGCGTTTGAAGCTGGTGCGACGGCGCACCCTGGTGGACAGAATACGGAACTACATGGTGATAAAAATCAGTGATATTTTTTTTAAAAAGGGCTCAAAAACAGCCCATCTGCATCAATGACATTTCAAATGTACTAAATAACGTGATTGGAAGCTGTCTTTGATCCACATGCGGATGGACATCTTATCAGCTTCAGTTTTCCAGGTAACCTTGGGTTTGTCCTGCTGTCCTGGATTAACCCTGGATGGGAAAACGCAGCCGATGTTAAACTCTTGGTTCAAGCCATGTCTTTTGTATATAATTGCTCTCTTTATCTCCATTCTCCTTACTCGTGTTATTTTCTGCAGAACAAGTCCGGGTTTGCTTCCAGCAGAGCCTTAAAAGGAGGAGATACTGGCTGATATGGAGGAGTTAGAGAGGATCAATTGTACAGGAGGAACAAGTAATTCCCCTTTTCTTTTTTGTTTAGCCATGTATTAACTCTAATTGCTTGTATTTCGAGAATTTTAATAGCATTGGCAATAATAGAAACTATTGGATAATGACGGAGATTTGGGTGTGCTGTGTGCTGTAGTGCGGTGCAAGAGTAAAAACACCAAAGCGAGGCTTTTTTTTTTTTTTTTCGCTAAACATGGGTCATTTTTATTTAGCTAGTGAGTCACCTTGAGGAGAAAACTGCCACGTCCTCGCAGTTTTGCGGGAACACCCGGTCAACGCCGGAGCGGGTTCGCCCCAAAAGTGCAGATTTGTTAAGGACAGTCTGATTGAGCCTGAGGTACGGCGGAGTACGTCAACATCGGAGCAGAGACGGGCGTCCGACAGGAGCCCGAGGCCAGTTCTCCAGCAGCAGCAGCAGCAGCAGCAGCAGCAGCAGGTTTCTCCTCAGACAAATGCACTTCAGGATGACAGAATCACAAGAAAAAGAAAGAAAAAAAAAAGAACAAATGTGCACTGGCTGCACGGCGATGGCCAGCTTTCTGCATAATTGTCATCGTTTGGTACACAGAAAGGAAGAGAACAGGTAGGAGGAGTGGACAATGCATGATTGGCATGATTGTGGCTCCCACCCCCCCCACACTCCCCAATATTACACCTCACCTGTCAATCATTCAAACTTCAGTCTGAGGAGGATCAGATGGCTGAATACAGATTCAAGTACAGCCTTCAGACCTCATTTCTAGCCCAAAAACAGTTGCAGCATTACGAAAAAAAAAAAAAAAAAAAAAAGACAAATAAAGCCTGGTGAAATCTTCTGACTACGCGGGTTAGTCAGTTAGTCGCTCACAAAAAAAAACAACAACAAAAAAAAAGAAAAACACAAGAGTTAAAGAGTTAAGGGTACTGGTAGAGGCTGTTCAGCGGGTCTGAAAGTGCTTTAAAGACAGCTGTCAAAGTGGGTTACGCTCTTTTTATTTATTAATTTTTCTTTTTTTGAGACAGGAACACAGAGTTTTGATGCACCAGTCAACATACACACGATGAGTCCATCTACTGTCATGTTCAAGTGTTCAGAAACATTGTCGTCTTCAGCGGAAAGGAGTGTGAGAGCCTTTCCTCGCTGCAGTTAGGCAATTTCTTTTATCATTTAAGGTCCTACATCATTAGTGTTGCAGTTCTAGCGGAGAGCTTGCTTGAAGGTTACTGTTTATTTCTATTGCGTTCCTGGCGAGAGAAAGAGAGAGAGAGAGAGAGAGAATTAAAAGGAAAAAAAAAAGACAAGAGGAGAGTTGATCAGTGGATGACATCGGAGAAAAGAGCGAGCAGCAGAGATATGAATGCGTCATTAGGGCTGCAAAAGGTAAGGGCCTTCAAAGTTGCAGAACATCTTCTGGCTTTGCTGTGTCATCACACGCGGATGCGTTTAAAGACCGCCGTAATTACGGGATTCGGTGATATTTCCTCCTGTGATCTGGCTGCTGTTATGTGAAGATAAATGGCTTCCGTGCTCAGCGCCTCTAATCTGATATACACGCTCAAAATACTGATGATGCATTTAGAGCCCATTATGGCCCCGTAAATGTGATTAATTTGCTTGAATAAGAGCGAGTGGCCCAAAAAAAAAAAAATCTTAATAATGCAAAAATTCAGCCTGCCCCCCCCTCCCTCCCCACACACACACATTTTAAATGTGATAAAAGATTAGTTGGAAAATGAGTTATTTGCAGAAACGATAACAAGTGTTAGTCCTGTCTAACTCGCTGCTGGCGTGACAATGGCTCTATTGTGAGGGCAACGTTTACTCTGCAAATGGGCTCCCAAAAAAAAACCCTCGAAAATAGGACGCGCGCGCTTGTTTCCAGGCAGGTCGGCGGCTCCTCGAGCCGATCGACCGGCGGAGAACAAAACACCGAGGGTCCTTATTTTGGTGTTAATGAGACCGGGTTCGGGCGTCGGGAGGAATGCAGCGACGTGCGAGCGATGTCTGTTTGGCAACGCGCACGCTACAGTCATTACGCCGATTTTAATAACGCCGGAGAGTGTACTACAGAGGCATCTGCGGGGGTAATTGGGCCTTCAGTCGGGACAAAGTTGGATCATATCTTCCCACCGTGGCAACACACGCGCACACACACACACAGGCTATGATATAATATGATCTACGTATGAGAGGATCACAAAACGACCAATCAGCTCTCTTGTTGAGAAGTATGAGATCACGTAAGGGCGCCAGAGACGGAGCAATCGAGAAGAATCTGAATAAAACTCGTGTGAAAATGGGATAATTCTGTGAAAAATGGCCAAATGTCATGGATGGAAATTGGTTACAGATGAGGAGGACAGTGTTTTTTTATATGTATGTCGCTCCTGTCGTGTCATTGGAGGGCACTGGTGTATTTTCAGCAAAGGCCTAAGCTTTATTTTCCCCATTTCTCAGTGGTATAATTTAAATAAATAACACATTTCCAAACTCCCTCTCAGCTGCTGCAAACTGAAGCCATTCCAGTAAATTGGTTTTCAGCATCTAATTAACGACAGTGAGAAGTAGTTATAACACAAACAGATCCTCATATTGGACTTAATGCAGGCTTGACAGGTTCGGAAGGTCACGGGGGGGCAGAGGTGGGCGGGGCCTCGTTAGGGCGGCAAGCCCGAGAGGTGAGGAGCGTCGGCGCCGCACGGGACCGAAAACCGGCGTTCCGCTGTCAGGTTGTTTTCAGAAGCCTGAAAACAGCGACTTGAAATATTTATGAGACGGTAACCCAGAGAATATTAACAAGGTCGGCCGCGAGGCGCTGAGACGGCGCAGATGAGGCACCAGCAGCACCCGAGAGGGCTGGGAAAAAAAAAGAAAAGAAAAAAAAAGAAAAGGGAAGAGGGAGCTCACGGGGGTTTTGAACGCCATTGGATTAGCATACTGGCGAACTGGATCATCAGGGCGGGCGCAGCAGCATCCGAGGCTTGATGACGCGTCGTTCACTCCCAGGTGAACGCTCGCGGAACACGATGTGTGTGTGTTTTTTTCTTTTTCTTTTTCCAAGATTCGGGAACTTTTTTTTTTTTTTGGCGAGCCTTTTAGAAAACCTGAGCCGCTCCGTGCCTTCCCTGAGGCCTGCAGGGGGGAGGGGCGGCGGTGGCGGCGGCGAGGGGGGGCGGGGTTATATTGTTAGAGACTAATAAAGCATGAGGAGCCTGTGGTGAGATGGTGAGCAGAGAGCACCTCTGTTCAAAGACAGACCCGAGCCCACATTTGCCTTTGTCTGTGGGGAGGAATGCCAAGAATGCGGGCTATTTCAGGAAACCTCCGCGTCTGCCCCCCCCCCCCGCTCGGGCGCCATCGCGCCCAGCGATCGGCGGCAGAAGATGGCCGACGGAGGGTGAAAAGGGGGGGGGTCAGAAGTCGACCCGCTTCTGAGCGGTCGCCTCAAACCAGGCTAGACTGCTCGTTCGCAACGTCTCAGGTTTCGGGTTTGGCTTCCGCGATCCGAACGTTAACCCCGCCCCCCCCCCCACGACGGACGTTCACCTCACCTTCCTCAGCATCTCCTCCTCTTCCTGACGTTTCTCGTAATGTGCAAAGTCGTCGAAGATTGAGGTCGTATGCTTGTAGGCGGCGATGATCTTGAGCACCTGCTTGGCCTTCTCCAGAGGCACCTCCTGAGTGTCCCTGGAGTTCGTCACCGGCTTGTTGTCATTGTTCTCCAGCCGGATGTGCCTCAGCTGGTTGTTGGGCACGTCCTTGACGAACACCCACTTCACCTCGAACTTGCCCTTCCACTTGTCCTGAGACCAGACCCCGGCGTAGGCGTTGTAGTCCACCGGCGAGCGCATCTCGGCCACGCCGCAGAAGTGCCCGCTGCCGTTGACGCTGAACAACAGGTAGAGGGGCCCCTTGTTGCCCAGGGAACGGTAGGCGCCGTCCAGGCGCTTGTTGCCGTGCTCCGTGCTGCACCAGATGGAGTACTTGATGGAGCGGTGGATGTCGTCTTCCGAGTAGCTCTTGATGATGAAGACGCGTCCGTTTTTCAGGCCCCAGTCGAAGTCCTTGGGGTTGTAGCTGTTGAGCGCCTGGAGCTTCTCCAGCACGGGGTGGACTTCCCCGGAGCAAGGGGGAGGCGCTCAGCGGGACCCCCCCGCCCAGGCAGAAGCCCTCGCCGCGGTTCCTGGGGGCCACCCAGCGGCTGGGGGGGGGGCCGGGCTGCGGCGGTTGCGGTTGCGGCGGCGGCGGGGGGTGCTGCTGATGGAGCGGCGGGCCGGGCTGGGAGGAGAGCTGGAGGTGGGGGGGCCCGGGAGGGAGTGGGTGGTGGTGCTGGGAGGACTGGAGGGACTGGAGCTGGAAGGGCTGGGGCTGGGGCTGGTGCTGGGCCTGGGGGGGCAGGGGGCTCTGCAGCAGGGGCTGGTGTTGCGCAAGCAGGGGCGGCTGCACCAGAGGCTGGGGGGGCAGCATGGTCTGAGCCAGGGGGGGTTTGCTGAGGGAGCCCTTGTCGTCCCAGGTGCCGATGTTCAAGTTGTGCTTTATAGGGGGCGGGGGGATGGCGGCGCCCCCCACCATCCCCAGGTTGGCTTTGGGCTTGACCTTGGGCTGCGGCTTGGCAGGTTTCTTGGCGATGGCGGCCCAGGAGGCGGGCTTAGGCGCCGAGGAGCCCACGGAAGGGGGGAGGCTGTTGGTCGCCAGGCCGCTCATCCCCGCCCCCGCCCGCCCCCCCCACGGGCGACCCCACGGTCTTGGCCACGGCGGAGACCATGTCGGTACCCAGCTTGAGCCCCGCCATGCCCTGCTCGATGCCGCTCAGCACCGGGACTTTGCTCAGCGGGCTGTCGCTCCCGAAGCCCGCCTGGCCGTCGGCGATGGCCCGCCCCAGCGAGCTGGGGGCGTAGCCGTAGGTGCTGCTGTACGCCGAGCTGGGCGTGGACTGACCCTGAGAGACGCTCGTGCCCCAGGTGGAGAAATCCGCGTTGCCGGGGAAGAAGTTGAAGCCGTGCTGGCCCAGGAAGGGGGGCGTGCTCCCCAGGGCGCCGGGCTGGCCGAACACGCCGTCGGGGATGAAGTGCGGCTCGCCGTTGCTCATCTGGCCGTAGGTGGTCAGGTAGGGCATGGGGGGGTCTCCCGCCGTGGACCACGCAGCTTCGCCCAGGGAGTACGGGAAGCCGATGGATGGAGCATAGTAACTGGGCATGTAGGGGTCAGACATTGGTGGGTAGCTGGTACTCTGCGTGACAGACGAGAGGGGTTACGATTCCACGTTTGCGAAGAGGGATCACTTTGGGGGGGGGGTTGTGTGTGTGTGTGGGGGGGGGGCTGAGGAATGTGTTGTTTTAATGAACATTACCTGATTGGTCTGACCGCTTATGTAAGGCTCAAAGTCATCGTCGTTCACGCCATCCTTCTGATGCATCGATCCGTTTTGCACTGGGGGGGGGGTTGTTGGTTGTTAGAGGTGGGGGTGAGATGGGATGTCAAACCACAGCAGTGTTTTTTGGGTGTTTTGGGTTTTTTTTGCACGGCAGCAAACACCCGCGGGCAGCTCTACTGGGAGACACCGGCCTGTCCCAGTATCGCTGGGTCGGGAGCCTTACCTTTATTACCTTGTCCTTTAGGTCTCTGAGAGAGAGAGAGAGAGAGAAATGGGGGGGGGGGTGAGACGGCTGTCAAATCACGACACACACACACACACACAGCAGGTTGTATCCTACCAGCTAATGCTACATAGCTCAAGCCCCCCCCCCCTCCTCAGTAACTTCCACCGATCTGAACATGGACAGGTTGTTTGGTGTTATTGAGCGGGTGTCAAACCTTCCCCCCCCACACACACACACACACACACACCACCACCATCAACACCCCCCCCCTCGGCTCCATCCGGACCAGGATCGGCCTACAGATCCGGCTAACAGCTACCGTGTCCCCGGTACTTGTCTGATCCGGAGCGCCGCCCGCAAAGTTTCCGATCCGGTGTTGGTGTGTGTGTGTGAGTGCGTGTGTGAGTGTGAGTGTGTGTGTGTGTGTGTGTGTGTGTGTGTGGGGGGGGTTAATGGTGGAGGTATGGGGGGGGCTGTCAACACCAACCTGGTCGACGGTGGTCGCAGACATCCTCCAGGACCCCCCGATCGCTGTTCGTAAGACTGTCCGCGGCTGGTCGCCCCCCCCCACCCCCCCAAAAATAAAAAAGAGCTGCCTGGATGTGCGCTCCGGCGCGTCCCCGGATCTCTGGATCGTCTCCCGGTGGCGGTGGGGGGGGGCGTCCAGACCCTCACGACGATAGATCTGCGGGGAAGGAGGGCGGGTGGTGTTGGTGGGGGGTGGTGGTGGTGGTGTCCGAGTGTGTGTGGGGGGGGGGGGGGGTCCGCTCCTGGCAGGCTCGGACGGGCTCGGGCGCTCGCTGGATTCCCCCCGACCGTGATCCACAATGGCGGATCGGCTCCGGCTCCGGCTTCCGCTCCCTGACCTTCCGCCTGTGACGCTCCGGGTCCAAACGTGACCGCTCCGGAACACGCACGGTCCCGACGCTGTGCACCCCCCCGCTGATGCACCTTTGGGGGGGTCAGTAGGAAAAAAACATGCAAAAACGGCCCCCACTGTGGTCATGTTTTTTTTAAAAAAAAAAAAAAAAAAAACCCAAATGCAATATACCCAGAAATAAAATAAAAAGTAGTTTAATCCTTTAATATGTCGTCTGAAATGGATATAAGGGGGAAATATGAGTGATGAAACATAAATATAATATTATTCCATATCTTCTTTCGCTGGTATTTAGTCAGTGGTGGGGGGGTTGACCTGCAAGGACAGTCACAAGCCGCAACAGCGCTATTTTTAAACCTGCAAAGCGCGAACAGCTTGACAATCGTAAATAAGGCTTCTAAAATGGTATTTCGCCCAGATAATCTTCTGCTTTTTCTACTAATGTCGCCCCCCCCCGAATGTGTAAATGCGCCCTTGGAGTAGCTGCGAAATAATATGCACACTCCAATGGATTTTGGCCGTTTTTCTGGGGACTTTTGGAGGATATTGTGATGATATTTTGATAATATTTTGGTGATTTATGTTTTGCTCCGCGAGACTTCGGTCGGTTTACGCAACTCTCGCGATACTCGCGGCAGGTCAGAGCCAGTATGGCAGCCGTGGCCGCCAGGTCCTGGCGCAGAGGACTGGCGCAGATACTCAGCCCCGGAGGACGCTCCGCTTGGATCCCAAAGCGTTTGGAAGGTCGGTTCGAGTCTCCCCTCTAAACCACGACCGCTTCCCGGCGCGTAGCGCTCGGACCCGGGCTGTTTGGAGCCGGACGAGGGGGTGTGGCGCAAACCACATTCCGTCGTCTTCCGAATTACGCTGTTACGTATGCGCTTTGTTGTGCGTAAATATGTCTAATACACGGATAAATCAGTCGATCGCGATGATAAACTAAACTCGACCTGCTTCGGATTGCGATGTGGTGGGGAGATTTTTAATTTATAAAGCACGGGGAGGCTTTTATAATGGACCGGGGGCGGAGATTACGCACTTTCTGCAACACGTGTTTATCCAAACTGATTAAGATCTGTACCCCCCCCCCCCCATTAACCAGGTGACAGGAGGCACAAATCCACGGTCCAGTATGCTTCACGGCCGGAGCTTCCAAAGCTGGCTTACAGGAGGGTGAAGGGGAAGAGTCCCGGTGTGGTTTTCCTGCCGGGACTGGGCTCCAACATGAATGGTCTCAAAGCTGAATCCCTGGAGGAGTTCTGTAGGTCACTGGGACACTCGTGCCTCAGGTAATCACCCCCCCCAATAAGAAGTGCAGTTTGTTTCCAGGGTGTCTCCGATCTGGGGGGGGGGGGGACCACAGATAGCTCTCCGTCCTTCCCCATGGGGTCATTGTGCGATCCACGCAGAGCACGGCTCCGTCTCCACGTCCGCAAACGGTGGCGTGAAGCACCCGCCAGAGCTCCTTTTGGGTTCCTCGGTTCTCATTCCTGCGGCGTTTCACGTTAACGGCGTCCTGATGTCATGAGCTCAGGACACCGTTAACGTGAAACACAGAGGAAAGGGCAAACGAAAAGGAAGAGGAGCGGGTTTGATTCGCATCTGACCTTTTGGCATCGCGGTAGATTCCGTGACGCTGTTGCGTAAGAGTGACACAATTAAATTGTTTGCTCCCCTCCAAAAAAAAAAAAAAAGAAAAAAAGATCATGTTTCATGCAGTGTTTTGAAACTCAAACTACATACAAAATCTAATTTGGTCCGTTTATTGAGGATGTAACAGAGTTATAAGAAGTAGGGATCGTTTCCCCAGCTCCAATATCTCCAAATTTAATAAAAAAAAAGTCTTATATTTGCCTAGATTGATGCACATTGCACAAGAGGTCACGTGTCTGTATCAAAGTATGATTGATTCTACCTGAGTCTGTATTGCCACAGGTTTGACTACACGGGACACGGAGCATCAGAGGGGGTGTTGGCAGAAGGGACTATTGGTACCTGGAAAAAAGACGTCCTCTATGTGCTGGATGAGTTAGCAGAAGGGCCGCAGGTACATTCAATCTCAGTATATTGTTTCAGAGTCACACAAACAAAAGTATGTTGTAATACTACAGAATTTTTTTATTACTGAAATATCCGCATATTAATTTTTAATGTCCTGATTGTAGTTTGTTCTTAACTCTCTAGCACTCTTCGTAATGGTGCTTTTAAAAGCTCCGTCTCCTTCAGCCTGACATTATTGGAAGCATCACATACTGTACAGTATAACAGATCCACTAATGTGCACTAATTTGCGGTATGTGTGTGTGTGCGCGCACACTTATAAATGTAATATTGCCGCTTCAGTGTGACACGCTGTTCAGGACAGTGACCAATTTGTTGCACCCAAGCAGCTCAGAGATCCTCTTTGTGCTCTGTGTCACTTGACACTGCATCCTCATGCATGTTATGACCTCTCATCCGTCAAAGTTCCTCTCATCTCACAACGGCTATATTTAGATATTTAGCTGCGAGGCAGCAGTCTAATACTGGAATTTATTGGCGTCTATTAAAACAGTGTAAGAATAAGGCCTAACACAAAGACCAGTAAATGGACTTCAACTATAATCTAATTATTGTTGTATGTTCCACCATTTCACCACAAGATGGCGCCCTGTCGCCGCATATGTAATAACGTCACGTTTATTGCCTTTCACTGCGGTGATCTGTAAAATATACTAACTTTAAAATTCATCTTCATTTACCATTTATTGGTGGTATCTCTGTTCATATGCAGATACTAGTAGGTTCCAGTATAGGTGGTTGGCTCATGCTCCTGGCAGCCATTGCAAGACCAGAGAAGACTGCGGCGTTAGTTGGTATTTCCACAGCAGCAGATCACATCGTCACATCGTTCAACTCTCTCCCTTTAGAGGTAGGAGGGTTACAAACATGTATATAGTGTGTGTTGGAGGTTCTTCGCTTTCGAGTGTGATCCTCAAACAGGTCTGACCATGTTTGTTCCAACAGACACGTAAGGAGTTTGAGGAAAAGGGGGAATGGACGGTCCCCTCCAAGCACGCGGAGGACGGTCATTACAAGTTCAGCATGGACTTCCTGCGCGAGGCCGAAAATCACTGTGTCCTCCACAGCCCCATTCCCATCACCTGCCCCGTGCGGCTCATCCACGGGCTCAAGGACGAAGACGTCCCCTGGCACATCTCTATGCAAGTCGCCGAGCGGATCCTGAGCCCCGACGTGGACGTCATCCTCCGGCGCCACGGCCAGCACCGCATGTCCGAGAAGGACGACATCAAGCTGATGGTCTACACCATCGACGACCTCATAGACAAGCTGACCACCATGGTCTGAGCCGCGTGGGCGGAGGAGGGGGTGGGGTCTTGAGACAGTGCTGCGATTAGATGGGGAGAAGAACTGCACGCCGGGAAAACGAGACTCGAGGAATCAACCAAACGACGGCGCGCTCCCTGCCAAAGCTGACCCTTCTGCTGTCCCCCCGTACGTCATCTCCCGTTTCAACGTGCTTTTACGGCGCACACTATCTAAAGGGACCCCTTCCCGTATATCTTCAGGTTGCATGTGTCCCGAGTTGTAAAATGGAGTGTTAGGCCTTTGTTGTTTCTGGCGTTGCTGCTGTCACTCTGCTGTTGTTCTCTGTTCTCTCTTACCTTTTTACTTAGACGCATAGATTCTTGTGCCTTTTTAAACCACTTTTCACCCATTTTGACCAATAAAAACATGTGCACAATAGACTGTTGCCAGTCTCTTCCCAAGAGAATATATATATATATTTTTTTTTAAAGATTATATTAAGCCTCTAATAGTGCAGGGCACCTTTAATAATACGTTCTGATTTATGCGGAAAGGGAGCAAAGTGGAGCACTGCGAGTGGAGCTCCTGGACTGTTGATTTGTCCACATTGATCGGTGCTTAATGGGCTGGAATCCACCACCTAAATGTCTCGGGCCCACTTTACCGCCACGTTGACCTTTAACTCGGAAGAACTCGGCCACTTTTGTGTCAAAGCTGAAATTGAATGTGGATTTATGGGGACATAGAGCATGGCGGCTGGACACACAAGCTCAGATCACTGTTGATGGACATTTGTTGTTTTTTTTTTTAAATATACATCGGGCTCGTGTATTAAAGCTACAAGATGACAGTGGAGCGGCATTAATGCTGCTGGAGTGCTACATTCACAACGCAGCTCGGTGATTGTGCGTAAAACTGCAGGTCGATTTGGGCCATATGTCACCCTTAAAGCTGAATGCACCGACTGTCTTCCGGACAGAGCGTCATGTCGCATACAGAATGTCTCCAGAGACCCCTCCTGGAAGAGGCCGCCAGTATAAAAGGAGAGACTCACCCCGCCCGGGCCATCCAGACCCTGGGCCGGTCCGACGCGCTTTCGCAGCGCTTCATGGATGCTTCATCGGATGAGCATCCTCAGCCCTGCGCGCATCAGCGGAACTGAAGGACGGTGACACGGACGCAATTTTTTTTGTTATTTACCAGCCTCACCTCGACCAGTAAGTGCGCACACGCCTTTATTTTACTTTATTTTTTTAACATTCTCTCCTGCGCGATGTTTTATTGATTACGCGGCCGATGCGGCGTCGTGAGCGCGTCTCCAAAATATATATATATATATATATTCCCGAGTCCAAAAGCTGCAGACTGCGGAGCTGCGTGATGTCACGGGGGTTTCATTTCAGTGAAACGCGTCTTTAAAAGACATTTAAAAAAAAACGGAAAAAAAAAAAGATGCGAATCGAAACAATCGCAGCGAAGAAAAACGAACTGATGACATTGCAAGCACATGCAGCCCACGCGGCGTGACGTAGCCTAATGCAATTACACCAAAAATAGAACAGCTGCATTCATAAGAGGGGGGGAAAGTTTTCGGAAATAGGTTTGATTTTTAATAACTTAATCCTGCGGGTCGCGGCCCAGCGCGAAACTCTCAACTCGTGCAGCGCATCAGAGCAAAGAATGCCGGAAACCGACTTGATTGTTGCCATAGCAATAGGAGGGCTTGTCCCTGTCCAGGACCACACCCATCCCTGCAACATCCACCGCTCCGGCGGAGCCTGGGCTGGAAAGATGCGCCAGGAGACCACGATGATGTGTTTTAATAACACTGTCATTATGTGTTTATCAGTTTAGGGGAGGTGGGGGGGGGGCATTTAAAAGAAAAAAAAAAAAGAATCAGTGATGTGATGTGAGATTGATGCTTGAGCCTCTCCAGGTTGTCGTCTTCACACCAGGCCGCTGCTATGGCGAACAGGGGGCCCAGCTACGGACTGAGCCGGGAGGTGCAGGAGAAGATCGAGCAGAAGTACGACCCGGACCTGGAGCAGCGCCTGGTGGACTGGATCCTCGTCCAGTGCGGCGGAGACGTGGAGAGGCCCCAGCCGGGGAAAGACAACTTCCAAAAATGGCTAATGGACGGCACGGTGAGTGGCTGGCCTGGACTGGGAATAGAAATCATATTAAATTATTTAAAGGAAAACAGCCCCGCTCTCTCCAATTTAAAGAGCCCATGGAGGAAAGATGACTAAAATAAAGAACCAGATATGTGTACATTTCAGGATAACATAAGGCGTGTGTCGGATCACTGCACAATACACCCTTCCAACAACTACAAAACCCTTCTTGGATGATTTATTTTGCTAATTTGACAGTAGATTCAGAGTAGGAGACTAGCTAAGCCAGTACAATCTGAGCAGGTATTACATCCCTGCATGAAAATATAAGTCACGTGTGTGTCATTAAGACAGCGCTGGTTCATTATGGTGAGTTTTGTTTTTTTTGTCCGTCCCAGCTTCTCTGTCGGCTTATCAACAGCCTGCATCCCAAAGGGGAGGAGCCCATCAAGAAGATTCCGGAGACGCAGATGGCCTTCAAACAAATGGAGAAGATCTCTCAGTTCCTGCGCGCAGCTGAAGCATACGGAGTCATAACCACTGATATATTCCAAACCGTTGACCTCTGGGAAGGTCGAAGCGCTGCTTTAGATTGCGATGATTGAACAAAAGCGCGTGTTTAATCGCAATAACACTCTTATCATATCTATAGGAAAGGACATGGCCACAGTGCAGAGGACTCTGATGGCTCTGGGGAGTCTGGCTGTCACTAAGGACGACGGCCATTACAAGGGCGACCTGGAGTGGTTTCACAGGTACGCTCGCGCTGACGGCACGTCCGCCGCGCTTCCGGGTTCCCCTCCCTCACCTTGTGCGCCTTGTGCACGTGCAGGAAAGCCCAGGGATACCGCCGGGAGTTCAGCCAGGAGCAGCTCCGCCAAGGTCGGAGCTTGATCGGCCTGCAGATGGGCAGCAACCGCGGGGCTTCCCAGTCCGGAATGACGGGCTACGGGATGCACCGCCAGATCATGTAGACCCACGTCCTCGCCCCCCCCCCGCGCCTCTGCCTCCTCGTCGTGTTTTCTACTAATTCCCCTCGAAAGTCGTAGCGCTCACCACCTTTGTAGCTAACCCCACGTTCCCTGAAAATGCTGCTCTTTCCCGAAAACAGTGTTCCGTGGATCAGAAATGATGTCAGGTGCTGTGGCAAGTGCTTCTCCTGTGAGCTGTGCACTCTCTCTGTTCTGTGTCTTAATTAACGTGGAGCTCGAAGTCATGTAACACGGTTTAACCCCACAACGTAGACTAATATTTCCCCGCAGCCATCAAGTGTTCCAGCATACTCTATGCCACACGCGTGTGTGTGAATATTCTTTCCGCCTCGTCAGCCTCAAAGCTCATCGATCACCGACGCCTCCGCTCTAAAGACTTGTAGCAATGTCCTCTTTGACCGGTTGGACCTCATGTTGTGCCTGGTTCTGGGACAACACGGACTTGTTCCTGATACGTAGAATATCACAAACGAGTTTTATTCTTTCTGAGCCGTACCTCCGTTTATTTTTTTTATTTTTTTGTGTGTGTCGCGTCCAGAGTTGAGAGTTTCTCTCTGGGTCGTCGTGTTTATATTTTGTTAAATGCACTTGTGTAGGAGGCTTAGAATAAAGAGTGTGATCATGCATTCGTGTCAGTCTGTGCAAAACACAAGCTGGGTTTAATGATAGCTGGGAGGTAAGGGGCCTGTGCTGCTGTGTGGGTTTTTCCTTATCTCGGGTTAATGCTTTAGCCCCTCCCTTGTGCCTAACCTCCCTCTCTCTCCTCTTTGAACAATCTAATAAAGGTGAAACAGATGAGGTTAATGGATCCTTTATTGTCTTAATTCAAGTCATTACCAGTCTGAGTGTTCGTGGATATACGCTAGAAGGCAAAGCTAAAGTTACTTTATGATGTCATGTAGGAAACTATCAAACCTATTTTAATCTATTTGAAGCATGTAAAGTGTATGGATTAAATTTAGGTCTTTGTTTTGACTTATTTGAGTAGTTTCATTTATTAACCAGAATCAACTCCTAATATGTCACATGCTGAAATTGGTCCTCCATATAGATAACTCTATCTTTAAGATAAGCGCTCACTTCGGTCGAAAGCATTCTCAAAAGGTGGGGTTGGGTTTCAGAGCACGAAAGGTCGCATTTTATGTCAAGCATCCGGTTTATGGGGTCAGTTGTTTCCAACTGACGGCATTTTTAAAGAGCGGGTGTGTGCGTGTGTGTGTGTGTTTGTGCGCAGTGCATGCATGAATTAACATATGAAGCATCCACTCCATTTCTAATGCCCTTCATATGAGATGTTCTGTCATTAAAGTGAGAAGGGCGGCTGGGCGGTGTCGTCTTTAGCTGGCCTTTGCAGGTTTTCTGCATGCGTTGCTATTATTAGCCCTCACCAGAGTGGAGGAGCATCTTTCGGACCATAGGTGATGTGTAACTGATGGGCTCAATAAGTAAACCAAAAACATTCTCGGGCCAATGAAATGCCTTTGAAGCCACTCTTGTCCAAAGTTCTTGTTCAGCCTGTGTCGTTGTTATTCTGCTCTCCTCTCCTTGTATCTTTTCTGGGGCAATTAAAGCATCGCTGCATGTTTGCGTTTCTTGACCGCTGGTTCAAGCAGGGAATTTCTTTCTTCAACCCGGTGCAATGCGGCTGTGGCTGACAGGCCTTTTCTTGATCCTTCTACTGATGGTCAGGTGTGTGGCGCAGGAGGAAATTCCAAACAAAGCCTGCGTCTGTGGATACCCTGGAATACCAGGGGACCCTGGACACAATGGCGCGCCCGGCCGAGACGGCCGAGACGGACTTAGGGGTGACAAAGGAGATCGAGGTGAGTCGGGAAGAGTATTCCAGAACTGGACTCCGTGCCCATATGTCCTAACTTTGACAAATATTGAAGTTAATAAACAGTAAAGTATTCATTAAGGTGAGTTTGGCCTCAGTGGACTGCCAGGAAATACTGGCCACAAGGGAGAAAAAGGGGAGCCAGGTATGTAAATCTATTAAACCAAATGTGCACTGTGATTTAACGGCAATAATTTAATGAGTACAAAAACGTTTATCATTTACAGGTGCGGTCGGACCAGCCGGGCTCAAAGGAAAACGCGGAGAAAATGGAGAACTTGGGCATCCTGGGAAAATGGGACCCCAAGGAATCCAAGGGCCTACAGGCCTGAAAGGAAGTAAGGGGGAACTCGGACTACCTGGGCTTCAAGGACCTAAAGGTGAATTGGGACCTCCGGGACCAGTGGGTGCCAAGGGGGACACTGGATTTCGAGGAGACAGAGGAATTCAAGGACCTCTCGGACCCCCTGGTAGATCAGGTCCCAAGGGGGAAATTGGCGTTCCAGGCCACAAAGGCAATGTTGGCTATCGTGGTGACAAGGGGGGTCAGGGGGACAAAGGCGATAAGGGCGAGAAAGGAGACGCATCTGTTCTATCTAAAAGCGCCTTCTCGGTGGGACTCACGGCCCAATCGAAACTCCCGGCTGCGAACGCGCCCATCCGCTTCGACAAGATTATTTACAATCAGCAGAGTCACTACGATCCGCAGACAGGGAGGTTCACGTGCTTGGTGGCGGGAGCCTACTTCTTCACCTACCACATCACCGTCTTCTCCAGGAACGTGAAAGTGGCGCTCGTGAAGAACGGCGCAAAGCTCATCCACACCACGGACAACTACCAGAGCAGCGAGGACCAGGCGGCAGGGGGCGCTGTGCTGCACCTGGAGGTCGGGGACAAGGTGTGGCTGCAGGTGGCCGGGGGGGAGCTCTTTAATGGGCTCTATGCAGACGAAGATGACGACACGACTTTCACCGGGTTCTTAATTTTTGGGGCTTAAATGTGCGCATGTTGCGCCTTCCCTATGCACCGCTCTGCTTTTCTCCCTCACTGAAAATAACCAAATGACTTCCATATGCTTCACCACATAAATAAATGGATACAAAACGAACACATCTCACTCGGGTGCTGTGTCCTTTTGTCATAAATAGCGACTTTGTGATGGGAAGGACCCGTTTCTTTTTCCACCGGTGTTTGGGGAAGGCCAAAATTCAAACGACGCGTCTTGGCGCGATGCGATGACGTGAAACAAAGAAGCCGGTGGAGCAACTGGAAGGTCTGGTGAGCGACTGGAAGGTCTGGTCTACTTTTAAGCACTTTTGTCTCCTTATTTCCCTTTGACGAAAGAGCGTCTCGTCCGTGGGCGTGGCTTGTGTTTTTTTAAGGCATATCCTGACTCGCGATTGGCTGAGGTCACTTTCAACAGCCCCCACCCTCAACCAATCAGAGCGATCATACGCGCCCCCGAAGTCCCGCCCCTCGCAAACACCGCAACAAGTGCATTAATGATGCTCCCCGAGGAAACCCTCTTTTCACCGGGATAAAGAGCGGATTTAACAACCTTTCACACGGAATTCTGGAATACCTCGGGCTTGTCCGCGTTCGAGCTTGACGTTTTCGGGACTCCGTTTCGCCCGCGCACAAGAAATTCGGACCCTTCGCAGTTCCTCCAGAAGTTTCACCCCCCCCCCCAGCGGCGCTAGCTCGGGCTGCTAGCCGCCCAGGGTGAGGGCTCACCCGGCCGTGGGATCCGGGATGTGGCGGAGCGACGACGGCAGCTAACCGCGATCGGAGTGGTGGTGGCGGCGGCGGCGGTGGTGGTGGGGGTGTTCCTGGAACCGACATGTTCTTTTGAGAGGACGAGGCAGGGAGCCGGACTGCTTCATTATGGCTCAGCAACAAAAGCAGCTGTTGAGTTGATGTGAGGGGGGGTCCGGGGGGGGGTCAGGAGGACACCACCGACTATGATCAGGGTGAGACAAAACATCCCTCCGACACACTCAGAATATTCCTTTCACTTCCAGAGATAGTCCCTGATAAAGTTTATGGTCTTTTATGGATCTGCTGATCTGCTGGGCCCATTGATTTTCCTGAGTTCTTGGTGGAAACAGGACCGGGGGGGGGGGGCTTTTGTGGTGCATTACAGCCCTGGTTGCTATAGTGATGGGGGGGGATGCCAGGCTGTACAGGGAGGTGGTGAAGGAGGGGGGCACCCGCTACAAAGGACCCTCAGGGGGAAAAGAAAGTTAATTAATACAGAAATAAATAAGCAGTTTTGCTGCAAGTTCCTCGCCAGCTTAAGAAAGTACTTACTCTAATCTGCCCCCCCCCACCACTCCGAGTTCGATGAATTGCCATTCTGCTCTCTTGGTATATTATGGCTGGGTTACACTTTGTGTAAGGTTGTAAGGTTGTTCTCCGGATGCCCCGACACAACCCCCCCCAGGATGTGTTTGAACACTTACATTTATATGGCATGCATGGCTCAGCCATTACAGGTGTGACAGAATCTTTCCTCAACACATTAGCAGATATCTTCCGTAGATTTACCAAATGTTGTGATGTTGTTTGCACAAATTGAACTGTGCCATTCGGTCGTAAAATGGCAAGACTCACTGTCGGAACATAATGAGAGCAGTCCTCCGTCATTGTTGGAGCCAAGATAATTTGTACTTTCTGCGACATTTTTCCGAAATAACTGTCTTTATCTGCTTGCACTTTCAGAGACCCACTGGAATGAACGTCCAAGATGGTCCGAGTGTCGTAGTTAATACGGGGGCTTTTGCTCTGCGGCCTGTCTCGGCCGTCGGGGTTTGTTTTTTTTTTTTATTGTGCGTCTGTCAGGTTCCATTGTCGTCCGTCCAGAACAAGCCTCGGCGTTGTTTTGTTCGTCTTAAGCCGAGTGCGCGCTGCGGTTTTACATTTCTTTCCGCGTCTTTGGCAGTCTGCTGCAGATCAGGTGAGGAGCCGTCTGTCGGAGCGGCGACACTCCCTGGCTCAGCCTGCACCTGGACTTCCCACGCTCTCTAGAAAGAGGCGTGAACTCATCCAATCTCCTCTTTCCCTGTCATATGACAAAAATGAGGAAATAGCTCGCTGCCAGAGATGAGTCAGTGATTTGGGCCATGTCGTAGCTTGTGTGCAAGTGGGATTCCCAAGGGACACGCGTGTGTTTTTTATTACCGCAACCTAGGCAATGTGTCGCCATGACGGTTGACGCCGGTGTTTTATTTGGCCTTTATTTCTACAATTCGACCTCCGAGACGTCGATTGAGCGGGAGCCAGCTTACGTTTGTGGGTCAACCAGCTTTGAGCTTGAGCCAGGCATGGCCCGGTTGTCTCTTGATTCGGCTATCATGTGTAAAGGAAACCAGTCCCAAACACAGACTGGTAAAGCTCCGCTAATCAGATTATTAGTGGGATAAAAGAAATGGGTTATGCACACAAACATAAACACTTGCTCTCTCGTTACCGGACTTCCGCCGGTGCGTTTTTGGTATTTAATTTCATATGCCAAGCTGGAGACGGTGAACTTTTAATCCACGGCCGAGCATCTGCCGGACATAAGTTTCGCAGTAACTCATTTACCCGCGCCGCTTTAGCTAATCAGACAATCTGTTCTTTAAGAGACAGCGAGGTGTTCTTGTAGGTCGTCTCGCTGCTCCTTCGTTGGTGCAGGCAGACACCGGCAGGGTGACCGCTTCAAAAGAAGAAGGGTGGGTCTGGCTGCAGGGTGGTGGAGTCTGTCTCTGAGTTGAGCCAGACGGAGTAAATGGCTCTTTTTTTTGATGCTCCTCCTCCGCCGGTCTTTCACTTTAATGCTTATTTCATTACGCCTTAATTAGTTCTATCCCACCCCCGGGCTGGACATACCTCTGCCGAGGTGGGCTACGGGTAGGAGGTCACGCATCGACCTACACATATGAATTCCTGTCTAACTGCCTGGGTTTTCTTGCTAAACAGGAAGGGAGTCAATCATTCAAATGCCTTCCTCCCTGCTCAGCTGAGCGTGCATCCCAGTTCGCAAACACACGTGCGCGTTGACATACGGTGGCCCGCGTGTGCATGCATGTATTTGGAATGCGCGAGATAAGCCCTTGTATTCTTGTTTATGTATCCCGATGCACGCTCATCCTCGTCTCTGGGAGTCTAATCTGAGGCTGGCTCCAGCAGGCTGCCGTGTGCGTGGGGGCGCAGGCGGCGGCGGCAGCAGCGGTGGTGGGGGGGGCGCCACCCTGAGCTCTTAATTAACGCTGGACCAGGGCCCCAGAGCGCCACTCCCATCCCGTTGAGCTGGAGGAAGGCAGAGAGCAGCAGTGATCTCTTTGCAGGCAGAGTGAGGATACAATAGTGAGTGATCAGCATGCACAGAGAGTAGAGCCATGGCAACATGTACGTGAGTAAGATTCGTTTCATGTACGTATTAATCAAATAAAACCGTAAAATTAACATTTTTCTTTGAATTACTACATCAACAAGGGAAAGCTGTTTTCTGAATTGCCTTTTCGAAGTTAAGAAACTGCTTTTGTTGAATGTGGATCGTAACTTAATACATTTGAAAGTGAGCATATGTAACTCAAAGACCATCGAGGTCAATTAAGTCGGTATCTAAATGCCATAAAAGCAACGGTCCCATAAAAAAGAAATTGCAAGCGCAGCAGGAAAGGCTTCCACATAAAATCTGTAGCCCTACTTTGTAGATTCCCAGCTTGTACTTCTGACTAAACGGCACTGCCAAGTATTAGTGCACACCAACTGGGCTGTGACAGCTGGCGCCAAGTTTCAGGGGAAGGCAAAGAGGTGTTGAAGGATGACACACATGGCGGAGTTGCTGATGGCGCAATATACGATGATGCTCCAGATGTAGATCCTCTGTTTTATCTCTGCTGTAGATGGAAAGAATTGATCTGGTTTCTTTTTTGCCCTTCTTGGGCGAGAAGTACAAAAAGAGGCTTCTGGAAGGCTGATAGGGGCACATTGTTCCCAGAGGGGGGGTGTTTACTGTCCGTCAGCAGCGGTGCTTGGCAGCGGTGGCTCTGTGTTTACATAAGTGTGCAGTGTGATGGAGCGAGCTGCTTGAAGTGACGGCAGATTCCGGAGAGAGATTGACAGAGAGAGCCCATCTGCTGCTTAACACACACAGGCACCGGAGTTATGGGAGCGTTCTAGGATCAAGTATGTGCACAATACGCATCATTCACTCTAAACAACAAGACCTTCAGAGATACCATGACCTCACTTTGTGTCATGTCTGAGAGAGGTTAAAGAGAACCAAAATACTTTTGAATTCTACATGACATGGATGTCTTTTTTTAAATAACCTTACATTTTTATAAATAATTGATGATTTAATTAATGTTATTATTCTATTAATGTTATTATGCTATTCCACAAATTCATCCCCCTTTTTATACATATATGTGTGTGTGTCAGTTAAAATCCATTTATAGGAGGCATCAATGCGTCAACAACCTGGAAATTTTCCATCGAGGAAATGGCTTTAGCTATCTTTTAGTTACGATCAATTTATTCAAGAATTAAAAACTTAAATTTTCAGTGCAAACACTGTTCAGACAGTGAAGTCGATAAATCACACAGCTCCAGGTAATGTATGGGGGATTAAAATAAAAATAAAATCAGAAATCTACGACATAATGAGTGTTTTCCACAAGTAGGAAGGGGTGATCTGTGTCACAGAGGACCCCCTCCCCAACATCACCTCAGCGCCAGCAGTAATCTGGAGAAAACCAGGCAATTTATTACATTAATCACAGTGGATTAGGATGTTTCATTGCTTAGTCACGCTCACACTGGCCTACTTCAAAGGCTCAGTTGCATTAGCCGCTGGCCTGAATCACGCACTCCCAAAGCTGAACGCCCCCCAAACCTGGGCCTCAGCCCTCCTTGGAAATACAGCAGCAAGAACAAATGTGCTCAGTGGTCTCGGTGACACTCATCTGGAAGTTGTACACACTGAAGGATATTGCTTTCTGCTTCTTTTTTAAAAAAAAAACACATTTATGAAGAAATGTTTCCAGTTTCTGTATCGTTAATTTAATTTCCTCACACTACGCTCCAAACAGGACAGTGAATTTTGCGCCGATCCCTGAAATGAATCTGTTTGTTTCGCAGGAAGAAGAGAAGGATGGGGTCTTGTCCACCAGCGAAGATCCCCTCCCACAACTCCACACCCCCAGAGCTGACGCGCCCATCCGAACCCGACCCCTCAGTGACTTGTACCCCTTTTACAGCCAAGCTGAGAGAAGCGGGCCCGCGTATCTGCTGTCCGGGTGCGGCGCCCAAGTGCAGCCCATAACCACGCGTCCAGATGAAAACGGGTTCAACGGCATCAACTCTTCCGCCTGGTCCAGCCCCGTCATAGGCCAGCCCGACGGGAAGCCTTCCCGAATTATGAAACTGTTTTCCAACTCAAAGAAAGGAGCCGTCCCTGCCCAGAGTTCAGCCGCCGAGCAGCCGTCCTGGTCGGGGCTGTCGGGCCTCGGCGTCGTAGACTCTTTCAAAAAGCTGCGCTCGTCCGTGCTCCAAGGTATACAGAGCAAGGGGGCCAGCATCGGTGACGGAGAGACCTTCTCCTCGTCAGATCAGTGCCTGGCTACCGCTGCTGGCGCCGGCAACGAAGCCGATAATCACGTCACGGACGGATACGGCGTGTCTAATGGAAGTCATTCTCACCAAAATCTAGCAATGAGCCAGTGTGATTCAGATATCGAGGACTATTACGACGACGATGACGACGAAGAAGACAGCGCAGATGGCCTCGCGCGCAACACGGTCTTCTCCAGGAGCATCAGGAGAGCGTACGGGTCGGGAAGGATCTCTTTGCTCGATGCCGGAAATCGGAAACCGGCGGAAAAGAGCGCGAGCGCCACTGCCCACGGGCAGAAACCAAACCAGGAAACCTCGGCGAATCCACCACAGGAGAAGACCGGCGAGGCCTCCAACGTGAACGTGCTGAGCAGGCTGAGCAAAAGCGCCGAGAACCTCCACATTTTCAAGGCGCCTTTCAGGCGCAAAGCCCCGTCTTCGGGATCTTCCGTGCCCGACGAAGAGCTCCAGAGGCCCCTGAAGGCGCAGAGGGCTACGAGCATCCAGAGGACAGCCAGCGCGTCCTCGGTGGACCTCGCCGCGAGCCACCAGAAGAACCCCGTGAAGACCAAGGGGCCCATGCTAAAGCTGGTAGGCAGCGTCACCGACCTGACCGTCCGGCGGAGGCAGACCCCCTCGCCGAGCCCCACCTCCCCGTCTCTCATGTCGCCCCTGAGCCGCCTCCACGACAACTACTCCCGACGGGCGCCCTGCCTGGCAACCAGCGAGCGCCAGCGGCGGCCCTCGCCCGTCAGGGCCCGCGTCTTGTCCGTCGGGCACGTCCCCCTGGTCCACCCGCAGCCCGTGGGCGACGCCGACCGAGAGCAGCTGGAGGCCCTGAACTCGGTATTCGCGGACCCGTCGGACACGAATGGGACCAGCTCACCTGGAAGCCCCGCCCACTGTGAATCACCGACTGAAGCGGAAGAATGTGATTCAACCACAACGAGCCAGAAGGAGCCCTCACCACAGCAAGAAGCGACTGATATGACCACATCACCGGTTATGGTAAGGCAGCAATTACGTGCAGAAGAGAAAAGCAAAAGGGGTGGTGATATATTGGGAATAACTTTAGTGTATTTACCACCAGCGTTATTTATTAGCAGAGGTTAAAGTAGCTCTCTAGCCTCCTCAAGACTTTATCGCTGGTGGGTAAGGTAATTGAAGTAATGGGACCTGTCAGCAATCTCTAGTGTTATCATCACTAACTCCTGAAGTTGATGACTCTAATGCTGCAGAGGATTCTTTTCAGTGTCTGTTGCATTTGTCCGTAATGTCTCGAGAAAGCCGCATGGTGATTATCTCTAAATGTACCCGGAGAGAGTGAGTGAGTGAGTCAATGTGTGCGTTCAAAGTCTCATGAGCATAAAATAAATAGAGAGGCAGCCGTAAACGCTCATCCGCGCGCTCCTTCCGGTGGGCTGTGCTTCATGCACCGACCGCTGCTGTCCCCAGTCACATGCTGGGGCCGCCTGGTGCGCGCCACCACGTCCGCCGAAGGAGCGGACGGAGTTAATCATTAGACTTTGTTTATGATTAGCGGCCCCTGCGAAGCTCGGCCCCCCCCGCTAGCAGCCCGGAGTAAGTACGGCCGCGGCCTCACGTCTCCCTCTCGCGCTCGCCCGAGAGCTGGCCAAAGTCCACCACCCCGGGACTCCGACTACAGCCGAACGCGCTCTGGTCGGAGGATAGGATCTTGTCGCCAGGGATGAGCGGGGAAAGTCGGATTTCTCATTTAGACATCAAGTGCTTTTTTTTCTAGCTGGGGGGGGCGGGGTTTAAGGCGCTTGGCCTTGGGCAAGGAGCTTCTCCTGTGTTTGTATGTTTCACAATGGTGCTGTTGCTCTGTGTGCCTTTCCAGTGTGTGTGTCAAGGACCAGACCCGGATGGAGACAACGGAGAGGTGAGGCTGAATATCTCTACCTGACCAACAGAAGGGAAACCTAATCGGGAGCCAATATTTGACAGCTGAATTTGCCCCCCCCCAGGCTGATACATGCGCAGGCTGATAACATTTGATATTTACATTTGTGCAAGTGGATTGTTGTGGAAAAACGTGCAGACTATCACTGTGAGAGCTCGGTAAAGATAAAGTTTCTCGTGAGAATCCTTCAAACTTCACCCTGAAGCGTTTGGCCTCAAAAGCGCCCTTCTCGGTTTCTGATTAACAAACGTCCTTTCCAGCGCGCTCGATTTGCATTCGCGTCCCTTTACCTCATTACACATTAAACCTTTCCTCTGGTCTCAGGAGTCGTCCGAGCAGGAATTGAAAAAAACTCTTCTCGAAGCGGAAGATGCCTCCCCTACGACCGGCGGCGGCCCCGCGGGGCTCCCGACGGGCGTCTCCGAACCCCCCCCGCCCGCCGACGAAGGACAATCTCCGCCCGCGGAAGCCGTTGCGGTCAGGCCCCGGCAACGGGGCGGGCGCCAAAGGCCCCGGCCCATTTCTGATTATGGACAGCTCGCGTCCAGGACCCACTCCATCCCCGAGGAAACGGCCGAGCAGCGCGCCAAAGACAGGACGGCGGACGCGCCGGCGCAGGACGACCCCCCCGGCGGCGGGGGCGGCTCCCCGGACGGCGTCAACGGCGACGTTCAGAACCGGAGGCATCGCCCCGTCTCTGTGATCGGAGGAGTGGAAGGGTACCCCCCTAACGCTGAGGACAAAGACGAGCGCCTCTCTTCTGTAAGCTCTCATAAGCACAATGTAAACTTCCCACGACTATACCCCCCCCCCCCCCCCCCCACACCCACCCCCCCTCAGCTTTTTAAAATAGAATTTCACTTGAAAAATATTTGTCGAAAAGATTTTCCAGACCCGGTAAACCAAAACAAATGCTCGCACATCCCCCAGGCCTGGAGAGGAATAGTCATAAAACACAGCTCTCCCAGTTTGAAACGCTCGATCCTTCATTTCCTGCTCCGCTTGTCTCGTCTGGAGCGAAACGTCCGAGTAGCAGACGGGACGCTCAAAGGACGATTACTAACGCTGAGATAATTAACAGCTACCGTAACTGTTTCTCCTGAAATGTCTGGCGAAGGTGGGGGGGGGGGGTCGTAGTGTCGGAGCTTGTTCCTAAACCCCAGGGTTCTCTGCCCTCTGTGCAGCCTCTGTCGCGGCCCCCCATCCCCTCCCACCAGGTGCCCCCCTACAGGGCGGTGTCGGCCAGGTTTCGCCCCTCCACCTTCTCCCAGAGCACCCCCATCGGACTGGACCGGGTGGGACGGCGCAGGCTCCACAGAGTGCTCAGCGGTGAGGGCCCCTTGTTTTTCGGTCCGGCGGTATTTAAGTCCGTGGGAAACTAGAATTTCGGAATGTGCTGCGTGCGTGCTGCAGAATCCAGGTGTGGCCACATCTGCGGCTCATCTAAGAGATCGCGGCGGTTGTTGTTGTTGTTGTTGTCGTCATCGTCGGGTTGGGAACGTTAAGTTTTCCGTATACGTCGGCAGGTGGCATGACTGAGCGTTCCGTGACGCTGGATGACAGCGTGAGCGAAGAGGAGGAGGAGGGCAGCTTCGACGAGCTCACGGATGTCACGCCCTACCTTCAGCCCGGGGTGGAACTCTCTGAGCTGAATGAGGTGAGGGGGGGGGGTCAGCCTGGCGCTGTCTCCGCTCTGTTGTCATTAACGTGCTTCATTACAAGCCCTCGAGCATGTTTAACATGGCAGACAAGCGTGCCACCCGTGGATAAACACACACGTAGTCACGGGTTGGGGTGTGTAATGTTTTTTGTGTGTGTGTGTGTTTTTTTGTGTGTCTCAGTGGATCAGCTCGGGACAGGCGGTCTACGCCGAGGCTCTCTGGGACCACGTGACCATGGAGGAGCAGGAACTGGCTTTCAAAGCCGGGGATGTTATCCGTGTGCTGGATGCGTCTGACAAAGACTGGTGGTGGGGCAGGGGGGCCAACAGAGAGGCCTGGTTCCCCTCCAGCTTTGTCAGGGTGAGCAGACTTCCCGACCTCTGAGACGGAGCCCCGTTCGCTTTCTCGACGCTCCGAAAATACTTGTAAACTGGCTCGACTCCAAACAAACCTCATTAGTCTATTAACCCTGGTGTGTGTGTGTGTGTACGTGGGTATGTGCGTGTGCGTGCGCGTGTGAGAAAGTGCTCAGTCTTGTGAGGTTCAACTGGTTTCTGTGGTTACCAGAGCTGATTTGACAGTTGCATCTCAATTAGGTGGGTTTTTTTTTAACCTGGAGGAAAGTTCAGTGATTGAGAGACAAGCATGTGTGTTTACAGCACAATATGTGTTGAGAGGGTCAAATTATCTTCCTACACTAATGAGCCAAGGCCACTGGAGTTTATTTTTATTTTTCTCCATTCACTATCTATGATTGTTTTCCATAAATCCCAACAGAATATGACGTATGAAGGGTGGTGAGATAGTTTTCTACATGACTTTATACGTTGAATTGTTAAGGCCGGAGCTCATATCAGATGCGCTGGATGTGTTTCAGGTACGAGTGAACCAGGAGGACTCGGGCACCGAGAGCACCGAGAGCGTAGTGGACCAGGAGGCTCAAAGCTCCGGGGAGACGCACAGTCTTCAGCGCAAGGAGCAGATGAGAACCAACGTGGTTCAGGAAATCATGAAAACCGAACGCATCTACATCAAACACCTGAAGGACATCTGTGATGTACGTGCACCCACAGGTTCAGGGCTGCTGCCTGTATTATGCACCAGATCTGTCAGCCGTCTAGCGCCCCCCGCTGGTCAAGTTTTGAAGCGCTTCTCATCCCTGTTTTTTTTTTTTGACAGGGTTACATCCGCCAGTGCCGCAAAAGCCAGGACATGTTCACCGAGCTGCAGCTGCAGACCATCTTCAGCAACATAGAAGACATTTACAAGTTTCAGAGGCAGTTTCTCAAAGACTTGGAGAAGAATTTCAACAAAGAGCAGCCACATCTCAGTGAGATAGGCTCTTGCTTCCTACTGCAGGTAAAATCAGCTTGACTCATTAACGAGTAATTCGTTTATTTGTCCACTTTATTTTTTCGTCACACCTCTTTTTTTATATATATCCAAAGGGTGAAGGCTTTTCTATCTACTCGGACTACTGCAACAATCATCCCGCAGCGTGTGCGGAGCTGCAGCGTCTCATGAAGCTGGGCAAATATAAACATTTCTTCGAGGCCTGCCGTCTCCTCCAGCAGATGATTGACATTTCGATCGCTGGTTTTTTGCTCACGCCAGTCCAGAAGATCTGTAAATACCCCCTCCAGCTGGGAGAACTAATGAAGTACACCCCCAAAGATCACAGGTATGTACGCCTGGACTCTGCATTGATCCCAGCAGTCTCAGTTATCTTCCATTTTACATGTATTAGCTTTACATTAGTCAGTGTTTATCAGGTATTTGCAGGACGTCTAACTTGGCTGTTTTCTTTCAGCGACTACGCTGGTGTAAGTCAAGCATACGAAGCCATGAGGAACGTCGCGAGTCTAATAAATGAGAGGAAGAGAAGGCTGGAGAGCATCGACACCATCGCCCATTGGCAGGTGGCCATTCTGCACTGGGAGGTGATGACCTTGTCCATATTTCTCCTTCTACACCTTCAACACTGGTTCAAGCCAGTACTGAATTTCTTTCCCAACGTGCTGCGGCAGGGAAGCAATGTGCTGGAGCGCAGCTCAGAGCTGATCCACTCCGGCGAGCTGACCCGGATCGTGCGACAAGGCAAAATGCAGCAGCGCAGCTTCTTCCTCTTCGACCACCAGCTGATATTCTGCAAGAAGGACGTCCTGCGCAGAGACCTCCTCCACTACCGCGGGCGGCTGGACATGGACCAGACGGAAGTGCTGGACGTGCCCGACGGGCGAGACCAGGACCTGGGCCTGACCCTGAGGAACGCCCTGCGCCTGCGGAACGCCTCCACCCTGGAGTTCTCGTGCATGCTGTGCTGCAGGAAAGCCGAGGACAAGCAGAGGTGGCTGCAGGCGTTTGCCAAGGAGAGGAACAGAGTGAAGGAGGACCAGGAGATGGGTGAGTCATGCTAAAATATTTAGTTCATGCTGCTGCTGCTGTGGTCTCACGTCAAAGTAAAGAGCACGGATGGGAGGAGGAAGTAAGTGCTTGAAAATATTGTGATAGGGAGGTGTGTTCTGTCTTCACAGGAATGGAGATCAGCGAAGAACAAAGAAAACAGGCCATCATTAACGCCAGACGGGCCAAACAAGGCAAGAACAAAAGTAAGGATGTGCTTTCTGCTTTTATGAATTTGTTACCTCCGCCAAGGAGGTTGTGTTTTTGCCAGCGTCTGTCCGTCTGTCTGTCTGTCTGTCAGTCAGTCAGAACTGATTTCATTTTGGGGGTGATCTGGAAGAAATCCTGGATTCTGGATCACTTTGAAAGTTCCGTTAACATTGTGGTAAATGGGGCCAAAAGGAATTGTTGCGCTTGACGGAGGTCTGCGCTTACTAGTTGGTTTTGTTTTCATATGAAATTTGTTAATATGATTTTTTTTTTTTTCACAGACCTTGGTTACGCCGGTTCTATCCCACCACATCACCAAAACCTCCACCCGCTCCACCAGCGCCACATCACCATTCCAACCAGCGTGCCTCAGCAGCAGGTGTTTTCACTGGCTGAGCCTCCCAAGCGGAAATCCTATCACCTGCTGTCCAGCATCACCCGGAACGCCTTTTTCAGGAAATGATCCGCCCCCCCCCCCCCTCTTCTTCGCCATCCCCATCCATCCTGAAGACTTAAAGAACGCTCACACGTCTCCCCGCCCCTCAGTGCACTGTTAAATCGTCCCCGTCGTGTCCTTGCCGCCCGTGTCCGTCCTCTGTCGCGTGTGAAAATCCGGTGCCTCCAGTTTGCGACGGCGCGACTAAAGTGTTAAAATACTGTCTGTCCGGCGTGTCGGTGTGTTTGAAGATGCTGCTCACACAAAGAAAACCCTTTTATCGTGTAAAGTCCAACCCTTTTGTTCGTGACAATGATGTGTATTCTGCTTTTGCGTCATGGTTTTATCTTATTTTATTCTAAAGACTGGACTCTGCGTGTCGACCCTGAGCACAAAACACCCAGAGGATAAATGAAGTGACGTGCTCACCTCTCCTGTTAACGTTGTAAATAAAACCCTTGTACAAACATACCCAAGAGAATGTTGTCACTTTGAAAGGCATCTGTTTTGCAGCTCATCCAGTTGTTTCGGTTTCACAGGGGCAAACACGGCAACCCTTAAGCGTGAGGTCATGTGACAGGCGGTAATGAATGAAACATTAGCAGACCCCCCCCCAACAGCCGGCCGAGCATCCGTCCGGCGCTCGTCTGCGCTGGAGGATCTGGTTTCAGGCGGAGCTCACGGCCGCTTTCAACCAGAGCCACGATCATCAGGAAGGGGAATGGATCTTGACCGGGGAGACGACAGGATGAACTGAAGGGATGCGTCGCCATGGGCACCGAGGGCAAGGAGAGTGAGCCGGAGAGCTGCGATGGTGAAGCTTCCCGGCAGGACGCCGCCAGCGTGAGTCGAGAGTCCGTGTTTCCGAAGCCATTTCTGTCTCGACGACTGAAACCCCGCTTCTGAAATGTCGTTTTCCCTCGGTTTACAGCTTGGTTCCGTCCAGATTAAGCCCACATCCCTCCTCACGTTTTACCTTTAATCTGCTTCCCTCACTCTTTAACCCATCTGCTCTTGTTACAGCACATGTAGTCACTCCTGTGAGACCCCATGGTCTAACCTGTAGGTCCGTATGGGATGACATGATGAATAATAAATGTTGCCACGGTAACTCGATGAACACTGGGTGCTGCTCCTGATGTTACTGCCGCTCTTCATCCTCCTCCAGGCTGAACTGATGAATGAGAATGGATCTACACGACCGCCCTGCGTTACTTCAGCACGGTTAACCACACAGATGAGACCTTCTGAAAAGGGCAGATAAATCCCCCTCCCCTTCCTCCCCCTCCTCCTCCTCCTCCTCGCTGCAGGTCGCAGACGTGTCCGTGGAGGTGGCCACCGTCGACCACACCCTGCGGAGGATCTGCAGGAGGTACAGGAAGACCAGGAGGAAGCCCAAGGGCCTCCAGAAGCTGTGGGCCCGCCTCCTGAACGTCCCCCACATCGCCATCATCACCGCCGCCGTGGTGTTCGTGGTGGTGGTGGTGGTGTGGTCGCTGCTGTGGGTCTTCATATGTAAGCGTAAACCGCCGTGGTTTCCCCCCGTTGTCCTCCACCAATCAGGTGCCTCCTGAGACCCCCCCCCACCCCCCACCCCTCCTCAGTTCGCAGGGAAAGCAACAGCGGCGTGTACTTTGCCGGGATGTTCCGCGTGGCCAACGTGGAGTTCATCCCCGAGTATCGCCAGGAGGAGTCGACCGAGTTCGCCTCCATGGCGACCAAGATACAGCACGTGGTGGGTGTTAAGAGGAGAGGTGGGGGGGGGGCTGAGGGGGGCTGAGGCTTTGCTGATGGCGCCTTCCTGGTGCAGGTCAGCTCCGTGTACAGGACGTCCGCTGTGGCCCGGCTCTACCGGCAGGCCGTCATCTCCGACCTCAGGTGTCTCCTCCTCAGTCCGGCCGCTCGCCCGCCGCCGACGCGAAGGCGGGGACGGTCTTCATCCTCTGCTGTTCCCGCAGCAACAACGACAAAGGGGGGGTTCTGGTCCACTTCTGGATGGTGTTCGTGGTCCCCCGGCTCAAGAGCCCGGCGGTGTGCGAGGAGTGCGTGGGAGCCATCTTCAGAGACTCCGTCCACACCAGCATGAAGAACAGGTCCTCCGTGGGCTACCTGCTGGGCCTCCCCGTGGACATCGACTCCATCCTCATCAACGGTGGGTCAGGTTGAGACGATCTTCCTCAGCACGTCCAGCAGTTACTAAGTATTGTGTTGTCCCCCCCCTCAGCTGTTCAGAGATCAGATTACACATCAGGCGCAGGTAGGTGATCATCTCAGATCAGGTTAGCACTCACAGCAAGAAGGCCCCGGGTTCGTTTCCCAGTTGGGATGGAGGCTGGGGACTTTCTGTGTGGAGTCTCCATGTTCTCCCTGTGCCTGCATGGGTTCTCTCTGGGTACTCCGGCTTCCTCCCACAGCCCAAAGACATGCCCGATTGGGGATTAGGCTAATTGCTCGCTCTCTACCGACTGAGGGTCGCGGGGGGGCTAGAGCCTATCCCAGCACAATGCGCGGAGGCGGGGTCCACCCTGGACTGGACACCAGTCAATCACAGGGCTGACACACAGAGACAAACAACCATTCATTCTCACACTCACACCTACGGGCAATTTAGAGTTTTCAATTAGCCTAATCCCCAATCATGCATGTCTTTGGACTGTGGGAGGAAGCTGGAGTACCAGCATGGAGACTCCACATAAAGTCCCAAGCCAACCAGGAATCGAGCCCAGATTAGGTCGATTGAAAACTCTAAATTGCCCGTAGGTGTGAGTGTGAGAGAGGATGGTTGTTTGTATGTGTGTCAGCCCTGTGATTGACTGGCGTCCAGTCCAGGGTGGACCCTGCCTCCGCCCATTGTGCTGGGATAGGCTCCAGCCCCCCCGCGACCCTCAGTGGAGGAACAAGCGGTAGGAAGGGAGCGAGCGAGATTCAGTCTGAGCCCGAATCTCACCCCAGGATCAGAGTGCGTGGACAAGCTTCACGCCAACCTCCCCGGGGCCAGGGTCCCGTTGAACGTCTACTCCTCCTGGGGCGGCGTGAGCTGCCACGTGAAGCTCACCGCCACCCCGGGCTCCCTGATCCGCCTGACCATCGGCTCTTTCCTCATCGAGCCCACCGACTGCGTGAGCGACGCTCTGACGGTGTACGACGCCCTTCTGCCCATGAGGGGGCGCATTCTCCACAGGTGAGGGGGGGCGGGGGGCTTTCTGGGCCCGCTCCTCCAACCCAACAGCGAGCCTTTCAATGGGGGTAGGTCCGCTTTTGTTTCCGCTCCGCAGGTTGTGTGAGACGGTCTCCAGCGCCTTCTCCTTGGTGTCTACCTCCAACGTGATGCTGCTGTCCTTCAGGATGACCAACGGCAACAAGAGCTTCAGAGGACACTTTGAGACCCTTGCTGAGGAACGTACGAGGCGTCGCTCCCCGCGCCTAGATCCTAGGCCTTTTAATGATCACCTGTCTTGGGGCGGGTGAAGCTACAATAACCCTGTCCCCTGCTCCCTCAGGCTGCCTGGCTCAGATGGAGACCCACGTGGACCCTGAGGTCTCGGGTCACTTCCACAGCCCCTTCCACCCGAGCCTCCTGCCACCACAGTGCTCCTGCACCTGGAGGTTTGAGGTAGCCTGAGGTTTGAGGATCACGCCTCTGAGGGAGGCTTTTTTGGCCCGATTGCGTGTTTTTTTTTTTCCCTCCAGACACCCAGCAGCAGTCTGGGAGTCGCTCTGCACTTTCAAAACTATGAGCTGGAGCCCAAAGACATGAAGAGCTGCGATCAGGGCTGGTGGAAGATCAGTGAGGTCATGTATGTGTCTATAATGTTTACTGGGACATATCAGTCCAATAATTAGGAATTTTTGTTGTTTCCCTTTTGTTGGTCAAGAATGTTTAGTGTTGAGTAGGTCAAGTTATTTTTACATGCATCCAGCCGTTGATTTATCTGGGAGGAACATCCTGTGGCAGCGCACACTTTCCTTTCCTTTCCTTCCCCAGTTTCTGCGGGAGCTACGTGGGCCACCGCACGGTGTTTCGGATCGCTTCCCAGCGCGCCGAGGTGGAGTTTCGCTGCAGCTCACGTAACTCCGCCCGGCCCTTCGAGGCCACTTACAGCAGCTACAACATCAGCCAACGTAAGCGCGCCACCCCTCCAGAATACACAGGAGGAAGGAACGGAGCGTGTTCCAGTGTCCTCCAGAGGGCATGTGAATGAGCCCGAACACGCAGAGATGTGTTTGAAACCAAAACAAACGCCAAAGCATTAAGCGCCGTTTCTTTTGTGCCATTTATTTGATTAGGACAATGTGCATCCATCATCATGTCAGCAAAAAGAATCAAAGTAAATATGCAGCGAGGACCGTAGTTCAGTTTCATCTGAAAAAAAAAAAAAACCAGACAACTATTGAACAAAACACGAAGGCCCTGGTCTCTGTCACAGTCGAGGGGCGAGTCCATTCAGAACCTTAACCCTATGAAGCCTGACACGTCAAAAAATGGCCAGAAAAGTCTAATTTTTTGGAAATGAGATGTTTATTGAACCTTTTAACAAAATCCCTTTTTTTTTTTCTTTTGCCGTATCATTTTGTTTATGACGTTTTTTTTTGCATCACATATGACACATTGAGCAACTTTTAGCTCCCGACTATGTTAACTTTAGACACAAACATGTATCAGGTCGTATGCAACAGGTTCTTATGGAAAGTACTGATCATGTTGAAAAAAGAGACGTCTCAGACACTCGCATATCAAATATGACACAAATGGTTTTAAAGGGTTAAAGGTGAGACGGGGTCACTTTGATTCACCCTAATGTCTCTCTCTGGACCCTAGCCTGCCCGGAGAGCCACTTCCTGTGCTCCACGGGCCTGTGCGTGGACAAGAGCCGACGCTGTGACGGCCTGGACGACTGCCAGGACGAGAGCGACGAGGCCTTCTGCCGTAAGTCCTACGCGCAGGTTGCGTAACGCCCTTGTACCCGCGACACGGAACGCGCTGATGTTGGGATTACGCTGGCAATCCCCCCCACCGGCAGCGAGACCCGCGAAGAACTGCGGGAGCGGCCGTCCCCCGCACCCTCTGTTCGTGTGCAACGGCGAGGCCGACTGCGTCGACGGGAGGGACGAGCTCAACTGCACCCAGGGTAGGAGGCCGCGCGGCGTCGGCGACCTTTGACCTTTTGGGGGAAGACCCAAAAAAACGTTCTCTGTTCGCCAGAAACGACCTGCTCGGCAATAAGGTACCGGTGCGGGAGCGGGCGCTGCATCCCGAAGAAGAACGCGCAGTGTGACGGCGTCGTCGACTGTCGGGACGCCAGCGACGAGGCGGACTGTGGTGAGATTACACGTTTGTTTGAACCCTCTCTTCGTGTAACGCCTCACAACGTGCCGTTGACTTCAAAGCATTCCAGCAAACACTAAACCCAGAGACAAACTAACCAGGACCGCCCCCTCAGACTGTGGACGGCCCTCCCTGGTCCAGAACGTGGAGGCCTTGACGGGGCCCTCACGTGTGGTGGGCGGGGTTAACTCCCTGGAGGGGGAGTGGCCTTGGCAGGTCAGCCTCCACTTCTCTGGCCACATGTACTGCGGAGCGTCCGTCCTCTCCTCTGATTGGCTCGTCTCAGCAGCCCACTGCTTCAGCAAAGAAAGGTGAGTCGGGGACCCCTGGTAAATATTTCGTAATAACCGCACTTTCATCGGTAGCCACGACCCTAACCCCCCCTCCCAGGCTCTCCGACCCGCGTCACTGGAGCGCCCACCTCGGCATGCTGACGCAGGGGAGCGCCAAACACGTGGCGGGCATCCAACGCATCGTGGTGCACGAGTACTACAACGCGCGCACCTTCGACTACGACATCGCCCTGCTGCAGCTGAAGAAGCCGTGGCCCTCCTCCTCGGGCCCCTCGGTGCAGCCCGTGTGCCTGCCCCCGCCGTCCCACACCGTCACCGGGAGCCACCGCTGCTGGGTCACCGGCTGGGGCTACCGCTCGGAGGAGGGTGAGGCGAGGGACTCACGGTGGGGGGTGAGGCGTTTCCCCCCCTCCCTCCCTTCCGACGCGTCCCGATGCTTTCCCAGATAAAGCGCTGCCTTCGGTGCTGCAGAAGGCCCAGGTGTCCATCTTGAGCCAAAGCGAGTGCAAGAAGAGCTACGGCCCGGTTTCGCCACGCATGCTGTGCGCAGGGGTCCCGTCCGGGGAGCGGGACGCCTGCAGGGTGAGTTCTGCCCCCCCCCCCATCTCCCCTCAGGAAGCTGGGGTCCAGCTCGAGGGGACTAAGAATCACCTGCTGTGCTTGTGTGTCAGGGCGATTCGGGGGGCCCGCTGTCCTGCCAGGCGCCCGGAGGGGGTCGCTGGTTCCTCGTCGGCGTCGTCAGCTGGGGGGCGGGCTGCGGGAGACCCAACCTGCCCGGGGTCTACACAAGGGTGACCAAGTTCACCTCCTGGATCTCCAGCCACATCGGCTGACACCGCGCCGCCCGTCAACCGCCAGCAAACATTTCAATATGTTGTCATTTGCACCAAATAATAAAGGTACAATACCTGAGTACGAGGATTTACTTGATGGAAACGTCACATTGACCCGAGTAAACAGCAAAATTAACGTTTATGCGTTGCCTTTTAAAACAATGATGGTCAGGGAGTGTAGATGAAATAACATCACCACAGTCCAGGATCGGGATCTGGTTGGATCCAAATAGTCTTTTTTTTTCCTGCTCCCTTGCAGAGCATCCAAGGACACGGAAGTCCCGGGTGTAGGTTAATACCCCATACACGGCTCCCTCAAGCACCCTTTTATGACTTTTTCCCTCCCGGATGCGGAAGCAGAAAGTTTTATCCGCGCTTTATCTGTCGCCCGGACGCTCGTGTTGAATTGTGCCTTTTTCCATAGTGGTCTCATTGTGACCGCGCTGCATTCTGGGGGTATCCGTGTGACACCTGCCGCCCAGGTTCAGGTGAACGGGAGGCGGTGAAAGTCCTCCGCATCCGACCCGCTCAGGTCGGATTTCTGCGCCTTTTTTCTCCCCGAAGAGCGCGACAGTGTGGGGGGGGTTCCCTCACTCCACCGATTCTATGCCCGGGGTATTGTTGCATATCGACTCTCCCGAGCTGAGCTGGACGGTGCCATGAGGACTCAACCCGAAAGCAAATCCTGTGGAGTGTACTGCATCTCCGGGAATGGACGCTCCGGCCGCTCTGCTGCACAGGTAAGCGGCGCTTGCGCGCACGGGGCCGCGCGTAAAAGACGCCAAAAAGGATATCTTGGCCTATTTAAATGCAATCGCCTGCTTGTTTATCGGTGAATCGGATTCCCAGAGCCCGATTACGGCGACCGTGATGAATAATATATGTTCTCGTGCCTCGTACGTCTGCGCGAGCCACTTGATTGAGCGCTAAAAGCGCAAAGTCGGGCCGTGGGAATCGCACACGGATCAAGACACGCATTGTCTGTTTGGGACTCCTGCCAACCCTTTTAAATGATTCAGGAGCTCGTCTCAGTTTAGAGATGCTCACCGATCCTCTCTGTAAATCAGTGTCTGCTCGGCCATAAAAACCCATTGATGCTCTTTGATCGATGTGTTGACTGTGTGGTTTCTCAAAGCGGAGGAGTTTAAAGATAACGGGAGTCGGAGGAAACTTAATGTAACAAAAAGGGGAAAGGCCGGTTTGATTTTTTTTCATGATGAACATTTTCTTTTTTTCTGAAAGAGAGAGGTGGAGCTGGAGGAGACCACCCAGCCTGGAAGCCCCTCCAAGGAGCCTGAGGGTCCTGTGGAGCAGAAGGCGGCCTCCCGCGGCTCCTGGAGGAGGCGGACGCTGGCCGTTCTGGCGTTCGTGCCGTTCGCCGCCACAATTGCACTGACCGTCCACTTGACGTGTGAGTACGAAGTTCCCCCACTTCCCCTCGCACCGCCAGACGCCCTCTTACAGCCGCCCGTGCGCTCCCGCTCCAGCCCCTCCTCCCTCCACAGTGTTCTTCCTCGGCGGCAGCGTGGAGTTCCCGAACCTGAGCTTCTCCTCGGAGCTCGCCGACCCCGCCTCCCCTCAGTTCCGCCTGCAGGCTCAGGCTTTGAACCATTATGTAAGTGGAACGGCACGCTCCGACTTCAAAACCGACGCATCCAATCTGGCCTCGGGAACTCCCGGTTTGGCCTCTGCCTCCCTTCCCCTCTATCCACCCCCGTCCCACCTCCTATCCATCCATTACTAGTCTTCATTTTTCCTTCTTCTCGCTGCTCTCCTCAGCTTCTCTGTCCGCTGGTGTTAAATGTAAAGCTGAAACAGGACACGGCTGTGCGTGCGCGCGTGCGTGCGTGAGTTCCCCAGACCCCCTGGGACGGACCCCTTTCAGAGCCGAGGACAAGCCCGGCGTTTGTGAGCCCCCGGTCGGCGGGAGCGAGAGGAAGAGCAGACCTTCAATAAAAACATTGTCTGTCCGGCGCAGAGACAATCGGACGCTCTGTGCGCTCCGGAGCGGAGGAGTTTGCGGGTTTGCCGCTGGCGTCGGAGGGGCGAGAGAGGGCAGTGGGGCACGGCCGGGATGACAGGTCCCCGACGCACGGGGAGGGGGTCGGAGCGACGCGAACGCGTAGGCCAGCCTCGGGGAAAGTGCGCAGCGAGGCTCCACTTGAGGCACGGTCCTTTGATCAGCTCCAGGGCCGAGTTTGCGGGGGGGTGTTGGTGTGTGTGTGTGTGTGTGTGTGGGGGGGGTACGTGGTCATACTATCTGTCTGGCCATCTGTCCATTAGAGGAAAGGTGAACTCAAGGCCGGGAGCCCATACCACCCAGAGCCTCACCTCTACACCGCCAGCGGTCAGACGCACAATGGCGCTCTGTGTGGCTCAGAGTCAACATGCACGCACACACACACACACACACACACACACACAAACGGCGGGTTCCGCGCAACAGATGCGCTCATCCTCCTGCGCTCCCAGCTGTTCTTTTGTCTTTGACAGTTTGCAGAGCTCTACGAGTCCTCCCCGTGGAGCTCCTACCACCTGCACTCAGGAATTACAGCCTTCAGGTAGGCCCCCGGGCCGAGCATCGCCGCCCCCCCCCCACCCTCCCCCTCCGGTAAACGCCGGCACGCAGCAACGCCTGCTGCGCGTCCCTCAGCGACAGCGGAGATGTCCGTGTGACAGTGAAGGAGCAGAAGGCCTCACAGCCTTCTACTGGAGCAAGTTCTCGGCCCCGGAGGGCGTGGCGGCGGCGGCGGCGGCAGGAACGCGCGGATCCGGGCCGGAGCGGCCGCAGCGCAGGCTCCCCTGCAGCAACAAGGTGCTGCGCTGCGGCCGCAACCAGCAGAGCTACTACATGCAGCGGGACGAGAACGTGCTGCAGCTGCTCGGTACGCACCTGCACACGATGGACGAGCACGCATCTACTGGAATCACTTAACCCTATGAAGCCTGACGCATCAAAAAATGGCCAGAAAAGTCATTTTTTTAGGAAATGAGATGTTTATTGAACCTTTTAACAAAATCCCTTTTTTTTTCTTTTGTCGTATCATTTTGTTTATGACGTTTTTTTTGCATCACATATGACACATTGAGCAACTTTTAGCTCACGACTATGTTAACTTTAGACACAAACATGTATCAGGTCGTATGCAACAGGTTTTTATGGAAAGTACTGATCATGTTGAAAAAAGAGACGTCTCAGACACTCGCGTATCAAATATGACACAAATGGTTTTAAAGGGTTAACATATTTCTGTGTGTGTGTGTGTGTGTGTGTGTGTGTGTGTGTGTGTGTGTGTGTGTGTGTGTGTGTGTGTGTGTAGGTTTGGATCCGGATGATTTTGAAGAGGAAAAATCTGAGAAGAGTAAAAATCCCAACAGCATCCAGAGTGGAAAGTGGCAGCTCGGCTTTCAAGGTGACTTAATAGTGAATAGTTAATTAATAGTTAATAATTAATAGTTAATTAAGTCACCTTAAAATAATATTAGTTATATTCACTGTTGGGTTGAAATAATGGCTCTGATTTGCTCCAGCGATGTCCTTTGACCTCTACGCTAAATACGGGAGCAACCGCACCCTGAGCCTCGTCAGCCCCAAGAAGCCGTACTACCAGTGGCGCCTGCGCGTGCCGTCCGGTCACGTGGTCCAGCTGGTGGTCCTCACCCTCCACGGCGCCGCCCCGGGAAGCTGCGCCGCCCACAAGCTCTCGGCCTACGACTTCCTGCTGCCCCTGCAGAACAAGATCATCGCCCGGTACGCGCGCTCCCCGGGACCTTCCCGGCGATGCTTTCTCTCCCGTAACCCTCGGCTACCACCCCCACACCCCCACCCCCTCCCTCAGGTGGTGCGGCCTGCCCGTCTCGGGTCCGTCCCCCCGTCATGAAGCTCACCTCCTCGGGGAACGTGATGCTGGTGACCTTCTCCTTCAGCAGGCAGAGGGACGGAGCCACCTTCAAGGCGTACTTCCAGGCCGTCCCCAGAGCAGGTCGGAGCCCCCTCACGGACACCAGAAGCAGCGCTTTGACCCGAATCCAATTTTTCCGTCCTCCCCGTAGGCTGCGGGGGGTCCATTTCCTCGTGGAACGGCTCCATTTCCTCCCCCCACTACCCTTCCTTCTACCCGCCAAACGTCGACTGCGTTTGGACCGTGAAGGTGAGTCACATGACCCCGCCCCCCCACCCCCAGTGTTATTGCAGCATTACTTTTTCTGAGCCGGTGCTTTTCCAGGCGCCGTTGCCCGGTTATTTGATCTCCGTGACGATGGTGAAGATGGACATTCAGGACTCGCCGTCGTCGGACGGCTGCGAGAAGGACTGGCTGGACATCGGGGGGGGTCAAGTGAGTCTGAATGTAGGCCTAGCCTCCCATGAGCAGACGTTCCTCTTGACTGCTGGAGGCGTCCCACTAACGTCCGCTCATTCCTGTCCAGGCTGTGTAATCCGGTGTCCCACGGCAGTAAGAAGCGCGTCTACTCGTCTCCTCTCTCCCTCCACTTCCATTCGGACGAGTCTCTCACTCACGGCGGGTTCCATCTGATCTACCGGGCCTTCTCTCCAGAGGGCGGTCAGTCGGTCGCGTCGCCGAGTGAATGGGGTTTAAGGCGTGTTAGGCCCCGCCCTCTCTGAGTAAGGCTCCGCCCTCTCTGTCTCCAGCCTGTCCTCGTCAGTTTCGCTGTGGAGACGGACGCTGTATTCCCCTGAGGAGGGTGTGTGACGGGGTGACAGACTGCTCCGACGGACGCGATGAGGCTAAATGCTGTAAGTTACAGTGACTGGCTGTAGTGGGTGAGGGAGGTAAAGGACTGGTTATAGTGGGACAGGGGGCTAAAGGACTGGTTGTACTGGGACAGGGGGCTCAAGGACCAGTTGTAGTGGGTGAGGGGACAAAAAGACTGGTTGTACTGGGATGGAGGGGCTAAAAGGAGTGCTTTTAGTGGGACAGGGGGAGCTACAGGACTGGTTATAGTGGGACAGGGGGAGCTAAAGGACTGGTTATAGCGGGACAGAGTGGATAAATGGACTGGTGATAATGGGACAAAATGGCTAAAAGACTGGCTATAGTGGGACAGGGGCTAAAAGACTGGTTATAGTGGGACAGGAGAGCTAAAGGACTTGTTATAATGGTACAGGGTGGATAAATGGACTGGTTGTAATGGGACAAAATGACTAAAGTACTGGTTATAGTGGGACAGGGTGGATCCATGGACAGGTTATAATGGGCCAAGGGCTTAAAGGACTGGTTGTACTGGGGCAGAGAGATAAAATGCACTGGTTATAGTGGGACAGCAGCCTTTCCTCCTGCTTCACAGCCTCCTGCAGGCCAGGAGAGGAGATGTGCGGCGGCCAGTGTCGGCCCAAAGGTCGCCCGTGCGCGGGCCCGTCCAGCTGCGCAGACAGCAGCGAGGAAGGCGGCTGCGGTGAGCACAGGCCCGCCCCCCCTCACGGGCACCAGCGTTTCCCGACCGCGTGCGTTTGTTTGCAGGCGGCAGGTGCTACCACGCGTGCCCCGACAGGACGTGCCTGAAGAAGGCGTCGGTGTGCGACGGCGTCGTCGACTGCAAGGACCGCAGCGACGAGCTGAACTGCACGAGGGCCTGTGAGCGCTCCGGACGCCGCCGCCGCCGTCCCCGACGCGCCCCGCCTCCGGCCGACCTGAGATTCCGTCTCTTGATTCATTCAGATATTAAAGGGTGCTCGCCGTCCTCCTACAAGTGCTCCAACGGGAAGTGCGTGAACAAGGTCAACCCCGAGTGCGATGGAGTCAAAGACTGCTTTGACGGCTCGGACGAGCTGCGCTGCCGTGAGTTCTCGAGGCCACGCCCCTTCCCCTTGAGAGGGTGGAGCCAGTGGGTGGCTTATCGAAACACATCTTATTACAAATAAGCACATATCGCATCCAACCTCCGTCAAATCTCGATCTGGCGAGGAGCTCGTCTTTGGCTTCTGTGCGAATCCAAGATTTGCAAGTAAGGCTTCCTGCTTTCGTCATGATGACTGCGAAGGGTGGCGGTGAATATGATTCAGAGCTATTTTTTCTGATTTGTGAAGTGAAACATGATGAATCAACTTCATGTGCAATTATCAGATGTAGAATTTTGCACAAGATCCACGATTGTGCGACTGTAAAAAAAAAAAAAAAATTTTTTTAATTTAAAAGTGAATTTTAAATTACACTGGAAAAAAATTTTTCCAGCATTTTCCAGTGTTCATGTCTCATTAAAGGGGGCCGAGACCCGCCCCCCGGGCCCCTCCGTAGTTGGGTTTTCCCACTCTCTCCCTCCCAGGCTGCGGCACCAGGCCCAGGAAGCGCACCAAGGTGGTGGGGGGCTCCGACGCGGGGGCGGGGTCGTGGCCCTGGCAGGTCAGCCTCCAGATGGATCGCTACGGCCACGTGTGCGGCGCCACGCTGATCTCCAGCCGCTGGCTCATCTCGGCGGCTCACTGCTTCCAGGACTCCGACGTCATCAAGTAAACCCCCTTCCCACTCCCAACGGCCGCCGGCCCAGCTCACGCCCGCTGTCCCCGATAGGTACTCGGACACGCGCGCGTGGCGGGCCTACATGGGGATGCGCGTGATGACCACGGGGAGCGGCGGAGCGACCGTCAGGCCGCTCCGCCGCGTCCTCCTCCACCCCAAGTACGACCAGTTCACCTCCGACTACGACATCGCCCTCCTCGAGCTGGCCTCGCCCGTCGCCTTCACCGACCTGGTGCAGCCCGTGTGCGTCCCATCGCCGTCGCACGCCTTCGCCACGGGGACCGGCTGCTACGTGACGGGCTGGGGCGTCCTGACGGAGGACGGTGGGCGGGACTTTAAGAGCTAAACCGACGGACAAAGGGGTCGGTTGTTCTCAGGTCCGATCCCTCTTGGCTCTCTTCCCACAGGGGAGCTCGCCACCCGCTTGCAGGAGGCCCCAGTGAGGATCATCAGCAGGAACATGTGCAACAAGCTCTACGACGACGCCGTCACTCCCAGAATGCTTTGCGCCGGTAACCTGCAGGGCGGGGTGGACGCCTGTCAGGTAAGCGGGCGCCGGCCGTCACCCGTAGCCCGGAAAACGGGGCGCCGCCCGACCCTCGGTAAGCGTTTTCCTGTCCGAACGTGTCGCCCAGGGTGACTCCGGGGGCCCGCTGGTGTGCCTGGAGAAAGGCCGGCGGTGGTTCCTGGCCGGGATCGTGAGCTGGGGGGAGGGCTGCGCGAGGCTGAACCGCCCCGGCGTCTACACGCAGGTGGTGAGGTTCGCCGACTGGATCCACCAGCAGACCAGAGGGCAGGCGTGAAGCGCGCCGCGGGCCAGGCGAGACATCCGAACGCTGACCTCGGCGCCGCGTGGAGGTCAAACCGAGCTCGGACCGGGCGCCGCCGTCGCCCCAGGCCACCCAGCTCCCTCAAAACTTGCCCGGCGACCTTGCCGATGAGCCGAAATAAATTAAAAATCAACCTTTTTTTTTTAAAAAAAAATATATAAGAATATTTATTTTGTATTATCATTAGTAGAGTTAAGAACAAGTTTTTTTTTTTTGTTTTTTTGGAGTCCTACTGCTACCTGCCACTAAGTTCTGCACGCTGGAGGTCGACGGCAGCTTTAAGGAGAACTTTATCGTGATTAAAACATTCATATTAAAAAAAAAAAAAAAGGTTGTCAAACAAGAAACATGCATTTTCCGTTGTTGTCACGCAGCCGCGCTCCGCGGGCGTTACGAGTTCGTCTGTCTCCAATCCATCACACTGAAGCGCTGACGGGTCCGTCATGAGCGCTTTATGGTGATGTAAATCGTGTTTGTTGTGCTTCCTCTCTTTATGTTCCGTGAAATCGGGCCAGAAACAACGTCACCGCCGCTCAGGGCCGCGCGGTTCACGTCTCCACCCAGCGGCCAGTACGCGCCGCTGCGCCATTGTCCCGGGACATGGACAAACACGGGGGGGCTCAAGTTAATCACCAACTCTATTAATCTCCAGCTTAGACCGCCAGAGATACTCTAAACTATTATTAAGCACTCTAACTTTAAATAACCCGTTTTTAGTCTCTGGTGAGAATGTTTATTCCCATATTAAGAAGTTCCACTTCCAGTGAAATGGGATGAAAGGCAAAACGCCTTTTTTTCCCAGTAACCTTCTCATCGTGCTGTCTACGTGCTGATCGTCACGGGCGCATCATGTCAGAAATCTGGTGATCCGGAACCGGAATGTTCTGGTCTAAAAATAAAATTTAAAAAAAGTGACTTAGAAACAGGAAATACCATACATCATGACTGGGGTTTTGCATTTTAATTTACGCACCGTGGGTGTGTTAATGGCCGTGACGGAAATCCGATGTCCGGTGCAGCAGTGTGGGAACGCTATAAATGCGCAGCGCGGTGCCACAATGCTGGGAAAAAGTTGCTTGGAGCCGAAGCGCGCTGTCCTGTGATCTCCTGCGAGCTTCAACCATCACCGGGAGGAGCAGCGCGCCGCGTTCAGTCCGGAGGAGGGAACCGGGGGCAGGAGCAGGATTAAAAGTTGATTTCGCACCGACCTTTGAAAACCACCGGAGCCGCCAGAGATGATGAACTTTTTGCTTTTCTGCCTGCTGTGTGGATTGTACGGCGTCCTCGGGAAAGGTGAGTGAAAACCGGTTGGGCACCTGATTTTCCCACCAACTTCTTTCTATTGTTCCAAATATTCTCACGTAGATGTTTAAATAAATGACAAAATGGAATTTCCCGTGAATACGTGCGCCACTTTCCATCACCATTGGGGGTTTTTTTGTTTGTTTTTTTTGCAGCAAGACAAAAGCGCAAGTATTTTCTCGCAGCTGTTTTTTTTTTAATTATTATTATTATTATTATAGTGTGAATTACCGTGCTGCTGTCACGTGTTTGCGGTTTTTACGCCTTATTAACGCCGACTGCGCTGGAGGAGATAAGCTCCATCCTGCGGAACGCGTGTTTGGATATCGCGGACCTCTGTGGCCCGGCTCCTTGTGCGCTTGGCCGCGGTTGAATGGACACAGGCAGGGCGCAGTTTCCTGAGCCTGATGAGTTTGCCAAATGAAAGTTCTGATATAAGTGAAGGATGGGTCGTGACCCACTGGAGGACAACATCCAGGGGTTAATTGCTACTGTGTTTGGCACGTTTCTTTTGTGCGCTCTTGGCACGCAGAGGCCCTCTTTTTTTCCCCCTTGCGCGTCTGCAATTTATATCAGCGGCTTCAACAGCGTGGTTTTCCTGACACGATGAGGAAAAAGTGGAAATAAATCTATTCGACATTTATTCTGTCAAATATGCGGCACATGTCTGTGATGTAACGAATACAAAATGTTTTTTTGTTTTTTTTTTATATGTCACCGTTAGAATCTCACGGATTGTCCAGTTTCTGTAGTTTACGTCTGATCACGCTGCACAGACACACAAAAGAAACTATTATTTTAAATTAATCTTTGCAAAAATGTCTTGTCATGAGACAGTTTTGTTTTTTCCCCTTTTCTTTTCACACCTATCTCCTCACTGCACTGAAACGCTTCAATAATTTATCTCCAAATAGCTTCTTAGATGGAATATATCAGAGAGTAGTATCTTTTCCTTTGGACATTTTTAACACTTTTATAATACTTTGATTCCTCTGCAATGGTTTACAGGCCTCTGAGATTGAAACTGGATTTGATTTGATGAGCAATAACCACATGAGCACAGTTTGGTGTTGTCTTTTGCATCCTAACGGTCTCGTCTGTCTCTTTATTTCAGCGTTATGAATGAATCATCTGAGGGAATGTTGTGGGAGTCTTGGGAGATTATGATGAAGCATCGGCTTTCCAATGTTTGATGTGTTGAAATTTAAAGGTATTCAGAGTAATTTTCTCTTAAGGTCCTCTACAGATTAAAAAACCTGTAGCTTCACGCCCTCTGGGAGTGAACGGGTTTCACTCCCAGAGGGCGTGAAACCTGTTCCAAAATCCCCCTTTTAATTTATCTTTGTGTGTGTGCGCGCGTGTGTGTGTGTTTTTCTTGCCAACTCGTCCACCAAATACTTAGGAAATGGCGTAGGAAGTGTGAGTAATGCCAGATCTTTTGAATGGGGCATCCACTGGGAACAATGATGCTGACAATAAACGCTTATAATGGACATTTGATGATAAACGTGTGCGCTGCCACCTGAGTGATTTAAGCGAGACAAAAAGCAGCCGTGATCTGAGGAGTGTGTGGATGTCACACTGCGTGACCACAGTCAGACTGAGGAGGAGGGAGGAGGACTTCCCAGAATGGTGTTTCCACTGCAGTTAGGGGGGGTGAGTTGTGTGTGTGTGTGTGGGGGGGTATTATCTTTAACTGTCAGTAATAAACCTCAGCGATGGAGACAAGAAATGCCTTTATCTGATAAACAAGCAGAAGGGACACTGCTTACGCATTTCCACACAAGTTGGCAGGAGGCCTGAAGAGGTGCAGGGTGGTGTGTGTGAAGGTGTGTGTATTTTTGGTGAAGGAGAAAGGGTGTGTGGGGGGGGGTGAGGATGTGATGCGGAGCTGAGATCCAGGACCGGTCCCGCAATCAGAGTCAAGAGTCGAGTTCACAATACAGGAACTGCCCGAAAATATTTATTTTTGTCAAGTGCCTCGGACATACACACGCCCGGGGGTCGCCTGTTTCGCCGCTCTTCCGCGGCCCCGGGCGCTCTCTCTCTCTCTCTCTCTCTCTCTCTCTCTCTCTCTCTCTCTCTCTCTCTCTCTCTCTCTCTCTCTCTCTCTCTCTCTCTCTCTCTCTCTCTCTCTCTCTCTCTCTCTTTCTCTCTCTCAGTGACGAACATGCACGTCCTCTCCGTTCTAGACCAAAAAGGGAAGCTCAGCATCCCCGTTCTGGATGTGAAATCCAAGCAGCTGGTCCTGAAGGCCAACCAGACGCTGGTGCTCAACTGCAGGTGAGTTTCAGGTAGACAGACGGAGGCTGTGGGGGGGGGGGTTGAGTAAATGCTCGGTGGTGATTGGTTCAAACGGGTCAGCTGGGCCACATGAGGCCCTCTGCTGCCTGCTATTAATAGATTTTGGGGGCCAAATAAACAGACGGTGTCTCTATTTGTGCTTGTGTCAGGATTTATTGTAGTGCGTTCCTGTTCAGTTCAACTCACCTGTTACAATCTAGACTTCTCTAGGTGCTCCTTCCCTGACCCTGACCCTGACCCCCCCCCCACCAAGGTCAATAAATCAGAGTTCACATAAGATGCTTCCACATTTTCTGCCTGGTTTCCCCGACTGAGACGGGCGAACACGGGGGGGGGGGGCCGGGGTTCTCGTCTCTTGTCGGCGTACCTTGACGAACGACTTGTGTCCAGGGGCCTCTGGGAGCTGTCGTGGGCCCTCCCGCCGGGCCTGCCCGGCGACGAGGCGCGGGTGGAGGAGTCCGGCTGCGGGAGGGGCAGGCGGCAGCGCTGCAGCGTCCTGACGGTGAGCGGCGCCCGGGCCCGGCACACCGGACCGTTCCGCTGCCAGTACCGGCAGCAGCCCGACAAGCAGACCTCGGTCTACGTGTATGTCGCAGGTAAGGAGCCCCCACCCACCCCCACCCCTGAATCTCATTACAAAGGTCTGGGTCTTCAGATCGGCGGGTTAAACAGGAAGCGGTGGGTGCTGGATGCAGAGCGGTGCCAGAGAACCCATTATATCTAAACACTGTTTGTCCCAGCAGCACATCCTCCTAGATGTCTCTGGCACAGTTTCACCCCCCCCCACCCCGACTCTCTTTTCTCAACCGGGACCTACCTCCCCGTTGTCTAAATATAAATCTTCTTTTCTTTTTTTTTTAAACTTTCATTTACGTGCTACCTCCAGGCCAGGAATAGCCCAGCTGCTGAAAGGCTCAGGCCCGGGCAGAGTTTCCCAGGGCATCAGCCTTATCTCCCCTCCTCAGCCCTGCACGAAGCATCCTGTGCTTGGGGCAGGGGGTGGGGGGTGGGGGGGGAGGGAGGGAGGGGAAGGGCCTGGAAAGGGATGGAAGCCTGTATGTGTGTGTGTGTGTGTGTGTGTGTAAAGAGCTGAGTAGGATAAGACGAAGGCCGGTGTCCCGGTGGTGTCCCGGGGCAGACGAGGCACGGATGTCTGCCCAGCTGGCTCCTCTCTGTCCCGCAGGATGCCGCCGCTCGGGCACGGGCACGGAGCCGGGCCGGAGGCCCAGGGTCACGGGGCACGCTACTGTTTGGCCAACAGGGCCCTCGGGGCCCATCAATCGCTCAGGTCACCATGTCCATTAAGCGTCAGACTTGGCCCCCCGCTTAAAAAACCCTTGCTCAGACTCCCTCCCCGACTCCTCCGTCAGGAATCAAAGCGAGAGGAGGAAGCCTCCGGTCCTTGGGGTACTTTTGTTCGAATGTTCAGAGATTTTTGCTTTCCTTGAATAACACCCTATGGTAACAAACAATGCAGCGAGCAACACCCATACTTTTCAATGGCGCGGGAGCGCTCCAGTGGCGGGGGGAGGAGAGGGCCCGGCGAGCCCGTTTGATTACTTCTAAACAATCTGCGTGTTTATTGTTGACGGCGGTCGGCCGTCGGCTGAATGGCTATTGAGTGACTGGGTGTGTGTGTTTAGGAGTGTGTGACTGTTTGTTTTTGCTTACTGATGAGATTGATACTCGGGGGGGGTGCGTGTTTGTGCGTCCCCGCATTGATCGTGTGTGAAGCTAAAAGGAGTGATTAAAAGGAACACAATGAGGGGCCCGCGACGATGCTTTTATTTTTTTAGTTTTTCTCCCCTTCCTGCCCCTCGGTGATCGGTGGGGTGGGGGGTTGGGTGTGTGTGTGTGTGTGTGTGTGAAATTGCCGCCGAGGTCGCCTCGTTCACGTCCCTGACCACCACGTTTGGGTTTCAGACAGCCAGCAGCCGTTTGTGGAGCAGGAGGGCATGACCACAGACGTGTTGTACATGTGGGAGAAGCAGCCGCTGGTCTTCCCCTGCCGGGTCACCCGCCCCGACGTCTCCGCCACCCTGGTCAAGGTGAGCTCACCTGCGCCTTCCCTCCACGTCCTCTAGCCCTACCCACTCTCCCCTCCCTCCTCCTCCTCCTCCTCCACCCCCCCCCCACCCCCTCTCCTCCAGATCATTTGCCACATTGTTCTTATCTTGGCAGCCCTCGCGCCGCGGCGTGTGCGTCCATTTGTTGTGCGTCCATCGGCGGATACGCGTGAAAGTGTGTGCGGATGTGTTCGTGAGTGTCGGTGCTTAAGTGCTGAGTGAGGGGCTACGCGCACGCTGGTGGTGGGAGGGAGGGTGGGGGGGGGCGGACGCACGCACCCGCTGATGATCTGGGCCTGAGAAACAGGACTGCATCTGGTACTTAAATACACCAGCGGGCTCTCTGGTCAAAGATCTCCCCGTCTTTAAGGAGTCTTTCCGATTGAGTGGCGCCCGCTGCGTCCTGTTGGCACCGCTCCCGCCTCCAGGGACAGGACGCAGGGGGTCTGCCCCTTTGGACCCCAGCCAGTACCATTTCCCACGTCTGACCCTCCGCTTCTTGTAGTAAGAACCCCTGCTGCCAACTTCCCCCCGACTGATGCGTAAAGCAGCTGGTCCTCCTCGGTTCCCTTTGACCCCGATGGAAACGCCAATGCATGTCATCAGCGCGCCCGCGTCTGCGTCATCGGGGGGGAAGGGGGGGATGGGGGCATATTGTTGTGAGCACAATAGAGCGGGCCCAGAGACGGGCAGGATTTGGGCGCGGGATCGATGTGAGGACAGAGAGGAAGAACAGTCACATAACACGCCAAACACGGACGCATGCCTGGAAACGCCGCCGGGGTTTATCGCCATGGCCTCTCTTAGTCACCTCTTCATCGAGAAATCCAACAAAGCCTCTTTCCACAAGGAGGTAGCCACTGGTGGCGTCGGACCTACATGTCTGTGAAGGTTCTCGTCCACCCAGGTCGTGGTAATTCTCTTAGTTGAGTAAAAGCAACTGGACTGGTTGAGTTTCACGAAGACGTTTCGTCTTTAATCTAAAAGGTGAAACGTCTTCGTGAAACTCAGTCCGGTTGAGTTTATTCAACTGAGACACGGGTGTCAAACTGGTTCCCCAAAGGGCCGTGTGGCTGCAGGTTCTTGTTCAACCCAGCAGCAGCACACCAGACTGGACTCACTTCATCAACTCATCTGAGTCATCCGACAGCTGACTGGTCAAACTGGGTGTGTTTGACTGGTTGGAACAAAAACCTGCAGCCTCACGGCCCTTACTCCCCTGAACTAAGAGAAATATCTGCTCTGCAGCATTTCAAAATAAAGCTGCAGAGCAGAGAGGTTCATTTTAGACCTTTTAAAAAGCCCTTCATGTGTTTTTAATCGTCCTTCGTTTTGACCTCACGGAGGACGTCGGTGCTGATCCTGAGGGGCTGTAAGAGAGGAGGAGGAGGGGTGGCGGAGCGGCGGTTTTCAATTCGGCGCTCACATGTTTGGGTCTGGGCCCGGAGAGGTGGGCGCAAATGTCTGGAGCCACCGAGCATTTGTTCCTAAAAATAGCCTTCCGTCGCTTCCGTCCCTGTCTGCTCCCTCATCTGGCTGCTCTGGACCAATCGGCACACCCTGGAGTGTTTTTTCCTGGAAGGATTTCGCACTTTACCTGGATCTCCAGCGTGACCCTCGCGGCTGGAAACAATGCTCATGGGGGGGTTGGGGGTCCGGGCTCCGCTGTTCTCACCCTCGGAGTGGCCGGGAGGTCGAGGATGACAGGGTTGACCAGCGGTCCGAGTCGAAATGTCTATATCCTGTGTTAACAGGATGCGGAGGGACAGACCGTAGTCACGTTTGTCACATCCTGACTCCGGCTCCCGCTCGTATTCCTTCACCTTCGCCGTCACCTCTGCCGGCATCCCTGAGTGATGTCGAACGTCTCATCGCTCGGGTTTTTCAGTTCACGCCCAAAAGTTGTGTGTCTGTGCCTGCGTCCGTCCGTGTGTGTGTGTGTGTGTGTGTGTGTGTGTGTGTGTGTGTGTGTGTGCGGTTGCGGTCCACCTGTTCCCAGGAGAGTGGGCGGGAGGCCGGTAAACATTTCCTAAATACGCCTCGCGGTTACGCAAGCTTCCACTGCCAGTGTCCATCACCTCACCAACCCCCCCCTCCTGAAAAAACCTGATATGTAACAAGAATTTTAATGGATTACACTCACTTTTGAGTCACTGTTGCGTAATCTCACAACCAGAGCTTCACCCCATCTCAAAGGGATCCTTTATTGATCTATCGGGAAGCGTTGTCAGGGGGCAGGGGGGGGGGGGCATGGGACCTTTGGCTGACGTGCGCCTTATCTTCTCACAGAACAGTGACTACAGACTGGCTCCAGACCGGAGGAACATTATCTGGAACAGCAGGCAGGGCTTTACCATCCGAAACGCCACCTTCTTCTACATCGCCATCTTCCACTGCGAGGCAAGCGTGAATAACGTCACGTACAGATCACGCAGCTACTTGGTGCACAGGCCAGGTCAGTGGCACGGCCAACGCAGCCCGTCGCCGGGCGTCCGCGGGCGCCGATGCGGACGTTTCACACTTCTCTTGTTTTTTTTTTTTTTTTTTTTTGGGGGGGGGTGCAGTGACCAACATCTTCAACGTCAAGCTGAACACCAGCGAGAGCGTGAAGGCCCTGAAAGGCCAGAGGCTGGTGCTCAACTGCACGGCCACAGCTGAGCTGAACTCCAGGGCCAACATCTCCTGGGACTACCCCGGAAAGGTGAGGGCTCAAAGGGGCGTCTGCGCAGCTGCGCATGCACGCTGAGGCTGCAGTCACTCCTGAAAACAGCCTTTTCAGCCCTTTCAGTCTTCCAATGTAGATTTTTTTTAACCTCCTAAGACCTGGCGTCTACACGTGTGGAAATTAGATTTTGGGTCACCTAACATATAAAAGCTAATTCTCCTTCGTACGGGGCCACATGTCCACATACATGGACCCATAAACATTATATTATTACACATTTAGATTGATTGTCCCTGTATGTGGACATCATTGTCCCCAAAAACCACTTGTTTCAAAATATTGTTAAAACATGATTCTCAGTCTTTACACTTATCAGGTCCCAATAATCCTAAATAGCAAAGACAAATTAAGAATGCATATCAACACTTTAGTTTTTTTTCAGGAAATTGCTGCCTTTAATGCCTTTTTGAATCACCTTTTGCATACTTTTTTCATCTTTAATGAAGAACAGATTATTCTGAAGTCAAATCAGCTGTTCTGGACTCCCTGATTTACAACAAATGACTCTTTATATGTGATATCTTTTATCTTATATGATATATTATAAATGCCAATGAAAGCATATTTTATGGGCACTTTAGTTAAACCCTTGGCTCTTTTGCTTCCTACTCCTCCAGAGTAAAGGGGCCAGCTCCACCTACAAGAGGCTGGTCAAACACCGCACCTACATTTTGTTCTACAACATTCTGACCATCCCGAGCCTTCAGCGCTCCGACCGCGGCCTCTACAAGTGCAGCGTCAGCAGCGGGGACAAATCCATGCAGCGCAACGTGTCCGTGACTGTGCACGGTGAGCGTCGCCCGTTCACATCCTCCGAGAACGCCCCCCCGCCGCCCCCCCATCAACCCCCGGGCGTAAACGCAAGCGCGCCGTCGCTCTTTTCCTCGTTCCCAGATCGCCCGTTCATTCGCCTGAAGCCCCGGCGCGGATCCGTGATTGAAGTGCAGGCGGGACAAAAGTCCTACAGGATTACTCCGAAGCTACGAGCGTTCCCTGCCCCTGAAATCATCTGGTGAGTTATTCCCTGGATCCCTGACATCACACTCCACAGCTGCATCCAGAATCCTCTGAGATTTGATTTCCTCGCATTTTTAATATCGCACTAAACCCATAGTTGTTTTTGTTCCTCCTCAACGTTAATCTAACCTGAACCCTTGTGAGCAATATTTCCCTGGAAAGGCCGTCAAATGAGCGCGAGTGAGCCATAAAGGCACAACTCGTGGTGACAAGCTGATCTTCTGTTTGAGAAATAAGAGTAAGATGACCTGACTTTAACCAACCAACGCTTGCACGTTTTGCAGGCTGAAGGACGGGATGCTGGCAGCAGAGCAGTGCTCCAGATACCGGATCGACGGCAACTCGCTGGTCATCAGGGACGTGGCGGAGGAGGATGCTGGGAAATATACGGTCCTCGCGCAGACCAAGGAGCATGGGCTCCACAGGAACATCACGCTCACGCTGGTGGTCAACGGTGAGAGGCGCGGGTCGATACCTCACCCCTGCACCCCGCTGCAGGCTCGCCGAGCTGATCGTGTGTGTGTGTCTGTGCGTGTCTTTGTGTGTATGTGTGTGTGTGCGTGTGCGCGCAGTGAGTCCTCAGATAGGGGAGAAAGCCGTGTCGCTGCAGGACCCGGGCTCAGTACGACAGGGGAGCAGACGGACCCTTCGCTGCACATCTCACGGGGTCCCGCCTCCGCACGTCCAGTGGCTGTGGCATCGCTGCCCGTCCAAAGGCCTGTAAGTAGCGGAGTCCAAGACCCTCAGCGTGCACGTCAAAGACTTCTCTGATTGTGACATCAGTAAATCCTAAATCACAATATCAAATTTTGATATTCAAAACAAAGCAATAACTGTTAAAATTATATATATATGTTACATTCACTGTGACGCTAAAACCTGGAAAATAAGATGCTTTGTTTGTTCACATGCGTGTGCATTGCGAGCAAGTGTGTGTGTGCGTGTGTGTGTGTGTGAGCGCGCGTATTTATTAAACGAGACATGTTTTGTCTATTTCGGCATGTGTTCAGACGGCGTTTCCTTCTTGTAACCAGAACAGATGACTTTGGGGGCCTTTCATGTGCGGGAACGTGTGAAAATGTGTGTGTGTGTGTGTGTGTGTGTGTGTGTGTGTCTACCAGCACGCGCGCGCCCGTGCACGAGCGTGCCTGCGTCTGTGTTTGTGCGACTGCTTGTGCGACCCCTCCCCCCCCGTATTTGTTCTCTTGCTGTCCGTGTCTCCTCTTCCATGTTTGTTCAAGCGCACACAACTGCACACTGCAGCCCGTGGAGCGCGTGTGTGTGTGTGTGTGTGTGTGTGTGTGTGTGTGTGTGGTACATTCACAAACACAGTACACAGTGTATCTTAGACTTGAAAGGACGGAGGGGAAAAAAAAACACACTTCAATAGGAGCCAGTTCCGTGTTCTCAGTCACGATTTGTTGGGTTTCCAAATCAAACGCTATGATTTAATGAATTTCCCGTTCAGCCCGCAGAATTAGATGATGTTTATTATTGTGATTGCGCGCCGCATCCTGTGATGCTGTCCCTTATATCTGACACACACACACACACACACTATATATAAAGTCCTCCTGAGAAGTGGCCCAGCCCAGCGGACGTGTACGCCACCGAGCGGGAGATTTGGCAGAAGCATTGATTGAGCTATTCCTGGAGGTCAGGCCGCGCATTGTGAGCCGGGCCGAAAGGTCGAGTGTTACCTGAGAGTGGGACTCGCCGGGCCGCGCCTCTCTGACACGCTAACGTCGGCGGGGCGCTTGGCACCTGGCCTCCCGCCTGGCGCCGCGCCGAAGGCGACCCGGCAGCGCTTGACAAGTGTCCTCGTCCAGAAGAGCCAAACGCAATCTGCACAGACGGACTTTGAGTGTTTGATGTGCCGTGCACCCTCGTTTATCACGGGGGGGGGGTTACGTTCCAGAAATAAACATAACGAAGTGAACAGCTTTATTTTTTACAATTATTTTACAGGTTTTAAGGCCGTAAAACCCCCAACCACACACTTTTACACACTTTTCTCACAGGCTTTAACATTTTCTCACAGTTAAACACTCTCAAAGTTCAAACTTCTTCCTCCACCTTTTGGGTGCAACCGCAGGTGCCTTTACCCCTGCAGTTCGCTAATCTGGATTCAGAGCACAATGAACTGTAAAAAAAAAAATCCGCGAAGCCTCGAAAAGTGAACCGCGTCATGGCAAGGTTCACTGTAAACCGATTCCTGCTGATGAGCAGCTGGGAGGAAATGTTGCAAGTTCACGTTTGTTATCACTGAAAATGAGTTTAGCCCGAGTTAAAGTCCCAGCAGATTCCGTTTGGCTCTCCTGTGCGCCTCTGTAAAGCTCTGTTCTGGTTCGGTGTCTGTAGCGAGTGTGTGTCTGTAGACCGGTCTTTCTGGCTGGATCCTCACCAGGACCTTGTTCTTTGCAGCCCTGCTGCACCACGAGCCTGACGCCGCGCCGGAGGAGGCCCAGGGAAAGTGGACTAGGCTGGGCCAGGCTGATGGGGGGGCCCTAGCGCCTGGTTCCTGGGCCAACTCCTGGGTCTGGCCCTGGGAACCGCAGCCCTCTTATCTGGCCCAGGCAGAAGGCGCGCTGGGCTTCCTGTGCAAAAATCAGAGTGCTTTTCCTCTCGTTGTTTGGCTTCCTCTCCGACGCGAGACGCTTCCCAGCAGCGTGATTGTCCCTTCGTCTTCAAACGTGGCACAGTCCGCTTCCTCAAGAGCTTGATCTATTCTTGAGATGCCCCCCTCCTCCTCCTCCTCCTCCTCCTCGCTCCCACACACACAGCGCCTCCCCGACCTCCACCGCCCCCCCACCCGTACCTCCCTGACCCCCTTCCCTCACCAGCTCACCCCCCCCACTCACCCAGCAGCGATCCACCGGCTCTCATTGCCTGCAGCCCTGGAGGCATCCACCACCACCACCACCACCACCACCACCACCATCTCCACCATCTCCACCGCCAGACGCATCTTCTGACTCTCCAGAACCCTCAGTTACCTGCGACCGTCCCGATGTCCAAAGATGAGGAGGAACAGGGTGTGTGTGTGTGCGTGTATTTGGAGGGGGGGGACTCGGCACACTGCTGAGCAGTGACGAGCAGGAGACACCGGAGACTAAACTAAGCCACGCCACGCCTGATATGAGGACCCTTTCTCTTCTGTTTATTTATTTATTTCTATCATCCACCCACCTTTAAGACGCCCTCCCCCCCCACCTCCACCCAGCTCACACTCAACCATCCAGTCGTCTCTTCACGGACCTTTGAGCCAGAGGAAGTGCAATTCCACCTTCTCACCAGCCACGTCTCTGGAGCTGCTTTGCCTGTGTTTTGTGTCCTAGACTGGTACTATAATGGGTGCATAAACCATGCCTGTCTCAACCCCCCCCTCCCTCCCACCACCACCACCACCACCACCAGTCCCCCCACCACCACCACCACCACCACCCACTCCCCACCCCCCCGACCTACTCCTGACGTCCACAAAAGCTGTGAGTTTCCATTCCAACCTTGTAGCCACTGGTAAAAAAGCCAAATCCGCCCCACCTCGGAAGGGCAAAACAGGAAAGAGGACAAGCTTTATGATGCTCGCTACGGGACGCTTATCGTTCTCTATGGGAAGACTGGTGGTCAGCGGGCGCCTACCATGTAGGACGTCGCCACGAGCCAGAGACTTCGACCTGCCCTGCGTCACGGCGTCAGCCCGCGTCGGCGTGTCCCGCCCTCCTGGAAGTCAATCCGTATATAAGCCCGTGTGTGATACCTGCAAGCCGTCTGAGGGGAACGAGCGAGAGTGTTCCAGTTCAATCCAGTTCCGCGTGTGCGTTCGTGTGTCAGATCCAGTGAGAATGTGCGAGGGGCGCGTGTGCGTGCGAGCGCGCGTGCGTGTGTGTGTGTGCGTGCGTATCATTCTACGGGTGTTTCCCAATGTGACTCTTTCCTTGTATACAGATGTTTTATGAGTAATATATGAATCTAATATTTAATAATTTTATACAACTAACTTACATACGAGGAATGACAATATTTGCCAACTTTTTATGAACCTGTTAAAGTGTTATATCGTTTTTTTTGTGTGTTTTCATTTTGTTTTCATTAAACTTTACTTATATTTGTGTAATAATGTATATAGCTTTGTGTTTTTTTTCGAGGGGGGGGGGCTGAAATGGGAATGGCCAAGCGCACTGGTAGACACCTCTGCTAGGCATAGAGACAGGGCAGGAAGAGCAGACAGGAGACCACCCCCCCATCATTGGACACTTCATTCATATTTCCAGGCGCTCTGAGTGCTGCTCTCCACACACACACACACACGCACACACACACGGCATGGATGAGGTATGAGTGTGTATGCAATGGTGTGTTTTCTGCTTCTAACCAAATGTCTGCAAACCCACCACGCTAACCCGACCCTCTTGAGACCCAGCGGTGCGCCTTTGTCCTCTCTCGGGGACAACAACCCCCACCCGAGACGATGATTTGACGCCATTTCGAAATGACTTGAAGGATCTTGCAACATCTCTGGGTCTCAAAAGGAGATGTTATTTTGAGGAAAGAAAGTTCCCTGGAAAGTTTGGTAGTGATGGCTGGCGCTGTGTTTTTGTGGGTGGGTGTGTGCGTGCGTGCGTGAGTAATCAGTGTGTGTCATTAGTCATCTCAACCTCAAAGGAGGTATTGCATTGTCGTATTGCGTTAAAGGATGGTTAATGCAATACGACTGTGACCGTCCTCACAAAGATAGAAGAACAAGGGCTTAACCCAGTTTGAACGCACGTGTGTGCCCCAGTTCCCACAGCGCGAGGAGTGGTCTATGGTTTTTGGTTTTGTGGTGAGGTAGCGAGGGGACGGTAGCCATTGTCCTGGAAATGTGGGATGATTTAGTGAGAATGGAAGGAAGTCGATCTACAGGATGAAAAGTCCACCTCTGCATCCTCTATACATGAACAATCCCGAATTACACAGCGCAGCAGAGATCCACTATTGTCAGCCGGCAGGAATGGGTGAGAGGATGTGATGCGTCTGATATATAAATGGTTTGGCGATGAGAAACAGGCTGGACATAACGTCAAGCAGCGGCGATCAAACGGTCCCCGGTGTTCTGGCCCCAGGGCTGGACTAAAGACGCCCACACACACGCACTCATACACACACCTGGAGGCAGCACAGAATGACTTGTGTCAACACAGCTGAGTCCCTGTCCTGTCCTGTCTTCTTCCCCCTCCTCCTCCTCCTCCTCAAGGTGTGTGTGTCCCACATCCTCCTCCCTCTGGAGCGCTGTGACAGAAAGAGTCCCCGCTACGTCCACAAGCAACCACATCCTGAGTGTTACTCAGAGACAGGAAGTCCTTCATGGGAAGAAGAAGGTAGGTGGACCACAGAACTAGAGTTTAAACACCAACAGGCCATTCCATTGATTCTAAACATGTAATGTCGGTAAATGTACTTAAAAAACTCAAGTGCTTGTGCACCCACAAGTACTGGAAATACTTGAAGGTGCAGCTTCACCTCTCTGGATTCGATTGCTTCTCGGAAAAAGCCAGAAAAGCTTTTGACTCGGCAGATAACGCGGTAAAAATTAAATAAAAGCAGGACTTCGTAAAGCGATTGGTAATTAAAGGCAATCAAGGCGAGGCTGCGACCAGCCTAAACCGTTCCCAGCCTGTTTTCCTTTAGTCCTCAGCCCGTGTTTGTGCTCTCCTCAGACCGTGGGGGTCCTGACCGTGGCCGCGGCCTCCGTGTCCGGAGTCTATCGCTGCGTCGCCTCCAACTCCGCAGGCGTCGATCAGCTGGACCATCACTTCTACGTCACAGGTGATCCTCAGTCATCCATGTGTTTTTAATCAGTCTCTTTAAGCCCCACCCCCCCACACCTTCCTCTTACAAGTCTTCAGTCACACAGCATGATTTATTCCATTTAAGTGAATGTCAGCACAACCTTTTTCCTGCTTTCATTCACGCTGCAAAAACCACATTTCCTGACAGTAAATAAGCAGACAAATCCAGGAGTAACTCGCAGTGCAGTGAGAAGTAAAATTGGGCGTAACGAAACCAAATAGGAGCAGAAGGAAAGGCAAAAATTGAAGATTAAAAATAAAAATGTTAAATATTTTTTAACTTAATAGATTTATCAAATGATCTCCTGATTGAAGATTATTGGTTTACTTTTACCGCTCATTATGATGTCATTTTACAGGTAATAGGTTGGGAGTTTCAAAATATAATAATGCTGAGATTCGATTGACAACCTGGGATGTTTTTTTTTGCAGATATTTTTAAATATTCTGTGTATATTTTCTCATCACGGGGAGTCTTCACGATACTGGCAGATTTTCAAATAGGAAGACCGGAGTGCCGGATAAATATAGGTGGAATTATTTAGAAACCGTGAGGTGAGGTGCACAGGTTAAGGTTAATCTGTGTGATTTTTGCTTGAGCGTGTGTGAGCCGGACTGAAACAGGAACCTGGGCTCCTTATCGTTTCACTTCCCCATGCAGCGCACTTCCTTGGACTGGCAGGTCCGCTTTATTTCGGGAGGCCTTGGGGTGTTCGGGAAAGATAAACACTATCTGGCATCAGGAAACTCTCGAGCCGTTTCCACGGGAAGTTTCAAGTGGCTAAAGTAAATAAAACGGCTTTTCACTGTATTCCACTCGCTGCTTTTACCCACAATAGCCATTCAGCATTGTCGTCAAAGGTTAAGGAACCGAGGGCCTGTCCAATTGGATCTCCCGGTTTTGGTCACGTGACAGGAACCGCGGGCGCATGGCGAGAAACAGAGATGGCTCAGTATCAAACATCAGCAGTGGTTTATTTATTCACGCCCCCCCCACCACCACCTCCTCCTCCTCCTCAACATCTGTCCGTTTCCTTCCAGATGTGCCAGGAGGCTTCAGCGTGAGCCAGAGGGAGGAGCCCAGGGAGGGCGGAGACCTCCATCTCACCTGCGCCGCCAATAAGTACCTGTACGCCGCCTTGTCATGGCGCCGCGTGGGCCAGGCGGCGGACGCCGGCCCCCCGGGGCAGAAGCGCGTGACGGGGGAGTTCTCCGACTCGCTGGTGCTGCTGATGCACAACCTGACGACGGGGGACTCTGGAAAGTACAGGTGCTCCGCCCAGCACCGGATCACGGGTCAGGAGACTCACCTGGACACGCAGGTGTCGGTCAGAAGTGAGTAGCTTCGTCGTGGCGCCGCGACCGAAAGTTGATTTTTTTTTTTTATTTCTTTATTTTTTCGGAACGCGCTCACAAGAAAAACTGTTGATTTGACGCCCTTGTTTTAATGTCCGCTTTACCCTTTTCGATTCTGATGTGGGGCTCTAGTTTTTCCTGTGAGCCCTCGAGGGCCGCGTTTTCGGTCCTCCCAGGTGAAACACGGCCTTCACCGGCGCCAATATTTCCCCCTGGCATCACAGCCCTGGACTCCGACACGCCTGGTTTAGAATCTTGCGTAAACCCTGGAAACCCTTAACTACTATAAGTTTGTATTTTCCACCGAAACTTTCAGATCTGCCTTTGGTTTTGGCGCAATTCCCGGTTTGCTCAAGGTTCGCGGGGTTCTCACCCGCCCGCCAAAATGCCGTTACGTTACATTTCGGCTCCGTCTGAGGCTGACTCACCGTGTGCACTGTCACATGTGTTCTAAATACACCCACGCAAACAAACACCCACAGGCTCTCTCGCCAAGGCTCTCTGCTTGGGAATCGGTTCCCCTTGACTTCCTGGGGCCCCACCCTGCCTTTGCTGTCGCGCTCCACAGCAGCACCTCTTTCACGTGGGAATGAGCGCTCGTCTGAAGGAAGAGCACACAATGGCACTTCCCACAATGCCACATTTACAGGCCCCCACACAGGGCCGGAGGAACAATCAGCCAATCAGACACTGTCAGGCCCCCGGCCCCCGCGGACAATCATCAATTGTTGTCCAGGAGGAAGATAGGGGAAACAACAATCAGTTGCCTTACTTAAGTGACTTTTCTCCGTGTTTTTAACTGCCCGGGCTCCATACAATCAGCGCCCAACGCGTCAGTTTCCTCCCCGGGGACCCAAACGAGGGATTTGCTAGAGAGAGGGGACCAAAGGGAAAAAGGGAAACGACAGAAGGTCATGGATGAGAAACCAAGGGAGGGATGAGTTGTGAAACCAGCTGACTCAGACTCACTCATCTGGAAAAATGTGTCACACATTAACCACAAGTGGCAAAAATACAGATCTTTTCTTTCACTTTTCTATATTTATATACTTTCACTCTCCTACGTCATTCTCAATGTGACATGATGAATAATCTTTTTCCTTTTATTTAAACTTCACTTTTAATCTGAATTTGTGTAAATGAAAATTTGATTTGAGTCCAACTTATTTTAGTTTGCCTCGCTGTTATTTCTTCCTCTCTCTCTTTTTTCTTTTTTTTTTACTATTTTCAGAAAAAGAATCCAAAAACAATATTCAACTCAAAACTACAAAAATACAGATCTGCTACTTCTCTCGTGAGCTTACAGGGACAAAAAAAGGGATTTAATGAATTACTAAATGCAAATCACATGCGTGTTGCAGTTGGTTAATTAACTCGTTGGTTAACTATGAGTTGATTAATTAACTCGTTTTATCATGATGTGTTCAAGTGCTCATGCTGCCGTCTAGTGGTCAAAAGATCAGCGCAGTTATCGAAAGTGATACCATCATGTATCGTGTGTGTGTGTGTGTGTGTGTGTTTGCCAGTTCTGGAGCCACCAGTGTTGCTCAATAATCTGACCGACTGCACGGTCAACGTGAGCAGCTCTGTGATTCTGAGCTGTCCGTCTGAGGGCATCCCTCTCCCCGAGGTCACATGGTACAAGAACGGACGCGCCCTTTCGCAGGGATCAGGTAAAAACGACAACGACAACAACCGCGACACCAAGAAATGCGCTTCTTTTATTTATTTTTTTTCCTCCTGAAACTGAAACTTACTCCGGCCTTCTTCAGGTATCGTGATAGCAGAAGGCGGGACGCTCCACATCGACCGTATCACGGGGGAGGACCAGGGTCTGTATCTGTGCCGGGCCACCAATGAGAGGGGCTCGGCGGAGAGCTCCGCCTACATATGGGTCAACGGTAACTGTCAAAGGCTAATATATTTATGATCGGCTTTGTTTGCTCTGCTTCCTGTCACAATATCCATTGTTTCCCCATCTGTAAATAGACTCCTCCGGATTTAGCGCAGTGTGCCACGCTGATTTGTGTGTTTCGCTCCGATGTGTCGGAATTTCACAGTGTTTCGTAATAAATCGCACATGCTCGCCTGCAGGAACGGAGCTTCCCAGTCCAGGCTGAGCGGCTGTGTGTGTGTGTGTGTGTGTGTGTGCGTGTGTGTGCGTGTTTGTTGTTGCGTTCTGATCAGTCAGGAAGGAAGCGTCTCCCGTTTTTATTTCCCTCTGGAAGGACCCGGCCCACATCCCAGCCTCACTCTGGCATGTTTCCTCCTCCGTGCTTTAAAAAAAAAAAAAAAAGGGGGAATAAAGTGGAGGCTTGATGAGGAGGATGTGTCCACGACGGTGAAGGCACAGTGCCCCCGTTTGGAAGGGCAAAGCACAAAGAAAAGGCAACCCGGGAGAGTCAAAGAGATTTCCTTTGTGCAGGTGGGTCCGAGGCCTCGTTCCTGGAGATCCCCGCGCTCGCCTGCACCTGCGTGGTGGCCACCTTCTTCTGGCTCTTGCTCACGCTGTTCATACGCAAACTGCGACAGGTGGGAGGGCAACGCGCCGATGTTTGAAACGTGTTACTCCGCTCGTCCGGGAAAACCCGGCTTCGCCCGTCAATACCGTGTCGTTCTCTCCCAAGAGCTCCGACTCCAAACCAGAATACCTGTCCATCATCGTGGACACGGGAGAAGGCCCCATAGAGGACCAGTGCGAGCGTCTCCAGTATGACCCCAGCCAGTGGGAGTTCCCTCGAGAGAGGCTCAAACTAGGTAAGCGTCTTCTTTCAGGACTGTCTATACCCCCCCCCCAAGCATGGCTGACTAACCTTTGGGGATCTGGGGACTGCGCCTCTGTTTCAAGATCGCAACAGATACTGGGATTTTCTCACAGGTCTTATCAGACTATTATTGGGAGTGACTCCCATTCCATTAATCAGACACTCTGGGAGCTAATCAGCTCCCGGGGCGGCTGTGGGATCTGTGTTGACTGCGGCTAATGAGCTCTCATTGTCAGGGCGGGATACGCAAGCCCACCAGCCTCCCTCCCTTGTCTCACCCACCTTGTCTCCCTCCCCCGTCCAGGGAAGCCTCTGGGCTGCGGGGCCTTCGGAAAAGTGATGCAGGCGTCCGCCTTCGGCATCGACCACGCCAGCTGCAGCACCGTGGCCGTTAAGATGCTAAAAGGTGCACGACTCCTTCCTTTAAAAAAAAAGGAAAAAAACGAATGTGCCGGGGAACCTCGTTGTTTATGTTTTCGCATTTTATCCACTAGAGGGCGCCACCGCCAGTGAACACAAAGCTCTGATGACGGAACTGAAGATCCTCAACCACATTGGGCATCACCTGAATGTGGTGAACCTCCTGGGAGCGTGCACCAAGCCAGGAGGTACCTGCAGGAAGATCTGCACGCTCACACATGCATCAGAGGGGGTCTAAGGTGTCTTTATTTTTTTTTTCTTTGCCCGCTCAGGCCCGCCGATGGTGATCGTTGAATACTGTCGCTACGGAAATCTGTCCACCTTCCTGAAGGGCAAGAGAGATGTGTTCGTGCACCACTCGGTGAGGGCACTGCCATGTGACCTTGCGCGCTCGCACGTCTCCGGGCCGCTGTGACAACAACATAACCTCCTTAGTGCTGCAAGCGCTTATGAAATCACATTTTCAAAGGCTCACTTCTGCATTGAGCCCATAGTGATTTGAAAGCGTTATCACTTCTCAAGCCGAAGGTCAACTTCCTTAATTTCTGCACAGGTTTAGACATGAACAGACGCCTCCGGCGCCCCTTTATCTGTCACATGATCTCAACAGAATCACGACCAAACCCACTTGTTTTTGTTTTTAATCTCAGCTCACCAGTGGAGAGGAAGGAGGAACGGGCCCTCTAAACTGGGCTGACACCCAAAGAGATGGAAAAGACAGTGATCCAGGTGGGACAGGAGGTCAGAGGTCATTTGGGACTGTTCACAAGTTCTTGATAAGCACACGAGGCCTCTCTTTTTGGCCCCCTCTAGATCCTAAATGTGAAACCAACTCCCCTTTATTCCTGGAGGACCTCATCTCCTTCAGCTTCCAGGTGGCCCGAGGGATGGAGTTTCTGGCCTCTCGGAAGGTGTGTGTGTGTCTGTCTGTGTCTGTGTCTGTGTGTGTGTGTGTGTGTGTGTGTGTGTGTGTGTGTGTGTGTCTGTGTGTGCACAGCGGTGCGTCTCACCCTTCTGTGTGTGTTCTCAGTGCATCCACCGAGACCTGGCGGCCAGGAACGTCCTGCTCTCTGACAACAACGTGGTCAAAATCTGTGACTTCGGCCTGGCCCGTGACATCTACAAAGACCCCGACTACGTCCGCAAAGGAGACGTGAGTGTCAGAGCGGCGCCGTCTGACGCTGTCATCTCGATGACAGACGACCATCCGGCAATCCGAGTCGCGAATCGGAGCACCAAAGCACCATTTTTGAAAGCATCCACAGCTCCAGAGAGTATCGTTTGAGACGTCTGGGTCTAACTAAAGATCTCAGCAGGCGTTCTCATCTGGTGGGTGAGGGGGCGTGTCTCGTAACCCTTCTCCTGCGCTCTGATTGGCCCGCAGGCCCGTCTCCCCCTCAAGTGGATGTCCCCGGAGTCCATCTTTGACAAGGTGTTCACCACCCAGAGTGACGTGTGGTCTTACGGCATCCTGCTGTGGGAGATCTTCTCTCTGGGTTAGAGAGCCTTCCTGTAAACCAGACAGGAAGTTGACAAAAATACTGAACTGAATTCCTGGAAGTAGTTCCTGTAACCAATGTGCCCCCCCCCTCAACAGGAGCTTCCCCCTATCCTGGCCTCCACATAGATGAAGAGTTTTGCCAAAGGCTGAAGGAGGGCACCAGGATGCGAGCGCCCAAGTACAGCACGCCGGACATGTGAGTCCACCGACCGCCGCGCGGCGCCCACGCCCTGAGGCGACGCCGCGACCTCTGACCCCCCCTGTTCCCCGCGCAGATACAGCACCATGCTGGCGTGCTGGGAGGCCGGGCCTTCGGATCGGCCCACCTTCACCGACCTGGTGGAAATGCTGGGGGACCTGCTGCAAGCGAGGGTCCAGCAGGTCTGACCCCCCCCCACACACACACACACACACACACACACACACACACACACTCTAAACACCGATGCTCCTGTTCTCTTCCGTCAGGACGGGAAAGACTACATCCCCCTGGGATCCTACACGGACGGGAAGACGCCTCACAGCCAGGCGTTCAAGGAAAACCCGCTCGCGGTCACAAATTTAAGGTGGAGGGAAATCAAAAGTGAAATTACATTCAAAAGTGAAATTACATTCAAAAGTGAAATTACATTCAAAAATGAAATTAAATTCAAAAGTGAAATTACAATTTTACGGAAAAGACCAGAACTCTGACCCTTCCCCCCTGCAGCTACATGAGGAGTGTGGCCACACTCCGGGTTTTTGAGGAACCACCCTGCAAGGACGCCGACTGTCTTGATGTAAGGCGCCTCTCCGAGGGGGTTTTTTCGGGAGGAGGCGGGCGGAGCCGATAAGCGTGCGGTCTTTTCTCCTTTTCCAGGGGGAGCAGAGCGACAGCGGCATGGTCCTGCCGTCGGAGGAGCTGCGGCACCTGGTGCCCGACCCCGGCCCCGAGGGCGGGAAGCTCGGCAGGTGCTGACCTCTGACCTCCGAGCGACAGCCGACCCCCCCTTCCCACCGTTTTTTTTTTTTTTTTTACGTTTTTTTCTCCCCTGACCCTCTTTTGTTTTGTTGCTCAGTTTCAGGCTGTTTCCCTTCGCCACATGCCGAGACCAGCCCAGTCGCCGTGACAACAAGCGGCCCATCCTGCAGTGTGACTGGGAGTCGGAGCAAGGCTCCCCTCCTCCCGACTATAACTCTGCCTTTCTCTACCCCTCCCTCTAGCACCTTTTACCCACAACACAGAGATCACCGCCTGCTGCTGTTGTGCAGAATGTATCTACTGACCCGAGCCTCTTGTGTTGGTACCTCATACGTATTTTAGGCTTCGTGAAGGGAAACCGCGGCTGTATGGAACTGGTTTCCCCTGCACGGCTCTTATATGCTGGATTATCACTGGGTTATGCTGTAGCGCGTTAGAACGGGCGTGTCCCGGTTATATCGTGTGCTGGAATCAGATGGCGGACGAGGTCGTTTGCGCGTCCTTCTGTATCAGTTGTTGTTTTTTTTTGTATTTTGAATGTAAGTGAAGCTTCAGTGGCTGTTTTTTTAGGTGCAGCTAAGCTAAAATAACAACCTAACATCAGCACTGCGGACACTCAGATTAAAAAATATATCGATAACCTTTAACACTATTTTAAGCCTAATTAAAGTGGAACGGAGTTTAGTAAGAGCACTGCTACCCTCTCCACAATGAAGGTTTTATACTTTGTCTTATTTACTGGTATTTTTACATATTCTAGACTCACTTTTTTTAAGAACTTAATACCAGAGGTCGATCGAGGCAGATTTTTTTTTTTTCGGGCCGATGGCGATTTCTGAGGGGGTCGATATCGTGGCCTACAGAAGGATGTGTTGTTTTGTTTCGAAGACCTTCTGGGGCAGTTATGGCGATATATTTGGCAAAGATTTAAAAGCATTGTAAAAAAAAAAAAGGGGGAAGTAAAGACGCAAACCCTCCAGAGTGAGAGACAGCAGAAGGACAGTCTCATACCGACCCGATATATCGGCCGGCTGATATATGTTGCCCACTAATCATAAAACATTTCCCCTTTTTTTTTTTGAGTTTTCAGCCTGTAGATAAAAATAATACTAGAGATAAAATAATACTAGACTAGTAGTTGATTAACACTTCATGTCCCGGCGCACATTTGACATCGCCTGATGGTTTTAGGGTCACAACCCTCACTGGTGTTCTGAAGGTTGTGGGTTCAAATCTCTTGAGGTCCATTTAGCACTCAACCACTCCAACAGCTTCTGATGGTGGTGTGGCTGGAACAGAACGTGAGTAGGTCATCAGTGGTCTGGTTCAAAACCATCTCTGGTCAAGCATCTCTTACACACAAATATTGGTCAACCCGTAGGGTCACCAAAAGTATTGAAACACGTTTATCGTGACGACATCGAGGTTTGGGCAGCTGTCGTTCCTTTTGTTTAGGAGTTTAAAGTACCCTACTTAAATTAACATTAAAAGCTGTAATGCCACGGAGACAAGGTCACTTTTGGTATTCTTTATTAAAATACTGCTGTACACACAAATATTGCAAAATTTGAGACAATGAACACAAGAGGGGTATGAAACATACTGATGGCAAACGTAGCTGTGAGGATGTGGAAGGGGGGAGAAGATGACCGCTGATGTAAACTGGAGTGTGTTGTGGAAGTTGCACTGCACCGAGGTTATGCAGTCTGAGTTGAAGCAGTGTGTGTGCATGTAGGTGTGTGTGTGTGGGTGGGTGGGTGAGTGTGTCTGAGTGAGTGAGTGAGTGAGTGCGAGTTAAGGGTTTCTAAAGCACCACATTCACCAACACTTGTCTGTTCCTCTCACTGAAACAGCAGACGTGTGACCCCCCCACCACCACCACCACCAGCGCTGCCAGATCGCTGCAGGTCTGCAGACGTGCCCTTTGACCTTCAGGGTCTGTGTGGCGCAGGCGGTGATTCTTCAGAGCAGCCGCGTGCAGCGATCTGACAGAGCTTGGGTGGCTGATGAAATTCCTTTGGCCGTTTTTTTTTTTTTTTTTTTTAATTATTTCTAATTTCATGAAGAATGAACTGTGCTTAAGGGCGACATGAAAACCCCTTATAGCATGATTCCCACAATGGCATTAGTTCCCTTAAAAAAAATAATCCTCCATCTGAAGACATCCCACCCACTCCCACTACTACTTGACTGGGCGGGGGTCGACCAGTGACAGCCAAACACATTCAATCACTGGGTCCCTCCAGTCGGTGTCATCCTGAGAAAAAAAAAAAAAAAAAAAAAACACAAGCTGTTGGAGTGAGCCAGCGTCCAGAGCGAGTCTCTACACCATGATCCTTAAAAAGTCAAATAAAAACAACGAAAGCGGTCACCGCCTGGTTCCGGACCTCTCTCCCGCCCCCCCGCGCCCCCCTTTCCCTTCTACAAAACCCCTGCTGGAATTGGTCCACAGAATAATAAAGATTCGGAGCGAGGCGGAATCAACCGCCCTCCCATCAGGCATTTCAGCAAGAAGGAAAAAAAAGATAGAAAAAAATCACAAAAAAGTGTTTCGTTTTCTCAAATGTCCAAGGGCAACACCCCCCGCCCTCCCCCAGGGGAAATGAATTTTGTAACAAACGAAGGGAGGAAGAGGGAGACTAGCGGAGAGAAAGGGGACGTTCCCGATAGAGGCAGCTGTGGCTACACATAAACAGAAGCCCCGCCCACTGGCTACACCCAAGGGCCGGAACGCCGCGACTGCGGCGAACGTTCCGAACACTTGGCAGATGGCATCAGGAGAAGACTCCCCCCCCCCCCCTCCCACCCCACCCATCAGTGCCAGAAAAAGGATGTTTTACCCCCCTCCCCAGCTCCCAGCCCATGTCGGATCCACCGACCCACAAAAATGAGCCCGGTGTTTCGCATGAGCTGAAGACCATCGTCAGAAATCAGTTGTTTATAATTCCAGTTTGAAGAAAACACGCAAGTGGTTTGTCCTTTCTGGGTGGGAACAACAAAACCAAGAAAATGGTTGCTTTCCGCAAAAGTGGAAGTCCGAGGCGGCGTGTCCCATCGCCGAGTGCGTCATTGAAGGGGAGCGCGTCGGGAGACGCCGTAGATAGAAAAGTTGAATTTCTCGGTTTGTTATCGTGCGTGACTTTAGCTCTCTCTGTACAGCATGTAGGCCACTCACACATTCATAAAAAAAATAACCAAAAAATTAAAATCTTAGTGCATCCTCTTCTGAAAAATAAACCCCCAATTGTAGAAATGAACTTTAAAAACCAGGAAAGAAAAAAAAAAACAAAAAAGAAAAACTTCAAAACCTTTCGGTTCCTTTTTCGTTTTGTTCCCGAAATCTAAAAAAATCGTCATACTTGTAGATCACAGCTTCCGCGTTTGTCCGTTTTTTTCGTCTTTTAGGATTTTCAGCTGCAGGGTTTAGGAAAACTTAAAAAAAGAAATATACACTTTAGGAAAAAGAGACTTCCTGGTGCGACAGGGTCAGTGTATGTGACTGAGGTTCACGAAGCCCCGCCCCGCTGCCATCGCCGCGCCTGATGTCATCGCCACGAGCCTGCTCTTCCACTGTAGTGCAAGTGTGCTCCAGGTCCGGGCAGTCCCACCCCGGGCCCAAAGGGGGTGCTACAGAGAGCCGGAAGCCACGGACTGCAGCTCCTGGAAGGTATTGTCAAAGCAGCGCTTGAGGTCAGAGTAGGTGACGACCAGGACGCTTTTCTCGTCCCGTGACACCAGGCTGATCTTCTCAGGAACTCCTGCGTCCAGCTGGAGGAGCAAACGGACGTCGATGAAGGGCACAAAGAGGGGCTTTACCTCCTCCGCGGTCCCCACTTACTTTGTTGAGACAGGAAACTATGTGGCTGAGGTCGATCCAGGGCGTCCCTGCTTCCGTCACCTGGTGGAACAGGTGATCCCGGAAGAGCTTCAGCAGGTAGCGGTCCCCGGTCTCCGACCATGCTGGGTCCTTCTGGAACCTGATGCAGGCAACGCAAGGTTACGGCCGCGTGACGGCAAGGCGCGCGTGTGTGTGGGGGGGGGGTCAAGAAGTGATTCTTACTCTGGCCGCTCATTGATGGTGCCCAGTTTGGCCAGCAAGCGGAAGAGGCGCCCATTTTGGACCTCCTGTGGACGGAGATTTGGTTATTGAAGTCATTGAATCCAACAGTTTTTTTCTGGGCTCAACTGTGTTACCAGTTAGCAGTACGCTTATCCCAAAATCCTCTCCTCTGTCAGGAGTGTAAGAGACAAATTCAGTTTCGCAGGCCCGATTCTTGAGAAAGACCGACGCCTGGGTGGCTAACTGAAGCGCTTCACTAAGGTCAAAATGACCGAGGCATTTAACCACACAGCTATAGTTGGCTGCTGCGGTGTCTAACAGCATTGCACATATTAGGGCTTACGAGCATGATCACCCCGAGGTTCACAGCATTTCTGCTCGTTTGTTTGCACGTTGCCCCTTTCATCGCTACATGTGCGTCTGTTCTCTGGAAATGATGCAAAAAGGAAAAAAAAAAAAGTGTTGGGAAAAAAAAAACAAAGTCCTGCTTTAGTTCTTGGATGCATGCAGAGTTTTACTGAAAAGGAGAAGCTGGGCTTTAAAAAAAAAAAAAAAAAAAAAGGTGAGGGTCGGTTGTTTCTCACATTTACACTCCACTATGGGGAAACTAGCTTCAATATAACTTACAACATACTGTTGCACACAACTTCCTTTTAAGCTCGCCTGACAGAACCCCGATCCCCGAATATGGATCAGAACCTGACCGTACCTGCTCTCTGTTGCACCCTTGCTCTTGTCTCTCTCACTCACAGATGCACACACACACACACCTGAGAGAGTACCCTTCACCCACCTTAGCCAGGTCTTCCTCGATGACGTCATTCCTCATCTGTGACGCGTCCAGTTGTGTGTAGAATCGGGCTCCGATCATCGGCATGATGTCGTTGACGCTGCGGAGGCGGGACTGATCCGTCAGCAGATACCTGCGGGAACAAAAACAAGGTGGGAATGGCCGCATGATGCAAGAACTGGGTTTATTATCTGCTTTAGATCGAAGGAAAAAAATAGATAACTGATGGAATACTGACATATAATAAACGTTAAAAGAGTGGACTCGGCTAACAGCTTGTTGTCGAGTCAATAATGTGCCCGCTGCGCGTTTCAGATCTTATTTCAGCATCTAGTTGCGCTCTCTTTCTTACAGAATGAGGTTCTTGAGGTCTGAAGAGTAGTTAAGAGACACCAGCTCCATGGCCTTCTGCAGGTTCTCCCTCTGAATGCCAGCCAGGGAGTTGCACGCCAGCGCCAGCACCACCTTGCCCAGTGACACGAGGTCTGCTTGCTGCACAAACACACCAGCACAGGCAAGTACGCTGAAATCGGAGACCTGACCGATCCGGACGGTCTGACGCAGCGCGACGCTTGTGTGTTCGATTACGTGTGGCGAGAGTTACCTGGTACTGTGGCATTAGGGCAAGATGGTTCGTCTGACTGTTGTCAAACGTTAAGACATCAAAAACCCCAACGCAGTTCACCCGTAACCTTGGAGACAACAGTTAATATGGTCAGTTTACTGTGTGGACAGAACCACATTTCCGTTTCAAAAAAAGGAAGCCGGAACCTCGAGCCTCAATATATACTCTTCTGCTTTTAAAGCGCTTACAGGTAGCAGTAGTTTCTATACCCGCTGTTCCAGAAAGTGATATTTGCAGAGTTCCTTATAACGCGTACTGCGGTGACGTCCGACTCAACGGCCTGCCGGGGCGGCGCGGCTCTCTACCTGGTCTTGCCAGTAATGAGAATCTTGCTGGGGTCCATGACGCGGCAGGCCAGGCCGGCCGTGTGAATGGTGCGCAGCGCCGAGCTGAGCTGGACAATGTAGGCCCAGATCAGGGACTCCGGGAGAAGGCCTGCGTGCTGCCGCGGGGGCGGGGGCTCGTGCTGACCTGCACGGCAGCAGAGTGCAGTCGGTTAGGCGCCACTTCTGTAACACAACTCAAAATATGCTCGGGTCCTATGCCAGTCTTTTCACTTCTTCAGTTAAAATGAAATGGCCAGTTTCAGTCCCTGAATAGTTCTTACAATGACGCCAACAAGTAGTTTATTTAAAGACTCAAACGTGTTAAAGGATGATAATAATAATACTAATAAGAAAAAGGAAATAAGATCAATCCTCAATACCTGTAATCCTAAAATGACTAAAATAAGGCTTAAACACATCTTTAAATGATCTCCTGTTCTCTGGTGGTAAACAGACGGTTGAGTCGTATTATACGGGGCTAGGCGTTAGGGAGGAAACCATTTCACACAGGCAATGTGTGGCTACAGTAATACAAAACTCAGCTGAAGTCCACGTGAGAAAAACTCACAGCGGACGCAAAACAGAGCCACTCGATTCAGCCCGCCTTTGTTTCTGAATCACAATATCGAGTCGAACAATAACAACCATTCTTCCTTAGCGATAAGCCGCACAGCTTCTGTTTCTGAGCTGCTGTTTTGAGACGGGATTTTAATATTCTAACATTTTAATTATTCATCTTATCTCGTCTGCTGTATAACGGCAAAAGAATGCCTCTTCCATGTTTGGGTCAATTCTATAAAAAGCCTAAAACGCCCCTCCTTTCTGTTTTGACAGCTGCAACAGCTGTTGTTTTTCCTAAATATCCTAAAATCTGATTCATAAGAGATGATTAAAACATGGCTGAAGTAAACAGTCAGCATTTTAAACGTTGCTGTCTGCTTCAGGCAAAACAATTCCACTGGTCTGGGTGGTTTTGCTTCCTCTGTAGACGTTCCTGTAGGTGAGGTGAACAGCACCTGTCTCAGGATCACTTTCAGCCGCAGTTTCCTCCAAGACCCCCCTCATTTCTCTTTCAAACAGAAACACACGCCAACTGTCAAAACTGGGAGGCGACAGATTTTCCAGACAGAGAATCTGCTCTGAAGCATCAAAATATCCATGCCACCGCTTGAACGTGCTCATGCAAGAGGTCCAGGATAAAAAAAAACAACAAACGCAAGCAACGTTCGACCCACCTGCGACAAATAGAGGCCGCAGGCACAACTTAGGGCTTGAGTTTCTTTTATACTTTTTTTCAGCAGAGGCGCAAAAATTGCGCAAAAGTGTGGAGCGAGATCTACACCTATTTTGATGTAAAGGAGGAAGGGAGGAACAAACAACAACTCACCCCACTTCCTCTTCGTGAAGTACGAGTCTGCTGCTGGGTCGTTGAAGTGTCGGCTGTACATGGTTTCTGCACCCGCGTGGAAGTCGTAGGAGAACACCAATGCTGAGCACAAACAAAGTACACCCAGATGCATAAGACTCACTGGTTTACTGCTGCTGCAAAGGTAAACAATAGAATGGTGTAAATATGCACCCACAGTGGTCTCCAAAGGCCTTTGTGGTGAAGACCTCCCGTAACGTCACAGAGTTCGAGTGCTGGATCTTCTTCCACATGTCCACCAGCATCATGCACTTGGTATTAACCAAGCGGAAACCTGGACGTGTTCAAAAGACAGGAAATAATCACACACCAACAGAGGGAGGAAAGTTCACATGTCAAAAATGACACATAGACTGCAGGGGAGCGAAGGACTCTTATATTGTTCATTATTTCCAGTGAGTTTTGAATGATCAAATTAAAGAGTATTTCCTGCCTCCTTGCATGGAGAGATGAGATCGCCGTTTACATGGCTATAAAAATGCAATCATGATCAAATTTCTGCAGTTATAAGATTGCTCAACTGGGAGTGTGGACAGCAAAATGCAGTTGTCCTATTATAAGAAACTGGATAAACAGTTTCTCCTTGATACTCTGATGTCTTTGTGCATTTACACAAGTTAACTGGATTAATTCAACACCCATCAATTCCTTTAAACTGAATAATAACCACAATATATTTAGAACTAGATTTTTTATCGATGTCTTACCATGCCCTTAATAATTAATTGATAATTAAAATCATGTCCAGCTTCTCACTATCAGACGCAAAAGATGATGGGACATATTGCTTCATTTAGGGAGCATTAGTTGTACACAATGCATAATGGGATACATGATCTGTGTGCATTGATTCTTAGTTAATGTTCAGACTATAATAGGGTTAATACACCACAAAGGGATTAAGGACTGATTTTCAAAGCTAGGGTGTTTTGAAAATAAGTCTGCGTGCAAAAATGACATCCTATTGCGTGTGTGAATATATAATTTTCCGTTCTTAGAACACGATTCTGGCTCTGCAGCGGTTCTCTCACCCTGTATTCGCCTCAGACAGTAAGGCAGGTCATCCTTGCTGTTCACCGCCTTGTAGCAGGAGGTGATGTAGCTAAAGTTGCCGGTCTTTTGCATGCGGTTGGGTGGAGGGAGGGGCTCGAGGGAAAGAGGCTGTGGTAGCTGTCCACTTCAGATGGTACGTCTGCCAACAACACAAGCCATTTTTTTTTTAAAGAAAGAGATGCACTTAACATATACTTTTAAAACTGACTCTTAAAAATATATTGAGTAATATTTGATTATTTAAAATTCTAAAAGTTTTAAAGCCAAGAACCTGTGTTTTCCGAATGGTCAATCTGGGCCATTGTTATCAGATGTCTGTTTATCAGCTCCTGGGGGGCGAAGACAAATGTGATGTAGACAAGTGGAGAGGAAGAAAAGAGGTACGGTGAGCTTTGAACAGAACTGGGGGGGGGGGTACCTGTCGCAGCTCGTCGGCCATAAAGAAGGACGGAGCGTTAGCTTTGGGCTGCATGTAAGCCACGTGGGGTGCAGTGGAGGGATAGATATGGTAGGTCGGAAACACCTGGGACGGAAATCATAAATGACAACTTCCTATTCCTGAGAAATGAAAACACTCGATCAAACAAGCAGCTGAAGTGCAACACATACCATCCCTGCCATTGGGGCTGGCGTGTTGTCTGTGTAAAAGTAGGTGGTCCCCCCCCACGGTCTCCTTCTGAATGACCTGGGTGCCCTGCTCGGATGCGGTAGTGGGCACCATGTAGTTGGCGGGGTTTGGGGTGTGGCTGCGCCGGCGAGGAGCAGGTGATGTGTGGGGGGTGATTTTCGGGGAGTGTAGTGGGGATGATCCAGCAGAGAGAGACATGCCTGTAATTTGACATAAAGGCTTGAGTTTGCCTGTGCCAGCTGTGAGGGAACTTTTACCAGCGACAGATTTTTCAAAGCTAGTGACAGGAAAACAAAACCAAGATTTGAAAGTGTAGTGAAATATCTGTTATTCAAGCACTGGTGCCTCCAAAGAAAGGTCTCACCTGGCGCCAGGGCAGCTGTGGAGCTACTAAGGCCAGGATGTGGAAAAAGGGGAGAGGGGAAGGCCTGGACAGCAGACTGGGCCATGGTCGGCATACGTGGAGCTCCCTTGGGGATGAATTCACTTGCTGCTGGGTTTGGAGCCTTGAAACACAACAGGAGAAATGTGGAATGACATTAAATTTAGTTGCATCTTTTACAAAAACTTTGTGTGGAGGATTGAAAACTCACCTTTCTCCTTTGGGAAATGCTAAGAGCACCGAAATCACTGAACAGTGAGGACGTCGGGGAATTCACTGGGTCTGCAGAAGACCAAACCTTGTCAGAATCGAAGCAGCGATACTTACAACATTCGGACCGAGTGAGACACTTACCGTGAGTGCTGTGGCTGAAGTTCTTCACCCCTTCATTGAGAAGACTGGGAGAGCTACTGCTGGTAGTCATTCGCTGTCAGGGGAGACAGATCTTTTTTACAAATACCAACAACAGTTCTCACAGAGCATATGTCAGCAACAATGAGCCCGTACCTGCATCATTGAGTATTTAGGCTCTGCTGGGCTCCCAAAGCCATTGACGCCAATAAAGCTGCTGCTGAAGTAAGAGTTGGTAAGACTGGCATCGCTCAGGGTCGCAGCGTCCATCCCTGGGACTGTGGATGACGGGAACAAAGTTTAGGACGTGCCAACTGGGGCCAATTCTGCAGCGTGATAATTGAGAGAGTAATAAATGTTTGCTTTAAAACGTGCTCAAGCGTGGGCTCTTTTTATAAACAGAAAAAACGTGTCAGCCGATCCATGCAAAAGTGGACAGGGTTGAAGTTGCAGATCCAGTACGGGTCCTGTGTTTACACTCGGCTGCACGATGCAAAAAACAAGGTGCCCAGCTAGCGCCGCTCCGCTAACTATTAACGAACCCGCAGGCTTCGCGCGTTGCGGGCAGCAGCGTCAGAACCCCCGAGAACCCCCTCCGCGCACACACGCTGGGTCTCGATCGCAGCTTTTAAAGCGACTGCACGGTTCCGATCGCGAGGCGCAGACGTAAACACGACCGCGGGCTTCGCGCTGGGTCGGCTAACGCTAGCCTAGCCATTAGCCGAACTCACGCTTGCTGCAGTGATGCCCAATAAAGATGTGAATTAAGTCGTGTTTCTGTAAATAAGCACAGTTGCACAAGTCTGGCGGGGGGTGGGGGGCAGACAGGAAAAGTGTTAGTGTCACCGCCTGCGACAGCAGAAGGTTGCCGGGGTGTTTTGGTGAAGTTGCGGAGGCCTCACTGGATCCCCGGGCTCGATTTTAACAAAGCCGGAGAAGGCCCCGAAGTTCAGTCACGACCCGAGAGCTCGAGCCGGCGGTGGTGGTGGTGGTGGGGGGGCGGTGGTGGTGGTGGCGCCTCCATGAAAGTACCACTCACTGGTTAAAAGTTGCCCGTCCAGAGTCGTGCCCGCCGGCCCCAGCGCTTCGCTCTTCTTCGTCACGCCGGCCCCGGAGCCTCCGGGACAGGCCGCCGCCGAGCCTCCGAGCGTAAACCCCGCCGGCGCCCCGCCACCCCCGGCCATGGACAAGGGACCGGGGCTGCCTCCTCCTCCTCCTCCGCCGCCTCCTCCGCCGCCTCCTCCACCGCCGCCGCCATGCAGCGACAGGCTCGCCACGGACGGGTCTTCGTGGAGGAACTGGCACTCGTCCCCGTAGAAGCAGGTTTTGTCTTTCGCGTAGTACCGGCAGAACTTGACTTTGACGCTGGGTATTCCGGCACCCCCGAGCGGAGCAGCGGAGGCCGGGAGTCCAGTGTTCATCGCACCGCTGCTGCCGCCGCCGCCGCCGCCGGAAGACGCTGGAGCATAGAGGCGCGGAGCTAAGCGGCTAACGCGCTAGCCCGCCAAACGGTCGCCAACGGCCGACGGTGACGGCTCGGCCCCCCCGGCGAACACCTCCCCGGACCCCGCGGGAGTTACATTATAGGGCTACGCCGCGATTCGGACGACGGGGGGGGGGTTGTGGCGGGATCCCGCTGCTGTTGTTGTTGTTGTTATTGTTGTTGTTGTTGCTATCCTCGCAGCATCCTTCTTCCGCGCAGACTAGCCTGTGGTTTGTTGTTTTCTTTTTTTTTTTTTAACTTTGCAGTGCATTGTGGGACGCCACGCATCACCGTACGCGCAAATCTAATGATTTTGCACTAATGTTTTTTTTTGTTTGTTTATTTATTTATTATGCACGATTGTTTTGGGTTGTTTTTTTTTTTTTGCACGATTGTGTTTTGGTTTTTTTTGTACGATTGCACGACCCATCAGGGCTGGGTTAAAAGTTAAGACTTGGTAAAAAAAAACAAAAAAAACAACAACAAATAAACAGACTTTTGCTGTCAGGACAGCAATGCTTTTCCATCGTTTCGTCGTCTTCTACCTCCACAGTGGGTCGCGGGGTGGGCTGGAGCCTGTCCCAGCTGACCTTGGGCGAAGGCAGGCTGACAGACAACAGCGCACACTCACACCTATGGGTGTCTTCAACTGACCTAATCCCCAGTTGTGCATGTCTTTGGACTGTGGGACGAACCTGGAGAGAACTCACACAGGCACAGAGAGAATATGCAAACTCCCCAGCCTCCATCCCAAATGGTATTCGAACCCGGGGCCTTCTTGCTGTGAGGCAGCAGTGGTAACCACCACACCGCCGTACTCTCACAGTTTTTGGCGTTTCAGGCGGGGCCCAAATGTCACGTCCAAACTTCCGCTTTTAAAACACTCCCCCTTTTGAATCAGGTTGTCAGTCAGCCTTTTTTCTCCACAAAGCAGCATGTAAATGACACCAGTGGAAGCATCACTATGATTGCAGGTGAGTCGCGACATTTCAGTTCTTCACAGCGCAGAATCGAATTCCACCGTTTTACTCCTAACTTGTCAACAAATTCTTTAATGCTTCTTAAATGGCATCCTTTGTAAGGGTTCGGGTAATGCGTTTTGAATTGCACTTTAAGGTTTTGTTGACTCTTGAAGTGAATCAGGCACATTGGAGCTCTTTTTTTTTTTTTTTTGCTTCAGAGTTTAGTTGTAGTTTGAAAAATGCTGTAAGAGGAAGCTTAACCTGTAGAACCTCACCTTCGAAACTGTTCTTTGGAGCGGAGAAAACTAGATATTTCTGTGTACAAACAATGCAAACCGCTTAAGAGGTGAGGTTTTTAAAATATTTCCTTTCTGGGAAAAAAACCTTTTTTTTTTTTTTTTCAATTAATTTGGATGTTCAGATATCCTCAAACGTTGTGATTAAATGAGGCGTTTTTGTATCTCTAGCTGCTCTCCTCCTGTGTGCCTGCCTTGCTGCTGTAGCAGTGAAGAGTCAACCCTGCCAGCCCAGTCAGAAGGTTAAAATAAATCCTCTCCTGTAACAATAATAATAAATTTGACGCGTCAGTTATTTGTGAAACCTTTTGAAAGCTTTGTAGAGCTGTTGTTTTTGCACCTCAAGTTTTTTTTTTTTTCACAACCCAGAAAGGCGATGGCGCGTTATCTATGTGGGTAAACCACAGACATCAAATTAGAGGTTTTGTTTTTTTGGGCGGGGGGTTTTCAGGTGGAGTGTTTTATCCCGGCCGACGATCCGAGTCCATCTGCTCCGGTCACGTTGGAGGTGTGCTCTGGGAAGGGCCTCCACATTTCCCCGGAGCGCCTGTCTGGAGACTCGACGTGCTACTGGACCAGAGTAGCCGAGCCCAACTTCAGGGCGTAAGCCGCCGTCTTTGCAGAACAAGCGCCTCTTCTCTTTCACACGTGTGCAGTTTCTCTGGTTTTCGCTGAGCGCTCGGGTCCCTCTCACCAGAACTGGGAGTTGGCCAGTGGTGCTGCCGGCGCTTTCGGAGGCCGACTCGGGGGCATACGCCCTCGCATGTGAAACCAGCAGCGGTGCCTGGCGTAACGTGTCTGTGTCTCTCCGGGTTGTGAAAAGTGAGAAACCAAGTGACATCCCCTCGTACACGTGAGCCTCATCAGCCCCGCGGCGGATAAAAACATGTATTTCACCTGACCCTCCAGGTCGCCCCGAGACGCCCAGGCTGTTACTTGTCAATGTAAAGGAATCGGATAGATCCCCTTACTTCCTGTGCCTCTCCAAAGGATGCGAAGAGCCCACACTCGGATTTACCGGGTAAGACAATATCTGCTTTTGAAAAGTCTGTGGATATTGCCTGAGACATAAAAAACATTTTGGTCCTTCTATCAGTGGAATTGCGGGTAGCACCGTATCCAGTAGCAAGTACTCTAAGGAAGCAGTGATGTGCTGCGCTGATAACTCTGCAGGACAAGAATGCACCCAGCTCTACGACTATGGTATTGTACATTTTAAGTGTTACATTACCACAAATTCACCATTAAGGCAATAACAGGTGATCATTTTTGGGAAACAAACTTGTCAGATCTGGAGAGGATGCAGGAAGTGGAGGTCTCTAGCATCACCATTCTCCCCGAACAGTCCTTGCTGCTCCGCTGCCGGATACAGACCTTTAAGGACCCTTTCCCCAGATGGGACCATGAGGGCGTAATAATGGATAGGCTCAAACTAGCGTGCCAGGCTGATTCCCAGGAGGTATCTCTGACGCCTGCAGCTCACCGAGTGACGAACGATATACTCCCACTCTCATCCTAATTTTTTTTTTTTTACAGCCCTGCATTAAATCAGACAACCACCTAGGAAGCAGGATGACCTACCTGTTCATTAAATCAGTGAATTCGAAACACAGCGGCTTGTACACCTGCAGGGACTCCAAAAGCAGGACAAAGTCCGTCCACGTTAAAGTCCAGGGTTAGTAGAAATCCACCTCAACACCATATCAGCAAGTGTTTCTGGATGTTTTTTCATTGGTTCGGCCTTTCTTTTTGGGGGTGGGGCGCTCCAGCCGAAGGCTTCCTTTCCGCGCAGCTGGGAAAGAGCAAATTCGTCCTGGCGAAGGACTCCTCCAGCTCCTACCTGGAAGCCAGGGTCTCCTACCACCCCGTCCTCCAGCACTGCTCCTGGGAAGCTCCCGACAGAACCGTGACCGACTGCATCCGGCCCACCTGGGTGACAAAGCACAGGTAGACGCTCCCGGAACGCGCTTCGCTTTTCCGATTGAACCCCGGAGTGAACCGGTGGTGTCGCCCCTTCAGCGTCGTCAAACTCCGGGGCCCCTTCCAAACGGGCAATTACACGCTGCACTTGGAGGCCGGAGGTCGCATCGAAACGCGGACGGTGTTGGTGTGCGTCGTAGGTAAGGGGGGGGGGTCTGTTTTTGTCCGTGGGTCGTCGATTCGAGGGCGCTCAGAGTCACGGGGGGTTTGCTTCGTTTCAGACGAGCCCAAGTTCACGTTCGGGACCAGCGAGCTCAATATCACGGTTAAGACGGAGAGTCTCGTGCCCGCGAACTATACGTGGATGTCTTGTTCTTCGGCCAACGACAGGTACGTCCACCTGTGGCGTGTCCACCTCCTCCAGATCTCCTCTCAAGGCTCTCTCTCTCCTTCTTCCTCTCTCTCTCTCTCCCTCTCTCTCTGAGCAGCTGCGAGTCCGATCCATCTTGGACTGAGATCCCGGACGCTTCGGGGAGAGACTCCCACGTTGCCTGCAATAAGGAAATCCGGGCCGTCCTCAGCAGGCAGCAGGAGAGCGAACATCGTTTCAAGTTTTGCCTGACGAACTCGGTCGGCTCCTGGTGCGACACCCTGCGCATCGTCCAATCCCAGCGGGTCCAGGCTTCTATAGGTGGGAGGATGGATTTTATATATAAATGAGGAAAGGTCAAAAATAAAAAAAAAAAATAAAAAACAGGAATGAGGATTGGAAATCTTCTTTTTGTTGTTTTTGTTGTGGTAGCTTCTTCGGGTGACAAGTCTAACCTGCTGAAAATCACCAGCTTGCTCCTGTTAGTAGCTCTGGTCCTAGTGAGCATGACCCTGTTCTACTTTATCAAGAAGAAGGTAACGGCCGCACATCGCACACACACACACACACACACACGTGCGCGCGTCTGTTCATGCAAATGCGGCGGAAGCGATGCTAAACCTTTGGGTTTTTCCACAGAAACCAAAGTATCAGCCCCAGCTTCAGATGATCCAGATGGTCGGCCCCAATGACAATGATTACATCTACATAAACTTCAAGGACTTTGAGTACGACACCAAGTGGGAGTTTCCCAGGGAGAATCTAGAACTGGGTATGAGTCACGCCAGACAGATGCGAAATGCGAAACTAAAGCTTGGCTCAGCAGAAAAATGAAAACGAGGGTGTCACCCGAGCGTCGTTTGTGTTCCCCAGGTAAGGAACTGGGGTCTGGGGCTTTTGGAATGGTGGTGCAGGCTACAGCCTATGGTATCGACAAGCCCGGGGTGCCGCAGCAGGTGGCCGTGAAGATGCTCAAAGGTCTGGAAGTTTATGCTTCAATTGTGCTTCCCGCGCCTGAAGCATAATCCGACGTGATCTAACGGGGCATTGTGACGCTGCAGAGAAACACCACTCTGTGGAGAAGGAGGCCCTGATGTCCGAGCTGAAGATGCTGACTCACATCGGCCCTCATGACAACATCGTGAACCTGCTCGGGGCCTGCACCGAATCAGGTAAACCTGCCACCGACTCTCTCCCCGTCCGCCTGGAAGCACGTCACAGTGTTGAAAAGGATTATTTTAAAAGGTTTTTAATGACAACATGTGATGTTTCCTCAAGCTGGACCCACGTACCTGATATTCCAGTACTGTTGTTATGGAGATCTTCTGAATTACCTGAAGGTGAACAGAGAGTTCTACCACAAATCTGTGACCGACGCTTTCAACAAGGACCGGTTCAGCAGCCTTTACCAAAATCTGGAGACGAAGCCCAGGTGAGGAATTAACAATATTGGGAGGTGTTTTGCATTTAAAAGTGGATGTCTTTTCTTTTTTGGGCAACCCGATGAAAAGGTTTGAGAAAAATATCTCTCTATATTTATCTTTTCTCAGCAAGCAACACGTGTCTCAGGACAATTACGTGACTATGTACCCTTCGGCCACCAGGGGGCAGGAGAACATCGCCCTCCTCAACCTCAGCTCTGATAATGGGGATAACTTTGAAGGTGAAAACTATACCATTGAAATCACCAGATTGGGTTCTCGTTGGTCCAAACTGAGTTCATCTGCAGATCCAGAAATCGTTGAGGAGATGGAGGACGATCAGCCCGAGGATCAGACCCTGACCTTCGATGATCTGCTCAGCTTTGCGTTCCAGGTGGCCAAAGGCATGGAGTTCCTCTCCTCCAAGAATGTAAGGGATGGAGATGCACTGGATCGGATGTTTTAACTTCCGGGTATTGAAGCAAATCATCTGTCGCCTTAACAGTGCATCCATCGAGACCTGGCAGCTCGAAACATCCTGGTGACCAAGGGCAGGCTGGCCAAGATCGGCGACTTCGGCCTGGCCAGGGACATCGAGCACGACTCCAACTACGTCGTGAGAGGAAACGTATGTGCGGATCCAAGGCGCGCGTCGCGGTGTGCGCCGGGGGAACCTCTCGTTCACCTGTGACCTCTCTGGATCAGGTGCGCCTGCCCGTGAAGTGGATGGCCCCGGAGAGCACGTTTCAGGGGATCTACACCATGAAGAGCGACGTCTGGGCTTACGGGATTCTCCTCTGGGAGATCTTCTCCCTCGGTAGCCCGAGTGACCGAGGAAAAATCAAAATCGCTCAAATCCAGCGCTGGGAATAACACTTCCTGTGTCTGTCTGTAGGCGTGACCCCATACCCTGGAATAAAAGTGGATCACAACTTCTATTCCTTGATCGAAGGAGGATTCAAGATGGAGTGTCCGTACTACGCCAGTGATTCTGTGTAGGTGGAAGAGTCGTAGCAATGATCCAGGTTTTGCATGTTCTCCCTCAGTCTGTGTGTTTTCCTGGTGTTCCCAGTCCAAGAACCTGCGTGCTTGGTTGTGTGTGTGTGTGTGTGTGTGGGGGGGGGTTCTAGATCGGTCCCGCTTGACGCTGCGCTCGCTTTCGCCGTCTCCCGCAGGTACGAGATGATGTGCAGGTGCTGGACCCTCCAACCGGGCAGCCGGCCCTCGTTCTCAGAGCTGGTCTCCTTCACGCGCAAACAGCTGACGGACAGGGAGGAGAAGGTGGGCCGCTTCCACCTCGTCCCGTTTGTTTCGAACCCTTCACCCTTCACCCCTCACTGACCCCCCCCCTCCTCCAGCTCTACCACAACATGCTGGAGCAGAACGCCTGCGACTACGTGAACACGTCGACTGCCAAGGCCACATCCGCGCCGGGGACGCAGAGCGACGACAAGGCGGCCGAGGAACACTCCCCAGCGCACTCGGCCCCCGGAGAGCAGGAAGCAGCTGCTGGAGCCCGGGGCCCCGCGGGAGGAGAAGCTCCCGAAGCTTGCTGAAGCACAGTGATGCAAAAGCTGAAACCACATCCTCCTATATATTAACCCAGAAGGTGGATTTTACATTAACCTCCAGAGTTACAGCATAAATTCTGTTACAGTCAATTAGTGAGGTCAGTGGATGTTCTGGTCTGAGTGTAAATACTGTAAATACTTTATAATGGCAATTTGACCTTTTTGCTGTTTTATTTCGATTTTTTTTTTCAATACAGAACACCAGATGTTCTCAGATGTTCTCAGGACTATCAAGATATGAAAATAATGTCATTTCTAACTATATCAAAACATATACATGTAATTTTTTTTACACCTTTCTATGGCTTGTCATGTTATAACAACCTTTTTTTTTACAATAAAGTGTACCTGATACAAAAATGGGGGACAGTAATATTTCATCCGTTCCGGTGGAAAACGCCTGAAAATTCCGTCGCTTGTTGACCTTTAACCCTTTTCCCCAACAGCTGACCCGACGAAAGAAAATATTGACCCGTCTTTGGGCGCAGGGGACTCGTCCACCAGTGCGTTGACCCCACCAGTGCATGGGGGAGTCACAACTGGTGCAAATGAAGTGGAGAAGTTGTAGTGAAGAGATCAGTTTATTCTTTCAATTTGTCCTAATTTTAAGGATATTTATAATTTAAAGGGGGGGGGGGGGGGGTCTGGGTTTTCAGTAAAAAACATGTAAGTAAAACAAGTAAAATCCCTTATTAGTAAAAGGAATTTTTTTAATGGTGCGTTTGGAGACGTGTTATTTGTCTTGTAAAACAGAAAGGCGTTCTGCTTTGTTGCTCATGATCTCATACCGCTGCACAATCCGGAAATGAACCTTGTGTGCTTGTTTTGACAGAAAAGGGACTTTGTTAAAATTCCACAAGCGCCTGCGGCAACTTGTCTGTATCCGAAGATTCCCAAATTCGCTCCCCCCCCCCCGACGTCATCGCCCCGGAGCATGGACATCAGCGCAGTCAACGACCTCCCTTATGAGGAATTTGTGAACATTTTCGCCAACGTGGTGGAAAGATGTCCCATCGTGGCCGCCGCTGTGTGGGCGAAGCGTCCCTTCCGAAGTTTAACCGCGTTGCAGGCGGCGATCAACGAATTCATCGACGCTCTTCCACAATCGGGTACAAATGTTTCCTGTTTGAATGGATTTTTTTTTAGGTGCAAACGCAATGATTTTTTTTTTTCCTTTTAAAAGAAAAACACGTTATTGTTGGTGCACAGGTAAAGAGGGGATCCTCAGGTGTCACCCGGACCTGGCGGGCCGGGACCTCCAGCGCGGCACCCTGACCCGGGAGTCCCGCGCCGAGCAGGCGGCGGCCGGTCTGGACGCGCTGGGCCCCGGGGAAGCGTCGCGCATGGCGAGGCTCAACGAGGAGTACAAGCAGCGCTTCGGGTTCCCGTTCGTCGTCTGCGCCCGCACGAACGACAAGGGCGCCATCCTGCAGCAGCTGGCCGAGCGCTGCACCGCGGAGCCCGCGCTGGAGGCCGTGCGCGCCGTCGAGGAGGTGAAGAAGATCTGCAGCCTGCGCCTCCAGAACATTATTCTCCCGGACGCACCCAGGTTATAAACGCGGTCCTACAGGTTTAACCCCCGCTTCTGCTGTCGTGTTTACTGTCTGCTGTCAATCTGTGATTTAGCAGCAAACCTCCAGCTAGTCCTGATCCAACATTCTCTGATTAATTTATTACATTTAAGATTTTAACAAAGAAAAGCCAAAAGCCCGTATGTACAAATGTAATTGACATTTCGAGTTATGTACATTAATAAATGAAACATATGAGGACTGAGGCATGGGACACGTTTTGGGGGTAATAAGAATAAGAATAAGAATAAGAAAGCGTTTTAAAGTGGATGAAAGTGGAGTCTGTTCATTTAAAGTGGTGCAGGTGGAGATCTCTTCATGTTCGGTTCCTGATAAATCCTCTCTGGTTCTGGAGTCCTTCGGGGGAGGGGCGGGGGGGCAGTGGCCCCCCGGCCCCCCCACCCTCTAGGCGGGCTCCTGGGACCTGGGGAGGGAGGAGGGGCCGCGGAGCGGCGAGGCGGGGGGCGTGGCCGCCCGGGGTCCGTGGGTGGAGGCGAGCGCCGCGGCCGCGTCCGCCTGGTCCCCGGAGGTGATGGAGGAGTCCTGGTCGGGCTCGGAGCCGCGCAGCCGGCGGCGGTCCTCCTCCTTCTTCCACTTCATGCGCCGGTTCTGGAACCAGATCTTGATGTGGCGCTCGGTCAGGCTCAGCGTGAGCGCGAGCTCCACGCGCCGCGGCCTCGAGATGTAGCGGTTGAACAGGAACTCCTTCTCGAGCTCCAGCAGCTGCGCGCGCGTGTACGCCGTCCTCGTGCGTTTGTTTTCCTCCGTTTCCGCCATGACGTAAGAGCCTGAATAAGGGAGAATAAAACACTTTAATCCAAAACCCCTTAAATTAAGGGTTTATTTAGATGCATATTGTCCTGTTTAAGCGTTAACGACGTATTTAAAGTCCGATGCGACGACCCCATCATGACCAGTACGGGATGGATGAACCCTTTTGACCTCCCATTAAATTGATTTTAAATTGAAAGGAAATATGTTGATTGAAACATAAAGGAAATGTAGAAAATTTGGAATTTTGGATGCGCGGCAGTGATGTGAGGCTTTTTTAATGCAGCTTAGTGTAAATGAAAGACGAAAATTTAAAAAAGAAAAGTTCTCTTTAAAGATAGAATAGATAGATAGAATAGAAATATAGATAGAATAAAATGTTAAATCTCAGTTGCGATCTTTGTAAATCTTTAAATAAATATTTTTGAATAACTGAGACCAGGGAACGAGTGTCTTTTGTTGCCGAATATGGTCAAATTTTGACACGTTACCGGAGGTTTAATCTATACGAGGAGTTCCTCTATTCGCCGGGGAAGCGTGAGAGGATCACTGTTAGATTCAGAATTTAGTGCTAACTTATAAAGTTAAATTTAAAAAAAAGAAAAGAAGAAGACTATAGTATTATATTTTTTTGTTTTTTTAAGTTCAGCCAGGATAAAATCGATACATATAATATCCTTATTTCATATATAAAAGTGAAACTAAGACTGAGCTGAATATATTATTACTATTATTATTATTATTATTATTGGTATTATTGGTATTATTGATGGTTTATCTGGCACCATAAGGTCTGTGTCTGTTAGCACTTTTGACCCTTGGGCCACTGAATCCCTTATCTAAAATAAAAAGTTGCCTCTTGCAAGTTCTAAAATGACTGTCAGTCCCCACATATACAACAGTGTATCAACAGTGAACTAAATCACGGTCATTTGGCTAAAGGGCAGGAAGAAAAATCAAAACCCCAAACCCCGTTTAGGAGTCTAATTGTATTTGAAAAAGGCATTATGTTGGATGTTTAAATTATTTAGATATTTATTATACATCTATTTCCGGCACCATATGTTTGTCACAATAATACTTAATAATAATTAGTTAAAAATGTTGACCTCTCTGACCACTTTATCGGAACACTCGGGTGCGTAAAGGCCCCAAAACTCTTATAAACCAAACTGAAATCATTAAAAGTTCATACTGTTCTAAACCAGAAGCCCCAAAGTGGTCGAGGAAAGAGTTACCTGTCCACTGTCCTTTCCAGGTGTGCGAGTGGGACTTGGTGGTTTTCATCCAGGGGAAAGGAAGAGGGTATCTGCTCTGCTCCCCCGCGTCGCAGTAGGCTGCAGCCGGGGGGGCAGGAGGCTGCTGCTGCTGCTGCTGCTGCAGGCCCAGGGGGTGATGAAGCTGAGGCGCGCTCGGGTCCTCCCGCATGGGTAGAGAGTAAGACGGGACGATATCAGAAAGGCTGCTCTGCTCCAAAGCTCCCATGGCCGAGGGCGCGTAGACCGAGTGAACCTGCCTGCTCATGTAGAGGCACGGCGGCGGACTGTGGCTGTACTCCTCCGCCTGCGGCCTCTGGTACGCGCAGGACTCTTTAAAAACCTGAGCAGGGTAATAGTGATCTTCCCGATTCATGTCTCCCGAGGAACCCGCGGCACGGACCGCCACCTCCTGCCCTACCTGTCCCCTCTCCGCAACTGCGTGCCCCCCCCCCCTCCGGCTCCGCACAGGTGTGTCACTCGGCCGCCATGTGACCGCGCAGCGTCCAAGCCATTGGTTTAACCCCCCGTGCGTTCAAAAAAAACCCCCGACCTCTGGCTCCAGTTTCCAGGATGTTCGGCAGCTTTCAGTCAATCAATGCCCGATCTGTAAATACCGCGACGTTTACCTGGCACCCACCTGTGTTTGCCGCCCCCTGCTCGGAGCTGACAGGTGCGCAGGTGAGCAGCAGGGGGGAAAGCCCTGTCCGGACGCACGGAGCGCCTCGGAGCTGCTCAACCGCGGAAGACGTGCGCGGCTGTTCTCATAATTTATACGGATATATCACCGCGCACCTGCTAAATCGACAGGTACGGGCGCAAACACCGCTCGACCCGTCAGATAAGAGACCTGGCAGTCGCCATGGGAACAAACATGGCATCTCCTAAAGGTTTTACGTGCGCCTTTACTTTTCGGACTTTTTTTTTTTTTTTTTTTAAATGTACCCATTACGCGTCTCCAGATGCATCATTTAACACAATTTTCAACGCGGGGGTCCCTGGACGGAGGCCCCTCGGCGACGGCAAACAGAGCCGCGGCGCTGGCTGCACTCTCGCCGTGTTTGCAGGCCATTAGGGGGTGCGCGTCCGCTCCATTAAGCCGCCCCGGCGGTAAACCAATTAAGGCTGGAGTGCGGGACGAGAACCCAATTAAACGGCGCGCCTGGTCCCCGCAACCCCGAACGCGCACCTCCCGGGATCCGTGCCACAGCCTGTGCGCAAAAAGGGACGGGTGTGTGTGTGTGTGTGTGTGTGTGTGTGTGTGGAGGGGAGGGGGGGGGTTGCGGGCCTTGTATAGAAATTGTATCACAGGCTTTTTTTCTTTTTTCTTTCGACGTGCACCGACGCACGCACTATTTGCGCGGACTTCTTCAAAGGCAATTAAAGCACTTCCCGCAATATCGTAATGGGGCACTCAGCGGCGCAATAAAGTTCGAGTAAACCAATTCTGCCGCTATCGTCAGCTTCGCTACGGCTTTAATGGTGTTTATATTTGACGATTCTCTCAAAAAGGAAGGAAACGGTTAACCCGAGGTTGCGCTCCGCTGTGGTGGCCCCTGCGCAGTGTGATTTATGAGGCATGAACTGCGTTTAACGCGTTTTAATCGTCATAGCAGACGAGGGTTGGTTTTTTTTTTTTGCTTTTTTCCCCTCCCATAATGGCGCAAGGGGGAAGTACCGCATCTTAAAAGTTTGCATCTGTGATAAACCCACGGCCCCTTTTTTTTTTTTTTTTCGTAGCTGCGGAACAATAAAACCCGTGAGCTTTAAGAGGTGGAAAGACATAAACAGCAGCGCAACATTTTCAACGCCTGAGCAAATATCCATCTGTCGACCTGGAACCTTCCTGGCTCACGACGAACGCAGAAATACGCGAAGGTTGTTATTATACTGTAATAACTGTTAGTGCTTTTTTTTTTATAGCCGAATGAGTAATCATGTTTGACGGAAAGCTCACGGTTTCCACGTCTCCTTTGACACAGAAAAATGATTTCAGATAACCAGTACAGACATGTCAAAAAAAAAAGTTAGACAGGTGATAAACTGTGCTTACCCACTGGCGACAGACGCCTGGCTTAAGTAAACACACGACCTGCTGCACAGAGAAACCGTAATGACATCGTAATTGACATCCAACCGCCGCAGCATTAACCGATTTATACAACGTCGACGACCAAGCGGATAAAAGTGCTTCCCAATCATCCTGTTTCTTTATTGATGCCTTTCTCCTGACCCAGCGGCAGACATTACAGACATCTTAGAAGGAACCAAACGAAGTGAGTGAACCTGAAAAATACAAAAAAAAAACCCTGACTTTAATGATGACAAAAAAAAAAAGAAAAAATGTTATTTATGCACATTTTTTTTTTTTAAAGCAGTCTAACAAATCGACAGGTGAGCCGTCCAGACAGCAGTGTGTGACAGTCTGTCTCCCTGGAGAAGGAGTGGTGAGAGGAGTGTTCCTCTTCGGGACATTCTTTATTCAGTCTTTGCTGCGCGCGTCCCTCCCATGTCTCCACTCTCTGTTGTCTTTGTGCCTGGAGCTCCTTCCTCTGTCCCCGTCCCGCCTCTTATCTCTGTTATTACAGCTGTCCCTCTCGTGGGCTTTATGGTCGCCGTGCCCCCCTTTGCCTGTGTGATCTCTGAAGGGGGACCTGCTGCGGTCGCCTTTCCTGTCCAGGGATCTGCTCCTCGGGCGCCCCCTAGCGGCAGCGGCGGCGGTACCGTCCGCGGTGTCAGCGGGGGGTGTCTGGGGCCCCGTGGAGCGCAGGGTGTTGAGGAGGAAGCGCTTGTTGGTGCTCTGGAGCGGACATTTCAACCTGCCAGAGGAGAGACCACAGTGTTTCAAGACACAACCGGGACTATGACGTGACATGAACCCAAATTCAAGCGTTGCTATGGAGATCATATCTCCTCAGATCAAGCAGTGCTACTGTAATATCTGCTAAAACACAAATCTACCTCTTGTTTTTAGGCATTAATTAACATTTAAAGCACATTTTTAACACGTGTAATTGTGACAAGGCATTTTTATAGCTCTTGAAATTCTAAACTTTCACAGCCACCGTGAATGTTGAGGGAAATATCGACTGATATTAGTAGAACTAAAGTTGTTTGCTTTAAGCCTGGTGATCTCTGGAGCGTCACAAACCACCAACTGATGTGAACACACTCGGCAACATAAAACCGTGTACCTTGCAGCTGCAGCGTCCCACGACTACGCTGAAAACATGCATCGCCACGATGCCAAATCGACATTTAAAAGCAAATGCGTCGCACATCTGGGGGGGGTCCCAGTTTTTTTTTTCCCTTAATGAGCTGAACCCGCCGGTCTCCTGGTTAAATCGGCTGCAGGTCAGATCAGAGGGCTGAAGCAGGACCTGGGGGGGGGGCAGGGACCCCCAGATGTGCAGTAGCAGGACCTGAGGGGGCAGGAACCCCCAGATGTGCAGTAGCAGGACCTGGGGGGGGCAGGGACCCCCAGATGTGCAGTAGCAGGACCTGGGGGGGGCAGGGACCCCCAGATGTGCAGTAGCAGCAGGGGGGGGGTACTCACCATCCTGTGGGGCCCATGGTCTCAGCTCTCATCCGAGCTCTGTCCGTCTCCCTCAGCAGCTCCTCGATGGCGCGCCTGGATGGACGCACGCACGCACATTAGTCACGACAGAGACAGCCCAAAAGCGAGGCCAAGAGCAGAATCAGTCAATTAAGCGACAGAACACAGAAGGGTGCAGAGATGGGGGGGGATGAGAAGGGGAGGGGGGGTCGTCTCATTAGGGGAGAATGAGACCGTCCTCGTTTGACCCGAGCTGCTGAATCAGCGATCTGCTTCAAACAAACACCCCCTCCTCCTTTTACCCGACCTCTGGCCACACACACACGCGCGTCTCAGCGCGCACACGCTCGAGGAGGATCTTATAAATCCTGCAGCCGCCAGAAAAAAAACGACATTTAAACGACGACTCTGAAGGACGCGGCGGAGGCCGGTACATACCTCTCCAGCTCGTTGTCCTCGGCCATCGCGCACTGCTCGGCTTCCCCCCTCTGTTATTTAGGCTGAACTCGACGGTGGAGAGACTTTGGGGAGACTTTAAAGAGACTTTAGGGAGATTTGCAGGACATCTTTTTTTCTGTTTACTGACGTGAAAAGGGCCTGGCAGAGAGGACCCCGTGGGCTTTGTTGTCCGCGGCGACGCCTGATCGCCTCGTCCAAACACACGGGGAGTAAATAAATAGTTATAAATAAAGAGCGTCGCTTTAAAAGTCAGGAATATTTGTTTAGGCAATTGATAACATAAAGAGACAACTAACTCTGAGTTTTATCGTTTTAGTGTAAAGGTGAAATAGGTTAGCTCACTAAACCAAATAAAAGTTTTGTTTTTTTAAATATTCGAAGAAATGCAATTAATACAAATTCTTCCAAAGAAAATGTTAAAATAGAGCCTCTGAAGTTGTGTTTTATTGGTAGGTTCATTTAACTCCTTCATATGGGTCATTTCTAGTAGACAAGTGAATTCGATTTTATTTAGAATTTGCAAAAAAAAAAAAAAGAAAGAAAGAAAGAAAGCCAATATGAAAATGCCTGAAAAATGCACATATACATTTCTTTATCTAATAAAACTATAGTAAAAATAAATGTCTAATATCTCAGACCTGAAAGACCTAAAGAAAAAGAAAACTGTTTATAACAATAGATTATTGAAACCGTTTTTTTTAAGAAATCTATTATAATTAAGCGTTCTTATGATTAATATTTCCCCATAGCCATTTTATAATAAATAATAATAATTCTATAAAATCTTTACAGACAGGCGGTTGAGAAGCCACCCCGAGTCCTCTCCTGATCGACAGCCATAGGCCCCGCCCCTCTATGGTGACGTAGGACGGTGGGCGTGGCCCCGGCCGCCAGAGCCACGGGGGCGTTTTCGTGCGGGTTTGCGGAGCGAAGCGTTGCGGCGAATGCGTGATTGAGGCGCCGCGGCCAACAACCATCCCCCTTTTAGGGGCCGGAGCGGCGGAGGAGCATCCGGAATAGGTAACGTCGGCGTGCGTCGGTGCGATTCCGAGGGGGGGGGGGCTGCATGGATGGATGGATGGATGGATGGACACTGCCATTGTCGCCTCATCTACCCCAGCTTGGAGGGAGGGATGAAGCCAGACAGACGGGGTGCAATGGTATTTTACGATTGTTGTCATGTCACGGACGATGGCATCCCGGTAGATGTGTTGCCAAGGTACATTAAGGGGGGGTGTCGGGGGGGGGTGTCAAGAGCATCAGCGCCAATTTTGTTGTTATCATTGCATGTCTGAGAGCTGCTGCTGCAACAGACCCAAAAAAGAGCAGCAGCAGGCCTGTGGCTGCAAGTGCAAACCAACAACTATGCATGTTTTTTTTTCTTCTTTTTTTAAAGATAGGAGATGAGTAGACGGGGTTTATGGAAATGTAGGCTAAGCCGACAGGACCTGAGATTTTAAATCTGTGGCCTGAAACATCTCATCTTGTCGGAAAATGTCAAGCAGTCATGCAACATTGTCTTTGGATCGTCCCGTGCCAGAACAGTAGATTGGAACCTCAGTGGAAGAACAAATACAAGGGACGGGTGCAGGGTCAAGAAAAGACACATTTGTTAATCCCAAAAAGCAACATGATGCACACAATCTGTGACACATGTGAAGGAATGCCTCACTGCTACACAGTTGACCTAGTGATGCGCAGTAATTACACACCTTCAAAGCTGCATGCAAGATTGTACAGCTCGCCTGTGTGTGTGTGTGTGTGTGTGTGAGAGAGAGATAGAAGGAGTGTGCGAGATGGTGATGTCACAGCTTTGTTATAAGAACAGAGGAGCCTTGTGTCCTTATGATTAATTCATGTCCAGCTGCGGGATAGAGACAGAGGCATCCAGTCACACACAAACAGGAGCACGTACTTAAAAAGGAGGCTCCGAGAAGTGACGACCAGTCACAGGAGAGCCGGGCTGTCACAGAGAGGGTAGCTGCTGAGACAGGATGCGGGCAGAGGAAGAAAGGTCCGGCGGGACCCTTATCCCCGGCCACGCTGGCTGATACGCTTGCAGGCTGCACCGCAGAGGATGAGAGTATCCTACTGAGGGAAGTGCATCTGCCGCGCGCCTCTCCCGTGCATCCCTTTCCAGCTCCACTCTGAATGTCAAGCCCCACTAAACAGAGCTGCCTCCCGGTCGTCATGGAGACAGGAGCCAACCCCCGCTGGAACAGAGGCAGGTAGTCACTGTGGCTTGGCCGGCCCGCCGTAACGCTCAGGCGTGCCCTCTGCTGTCCGCCGAGCAGCATCAGGGCCGCCGAATGCTGGCGGGGGGGAGGCGCAGCATCCAAGACTCTGGGGACTCGCTCTCCTCCACCGAGCGCTACGTTCCAAGACTTTGCTTTAGGCGTGTTCTCGTTCCGGTGTGAAAGAAAGCGGAGGCCTCTACTGTACATGGCCTGAGCCAGAAATATCACGTTAGCTGCAGGGAGCGTGAGGGATTTCCACTTCTTGCTTCTCTTTATTCGCCTCTCCGATCCCCCACTCGCTCCTGTGCTTCCCCGTTCAAGATGATATCATTTTAATCCCACCGTCCTGTTCACCGCTAAAATAAAACTTATCCCTTTCTTCATCCTAACTCTTCGCTTCCACACCCCCCCTCACCTTCCTTACTCTCCCTTCTCCGCGGCTCTCCCAATCCCACTTCCTCTGATCTGTGTCCTCTCTCTGCCTCAATCCCAGATAATTCCCTCTCTGTGGAATTGAAAGATTGCAGCAGGCGAGAGCAAAAGAGAGATTATACTGTCAGATTAGTGGACAGGAGCAGCAATACATAATCTCAACACACACACACACACACACACACACACACACTGCGCGCTGGCACTCAGTGCCGCTGCGGAGCAGACACATGTTACACGTGAACAAAGCATTTACACACAAATAAGTCGCCCTCTGACCCCGCAGGGTGATGTGCCATCAGCCACCGGGGGGCGTCTGTCCTCTCCGCCGCCGCCGCCACGCCGCGGGGCTTATGGGATAGGAGCGCGCGCCTCTGCCTCGCCGGGTGTGTCGTTCGCGCCAAAGCCGAGTCGCGCCGGAAGCAGGCGGCGATGGGCAGCCCGAGCTGCGAGGTGGGCCCCGCCGAGCCCGCCCTGGAGGCCCTGTGCCCCGAGTGCGGCCAGATCCACCGCGGCTGGGAGAACCACCTGTACAACTACCGCCTGGAGGTGGACGACGACCTGGTGTGCCACATCTGCCTGCAGCCGCTGGTGCGGCCGCTGGACACGCCGTGCGGCCACACCTTCTGCGCCCGCTGCCTGCGCAGCTTCCTCCAGGAGAGGGACTTCTGTCCCCTGGACAGGACGCGGCTGCAGCTGCAGGCGTGCCGCAGGTCCAGCATCCTGGTGAACAAGCTGCTGGACAAGCTGTCCGTCTCCTGCCCCCTGACCCCGCTCTGCTCCCTCAGCATGCCGCGGTGCGACCTGGAGGCGCACCTCAAGCACAGGTAATTCCGAGCAGATGTCGTAAACCCCCCCCCACCCACCCCCCCCCAGAACCAGCGCACGTGCTCGCTGGGATCAAGCCGGGCGCACGGGAGCCGGCGTTTTCACGCAGCTGCGCTCGGCTGATAGCGGGCTGTTAATGAGTTGCTAGCGAGCTGAAATGATTAGTCAATTAAATGATAAGCCTTTCAGCAGAAAAGGGGGGATATCGGAGATCTTTGAAAAGTTGGGATTTCAGCGATACGTTTGGGCAGTGAAGTTCTCATGCTGATCTACAACCGCGGCTTTGGATGGTTGTATTAGAGGATTTTCTTATCCTCCTAATAATTCATTGACTTATTCGAGATCTTCATCCACGTCTCGGGCTCGCGTCCATACGCGCCTGGCTTTTGGCCCATTTGGACCAGGTGGAATGAGACCCTGAGGGGATTATTGGGCTGCAGGTCATGTGACGGGGGATTAGTGGTTCCCTACTGCAGTCATGGGTTGGCGGGCCAGGAGCTCCGCGCTCTCATTCCGCAATCATGCTGAGCAACTTCAACACCAGAGACCTCTTCAACCACTTCTTCTGCGAGACGGCCAAGGGCAACCCCGGCCTGTGGTGAGTCAAACGCGTCCGGGGGGGAGGGGGGGATGCCAGCGCGACCTCGGCCCGGGCAGGGCCCCGTTGCCTGTCTTCCGTCCGCTTCCTTCCATCCACCAACTGTCTGCCTCTCGTTAACTTTTGCCGCCGCCCCGCCTCGCCTCGCCCTGGAACGCGAGATGTAGCTTTCTTTTTTTTTTTTTGCCGCTGCATCAGAGCTGTCGTAGGGAAACCAGGTTAAGTTGTTGCATAGATGGAGTTGCCATAAATGTTGCATGTGAGGGACTTCAGCGTCGTGCAGGAGGAATCTGCGCGGCCTCGCTCCGACCCCTTAAACACACCCGCTCTGAAATGTCTCAAATGTAGAGTTGACGCGCATCGGGAGAAGCGACGCGGCTTTGATTTTTAGCCGCCCCGTTCGCCGACTTTTGAAATCTACTTGTTGTTCGGATGCATTTTGACGGGGGATATCCCGTGACCTCTAACACCTCCGCTAAGTCCTTAACGAGCTTGTGCTATCAGGCTAATGCTAACAGACTGTTTAAAGCCGTTTTGATTCAGCTGCTTTTGCAGGAGCCCCTTTAAAGCAATCTGCAAGTGATAATCACAGGATAACAGATGAGAGGATATAGTGCAACATTCGCTTCAAAAGAATTGAGTCAGATATAAATGGCAACACCGCCTCTCTAATTTTAGTTGAGTTAATATTAATGCCCAATTACAGATTACACAGTGCAACCTTTATCACATTACCATAAGAAAGGACGTGGATTAGTCCAAATGTAATGCTTTTAATGTGTGAGGGAAGATTTATTGTTTCCATTCTACATAGTCATATTCTAGATGCATCAAAGCCTTAAAGAGACGCATCCAAGAAAAGAGCGAAAGGTCTGAATGTGCTGCTACGGTTTCTCTCCAGATTCAGGATTTTTTTTGCTGCACTGCAGCCCATTTCGAAGCTACGCCACGTCGAGTCTCGTCAATCCATCACCGCGCCAAGCGGCCCAGGAACACATTTCACGTCACGTCAGGAGCACTCAGAGCGACGGCTGCCGCGGTCCAAACGGGGCCACCCCTCACCTCCAATGAACGCGGGCGCCACCTCCGGTGGTCCGGGCTCGACCGACCCCCCCCGCTGACGTTCCAACCGGAGCGCCTTTTGACGCCGTCGGCGTCTGCGACGTGCGATCTCCGCTGGTTTACAGATGGGTCCGCGGTTTTTAAACTGAAGCGAAAGTGGCGAGCGGCGAGCGCGATATCATTATAATCCAACGTCAGCTTCTATTTTGCAACCAGCCAAGGATGGGCATTTAAATAATTCATCCAGCTCATACTGTCACTGCCACTTCCAGTAAATACCTCAGAGTCAATTAGGGCTGAGACTCCATTGATCCCTTTAGTGTCTCCGTCTGTGTGTATTTTTAATTATTTTCCACTGAGGAGTTTCTATTTATGGGCCAGACTTGATATAATTGTTGCTGCACCGTTTAGGGACTGGCCTACATAATACGGCGTTATCCATCCAGTGACATAATTTATACAGCGAAAAATAGCAAAGTCATTATCATTAAAGTCTTTTTAATTATCCTCTACACAGAACAGTTTCATTGCTCTAATAGCATCGCAATCGGGGTTAATGTTTTAACAAACCGACGCCTGTTTTTCGTGGTGGGAAGGTGTCCCGGGATGCGGTGCCAACAGGCCAGCGTGGACGGTTCCCGCTGCGAGAGCGGCGACGAGCGGGCGATGGTGACCAGCCCCCCGAGGTCGCCCGGTTCCCCGCAGACGGTCCTGAGGGAGACCACGCCGTCGCCGCCCTCCAGGGTCAGCAACAGCAACGGGCCCGTGTGGACGCAGGACGCCGGCCTGGACAACCCCGCCTTTGAGGAGAGCACGGAGGAAGACAGTGGGTGGAGCTAAGGACTGTTAAAATAGCCAGGGGTCGGCGAGGGAGCCAATGTCTGCCTCCTCCCTTTTTTAGGTGTGGTCGGGTTGGAATGCGTGGTCCCCAGGGTGAAGCGGCCCCTCAGTAACCCCTGCATCCACCTCCTCCGCTCCGTCAGCTCCACCTCCTCGGGCTGGGACTGCCCGGAGTCTCCGCCCCTCTCCGCCGAAGAAGGTATCCTCCCTTTAGATAGCGGCCACGGTCTGAGGGGGAGCTAAACCGCGAGGTCGAAATACATCGACGTCTGAATGGGTCTGTCTGCTCGTTGAGGCTGCGTGAAGCTGCCCTCGCTCCCCGAGGGCGAGATCACCGCCATCGAGGTGCACCGCGCCAACCCGTACGTGGAGCTGGGGATCAGCATCGTCGGGGGCAACGAGACGCCGCTCATCAACATCGTCATCCAAGAAGTGTACAGAGACGGGGTCATCGCCCGGGACGGGAGGCTCCTCGCCGGGGATCAGATACTCCAGGTGAGCTTTGATCTTGCCTCCGCTTTGAAGGCGAACGACCTAACCTCTGCCCCCCCCTCCAGGTCAACAACGTGGACATCAGTAACGTCCCCCACGGCTTCGCCCGCTCCACGCTGGCCCGGCCCTGCACCACCCTGCAGCTGACGGTGCTCAGAGAGCGCCGCTGCGCCTCCCGGGCGCCCCCTTCCTCGTCCTCCTCCTCCTCCACCGCCACCACCCCGGCGGCGCCCCACGCCCCCTGCTCCACGCCCGAGGGCGCGCCGCCCAGCCCGAACACGCTGCGAATCACTCTGCACAAGCGGGACTCGGCGGAGCAGCTGGGCATCAAGCTGGTGCGGCGGACGGACGAGTCGGGCGTCTTCGTGCTGGACCTGCTGGACGGAGGGCTGGCGGCGAAGGACGGCAGGCTGAGGAGCAACGACCGCGTTTTAGCCGTCAACGAGCAGGACCTGCGCCACGGGACCCCGGAGCAGGCGGCGCAGATCATCCAGGTGAGGAGGTGGGGGTGGGGGGGTCGAGCTCGCTCCTCGTGCCCGCGCGGGTCTTGAGCTCACGAACGCCGCCTGTCCCCCCCTCCCCTCCCCCTAGGCCAGCGGGGAGAGAGTCCACCTGCTGATCGGTCGACCCAGCAAGCCGACCCCCCGCGCCGCCGAAATCGAGCTCCACCAGAGACCTCTACTGCCTTGACCACTTCCTGCCTAACCACAGCTCCACCCCGAGTCCTGTCCCAGGACACCTCTCCCGCACCAGCTCCCACAGAGTGAGCGCTCCACATTGGGCTTTTCTTTATTTGATTAACTCATATTCATCAAAACAAACATCTATCATCTTTTATTTACTGTCTTATCTAACAAATAGTGCAAACAGAGGCTTTTAACTTTATTGGGAATCAAACATTTTCTCCATCTGGACTGAATATTAGGCGGTTTTATTCAGGTGCGATGATCAGTTTCAGTTGTAACTAGAAAGCACTCGGAGAGCGCAGACCTCCGCCAAGTTTATATAAATTGCAATAAAATCTGTCTTCTGGATCAGATCCGGATCAGGATTTGGAATATGACAGAGGATCCCATTGTCCACCCTTGAGTCACATTTCATGGGGTTTGGTCAATAATTAACCCAGATATTGAGAAACACCCTTTTTGGCCCCATTTACCACAATGTTAACGGAAATTTCAAAGTGATCCAGAATCCAGGATTTCTTGCGGATCACCCCCAAAATGAAACCAGTTCTCCTGAAAATGTCATCAAAATCGGTCCATAACTTTTTGAGTTATGTTGCTAACAGACAGACAGACAGACACATATAAAAACATAAGCTCCTTGGCAGAGGTAACTAAATACTTTTTTAATATAAACTTGGATTTTGGGGGTTTTTTTTGTTTTTTTTTCTTGATTGTGTCTGGATGTACTGCCCTCAGGACTTTTCCCAGTGCGTGACCTGCAAGGAGAAACACATCACAGTCAAGAAGGAGCCCCACGAGTCTCTGGGCATGACTGTTGCGGGGGGGCGGGGCAGCAAGAGCGGGGAGCTCCCCATCTTCGTGACCAGCGTCCAGCCCCACGGCTGCCTGTCCAGGGACGGGAGGATCAAGCGAGGTAAGGCCCCGCCTCCCTCCGTCGCCCGCCGCCTCACGGCCACGTTCGGTGATCGGTGACCCCCCCCTCCCCCCAGGTGATGTCCTACTGAGCATCAACGGGCAGGACCTGACCTACCTGAGCCACAGCGAGGCCGTGGGCACGCTGAAAGCCAGCGCCGCCTCGCCCTCGGTCCAGCTGCGGGTGCTGGAGGTCAGCATGGTGGAGGAGCGCGAGCACGACGAGCTGCTGCCGCACTCGCACGACAGCGACTTTGACGCCAACTGGTCGCCGTCGTGGGTCATGTGGCTGGGCCTCCCCAGGTGAGGACGGAAGAGGTGGAGGGGGGGGGGGCCCTGAACGCGATATAACCCGATAACCCCGATTTCCCCCTTCGGTCCTTCCGCTCTCCCGCAGCTACCTGCACAGCAGCCACGAGATCGTGCTGCGGAGGAGCCACCCGGGCAGCTGGGGCTTCAGCATCGTCGGGGGTTACGAGGAGAGCCACAGCAACCAGGCGTTCTTCATCAAGACCATCGTCCTCGGCACGCCCGCGTACTACGACGGACGGCTCAAGTGAGTGAAGGCGTGACGTTTTTCCTTCCCCAATTATTAGTCCACGACCCCTTTGATTGTTGACCGCCTGCTTGTTGTCCCGCCCCCCCCCTCCCTCCCGCAGGTGCGGCGATATGATCGTGGCGGTCAACAGCCTGTCGACGGCGGGGATGAGCCACTCGGCACTGGTGCCCATGCTGAAGGAGCAGCGCAGCCGCGTGGCGCTGACCGTGGTCTCCTGGCCCGGAAGCCTGGTGTAACCCAGTCTGTGGGGGGGGGGGGTGTACCGAGGCTCGATCCAGGGAGGCGTGGCAAACCCAGCAGGACCAAACCGGATCGCAGCACGCCGTCGGACAGACCGCGCTCGCCACCTCGCCCCCCACCCACCCACCTCCCCCGACAGGCGACTGTTGCCCCCCCCCTTCAGTCGGAGGACCCACGGTTGCCAGTAGCGATAGATTAGTCCGTCGATTCCGTCGTCCAGGATAAGGACAGGCGTGAAAAACGGCCTGGCTGGGGGGGGACCTGCCGCAGCTCGGCCGCCCTCAACCTTCATCACCATGACAACAGCTGGAATTTTATACGTGTGTGAATGTGCGTTTCTTTATTAAAACGGTTCCTTCAGAGGAGGTCAAGTCTGCATCGTCACTGAAGCCAGGCATGCGTCACCGTACTGTGCTTTATTACGTCCAAACAAACCAAACAAAAAGAAGCGAAACAGAAATTTCACAATCGTCTTTTTTTCTTTTTTTTTTTACAGTGGGGCCTCGGCTCCCTCATTCCAACGTGGTGCTGCGCAGCTTGGCGGCGAGCTTGCTGGTCTCCGCCTGATTGGCTGCAGCTGCCAGTTTGCGCCGCAGCGCCAGCCGCCAAGGCTGATTCCGTTTAGGGCGGAGATTCTGGGAAGAACACACACACACACACACACACACACACACACACAAAAAAAACCAAAAAAAAAAAAAACCACAAGACTGAATAGAGTTCCTCTAAATGTGCCAACCAAAGTGTTACCTTGACCTTCTTCTTGGCGGGGTCGTGCACCACCCCGTGTCGCCACAGGCTTTCCTGATGGGAGAGTTCAGATCTTACCCGGAGCAAACACGTCGGGGAGGTCTTAAAAGCGCGCGCGGGCGGCGTTTTAACCTTCATGGCGAAGCTTTTGCCGCACCCGGCGTACGTGCAGCCGAAGGGCTTCTTCCCCTCGTGGTCTCCGTGGATGTGGCTCTCCAGGTTGAAGCGGCGGGTGAAGCCTTTGGTGCACCCCTTCCTGGGGCACGGGATCTTCCTCTTCTCCCCGGAGTGGGCGCGCAGGTCGTGCTGGTGCAGGAACCAGGCGTTGCTGAACAGCTTCGTGCAGCGTACGCACGCCACCTTGGCTGCGGGGATATATAACGACGCTTCAGCGGGTTTAAAGGGTCAAATCCAACTCCTCCCTCCATCCGCTTTGAACTTGCCTTGATGTTTCTTTCTGTGCTTCACATACTCGGTCCACGTCTTCGCTTCAAAGGGGCAGGCGTCCGTCTCGCAGACGTAACCTTGAGCACAGAGGCTCTTCTCTTTAGGTTAAACACTCGACTAAGAAAGTAGTTCCGGTTCCGGGCCCCACCTGCGTGCACCCTCTCGTGGTGCTTCAGCTTGGCGTGAGTGGGGAATTCTCTGGAGCAGCCATCGAGGGAACAGCTGGAAGAGACGAGCAGTAAAAGGGGGGGGGGGGTCGTTACCATCAACCCGCTTTCTGTGAGGCGATCAGGTGCGGAACCACTGACTGGAAAGGCAGGACGTTCTGGTGCTCGCCCTGATGAGCCTTCAGCTGGTTCCTCTTGTTGAAGCCCTCCGCGCAACCCAGATGATCGCACTGAAACCGAAGATTGGCGGCTTAAACGTAGGCGGGGGGGGGGTCAGGGGGTTAGAGTTCCGTACCTGGTAGGGCTTCTCCCGTTTGCGGTGAACCCGGGCCACGTGGTTCTTCATGCTGGCGTGCGTGACGAAGGCCTCCGCGCAACCTTCGACGGAACACCTGAACGAGTCACGGGGTCAAAGAGGTCAAGGCCAGGGTGGGGGGGTCAGGGCGGAGGAAGAGGACGGCTCACTTGTGCGGCCTTTCCCCACTGTGGTTCAGCTCGTGTCTGGTGAGCTGGTAGCGGGTGCAGAAGCTCTTGTCGCAGCTCTCGCAGGAGAACGGTTTCTGCCATCGCAGCGAGGGATTCGACACGTTGAGCCCCAGTGTGAACAGGCCCCCCCCCACACACACACACACACACACACACACACACACACACACACACACACACGCGCTCTCAGTCCGCCTCCACTTACCAGCCCCGTGTGTTTGCAAAGATGCGCCTCGAGCTTCCACGACTTGCTGAATTTAGCTTTACAGTCAAAGAAAGAGCAGACATAGCTCTTCTGGCTTTGTAACCTCTCCCCCATCTTTAATAGGTGTTAGATGTGGTGTTGTGGTCACAGACAGATCTCATGGGGAACGTGCAGGTCGTTCACTGACCTACAAACAGCAGCTCACCTGGGCTTCATTTAACTAACTGGATCGTACCAATCAAGAGCCAAGGCTGGTGGGGGGGGTGGCAGCAGCAGCCAGCCATTTAAACCCCTCCTTTAATATTTAAATGCCTTCGAATGCTACTTAAATATTCCTGCATGGGCCTTTTCCACTCGTCTAGGCTTCTTAAAACTTTTAAAAGGCAGGCTCCTTTTAGAGGGCAGTGGGTTCTTATCAGGTGAGGCAGAGAGGCGACAGCGCGTCTCCATTAACACACTCCTCTAATCTCAGCCTTATCGACGCCCATTTATTGTTTCTCATAGTTATCATCGGTGCATTTAAAAGGAAAAAAAAAAGACTGAAATGAAAGCAACTTCTCTCAGAGTGGAAAATTTTGTCGCCCATAAAAGCTATTTAATCAGATTAATCGGCTTTAAATCTTGCGTTGGAATTTTCCAAAATTGATCTGCATGTGGGTCACAACCCACCAGAAGGTAATGTTAATGATAAAAGATAATCTAAATAAGAGCTAATATTCCAAATTAAAACTTATATGGAGGGAATTTAACTCATTTTAACCTCGCTGTAACTGATTTAAATCCCAGCGCTTTAAGCCTGAACTGAAATATTCTGTTTGTGGGAAGGTTTTTTTTCTCTTTTTTCTGCATTTCCAAAGTTAAATAAAGACCCCGTCAATCCAATTAAACTATCAGCTTGTCCAAACACGGGAAATGTCCCCCCTCCGTGCCCGTGCCATGCTCTCATACGAAACCTTTGACTGACTTTTGTGAATGAGGCCTATTGAGAGCCTGTTGGGCGTTAACTCGGTGCCCTCCCACGCTTCAGGCGAGCATGCCTGGGTCACCTGTCACCGTTATCAGCCTCCTCCTGCATCCGGGGCCCCGCAACACCCGCCTCCGCTGTCAGGGCCTGGATCAATACAGCTGGCTCAATATCCACATATATGACCGGGCCCGTGATCTCTGATAACCACACACACACGCACACACAAGTCACATTCTGCAGACCTCTGGCAGCTGCTTTCCTCAACGTACAGGAAAAATATTTATTTTCCTCCCTTTTTTTTCCTGCCTGCGGGACTGACGGCCCTGCCCTCCGCTCACCTTCTACGCGACGGGCTCCCGTAGGCCCGGGCCGTGTGCATTGATCTCCCGTGTTAGTGTGTGTTAAGTGTGCGGTTAATGTGTAACGTCCCGGGTCGATACAGCTGCTCCGAGCTGCAGGCTGAGCTGACAGATTCAATCTGTGTGTGTCAAACGTGTGTGATTAAGGAGTCCATAGTGCTTTTATCCACAAGCCTCCTCTCTCTGCTCCGCATTCTCTCTCTCTCTCTCTCTCTCTGTTTACTTTTCACTCCTTCAATCAGTAACTTCCATGAGTCAGCATCTCACACACACACACACACAAAAGTCTCACTGCACGTGTACAAATTCAAATACAATGTTAGACAGACAAAGTTATAAAACCAATGGAAATGGTCTTGAATCTGTTTTTACTATTTTCAAAGGTCACACACCAGCTAAGGAAAATCCAGACCCCTGCAAATCAATGGCTGCCATCTGACTCATTGATTGATTGATTGGGTTTTTTTTCTTTTTTTTTAACTCTTAAAGTTGTTGGATACTTATTACTCGGCGCTGATAAGACCCGTTCCTGAATCCCCTGACCCCGGGCCTCTGAGGTCAAAGGTGAAGGAAGACAGCCCGAGCAGGTTTTTGCCTCACTGTCAACATTAAACGTTTGCTGGTTTCGAGGATTTGGTGAGCGAACCGAGCGCTGGGTTCTTTTAATGGTTCCTTCGCTCTAATAGTAATAGTCACTCACACAAACATGCATTAATACTTCTATCTCTGTGGGGACTTGCACTGAAATAACGCACTCCCCAGCTACTTAATCGAGCCTTAACCATCAGAACTAAATGCTTAAACCTGATCACACACACAGGCACACACACACACACACACACACCCTTCTGTCAGCTGCTCACCATATCTCTGTAAACTGCTGCTAATTCGTGTAAATATTGGGTAAAGTATCGCGGGGGGACCAGATAACCTATTTGTCACATAACCAGCCAGCCATTCAGCCTCCATTGATTAAAGCACACACATCTCGAGACACGCACACAGACACACACATGCCCAAGAAGCCGAGGTGTGTTTTCACGGCACATCCCTTCTGTGCTCTTCATCCCTCTGTCACGATGGTTTGGAATATTTTAATTTATTCCCAAAAAGCAAATATAATCCAGTTTCATGTTGGATATTGAAGATAATTTCAGCTTTATTCATCTATTTAAACACTAGTCTTAATTTGAAACATCCCCTTACCCTTTTCTTGTGGGTTCTAAAAGGAAACATGAACTAAACTAAATGAACTATGTCAGCTAAAATGTGCAATTATGCAAAAACCTTCAGAGCCTCTCAGTATTTTTCCCTGAAAGTATTTTTTTAATTTCATATTCATTAATGCTCATTTGGCTTCCATAAATGCAATATAAAGCATGTTTTCATGGTGACCCTTCACAGGTAGACTAAAGCCAAGACCTGTGGGACATGCTGGTATTGAGCGCCCCCTACCGTCACATGACACTGACTACAAGCACTTATTCTGGTCGATAATATATATTAAATAAAAAACAATTATAAATGTATTTCTCAGGTATCTGCTTAAAAGTTAAGCAAAAAATGAATTATAAATATGGTTCAACATCATTTAATAAGCACAAAGGCAAGTTTTTGATCACAGATTTACTTATTTTATTGATAGATTTGCTGTTTGTCATTCTGACACTAGCCTACAGATGTGACGGGTCAGCGTCGAGGGCAGATTATAACTGTGGTTCAAGAGTCATTGAACTCACTTTGAGATGTTATAGGAGAATAATCAGACTGACAGTTCATGTCAGAATTTGAAGCGCTACAACTGGAACCGACCGACGACGTAAGCGTTTCAACAGACGAGATGACAGAAGCGGCATGTGTACAAATATCTTTTATTTTTCAGCTTTTTATGCCATGAACTCGTAGGGGATGGGCTCCAGCAGCTGTGGTGCGTTCTTCTTGGTGCTGACAAAGTGAGCATCACGAGGAGGAGCGGGCTGCAGAGACAGGAATGTCTACATTAGTACTTTCAGAAGATTAAAACAAAACCGTCTCATCTTAAAGTGTGACGATTATATACCAAAGAAAGCAAAGGCTCTCTGTAGTCTAACTGAACATTTCAGTTATCAATATTAAAACGTCTTTATTTTATACCTGGCGTTTCAGTTCCACCCAGGTGCCCTTCTGCTTGGCCTCCATTTTTTTGGCCTCGTTTTCTTTGACACGCTGGAGGAAGCTGTCCCTGCTCTTTGAGTGCTTCACATGCTCAATACGCACATTAATCCTCTTGGCCAGGATCCTACCCCTGTAATAGACATGGTTAGAAATTAAACCCAGTTTATTTTCCACCGTAAGAACTAATTAAGGTATAGAAGTAAAGCTGTGTTATGTCAACGATAGATTTGTGGTCACGCACTATGAAAACCTGTCAGGATAAATGCACATTCAAAGCCAAAAAAAGTTTTAAACATCTCGATAATCACAGTTGTCGGCTGTTTCCTCGTAACAGCCCCAGAACAAACTGCCGTTTGACTGGGGCGTTCAAGGATGAAATGCTCTCCCCCACGTGAATGACCACTCACGACATTAAACAGCCCTGGTGGCAAAGTGAAGATGGGGTCACATTCCTCCAACTACAACTTAAGAGCCAGTGACGCAAAAGAAACAGTGTTGGAAAAATGAGTTATGAAGAAAATTAAAGACTGACAGTAACTAGGAATAATTTAAGTCAAGTATTAGATGTGAAGGTATTTTTAGCCCGATGGGTGCCCAGGTTAATGTTATAGAATGAATTAGTAAATTATAGATCAAAAAACATCCCACTTACTTGACCTGCTTGTTGACAATGATGCCAACAGCATGCTGGGTTACGTTGTACACGCGTCCCGTTTTGCCATGGTAACACTTGTGAGGCATTCCTTTCTGCACTGTACCTGTACCCTAAAAGCAAACCAAAAACGTCATGCAGTAATATAACACCAGAATTCTCCCATTTGATCAAAATGAGGAAAACACCAAGCAGAAGCGCAACATTAAAGCAGGCATGTTACCTTGATATCAACGATGTCACCCTTCTTGTAGATGCGCATGTAAGTTGACAGGGGAACGGGGCCTGCAAAGCAAACAGAATGTCTTCACCTGAACAAACTCAGCTACAAAAAACACACACACCACCTTAACGAAATGCTGCGACAGGATTTACACCAGTTGTGTGCGTGTGAGCTCACCATGCTTGCGGAATGGCCTGCTGAACATGTACCTGGTTCCCCTCCTCTTGCCTTTTGTGTTCGTCATGATGCCTGTTTACTGTCAAAGACAAAAAAAAACACATTTTAACAGGTATCACTTATAATCATGTGTTAGTTAAATCCCTTTAAACAAGTGCATGCACCCACACGTGAGCCTTCTATATCGAACGTAAGACACTCTGACTCGGCAGATATTAATATTTTTAGACGTGTATCCCAGCTGACATCACCCTAAAACCAGTCCTGCCTCAGAAAAGCTCCTATATCCTCCTTAGCAGCAGAAAATCAAGCGTTTTTAGTCCCCCTCGCTCCAGCATAGCATGTTGCTAAACCCCCGGACAGGAGGAATGGGGGGCGAGCACCGACGAGACGCAACTACACGCCGCGTATCTCGTCTGGAGCGGACGATCGGCGGCTTTTATAAGAGAAATGTTGTCAGAAAAGACATTTTTGAGGAGGGGGGGGGGGGGACGGAGCCCACATGGGCCGCCACGATACCGCCCGAGGATGGCCGAAAACGACACCAGACGGCCCCGTCCCACACTCCACAGAACACCCCCGCGTGTAGGAAGGGACGCCCGGCGACCACCTGGGTGAAAGTCCCCGCGGGAGCGGCGGAGAAACGCAGAAAAACGGAGTTAAAGGCGGAGCGGGTCTCACCCCGGGTCTCGACAAGATGGCGGGCTGGGGCGAAAGAGAGAGCGCCAGGCCCCCTGGCCCCGCCTCGTGACGTCACTTAGGCAGGCGGCGACACCGCCTGAGGAAAAAAAATAATAACATAAAAAACAACTGAAGAAAAAAAATCTACATTTAATTCACGCCAGCCGCGTTTTATAACTGCAGGGAGGGGACGGTTTGGGATTATAATGCGGAGAGTTTGTAGGTTCCTCAACGCCTGTCGCAGGGTTCGCACGGCGCACGCGCGCAACCCGAGAAACCGTTAATAAGTGTTTTTTTTTTTCGACTTAAATCACCCGGTTTTATTTTATTGTTTTCCTCTCACAAGCGCGCCTCCGCCGTGTGCGTACGGCGCCAGTGTTGTAGAGGGAAGGTGTGTGTGGGGGGTGTGTGTTTGATTCGTAACTCAATGAAGGCAGCGGGAGGGGTCGCTCTGGTGCTTTTTGGCCCACCGGACTTTCCGTCGGCAGCAGCGCCCGCCGCTCGCGCTCACGAGGGCAGTCCGGTGGAGCGCGCGAGCTGGAAGATGGCGTTAGCCGAATGGAAATCCTAATGACAGTCTCCAAGTTTACCTCCTTCTGTACCATGGTGAGCCGGCGGGGGGGGGGCCGGGGCGGCGGGGAGCCTTCCCCGGGGCGGCGGGGGGCCCCCCAGGGGGCGTCTGCCCGCTCTTAGGAGCGGCTGGGGGGTGTAAATAGTGCCGTCTGCGCTAGCCGAGCCCCCCTCCCGTCCGAGCTGATCCGCTTCCCTGCTCCGGTTTCGTGTTCACACCGTCCGGATCCGGGCTCACTTCGGTTTGACAGCTGGTTTTCGCCCCCTTCTTCCTCCCCCCTTCTTCCTCCCCCCTTCCTCCCCCTCCAGCGTCGTCTCGGGGAGCTGTGACGACACCCGCCCGCCGCAGCGGCTAACGCGGCTAACGGGAGTCGGGGCGATTAAAGGTCCCCGGGGAGGACCGGGGGGGTCTTCCAGGGGGGGGGTTAGGTCGAGAATCCGGGGGGGTGTGGACGGGTGGGGTGGTGGTGGTAGTTGTGGTGTAGGTGTGTGGGGGGGGCGCATCCGAGGTGTTAACAGCGCAGGCGATGACGCCATGGGGTCCGGAGGAACTGCGCAGCTGCTCCAGCTGTTCCAGCTGCAGATCCGACCGCCGATCCGGTCGCTCGGTCACTTTAGCTCCGCTCCGGACCGGTGGAGACCGAATGCGTGCTTTTGTTGGTTGGTTTATGCGTGCAACAAGTCGCTCGACGAGAGCCGGGACCCTCCGTTGAAACGCGACACCAACATTTGTCTGTCTATTTAAATATTCTTACATTGTTCGCTCCCGTATATCCATTTCCAGGGCGCCAATGCCTCTGCACTGGAGAAAGAGATTGGATCAGAGCAATTTCCAGTCAATGAGCACTACTTTGGCCTGGTTAATGTAAGCAAATTACGCAATTTGCGCACATTTGTTTCTCCGCCTGCCTCGCACACATTAACCTGTCGTCAAATGGGATTTTCTAGTTTGGGAACACCTGTTACTGCAACTCGGTGCTGCAGGCTCTGTACTTCTGTCGGCCGTTCCGGGAGAAGATCTTGGCGTACCGGAGTCAGCCGCGGCGGAAGGAGAACCTGCTTACCTGCCTTGCAGACCTCTTCCATAGTATTGCCAATCAGAAGCGGAAAGTGGGTGTCATACCGCCTAAAAAGTTTATCACAAGGCTCCGCAAGGAGAATGGTGAGAGTGGTGAATGTTTTTCAACGCTTTTATGAACAGTTTCTTCTCCTGTGGCTTCTGCTTGTTGACATCTGGATGAAGATAGCGGATTGCTTCTCTCCCCCCCCACAGAGTTGTTCGACAACTACATGCAGCAGGATGCCCATGAGTTCTTGAACTACCTGCTGAACACCATTGCAGACCTGCTCCAAGAGGAGAGGAAGCAGGAGAAGACCAACGGCCGCCTCGCGAACGGCACGTTAGACAGCCAGAACAACAACAGCAATGCCACCCCAGCCCCCACTTGGGTCCACGAGATCTTCCAAGGCACTCTGACGAACGAGACGCGCTGCCTTACGTGTGAAACAGTAAGACTCTTCCTGTCTGTCTGAATGGAATTCCTTTTCCTCTCTTCCCCCGATTGTACACATATCTGCTTTCCTCAGATAAGCAGCAAAGATGAGGACTTTCTGGACCTTTCTGTTGATGTCGAACAGAATACCTCCATCACACATTGCCTCAGGTAAAGTAAAGACATGTCAGAGCTGTGTCTTCCAGAAAAAGACGCACAGTTAGTAGTTCACAGAGAGGAAAGGGATCAAAGCCCGTATTGTTTTTTTGGATTGGATGTTTGGCTTTTTTCTTGATCAGGCTGTAATAACGTAATTGTGCTGGTTCAAGGGGGGAAGGAAAAAAAAAACAAAACCCTTTTAGGCTTTTGAAAGAGGCTGCACTGCGTCTTTTACCAAGCTGCAGGAAACAATGTATTGTTCCGCTAATGAATGGATTTTCTAGTGGCGTGCTCTTGGATTTGTGGACTAATTCATTGTTTATGCCTCCTCAGAGGGTTCAGCAACACAGAAACACTGTGCAGCGAATACAAATACTACTGTGAAGAATGTAGAAGTAAGCAGGAGGCTCACAAGAGGTGAGAAGGCGTGTTTATTTTTGGCGAGGCCTTTCGTGGCGCGCAGACACGGCGTCTGATCTTTACGGCTCGTGTCGCAGGATGCGCGTGAAGAAATTGCCAATGATCTTGGCGTTGCACCTGAAGCGCTTTAAATACATGGAGCAGCTGCAGCGCTACACCAAGCTGTCCTATCGCGTCGTCTTCCCCCTGGAGCTCCGCCTCTTCAACACCTCTGGGGACGCCACCAATCCGGAGAGGCTCTACGACCTGGTTGCCGTGGTGGTGCATTGTGGCAGGTGCGTACCGGCAGACAGTCGACATTCGCCTGTATTAGTGTCTCTGCAGCAACCAGGGGCAGGAAAGAGGAACACGGCTATATTTAAAAAGTCATATCTTTTAGTCTCTACTGGGTTTGGGTTTAAAACTTTCTACCCCGTGTGTGTGTGTGTGTATTGATTTGTTTTCACCCTCTTGGGTAGGTGGTCCCACTTCTAGGCCAGCTCATCATCAGCGCTGCGGTTTACTAATGTTTTACTTGATTTTGAATTTCAGTGGGCCAAACAGGGGACACTACATTGCCATCGTGAAAAGCCACGATTTCTGGTTGCTGTTTGACGACGACATTGTAGAGGTGAGCGACTCCCAATGCCGACGTCACCCCGAGCCTCCTTTTTTTTTTTTTTTTTTTTTTTTTTAAACCTTTCCCTGTCGTCCTTTCCCTCCCTGCAGAAAATCGACGCACAGGCCATAGAAGAATTCTACGGTCTCACATCCGAAATCTCCAAGAACTCTGAGTCGGGCTACATCCTCTTCTACCAGTCCAGAGACTAGATGTAGGGCTTAATTTAACCGCAAAACTAAGAAATGCTCAGTTCCCTCCTTGCGGAGCAGAGAACCACGAACACACCACAGCGGTCCACGCAGCTGGAACAGCTAGAATTCATACTAGTGCTTTTTTATGCACGTAGTGCCGTGCCCCCCCCTCCTTCCTCCTCATCTCCTCCTCTTCCAAGATGCTGCTGCTGCTGTTGGGACAATGAATGAGAGTCAAGAATTTAAAGCAGCGAACGAGGGATGTACAGCTGCCAGTTGGTCACATGACTTGCTTTTTTTTTTTTTTTTTTGCATTGGATGTAAGGTCGAATGGGTACTGGTATTTAAGCATTCATACAATGTAACATTGGCCTGTTATCTTAACTCGCCCCAAGCTGTTGTTCTGCACTGGCATTTACCGAGAGTGGATCCCGTTTGTGATCGTGGACGGGTGCGGGACGAGTGTCCCAGCTGATCAGGCACCCCGGGTTGTATATTTCTAAAGTGTACAGGATGGTATTTGTATAAATATAACAAGATAATATTGGAAAATGTTAGACCATGAAAAGATGTATTAACACTATGGTGCACTTTTGATACTGTTTTGTAGGTGTTGGCAAGTTTAATGTGAGGGTTTGCTTTAAAAGGCCTGTTGTGAAGCGATTATTTCTGTTTTAAAGAAAAAGAAATAAAGCGAGTAAGATTGAGAATGGGTGTGATTTTTTTTTTTTTTTTTCCCTTGAGTCCCACAGATGAGTCATAGAGCTCCGCACCGCCCCTCAGCGGTGTCAGCCCGCCAGGTTTGCCGTCCCAATGCAACAGGAGCTATTTTTAATCCATTCAGACGGCGCGTAAAAACGCACCGGTGGTCACGTTCGGCGCAACGGAGCGGTCCGCGCAAAAGCGCGCATCAGCAGTCAGAAGTCACCATCAGCGATACACGGTTCTGCCCCGGGAGGCGTGTGGTGCAAGGATGAGGAAGATGAGGCAGAGAAGATGGAGGACAGGAGGCTAGGGGAGAGGAGGAGGTGGTGGTGTGGGAGGGTGACACACATCAGGGATGCTGTTAATAGAACAGACGGGACCAGAATAGAAGGGCGTCGCGGGAGCTGCGACTTCTGGATCAGAAAGTGCAAATGAGCAGCGCAGGAGGCGCACTTTTGTAGGTTTGTGCAGCCGTCGGAAGGTTTGTCAGGTATTGCAGCGAGGAGGAAGCGGGATCCGTACCCCGCACGCGGCTGGACGCGGCGCGCACCCACCCACACACACACACACACACACTCACACACACACACTCACACACACTCACACACCTGTCTTTGTCCTTGAGACAGCGCCGGTCAGATATTTAGCGGACTTCAAACACTCTCCTGGGTCTGTTCCATTCGGGACTCCACCTTCATCATCGACCGACCCCCCCTCCCCTCCCCTCCCCTTCTCTCCACCCCCCACACCCCCCCTCTCTCATCCTCCGCCGCTGCTCCGGCTCGCCGCTCCTACTGCACAGCCGCAGTCCGCGGCGATCAGCCCTTCACGACAGAGCCGCTCCGCTCTTCTCCCGCTCCGGCAGACGGAACCAGCATCACCCCCCCCTCATTCCTTCCACCACCACCACCTCCAGAACCTCCACCACAGCCCCGGGCTGCGCCGCACCATCCTCATCAATAACATGGAAATACAAGACCGTCGCTCTTCCATCTAGTCGCACCTCACAGACTCAAGGTAGGTCGGGTGGGAATACCGAGCATCCTTGCAACATGCATGCACCCCCCTTTTTTTCCCTCCCCATTCTCCCCTCCACTCCAGCATCCTTGTGCTGACGTGGAGCAGCTGTGTTCCTCTTATGCAAGGTGCAGACGGGCGTAAAGCAGTTCCACATGGCATCTATAGGGCTGGAGGAATCTTCCTATGGCGGATGCGGCGTCTTTCTTGGGAATAAGCGCCCGTTTCATTTATCAATACCTCCTACAAAGGAACATGGCCTAAAATGCACCACAAAGCCTGCTGAGATTTTTTCCCCCCTCTCCTATAGACTTTTAAGCAGATCTCCCTCCCGCGGGCATTAATAAGTCATGACCATCACGTGTGGTAACACAGGCCTCACAGATGCATATGAATATTTTCGTGCCGGCAGAGTGATTAATTATTTACAAAGAGGAAAAGGACGGAATTAGTCTTTTTTTTTTATTATTCGAGCATCCATCATCGCGAGTTTTGTGCCGCGGAATAAATAAAGCATGTGTCTTTATAACGTCCAATCCAGCGGCACGCACAGAGGTGGAGGGAAGCTGCCCCCGCTATTTTTCTTTGCCTTTAGTATATATATATTTTTAAGGAACTATATCCGTGGTGATGGTTTTTTGTTGCTACTTATGCATTGAGGGTTTTTTTGTGCTTGCAAATTCTCCTCATCGAGAGGGGGACTCGGTTTTAGAGTATTCTAACATTAGGTGTGATTTATTAGATGTGACTCTGGGATGGTGATGTGTTGTTACAGGTTGTGTGTTTTATGCTTCCAGACGGGGGGCACGATGAGCGACGCGCCAGCTGCCACCCCCAGCTGGCTCGGCCCCGATTCCACAGCATGGGTGAGCGGCGGCGGCGGCGGGGGGCCGGCGGACAACGCCACCGGCCCGGGGACCTTCCCGCCTGAGCCTCTGGCGCCGGGTCAGATGCCCCTGTTCGTCAACCCCTGGGACATCGTGCTATGCACGTCCGGGACCCTGATCGCCTGCGAGAACGCCCTGGTGGTGCTGGTGATCTGGCAGAACCCGGCGCTCCGCGCCCCCATGTTCCTGCTGATCGGCAGCCTGGCGCTGGCCGACCTTCTGGCCGGCCTGGGCCTGGTGCTCCACTTCACCTGTGCCTACCTGCTCCGCTCCGACGCGGCGCAGCTGCTGACCGTGGGCCTGGTCGTGGCCTCCTTCTCCGCCTCCGTCTTCAGCCTGCTGGCGATCACCATCGACCGCTACCTGTCGCTGTATTACGCCCTCACCTACAACTCGGAGCGCACGGCGGCCTTCACCTACACCATGCTGGTGCTGCTCTGGGGCCTCTCGCTCTGCCTGGGGTTGCTCCCGGTGACGGGGGTCAACTGCCTGGCGGAGGAGGCCACGTGCAGCGTGGTGCGCCCGCTGACCAAGAACAACATCGCCGTCCTCTCCGTCTCCTTCCTGCTGCTCTTCGGCCTCATGCTGCAGCTCTACGTCCAGATCTGCAAGATCGTGATGCGCCACGCGCACCAGATCGCCCTCCAGCACCACTTCTTGGCCGCCACGCCGCACTACGTCACCACGCGGAAGGGCGTCTCCACGCTGGCCATCATCCTGGGCACCTTCGCCGCCTGCTGGATGCCGTTCACCGTCTACTCCCTCATCGCCGACTACACCTACCCGCCGCTCTACACTTACGCCACCCTGGTGCCTGCGACCTACAACTCCGTCATCAACCCGGTCATCTACGCCTTCCGGAACCAGGAGATCCAGAAGGCGCTGTGGCTGGTGTGCTGCGGCTGGGTCCCGGCCGGCGTGGCCCACCGGGCGCGGACCCCGAGCGACGTGTGACTGAGCGGGCCCGAGCGGGGAGAGAGAGAAGGCCTTGGTTCAGCTGCGCTCCTCACCGGACGCGCCCGGTGCGAAAGAGAGCAGCAGCGGCGGAGGTGGAGGTCAGGGGAGGCGGCGGAAGGCTGGGGCGGCGCTTCGGAGTGGAGGGGCTCCCGAAAGGAGGCGCATCTGTAAGCTGTCCACAGCCCACAGGGAACGAATGGTGTTTTTTCCTCCATTGCACTTACCACTGTCTTCCCCCAAAGAGGGCGGTCACTGCGCGGGCTGTATCCCGCCCCCTCCCGTTCAACCCGCGCCACGCCCTAACTCTCTTCTGCAGAGAGAGCGTCAGGCAGCCACAGCACTGCATATGTAATGTGCATACAGTCAAGGTATACTTTGCGTTGACTTGTTTTCTTTTTTTTTTTTTATCAACAAGGCCGCGGTTATCCGTTTGCCTTCGTGCGTAAAAGCGCACGGCCGGCTCATGAAGCCGCGCGCATGCTTCGAGGAGAGAGAGAGAGAGAGAGAGAGAGAGTGAGAGAGTGGGGCCGCGGATGAATGCTCATGCATTTCCACTTAAAGCCGGTCTGGAGCAGCATCCTGGCGCTCTGTTGCTGCACTTTGAACGTGCGTCGAAAGCTAAACAGTCGCGCCGAGCTAAAAATAGACGCCGGCGCGCTCTGATCCGCGCCCCGCGTCCTCCACAGACGCCGGGGAAGAAATCAAGCCGTTTCGTGTTCTCCGCGTCACCCTGGCCTTTGCGTGAACGCGTTTCGATTCCGTTTGCGTCTGGGACACTCAAGACAAAACCTTAGGACCCCCCACAACCCCCCCTTCTTTAATAATCAATACAGGCCTAATATAGCATATGTTTATTGGATTAAGTAACCACTTTTTATCCGCTTTCACTTTATAAATTGGAATGTAATGTCATTTTATACACAATTTATTTGAAAAATATTGATTGTAATCTTTAGATACAATTAAAAGATCCTTGAATTGATCCCCACAGGAGATTTGATTAATTTGATTAATCAATTATACTGAAATCACTACAACGCAGTAGATAAATACGGTAAATGAAAGTTTTTGTGTGCGAAACTGAATCAGACCTTTTTTTTAAGATTCACACAAACCGATCTGCATGCTAGCCTGAAGTGTAATCTGCATGCGACAAGCACAAATCTCCTCTATCCCTCATGTGTTGGTTGTGGTAAATCAGACACGTGCTGCGTCGTGGCCCCTCCTGATATCAGCATGACCTTAATATTTCTAATGCTCCACAGTGGACCTCACGTGTATTGCATTGTTTGCGCTCCTTCGTGGTCTCATGCCCCCCTTTTTTGGGGGCGCGTTAAAAAAAAACAATGGGAAAACAGTTAAAAAAAAAAAAAGAAAAAAAAAGCGAAACGGTTTTCGAGCTCCGACGGAAGCCGAGCCGCTCCGAGTCGCCCGTACGAGTTCGCGATCACGTCAGCAATAACCGGGACCCGAGTGGTTCGTTTCCGAGGCACGAAGCAATACTCAGACAGCAATAACGTCGACGTGCGCCGACCACGGCGACGCCTTCAAAATAAGCGGTAGATCTCGCGCCGGGGCTGGAAGCGAGCAGACGGTCCATTGGCCTCGACCGTCGGTGCTTCTCCGCTCGGTTAGATCCCCAACATTTATCCGCCTGCCCCCCCCCAGTGTGCATCCAGTAGAACCTGTACTCAGTGTCGTGACCCCTGGGTGTCTGTGTGTGATCCGGGCCTTCCGTCAGTGCGTCGCTATGACCATAACGTCTCCTTGTGCAGGGGAGGTAAAAATGCCCCCCCCCCCCCACCACCACCTTTAAGGACAATGCTGCCAGTCTTCCGGTCATTTCTAAGCGAAGTGACCCCCCGATTGTTGCGTTTGTAGAGCTTTTTTTTCTTTTTTGGAAGACAGGACCAAGAAGGTGGGAGCTCCAGCACTTCAAGCCAAAGTTAAAAAAAAACAAAAAAAGAGAACGGGGGAATGGGGGGGTGTCCGCCGTGTGTGTCCTGTTCCTTCACCACTGCTAACCTGCGTGGAGCCGACCCGCTCCAGTTGAGGAGGGCGCCTGCTGAGTGACCCCCCCTCCGCGAAGATTCACGAGCTAACAAAAGGCCTGGTCCAGAAAAATGCCAAGATAAATGCTGCTGCCCCCCCCACCCCGCCAACACCCCCAGGCTCAGCCAGCTCCGTCGGCCTCAGAGGTTGAGGTGTTGATTGAGGAGACGGGACAGCGTCTTGGTTTTTCTTCTTTTTCTTTTTTTTTTTGGTGTGTGTGGGGGGGTTGGTGGTGGTACTGGGATACAGCCTGTGTGTGTGTGTGTGTATGTGTGTGTGTGTGTGTGTGTGTGTGAACTCGTGCCCAGTGTCAGACTGGCTTCAACAGGTCAGGCTGGCACATCAGACCCCCCCCCACAATTCCTTTACCTTTAGATGAAAGTCTATTTTGTTATATTCATTTGAAATGTTCTATTTTTTCCACTTTAATCCGGGCCTGGATTCATCCCAATCCTCCAGTTGTACGATATATCGGCACTGTAAACGCCTTCTGAATGTAGTAATAATCACTTGTTCGATCGATATCAACCCCCCCCCCAGTGTTATTTGCTCCTGTAAATACAGCATGCTTAAGATGAGGGATTTTATACACCGTGCATGGTGCTACCAAAGCCAATCAGAGTTTGGGATGAGTTGGGCTGTGCCCTTTTGTTTTAAACCCCCCCCCCCAGCCTCATCTGTTCATGCAGAATTTCTTCTCCTTCGCTTCGGCGTGCAGCGGCGCGCGAATGCTGGTCAAAGACCAACACGGATAAGAGATGTTTGAGGAAGGAGGCAGTGCTGGTGGTGGTGGAAAGAGTGGGGAAGGGGGTGGGGGGGGGCGGGGTTTCTGATTGGTGAATGTGTTCTTCAGTGTTGTGGAGATTTCCATCGTAGGACAGGTGTGGACAAGGGCTTCGTATCCAAGAATAGTAAGACTGCGCTGTTGGATGTAATATTTGTCTGTACACACGCACCTGTCCATCTAATGAATGGTTTCTCAGTGTAACGGTACACTACCTTGCGTGTAAAGGAAAAAAAAGTGTGTGTGTGTGTGTGGGGGGGGAAGGGGGGGTTGAGAAAACGGGGAGCCAGAATCGAGCGTTGTTTCCGATGGTTACTAATATAGAGCTAAATATCAAAACACTCAAGGGCCTGTGAGTGCATCTTGTGTAGACGTATGCGTAGTTTTCAATGTGACATGCACTTTACTTTTTGGGATAAAAATGGCACAACAAATTTAAGTATCTGCAAATTGAAACGTATAAACGATAATCAACATGCACTAACTTAACTGGAATATTGTCCAAAACGTGTGTGAAGCCGTGGTCGTCTATTTTTTCAAGGTGTTAGTTGTACTTTTTATTGCTTTGGTTTGTTCACTCAATTGAGAGATCTTGTTAATTTTGTATTAAAAAGGAAAACGTGCTGTGCATAAAACTCCAGCGTCGGCTAATTTGTTTTTCCGCCAACCCCTCCTCCTTTTTTTTTTTTTTTTCTTCTCACTCCGCCGTTTCCCTGGCGATCCCATCTGGGCCGTTCTGTTTCCACGGAAACCCGGGACTTAAAGCCAGAGATGTCTCTGCGTGCGCTCGACGAGGGCAGGCGAGTAAAGACGCCTCGATCCGGCCGTGATCCTTCATTCGTCATTTTATTTTCCTCTGGGTCAAAGGTTACACAGCTCACACATCATATACACCCCCCCACCACCCCCACCCCCCCACCCGCACAGCAGTGATCGATTGCAGACGCAGACGGCTCAATCAAATCTCATAGTTACGATCGATAAGACTTTATATACATCTCCCATCTCATCCAGCATTGGGTTGCTCTCTTACTCCCTGAATCCATTATCGCCGTCCATTACCTTCACTTACAGTTATTGTCATGTTAAAAATTCACCTCGGATCTCTGCCAAAGTGTTTCAGTAAAAACATTTAAAAAAAAGACGGGTATGTAGGTTAGCTCAAGAGGAAAGTTCCTATCCGTCCTAACGCTCTCAAGCCTCGACTATATGAGATGAGCACCATCACGGGGTGTCTATAGTGTTATTACAGGTAGACAAACAGCCACTGGGGTGTATTCACAACGCTCTAAAAAAAAGTTATCACGTTAATGTTTCAGGAAGTGGTCCTCAGTTATATAATATTTTAGTGTCTTTGCATCTTGAATACACCCCCCCTCCCCCTATGTTTCCAGTTTGGGACCGTTCAGCTTATATGGACCAACAGCGTGTGATTGTGTGTAGGTGTGTTGTGCGTGTTTGTGTGTCTGTGTGTGTGTGCGAGAGAGACGACCCGTGGTGGGTGTGGTGCTGTGGGAATTTCCTTCAGACAGTGTGAGGTTGATTGTGTCTTAAGGCCGTTGCACACCAACTTGATCTGGGGGGGGAGACGGGCGGAAGAACGACGGAGGCGCACCGGGGGATATTTACTGTCGACGCTGCGTGTGTGTGTTCCCCATCTCCACCGATCGCGCTCTGGTGATCGACAGCATTGCACCATAATATATTTCATCTATACAGCATATATAGTGTGTGTGTGTGTGTGTGTGAGAGGAGTGATTTGTACAACGGTTGCCTAAAACGATGAGACACGATGTGATCTGAGTTATCAAGTTGGTGTGAAATGAGCCTTGGTGTGTGTGTGTTCAATGGTTAATCGGACCAATCGTTGTCCTCCAACTCGGAGTCGTCCTCGGAGTCGGAGTACTCCACGGCGATGCGTCGCGACAGGATGGTCGCGACATCGTTGCCGACGGGCTCCCGCTTGGCCTGCTGCTCCTGCTGCTCCTGCACCTTCTTCAGCTGGATGCCTGCGAGGACAACGAGGAACGACGTCGAGAGATGGAAAAGCGCGAGGAGGCGGGCGAGGACAGGCGGGCGAGTGCGAGGGTGCTTACCCATACGTATGGCGGCCAGGAGGTCGCTGCGGGCGTCGTTGGCCGCCGCCGCCGCCTCGGCGGGCGCGGCGGAGGACATCTTGCGGGGCGCGAGGTGGGAGGCGCCGCCCAGGATGGGGGGCGGCGGAGGGCCGGGGGGAGGCGGAGCGGCGTGGGCTCCGGAGAGAGGCGGCGGAGGCGGGGCGTAGCCGCCCATGCCAGCCATCGGCCCCGGGGACATCGGACCTCCGGGGGGTGAGGCGAAGGCAGTCTGGGCAGATGGGATGAGCGGGGCGGGAGGTGGGGGGGGAGGGCCCGTGTTGGCATAGCCGTCGAGGCTGCGAGACGAGGAAACGGAAGAGAGTGAAGAGTTAGTGCTTCTGGAGCAGAGAGCTCTCTGCTTTGGTCTGTGGGGCGTTTTTATGAATCACTAGTGGAAATAAAGCCCTCAGCCACTAGGGGGCAGCACCAACACACCGTTCAAATAAATGAAGTCATCCAGTTAAATAACTACAGAACATTAGAACTGGAGAGCATTGTATTGAAATAAATACGGAAATATAAATAAAACCATAAGAAATTGACAGAAATATTTAGATTGAAGTTGCAATAAAGTGAACCCTCGCTATAACGCTATAACCCTTATCGTCTTTAATGTTTACCTGTAGTCCATGGGTGGGAGGGACATGGAGCCTCCGTTCATGGCCTCGCTGGGAGGAGGCGGCAGTGGGACCTGTTGGTGGTGAGTGCGGCCCAGGGTTCCGCCCTGATAGGCCATCATAGTTCTGCTTCTGCTGTCGTGCTCGCTTCCTCCTCGGGGGCCATGGCCCGCGGCCATCTGAGCGGCGAGGGCGCTGGGCGGCGGGCCCGAATAGGTGTGGGCGTGGCCCGCGTGGTTCATGGAGTTAGGGTAGTGGTGCTGATCAGGGCCGTGACCCCTGGAAGAGACGCGGACAGCGACTCCATCAATCCCCACGGAGAGGGGAGAGCACCGTTTTTAGACTCGGGACACATCTTGAAGGGGTCAACAGGTGCTCTGAGCATCTCATGGGACCCGAACCCTTGAGCATTAGGCCCCTGGATATCAGGTTTTCTGTATTCTACCTGTTCTCTGGTGACATCGAACCCTCGGAGGAGGCGCCTCGGTCTCGGTGTATGGTGTGCCGATGGTCCGGCCTCAGCTCTTTGTCCAGAGCCATCATGTTCCACTCTTGGCGACGGTTCCTCGCCTTCCGGACCTTCTTCACCTCCCTCTGCAGCGTCCCATCCACGCAGCGCCTCTGCTCCTAACGGACACAGACAAAACTGGCATTTGGACTGCGCTTTATTTAGAAATGTGGCCGTCCCAAATAATAATAAAAAAAAAACCAACAAAACCTCAGATTTCTGCACCTTCTGCTTCCTCTTCTCTTTCCTCTTGTCCTCGGTGTCCTGCAGCATCTTCTCCTTCCACAGGTCAAAGAAGTACGACGGATCCGTATAGAACTTGAGCGCTTCCTTGTGATCATCCCTACATAAACAAGAAGATTAGGAAACAAAGCCAGGAAATAAATAAATAAAAAAAACCCAGACGTTTAATGTGGGACAAATAGAAAAAAAAAAAAAACAAAATAATCATAGAGATGTGGTTTCAGATATCCCGGATAAGCCCAGATTTCCCGATTACGGCACATTTTAGCGAGCTGTTATGTATCAAGGCCTGGACCTGTAAGACGAGAGGATGTTGAGCGGCGGCGGCTTGTCGCTGACGTTGTACATCTCTCGCACCGGGTTGGGCACGCTGCCCTTGGACACCACCTGCTGATCCTGAGTGGTGGAGCTCTTGAAGGCTTTCCTCATGTTGATGTCCTGAAGAGAAACTGAGGAGAGGGAGGACTCGTGAGTCGATGAGGAGGAGGAGGAGGGAAAAAACAAAAAAAAAAAGAAAAAGAAGCGCGACGACCCGCCACTCGAAGCGTCTCGACCCCACCTTCTTCCACGGTGGAGTCCAGCTGCGTGACCTTCACGGCCAGCCGGTCGATGCGGTCTTGGAGCGAGTTGGCACGCAGATAGAAGGCGTTGGCCTCGTTGAACAGCTCGCCAAATATATCCTCTGCATGTTTACCTGGAATAGGACGCCAGAAAAAGAGGAACGGGAAATTTTAGACCAAAAAAAAAAAAAAAAAAAGGAGCCTTGTAATCGTTATCTGGAGCCAAGTCCAGTCAATCAATACAACAGTAATGTGACACGATGGGGGGGGGGGAGGGGGGGGGGTCTGTGCGGGAAATTGCATTCTCATGAATAAATGATGCGGCGCTGACCGCGGAAATCCAGCGAAATCGCGCTAATAGCGCTCTGGCCCGCGCGCTTTAGGGCGTGAAAGGAAGCGAATGTCTCGCGTCTCTCCCGGTTTGACGCGCCGGGAGCAAACGCCGTAATGGCTCCCAGATTTACTGACCCGGGACAAGCCCCCCCCAGATGTTGGCGCGTCCTGATCCCGGGCCCTGACAAACGAGCCTCTGCCGGATGCTGCAGAGGCTTAGGGGGATGAAAGCTGTCGCTCCATGTGTGACATAAAGGAACAGGCAAATTAGCACGAGAGCTTGTTTAGAGTCCCAGTTCAAGATAATTGGAAAGGCCTGACATTAAAAAAGAAACAACCCACAGTTGGATTTCTCGCAATACCCCCCCCCCCCCACCCCCAATTGCATCCAGTAAAAGCTTTAAAGTTTCTAAAGCCTCCCAGATTAATATTTCCAGAATAGACCACAGCACATTTTAGAAATCGTGGGACGGCCTCGCCAAAATGAAACGTCGCAAACCCTGCGTTTAAATGGGGAGAGAGCTGCGGGCTCCGGGGGGGGGAGGCTTTCACGAGGGCCGGGGGAGGAAGTCGGGCAAATTTCAAAGATGCGAGGCGAGAGGCGCTCTCCCCGTTCGAGGTTAACGGGGGCAATAAACCCAAGGTCGTGCGAGCCTCTTTGATAATCGGAGAATTAAAAAACATCTTAAAACCCGAAAACAAGCTTCGAGGCCACGGGTCGGGCGCCCAGCCCGGAATAGCTCCAGCGCGCTCGTTTTAATTATAGATTTGCGCGAAAGCGCGTTAGAGGCGACCCCGGGGTTATTTCCGCGCCGACGGGACGGGCTGCTGAGAGCACGGAAGAATCGCAGACCCTCGCCTGCTGGGAAAAGCGGCAACTCCGACCCTTCCCGAGGAGTCTCACTCGCCCGCGCGCACGCGCCGACATCAGCGGACGAGCGCGCGGAGCCTGCAGATCTGTGGCTCCGGGCCTTTGTGGCTCTCTCTGTCTATATATACCCAACTTCCACAGCTGCCATTGAAAGCCCCCCCCCCTCCTCTCCCCGGCCTCCCAAAGCAGGAACCAAACACAATAGAGGACACGCCGAGAAGTGATGTGTGTTGAAGAGCAAAACAGACTGTTCGTATTTAGACCGTCGAGGGCCGGAACCGTGGCTGATGGGTTATGAAACAAGGGCATCGGTGGAAAATTGTTCATCTGCCGAACACACTCCATCCTTTGTGCGGAAAGAACACTGAAACACACTTACTGGCCTTGTTAGACCAGCGCATCCGTGTGCATTCGCTGCGCACAGCCGACCCCGACTCGGATGTCGGGAATTATGCATCGCGGCGTTGAGACCGACGGCCCCCCCCCCAGCGAGGACCGCGAGTCCTGACAAGGCTTGTACGCACGGCAGACGAGATCCTCTGGGGGGGGGGGGGCGAAAACACACACGTTCACCCCACCCACGCGCACGCTGAGCTGTCCGCGTAAGTCCATTTTTTTTTTTTTTTTTCCAGAGCCTTCTAAAGGGATTACGTTTCATCCCGCGTGTTCCAGTGTGAGGGTGCTCTAAGTCTGCTCAGGCCCCGGGGCCCTCCAGTCATAACAACCCCAAATCAATCGCGCTTTTCGGGATTAATCACGCCATCATGTGATCTCGTCCGGCTCCAAAGGGGTCACGCTCAAACCAGGCGATGTCATAGAAAAGCCTGGAGGGGGTGGGGTGGGGGTGGAGGGGAGGGGGGCGAGTTTGTGGCCGTGTTTCGTTTATTTCCTCGCATCTGAGGTCTCATAGCAGCTGCTTTCTTCGACCAAATGCTCGGATCTGTGTGTGTTTGCGTGTGTGTGTGTGTGTGTGGTTCTGGGTGACAGTGGGTGCCTTACTCAGGCTGCTGAGCTGACGGATAATGGCGGAGAGGGTGTTGTTCATCACACACTCCAGCTCGCTGCCGATGCCCTCGGGGAGCTCCCCTCGGCAGAGGTGGCGGGGATCGATGTTCCTCTTCACCAGCGGCATGGTGAGGCCTCACGCCGTCGCGAACTGATGGAAAAAAGACGAAGAAAACAAAAACAAAAACACAAAAAAAACCACAGAAAAGTAAACAGCGGGTTCCACTCTGGCGGGCTTCGCTCGTGTAAATAGCGAGTATTTTACCGGGCGTGGACGCAAAGACAACACAGATGGGCTGGACGGAGAACTAACAGCGATAACCGAAAGTGTCCCAAAGCCAGAAGAGTCGTGGCAACCAGCGAAGAGATTAAAGCATTAGGGGAAGGAAAGATGCCAGCTAATCCCAGGCTTGTCAGAGGCCCAGCTGGAATCTCAACACAAACAGCGATTCATGGATACGGTCGGGAAAAATACAGGAAAAACGAGGGGGAAGGAGGATGGCGAGCGACGGACGAGGGAGCGAATAGATATGCTGCTGCTGCTGCCGCCGCTGAGCGGGGCCGACTCCCGGTTCGGGCGAAAGCCTTTGATCGCTCCGGATCTCTCTCTGAAGTCTCGGGACGACAGATAATTGCTCAAACCAGGAGAAATCTGAGGGTTCACCCGGAGAAGCATCCCATCCAGCCGTCTTCCTGCTTCCTGTTTTCGTGGCCTCGGCCTGCCTCCTGTTTCCTGGTCCTCCCTGTGTCACATCTCTCCTTCCTGTCCCAGTGCTCGGGGGGGGGACGGGGGGGGGACAATGCACAAACTCGGATGCGTGGTGTGGGGGGGGGGCGAGGGCGCTTTTGAAACCGCCTCACGTGTTTCTGTTAGATCCCCTGATCAAATGTTTCACTCTAATTGCAGGAACCGTCTCTGCAGCTCCGCCAGGGAAATAAATAAATGACCCTCAGGAAGGGTGACTTTGAGGTTCTTCATTGAAAAAAGTGCCTAATAATACCCTGAGGAAGAAAAAAAAAATCACATTCATCTCAACACTAAGTATAGGTCTCTCAAGGAACATAAAATATTTACCTTTATTACTCGTGAACAATTATCTCAAGAGACCAAAAATAGAGTGGGGTTAGATCTTCAGTGCGTTGAATCATCAACAAAGCAATGCTTTGCTATCGGTCTCGACAGGAAGTGACAGTAATTACAGCCTGTGTCTCTCCAGCTGTCCAAAGACAGAAAAGAGACACTTGTGTTCACTGAGGCCAATTCCCACCAGCCGAGTCCTCATCTGGCACTGTTTTCTCAGCTAGCGACCCCCTGCAACACCCCCCCCACACACACACCCCCGCGCCAATAAGAGTAAACAAAGGGGCAAAAAAAAATTACGTCACGATGTGCTGCGACAAAGGACGCCATCCGGGCAAGAGAAAAAAAAAGAAAGAAAGAAAGAAAGAAAGCAAGGCCCCCGTGCAAGTGGGTTTATCGGCCCACATTAGCATATGGGAAGCACTGTGCTTTGACAGTGTGGGATAAGGAGGAGGTGGGAATTAGATTGCGTTATTTCTTTTTTCTCTCGCTCATACGGTTTGTGCAGCATGACAGTCACATCAATGAGGCGAAATAATGAGGGACCGGGGGCGAGCAAGGGGGAGGGACGGGCCGCGTCCGCTTCTGGAGAACGAGGAGAGCGTTAGAGAGGAGAGAGGCGAGGAGATGCGGGAAGGGTTGGGAGAAACGCGGAGAAGTGGGCAACGCATCCCCTGTGTGCTGCTTCTTCTTCTTCTTCTTTTTTGACTTCTTTGGAGGATGAGGGTTAAAGACTGTGTGCGGTGGGGGGATGGGTAGGAGCAGGGACCTCGGGGAAGCCTCTGAAAGGTTCCCGGGACAATAGAGCTCCGTTCACACGGCAACAGTGCTAACTCTCCCATGCATCCTCCCCCTCCTCCTCTCCAGCCTTCTTTAAGCCCCCTGTACTCTTGCAATAAAACATAGAGAGAGCACCCCCTCCTCCTCCTCCTCCTCCCCTCCTCCTCCTCCACTCACTCAGGGAGGAAGACCAAAAACAAGGAGGGCAACATCCTCCCATCAAACCCACGCCACAGACGAGCACGTTGCTCATCCTCCCAGACGCCCATTCTCGTGTGCGTTGCCTGCTTCTCCCTTTCCCGTGTACGGATGCTTAATTCATTTGCGCCCTGCCAAGTCTGGCGTTCAGGCACGCAAACGCGCCAGGCAGCCTCTCAACTCCTCCGTCGGCGGGAAAAACTTTCTTTGAGCCTCGGAAGGGCAACTTTCAAGTTGCATTCGGGGGCCAAAAACTTCCCTCCCCTCCCACGATTCCTTGAGGATGCCTGCATCTCCACACACAGACTGGAGGGGCTTTTACTACAGACCTGAGAACTCCATTAAGATCTGAGATGAGGGGTGGTGGGTGGGGAGGGGTCATTACGCATTTATGAGCCTAGTACAGCCTCTTGCGATGCGGGCTGTTTTTTTTTTTTTTGCTTGCTCTGATGTTATGAAAAATGCAGTCTGGATTACGTCAGGCCACACTGCCCTAAATATGACGTTAAAAAAAGAGAAAAAACTCGGTGTAACGGCGTGCATGTCCAAGAACATCTCAGAATTACTCAGGGGCACCTGTCATGAAACATTAATGCTGCTGTGCCTGCAAAAGTGTCTCAGCAGCGTAGAGAGTAAGCCCGGGGAGCCGCAGCATCACTTCTTCTCCTTTTTCATCTTCTTCTTCTTTCTGATTTTAATTGTCAGCACACGCAGAGCACACGCGCACGGAGGAGGGTTGCATGCATGCATCCAATAACGACGCCTGGATTCTGCACACATGATGAAGGATGTCATTCCTGGGGTTATCCCAGTTGCAGAGAATTGACAGTTTCTGCACAGACGCGCTCCCTTTCTCTCTCCCCCCCCCTGCCTCCCTCCCTCTCTCTGTCTGTCTCATCTCTGGCGTGCACGCCCGCACGCACGCCCGCCCGCAAACTAATGGCCAGCCCCGATCAATCAGTGTTCCGCACCGCCGCCTCCCGTTCCTGACGGACTGACCCACATCTGCTCATCACCGGCTCCTGCACGTTTCTGCAGGGGCGCTCGGACGAAACGCGCTGCAGCCTGCAAAAATACGCGCGACAGATCTCGCCAAAAGGGTCGAAGCAGACTGGTTTTTGCATCAAGTTGAGCTATAGGGAGTCTGTCTATTATCCTCCCCCCCCGGGGAGAGGGGGGGGGGGTCCACTGACCACTCGCTTAGCTAGCTCACATCGACTCGACTTCTTACTTTTTCCACGCGAACAAGACTTCGCTACATATCCCCCGTCGTCTAAATCGAGATTGATGTCAGCGGCGGCTGCAAATTAAAGTATCGTAAGGGGCTCACCAGCACTTGGGATGTTAGAAGGATTCGGCTCGTCCGCATGTCCCGTTAGGTACTCCCATTAGCTCCCCCAGCCAGGGAAACTGGGACCACAGGGGGGCGTGTCCGCCGCTCGCCTCCACCAATCAGGAGTCGGAGCTGGGGATTTAACCCGTGACGGGCGGCCGCGTCGACCAATGGGGTGGGTCTACCGGCGGGGGGGGGCGGGCCGCGTTTGCGAATGGAGGGGGGCGGGGCTAAGGTCGGGCGTTGCTGAAGAGCTTAAGGTTTATTTTTGCAATCATGTCCAGTCCCCCACCACCACCACCACCATCAACCCCCCCCCTGTCAAATTATTGATGCTGCGGACGTAAGAAGTTCAGTGGCGAGAGAGAGATGCACGCATTAAAGGAGCGCGGCAGATTTTGTGGGAGCAATTATAACCAATAAGCAGTGAAGGAGAGAGTGGGTGCAGGCAGCATCCTCCAGGAACAGATTTAATGAAAGGCCCCGATATATTTAGATCTAAGCAACACTGAGATAGGCTCGTAGACACAGTCAGGAAATCAGAAAAGCAGGGAGAGTGAGCGGAGACCATCCATGTTAGGGTGACAGACGTCCATTATTTAGAATGCAGTTGTGTTTTAAAGAGCAGAAACGGCCTCCGTGTGTTGTACAGCTGTCAGCCTATCATATATATTTAATTAAGCCCGTGTACTAAAACACAAGCGTGACTGTGATCGTTGAGGAATGCCTAATTCAATGGAATTTTCCCCGGCGTGTGCAATTCTGACGATGCTGCGCCTGGCGTTGCACGTCAATTCATTCTGCGGCTTCGCAATATTTTCCTGCCCGTAATCCAATAATGGCGACAGGGACAGAACCAGGGATGTAAGTAATAACAGGAGTGTAACAATACCAACGTTTCCACTTTTATTGTAAGGATACTTGCTTCATGTAAAATATTTCATTACAATACAGTACAATGCATGTTCCATCTGCCATCCTCCATGCAATCGGTTGGTTTTGTCATCGTGTTGTAAGGCTTGCCCAGAGCATACAGCAGTTGAGCGCTCAGTCAGCGCGAGCTGCTTCGCGACGCTCGCTTCGACAACAAAACCATGAAAACAGATTAATTTATAAACTACTAAAATCTTTTTTTGTTTTTTTTTTTCCTCCTTTTTTTTCTTGTTGCTTCTTGTCCTCTCTGAAAAGCCTCAAAGCCACGGCTGTAGGGGCTCTACATCCTCCCAGCGTGCTTCACAGCAGCTCAGGCCCCCCCAACGGGGCCCACACACACACGCGCTCGCACGCACGCACACAAACACGCACAACATAAACATACGGACAGACAGGAGGACAGTCGGACAGGGAATCTGTCACCGCTGGCAGTCACATAGCAGCTTTCAGTCTCATCCGAACTTCAACAGGTACAGGGGGGCAAGATGTAGGCAGAGGTGTGGAGACAAGTGGCTGGTTAGACCCCGTCTGGCTCAAGGAAACAGACTGGATTCCATTGTGATATCTTCTCATCCTCCCACCATCCAATATTTACTCAAAAGCCGTGTTTTCCAATCCCGGGTTGTGACGTCACAGAGCGGTGCAGCAAGGTGCTCTCTGGTACTTGTTGGACAGAGGGGCTGTTGTTGGTACTGTTGCGGGTATCCCAGCGTCCCTCAGTACATTCGTTTAGGTGGGGTTGGTGAGGGCCGTGAATGCGTGGACATGTAAAAAATATGAGGATGTGTCTGTGCATGTGTGTACGACTGGGGGGGGGTGGTTTTTGTTTTTTTTGTTGTTGTTGTTGTTGTTTTTTTTTCAGTAGCGGTGGTTCTGGTGGGAGTACTGGGGTGGCTGTTGGGAGGTAGAGGAGTATCCCATGCTGCTTTGGGGCAGTGATGTGCTTGGTCCAGGGTTCTGGTAGGCAGCATGTGGATTGGAGCGCTGCAGGGCAGGAAAGGAAACACCTGAACACATGCTAAATTAAATGCTTTATGTATATATGCGGACTGAATATGTGTCCAGTGAATAATAACATGAATTAGCCTGGATGTCCTTTAAAATGTAAAAGACCTGCTCAAGGGCGCCACCTCATGGCAGAGGTCATAACGTACCTACAATATTGAATTAGTACCAAATGACACAAGCAACAAAATCGTATTAACTAAATAATGTGAGGTCACGGGCAACTACCTGGTAGTCTGAGGTCATGATGAGGCCACCTGAGGTAGTGGTGGGCGGGACAACTCGTACTTTCTTCAGGGGGGGGCCCTGGGCATGGCTGTTGTCAGGGTTGCCGGTGTGGCCCGCCCCGTTTGTGTGGTTGTTTCCCTGCTGCTGCTGGTTTTTCTGATCATTTAAACATAAAACGTTGTTACTGTCATTACCCCGGGAAGGGTTCGTTTTGTTTCTCATTAACGTGCTGACGTCTCTGCTCTCCCTCACTTTGTCGGCCTTGTCCTCAGGCTCTTCTTCTGTTAGGAACTCTCTCTTCGGGTACGGAATCTGACAGCCTGCGAACACGCTAAAGACAAAAAGGAAACACAAAGAGGCTTGTCAACTCCGGAAATGTCTTGTTTGACTCAGGGCTATTAAATGAAGCAGCGAGGCCACTCGTTGGTCGCCGGCTGGACCTCAGCCACCTCGGTATTCAGTGAAGTGTGCGCTGTGGTGTGTGTGTGTGTGTACTGACTCAGAGGTGGGCAGCGGCTCCTCCAAAAAGTAAGGGTCCTGCATGGCCTGCTCAGACGTGATTCTACGGATGGGATCCATGGTCAACAGCTTTTGCAACTTTAAGGAAGGGACGGACAACATTAGCCTTCAAACGGTACTCATCATCAATCAAGGGGGGAAAAAGGTAAAATGAGTGAAATTAGCTGCGGTTTGAGGAGTTGAACTCACCAAATGGAATGCTTTGCTGTCAGGTTTGACTTTGTGTTTTTCCATGTATTTTATAAGGCTGCAGTTTGTGTATCTGGGGCAGAGGGAAAAGAATTACCCAACGTATAGAACGCTCAAACAACTCATTAAAGGCTCTTTTGCACAGATCGTCGATAGCAGCCGTGTGTGTTCCTGTATCTCATTTTCTGGGACGGTGGTCTGCTCTTACGTATTCCTCCGAAAGTCTTTCATTAGTGTGGAGTGTTCCGGCATCTTTTTGATGTCCTCCCAGTCTTTATCTGTTGAGTGAGGGGAAACGGGATTAGAGTGCATCACACGCTCCTTAAATACAGATTACTGGATTGCAAAATCCAGATTACAATTTTATCATTTAGACACTCGCCGCAATCCCCTCCTAAATAAAATTTGCCGCACATCTATTTTATTATGTTTGTTAATTTGATTGAAATCAAAAGAAGGGTTTAGCCAGGGGAACACACAAACGCATCAGTTAATTATACAAGAAGTAACATTATTGGCTGCAAGCAATCCCAACTCAGCACCTGCAGGGAAGCCCATGACATTAAAGATGCGGTCCAGTTGGTCGTGGTGGTAAGGGTTACTGGTCTTGATATCTTCTTGGCGACAGTGGAATATGGGCTCAGACGTCAGCAGCTCTGCAAAGATGCAGCCAATCGCCCAGATGTCTGCAAGGAAACAAATAAATAAGTAAGAATCACCAGACCCGTGTAAGTGGCCGCGTTTGCGTGCATGCGCGATTCTCACCGATGGCTTTGGTGTAATGCCGAGCCCCGAGCAAAAGCTCCGGCGCTCTGTACCAGAAAGTGACCACCACCGGGTCAAGATCGGCTAAAGGCTTCAGCGGTGAATTGAAGAGACGGGCAAATCCCATGTCAGCTGCAGGGAGTTACAGATGGTTATGTCACGGCAAACATAAGCAGTGAAAGAAGACGGTATACTCTACATACCAATCTTTACTCTACCCCTCTCAGGACCTTCCCCCATCACTAAAATGTTAGCTGGTTTCTGACGAAAGGAAAAGAGACAAGAGGAACAGTTATTAACATATTTTTTTAAATAAAAATGCCGGGAGTAAAAGGAGATACGCTGATTTTGAATTCTGTCTTGTAATTTAAAGCCCTCTTGCAAAGAAGCGTTGTTGCTGCCCCCTAGTGGACAATCGAGCCAACGGCCGCCTGAAGAGCGGTCTAGAATTTCCATCCCGTGCTTCCATGATGCAGGAAAATTATTTTGTTCACTATCAATAACCATCAACGGCTGATTAGATGAGCTCATTAAACTGTTATCAACCTCAAGATATTTCCTGGGCATGACCAACCAATGTCTATTGGGAGCAGATCAGAAAAAAAACAGAAAGTCTATTTACATGTATACACTACTGCTATATTATTTTTTATATATTACATACATACACTACATAATTTGTATTATATTACACACATATGCATGTCTTGAAAATGGAATAGAAATCCGATGTTTTAAACTGGCTCGGTTGGGCCGAGACATCAGCAAAACAAAGGTATCATTCAGTTAAACAGCAAATTACTGTATACCCTAAATTTAGAAGTGCACTTATTTTGTAATCCCTACTAAACAAACTAGCAAATCCTGCTTAGTAGCACAGGCTTAACAATTACTTCACCCTGTTAAACCTGAGCTATAACTAATCCATACGCGGTCACTTCAACTTCACACACCGCCCATGAATTCTCATCTGTTCTTTCGCTTTTGCCTCAGTCCCCATAGATTTTGTCTCGTTGTGTCATCACCCTTACAAGGTCTCTGTGGAGGACCCAGTTAGCGTGTAGGTAATGGATGCCATCCAGGATTTGGTAGAGCAAAGATTTGACCATTCCCCTTGGCAGCTGAAGTGGCTTCTTGTTGGCCTTGGACGCTCTGTGGAACTTTATAATGTGCTAGAGAAAGAGCAAAAAAAAAAAAAAAAAAGAGTCATTGTTGTCCGTGAGCGTGCATCCAGCTGATATTTGAGGCATGTTTCCATTTTCACGAGAGGAATGTGTAGAGCTACATCATTGTTGCAGAACACAGCTCTGATTTATCGCAGAGATACGACCGACATAAATAGTCCAGAAAACACTCGCATGCATTCCTGTTTATAATGACCCGTTTCATTTACAGCGCTGCCTGTACGTTTGAGGGTTGTGCGCGCGTGTGCGTGTGTGTAGTTTTACCCAGAGATCGTGTTCAGCATAGTCAAACAGCAGCCAGACTTTACGATCCGCATGCGACAGGAAAACCTTCTGCAGCGAGATGACGTTGGGGTGCTTCAGCTCCCGAAGCAGCTGCAAGGTTAAAACCCAATTAAAGGAGAAGGGGGGGGGCACGCTCCCACTCCAAACATCACAAACCGCAAACAGGCAATGCGGCTCGACTACCGCATTAGACGACTAAATGTCTCTGAACTGTCCACAGGTGAGTGAGTATAACGATTAAAAAGAGGGCGGAAATAACCGAATGTGCAACAAACACGCCGTAACTCGGCAGTGCTGAAGAGAGACGGAGTAAAAGGACAGACTGATCTTACTGCGATCTCTCTGCAGGCTGACATGGAGATGCCAGTGCCTTCAATCTGCTTGAGGGCGTAGTCCTTGTCATCCTTCCTGCAAAAACAGATGCAGAGCAACATCATTCCAGGGGCCCGACTTAGGGAACCCCCCCCCGACACTCCTCCTGAGAGCCCTTCACCAGGAGGCGTAAACCGGAGCGGCCCTGGCGGCCGAGAGCCCGAGGTTTGCGTTACCTTCAGATTTGTGTAACCAAGCTCACCTCCGAGGCTCAAAAGACAATAGGAGAGGGGAAAGAAAACAGGCCCTGTCTGGCAGCTGCTGGGGGGGTGCGGCAAAGGCAGCACCGGGGACCGACTTTCACTTGAATGAATAGGGCCCCTCCCCTCCTCCTCCTCTGGGTCCAAAACGTCTCATAAACCCAAGCATTGTGTCTCCTCGGGCCGCTGCAGCACGAGTCACCGCACAGATCCTGGGAGCCAGCAGCAAGTGGAAACACCTTCGACTGCTCGGCCACGGTTCGGCCCGCCGCGCGACCGGGGTGGGCGATCCGAGCGGCCCCCCGGCTGCCTCCGGCCCTGTCCGGCCCCCCACTTGAAAGCAGCATGAATGCTGGGTAGAAGTGAAGGAGGGTGGCACCCTGTTTAGCATTCTGAGCATTTGTGGAGCCGTTGACGTTAGACCACAGTTAAAGTCCAGCTGGACACTTCTGTGGCTTCTGCCCCATTCCCCCCCCCCCTCCCTCCCCCCTCGTGGCTCCAGCAGGGCAGCGCCACAGATTTGCTTTGCCCTTCCAAGATCTCCCACTTAAATCTTCATGGATAAAATAAAATAAAAAAAATCCCTCCAGGAAAAGGGAAGGTCTGTGCACATGCACCTGCTCCATCCTGCAGCTACTTCGGGGGGGGTCTAAATGCAATCACGGAAAAAAAAACACACACACAAAAAAAGCTGTAGATCGCAGCGTGTGACAAAATAAACACTTCAACAGATCCACGTAAAGGGGTTCCACAGCATCATGGCGAGGCTGGAAAACCGATTCAATACCCATTTTTCACCCCCCCCAAGCAGGTCAACCTGGGAGGCTGTGACACACACACACACACACACACACACACACACACACACACACACACGGGGGGTACAGTCAAACACACACAGACGTGACAGCCGGGGTGGAGGGTGTGCGGGGGCCCGGCCGATCGCGCACTCACCCGTCTTTTCTCTTCGCCTTGTACACATGCCCGTAGGTGCCTCTCCCCACTTTGCATCCCTCGTACTCGAACAGGTCCTCCACACGCTCTCTCTCGCCGGTGAGCCTGACTTTAAAATCATAGTCCATCTTCGCCTGCCCCCCCTGGATGGGACTAAACGCCCTCCCTTTCCTCTCTAAAAGCGTCGGGAGGCGACTGAAGCTGCTCCGACGAGCCGCCGCGGTGTGGTGATGTCGGCTAGTCGCCTTCCCCCAGCGTGGCCCTGCTTCCTCCGGCCCGGCTGCTACATCAAGTTTCCCGGTCCGACTGCTTGCACCATTGGCGGGTGTGCGCGGCGGGCCGACGGAGCTCGGGTGGTGGGGGCGGGGGGGGGTGTTTTTTTGGAGGAAAAGAGGCTAAAACGTGTCGCTTTCTCCCGACGGCTGCGTCTCCCTCAGCCGGTATCTGCACTTCACTCGGGTAACGACGGCGCACGGCACTGTCGCAAAAAAAAAAAAAAAAAAGTGTCGCAAAGTCAGCCCCGCAGCAGCAGCAGCAGTAATGGGATGCGTGCGTGTGCGTGCGTGTTACACCACGTGTAACCGCGTCCTCCCAGAAAAATATTAAGCTTGCGTTGTGTTACATACGCGCACGCCCTCTGCAGAGATGGCAACGGGATGGGGAGAGAAAACTAAACTAAACAACCGCCGTTCATTCGCGTTTTCTGCAGGGCGGCTGCAAGTAAAACGTCCCACGCGAAAAAAAAAAAAAAAAAAAGTTTCCCGCAAAACACCAACACGCGTTCGTGCTGAACCCGCGGCGGGTTTTTTTTTGGGCGAACTTTGAGCCGCCGCGGCGAGACCCGTTTTCCACGTAGGAACCAAAGTGTCGGGGGCGGTGTTTCCGGCGGAAGCCCCGCGCCGCGGCACCGCTGTGCCCATCTTGGTTTTTCCAGAGGAGCCCGTCCATATTACCGCCGCCAGCCAGGTACCGCCGCCTCCCAGCCGCGCCGCCGGCCGCGCCCCGGTCGCGCAGGCCGGGTCGAGTCGGCCCAGACGCGCTGTCACGGCCGGCCCGAGCGCCCGCGGCTCCGGCGGCGCTAGCCCCGCTAGCCCCGGGAGGCTAGCGCCGCTAGCGCCTCGGCTAGCCGCTTTAGCGCTGCGCACTCGCGATGACACCGCTCGGTTCGCGGCCCCGGGCGCTCGGGCCGGCCGCCTGGCCGCCGACCCGCCGGTTCCCCGGTTCTGGGCCGCCTCCCGGCGAGCCGACTCGGTTCTTTGTCTCTCTTGTTTGCCCCCATTGAGAAGACGTGCGCTTTAGCGTGCAGCCCTCGGCGCGCTCTGATTGGCTGCGCGGCCCGTCAGTCAAGCGGCCGAGGCCTCTGATTGGCTGCTGCCCGCGATGACAACGCCAGTTTCGTCGCTTTATTGTGCGCTCCTCAACATGGCCTTCCGTAGCTCCACTACTAACTTGGCTAACGCACACCCGCTCTGGGAATACCTTATTATTCCCGATCGCTTCTCAACAAGGAATGCTTTTCACCCCATTTCGTATTCTTTAAACCCCCCCAGCAAAAAAAAAAATTTTTTTAAATCACTGCATCGGCGCTCGGTCTGGTTGAAAAATTGGAGCCTTTAGAGAGAAAATGGATGGCGTTGGCTTAAGTGTTGCCCTTGGTTAAAGCTTAGTCACTGTAAGGTAATCGGACAAGTATAACGGCATTTCATTTTTTCTGAATTCATCTGCTACTCCGAATCGTCCATGTTGTGTGTATATATAGCAGCAAACTGCTGTTTATTCTGTTTGATGACGGGAAAGCATCAGATAGGTGTTAGCGTGTCTGTTTTGATCAAATATTGTGTGACAGTCCATCATATAGACTTGTGCAGTGGTGGTTTGTGTTTTTTTTTTGTTTTTTAAAACCTTTGTTCTCAGATTTAACATGTGTGTCTGTACGACATCTCCCCTTGACTGATATCCTCCATCCATCCTTGCGTCCATCCCTGCAGCACTTTTAACAGTGATGGACCCTCCTGGTGGGGGAGATGAGCGGAGGAGGCAGGCCGAGCGGCTTCAGCGAGAGGAGGCTTACTATCACTTTATTAATGACCTGAGCGAGGACGAGTATCGCTTAATGAGAGATGGCAACCTGCTCGGCACTCCTGGTAAGGACAGCGGCATCCGAGGAACTGATCACCGGTCTGGTTTGATATGCATTGCACGCGTCATCGCTTCTGGTGGAGGGTTTAAGAGCGACGCGTTTCATTTTTCGCAGCTTGCCTTTATTGCCGGTTTGTAGATGACCGTGCGTGTGTCTCGTAGGGGAGGTGACTGCCGAAGAGCTCCAGCAGCGGCTCGATGGAGCGAAAGAACGCATGTCATCCCAGCCTCCTACTGAGCAGCAGCCGCAGCCTGCTAGCGTCGAAGAGCAACAAGGGAGCAGCGGCGAGGGAGAAGAGAGAAGGGCCGGAGGAAGACAAGCCCCAGGTAGGGAGCAAATCCTACCGCAGCCTTCCTTAATTTGGGTTACATCAATAGTAAACAAGATATTGACATAATAAACATAACAAGTACTTGTTTTTGTATAAATTTTACCTCTGTTGAATAAAAAAAATACACAGTGCTGTTGGTACCTGACAGCCAGACTTTTATTGTGAGTAGAATTTAAAGCAGACACTGAAATCAATCTGTCTCATGCAGATATGCGCCTGACAAGTTTTCCGCCTTGTTTATGTTTGCAGGAGGTACAGAGCCTGGAGCAGAAACCTCTAATGGCGACTCTTTACTCGAGTGGTTAAACACTTTCAGACGCACTGGCAATGCCACTCGCAGCGGGCAGAGCGGCAACCAGACCTGGCGCGCCGTCAGCCGGACCAACCCCAACAGCGGAGAATTCCGGTTTAGCCTCGAGATCAACATCAACCACGATCAGCCGGAACCAGGGGAGCACAACGACGCCGCGGACGCCGCAGAGCTCCCGGTGCCCGTCCCGGCGTCAACCTCGCCCTCCGTGCGCACCTCCTCGTCTTTTTCCAGCTCTCTTCCTTCAAGTACTCCCAGGCCAGCCCCCTACACCACCCCACGGGCGGCCCTCAGTCGGAGAATGCAGACGCGACGCACGCGCAGCAGCAATACTGCTCTTCCTGTGAGCACCCCTGTACTTCCTGCACCAACGGCCACCCCGCCTGCTGCTCAGAGGAGAGGCACCAGTATGCAGTCCCTAGCACCTTCTCCAGTCCCGAACCCTTCTGAGGAGCAGATCGCAGGTCTGCAGCAACCGACCCCCAACGTAGAGACGGAGCAAAGCGGCGAGAGCGCGTCTGCTCCTTCAGACTGTCCCCGCGTGTCACCTCAGGCAGCAACTCAGGCCCCGGCAGCCGGAAGCGAAACGCGCGCCAGCAGGACTCGATCACGCGGTCGCGCCCGGAGAGCCTCGGCGGCAAGCGGCGCTTCATCCCGCTTGTCAAGGCGAAGCCGCTCGCCCTTGCACAGATTACCCGCCGCCAGTAACAATCCGCCGTCGAACAGCAGCGGCTCCGCAATCCACAGTTTCGAACCAGGCAGCGGCACGAGCTCCGTTTCCTTGGAAACAGGGGTAGCCGTGGCGGAACCCGCCGTCCCTACCGAGCCGGCCGCAGAGACTGCCGAGCGCGAGAGCGAATCACAAGTGATCGGAGCGGGAAGTTCCGCAGTACGGCGGCATCCAACGATCATGCTGGATCTACAGGTGAGACGCATCCGACCTGGGGAAAACCGCGACCGGGACAGCATCGCCAGCAGAACGCGTTCCCGCGCCCGCGTCGCCGAGAACACGGTCACTTTTGAAACGGAGAGCGGCGGCTTCCGACGCACCATTTCCCGCTCGGAGCGGGCCGGAATCCGCACCTACGTAAGTACTATCAGGATCCCCCTGAGGCGCATCAGCGAGACGGGGCTCGGGGAGCCCAACTCCACCGCCCTGCGCTCCATCCTGCGTCAGATCATGACCGGGTTCGGGGAGCTGAGCTCGCTGATGGAGACGGAGGCCGACTCGGAAACCGTCTCCCCGAGCCACGCGAACGTCGGCGCCGCCAACGGCAGCGCCAACCCCGTCGGCCGCCTGAACACAAGCGAGAGCGCCGCGGGCCAGTTCGACGGCGGCGCGGTCGATCACGAGCGGGTGGGGCTGGTGGTGGGCGAGGACCACAGCGGACAAGCCCGGCTGGGGGGAGGGGTGGTGAGCACCACGGGGGGGCGGGCCACCAGCAGGGACACCAACAACCTGGTGGAGAACGGCACCCTCCCCATCCTGCGGCTGGCTCACTTCTTCCTGCTGAACGAGGAAGAGGACGACGAGCACCCACGGGGCCTGACGAAAGAGCAGATTGACAATCTCGCGACGCGCACCTACGGCCAGGCCAGCCTCGAGGGCGAGATGGGCCGGGCGTGCAGCGTGTGCATCAACGAGTACGCCCAGGGCAACAAGCTGCGTCGGCTGCCCTGCTCGCACGAGTTTCACATCCACTGCATCGACCGCTGGCTCTCCGAAAACAACACCTGCCCGATCTGCAGGCAGCCCATACTCACAGCACACCGCGACTGACCCCCCCCGCGCTCGCAGACGCAGCCCCCGGGCCGGGCGGATCCAGACGGGCTTTGCATGTACATACATAGCTCTTTCATGGTTACCATTTTTCCCCCTCAAAATATCCATCGTGTTGAAGTTGAAAGTTGAACCAAATGTGCAGTTAAGGAAAAAAACAAAAACAAAAAAACCCGACAAACAAAACACTATAAATGCAGAGAATTAACAAATCTTTATTTTTTTAGAATTGTTTTCAACAGCTTATTTTTTTCTCGTGTGCTTTTTTCTGGTCTTTGTCATGAAGCTTCAAAGGTTTGGTAGATGTCCATCGATCGAGGAGCTCCTGTAGCCACCACTCGCTCATCTCAAGCTCTCGTGTCATAAGCGTGGCGTTCCTCTGTCGCTACTGGACTCGGCATCCACATGAGTTCTGTAGTTTAAGCTGTAAATAAGTCTCCACCGCTTGTATTGAGAGAATTGGAGACGGTGTGCCCCTCACGTGTAATTTGTTTAGAACGGAAGCAGAGAAAACAGTTTTATGTTGAGAATTTTAATGTGTTGACTTTTGAGTTATAAGTTGTTTAAGAGAGGCATTTATGGAATTTTATGAGCGTTCTATTTAAGTTAAGCTATGTTTTATACTTTACTTCTGTATGAGAAGTTATGAGCTAATACCCACATGGAATTCAACCGTAAAAATCATCGCTGAATCTTTATTCTTTAAACATTTACCCATGAAATGGAGGTCTGCATTGTCCATTAATTCATAGTTATTTGGTTTGCGTTGTCCAGTTTGGAAACAAAACAGTGTTGTCTCCTTTGGCAGTCATTCTATTTGTAATACATGGTTATTATGATTATTCTCATCATCTCCAGCTATAAAACACAATGTTTTACCCTGCGGCCTTTGTTTTTCTTGGCAGTCCAAATTGCTTTTTTCCACTTTGGAATAAGATTTAAGAAATTGAATTTACTCTGACACAGAACAAATACGCAGACTGAGCATTTAAACAAAACAAAAAAGAACAGTGGTTAAGGTTGTCAGATTCTAAATTTCTTGATCATGACTAATGCTGTTCAAAAAAGAATGTCCGGGGCTCCTGCTGTAAAACTGCAGTTGTTTTTTTTTCAAATTCCTGTCACTCATATATTTCTGATTTGGTCTGTCACAGTGCGTTGATTGCTGTTGTTTTTCAGTTTCCAGTGCAACACCGAATTTAGACAGTGTTAGTAAGATGATATCCATGTACACATTTGTTTTTTACATGCCATACTAAGATACTGACTACGTCTTTAGAGTAGCTTAAACGGATTGCTTAGCCACCAGTATTTCGCCACCCGGCTCATTTTGTGCGCCACCAACAGGACACAAGAGCTGCAACCAGTCTGCAGCTGTATTTTTATTTTATTTTTTTTCTTTGTTTTATTTTTAAAAAAACGTCACAAACACAACTGCAGGAGTGATGCAGTATAAAACAGACTGTGAGAGAGGTCACAAATGTGATATGGCTGAATTGTGTGTGCATGTGTAAGTGTGGATGCTGAAGGAAAAGTAACAGGAAAGCTGGTTTCTCTGAAAGGTTACGGTCAGCTGTTGTCCACCGTAAGGCTCGAGGAGTGTTGTGGCCACTCATGAAGTGAATATTTATTCTTTTCCTATTTAATAAGATGGAAATCAACTTTTGAAATACTATTATGTTACAATGTGATGGGAATAAATGAAACCGTTAAGATAAAAATGTTACTATGTAATAAAATGAAGACATGGGTTTTTCTCTGCTCTTTAACAAGAATAAATACAGCTTTGTTATGCCTAGAAGTGTGTGAGTGTTAATATTTGGGATGCAGTGAAACATGTTGCAGGTGATGTAGAGAGTGGTACAGAGAAAAGTATCATGGCAGCACAAGATATTTTAAAGTTACATGTCATATTTTGCTTACTGTATATGTTCAATGTTCAATTAAAACGACACTTCCTGTTTCCAAAGAACATTTTCATTCATTCGTTTCTCGTTGCGTAACAATACCTGACTACATTAAATCACGGAAGAGTACGTCTTTGTGGGCATCTCGAATGTGCCAAATGCCAGAATGTGTTATTCAGCAGAGCTCTTTGTTCTTGAACCAACCTGCTTTTCTTGTTGCCCCACATTCCAAAGCACAAAAAAGTATTTGGAAATAGAGTATAAATTAGGCTTACTGATATCTGTGTTCTAATGTGTTGAGTTTTTTTTCTAATATTGTAATTTTTGTTTATGATTTAGTAGCAAATACAATGCGCAATTATATTTGTCATTTGTATATAATAAGTAAATAAATGAAAAGAGTACATTAATGAATAAATCCCCAAATCCTAAAAGTAAAGGCTATTTTTTATTCTTCCGTTTACAGTGCTGTGCTGTTATGTATTCTGTTTGGCTGCTATATTCCGTCTTTAAAAAAAAAAAAACCAAACAAACCATAAATTAAACATAAGCGCCGCTATTTATAGAGCCTGTTTACACTTGTGCTTTATTTTGAAATCCCCGACCGGAACCAGCGTGACCACCTCGCCGATGAATGGCCATTAGCTCACGCCTGTCGTCCTCCACATTAGCGGCGCGCCTCGGCGGACACACCATGATCCCCGGGCCCCGGCAGCGACCTCGGCGCGGACCCGGAGCAGCCGCCGCGGGCTCCCCCGGAGAGCCATGAGCATGCGTGCGCGCCCCGGCCTCAGCGACTCCCGACCCGCGGCCCCAAGATGTACTTCAACCGGAGACCCAAGAAGGTCCACAGCGAAGGAGGTGAGCGATCGCCCCCCCCCCTTCAGATGTAAAACTCACCTGCGGCTGCACCTGTCGGTTGACATTATGGTGACATTGGAGTGTGTGTGTGAGTGTGTGTGTGTGTGTGTGTGTGGTTCCCGTGCACGGCCCCGGCGGCCTGCAGGTACCGCGGTGCGCACTGGATGTGCTCGGCGTTATAACGGGATTGACCCGGGACTGCGGCACCAACGTGGTGCTCGCTCTTCGTCGAGCGGCTCGTCGCTCGTGCAGATGTGCACCGCTGGATGCGCCGCAGCCCGCTCCTCGGGGTCAAGGCTCCCGCTGTTATATAACACGATGCGCCCATTAAAAAAAAAAAAAAAAAAAGAATCTTCTGTGTCAGATCCCCTGCGGGGTTTCCTCGTCGTCTCAAGTTTGCTTGTTTTTTTTTTTTTTTTTGGGGGGGGGGGGGTGAAACGACGTCGCGATCCAAGTGATTTCAAACAAGTCACGCATCAGCTGGATCCGGGGACGGCCAATCAGAGCGCAGCCTCGGACCCCACGTGACCGCCGCGGCGCGCCTTCTCTTGTCAGATCGTCCGGAAATTAGTTATTAAATGGAAACGGGTCTGACCAGAGCTTGAGCAATAGTCTTGAAACGAGCAAAGCCGGCCTACAGAAAGCATGTGTTCTGAAGGTATTCTGAGCAGCCGGGTGTATTTTTTATGGTGCTTTTCTCTGTTTACAATGTCCCAGCAGATGATTTCACATATGTCGTGCTGACGCTGGATTGGATTGTCCTGGAAGAGAGGGCCATATGTTTTGTTCATCCAGTGCTTTTAATATTGCTTTGTGTTTCTCTGCGTGTGTGTGTGTGTGTGCGTGCGTGCGTGCGTGCGTGCGGGCCTCATGCAGCTTCCAGAAATAGAAAGCAGGGCAAATTGTCACTGCCAACTGGGCCACACTGTCTTCATTCCAGAGTTTAGAAATATTGTTATTTAAAAATACCCTCGTTTTTTTTCCGTTTTTTTTTCTTTGCTCAAACAAACTTGTAACAGAGCTGAGTGATACTCGTCAGCTTTTGTGCCCGATTTCTAACTGATCAGTTGTGGTATTATCCACGTTAACCTGGGGATTTTTCTGTTTATCGGCTTGAAAAGTTGTATAAGGCGGATCACAGCTGCACTATTTAGACTGCGGGATAGATTTGGAGGAGCCCTCTTTAGTATTGTACTCGGATCGTACAAATCTTCCCTCCTTGGATTCTCCATGTGGCCTTTACTGTAATCTCTTGGACCTTGACCTCTTGATTCTTTGCTCCCATTAGTGAGTTGTGCGTCCCTGCTGGTGACATATGCCGTTACCTCTTCGTTACATTTACCTGATGCATGGAATAACACTTTTTTGTAACCTATTTTTGGGGGGTGATACATAAGATCATGTTCCTAAAACTGTTTTATACCTCCACATTAAAGAGGGAATCACATGAGATAAGCTAAGAAACACATGATCATAGCTAATGATACTGTTTACTACATAAACACACAGAAATACCAAAGGATTTGTACTTAAATGAAGAGTGTGTCCTGTTATTGTTGGACTGTTTTAGCTCCTGTAAGCTTCACAGCTCAACCGTCAATAAAACCTCTGCGCTGTTAAGATAATGAATGTGCCAGTTGGTTGTCAAGTTACTGGTGGGGCCTTACTGGAGATAGAGAGAGGTCTTATAAAGCGCTACTGGGTGTTATTAGCACAACCCGACGCTGGGGGGCGCCCTCGGGCAAGCCATGCCAGGAGACAAGGGTTTGATGTCAATGTTATGGCTCACATTTAAGGCAGGGTGATGAATGTCTCGTGTGAGGTATACTGACCCGCTCTTCCTGTATATATTTGTGTTGTTTCCCTCTGCTGCGGTCTGCGATGCCCCGCAGAGCATTTAGTGTTGACCCCTATTAGGCAGGAGGCTTCTGAAGTGCGGGACCAAGGCCACGGCAAAGGTCTGACCATGCGTGCCTGCCTCGCAGACACGTTTGACAAAAGTGAGTTTGCTCAAATTAGAGTGGATGTTGCCCCCCTTTTTTTTTGTTGTTTTCTGTGCCCTAAGATGCATGCGGCCATGCTGGCTAGGACCGGGTGATTCCCGACCCCAGGCCCTTTGAGCTACAATGTTGCCTCAGGCACTACTTCTTGTCTGCAAAGGGTGAGGTATGACATTTCTGCGGGGGACCCTGGATAATCTGTAGCTCCTTGGGGCCAGGAGGGACGGCTGCAAGTCACATCTCACTGCATGTGCTTCGTAGATGGGCGCTCGCCGCGGTACGCCGTGGTAATGAAGACAGATCGCTGTGCATTCGCGGTTGTAGCTCAAATGCATGCAATTAACCACAACCCATGCGTGTGTGGACATGCCATGCCTAAATGGAGCACGCACATGGATGCCGTGCATGCATATACCGCTCACACGTCTGCATTTATATTGCTGCATGTGTGATTATTACATGTTTTCTACCATTTAAATAAGTGCTCACCAGCCTCTGTGTCCATAACAGCGTGTGCGTATGTACATACATGAGAGGAACATGCGTTTGTGCGCACGTCGCAGTCTCACCTGTGGGATTAGGGGGTTGTGGATTAGCAGCAGGTGAAGTTGCAGAGCAGACATACAGGAGATTATCATGCTCGCTCCCTTCAGCCCGTAAGAAGCTTTCTTGAACAGGGAGTAACCCGAATCCATTACCGGGACAAATGGACCCGCTGGAGCCATATGTGACTGGGTCAACCTGCGCGTAAGGCCCCCGGGGTTGGGGGGGGTCACGCAGGACCGGGACAGCACGGGTCAGTCAGTGCAGAAGACACTTGATCGGTAACACCCGAGAGCGTACGAGACTCCTCTTTGCTTTGCTTTTCCCCTCGCTGCGACACCGCGGTAGCGCCTCGCTTGCTGGGAATGAAATGGGGGGCGTTTTTTTTTGGGGGGGGGGCCTTTTTTTAAACCAACAAAACATCTCAAGTCCCATTTGCATCCGCTCGTTTGTGTGACGCATCTCCATCAAAAGTGGTTGGGCATTTTAGGTACGAAATAAAAAATGCTGAAACTTTTGGAGCACCTGTGCTCATTGCTGCCATCCTCCAGCAAAACCGTTCTTTTTGTTTCTTTTTTACTTCTTAATAGTTTGGAACTCATTTGCGGGACGATGCGGCGGGGGTGGTGAGAGCTACTGGTGGAATATGCTCCAGACATACTGGAAAATAAATTATGCAGCCTGTCGCGATCTATTATTCAGCAGCCGGGCCTGCCTCATAAAGTTGAGCAGCGGGGCAGTTTTGGCTTCACTTTGAGCCACCACCAAGCTGGTGATGAGGAATGGTTAATTAACTGGGATTACTGGAACTGTTGCTTTCAGGCCACGTATTGACCCTCTTCGTAATTTTCAGGTTGGAAATCCTGTTATTTTAAAACCCTGCCATCCAAACCAGGCTGGTCTGTCCTGAGGTCAGAGGATTTTTTTTTTTTTTTTTTTTTCCACTCAGATCTAGTCTTCTTCGGTCTCACCTGATCTCGCGAAAGGTTCGGACGAGGCCGGACCTTTCTCTCTCCATCATTAATTAACCTGTCTGTCCTCTCGGTGGGGTTTTACCGCTGACTCATCAGAGGTGCAGCACTAATGAGCTACGGAGGGCGACTCCGGCTCCTCTGCATCCGTGATGAGTAACCCAGGAATTGATCCCCAACCCCCCCCCACCACCACCACCACCACGCCGGGGAGTGAATCTGAGACAAAGTGAGCTGCTGAGAGAGAGACGTTATCGATCCACTCGGCAACGCAGGTTAAAAGTAAACAGGGTCGGTGCGAGGGACGGAGAACGTGAACGTGATTGTGAAAAAGAAAGAAGTAGAAGATGACAGCGAGCGATAGCGAGCGATACCTTTAACCCCCCCTTCCGATTCCCATTTATCCTTCCTCACTATCTCCAGCGTACTCCAGATAACAGCGTGGAAGGCTGATCTGTAGCCCTGTCAGGTCCTGAAGGTAATGGCCGAGTCAGAGATATGGAGATGAGATTTGGCTCCTCACTATCTTTTTGCGTGGATAGACTTTGACCTTTGCCCCCTCCCCCACCCCCCACCCCTTAGTTGCCTCAGTGGATCAGAGGTGCATTCACTTAGTCTTCACTGCTGATCAGAACGCCAGAATCCAAACCGCTTTGAAGAGCCAGAGCTTATTTCTCCCCCAGCACTTGGAAACCCTCCAGAGGAAGATGATATCTTGGTAATTACCCTTATTAAGTTCTGTGATATCGGTGATCTAGTTAATCTCCCTGTAAATCTGCATACAACTGTGCACGGAAAGCTGCACAAAGTGATCCCGATACATGACTCCTGTGCTGGGATTTGTCACTGATCCATTCTGGCCGACCACAGGCCCCTGATATCGGGCTCCTGTCCCTTTAAAATCGGAGCCCCGGCGCGGCTTCACCCCCCCCCCCGTCCTCCTCCTCCTCTCGGCTCCACGGATGGAGCTCCATATGGCTTCATCTTGTTGTCTGGACGCGGAACACTGAACCTCTCAGCGTCAAACTGGAGGGGGGGCGAGCGTCCAGATCTTGCGCGATAGCGGCTTCCCCTCGGCGGCAGGTGGCCAGATGACACGGCGGGGGAGCTTGGGGCGCCTGTATCTTTCTCCGGGACCGGCTGGAGCCAAAGCGAAAGAGGAGGGAAGAGGCGCGGGCGTGCTCCTGCTGCATCCATCCTCGCATAGGTTCGCTGTTCCGTTCTTGTGGCCGCTGCGTAAAGTCTGGCTCGACCCGTGTGCGCGCCTCCCCGCTGCGTAAAAACCGCGGAAGTGTACTTGTGTGTGCACGGAAAAACATACCTTGCGGAGTGGAAGTGTCGGGGGGGGGTGGATCACGACGCCAGCGGTCGGAAACGACAAAGCCGGGTCGTGGGGGTGGCGGCGGCGGCGGCAGGGAGCGCAGCAGACGCGTGTTGCATCCTCCTCTCCCACTTTCTTTAACGTGCGACGCGCGCTTGTTGCCCGCTGTGCGTCCCCGAGCGGATCAAACAGGCGAAACCCGGCGTGTTTGTTCGCCATTGTGCATCCCTCAGCACATCCATTATACACGAGGGGTCCCCGAGCGCATCTCGAAACGTGCGCGTATGCATGCGTGCGTGTCGACTGTACCTGCATAATAACGCGAGGAGAGGAGAGCAGAGGGAGGGGGGTGTTCTTTTTTTTTTTTTTTTTTGGAGGAGGAGGAGGAGAAACGTCACCGAATCGACCCGATGCTCATCAGCACACAGTCGGGCTGCGGAGCGCGCCTCCCGTCTGTGTCTCCGTCCTCCTCCTCCTCCTCCTCTTCCTCTGTCTCTGCCTGGCTGCCCCCCTCCCCTCCCCTCACACACACACACACACACACACACACACACACACACACGACTCCCTCCCTTCCTCGCACTCATCCAGCCTCGCCTCTCTCCCATCACTCCCAACGGTTTACAGGACCAGCGTGCTCGTCTGCCGGTTACCGCAAGGCAGATGATGAGATGTCCGGGACCACATCCCAGGCCGATCCCGTAGACGCCACGGCGAGGACAGTGCTGCTCAACCGGCCCCAGGCGACCAAGTTCTGCGACAACCATGTCAGGTAGAGCTCTCCGTTCTCACTTCGGACTTTCGTTAACTTCTTCTTCTCCGCGATGACTGAGTGCCCTTCCTTGTGACTACCGCGTCCGCTTATTCAAGCACTTACCCGCCGCTTTACAGGCCAAAAAGCACATTTTCTCTCTTTACTGGGACGGTTTCCCTGTTTGTATTTACATTGAAACACTTTCCAGCGCGGCCAGAGTTCAGTTCACGAGGGCTCCAAGCTTTGTGGGTGTTTACCAACGGGGGCTTTACACCCATGTAGCAGAGTTGAAGGACACGACAGCCTTTTTTTTCCCCTTTTTTTTCTTTCTTTTTCACGTCAGCCAACGCCGTAACCTTTGGACCGCCTGGATCCGTTCCCAGTTATTTCTGCAGGTTATTAATTCAATCTCGGCTTGGAGGAAAAGCGCGCGAGCGTGTCTCATTTAGACGACGGCTGAAGCGTTCCCGTAAATAAATACGCCTTGCAGTTATTTAATAATGCAGCTGTTAAGCGATCCTGATCGCGGCTGAAAGACTTTTCCACCTGCCCTCCGCCCTGTCCCGGAGTCAAAGCGCTCGCCTGGACGACCTCATGCTGGTGCTGCTTGAGCGCTGCTCCAAGCGTTTGCATTTGCTCACTTGTGGTACCAGAGGCGGGTCAAGGGTCCCTCCCCTCTAATCAAAAGGCTCTAATAAAAGGCTCTGGATCTATAAATCTGGACCCAACTCATCATGCAGAGAGCCTCGGTTGTCAGATCAAGTCTGTTTATCGTTGCTGTTTGCATGGTCCCGCGCCTCTCTGGGAGAGGCGGGCTCGTAATCTCGCCATCGTTAGCCCGTTGACATTCAGCGTCCTGCCATGAGAAGATCCAATTCGTCTTCTAAAAGAGCCCCTTTTAGCTCCGGAAATCCGATTAAGGCCCACGCAGCTGGGCCCACCCGCCTGGATCCTGCGCCGCCGTCCGCCCCTCCTGCACATTTGTTGCAGCGCCGAGAGCATCTCACCCCCCCACCACCACCTCCACCTCCACCTCCACCCTCCCTCCCTCCCCCGTTCCTGTAACTTTTCGGTTTATGTTCAGAGGTTCAATAGCATTATTGATTTCCTTCAGACTTTAAAGCCCTTTAGCTTTTATCCTCGCAGCCCGCCGCTCTCTAACATCTGCAGGGTCTTCCCCTCCGCAACAGTTCTTTTTGCACAAAGCGGCCATTTCCTGCGAACGCAAGAAAGCAGCACGTATGCAGCCGATCGTATTTTTATTTTAACGATATTGACAAACGGAGACGCTCTGACCCAGTGTTTTCTTTCCTATACTGAATGGAGTTTGACCTTTTCACTTAGAAATGGAAAAAAAAAAAAAAAACCCCAAAAAAACACAGCGAAGCCGCATCAGTGGGGGAGCGTCTCTCCCGCAGCTCACATCTGCGAAACGCGACGGCAAAGTTCATCTATATGAAAAACAAGCCAAACAGACCGGCGACAGCTGCGGCTGCGCGCGGTCCCTGCGTCCGACCCCGATCCTTGTACGCTTAAACGTTTTTGTTTTTTTTTGGTTTTTTGTGTCTTTGGGTGAAATCTAAAAGTATATGTGTGTGTACTCGTGTAGGCACACAAACACGCTGTCCATTAAACAAAAGCCACTTTGGGAGCTTTCACTTTTCACTTAGTCAAACAAGAAAGAGGAAAAAAAAAAGAGACCTTGACATGAAGGTTGTTGTTTTTTTTTTTTCAAGGTTTATTTTGGGCCCCTCTAAAAGCACTTACAGTAACTTCTTGTTGTAACGAGGTGAATCGATACAGTTACCTGATCGATAACGTTGACTGACAGGCGGAGTGCAGGATTCTGGGGATCGGTGCGGGGGATACATTTGCGTAATGGAAGTCACCGTTTTGATCCCGGGGCCCAGCCGAGGGCGTCCCCGCGCAACGGTATTGAAATGAAAGCGCCTTCTGTTGTGAGCGTGGGCCCGTCCTCCTTCCACCGGAACGCGAACGCGTAATGCTGTTGCCTTCGCCTCTTTACAGCACCGCCAAGTACGGCGTGTTCACCTTCCTGCCCCGCTTCCTGTATGAGCAGATCAGACGGGCCGCCAACGCCTTCTTCCTGTTCATCGCACTCATGCAGGTAAGAAAAAGAAAAAAAAAGGTTTGATGAGATCTTCCATGAGTTGGGAACGGTCCGTAGGCCACGCTCGTGGGAGAACGTCGGGTTTTATCGCTCCGCTATCTCTGTTTGCTCTGGATCACCAGGGTCTTCCTTATCGTTAAAACCCCTTCTCCCGAGGCATTCGCTGGTCGGAGGACTTTAGCCCCTTTTCCAACGATGCTTTTATGTTTAGCGATTTATTTACTTGGGTTAAAAAAAAAAAAATAGTAATGTGTGTGTTTGTGCTTCAACCGCACCCCTTGAGTTTGTTTTACCTCCGCCGGGCTGCTCCCAACCCTTTGTCGTCCCTCCAGCTTCTCTGCTCTTGCTTGGTAATTGACAGCCAAACCAAGTGAAGCTTTTATAGAATTGAAGTAAACAATTCCGCAGCCACTTCCTGTTTTAATGGAAGCGCCGCAGGTCTCTTCCACAAACGGCTGCGTTTCAAATCTATACCTCCCCTTCAAGAATTCTGCAAAATTGGAAAAGCCCAACCCCCCCCCCCAAGCACCTGAGACAGGGAGCACGGGGTTGAGGGGAATGTTCGCTTTTGAGAATCCCAGGTAAACCGTTGCTTTCCGAGGAATTCCGATTTCCCTTTCTCCCCGACTCTCCTCAGCAAATCCCCGACGTGTCCCCGACGGGCCGCTACACCACTCTGGTCCCGCTCATCTTCATCCTGACGGTGGCCGGGATCAAAGAGATCATCGAGGACTACGTGAGTGGACGCGCGGCGCACTTTGGGGCAAAAAAAACAAGAAACAAAAACGGACCTCCCCCTCGTGTCTCTGCAGAAACGGCACAAAGCGGACAACACGGTCAACAAGAAGAAAACCACAGGTACCGCCTGACGGTCGAGCAGATGTCGAGCGCGTTTCGCCGGGGGCTTTGTTTCGCTTTGTTTGGTTTTTTTTTTTTCCTCTCCCCTTTCGCGGCCGAGCAAATAGCTGTGGTCCGTCGCTCAGCGCTCGGACAACAGTTTAGCGGCCGTGAGCGCCGCACTAACGTCTGCGCCTTCCTCGTCTTTCAGTGCTGCGGAACGGAGCCTGGCAGACCATCATCTGGAAACAGGTACCGCCGCCGCCGCGAGCCTCCGTCGGTTTAGTTTTGCGAAGCCCCGCCCCCCAAGTTCCAGACGATGTTTTCGGCCTCGGATGACAATTGAGTTCGATCTGTCCGATATTTCCACATCAGCGAATCTTATTAGTTGAGTAATTGGGTTTTTTTTTTTGTTTTGTTTTAATGCTGGTCTATAGATCGTCTGAACCGAGATCGGATGACCCGCGGCCTCGGTCGCATTACAGCGATGCGCGCTAAATAGTTGCCTCGAACTGGAGGAGAAATGCGACAATAACTGCGTCAAGCGTTCGGCCTTAAGGCGTCCGTCCATCTGTTTCAGTTGCTTGTTTGGGGGCACGGAGCACGTTTAAGCGGCTGCATCCCGTCGCAGATGTCTTGTTTGGCGGGCAATCGGCGCAGCGTCGGATCAGCCAGCGCCAGCGTAGCGCGGGTCCTCTGCCGAGGCCAACAAGAGCACTGGTCCCTTTTATGAGCCGGCGCTCATTAACAGAGGTCCAGCTGTGCCCAGTCCTGCTCCAGCGGGTCTTATCAAATCGAATTTGCGCCCCCCCCGGTCCTGTGGAGGAGAACACTGGCGCGCAGGAATTTGTCCTCTCGTAATTAAGAGTCAGAACAGGTGAAGGGATTTCTTCTGAGCTGCTTGGCTAATGCAGGAATGTTCACATTAAAGCCACGCCATGTCTGAGTCCCGTTTGCTTTATCTGTTACCATTTTATGATGTGAGTGGGTCTTACTATGTGTTCCTGGAGCTGCAGTTTTGCCCCACTCGACTCATCTCGCATCCTTTATTGACATGCTTGAAACCTTCCGCCTTTCCATTGCGGCCCGATAGAAACAGATGAGGCCGTGCGCTTTCTCTCGATTGGCTGTATCTCCGTGGGTCACTAACCTGTACCTCTTGTTTCCTCTCTTTCTTCCTCCCATTCCTCTCCTCTTATCCTCTGCCTCTGCCCCACCCACCCCCCTCCTCACCTGTGTGTTTCAATGGCATGCTGCTGCAATGCTGCGCTCTGGCCATAAGGTGGCAGTAGGAGACATTGTAAAGGTGACCAATGGCCAGCACCTTCCAGCTGACATGGTCATTGTGTCCTCCAGGTCAGAGAGTGTGTGTGTGTGCGCGCGTGTGTGCGTGCGTGGGTGCGTTGTAAATGTGGTTATTTATAATCATGCTCCGCGCATGTTCTAATCATTTGCACATTTTAATGCCTCGTAAAGCCACGACTAATCGGTGCCACAAATCGATCCGTGAAAGCAGAATGTGAAATAATTCACTTGATCGTTCGAGAAGGGAATCTGGTTATTTCAATCCTCCGATTTTTCCGTTTCCTGCGAACTGCCTTGATGCCGTCCCTCCCCAGCGAGCCGCAGGCCATGTGCTACACGGAGACGTCCAACCTGGACGGAGAAACCAACCTCAAGATCCGCCAGGTAAGACACACGAGAACATGTTTGTTTTTAGCGCAGCGTCTGGGGTTATTTCTGTTTTCTAAAAAGGAACGAGATCGAAGTTTGTTTTTTTTGTTGCTGCTTTACGGTCGTAATTGAATAAATCGATACAAGATGCCAGAAGAGCATTAGCCTTCAGGGCACTATTCTTTTTTTTGTCCCTTTTATGGACCATTTTCTGCTGTAACCTAATATTATACATTGTGCTCTACCCTAAAAGGGGTATTGATTCCAGTTTGATACCTTTTTCCAGGGCCTCCCTCTGACAGCTGGTGCTCAGACCTTGGATGATTTGGTGGGTCTGTCAGGTCGTTTAGAGTGCGAAGGCCCCAACAGGCACTTGTACGACTTCACGGGTACGCTGCGGCTGGAGAACCATAAGTAAGACACGCCCACTCCCACGGATCGCTTGCCGAGCGTTTATCAGTAGACGCCTCTGTTCAGCTGTCATTAACCCTTGTGTCTTGTCACCTGCAGCCCAGCTCCTTTAGGTCCGGATCAGGTGTTGCTGCGCGGCGCCCAGCTCCGAAACACCCAGTGGGTGGTGGGAATCGTTGTCTACACCGGCCACGACTCCAAACTGATGCAGGTTGAGACCGAACTCGTCCCCCTCCGCCGTGGCTGCGACAGCTCCCCGTCTTCTCCTTAGCTCATCCGGCGTCCGCCGCTCTTCCTTCCCGCCTCGCCTTCCAGAACTCCACCAAGGCGCCGCTGAAGCGCTCGAACGTGGAGCGGGTGACCAACATGCAGATCTTGGTCCTGTTTGGCATCCTGCTGGTCATGGCTCTGGTCAGCTCAGTGGGCGCCGCCATCTGGAACAGGGAGCACACCGAAGACGCCTGCTGGTACCTGTCCCGCGCCGGTAGGAACAGACACACACACACACACACACACACACACGGACGCAGATTTCACAGCATAACGTACCAGAATAAAGATTGAAACATTGATCCAGTGAGTAAATCCATGTCTGTCTATCTGTGTGTGTGTGTGTGTGTGTGTGTGTGTGTGTGTGTGTGTGTAGGTGACATCTCCACTAATTTTGCATACAACCTGCTGACCTTCATCATCCTGTACAATAACTTGATCCCCATCAGCCTGCTGGTCACCCTGGAGGTGGTCAAGTTCACGCAGGCTCTCTTCATCAACTGGGTACGCCGTCTTTTCCTGAAGCTTCCGAAACGCCAAACGCTCCGGCTGACCGGCCTTCGTTTTTTTCGTTTGCCCACAGGACGTAGAGATGTATTACTCAGAGACGGACACGCCGGCCATGGCTCGAACGTCCAACCTTAATGAGGAGCTTGGCCAGGTCAGCCCGCCCCGTCTCCGTAAACGCGTACATTAAACGGAAGGACGCGTAATAAAGCGCGTAATAAAAATGCTTTATGATTTTATTTTCCAGGTGAAGTATCTATTTTCCGACAAAACCGGAACTCTGACCTGCAACGTCATGCACTTTAAGAAGTGTACCATCGCAGGAATTACATACGGGTCAGTATATGTTTTTTTTTTTTTTTTTTTTCTTGGTTCTTTTTTTGTCTCTGTGCTCTCCTCTAAGCTCTTAGAGCCTTCCCGCAGTAATAGAATTAGCTGGAACTCAATTAATGCCATTCACTGCCTTGTACTAAAGAATTAGAACCTATTATTTCAGCTGATTTAATTCCTTCACGCTCAATCAAATGCACTAATCGGCTCACCTGATTCACTCCTTCTGCAATACAAACTCATTCATCACCGCAGCCACTTCCCCGATCTGGACTGTGATCGTTCAATGGAGGACTTCAGGTCAGTGACCCCCCCCTCTGGAGACTTCCCTTTACCAGTATTCTTTTTAAAACTGCTGCATGCCTCGAACGCTTGGCTGTCTGTGTGTTGTGATTCGCCGTGCGGTGCCGTTCGGATGGTGCAAATTTAAATAAACTCTGTCATTAATCCCTTTTTTTCCCCATCCCCCAGCAACCTGCCGTCCAACAGCAACAACTCGACAGAGTTTGACGACCCGACCCTCATCCAAAACATCGAGAACAACCACGTAGGTTTTTCCAGGAGCGGGGAAACGCGTCGCCGTTCGAACTGCGCGTTAATCCCCCCCCCCGTGCGCTTCCCCCCCTTCAGCCGACGTCCCCTCAGATCTGCGAGTTCCTGACGATGATGGCGGTGTGCCACACGGTGGTCCCCGAGAGGGAGGATAACCAGATCATTTACCAGGCTTCCTCACCGGACGAGGGAGCGCTGGTCAAGGGGGCTAAAGGACTGGGCTTTGTTTTCGCTGCCAGAACCCCAGATTCGGTCATAATTGAAGCCGTGAGTGCGCGTCTCTTTTTTTTTTTTTTTTTTTTTTACTGCTGTAATCGCTGCGTTTTTGGAAACGTTAGAAGCTGATGTTTTATCGTGCGTTCCAGAGGGGGGAGGAGATGAGCTACGAGCTGCTGAATGTTCTGGAGTTTTCCAGGTAATTCTTCCATAAATCTCCTTCCCAGTTAGGTAATTACGCTGTAATATAAGATGATAATGTGTTGTGAAACCCGACCCGCTCCTGTCTCTCGCAGTAACCGCAAACGTATGTCTGTGGTGGTCCGAACCCCCAGCGGGACGCTTCGGCTGTACTGCAAAGGAGCTGTAGGTTCATGTTGGGCAAATTTAAGCATAAAACTCCAAATGCTTTTGACGTTTTTAGATTTAACAGCTCCTTTCTTTTTGTGTTTTTTTTTTTTTTTTAAGGATAATGTCATTTTTGAACGACTGACAGAGGCCTCCCAGTACAAAGAATTAACCGTGGCTCATCTGGAACAGTTTGCTACCGAGGGTAACAAAATAATATCAGAAAGAGAAATGATGTTTACTCCTTCGTCTGCTGTGACTCTTGCACAATCTGTGGGGGGGGGGACGTTTCGTTATTCCCCTTGAGCAGCGCGTTTAGTGAGCGACCGTCTTGTCTCTGCACCCGTCGCAGGGCTGAGGACGCTGTGCTTTGCTTACGTCGACCTCGAGGAAGACGCCTACCAGGAGTGGCTGACGGAATACAACCGCGCCAGCACCGTGCTGAAAGACCGCGCTCAAAAGCTGGAGGAGTGTTATGAACTACTGGAGAAGGTCAACACACTCTTCACTTCTCATAAATACGTGACTATGAATTGTGGTATTATTTGATACCAATGAAAAAAAAAAAAAATCAGACTTCAAGATAGCATAGGTCTTACACTTATTTATCAGCAGGGGGCAGAGTAGCTCTATTACCACTTCCCAGACGTGGCAGCCGTTCATTACTCACGTTAAGCTGCAGCACATGCTCTAATTTCCGTCTTAAGGTGTGTAATAAATGCAAAGTCAGGATGCTGTGAAAATATTTTAATGCTTTTTTTTTTATAGGAAGTGAGCTCTGAATGTTTGGGAAGTATGCAAAAAAAAAATGTGTCAGTTCAGACATTAGGAGCCCTGTCGGTGGGGGGAAAACAGCGAGCAAATATAGATAGGAAAGGTGAGAAACCTGGGTTAAGAGGAAGCAGCAGCAGGATGAGGAGGAGGAGGAGAGCTCAGACTGGGAGACCACAAGGGTAATTACTTGCACCAGCTTGCCAAAAGCCCAATAAAACCCAAGTCAACAGCACAGTAGTGTTAATTTGTGTGTCTGTGTGTGTGTGTGTGTTTGTCTTCAGGTCTGTCTAATGAGGGTACGCACGCAATTTAATCTAAATAAATTACAGCCATTGGATTTTGTCTTGGCATGCATCAGCAGAGTGATCCAAAAGTGCGGCGGTACCAACGTAACCACACTTTTTGGCATTGTTCTCAGCTTAGAATTCAATATAAATTAAGTTTTATGGAGAAAAGGAGCCATCAATTACACTGTCTAAATTTGCGGACTAAATCGAATTTGGGTAACTTGGCTATCGGGAGTTGCACTTTACTATTTCTGCGTCGCGTTTTATTTTTATTTTCATCTGTGCGTCTCAACAGAACTTGATGCTGCTGGGCGCCACGGCCATAGAGGACCGTCTCCAGGCCGGCGTGCCCGAGACCATCGCCACTCTGATGAGGGCCGACATCAAGATCTGGGTCCTCACCGGGGACAAACAGGAGACGGCCATCAACATAGGTGGGGGGGCGCGCCAGAGCGAAAAACCGTACGGCGCGTCGCGATGGGGTTCTCGCTGGCGAGCGAACCTGCGACCTGGCGTGCGTGAGCGAAGGGTGTGGGGGGGGGGGGTGTATTGTGGAGTTGATTGAATCACGGCTGCTGGGAGAAAGGCCCCAATGTGGCTGAAAATGCCAGACATTTCTCCAGTCTCGGTGGTCAAAGAGTGAATGCTCCACGGGAATGACATCAGTGTGTTCGGCAGGTTCCAAATGTCCGCGTAAAACAGGACAAAAGTTTTATTTTTTTCGGACTTCCTCTGCGCTCTCCGCAATCTTTTCCCTGATCTAACCCGTCCACGAGAGCGGAGCGCTCGTCTATTTTGCCGCGTTTGCCGGACCACAATAGAGATGCGGCGATGGCTGGAGGCCGATGGAGGCGAGGGGAGTCAAATGTCTGTGAGAACGGAGCGGGGTTTTTCAGAATGGGTCGCACGCCAAACCAGTTTTTTCACCTGTGTTTTGGGTTTTAGCGAATCCTAATCTCCCCTCCCCCCCGTCCGCCTCCCACCAACTATCTGTCTCTGTTTCTCAGGTTACTCGTGTCGTCTGGTGACACATGGCATGTCCCATATCATCGTCAACGAGGACTCGCTGGATGTGAGTAGACCCCCCCCCCTTCCTCCGGCTGGCGTCACCTGTTGGATTTTTTTTTTTTTCTTTGTACAGCGGGGATTACGCTGTGTGGCCGTGTCCAGACAGGAGAGAGTCAGATATATTGTAGGGTATTAAACACGTTACCGTGGGAACCCAGGGTGTGTTCCTGAGCCAGATTGGTAGGTGGGGTTCTTTGTGTGTTCACAGGTTCAGGTAATTAAAGTCTCTGGTGTCTCCTGGGAGAAAGGGATGAAAAGAGAGCAGCGAGCCCAGGCTTCTTTCCGCCGCCCTTCTCTCTCTCTCTCTCTCTCTCTCTCTCTCTGACAGAATCTACAGTAGCGCTCTCTCGCGTGCGCTCTCTTTACGTTACTGTCGCCATTCAGGGTCCCGAGCTGCTCGGTTATTGCTGTCATGTGGCTCGGTGCGCGCGCGTCGCTCGCACACATCACATCACAGCGGCGGTGTTGTTTTCATGTGACACCGTTTAGGATGCATCAAGGCCGTACTGTTTAAACGTGTGACACGGCTAAAGCGTGATCCTGGCCTTGATCAGTCTACGTGTTACGTGTCTTTCCCGGGCCTCATGTAGGTCACAGCAGTTAGACTGTTGGTTATGGTCTGCCTCGGATTTCCAAGCTTAATATTTTGTGTCGTGATAAATGCACGTTAGCGTAATTGAATCACTTTTAATGAGGTCTGAATGATTTTCTTTGAAATCTCTTTCCCAGAAAGGCTCATGTAATGTATTCGACACAACAGCTCGGAATAATTAATCTCGAACATCATGTGCGTCACAAGATAAAATATTTGACTCCGATAAAGCAAATGCTCCATATTTGCCGTATATGAGGTTTACGACCCGTTTCTTTATGCTTCCAGGAACAAATCTGTCGCAAATTGTGCTTATTTTAGAAATCAGTTACTCGTATGCCGTGTTTGATATGGAGCGGGGAGGAGAGTCGATAGAGGCAGCCGGTTCGCAGGAAACATAAGCCAAGCGTGGGAATTTTACACGTGACGCCTGCGTGATCTCCTCCAAGACGCGCGGTGTTTGCAGCACATTATCAAGTAGGTGTGAAGTCAACATGGAACACTGGAACATACGAGAGGATAAAGATCGCTGCAGTGCTAATTCACATCCAGGTTGCACACGGTTAAAAAAAGCTCTCCTGATTTCCTCATATTCATCTTATTATAGTCATGTGATCGTATATTTATATATCGTATCATATTGATATATTTATGGGGGACAGACCTGAACTCAAATGGAAACCGGCAGCAGAGCCGATTAAGTTCAGACACGATAAAAATGTACTTTATTGTCCTCAGAGGGACGTGTTCTTCATGAGCGCACCTCACTTCCAGTGGACAAAAGAAACACCAAGTCACGTATATATAACACCCCACTCTCTGCTACTGCACAAACCTTCATTACCGTCTTGTAACGCGACGGCTCACGTGTGCGCCGTGACCTTTGGCCGTGACCGTCGGAGGGTGGGCACAAAACCCACACCAGCTTCAAAGGCGCACATTATCTGGCGCGCACTTAAAATACCCGCTGCTGGCTCAGCTCTCTGGGCCTGTTTGAAAGTGCGACCTCCATGTGAGCCAAAACAGAACCCCGACCTCTTAAACAACAATTTTTTATTTATTTTTTTTCCCAAATGTCATCCGTCAACTCGCTTTCTGGTGCGACTGGTTTCGGCCAGTATCTGCAGCACACCCTGCCCTTACCCCCCGCCCCTCCCAAACCAAGCCAGTTCTCCCCTCCACGCCATTACCTCCACATCTGTCAGCGGCCTCTCCGTGGACAGGAAGCGGCCGCGCAGCCGCGATGCGTGACAGCAAATGTGCCAAAGCGCGAGGAAACCAAAGGAACCCACCCCCCCCCCTCCGTTTACGTCAGCGAACAGGCGCACAGCGAAGGACGTGTTTGTTTAATTCCATGTACGACTTGGACAATCTGGGTAGAGCAAGCAAGCAAGGAGGGGGGGGGGGGGGGGGGGGGGGGCGTTCGATTTGGCTGAGCCATGTGAGGACGATGAGTGAGCGGTAACGCGATCCCCTTTTGGTGCTTCTGCTCATCAAAACAAACCATGTGAGCAATGCCTCCTGGGTAAACGGGTTTGCGGCCTCTGAAGCTGTGACAAGCACCATCTGTCACCTTCGGATCAAATGCCACACACAGACTGACGCGCAACTTTGCTCCGTCTGCTCCTGTTTATTCTGTACCCGGGGGCACACGAGGGTTCCGATGTAAGGTTCCGAACCCAGCCAGTGATTGATGGTCATGCAGGCAATCCGGGGTGGTCACCGATACAGCTCGAAAAGCTGAACGCGGATTTGTGTGAAGGACAGCGCGGCTCAGAGTGTGTGTGTTTTTTTTTTTTTCGCAGCTCGATTCAATGGCGCTCCCGACCTGCTCTGCTCAGGACTGAGTTTGAAATTTCCCACCATCCCCTCCTCCCTCTGCACAGCTTGTACTACAGTTTCTTAAACAAACACTATCATTCTTCTGCTCGTTAATCATCTTTAAGGACACACACGCAAACACACACACACACACACTCCTGTTGTCCGTTTTATTGCACATCTGCCCTCCCACTGCAAAGTCAACATGTCTATGTCTATTTCTCGGTCCTCAGAAAGGCCCATGGACGCACGCGCGCGCGTGCGTGGGTGCGTGTGCGTCTGGCACTGGCAGCAGAGGATGTGGGTGTTTACACAGATGCACAGTCAGATAATTAAACGGTGTATTAAATCTCAGTGGTGACAGAATTTGCACTTCAGATATGAGCGTGTTCTTGTCATTCACTCAGCGGCTTCCTCTCTTCCTTTTCCAGCATTCTGACTCCTCGTCCTTCAGCAGCCGCCCTCCTCCGTGCGCCACTCTCATCCATCATGCTTTTTTTTAAATACATTTCTCATTTTTCTCTTGTGATTTTCACAATAGCTGCCCTTATTTTATTTTAATACTACATACGTTGTGTAATATATACTGCATGCCTGTATATGTAGGTCCATTTAATATATGGATGCAGCGAGGGTGTGAGTTTTCTTACCCCTGCTTTTTTGAGCTAAATATAAAGCTGATAAAATTCCACACAGAGGGCCTGTGAACATGCCCTACAAAGTGGGTATGCGTGTGTGTGTGTGTGCGTGCGTGCATGTGTGTGTGCTGGACTTGCTGTGACAGGCCTCGCGGTGTGTGTAGCCTCACTGCTGGGAGTTAGCGTTCACTGAACGTTGACCCATGCGGGCTCTGTTACAGCGCAGTTAAATCAGGAACATTGTGCAAGATGTTCAACAGAAAAGGCCACAAGCCCGGGAATTAGTCATGTTTATATACTGTTATGGGGCTTTTTTTTTTTTTTCCTCATGCACAAGCTGTTTAGTTACCCGGCCGAGGCCATCGCTCAGTGATGAGGTGAGGACAAGCAGGAGAGAAAAAGGTTCTGTCAGCCCCTCACATCTCACACATGTGCGTGTGCCCCCCACCCCCCCACCAGCCTCGGTTCACACACTCATACGTGCGTACGCAAGTTTAACTTCCCTGCAAACACACGCGTGACTTTCGGAACTCTGACAACCTGTAATCTCCGTTAATCCCTTCATTATGTTTTTGTTTTCCTTTCCGCTATTTGCGGAAAAAAAAAAAAAAAAAGGTGAATGCAAACAGGAATTCCGACCTGCAAAGAAAAACAACCCCCCCCATCTGGGAAAACAAGAGCAGGGAATTTTCAGGAAGAGTCAAAGTTGTGTGCAACTCAACGAGGTTTTTTTTTTCTTTCACGTGCGATTAGAGCGTGTGCTTGTGTAAACGAGCGTGAGCGCTCACCGTTAGAGGACCTGTTCATGGAAAGACTGGTTATCTCATCGCTGGCCCCATAACCAGTAACCCACTGGAAACCTGTTGTAATGCATTTCCTGGGAACCGATCCCCCCCCCGTTGGAGTTTGTGGACTTGAACCTGAACTCGCGAAAACCAGTCGACGGCGCCGATTCATCTGCTTCCCCACGAGCAGATGCACAGATGGACCACAGGAGAAGCACCGCGCACGTCGAGATGAGACGTTTGAAGCTCACGTGTGTTTATGTGCATGAGTGTGTGTGTGTGTGTGTGTATGCATGTGCGTGTGTGGCCTCGGTGGTAGCTTGTAGCATGCCTGCTGCTCCACATGGAGTTCATTACAAATCCATGAGATGTTTATTTTCTCTATTAATCCCTGTTCCTCTATTATCAAGAGCTCCATCAAAACTGCCACAGACTCCTGCCCCACAGGCAAACTGGCATTCCTGCTAAGAGATACACTTTGCCGCACAAAATAAATCATTCATTTGACCATTGCGGGGGACTAGTTTTGGCACAATTCGAGCTCCGCCCCCCCCCCCCATCTCTTTGCACACTCTTTCCACGCCATGGCTGAACACGCCTCCGGGACCTCAGAGCAACGTGTTGGGATCACGTCTGAAGCAACTGCGAACTTTATATTGGCATTTTTAATTGTTGAGTGCACTCGGGAGCAAATTCCTCCGCGAGATGAAAGCGGTGCGTGCAGCGGGGAAACACATGTCTCCTATTTACCGCCGGTGGTTTTTACCTTTCAACAAATTGGTCCGTGTGTTTTGGTGTGTGTGTGTGCGTTGGATTTCCACCAGTTCGTGAGGCCGCAGGGTCTCCACCGAAACCCCAAAATCTGAAAATCCAGTCACATGAAAGAGAAGGTCATTACTGACTTGACATGTACAGTTGTGATTTGTTAGGTTTGGTCCAGCTAGTTTAGAGTTTTTTTTTAACCGTAAGCTGATGGTGTTGATGATAGGTGTTTTGTATTTTGCACTAAACTGCCCAACCCATGTTGAAATCCCATTTTAAAACGCATTTTCTCCGCTCCCGTCCTCCGTGCAGGCCACCCGTGCCACCCTCACAGCCCACTGTTCGTCCCTGGGCGACTCCTTGAGGAAGGAAAACGAGCTGGCGTTGATCATCGACGGCCAGACCCTGAAGTACGCCTTGTCCTTCGAGCTCCGCCAGGCTTTCCTCGACTTGGCGTTGTCCTGCAAAGCCGTGATCTGCTGCAGGTGAGCTGGCGGCGAGGGAAACGTGCTCGCCGCCTGAGAAAAAAAAAAAAAAAAAAAAAAAAACCCCGCTCCTTCCGTGCATCTGCGTTGTTAAAATGAACGCGTATGAATTTTTTATTGAAACCGTGTCGAAAGTTAATGCTGGTGGCCGCTGTGAGCGTTGGCAGGAGGGGTGTCATTGTGGTTTAAATCGCCCCAAAAGCTTCCTTTTAATAAAGTCAGCAAAGTAAGCCAATAACAGGAGGTGGGTTGTAAAGAAAAGCTTTTACAAGATTAATTAAGTCCATAATTACACACAGATGAAATTTCACTTTGATTTGCGCGTACGGGCGCACGTATCTTCAAACCTTTGTCCTACCGGGCACATGTTTGGGAAGGTTGGAAGCTACCGGGAGCTGTGGAAATACGTCGCCCCGCATGTTAATGTCACAGCCATGACTCACGCCATTAGCAGCCCTTGAAGTCGTACCAGCCGCGGCACACCGCCTCAGTCCTTTTACATTTCCATCAGGACAAAGCACGCGGCGTTCCCTTTTTCGGTCATGCTGTCCTCACCACCAGCTGCGCTGTTTAACAAAAGCCTTTCCGCTCGCCGCGTGTGTGTGTGTGTCTGTGCGTGCGCGGCCAGGAGTTGAAGCCTGTGGGTCTCCGCCGCGCACCCGGACCATATCCGGACTGGGGTCCCGACGGTCTTTCAAACAAGTCTCCTCTTCCTCGTTGTTTATCCTTTCGCTCGCTCTTATTGTCCTCGGTCATCGGCGCTGGCTCTCAGGCATCAATCCTAAACCCCAAACAACGGTGTCATCTGTGCCGACACCCAGGGGAACCTGAAAACACGTATAGCTCTGGAAGAGGAGCATCGGATATCTGGGGCCATTCATAGTTCGGGGCAGAATTGGGTCAAACTCAAGAGTCTTCATAAAAGCCCTTTCATTGGATACGTGGTGTGTACTTGAAGAGACATCAGTAGGGTCCACTTATCTACACGATAACCTTGTGTTCCTTTTGGCAGGGAAAATGGGGGTATTTCCCTTTAAAGTCAAGCTGCATTTCCTCTGTAGGGTGTCTATATTGTTGCTGGGTTGGATGTACGTGACCGCCCATCTGTTGCCGTCCCTCTGTCCCTCATCACCTACGCCGAACATAAAAAAAGTAGTGGATCTGGAAGTAATCTCCGATTTTGTGCCGAAGAGCAGAGATCCGCAAGCACGCGCGCCTTAAAATTACCCTACGCTGATTCGGTTACGGCTTCACGTCCCGGGAAATACTGAGATCAGTGGACCCACACTCTTTCAATTAACTTAAAGAGAGAAAAACAGAAAGATTAGATGGGTGTTGTGGAAAATTTCCAACATGCGGGCACTGAGGTAGCCGATGTCTCGCCCGGGTCGCGTGTGACGTCTCTTAAACTTAAGGGACGTCACACGGCTTCCTGACTTCACTTGTTTGTTTACCAGAGGTCTTGGGGGGGGGCTGCGAACCGCCCCGAGAGCCTTTCATCTCTCTCTCCGGTTCCACTCCGCACAGGCCCCCCGAGCCCGTTGACGGGCTGCTCGGGAGGGAAGGCGGAGGCACGGAGACAGATAAAGGGGAGATTTGGGATCAGAGGGAGACGGGGCCGCTCAGTCACTTTAGGAGCAGGAAAAACAAAGAGCGGAGGCTGATCCCGTCCTTAAGCAACATCTGCCGGGGCCAAGGAGCTCTCTGAGGTTTTCCCGTGGAAACGTTGGCGTGCAGCACCGGCAGTGGAAGGAGGAGGGGGGCGGGGGGCGGGGGCGGGGGTGCGAAATGTGTGTTTTTGGGCGCTCGCTCTTATGTACGAGCGCTAAGCAGACCACCCAGCTCGGTGATTTCAGCTTGACCGGAACGCGAGTGGCCTTCCTTGAGCGGTGGGCCGCGCGTCCGAAGGGGGTACGTCGCTCCTTTTCCTGATTCAATTCTGCCATATTTTTTATCAATAAAATCAAATTGCGTCCATGTGACGGATCATGCAGCTGCCCGTAATTGAATTCCGTAATGTCATTAAGAGCAGAGTCGGACCTGTGTCCTACACCCACACAAAGAGCCACTGCTGAAAGTGGCTGCAGGAACTGCCCCAATTGGATCCACAAAAGTGGATATTTAATCGGATTACATCACCCAAATCATTACTCGGATATATATCTACTGTATCAACGATTATGTCCACGCAAACGACCTCGGACGCAACGGCCCTTTTGGGGAAGAGATGACGCTCAAGTTGGAGACTCTATCAGAGTCCTCTTTTGTGAAGATATTTGTTTTCACCACACAGGCTCCGGGTAGCACGAACAAGGCTCGCTTTTTTTTGTTACGGGCGCACGCGTCCGCAAGCAGGGACGCCTTCTCATTAAAAAAAAAATTCCTGTTTTGAAAACAGGAAAATTCGGCCGAAATGACTTTTTTTTTTTTTTTTTTTTTGGAGAATGTAAACACGAGGAGCGTACGCTTATTTGATAATCCAGGCAGTTAAGTCATTTCAGTGTCAGATTAAAATTTGGCTCCTCTGCTGAGTGAAGTCAGGATTCGTGCGACGGCCGATCACCTGATGAGCTCATTCCTGCCTCTGGAAACTGTCAAACGTCTCCTCAAAGACGTGCAAAACGGGTGACGGCGGACAGCCATCACCCCCCCCGTCTGAAGAGGATTCGTCTCTGTTTGACCGCTCTGTTTTCTCTGTTGTTCGGGGCGACAGGACGAGGATCGATCGTCACGCCAAGGGGGGGAAAAAGAGGGGAAAGAGATTAACGCGGGAGTGAAATGATCAAATGTGGGCGGAGGGCTGAGGAGGAGAGTCTCCCGGGGGGGGACCTGGGCCTTGTTCTCGTTGAAGAGACCAGCAGCTGTCAGGAAGAAGCAGTTTTCTGATTTGGGCTTGATGGACTGCAGTCCCACCCGAGCAGTGGGGGGGGGGTGGTCCGGGTCCTGGATGTTCCCGGCGAGGCTGCCCCGGCCCGTCGTCTTCCCTGATCCGCCGCAGCCCGCCATTGTCCTTGGCGAGGCACCCGTGGCGACCCCCCCCCACCCAAAGAGGAGTCTCACAGGATGGCGAGGGCGAGGGAAGTTCAAGAGCAACGGCGTCGGACGCTGGCCAGGCCTCGATCCCCCCGCCTGTGGGCGGAGCCCGCGGCCCCCCCGGGCACCTCCGCGACCAGCCGAGCGGAGGTGCAGCTGCGGGCTCGGAGGAGGCAGAACATAGCATTACGGGAATCCGGGCCCTGATGATTCAGGGGTCAGACTCGTGTTTTCCCAGCTTTACAAGCCACTTCCTGTCACGCAGGCCAGCTGAACCCCCCCCCACCCCCCCCAACCGCAGGTGGATTCGGGCACATTCACCTGGGGGAGCTTGTGAAGACGGAACCGAGAGCCACAAACATGTGGCGGAGGAACGAATAACATACTAAAGAGGCCATCTTGTGCCTCTAGCGGCGCTAAATAATTCAAATTTGCGTTCAGGCAAGAGTCCACAACCGTTTACATAAAAGGGATGTTTCATCCAGCTTGACAAGGTGAACTACTTCTGAACCACACATGATACAAGTTAATGACAAGAACAATAAATCATTGTTTTCTTCGGCATCCACAACCTCTCAACAGCCTCTTTCGCTTCCTTTTAACCGTTTCCATTTCCTTACATTTTCGGACTTTATTAGTCTTTGGTAATTGTTGCCATCCTTGCCCCCCCTTCCCCACCGTTTCCCAAAATTACTTTTTGTTTTCGTTCTCTCTCACACTATTCTTTAATCTCCCAACCTTCCCGTGTAATTTACCGCAGTTGAAACCAGCTGTACACACTCGGAATGCTAACCGGTGCCCCCTCGTTTTTGGTTTTTCCCCCTCTCTCTCTCTCTCTCTCTCTCTCTCTCTCTCTCTCTCTCTCTCTCTGCAGAGTGTCTCCCCTGCAGAAGTCCGAGATCGTGGACATGGTGAAGAAGCACGTGAAGGCCATCACGCTGGCGATAGGCGACGGCGCCAACGACGTGGGCATGATTCAGACGGCTCACGTCGGCGTGGGGATCAGCGGCAACGAGGGCATGCAGGCCACCAACTCCTCCGACTACTCAATAGCGCAGGTGGGACGCACATCCGGGACGGAGTCGACGAGGGCTATCGCAGATTGTTCCACTCGCGTACATTAAAAAAATCCACAACAGGTCATTTTAAGACAGAATCCCCTGACCTTTGAGCTCTCTGGGAGGGAGCATCTGAGAAGAGTTTCCTTCCAGGGGTCATCCTGAAATGCTCGGGAAGCAAACCTCAACCCACCGTCCTCTCAAACAGATGAAGAAGCTCATCTAACCCGTTGAACCAATCAAAACGCTGCCTTGTTAGTTTGCCCGAAAACGACATTTTAATTCTTAACTGTGCAAAGTCGCTATTCGGTGCAGTTCGAATTGCGTAATCGAATTAGTCAAGAAATAAGCGGCGCGCATCTTAATTGAGAGACTGAAAATCTAGTCCTTAATCAGCTATGTTGCCCACAGTATCAGCACTTTTAAAATGTTAACAGGATTATCAGGATTCTCCTAATTACTGCCTCGTCTCACACTTTCGCCGATTGATTATCTCTTAGCCTTTGGCCCTCTCGCACAACTTATCTCAATTAGTGACTCTTTTGTGTCTCCCAGTCGCATTCTTGGCGTTTTCTCCGGCCCCTTTTTCAGCTTTCTGCTGAATTCCTCTGATAAATGTGCTCTCCCTCCCTCTGACCGGTAGTTCTCCTACCTGGAGAAGCTGCTGTTGGTCCACGGCGCGTGGAGCTACAACCGTGTCACCAAGTGCATCCTGTACTGTTTCTACAAGAATGTCGTCCTCTACATTATAGAGGTAAAAGCCACACACACGCGCACACACACACACACACACACACATGCGTGCATGAACACACACACGTAGTTATATTAACAGAGATGTTTTGCAGCTGTTTGTCGACATGCTGACAGTGATGGATGAGGTGCCCTCCTGGTGTCTGCTTTCTGTCTGTTCTTACACACACACACACACACACACACACACAAAATGGGTGTGCAGACCAGCAGTGGCAAGACCCCGGCTCCTGACAATTTAGCGTACGTGTTGGTGAAGGGATACCCCACACCACACTCATGGCCTGCCTGTTATGAGGGGTATTTTTCCAGTCCTGACATTAAGGCTACCAGCAGGTGCAGGTCTTCGTGGAACCATACTGTCTTGCAAATGTCTGTGTGTGTGTGTGTGTGTGTGTGTGTGTGTGTGTGTGTGTGTGTGTGTGTGTGTGTTTCCATTATTATCTCACATGATTGGCTCCCTGTAGCTCCCTCTTGGTCAAAGGTTAGGGGCTGTCTCTGTCCACATGATGAAGAGAGAATAAGTTGTGGGGGGGCGGTGCGAGCATGTGCGAGCGTGTGCGTTCATGTGTGTGTGTTTGTGTTTGTGTCTGTGTCTGTGACCTCACCCCTAGGCTGTGTGCACTGCTGTGTAGCCGGGAATGCCACAACTCCCAGCAGCAGCAGCAGCCCCAAACATCTCAGGCTACCATCAGATCAGCCTGTCAGCTCTGCGTGAACGAAGGCGTCACCCCCCCCCGGCCCAAAGTCACATTTAGATAGTGTGTTCCAGCTGTTTCATTTAATACTAAACCAACACTTTAATCACCACGAGTGCCACTTACCGAGCTATATATAGTTTGCTCTAAATACCTGATCTTTGGTCTTTGGTTTTATTCCTCCTCTTTTCCTTAAAGTTAAATATGGCCCTGTTTCCTCAGGCTAGTTGACCCCCCCCCCCCACACACACACACACACACACACACACCATTCTCGTCCCTTTGTTTGTCTTCCAGCTCTGGTTTGCCTTTGTCAACGGGTTCTCCGGGCAGATCCTCTTTGAGCGCTGGTGTATAGGCCTCTACAACGTGGTGAGTACCCACCCTCACTCTTTTCCATTTCTTCACCCTCGACCTACGCCCGCCCGCCCGCGCCCCCCCGCCTCCTCTCCCGACGTCGCCGTCTACTCCCGTCCGCCTATCTCCCCGGACCATCTCGCTCGACTTTGTCTCCTTATCGCCGGCTCTTTCCTGAATACCGGGAGCGACTGCTCAAGAATGCGTTTCGTTGACAGCCATGTGTGACTTGAATTCTTCAGGCTCCGCGGAACGTCATGGAATGTGTTTTAGCGCCAACAGTCTGATGTGAACGCCGATTCCTCATCAGGACAAAGTGCATGAACGTTACTCTTTTAATCTCCCCCCTAGTTCTTATCAGTTCAACCTAAATCCAGACCACTTCTTGCGAAACGAACCCCGGCTTTAATTTCTGTAATTGTAATCTTGTTCCTGTAATCTCTTTGAAATATGATTATTGTTCCGTTTCACCCAAAATTAGATGAATGTAGGCACGACATTAGCAGAGAATGTGTTTGAAATCTCTTAAAAATACAGTTAAAAAGTCACAAAGTCCAGCGGGGGACGAGCATTTGGGACGCACTTGTTCTTTTTCAGCTCGCACATTGAATCTTTATCCCCTCACCCGGCTTCATTTCACTTCATATTGTGTCGAAACGCAGCGTTAACCTTTAAAAATCAAGCTCAGTGAGCGGATCTTCTCTGGAAACCCGCAGATTTTTACAGCGCTGCCTCCGTTCACTCTGGGGATATTCGACCGACCCTGCAGCCAGCAGAACATGCTTCGCTTCCCACAGCTCTACCGAATCACCCAGAACGCCGAGGGCTTCAACACCAAGGTACACACGCCCATTTACCTTGAACCAACAACACACACACACACGCGCGCGCAGACCTGGTGCAGCATATATCAAAGCTTTATTGCGCTCCTGCCTTCATCTTGCTAGACCTCGCGGCTTGTCTGCGGGATCGCCAGCTGTTTGTTTGGGAGTCCGGCAAGTAAACAAGAGTAGCGGGGAACCCGGGATGTTTCCATGGCGACCCGCAATGAGATTCATAGGGAGCGAATAAGGAAGTCTTTCATTTTGGAGGGCGAACCAGCAACCTGGCCTGCTGCGTGTGTGTGCAGGGAGAGCACTTCTGATGGCAAGAACACAGTGGAAGTTATATGTAACTGTGAGGAGCCGCTGTTTTTTGTGTGCGTGCGCGCGCGCGCGTGTGTGTGTGTGTGTGGGTCGCGCAGGCATATGTGTGCGTTGGCCTTTGCCCACACTGACTTGCTCTTTTTTTTTTTTTTTTCGCCCCCCTTTTTTCTTAACTTTCCTGTGTTCCCGTCTCTGTCGCTCAGGTGTTCTGGGGTCACTGTATCAATGCACTGATTCATTCCATCATTCTCTTCTGGTTCCCCCTGAAGATGTTGGAACACGGTAAGGCGAGGGAGCGCCGAATCATTTCAGTTTCACAATTCCTGTCACAAAGCCTGACGAGTGTTCCCTCGCAGACTCGCCCTTCAGCGACGGTCTGGGAAACGACTACCTATTTGTTGGAAACATGGTCTACACGGTACGCGATTGCTCTCTTTTTCTCGAACTTTCACGCCTCATTTTGCCTTTTGCTGCCCCTGCAGCTTTATGGATTCTTTTTTACACTCGCAGCAGTTTTGGCTCCTTCAGTCCATCCAGGCTCGTCTAGCCACTCTGTCTCCTCTCGACACTTATCCACTTCTTCCCTCCGCTCACTCCTCTGCTCCGCATTCTTACTATCAGCTTACTCCCCACAGCCTCAAGTGAATTTCATGTGGTGTTTATTTGTTGCCTTTAGTGTCCTTTGGGGGGGTTCTATGTTAACAGAAATTGCTGAATTTGCTATAAAACATGAGTGTTTTCATTATCTCTCCAGTCAGCAGCAAACTAATCATGTTTCTCTTTATTTTTATTTGCCCCCCCCTCCCCTCCCCTCTGTGTGTGTTTGTGTGTAGTATGTGGTAGTTACAGTATGTCTGAAGGCTGGAATGGAGACCACAGCTTGGACCAGGGTAAGAACAGTAACACGCTCTAATGTGCCACACCACATGTGCTGCGTTTTGCTCGGCTGCCAATAAGTAAAAAGCTTTACAGACAGGAAAAGCACGGGGAAAGATGTGGCTTACAACGATCGTCTGGCGGTTTCGCTAAAGTCTCGCTTCCCGTTTTTAAAAAAAAAAAAAATAAAAAAAAATTTCCACAAACCATCCGTCCAAATGGCCAACATGCCCGCTGCGCTGCTCTGCTGGCTTCCTTTTCGTTTCGCACACGAGCGCTGGAAGAGGTGCAGACGTTTGTCGTTTCGTACTCCTGGACGGGATCTCGACAAAGATAGGATTACGGCGCATGTGTGAAAGTGACGTCGGTACTATTTCACCGTCACCAACGTGCATTCGTCAAGCTTAAGCTTTAGCAGATGTCCAACATTCGCGAAGATGATTTCGATTCAAAAAAAAAAAAAAAAAAACGAGCAGGGCTAATGGGGAAACATGCGTCGCTGCTGGTGTTGGTGGGATTTTCTGGGGTTAACAATGCTGAAAATCAGTTTTCCATGCCGGGGGGATGACGCAGACTGCAATTGCCCTGTATATGTTGCAGTCCGTAGGTAAATAAAAGCGAAATAAATGCATCCCTGCACGTTCCCTGCTGCACTCCTCATGAGTCCGTTTCTCCCCGGCCTTCACGGGAGCGCCGAAACATATAGAACGCTCGTCAGCGCGCCGTGGAAATAAGCAAAAAAACAGCTGGATGTTACAACAAAAGGGCTGAAACACCACGGGGAGCCTTTAAACGCTGAAACCCAAGATGCAAAAGATGAATGGACATCATCGCAGGTCAGTTAAAAGCCAGCAAAGGAGAAAAACAGAGCAGGGACCAGTGAGATTACCATCTGTTGGACGAGGAGCACGTACAGAAACATACACGTAAAACAGATTTGATTTAATATGTCTCATTTTACTCCTGAGAAATATATTTTTACACTTTTCAACAGTCAGGATATTTACTGTGGTATGATCACATGTTACATTAATCACATATAAAAGGCAGTAAATTGCTTTAATGTCATATATATACCTTCTTTTGCTTAATTAAATGACTATCTTTATGTGTGTTATGGACACGCTTCAGTTCTTGGGTGTCGTGCAAATGCTTTGAGTTCAAGCGGACACGTCACAGACGGGATTTGACCCGCTTCTGCTGTCGGACACAGACAGAGGTTTGCTGCACGGACAGATCGGCGCTGACACTTGTCCGTTCAGCTGTCCCTGCAGCCGACAGCCCGGCAGTAACGAAGCAGACTCCCACCGGAATTCACACGGTGTCCCCTTACGGGGTGGGGTGTGGGGGGGGCATATTCGGATTGGGCCACACGTCTAGGTCCCGTGACCCCCCCCCACCACCTTCCCAGCTTTTCTGTCTCTTGATCTCTCGATTGATTTTTTTTATTTTTTTTCTATTCCTGCAGTTCTCTCACCTGGCGGTGTGGGGAAGCATGATTCTCTGGATGGTCTTCTTTGCCTTCTACTCCGCCATCTGGCCCACCCTCCCCATCGCCCCCGACATGCGGGGTCAGGCAAGTCAAACGTTTCACTAACCGGGAGACAACGGGGTTAAAATAACCCATCATCTGCCCCTCAGTTGTTCCTGGCGGACAGTGAAGGAATGTCGCAGCACAGCTACTGAATCCATGTCAGCAAGAGTCCTTTTTTTTTTTTTTTAAAAGTTGACTTTTCTGACCCTTTTCTGATTTTAGACGTAATTATCGTTTATTTATTCCACATCACTGGTTCAGTTTAGTGCTGAATATTATCAGCAGTCAGGGGGGGAAAAAAAAAAAGACCAATTCCCACGCTGGACATTGACCAGAATGAAAAGCGTTCAGCGCTTTTAATGTCAAATAAAGACATTCGCTGGAGTATTTGCGCTGATGGCTTTTCCAAATGATTTATTATCAGGATGTCCCCGCTTGAGTTTTTAGCTCAGGATGCTTTTTATAACGCGGGTGGCGACTGTGGCGCCTACCAGACCCACCTCTTGGGTGTTCCGAGTCGCCTCAGCTGGAGCCATCGCGGAGATTTATGTCCGCCGGCCCCCCCCCTCCCTCGCCGGGCTCCCTGCACCTGCTGCGTGTCACCCGAGCTCCCGGGCTTTTACGGCCCTTCGCGGAGGTGTTGACTCAAGAGACGGACCCGCTGCTGCCGCCGCCGCCGCTGCTTCTGGCGATGACGAGGGGCAGGAAGTGGGGGAGGACAGGGCGCGTTCGGTCTCCTTGATTGAAAGCCTCAGAGTAGCGATTGGGGGATTGGATGGACGGCGAGTAGGCAGAGGCCCAGAGGAAATAGGTTTATCTAAACTCCTGTCGTCCTGTCAATTCGGTTAAAGTCAGAAATCAGGAATGGGGTCAAGTATCCGTGCAGCTGCTGGTTCTAAGCAGGGACTGGGCAGGGACATTAAACACCCCCTCAGCAGTCCTCCCTAACTACCAGATTAACTATCTTATTTCCTCTATCTGTATTTCCATCTGTCTCTGGGGAGGAGGGGGAGGGGGGGTCTTTGTGTCTGCATTTGTGCGTATGACAAGTGTGAATCCAGTTCCGTGAAGCACCAGAGTAAATAAATACACTTAGGACTTCTCATTTTACACTTTAGTCTTCCCCGCTCTGCAGTTGGATTTAAATATGCAATTAAATACAGATAATTACAAAGAATGCTAGTCAGAACATATCTTAAATGTCTACTCATTAAAATTCAAATTTAATTTGAAGTACTTAAGTGTACAGTAAGTGTAAGTGTACTTACAGTGTTTAGTGTTTGTGTTATATAAATGTACTACCGTTCGTGCCAGGTCTTCGGTTTGAGGGTATAAGGCCACTTATTTGTTGCACATCAGGGTCATTTTTGAACACAGGAAGTGCACGCTATCAGCACCCAAAGAGCCAAATTTGTGGCGTAAGATGACGCCTAAAATGAGGGGAAAGCCCTGGGAGGGAAGGCATTGGAGAGTAAGAGGGAAAATCATGGGAATCATATTAAGAGGGGAAAAAAAACCAAAACAAAAGCAATAGTTAGGTGTAATTGTCAGATTGGCGAGTGCCACCGGATAAAGAGATCAGTAGGAGTCAGAGGAGAGGAGACAGGCTGACTGACACATTTAGACAGTGGTGGGATGCCAGATTAATCCCTGGAGACAAGCTGAGGAGGAGGGTCAGGGGTCAGCGGGGCCGGCTGCAGTCAGGTGGGGGGGGGGGTTGATTACTCACCATCAGAAACGCTGTTTCAGGTCGGAGGAGCGCTCAGATACAGACTGTGAGAAAGCCGTAAAATATGTGAATGCCTCTTAGTGTTCTTTTTTTTTTTTTTTTTTTGTTTCTCATTTCTCTACTTTTTTTTCCCCCCACATGTTTTTATCTGAGCTCTCGTCCGGGAAAAAGTGACTCAACGGTGAAGCGAAGTAAATGGAGCTTATGTGCTGTCATTGCAGGCTGGCAAGGTGATGCAGTGCTGGCACTTCTGGCTGGGCCTGGTCTTAGTACCCACCATGTGTTTACTCAAGGACTTCACTTGGTCTGCGTAAGTGGAGCACGTTTATATAAATATAAGGGGGGTGGCGGCGGGGGGGGTCCATACGAACCCCAGGGACGCGTTTATATGGCCCGGGGTGGTCAACACTTACGTGATTCTTTATTTTTTCGGGCTCCTTTGTCGGGCCCCCTCTCGCTGACCCTCTGCCCGGCAGCACGTGCCGCACCGTCAGGAAGACCCTGCTGGAGGAGGTGCAGGAGCTGGAGGCCCAGGCCGTCGACCCGGGAGCGGCTGTCCTCAGGGACGCCAGCAGCCGCAGGTACGCCCGCGCCGCAAAAGCGCTGCTGACCCGGACAACCACTTGACGATTTATGGACGCGCAAACGTGTGTAATATTCAGATTAAAGAGGCTGGTGGTAAATCTTAAGCTATGCCATTGCTTAAAAGCACTTTTTTTTTTTTTTTAAGTCATGTCCGCCTCTTTCCGAGGCGATTAAACTCAAACTGGTCGTTTCAAGCCTCATAAAGGTGGCGGGGGGCATTAAGCCGTAAAGGGACACCTGATTCACATTACCAGCCAAGTCTTTGATTGTGCGTGTGTGTGTGTGCACACGTGCGTGCGTGGCGCCGTCCGCAGCGCTGAAGCCAAGGCCGAGGTCCCGCCGTAGCGCCGCAGCCGTATCGTTCAGCCGAGGTAGCTCCTGGGTTTGCTTGTTTCTCTCTCTCTCTCTCTCTCTCTCTCTCTCTCTTTCCCGCTGTGTGACCTCCGGCTGCTCTGGAGTGACCCTCCGTTTGTTTGCTTCTCGTTCTGTTCGTCGCTCGTTTTCCCGTGCTGTCTCTTTCCCTGCGTGTCCACTTTTTTTTCTGACATCACGTCTCTGGGTTTGCTTCATAGGTGGATCAATTTGAACTGCTGTACAGCCCTGGTGTGTTTCCTGAATGTCTCTGTAGTTCTTTCGCTGTGGTTTAGCTGTGTGTGTGGTGTTGTGTTGTTTTGTTTTTTTTTAGAGCTGATTGTGTTCTTTAATTTAGCGTAGCGTGTGTAATTAGTCTTTTTATGGGCCTCCCTCCCCTCATCAGAGAGGAATTCTGAGAAGAAGCGGATGCAAAGATCATTCTAATTCGCCACAAAGTACAATCGTACGCGATTCGGTTAAGTCACAACGAGCCCGCAAAACTGTTTAGTTGGTGGGAGACCGTTCAGGATTTGAGGTAATCTAATGAGCAATGGGCAACCTTTGCAGAAGAGCACCTTTAAAAAGGAGAGCGGAACTGGTGAGAAAAGTTGGATTTAATTAATGATTATACTTTTAGTAATAGGAGCCTGTGAATGAGTAACTATGATATGCTGCTGGGGCCTCAAAAAGCCTTTTAGGTATGTTGGGGAGTGATGTGTGGTGACCATGACAGTGACCCTGATTTAAACCCAGAATCATGCAGGCCTTCTACAGTTAATAAAAACAGACCTAAAGTAGATGTGGGCAAAAAGGCAATGGAGCGAAATGGAAATGAATGTGTGTCTGTAGGTTTTTGGGAGGCAGACAGTTCCGCGGAACAGGGGGAGTCTTATGGGAAGAACTCAAAATGAGGCGCATTCTTTCGAGCTTATGAATCAGAAGAAATATAACCGCAGAGGACCGGACAAGGTGACCCTGATGTACGAGCCTTTATTTGACTCTCGCCGTCCTGTCTTCCAGCCTTCGCTCGAGACGCTGCCGCTTATCTGGCCGCCGCGTTTTGTTTTCGTTCACCGAAATTCCCATCTGTAACATAAATTATGAGAAACTTCAACTACCAGATCCAAACGTTCCACCGCCCCCCCCCCCCCCCTTACTCCCGGGTAAACGGACCCCTCCGTTAAAAGACAAATGCGTCCCGGGCTTCAAAAAATACTCCAGGAGCTCTGAGCATTGTTGCATTTCGGAGCAACGCCTAAATGTCCGCATTGATGATGGGACGGCCCTGGAGAGAGGAGGATCTGCAACGTAAATAAAGCCTGTGTGCGCGCGTCGGCGTGCAAAATCTGGAAAAGGTTTTAGTTATTTTGGGTGGCTGGAGGAGAGGAGCTGCGACGGCGTGTGGTCTCGGAACAGAGGATCCAGTCTTCTTCTTGGAAAGAGGGCCACCGAGAGGAGGGAGGGAGGGAGTGGGGGTGGGTGGGTGGGGGGGGGGTTAGGGGAGCGCGGACATCCAGTTGCTCTGCAGCCCCTTTATGACTTACCGCTGGATTAAATATGATGTCAGGAAGAGTCAGAGTCAAATCAGCCACCTACAGGACTTCTGGCCTCACATCCAGCCCCGCTGACTCACAAGTGCCGGCGTGTCTGCGCTAATGCCCGAAAAGAGAAATCAGCTTTTGATGATTTTTTTTTTTTTTTTTGGTGGACACCGTGAAACCGAAGGTCTGGTTTTAATCACCCCGCAGCTTAAAATCAAACACTGTGACAAGTCTCGGTAGAGCGGTTAAAGCTGCCACAGCTCATAACTGGATGTTGGTGGTGGTGAGGGGGGGGTTAGATGAGTAGCGGGCGATGGGCTTTCGGTGGGATTCTACCTCTAATTCTCGTTTCCTCTCCCCCCCCCCCGCAGTCTAAACGAACGGGCCCATCTGCTGACAAGAGTCTTTAGGAAAACGCCGTCCAGCGTCGGACGCTCCAACTCAGTGCAACAGACGGTGTCACGTAAGTTTCGCCCGCGGCGCGCCTCATCCATCACCATCCGCGGCCCCCGTCGTTCACGACCGGCGCTCGGGCCCCCAGCCAGGGTAAACGAAGACTAGAGAAGTGGGGGGGGGGGGTGAAAGCAGCGGGACGAGCCCTCGAGAAGCTGAACCCGTTAATTATTGCCTCCGGCGGGGGCTCGTCGGTCGGTTAGCGAAATAGCTGGAACGTTCCGGAGCGGATCCGGATGACGTTTTCAGGAAGCGCGGATAATCCGGCCGCTCGGCGGAGGCCCGAGCGAGGCCTCCTCCGGTTCTTGTTTCCCTTATGAACAAATCGACCCGAGAAGGCTTTCCAGGGGCGGGGCGTGGGAGGAAGCGTTTTTATTTTATGTTGCAGTATTTAGCCAGCAGCACGCACACTTTGTTAGGAGAAAATTAGGACCCCCACCACCCCCCCCGCATACTTAGGTAATCTAATCTAACGGTGCTGTCATGAATACTTCCATTGTTCATGTTGTTGGACTGTTTTTCTGTGCGTGTGCATTTGTGTTGAAGTGCGTTCTGTCCCTTCTTTCTCTCCGTAGACGGTTACGCTTTCTCTCAGGAGGAGCACGGCGTGGTGTCCCAGTCCCAGGTAGTGCGCTCATACGATACCACCCGCCAACGCCCCAGCATCTAGCCCCGCCCGCCCCCCAGACCGAGCTCTTGGCTCGCCGCGGCGACGGCCCGTGGAGGTGACGACCCTGCCCGACCGACACCCCCCCCGCCGTCGCACGAGCGGGCCCCTGCTGTGGCCTTATCTGGAACTATGACCTAATAGGGAGGAAGAGGAGGAGGAGAAGGGGGGGGTCAAGGATGGCACGGAAGGGACTGACCCAGAAACGGACGCCGGGACCAGTTCACGGAACAAACCCTCTCTACAGTCACTGGAGCCGCGCAAGCATGAGCAATCATACCCACGCACAGGCACGACGAGTCGGACCCAGAGACTGCTGCTCATAACCCTACAGACTGGGTCGGCTCCGTGTCCCTGCGTGCACGCACGCCCGCCTGCACGCACGCACGCACGCACGCACGCACGCGTGTGTATCCAGTATCCGTCTTCACACGTCGACGCTCCCGTGTTTGTGTGCATGTGCGTGCATTCGCTGCCACGTTTACCTCGCATCTATTCTTCGCGCTGAGCTCATCCTTCATCAAATGCAGGTCTTTTTTTTTTTTTTTTTTTGAGGGGGGGGTCAGAATAAACACACAGCAGGAGGGACCAAGACCGGGGAGCGCCAGAGCTCGGAGGCTTCCCTTCACCTTCTCGACCCGTCGCAGCCACACGCCGCAGAGACGCAAGCCGAGGCCAGGACGCCCGCCTCGCCGCAGGGCCCCCCCCCCTCCCGGCTCCACCGGGGACATCGTCTCGCTTCCTTCCCTTCCCTGTCATCCGCCGCCATTCTCCGTAGGACACCTGTCCCAAGAATATTTAATTCCATTCCCCGCCGTGGCGGCTGGGCCTGACATCAGAGCTTCCACCTTTAGGTTCCGTTGGACTCTCCGCCATTTACTGGACTCCTTCGTTGTTCTCTCTTTTTTTTTTTTATTTAAGCGAACTTCAACGTGTACCGTTCCGTCTTTTCATCCATGCCTGTTTTTGTACTCATCCGTGGAGCGTTTTTAGAGTAGCATTTTACTTGAACTAGCGCGGAGGCATCCAGAGGGATCTGATTATGGAGACACTGGCCCGCGTGTTTTTCTGCCTCGGGGATCTGTCTGAATGTAGAGACCACTGTGTGCTCCCTGTTGAAAACTTTGGTTCAGGAATGCAAGGCTGAAATGTCGGGAGGGCGGGGGTTGTCCATCTGAGTCCTAATCATTAAATCTAATCAATCCGTGGCCTGAGTCGACGTCTCAGTCTCTTAATTAGAACTCGTCACCCCCCCAAACAGAGGGAGGGGCTTTCTTCCATCTATATGATTTGATATCAAACCTCTCCCACGCTCCCTCTCCGAGCTCGGGAGAGTCACCGCGGACAGACCATTAGCCGATTAATGCCCCCCCCTCCCATTCCCGCTCCCCCCCCTTCCTCCGTCTCCTTCCAGCACGCTGGAGGCCAACTAAGAGATCCCATTCCCACCCACCTTCCTGGAAGCGGCCCAGCCACAGCCCGGCTACAGCTGCCCCCAGGATGGAGAATCCATCGGGGGTCACGGCTGAGCGGGAGCCAGAATGCCATTTATGCTTTTCAACCCCCCCCCCCCGCAAAGCTGTGGCGGAATCTCTGCAGAGGCCTGCCAAAAAAAAAAAGAAAAAAAAAAGAAAGGACCGTAGCCTCTACAGCGTCGGGTGACCGTTCCTCAGGTGAGGTGGGGGTCACTAGTCTTGACCTCTGCGGGTGGCGGCCCGTCTGAGAACGGCAGTAATTAGTGTTTAAGCACCAGAGTGTTTGTGTTTGGAGGAGAATTAGAGTCTAAATCCACCCAGCAGCGTTTTCCTCTGTGTGTGTGTGTGTGTGTGTTTGTGTGTGTGTGTGTGTGCGTCGAAACCAATCCCGTCTTTAAACCGAGTTCTGCTCGTTATCTGGGTGATAAACCCCCCCCCCCTTCCAAAACTCACCAAATTATATTTAGAAGTTCATCGTTTTTATTCATCCTGCATCAAACTGAGCCTTTCATACATGTTTTATACACTTTTTTTTTTTTTTTTCTTTTCAAACACGAGCTGCCAAATCTTTGTGCTCAGAAGTACAGATGAGGTGCACAAACATGCCGGTGGTTTCAGAGCCGAGGCGCTCGCCGGAGCAGCACATTCCTCAAGTTGCACATTACTGAGTTACCGATGGGAGCGCAGCGCCCGGGCCGGAAAAACGCGACGGCAACACGTGCTTTTATTCCAGATTAAAGCTTAAAAAAAAAAAAAAAAAAAAAAAAACACTTGGACTGTTTTAAGTGGAAAGAAACGCTTCCAGGTTGCTGTGTGCTGAAGTGTTAAACACACACACACACACACCTCTCGCACCAGAAAAAGGGGGCAGTTGATGGAGGCCTCGCTGTGTAATTAACTGTGTGAGCCTCAGAGCGCTGCCTCACACACACACACACACACACACACACACACTTGTCAGCTCCATTAACTGCCATTTTCATTTCTGTGCTGTGGTTTTCACGTGTGTTTTTCCTTTCAAGGGGGGGGGGGGGTCCTACTGGGGGGGGGGGTCCTCTAAGGGATAAGGTGGAGCGTCACAGCTCTACACGTCCTGCAGGGAGGTGGCGGCCGCCTTTCCCCGTCACGGCTCTCCTGTTGTGCTTTGGTGCAAACGCGGCATGCAGTTGCCTTCCTTCGCCCCCCCCCCGCCCCCCCCCGACGCACGTGAACCAGGAACAGCGTCTCGCCCACGTGGCCGCGGCGGCCCGCGCGTCGCCCGCCGTGGCTGTTTTAAACCGCCAGAGGTGCCGTCCATTGCCATGGCGACAACACATAAATAAGTCTTTCACCCATACGTCCATCTCTCCGTCCCCAGGCCGAGCTCCGCCCGCTTACACCCGGGGGGGCAGGCGTGAGAGTCCTCGGCGCTCCTTTTTCTGCTGATCTCCAGCGAAGGCCTCGCAGGTCGAACTTCACGACAGTGCGACAGAGCGGTCTGCAGGTCGCCCCCCCCCCCCCCACCCCCGCCCCCATCCCTCACCCACCCCCCTCCCCCTCCTCCTCATCAAACAGTCACCGCAGGGTATTTCTGGTCACCGGTGATGCTGGATCCACTGGTGGGGGGAGGGCACGGGGACTGGAGGGGCCTGTACCCCCCCTGGGCGTCCAGGAAGGCGGCGGGCGGGAGACACGGGGTGGGCGTAGCCGATGTACTGCGGGTGCAGGAACTGCCCCTGGTGGGGCATGATCTGCGTGGCCTGCTGACAGTTGAGCACGGAGAAGTTGGTGGGCATGTTGACGAAGACGCTGGCGTCGGGCGGGAGGCAGCAGGAGGCCTGCGCCCGCATGAGGGCGGGGCCGGCGGCCGGGCGGGGCGCGGCGGCCGGGGCCGAGGAGCTGGACGAGGTGGCCGTGCTGGACTGGCGCGACGAGGAGCCCCTGGAGGTGCTGGTGCTGGCCATCATGGGGATGGTCTCCAGCAGGCGGCCGCCGCCCGAGCCGCCCCCGGCGCCGCCCGCCGACGACAGCTCCTGCTTGGGCCTGAGGCAGCGGCAGCAGCACACGGCGACCCCGGAGCCCACCAGGATGAAGGCCACGAACACGGAGCCCACGATCAGGAAGGGCACGTAGATGGGCACTGGAACGGGGGAGGGACACGCGCGGCGTTAAGACACACATTTGCAGAGAGGAAAAAAAAAAATAGACAACACAGAAGACGGAACACACACGTGTGTGTGGACGTGGGGGGCGAATGAAGAGTAGCGGGGCAGGGTCCCCGGGGTGGGGGCCTCGGGCTCTCATTAGCACTTATTAACTTTGTTTTGATCAGTTTTAATCCTCAGCACCCTGCGGAGTCCCCAGCCTCCTCGACCCTGTAGACCTGCGTGTGTGTGTGTGTGTACGGGTGTGTGTGTACATTCTTAAAACCAGATATTAGCAGCCCCCTCTCTCTCTTTTTTTTTTTTTCCCGCTCCGCCTGTTTATGACCAACCCTTTGAACGCCGCTCGCTCATGCCGAACGCGGCTCTTGGCCTGCGCTTTAAAGGACGGAACTGCAGCCGAATGATTTAACGTAGCCGAAAAAAGGGGGGGGGGGGCGCGAGCAGCGGCAGGCCAACTCCTTTACACACTGACCTTCTCTTTCTCTAAAGAGCAAAAAAAAAAAAAAAAAAAATCAAAGAAAAATCAACAAATCAACCCAAATGTGCTCTTCTTCTTCGCAGTCGTAAACAGCTCGTTTATCTGCTTCTCTTTGTTGCAGGAGCCCTGAACTCCCAGCAAACGTTGCTTTTTTTTTTTTTTTTTTTCCCTCCTTTAAAAAAAAAAACGCTTCTTGGCAGGGAGTGGCCGGCGTGATGAGGTGTTCCTCATAAACTCGCTCTGGCCCGGCTCAGTCACCTCACCAACACAATGGCGGCCGTGTTACAACCTAAGTGATTAGTAGAGTTTTATTGTCCCCATGGGGGAGCCGTTATTTTTCCGCTCTGAATGTGCCCGCGTCTCCCGATGCGTAACCGTATGCCGGGGACGGGGAGAGGTGGCACCCCCGGCTCCGCTTTCCTTTTGTCTGCTTGAAATGCATCCGCAGGGCTGGGGAGAGAAAGAAAAAAGTCCTCGGGAACGTCATCGGGAGTTAAAAGGGATTAACTCGGGAAACCCGCTAAGAGCTCGGGGGACGCTCATCAGCCGAGGCGACAAAAGACAAAAGGCCGAGGGGGGCGAAGCCAACCGAGGCCTCGGTGGCGGCGGCGGCGCCTTCAGAGGCTGATGTGCTTCACATCTGCACGCCCTTGTGTAAACAGCTCCTAAGAGAGGCTCTGTTGTGGGAGCTCAGAAGCACAGAGATGTCCCAGAGAGCCTTTGACAGCCCTCTTTCTTCTCCACTTAACCTGCCTCCATCTTAAGACCCCCCCCGCTTCCCTTTCCTCTCTTTTCCTGCCTGGATGCTGAGGATTAGGGATTATAAACAGCGTTCGTCGCTCTTTACGCTCCCTTTTTACAAACGCCGCGCTGTAATTTATGACGGATTACTGCTGGATTATCGGCCCCGCGGAGGTAGGCGGCCCGCCGCAGGTACGTTTACGTCTCCTCCGGCCTCCGCAGAAGGATGCGGAAGGTCACGTCGTTGGACTCCCAACGCCGCCTTCCAACCGCTTCGCTTTAAGGAGAATAGCCCGCCGTTTCCGAAGGTCACAAGCCTGGGAAGTCCGAGGCCCGAGGCTCACGCTCCTGTTCAGGAGGCCGTTTGGGTTTTCCTCCTCCAACATCCGCTACTAGCACACGGGATGGTGAAAGCGTACGCACGAATGATGTAAATCAACTCCTTCCCTGGGCGACATAAAGAACATTTTAAAGCCACCACTCCCCCTCTCTCACACACATCCAGACCCTCCTGCCCCCCCCCCCCTCTCTTGCACACCTGTTGCTCCAGCAGCAGCAGCAGCCCCATCTCCCTTAAGCTCTCGTTCTGGGCCTCCGTCGACCCTTTCGGCTGGACTCTTCCCCTCAACTGACGTCCCCCCCCCCACTGGCGGGAATTCTCCCGTTCCTCAGCACCATATGTTGCTCTGCGCCGTACACATTAATAATTTCCTGTAAACCCCACTGACGTCCCGGTGTATTGTTCCCCCGGATGATTTATTGGCTGCAAGTGCAAGAAGGAGTATTGAAATACTGTTGAGGAAAACTCTCTAAAGCTGCTTTTTTTGGGGAGGAGGGGGGCTATTTTGAGTCACCCTGGCTGGGGGCCAGTGGCTGAAACGCTTCTATGTCTTCCAGCGTTGATAAGGAATCGTTAGTGACAGATTACCTCGAAGGGGGGGTAAAAAAAAGGCCTTTCTCAGATGTCTAAAATTTGCTGTGTTTCTGGAGCGCTCTTATCTCCTTGTTGATCTTTAATCCCAGCTGTGAGGTGGCTCCACGGAGCTTTATGGTAAATTAATTTATGGGAATGTAAGCAGGACGACCGTGCAGACAGGGTGGGGTGTATTTGGTATAACTCACTGCAACAAGTAAGGAAAAAAAATGCATAAATAAACAAGTGGGTTCCTTTCTGCCTTGTTTTGCGGATGGGCCTGGGGGAGTCGACAGGCGTTGGTTGGTTGTGTGGTGTGTTTTTTAGTGTGTGTTTCAGGAGCTGTCAGCCACCGACCGAGATCCGGTCAAGTCCAAACTCGATCCCCGTGGGGACAGCGTGATCTGAGGCCCCGGGCCCCCTTCTCGGAGCGCCACGGTCCGGAACAAACACTCCTATTTATAAGAGCGGCGGCGGCACGGTCTGCCATTTGTGAGTGCAGTTAAGTGTTTTGTTGAAGGGGGTCTGATCCTGTCTTCCCTCTGCAGCTGTCGTTGCCAAACCCCGAGGAGTCGGCCGATCGAGCCCGTAAGAGGGAGACCCTGCGGTTCTGCTGGGTTTACGAGCGGAAATGAAACCCGGCGATGGGTCTGCGTTTACGCATGGTGTAAACACACTTTGGATCAGGGCTGGAAATCACAAATGAGGTCAAAATATTTTCACTGGGCCATTTCAACCCGAAGGAAGGTTTGTTTAGTGGAAAAAAAAGGGGAAGAGCAGCGTTTATCACAGAGCAAGGGAAGTCGTTAAAGCAGGATGGCTGTGGCCTTACCTGCATCGGAGTCCTTATTCTCCTTGTTGTCTGCCCCGGGTTCCTGAGCCTCCTGGTCGTTCTCGCAGCTGCCCTGGTCCAGCCGCGCGTCAACGCTGGAGCAGCAGTAGCGCAGCTCGCATTTCCCGCAGCAGATGATCGCGTCCTCCGCGTCGATCTTCTCCGGACACTGGAAGCCTTCTTTCCAAGCGCCCTGGGAGTCTTGCCAGCCGTGGCAGTACTCCCCGCTGGCTTTTACGTCGATGATGACCAAGAGAAAGGTCACGACCACGGTGGCATACGTCGGGAATCCTCCTCCGTACATCCTCGGCCAGGTGGCCTGTGTTCGGCCGCACGCTGGCGCACTGATGGAGATTAAAAGAATTGAACTCCCCGCGTTTACCTGACTTGGTGTGGGGAGTAATAAGGCGGATAAGTGCAATGAGGGGAGCCGCAGGAATGAGGTGAAAGAGAAGCAGTCCGCTTAGAAGCTGTCATTTAGTTGGAGGAATCCCGTGCGTAATTCAGATCCAACGTCTCCGAATAACTCCACAAAAGTCGTGTCTCTCCAAAAGTTACACAAAGCACACCTAAAATGAATTGGATACTACAAGTCCACTCAAACCTCCAGGGCTGAACAATCTCCTCTTCGGACCTTCCCAGCGAAGGTGTTCATGTTTCCTTCTGGCTCTCCAAGTGGAATCGCGCACACGAGAAACCCACGGATCCACGCCGCTGTCACTTCACGGACCCCCTCACTGGCAGACCCGTGCGCAGAGAAAACTTTTCAAACTTTACGGGCTCGCTCTGCATTCTTCAGCGTCAGAAGCCGGAGGGGGGCAGGTCTGGGTCAGCCGGACTGATCCAAAGCGCGCACTCTGTGCAAGGCTACGTCAGAACGAGAGGGGCGTGTTAAATGTCACGCAAACACATATTTAACGTTAACAGAGCAGGCGTAATGACCGTTGTAGTTAGTGTTATAAAACCAAGGGTAAAATCTTGCTGCTGACTTTGAGCTTTTTTTCCCACTCACCTCTCATCAATGGTTCATTTTCAATTCTGCGCATTCTGGTGCTCGGTCTACCGGGTGACCTTCAATTTTAACATTGACAAGCAAGTGATCAGTTTAAACTAATGTATTTTTTCGTTCCCTATTTGCTATTTAGAGCCTTTTGTGTGACTTAATGAGCGGTAAATCCTGTATTTCTGTTGACGCGCTTGCAGGCACCAGCCCCTGCAGAGATCTGCGGACACGTGGCGACACCTAGTGGACAGTTTACAGAATTACACCTCTGCGAACCCCAGAGGGGATTTGGAATTAATGCGCTTTATTTCTGATACCACAACTACTATATTTATGACCATTATACACTTATTTTCTATTTTTAAACATATTAAGTTATCTTACTTAGACACATTGTATTAGGTGTTGAGGTTTTGCAAAGGAAAGGTTTTGGAACTAAGTAATAACACTGAATTGTTACAACGACTCTGTTTTTCCTTATAGTTTTAAACACACAAATATACATAAATAAAATTTATATACAAAATATATATTATATATAAATAAAATTTATATATAAATATATAAATGCGCTTATTTATTATTCTATCTTTATAGCTACTGTTTCTGTTTCCTAATTACCGGTATTTTATTTCCCATCATGCCTCACAGTGAAGCGGTTGCCCGTGGCAACAGCACAGGAAGTGACGTCGGATGACGAGCGACTTCAAAAACGTCGCTCCATCTTTGAAAAACAAGAAACTCTGCGAAGTACAAACTGGAGGTAAACTTCTACATAACGATTATCATTGCGTATTTTATGAGTGTACGAGTAGCTTTGTATCCCGTAGTTAAAAATAGGTTTTTTACGGACATGCTCGGTTAGCAAAAAGTAGCATTGCTGGGTCGACAATAGCGAACATTAAACACAGGTACATGATTGACTAAGCGTTTATGTAGTACATTTATCTTATTTGTAATGTCGTCTGTGACCAGATGTCGTTTCCGAGAGTCGGGCATCCACAGCACAGCAAAGGAAAACGAGTTATTCGCTTAAAGAAGGCGGCAGCTCCTAAAAAAGAGTGGGTGGTGAGTACTGACATGCTTTGAGACCTGGTCTCAGGAAACCACTGATTTCTGACTTCAGGCCATTTAAGTTTGACATTTGCCCTCAAAATCTGTCCCTTGTTGGTTTCAGAACACTGTCAATGACCTGTCTGTGTACAAGCTGACCAACGCCGAGCTGGTGAGTCGGTGACACCGCTTCAATCTCCTCCACGTCACATGTGACCCAGTGAGTGTTTCTTCATCAGAATCACCGGCATGAGATTCACAAGTCCCACAACAAGGCTGCCGCTCAGTGGGAGCTGAAAGAGAAGGCCCTGAAGCGGCGTTTTCGACACGCTGGCAGCCCTGCCCCTTTAGACCAGGCCAGCCTCAGCATCATCAGGGAGGTTTGTGGGCTTCCAAGGATGTTTTTTTTCTTTGTCTAGATCCTTTGCTGCATTTCCATCATTGGATTGGTTGCTAAAGATGATGGTGTGCGTGCATGTGTGTGTGTACTCCTGCAGGTGTTTTCTGATCAGCTACTGTTAAAAGATGTCCTCGCTCGTTCAGACAGAGCCCTGGCTGTGGTCAAAGACTTATTTGGAGATGCTCCACGCATGCAAACTGGTAGAAACCCTCTGCTTCAATCACAGCTATACATTTTATTGCGAAACTGGTCGTTTGGAATATTAGAAAGGTTTGTTTTTCAGGCCATCCCACTGTGACCATGGCTCCAAAATGTGACTGGGAATCACCGCCGCCTGTTCATCAGAGGCTGGAACCTCCTACCCGTCTGTCTCTGATGAACCAGCAGGTCTGTCACTGCTTCAAGATCTTCATGATTGTTTTGTACTTTGATACGCTGAAGTGTAAATTAATTTTTCCTCAGGCCCTTAATGAAGCAGATGTCTGGGAGGAAGAGTACAGTGATGAAGATTCCTGCCCTACTGCCTGTTCAGACTATCATGTAATCCAGAGGTACTGAGGTCTCCGTAGAAAAATGGTAGCTGCATCTGCAATCTGAGCCTTAATGAAACTGTTTTTTTGAGCGAAAGTGTTTAGAAATTACAGCTAAAGTGTCGCATTTTGCAAACTCTATGGCGTTGTGATGCTTTACAGAAACAATTTACAAAAAATGAAGGCACATTCCAAGAGAAAGTCCATCCAGCAAGAAAAAGACAATCCCAGGTCTGAACTGATGGACGCAGAGGATTTTCCTGCAACCCCGCCCACATCAGACAGAGCTCCAAATCAGACAGGTAGGAGGGAAAGATGCGTTTAGAGGGAAACATGTAAAAAAAAATAAGAAGTTAAACTACAACTGCAACTACTCGTTCCAACGATCTCGCAGCCCTTAACGCCACAGTGGCTGTTCAGCGTATTCGGCCTCGACAAAACCAGTCAGGAGAAGACAAAGAGGATCTATCAGACCTGGTTTCTCAAGTCCTGAACCCCCATCTAACTCTCAACAAGTCAGGTAATTGAAATGCATCCATATCATGTGATCCTATGTAATCGTATCATAACCCAACGGCTGGAATTTTTCAGGAAAAATCCAGAGTCGTTCCAGCAGGACCAGCAGAGAGTGTGTGTCTCAGGGTCCAGAGGTGAACAGCTCATCTTCTCTCAGTGGAGACCAATCCAGTCTGCAGCTGCTGCGGGACATGTTGGACCAGGTAGAGGCGGAATTGGACGCCCTGGGTCCAGACACTGGAGCGGCACCGTGGGGTCAAAGGACGCATGCTAAACAAGGGCTGACAGGGTTCTCCGTGGCCTTGGTCTCCACTCTGGGACGTTTAGTCAATCTCCTCAAGCAGGTATGGTCGTTGGTGTCAATGCCTCCCGTGTAGGTCATCCGTCAAATATCCGCCCTTACTGTCTGCAGAAGGACGAGGCAATCCTCGGAGAGACCCGGGAGAGAAAAAGGCTGGATGAGGAGGTGAGAGAACAGCGAGGGCTGGTTAACGCGCTCACCGCCGAGACCATGTCTCTGAGAGAAGACGTCGCCGCCCTGCAGGTGAGAGTCCATCTTCTAAATCAGGGATCTCCAACCTATTCCCCAAAGGGCCGTGTGGCTGCAGGTTTTTGTTCCACCCAGTCCAGCACACCCAGTTTGACCAGTCAGCTGTCTGAAGACTCAGATGAGTTGATGAAGTGAGTCCAGTCTGGTGTGCTGCTGCTGGGTTGAACAAGAACCTGCAGCCACACGGCCCTTTGAGGAAGAGGTTGGAGACCCCTGGTCTAAATCCACCCCCCCGTATTCACGATTCCACCTTAGGAGCGTCATCCGCGAACACACACACCTGGAGTTCTCACACACGGCCGACAAACGCTGCTTCACTTTCTTTCTCTCCTCCTCAGGCCAGGCTGCAACAGCAGACAGCCGAGGTGGAGCAGAAGTTGGACACAGTGGCGATGGTGATGGGAGGACTCGGACTACTGGAAACACAAGACGACACACACCAGGAGCCCACAGTCAAAGCTGCTGGTCTGTTTTTGTGCGTCTGTGTCAGACAGTAATAGTCTGTTAATACAATTTCATTTCCATTTGTTTTGGTCAACTTTGTTTAGAATCATTCGATTGGTTGGATTCGGAGCAGTTCCAGTTGTAAAGAGGACGTGATTGTGTTTCATGTTGTAGGTTTCCAACCGGCCCCAGCGGCTGATAGAGATCCTCAACCACCGCGATCGCGCGTGTCCCCCGCTGTGCTGCTCTCCCCCCCCCGACAGGCCGACACCTGGCAGCAGCTACCAGGTAGCAGCCCAGCTCTGTTTAGGTTTCATTTTCCCGTCCTTCCGCCAGCTCACTCTCCCTTCCTCCTCTTCAGGGCTCCAGCCCGCACCGCCGCGCCAGGAGCCTTCGCCGGCCGAAGCCTCCCGTTCCAGCGGAGGAGTCCAGGCCTGCCGTTCGGCGTCCTCTGGAGCGCGGGCGTCAGACTTCTCCCCAGAGGCCGTGCTGGCTGAGATCGCCAAGCTTAGCAGGGAGAACGAGCTGATCAAGGCCCGGCTCAACCGGGCCTCAGACCTCGGCTCGGCGTTTGGAGGAGCGCCCGACGGCGAGCGGGGACGGAGCGCCAGCAGCGCTGGAAGGGTCACACCACAAAGTGTTGGGGAGAGGAGCGCAGCGACGAAGAACCACCAGAGTCATGCCAATGAAGGACGGTTGTCACTCCAACAGGTTAAACACATATATTTTTTATTTAAATGTTCCAATATGAGCTAAGCTTTTTAGATTTTTAGTTCTAACACCGAGTTCTTGTAAAATCCAAACCGGTGTCGTTACATCATTTGGCCACCAGGGGGTCCCAGACACTCATTTCCGGATTGTTTTGTGTTCTTGTGCAGGAATCGTCGCAGAACCTCTCTGTGAACTCTGTGGAACACCGTCTCCTAGAGCTGAACAGACAGAGTGCAGCAGCGAGGGGCCGACTGCTGGAGCTCATCGAGCAGCAGAAGCAGAACGCCTCATCTGCCGTCTCACCGCGCGCCTCGCCCATCCCGCCCTCCGCGTTCAGCCCGCAACCAGCAGGTAGACTGGCTCGTCGCAGCATTCCGGGGTCGGCGCGAAAGCACCCCAGCTCACGATGACGTTCACAGGCGGAGGAGGAAGCCCAGATGTGTCCCTGATGCTCCCTGAGAGGGAGTTCCTGCCACAGGCCAGCAGACAGGAGAAACAGTAAGTGTCCACTTGAGTTTGCGTTTCACAATCGGGCTGCTTGTGACGGTCCAACTCCTCCGTTTGCTTCTTTCAGGTCTGGCGTTCCCGACGGGCCGTGTCAGAGTTTTGGAGGAGAAAGACTTGGCACGGCACAGGTAGTTTAACGGGATTTCACAGCAGGGATCAACCCTTCACGTTGTGATGAAGCTCGCCAAAACTCTGAATCACACCCTCGTCTTCTCCCACCGCAGATGGACAGAGAGCGAGACGGGTGGTTCGCCTTGTCCTCTCATGTAAGATGATTCAAGCCAACTGCCCGAAGATTTGGTCTTCCTTTTTGTATGTTTTTAAATTCCTTATTAAATATTTAATTTCATGCTGGACCCCGTTTCCCTGACTGTAATGAAATAATGAGTCAGCTCTTCTAAAACGCTGCTGGGGTGTGAGAATATTTACCCGGTTTCATTCACTGTGTTGACGCTTCAGGAGGCCTCGGCGACATCACGTAATTGAGCGTGGAAGACGAAAAGGGCGAAGCCAGCGAAGACGGAGGCCGCGTTGCGTTTGCATGTATTTACGGGACGCTGCCTCGCGGGCGTCCGCGGAAGAGCTTCGTCTCTCGGCCTCTGCTGCTGAACGCAGCGAGCCGACGCGGTTCTCGAGCGTGATCACCGGCTGCTCCGCAACAGAACTCTCCTCTAAATCAACATGAAGTGAGCCGACTTGTTTTCAGGGTTTTTTTTATCTTCTGTTTTTTTCTTTTTTAAGGGGGGGGGTGATGAGTGGGAAGGAAAGCACTTGCGGTCTCCGGTTTGGCCAAGAGCGCTTTGTGGGCTGCGACAATGGCCAGCGGGCAAATCAAAAGGAGTAAATATTGGAGATAATAACAGCATAGAGGCATAAAGAAGCCAAGGATGGCCATAAATGTGGGGTCAGGGGTCACCGTGGAGACGTAGGGGAAGGCGGGAGGGCCTTTTTGTGACCTGCCCGGCTGAGTGAAGGACAGGGTGAATGGGGATTAACCCCACCCCAGTGGCTTTCAATGACCCACCCCCCCATCCCCAGTCCGCCGCAGGGTCCGTGCGGCGTTCCCATGTGACCTGTCTCCTGAGCAGCACCTTCATCTGGGCCCTCCGCACACCTCTGGGACCCCAACGCGCACGCGTTTCCACGTCTACCGCGAAAAGCCCGTAAGAGAAGAGTCGCTTTGAGGAGAAAAGCGCAGGAAAAAATAAACAGAAACAAACGCACAATGGGGTGGGGGGTTGGTGGGTGGGGGGGTAGTTTTCTTTACTCATTTAAATCTGCCCCCACTTCACCTCGGTGAAGGAGGCTGTAGTCACTCAGAAAAACACACACTCTAAAGCCTGTGCACACACTTGCATGCTGTTGCCTTTGATGGGGTCTAAAGTGACGGAGGCTTTGTCAGATGGTCGACTGGAGGAGACCCCCCCTCCAAGACCCGAGCAGGAAGTGAGCAGCGCCCCTCCTTACGGAAGTTCACCTTTTAATCACCCCTCTTTTAATCATCCCTCTGAGTTGCGTGTGCAGTGCGATGACGCTTCTGCAGCAAAGTTGGTAAAGGTGTGTTTTCAAGCGTCTCTCTCTCTCTCTCTCTCTCTCTCTCTCTGCGTCGTTACTCCAAACAAACTCACACTTGGAATTAAAAACCATAAAAGTTCTGCGTTTTAAAATGATTTTCCCTACAGTGCAGCAGTATCGCGATGAGGCCGCACGGGGGCGATATTGTGCCCGGATATTTTGTAGGGATATCACACATGAACATAAATATCATAAAACTATTTTAATATTGATCAAATGCAATATATCTGAGGCCTGTATGTCGGGAAATGTTTATTACCTGCGTGTGCATTATTAATTATACTTCTGTGTTTTCTGGATCCTTCAACTTTTGTCCTTTATTTTCACCCTGATGGTGATGATCCGCCACTTTCTCGCATTTGTGCACGGCTTTCCGCACTTGTTTAACCTCTGATCATAGCAACCTGCGCCCTCACCTGTCCCCAGGTTAACCTGTTTACCTGCGGAATGTTGCGAGGCGCGGGGGGTGTTTACGAGTCCGCTCCAGCCCCCCCCCGTCGCTCCCCGGTTGTCTCAGTCTCGACTTGTTTCCAACGCGTTGCTGGCACAAAGTTCTGAACACGTATAAATAAACACCTTTTTTTTTTTTTTTTTTTTTTTGCGTGTCTGCGTGCGTGTGCGCGGCGAGTGACGCGTGCGTCGGCGCGCGTGTGCGCACAGCTGTGCAGCGGTTCTGATCTGTTGCTGGCTGTGAAAATATTATTGCAAGTGTTTATTATTGCTTCAGTGTTACACACAGTGGGAGCGTTTGTGTGCGTGTAGAGGTGGTGCTTGTGGTGTGAGGAGGTGTGTGTTTGGGAGGGGTGCCCCCCCACCCACCAACCCTCCCTGTTTCCCACCGGCCAGCCCCCCCAGCCTGTTACGCACTGCACCCTGGGTAATCGGGAGTCCTATTGGGGTTGATTAGTTCCGGCTGGATCCCTGATAGAGTTCTGACAGGCAGGAGAAACGACCCCCCTCCACACACACACACACCCCACCCCCCATCCCATGCACACACACACACACACACACACATGATCCTATCCTGGGCACAATGGCCAAAAGCAGGGAAGAGCTTTTTAAGGAACTGCAGCCCCCCCCCCCCCCCCAGGCGTAGAACAGACCCATTATTACTACAAAAACCACATTACACCGCTGCACAGATCCCATTACCGGTGTCCATCCGCATGTAGCCATTAAAGCCAAGCAAGTGTGAACCCCCCCACACACACACACACACGCTCACACCCCCGGACCGGGACAGGCCGAGCCGGGCGCGACAAAGCGTGTTAAAGCGCTCTGACCCCGGCGGAGATGAGCGTCGACGCGGTGACGCGGCCCGCTCAGCGTGTTGCCCAAAGAATTTTTCCGCCGCCATCAGGACGGGCCGCGGCGCATTGTACCCCCCCTGCGGCGCATTGTAACCCCCCCGCGGCGCATTGTACCCCCCAACCCCCCCCACCCTGACACACCATCACAACCACTGCTGTGGACACCTGTGGCACGAACTGGCATCCATTACACACATTCCTCCGCATCATTCACAGCCCCCCCACCCACCCGCCCCATCCTCTATCTTCCCACCACTGCCCCCCCCTCAACCCCCCCCGCCCCCCCTTTGGATCCTCTCTTTCTCCGTCTCTCCTTTTTCTCCCTCTTTCTCCACACATAATTGATTAAGGGCTGTTTTCATAAATCAATTTGGGATGCACATCAGTCAGCCCTGAATGCAGGAACCCCCCTCTGAGCTGTGGTATTAATGCACCTCAGCATGCTCTGCCACTCTCACTACACACACGCGCGCACACACACACACACACACGCACACACACGCGGGTCTGTACGGTTTGTTTTCTTTGCTGGAGATTTCAAGCTTTCGCAGGTTGCCAAACATGAAAATGTGCGAATGTTTTCAGCACTTTTGCAGACGCTGCGACCTGGAACGGACACACGCACACACACACACACACACACACACACACACAGTTTCCACTGAGTCTCAACAACACACACTCTTATAGAGGAAAGGAAGAATGTGGGTGTAAAGGACGGGGTGGTGGATGGATTAAAAGTGATGGCAAAAGCAGAGGCGAGCTGAATAAATCCTTGTTTTTGAAGCTGTAAAAGCATTTTTTTTTCTTTCTTCTCCTTTTTTTTTTTTTTTTTTTTTCGCCCCGCGCTGGTTCAAACTCAGTCTTCTGCATTTTGTCGAGGATGTTTTGATATCAGCGTAACCATGACGCCGGCCTCTATCGTTGGGAAAACTGCAGCCAGTTGCAGGGGATCCTGGGATCACAAGGCCGCAACAGCTGCATCTGATACGCCTGACGGTCCCGTCTCCCCGTAGCCTGGATTTTCTTACACTCTGCCCCCTTCTCTCTCTCCGTTTTCCCTCATCCTTGATCTCTATTTCTCTTTTATTACCCCCCCCCCCCCTTGTACCCCCGTTGCTCCGGCTCTATTTGTTTCTAGCGCTCGTATCTTCCCTCCGCCGCCGCCGCCGCTCCCGCCCCGCTCCGTGCTCCGGGGGGTGTTGGCTTTAGTGCCAGTGAAAGCTGCTTTGCCTTAAAAAACAGTTTGTCTTAATGAGAAGGGGAGGCCCGAGCAGCTGAGGGGGGGGGGCGGGGCGGGGGGGGTCACAGCTGAAGCCAATTGCGTCCCTTTTCCTGTCTGGGGTGCTGCGGGCTCGGGGTCAAGCTCAGGGTCACGTGGCCCCGTCAGGCCGGCTGGGCCCCGGTGCTGGTTCTGAATTGCTGGCGGCGTGTGTGTGTGTGTGTGTACAAGACGGTGTGTGTGTGTGTGTGTTTTTGTGCGATAAGAGACGAAGGGCAGGAGGCACATCTGTTTCTGATCTCCCAGAAAGCCTTGCTCTCCGGACCTGGAGGTGCTGGCGTGCCTATATGGAACTGTGAGGAGGGAGGGGGGATGTTGGCGGGGGGGGGTCGGTCAAGCGGTCACACGCACACAGTACGTGTCGGGCACAACGGGCTGTGATGTGATGCTGTGCGTTTTATAACCGTCCCCCGCTTGCACTTCCTTCCAGTTGCGCACCCCCCCGCTTTTTTTTTTTTTTTTTTTTTTCAAACTCGTATCGTCAGGATGTCAGCACGTTCTCGTAAACATCATCTACCGTTGGATGCGGTGAGTCGAGAGCCCTCGACCTTTACCTTCGCCGTCAGGTGACCTCTGGTCGGTGGCGCTCTCTGCATAGCTGAGCACTGAGACTGCGCACACACACACACACACACACACACACATTCAAATTACAATCACAAAAATAGTCATGGTTGTTCATTCCCCTTTTTTTCCAATTAAAATGTGTTTTTTTTTACCTACAGCTACTGTAAATCCAATACTTAAAATGTCTCTCCTCATTATCTCCGCTGCTCCTTCTTCTCTTCGTCTTCATCGTTCTTCATCTGCGTTTTTCCGAGACGTGACTTTCTCGTCCCTTTCCCCACCCTCGCCTCCGCTTCCCCCTCGCCTTTCCTCGCCCCCTCCTCAGTTTCTGACCGTGTGAAGATCGAGATGAAACGCCGCATAAAAAAAAAACAACAACCCCAAAAACACCCAAAGGTGTGTGTTGAGGAGCATGACCAATGCACAGCAGATCCAGGGAGCTGTCTCACCCCCCCTCACACACACACACACACACACACACACATGTTTTTCTCAGCTCCCATTTCCTACATGATATACAGCAGAGGCGTTTTTTTAAAATCCTCTTTTTAAGAGTTAACTTTAGCCTCTTTTGGCCGCAGCTTTTATCGGTTATGATAAGATTGCAGGCTGCTCGGCGCAGTAATTGCGAACATCTGGAAGCACTGTGTCAACAACAAAGTCTGCAAAACACACACGAGGTCAGACGACGTGACGGGCCGCGAGCGAAACCAACGTTTATCTGTTGTCCGAACCACTTGGCCCGGAGGGTCGTGTCGAAAACCGCCTCGTAAGCGGCGATTTGGCCGTGCCAGACGTGACTCGGGCCGTCGACTCCGGACGATGGGGAATGGTGAAAGATCGGCAGTTTCGCACGTTGAAATGGCATTTTTCAGATTTTTCAGAAGCGCCGCAGCTCCGCCGATCGGTTGGGAGCTCTTCCCTCGGCTCTTGTCTTCCTCCGGTTCCTCCGCTCGCAGGGCCCCCGGGCCCCAGACTCTCTGTGTGACACACCTGGGCCAGTAAAGTGAAAACCCTCCCGCCAGGAAAAGCTATTCCGCTCTGCGTCTACCCCCCCCTCCCCCTCCCCCTCCATCTCGGTCCCCGAGGCCCTCAAACTGCCCTGTACTTAACTTCTCCCAAACCCCCGAACACCACCTCATCCACCGCCGCCGCCGACCGGCCCCCTTCCCCAAACCCTTCTCCTGTTCCCCCGTCTCTGGCTTCATCCCAACGGCCCCTGAAGCCACCGCCCCCCCCCCCCCCTTACACACACTCCTGAAAGGTTCTTTACAGCCCTGTCATCCCTGCCAGAGCAGTAAAAAACACATCTGGAATCACACTCTAGGTTCTATGCTCTCACCCCATATTTAAGGACCCCCCCTACACACACACACACACACACAGACACACACCCCTCCATCTTTGCACGCCGGCTCCCAGCGAGGGCCGCGCCGCAGGGAAAACACTCCCGTAACGAGCTACAAACACTGAAATAACACAGTCGCCCAAAGTGAGATGTTTCTAATGAGGGCTGGAGAGGAGCGTAACAGAGAGGCACACATTTCTGATGGGGGGGGTGTTTAGGATAGGGAAGGTAGGACACGATGAACTACACACACACAGCTGAGGCCATTTTGGATCATGGAACCCCCCCCCCTCCTCCTCCTCCTCCTCCTCCTCCTCCTTCCCCTCGCCTGTATTCTTTCACGAGAGGAGTTCTGACCCCGTGTTCGCTCTTCGGAGCGTTTGTGTGAGAAAGTGTCTGCTGGTCCGAAAGCGTGACTATATATACATTTAATAAGGGCCCGTGCGGTTCCGTAATGGCCGGTTGGGCTCGGCTATGGCACAGGAAGGAAATGTCAGCAAGAGATAGGGAGCGGAGAGCGCCGGGAGGAAACAAATTGATTCTCTCGGAGCGCTGCCTCATCTGCTCTGATTGCGCGAAGACGTGCGAGGTTTTCATCCCCGGTGCGTGTGTGTGTGTGTGTGTGTGTGTGTGTGTGTGTGTGTGTGTGCTATTTGTAAGACAGATATTACCCTTCATCTGTCTCTGTTTTCAGAATTGGCCGCGTTGATGGATCATGAAGGCTCCAGAAATCCCCTCGTCTCTTACAGGGAAACTTGATAGAGGTCACATTATTTTTATTTAAAAAAAAAAAAGGTGGGGGGGGGTTGGAAGAGGGTTCTGAGTGACTCCTCCCCTTTTTACATTTTGTGTAGCTTTGGAAACGAGGGGAATAATGCCGCAAGCGATTGGATTTCAGTTGCAGCCAAGACTCTTTTTTAACCAAGACCATGTGCCATTTCTTGGTGTGTGTGTGCGTGCGTGGGTGTGCGTGTGTGTGTGAGAGAGAGATGCTGGGTCAGATTTCAGTGCTGTACAGAAAGAGAGAGAGAGAGGGAGAGAGGGAGAGAGGGAGAGAGAGTGGTGCTGCGGTAGGTAAATTGGGCCCTGACCCAGGCCTGCCAGTGGAACGCTCTCCTCTCCCGCTGCCAGAATCTTTTTGTTTTGTTTTTGTGCTTTTTTTTTTCTTTCTTCTTCTTCTTGGTGGGGGGGGGCGAGGGTGGAGGCAGTTTAGGTGGTGGGGGAATTTGTCTAGGTACTGTGTGTGTGTGTGTGTGTGTGGAGTGAGGGGGGGGCGCTATTAACCAGCACCATCGTTTCTCTAATTTGTGCTTTGGGGAGTATTTTCTTAAGGACTGTCGACCCTCCCTGTGGGGCTTTTAAGGAGAGAAGCGTGTGTGTGTGTATGTGTGTGTGTGTGTGTTTCTGTGTGTGTGTATTGAGTGTGTTTTTGCACAGAAATGCTTTATCTTCTCCGTTCTCCTCGTATTAATGACTTTAACTAAACCACACACACACACTCCAGCTGCCTGTGAGCGAACGTAACGACGTGTTCTTACTAACACAAATACTTTAAAGCGGAGTTTTGCATCGATTACCCAACACCGATCGCTCGCAGCTTCACAGATTTCTGCAGAAAGGACTGTGGAAAAAAGTTGTTCCCCTCCTCAGAGAGCTCCACTCCAACCTTTGGATCGAATCCCGAGGAAAGTGATAAAACGCTCACTCAGTGTTTGTGTTGTATTAATTATTGGGATTATACGTGTTTTTTTCCCCCTCTTACGTGCAGGTTGAACAGGCCGAGCATTTTCCAGAAACAGGAGTGTTTTTATTTCATAAATGAGGGGTTTTGTGTACTTTTTACAGCGCTCCTCTGGAGGTACGCGCGGACGGGCCCTCTGCGTCACACACCCTCGGCCCACCCGCTTCATTAAATCGAGGGGTTTCAGATCTCCCCTCTTTCCTGTGTTCTCAGCGCTCGAGAGCAGAGGAAATTTTCCTTTCTCTTTTCTTCCCTCTCCAAACTTTCTCCCTCTCTTCTTCTGCTGTTTCTTTTCAGCGAGCCTGCTGCTCTTTGATCCCCCTCCCGCCGCCTCTTCTCCACCCCCTCAACCCCTCCCATGCGGGGCCTCCGGCCAGCTCGCTGGAGCGGTTTCCTGAGTCTGCCCAGATTAATGAGTGTAACTTAGTGTGTGTGTGTGTGTGTGTGTGTGTGTGTGTGTGTGCATGTGTGTGTGAGCGAGATGGAGGGAGGAGGAATGCCGTAGCGCACCGCAAATTGTGATTGTGTGTGCTCCAGTACTGTACGCGCCTGTGTGCGCGTCCGTGCGCATGTGTGTGTGTTTGTGTGTGTGTGTGTGTGTGTGTGTGTGTGTGTGTGTGTGTATGTTTCAGCTGCGGTCTCCAAGCCAAACTTTATTTTGTGGATTTCGTTTTTTTCAGGGATCATCAAAGTAAGTGATTCCGCAGAGAGCTGGCGTTCACGTTGCATGTGGGCCCTTTTTAAAAGAATTCCTCGATCACAAGGGCTGCTGGGATACGATTGCAATCAAGCGGCAGACGTCTGCTAAAGAAACCAAAGTCACCCAAATGGTCCCAAACTCATCTGCGACAGGCTGGGGGGGGGGTTACATCGTGGATGTGGGGGCGAAAGCTTTATTCTCGTAGCAATCTGAGCTCCAACAATCACCGTGCAGTGATTAGAATTCCTGCATGAAGACACAAAGTGCTAAAAATAATCCCCTGATTGAAGCCATGTGTTGAATTTGGAGTGGTGGGGCTGTGGGGATAAGGTGATTTGTGAGTGTGTGTGTGTGTGTGTATGTGTGTGCTGTGGTGGTGGATTTGTAGAGAGGCAGCAGAGGGTGGGATGAATCAAACCAGAGGGAGAAAACAGTTTGTCTTTTCTCTGAGCTCTGATAATAACGCCACGTGAGTCCACACTGCGCCGCGTTTATTTACTCTCACAACTCGCAGCGTACACACTTTCCCTCTCTCTCTCTCTCTTTCTCTCTCTCTCTGACACACACACACACACACGCCCGCGCACGCAGGCCCGCATTGTCATCAGCGGCGCAGATAAACACACACGCAGAGACGCCTTCCAGCAGACTTACAAATATGGACATAAACATGTAATTACAACCATACACGGGCTGCTTTCCCACTCGTCTATGACACACACACACACACACACACACACACACACACACACACAGATGAGAGGAGGAGTGATGGAGAGGAGCGGGCTCGTAACGGCCAGGTGGTTTTTGTTAGCTTGTGTTCTACCTGTGAGCAATGAAAAGGGGGATCGGTGGGGGGGGGGTGAGTGGAGGGTGGGGTGGGGGGGGGGGTAATGAATTAGTTTTTTTGGCCAGGTATTTGTTTCCGAGAAGCTCGACTTGGGTGGTTCCTCGCTCGGTGTTCCGAGTTTACAGAAACCCAGGCCCTCTTACGTGACTCCGAGAAGGCTTACGACGCTATTGGGCGCCAATCGGAACCGTCCGCGAGCGAGGCGGACGGAGACAGAGTTCCGGATGTGCGGCGGAGTGTGCGTGTGCATGTGAGGGGGTGGGGGGGCACGCATCCCACAATGCACCCCGGCCGCCCTGTCGTCTGGACCCCGGCGCACGGTGCTGTATCGCCTTTAATTGCGTTACGTTCGTTTGGGTTGGCAGCGGCGTTCCCGGCGGCCGAAGCGCCAACGAGCATGTGTGCCTGAATAACAGGGGTAGAATTTCCGTGTTTGCACAACTAAAATTATGTTTCACCACATTTGTGTGCGCGCCCGCGCCTGTGTGTGTGTTTGCGTGTGTGTGTGTGTTTGCGTGTGTGTGTATTTCCATGACAGCTGGGTAAAATCCATCCGCCGACATGATTCCGAAGATCATGTGATGTTTTTTTGAGGAGCTCCAGGACACTCTCTGCTCGCTGATGCGTAACAGATGTGCTAAAAACGCGCCGCTTCGAACCCGGCGGGCTTCGCCTGGGCCCAGCTGTTGATGAGGAGCTGTAACCATGGCGACAGATGCTACACTCATTTCGCGTTGCTACCTGTCCCGTGGAAATAAAGTTCAAATGGAGCCGCCCCATCTGAACTCCCTGGGTTGCCATGGTGATGGGTTGGGGGGTGGCAGTGGGGGGGGGGTGTGTGTGTCACCAATGTGTCCGAGGGGTCGATGTGGACGGCGGCGGGCCTCTGTTGTCGGGACGACGCGCACGTGGAGGGCCAGTGTTCGGGCCTCGGGAACAAGCGGAGGCATTGTGACGGCGGCGTGGGCGGGACATCCTGTGGGAGCGCGTGGTTGGACAGTGGGCCGCGGGGCAGCGTCTGCTTATTTGATAAGAAGTCGTCCGTTAGGAAGGAAAATAAACAGCCGGGCGTGCTGCTACCGCCGAGCCAGAGGAAGGGCTCTTACTCGAGCACAACACAATATTTACAGTGCTGCAGCGACACGCTCGCACACTCGGCAGCACATGTACCTGCACGCGTGTGTGTGTGTGTGTGTGTGACGACACCGAGATGTGTGTGCAGATACACAGCCGCAGAGGGGGGGGAGCAGGTGTTGGGGTGAAACCAGCTCTCGAACAACATCGTTTTGGTTGTACAATCAACAAAACACGCCCATGTGAATCAGCCACGTGCGTGCGTGCGTGTGTGTGTGTGTGCGCGCGTGCGTGTGTGTGTGTGCGCCATAGCCTCTTCTTCATCTACCCGGTTTATTGTGTACGTCAGAGACGCGAGAGCATCTCCGGGAGCTCAACTTGTTTGTTTGGATAAAAAGAAGAGCCGAGGGACCCGCGACCTCCTGGCCCCGAGCTCCGCCCTCTGACTGCGACCGGCAGATAGCATCAGGTCTGCTCCTTATCAGCTCCCAGGGCCTCTGATCTGGGATCTGCCTTCCAGCGCTGCAGCAGGGAGGAGGAGGAGGAGGAGGAAGAGGAGGGTGGAGAGGGCATGCTGGAGAAAGAACGCACACTAACATACAGACTCATGCACATATATGGAGAAATATCTACGTTTTTTTCATGTGTTTAAACCTATATCAGGTTATGTTGTCGTATGAGATACAAAATCAGAGGGAAACAAGACTGTTTTAGTTTGACTAAAGCAAAACAAAACCAAAAAAAAATGGATTTTCTGCTATCCCTCTTTTAACTTTCTCCTATTTTCTTGTCAAAATTAGTCATTATGAGTTGGTGCCAGCGAACGCCCTGCAGTGTGTGTGTGTGTGTGTGTGTGTGTTGCTCTTGGAGGGCAGGCTGTTCTGTGTTTGCGGCCTGTTTGGGAGTCTCTGTAAGTCATTTGGTGTGTTTTTTGGAGGGGGTGAGCTCATGCTTCATCGCTGACACTGAACATAAAGACGCATTGAGTGGAGTGCGGATCATAGGCCAAGTCTGGAGGTACAGGGGAAACAGAGATCTGTGTATGCACACACACACACACAGACACACACACGCTCCCTCTCTCATAGGGCAGCGAGTGTGCAGGGCTCCCGAGGGCCGTGGGGACTATCGTTTTCCCCGTTAATTATGACCGTCTGGCAGGACGGAAAGCAGGAAGTCGGAGAGGGAGAGATGGAAAGAGGGAGGAATGGTAGATAGATGATGGGGGAGTCAAAATAAGGGAGGAGAGGCACAGGCCAAGATGGATGATGGGAAGAACGAGGGAAAACTGTGATAGGGGAGTTTAAGAAAGGATGGGGGAGTGATAGAGAGACAGGTCCAAATAAAACCATATGCGGGATGATGAAACCAGGTGCTCGATAAAAGCCGGAATGTGGGATTCCTTTCAGGTTTTTGGCTGCTTCCACTCCTCCCTGCGCACCTCTGTGGTGGACCTTTCCTTCCCTTCTTCTGGTACCGTTAAACTGCACCGATGGCTCATTCCTGATCGGACCCTCCTAGGAGAGGGGGGTGGGGGGAATAAAGAGATGTAGCATTAAGGTTCGGGACGGTCCCGAGCCAAGCCGAGCTGAACGGAGCGGGGTTTGGGATTTAACTGGCTCCGGGTCCAATTAGGACTGTCTGCCGCATCTGGACGCAGTTACGCTCCGAGTCAAAACTCGCACTTCACCCCGCAGCTTTTATAAACGGCAGATATTATTTACGGCGCTGTCACGTGGCGGCACAGATAAAGTGAGTAAGATGAGAGGGCGGCGAGATGGAGGGCTGTCATCAGCGGGAAGATTTGCCCCCCCCCCCGTTGCAACACAGTTAAGCTGGTTGGGGCCCTTTTCTGAGGGCCAAACAGTGATTTTAAAACAACCGTGAGCCTTTGAGTATCTAGTGTACATTCACCTCGATAAACACAGACACGCCGTATCCGTGGAGCATAAACCCTGTTATCATGTGAAGTGGGAATTTAAACAAATGCATTTATGTTTCCTGTCAGAGGAGGTACAAATTCCACAGTTATGAGCAACCAGCAAGGGTATTGGGAAAGACTGCGCGGCGCAAGGTAGAATTCTGTTCTTCATTTTAACCCAAATGTTTCTCTTTGCGCGGAAGAATTCGAAGTTTCTCTCAGCGAGCGCCCTCAAGGCTCCTCAAGTCGTTCCGTAACGCTACTGTTTGTTGCCGCTCGGCGCCGTTGCTCGGCGGTAAATCGACCATAGCAGCACCCCCTAAACCCTTAAAACGTTCGCCCGCGAGGGCACTGACCAGCACGAGCGGCCGCGCCTGGCGGAATTAGGCGAAAGTCGTCGCGAGAAATCATCTCAAAACGAAAAACCGCGTCGCACTCCGCTACTAGACGGAGCACAAGCACCAAATGGAGTACGGAAACGATCCCTACTGGGTCCCGTTGGATTGACTGTAGCGTTGAGACGGCAAACAGGCTGGGCCTCTTTCACGTATGGAAAATTACAGATTTCATCTTGGAGCATCGGCGATCAATCACGCTGACACGCTGGAAGGGTACCAAGTCGAAAAAACTCTTTGGAACAAACAAGTCAACACTGTAAATAAAATAAAAACAGATAAATCTCGGCGGAGAGACGTCGCTGCCGAGCTCTTAAAAGCAAACTCCCATGCAATAAAAACCAGTCGCAGAAGTCTCCCGGGAGACACGAGGCTCGTCTCTGCAGAACAACAACATCTAATCAGAGCGACCCGCATGTCACGGTCACATGCGCGCGCGGCGCGCGGCCAACTCCGCTGAGGTCTGACCCCTACCTGAGCCCGCACCTTGGGGCCTCGGCGGCACGGTCGGCGCGGGACGGGAACCGGTAACGGCCCCGGCCGCCCGCCGCATCCCCCGAGCGCGGGAACGTGTGCTTTACATTAGCGAGCGCGACAACGAGCAGTCAGATCTCCGAACACAGCTCTTTGTTTGTGCGCATGTGTGTGTTTTTGTGTGTATGTGTGTGCGCAGTTCAGAAGACTTCTGAAGGAAAATAAAACGGCCACAGATCTCTTCTTGGAAAGAGAATTTGGATCGTGCGTCTGGAGGTGCATATCTGTAAGATGTTTTACCATGTGGCGAAGTGGCGTGTTATATCATCGGATGAGTTGTGCTGAGATCTCTGCTGCACATGTGTGGAAATAATTGCGCATTTCCTCTTTGGCTTTAAGGAACAAACAACCTCGAGAGTTCACAAAAGTAGTCATCGCGTCTATTAATCCTTCATGAATATTTTGTGCCGCAGCTCTCCCCCAGCAACTCTTTGTTATCTCCTAGAAAACAACTTCTCATTTGAAGTCCAAGGGAGCTCTTAATTCCTGAAATTTGACCCGCCGAACTCTCCTCCTTCAAATTTTATTAAAACATACGAGTCGGGGTATTAAAAAAAAACGGTCAGAAAGCCGGAAGCAGCTCTGCAGTTTAGCCCGATTTTAAAAAGTTTGAGGCGAGTCAAATTCAGCAGTTTTTTTTTTTCCGTTCTGCTTGTTTGTTCTTATAAAAATACTGTAAATTCCATCTTTTTTTTTTTTTTTTTTTCCCACCGCAGGGATCAGTACCAGTCGCAGAGCAGAACCGGAGGTGTTCCTCTCTCTTAAGTAAAGGGTTCGGTGTACGCTCTCCTCCGATCTGCACATAAATCATGTCTTTGAAACTGCAGTTCAGAGGTTATAAAACACCATCATTCACTGCTCTATGAAGACATTTTCCCATGAGTTCTGTCTGATTTTTTTTTTTTTTTTTAAATATAAGAATGCAGCCGGATTGAAAAACGCCGTGGAGGGAACACAGGCGATCCGAGGCCTTTCTCTGAACCCCAAATGGGCCTGCTGGGACTCCGCACGTTGGTCCGATTTCAGGATTTTCTGACTAAAGGAATGCGCGGAAATGTTGTTCTTCCCCTCCGTCGCGCTTCAGCCCCGCCGCGAAGGTCCGACGTGACACAAACGGTTAACCCCGGAAGCGGGCGGGCGGGCGCGGGCGGCCGGTGGAGAGGCACCTGTTGCCGGGTTATTTCAGAGAGCTGAACCGTGACCGAGGCTGTTTGTGCAGCGACCGCCGCTGTCAGCGCAGGTGAACCCTGCAACTCCCGCCGCGTTTCGGTTGTTTTGCGCTTGTTGCTCTAAAGAATACGTTTATGTATTCAAGCCTTATCTTGTTGCATCTCTCACCTAAGCCACATGCTGAAAAGTAGTTCCTGTTTCCCCTCCTCTCCTAACTAAAACAGTGTGTCTTGGACAGATCGTCTAAGTTGCTGCAGGGTGTGTTAAGCCCGGTTTCTCCTGTTTAACAATGTAGAAATGGATTCTGAGCCAGGTGTGTGGTTTCCATTAATAAGAGTTAGTTAACCACGAGCATGTGAGACACCATAAAACAATCTGATTTTTGGAGCAGGGTCCTAAAATAGTCTGATTCAATCTCAAATCCTGCTCTTCTAAAGTGACGTGCGGCATTGAGATGACCCCCGAGCATGAGGTAACTGTATTAGCGCCGTGTATTTGACTTGGCCGCTGCAGGACAGCACACCCTGTTCAGAAATGTTACAATTAAAAAAGAAACCGTTTACCAGAGAAGCACGTGGTTCCCTTATAAACCCCATCTCACCCACTGGTTTCCTGGTCACTGCCCACTGGCCACCGGTCTGAGATCCAAACTCATGATGTGGCGTCTAAGATGACCCAAGAAAAACAGCCAGCATGACAGAATCCCGACTTTTAAAGCTGCAACTTAGCAGCAAAGCTGCTGGTTTTAGTCGGTCCGCGCGCCGCAAAACACACGTCTCAATATGGTTTTGTCACAACCGAGGAAGTGACACAGCTGCTAAGGTCAGCAGGATACAGAGAGCGGAGGAGAGCGCGGGTCGTCGCCATGGCGCCCCATCAAACAATGGGATCCGGAGGGTCGGAGAGGAGACGCCGTCGCGCGTTCTGATGAACAGTGCGTCCTCGGGTGAGGACACACACGCACGCACACACACACACACACGCACACACCGGGGCGAAGTCACACCTGACAGCCGACACCAACGCAAGTCTGAACCCGCTCCCTCCGAATCGGGGGTCTTTGTTGGCAGAACGCACAAATCACGCCACCCTCGACCCCCCCCCTCTCCTCCTCGCTCCACGTTACTTTCATAACAACATTTATAATCATCAACATGACAATCCGTGCGGGGGCTCGGGGCCTGACAGGGGTGAGCGCTGAAGGGAAGAGGTGCATGCTGGGATTGCGGCCTGCTGAGAGAGGGGCATTCTGGGAGGCGGTGTCCTGCGGGCAGGGCCTCTGGGGGATGCAGTATGGTTAATAGGCCTTTCATGGTTGGCCCACAAAGGCTTTTGTCCCGGCCTAATTCATCCAGGCCTGCAAGGAGAGATGGAGAAGGGGGAGGGGCACCGGGGAGGGCTTTTTTGGGGTTTGGGAGACCCCCCCCCCCTCCCTCCACCCTCCCTTTTTTTTGCACCTTGTCCCTCAGCGTGCACGCTGCAGGGTGGTGCAAGGTGGCGCTAGTGAGAGTAAACAGCCAACCTGGATCACAACACTGGAGAAAACCCACAATTACATGACTGGTTGGAGCCATTTGAGGAGGGCTAATTGATGTATATAATATGAAATATATTTTAATGTACTTAAATACTCACACTGGTGGGCTGGCACACACACACGCACACGCATGGTGTCAGGTGTAGTGGTGCCCCTCTGGGTCACATCAGGTGACGATGGTGTGAGTTCCTGCATTGAGAGAGAAGGGAGACGCCACTCCTCATATCAAACCCTGCCATCTGCGAATGGACTTTTTGAGCCTTGAAATTAATTAACTTGACAGAAAGAGCCCCACTCCCCTCATTTCTGAGTGTATGGGGACAGAGGTTTTGTGTGTGTGTGTGTGTGTGTGTGTGTGTGTGTGTGTGTGTGTGTGTGTGTGTGTGTGTGTGTGTGCCGGACCAGTCCAGTCCGGTCCACAACATAACAGCACCAGCACAACACAGCTGCACCGGAGGGCCTGCAGGCCTCAATGGACGGGGGTCAATACAAACTCTGTGGGGACCATCGCATTCCAAATCAGGGGGAACGGAGCAGGAGGGGGAGGGGGCGCACTTTTCTCCTCCAGGACACCGTAGTTTCAGAAAAAAAATTGCGTTTGGAGAGGCTTCTCCCCCCCCGTCCCCGGTCAGATAGACGTACGTGTGCGTAATAAATAGCGATGGAGGTCGGATCAGTGCGCACAGGGGCCAAAAAGTGCTTAAATGTTGGGAGCGTGGAATTGTAGGCCAGGGAAGCGGCAGCGCAGCGCTCAGTTCTGGGATTTTGGGAGCCAGTCCCTATTGTTCAGATCCCTCCTCCTGCTTGAGAAGTGGGAGGACCCGAAAAGGCGTCGCAAAAGGGCGAATTGTTTGAGAGCTCAGTCATCCAAAAACGGCCTTTCAATGTGAGAACTTGGGGAGCCGAAGAAAATGTCGGTGGCATCGCAGTAAATTATTAAAGTAGCGCGACTCCGGCGAGGAAGGACAAGTTTGCAAAAGAGCTGTTGTTTCTGTGGGGACTAAAACTCCGATCGGAGGACGGGAGAGGAGCTCTTGGGTTAAGCGGAGTGGGAGCACCGAAGTCAGCAGTTTGGGTAAGTTGTGTGCGCTTTCCCGTGGTCCATGTTTTACGGTTGCATTAACGTGTTTTTTAGTTACTTTGAGATCAAAAACCGGCGCGGTTGGTGCGCGCTGGTAACATCCTGGCGATTTCTCTCCGCCAGCCGGTCTGTCTGCTGTAGTTTGGGGAAAGTTGTGATTCGGCGTTACGAGTTCGTGCTGTTGACCACTTTGATAGCCACTTTGTTTTTGTTCCCCCCCCCCACACACACACACATTTATCGATGCAGATAAAAAAAACCCTACAAACTTTCCGCACCACAGATCGCGTTTGTTTTTCCAGGCTTTGTGCGTTTTGGCGCACGGACCTCGGCGTTACTTTAAATAAGGAGCGATTCCTTTCCCCTCTCGGCTTTAGCTCGCTGGTTCCCGAGCACCGCTTCCACACTTCTGCTCCCTTTTCTATCCGCATCGGAGGGTCATTGCTGCTGGATACAAGTTTGCGGGCAGGAATCGGCACCATGTGACACGTTGCAGAAAGCCGCGGTTGTGTTTTTTAGACGCGTTTGTGCGTTTTTGTGCGCGCGTGTGTGTGTGTGGGGAGCGTTCCTGCTCCTGGAAGGCCGCAGCCTATAGTCGCTCCCATAGGGTAACGCAAAACAGACGTGGTGAGCTGTGCCAGATGTACCCCCATATTATGATCGGGTCGTTTTTTTTTGGTGGGGGGGGGCGGCGCATGTCATTGGCAGTTCGGGATCAGTCGCTTGAACTTTCACTGAAGGGATGCACATCTGCATGCGTGTGATTTTAAAAACGGGATGTTTGCACCTGATTGCATACAAACAACCATACGCTTGGGTCAAAATAAAACCGGCTCCAACAAAGTGACAGGGGCGCAGCGTCCCGCGAGGAGAGTCCTCCGCTATCACTCCCCTCATTTAAAGTCTGCTTAAATGAGAAAATGTTTGCTTTAATTCCCCAGCTGCTAATGAGGGCTGGCTGGCTTGTCACTCCCCGTGGGGAAGGAAAGGGGGGGGGGTGCATGCAACCCGGTGCATGGAGCATTGCCTGCGGGAACAGCCGCAGGGGCTCGAGTTTCCAACCCCCAGGTGTCGTTTTGTTGTTTGGATTACATTTATCCTCCGCCGCCTTGCATGCGGGAACCTCTGCGATCCAGTGACGGACATGGCATCAGACATGAGGGCCCGATTGTTCCCACTGAATCCATGTCACTTGGATTAAAAGTCGAAACGAATGGCCTGGCCTCCTCCAATTAGGCCCGCAGCCTATGAGGGAATTAATTGGTCTCAGTAAAAAAAAAAAGAACAGGGAAAAAAAGGGGGGCTTTTGTTGTCAGGTCGCAGGATTGGTTGTTGTTCTCGATCATCTGTGGCAGTCGGGTGGATCAAAGTTGCACTAATTGATTCCAGCCTGATTATCTGCCTGTTTTCTCACACTACCAAGACCCTTTGATTACGCATGCGCGAGGGGAAAAAAAACTGTTAATAATCAATCATTAATACAGGATATTATGAAACGATTGCAAAATATTTCCACCCAGAGTGAGCGAGGCCTGTTTGCTCACTCTTTTATAGGCAACAGTCACGCAAAATGGAAATGGGGCCGTGAAGGCTAAACACAGGGTCCCGCAGGCACACTTTGATTTCTATAGGGTTATTGTAATATGGTTTTAATTAGGGATATTGTACTCTCAGCTTTAAGAGTGCAGCTTAATGCCAAAGCAGCAGATGTTGCCAGGACGAGCATGTTGTTCCATTTAGTGCAGGAGAATGTAGAATAAAATCCATCGGGCCTTTTCCTTTTATCAGAACGCGAAGATCCGTTCGCCGCCGTTCCCAGGGAGCCGGGATGGACGCGAACGTCGTCCAAGGAGTTGTAAATATCGTGTTTTATTACGCAGGACATGAATAAAACAACCAGACCAAAGCGACATCGAATGCCTGGGACACGAAGGCGAAAGCCCCGCTCGAACGCTTCGGCCCGCTTGTTGAGTTTGTGGGCCTCGGGTTCAGATTTCTGCTTTCAGTACTGGACTCTGACGTTAATGTGTCCTGATTCGTGTCAGGATTCGGGAGCCATTTTTGTCTGAACGTTACCAGCTGGACCGTGCACGACGGCGCTGGAACTCAAAATTATATTTGATGGATCTTGGGCGCCTTCCAGATAGACACGTAGCAGAGGCCAAAGCAGCCGGTTTTTCCGCAATTTCTCCCAAAAGCTGATGGATGGATTTTCACCCGGCCCGGAGGAGCCCAGTTTAATAAAAGTCACTGCGAGGAATCTGACGCGGGGCCAGGAACAGCAGTCCCCACCTCTTCCCGTTGCCATGTATGTGGTCAATAGCCGCGCAGGGTTTCAAACGTTCGCCTCTCGCGCCGCGTAGGAGCGTCTGGACGCAAATCAGAACCCCCCAGGCGGAGATGGCGCTCCAAACCCCGCGTTTACCGGTCGCAGACGGCCTCCGGTTCCGCGGGGTCTGCCTCTCCGGAGCCAGAGTTCCCCTGCCGCCGCAGCACTCCTGGAAGGAGGCATTGTTATTTTAGAGGGTGTAATACCGGTGTTAATTGACAAAGAAAGAGGGGGGGGGGGGCTTCCCGAGGCCACGCTTTCATCTCTGTGACAGCGGCTGCACTCGTTCAGTCTGAAGAGCCTGCAGGCAGAGTTGGTGTGGAGGGGGGGGTCAGTGTGCTTCTCATCCGACCTGAGGGGTCGTTTTGAGATTAAAGTATTAGAAATGAGGAAAAGACCGCTGAGCATGAGCGTTACCGACCGGAAAATGGTTGGAAAAAAATGTGCTTTTCGTCATCTTAAAGCACTCGGCGTGATCGTTGTGAAGGTTATCGGTGCGTTGGCATACAGTGTGTTGCTCCGAGAGATCCGAAGATCAGGATTCCGACCTTGCCCCCCCCGCCCCCGCCAGGAGGTTGAGTCTAGAGAGGGACACCTGGACCGGCAGGTGGCCGTGCTCCAGGCCCCTCCCCTGGGGTTGCATACCTTTCTCCCCCTGACCCTCCCTGTCAGCCAAGACCACAGAGAGATGGAGGAATGTGAGCTTTTTTTTTTTTTTTAAGGGGAAGAATGAAGGAGAAAGTCCTGACAGGGATCTGGAGAGGCTGATTAAACTGGCCGGGATCAAACGGGCTGAGGCCTCTTCACTGCAAAATTCCTCCAGAAAGAGCCTCATTTAGTTCATATCTCTTTCCTAAACGCGTTCATTTCTTATCTCGGCAGCCTTACGGGGATTATCCAAAGCCTTTAAAACCAGCCGGGATGATTTGTTCCACTAATTAAAGGAAAAGTAAAGAATCCCTTGATTGGATAATGGAGTTATGGGGGCCATACTTTCACTCCACATCGTACACACGCGCAAACACAAACACACACGTTATGACGCTGGTGTAAGTGCTGTTAGATCATTGATCAACTCCAGACACTGGTAAGAACGGCTGTGTGTGTTTAGACAAATAGCCGTGTGTGTGTGTGTGTGTGCAAAGCAGATATTTGGACAAAGATTAGGGGGTGTTATTACGAGCCAAGAACAACTCAGACACTCAAATAGATCATTCACACACGGGCGTAAGATCACACTCTTCCCGGCTGGGGCTGAGTTTAAGGTTCTGGGACTGCTTTTCAGGCATCATTTTGGGAACATTTATAAAAGTTCTTGCACACAAAACCTCTTTTGTTGCTGCAAGAGCTTGGACTCCCGTCTTCCCCCCCCTCGTCTGCTGCGTGTGTGGACAGAACAATGCATGCAGCAGAAATATAAAAGCATCTGGATTGTGTTCCAGGGGTTTAACCAATGATGTGATTTAAAGTGTTGAGAGGGAGAAACTCATCATCGAAGAATGCCGAACTGGCAGGAGAAGACATGATTCAACAGAATAAATCACTGGGCACCAGATTAGCTAAGTTATCGGGCCCCTAGGGTTATCGCAGTTGGAATTTTCCACCGATAGTGCTCGTGTGTGTGGTGCGTGAGGTTTTATTTAATGTATTTTAGAGCTCGGGGTAATGTAGCTGCGAGTTGTGAGTGACGGGACAAGTGGCGGCTCCGCTCCCCGTCTCCCTCGGACTCGGACGGATCCAGCTTCCGACACGGAGAGATCTTTCTGAATGGAGCCTCTTCCAGCTGTTTCTGCTCTCAGGAAACTTCTCTCGGCTCTCCGGAGCGGTCCGAGACAGTCGCACCCCTCTCACGTTCAGTCCGCAGCCTTCGCTTTAATTTCCTGCCTGCGCTCCGTTTTCCAATTCCCTCCACCACCTACCTGTTTTTCCCATACCTTCCTCTGTAGTTTTTTTTTTCTTTTAGATGCTTCTCCAGCCTTTCCCTCAAGTCCTCTCCCCTCCTCTCCCTTATCTCCTTTTCCAAATTTGTCCTCATATCTGTTTTTCATATAATGCCTGACTCTGCTTTTCTCTGTCTTCCTTCAGTCTCCCACTGAGATTTGTAGAGCCCGTCTCTCTCTCTCTCTTCCCCCCTTTTTTCCCTTCCTGGTTCTTGTGAATAATGGGGAGAAATTGCTCTTGATTTATAATTGGTTCCATTCAGTCTGATGCATGAGCTGCCAAAAGAGTTTGGGGGCCCCTTTCGCCCTCTCACGTCCCTCCTCCCTCCCTCCCCATGATACAGGAACACACACAAGGAGGCAGACTGCATCTCATATGCAGCTATGAAGGTCTATATTGAACGAACCCTGCGGTGTGCGTGCATCGAGTTTATCTCTGGTACGGTGGATAAGTGCTTGTCCCTTTTTCTTGTTTTGTTTCGGAGAAACAGCCCGAAGTCTACGTGTTTTGAGCGTCTGTAAGTATACTTCTACACTGTGATCACACTTTTGTGTGATTGCTTGATTGCTAGATTTTTTTAAAAAAATCATTGTCAATGCATTTTTGTGTGACACGACACAAAACTGTGAGGATGGAAGATGCTCCATCAACACAAACAGCAGCAATTTCCTAGCCTGCCCTTTCTGCGCATCCCTCCAGGCCTCCAGGCCTGTAGGTGGCGCTAGCCTGCGTACATCAGTGGAAAAGAGGCTCTATAAACCATTCAGCAATTCCCACAAAGCCAGATTGCTGGTTCAATTTTCATGGGAATATTTTAAAACACGTGATATATGTTTTCATGCCTAATGTGGTTGAAGTTATTCAACTGGACGGCCTGCAGAAAACAGAGAACTAACTATTAACTATGTGTCTCAAGATGATTAAAAACCCGTATGTAAACATTACGAAGATATAAGATGACAGCAATATCATTAAGAAAGCGACTCTGTATTTTGATTGGCCAAGGCCCATCCGGTCCATGTATCTGGCCCAGGCTCGTCTCAGGGGCTGTGATGATCCAGTCCGGTTCCCATGGCCCCTGGTGGGCATGCTGGCATCCCACATCAGGCCAAGGAATGTGGGTAGGTGGGTGGGGGGGCTTCTCCAATGGCGCAGTAATTAGCTCGCTGCGGTTAATTTGCCTTCGTTATCTGAATTATGCAAATTATTTTGGTGCCTAATTGATTAGAACGCCCCCTCCTATACACGGCGGGCCTGTCCAGATCGCTCTCGTTAATCCCTGAGACGGCCTGTAGCTCGTTAGTGTCAGATTGGTGGGGGGGGGGTGAAGGAAGGCTTAGATGGGCGTATAGCTTGTTAATACTTTGTGAAGCGTGTGTGTGTGTGTGAATGTGTTATAGAAGAAGGGGGGTAAATTCTGAGTCTTGTCTTGTTAGGGATGCTTGGATGCTTTTGATGTGTAATTTGTGGCATGAGAACGGGAGATATTTGGAGGGCAGGAATTGGAGCGGCCCCTCTCCACCTGTTGGCGGCAGGTCTCGCTGCCAAGATTAAACCCCAGAAAGTTCCCTCGTGTTCCGGAGGCTGGTAGAGTCGGATACAGCGTTTGGCAAAACTAGAACCCCCAAGGCCCGTCTAATTGTTTTTCTCCATTATTATTTTTATTCGGTAGCCAAAAACAACACTGATACTGGTAGTTCTAATGGTCCGGGGGATTTGAGCAAGCCTCTTGAGCCGGCGCAGCCAAACTGGGAGACCAGTGAGAGGCTAAGAGCGTGTTGCCGTGCCAAAACAGCCATCTTGGACACGCTTGTTGATGTGGCCCTTCCCTCTCCTGCGACGTTTGACATCCCCTCCATGAATGTGAGAAGCCGTCCTGCTTTCCCGGTCAACTGCTCCACCCCAGGCCCCCGCCCCACGAACTCCTAAACCCCCCCCCCACACACACACACACACACACCCCTTCACCCATCGCACATCAATCCAGGAAGGCACTGAGCCCCCTCCCGTTGCCTTCCTAAACCATCTACACCCTAGCCTAAAACCTCTTGGTCATTGAGCCCCCCTCCCCTCCTCTCTTTGGTCATTGAGCAGGGCCCATCAGCTCTTCCCCGGACCCTTCAGAGTAGCGTCTCCCCTTTCTCCAGGGGTCTGCGGGGTCTTTGTCCGAGCACTGGCTCACTGCTTTACAATGACTCTCCACTCTATTAAGGTGCGTTCTGCCTGTTAGCGTCGCCAGGGGCAACTGGCCTCCCGCATGGCAGCTATGCAGCATGGCATTGTGGGCTGTGGGCTTGAGCGGGGCAGTTGAACCCCCGGCACTCCTCACACTTGACACCGCATGTGTTTATCTAAAGGGGGGGCATTGTGGTGTTTGGAGAACCTCGACAGAGGCTTGGGGGGGGGGGGCCCACTGGGTGTAAAAAGACGTAAAACTTGGGGTTGGGGGGGAGGTGATAAATATTCAACAGCTCAGCTCCTCTGAAGGAGTTACTACCACGCTTGCACCCCACCACTGCCTCCCCTCCTGTGTGTCCTCTTCATGCCAGAAAGCAGATGGAATGTGAACACTCAGGGAGGAGGCTCCAGTCTGGTTTTATCCAATTAGCAGGGTTGTCAAAATGAATTTATCCACGGAGGCAGCGGGACAATGGGACTTGCACTGGCCCGGGAGAACGGGGGCCTCGGTGTCTTTACTTTGCACGCTTTCAATGAACTTCTGTCAAGTGACTCTCCCACAGTGACATATAAGGCACACATACCTACACTCCTGATGCATGTCTGCACCCTGCATCGCCATTTGGAGCCGCCCCCCCCCCACTCCCCCTGGTCCTCTCCGACATATTTACACCAAACATGGCTTCACTCATCCCTGGCTCTCCTATTTGGGTTAAAGTCGAGCAACAGGTTTTCAAGGACAAGCCGGGCCTTGATCTTTGAAGGCCGGGTCAAGTCACATCACAAGTTATTTCCAGGTCCTTGAATCGGAGGACACGGTATTTGATACCGTTGAGATTTAAAAAAGAAACAATCCCAGTTTGGATTTATTTCATATGCTTTTAGTCTAATGATGTTAGGGTAAAAGTCAGTGATCAGAGTTGGTTCAAGTGGGATTGGATGCACTTTAATTGGGGGAAATTCAATTTATTTTTCAAGGTTTATTCAATTATACTGATCAAAATAAGTTGTTATGTGATAAATAGGGTGTCCTGCACGCCTGTGATTAAGTTGTGGATCTTAGGTTTTGGGAATGGGAAACTCAGACTGGTTTGTTACAACAGATGCATACTGTATCTGAACACTGTAGATCTCTGTCAGGGCGGCTCATCTGATTACAGATCGCAGGAACGCTTCAGACCCGGGCTCTTCGGTCGCCGTCGCTGATGATTCGAAACAGAGATGCCTCCACAGAGCGCTGAGACAAAGCAGACCCACACGCACGGACATTCCCTCGGCCCTTGATTTAGGAGCGCTGTCTCGCGTGCGTGCTCTGGTTTCTATCAGTCTGCCCGATGCGTAGGAGGCTCTTCTGCCTCTCGTTCTGTCTCCCGACTCCTCTGGGAAGGGACGGGTGGAAAGAAAGCCGCGACAAGCGTTCAACAGCGAGGCAGGGCGAGCGTTAACCAAACACACACGCAGCCGAGCAATGAATCAGGAAGTCTGACTTTTGGCGCGCCGAGGCGCTCGATCGATAAGTCGAAAAGGGCCCGCGCTTTGCACGCCGGCGCGCCACCCCCCCGTGTTTTCCAGTTGGCGGCCTGAGTGGTGCGGTTTATGGTCGCTGGTTCTCGCAGCGGGGACAGGTGCTGAATACAGATGCGCATGTCTTTCACGGGCAGCTGTCCCGGCCTGCGTCCATACGGTGACCGGCCACAGAAGCCACAGGCCTCCAGCTCTGCCCGCTCCTCGTTTTCCAGCGCCGCTTCATGTTGACAGAGCGCGGCCGCCGCTAATGGGCCGCTCCGAGCGCACCGGCGGGTAAATGGGTATGTAGATACATGTAGAGGAGGTTAACCTCAACAGTTCAGGAGGAGAGCCCCACCTTGGGGGGGGGGGGGCAAACGCTCCATCGGTGGAGCGATCGGTCGTTATTCTCTGCCGTTGTTTGTGCATGAGCAAGGGCCCCGTGTCATAAGAATTAATGATTTAAAACTGTTTACACACATTCCCAATAAGCAATTAAAGTGCGGCCGACTGATGTGTGGTCTGGCGTGACGTTTGCTGTAGTTTACGACTGTTTTTCCGTTAGCCTGCTGCTATGTTCATTTTCAATAAATGTGCCAGGCAGCCAAACTTTTAAACTGCTGCCATTAGATGATGAAGGTATACTGTAATAGTTTCCATTCTCTTACTGTCCTCTGTGTGTCTGTGTGTGTGTGTGTGTGTGTGTCTGTGTGTGTGTGTCTGTGTGTAGTTCCCTTTTCTCTGTGCTCCATTAATCTTCCCCCTCGCCATAATAAGATCAAGGCAAATATGTACGAGAAACCCCTGCGCCTCCATTTTTTTTAAGGCGGCAGCGTCGGGCGGTTTGTGCCGCCGCCGATGCCGCCGTGCGTGCACGCGAGAGGCGGAGGGGGTAATTGGTTCTAAAGGACCACCCTCCTCATCCTGACGGGAAGTTGTTAGTTTAACCTGACAGGAAAGAATTTAGGAAACTTGGCAGAAGGCAACAAAGGAGAAACTCCCCTCTCGCCCGAAAAGAACTGTTAATGGAGTGACCATCGTCCTCGCCGTCCTCTCCCAAAATAATAAAAAAATAAAACCCTCCTTCGTTTTAATGCTATGAAATGCCCACCCCCCCCCTTCCCTGCCTGCTGCCTGTTAGTTGTTCTTTGTCCTGGTTCATGAATGCAGCCTGTGTCCCCCCCGACTACTCTACCTGTATCAGTTACACCTGAGCGGGTGGGTGGAGGGGTCGCATTACGGCCCGCGGAATGAGGGCGCCCTTTGATGGGAGCAGGTTGGATGGGTGCGGGTGGTGTAAAAGCGGTGTGTGTGTGTGTGTGTGTGTGTGTGTGTGTGTGAGGGGGGGGGTCAGTGATGAGATGGGGGCTGACAGAAAAGAAAGGCTTTATTTGTGTCTGGAGTTTTTGGCTGCTGAGGGTGCTGTGGAGTGCACGGCTTCGCCTGGATTGTGTTTCGGGAGCGACCACGTGTTCATGTACGTCTGCGTATGGGATCCACGTGACGCGTCGTCAACTTGACTTTTACTTTTTGGTTTGTTTGCCCTGACCTTCCCCTCTCTCTCTGTGTTTTTTCAGGGGGTAGTGTATGGAAGATGCCTGGAAAGCGCGACTGGACTCCGTGGATGAAAAAGAATAGGGCTCCAGTGTTGTGCACTCTGGGTGCAGTACTACTATGCTGCCTGCAGGGCGGCGCCTCTGTCCCTGGTGAGTTTTAATTTTTTTTGTGCATTTTAGATTTTCCACGCATGGTGCAGGTTTTGGGAAGTGAAATGCTTGGCCCCGTTCCGTAGGACATGCACTGTGAAAATGGACTGAAACCTGCATTCTGCGTCTAATCGGCTTCTGACTGTCTTCCAGACGAGGTGCCTGTTTTCACCGAAGAGCCCGCCTCGGTGGTGCAGAAGCTGGGGGGCAGCGTGTCGCTGCGCTGCAGCGCCAGGCCCGTCTTGGCCAACATCAGCTGGCGCCTCAACGGCCAGGAATTGTTGGACGGCGATTTTGGAGCCGTGCTGGGGCCCAACAGCCTCTACATCCCGTCTTTGTCCAACCTGACTCTGGGCAGGTACCAGTGTGTGGCCAGCACTGGCGTGGGGGCCTTGGCAAGCGTGCTGGCCGACGTGACCGCTGCCAGTGAGTATCCACCCACAGAAAAGAGACGCTTTCCCAACTAGAGACGCCAACATCTTTACCGTCGAACTACTATTCACGCTGACTCGCGTGTCATTGATTAGTAACACTAGCTCCAGATAATCAGGCGATATCTCTCCAGTACATCTGCTTTTGTTCAGTTCCATAACGATCTAATGGAGTTAAACTGAATTAGCCTCACCGCTGACATTTTTAGTGCGGCGCTGATCCCGGTGTGCCGGGTTATATTTGATATGCATCCTGGGAGCGAGAGGGGGGTTCTTAAGCTGTGTAACCCGAGACAGAGGAATTGGAGGGGGTGGTGGTTGTGGAGGGGTGGGGGTGGGGGGGGCGAGGGCCGCTGGGGCCGGTCAGAGTTGGAAAGAAGTGACTGGGACTTGGCATGGGGGCCCCCCGCTTCCATCGGCCCCACTGCGCTCCACAACACCGCATTCCTCTCGACAGGGCCCGACAGCAGGGCTGGCCAGGAATTATGACCCTGTAATTGCTCAGAAGACTGTGTGTGTGCGCGTGTGTGTGTGCGTGTGTGTGTGCGTGCGCGATATTGGTGTATGCCTCACTGGGACAGATCACTGGGTTAAAAAAAAAAAGAGCTGTTAAATGTATTGTTTTACAGAGTGATTTATGAGGCTGCCATGAGCTGCTGAAACTGGAGGTGTTTCAGACCAGTCCAGACAGGATCCACACACAAGATGAGACGTGATGTCACATTCTCTGTCTGACTGAAGGCCTCCCCGACCTTCCATGCACATTTTTCACTCCTCGCCCTGTCACTTTCGCTTTGCCTCCTCTCCTTTCATTATCCGTCTTGCCCCCCCCCGTTGTCCTCTCCGCCCCCCCCCCCACCCTCCACTTTGCCGTACAGAAATCCCGTAAAACTGCAGAAGTGCGTGCGGAGGCAGAGCGTGCCCCGCCGCCACCTCCGCATTTTTTTTTTTTTTTTTTTTACTTTCCGATTTAATAACGGGGCTCCTCTTTGCCGCCTCGAAAGCTGCCCGAGGAGCTCCTCCATGCGCGGCATGCATTTTCCATTAGAGCGTTTTTAGTTGTTCGCACATGTTGTGATCAGGACTGACTGAATCCGCACGCTCCGGACACGCCTCCCTGGCACGGCATAAAAGTTTGTCGCTTGAATGCCCCGGGGACGCTGCTCGGCACAATGTGAGCGCACGACACGTTGTGCAAACATTCCTCGGTCCCCGCGGGCCTTGGACAGCGGCGCGTAAAAGTGATAAATGCACCGTCTCGGGGAAATATTTGGGGTTCCGCCTCCTTGGCCGAGTGAGACCTGGTGCCGGAGGTCCCGCTTCCTTTTGGAGTAACGTCAGCGCGCGCACACGCACGCTCGCACACCTGAGGGACGCCCGTACGGGGCCCTTCCTGTCAAAAATGCGGGGCGGTGGAGTCAGAAGGGGGGGGGGGTTGAAAAAAAAGGTGCAGCGGGAGGAATTTGGGAGAAGCCCTCTGGGGGAGGAAGGTGGGACGGCTAGATATGAAAGTGGGGGGTGGCTGTAAAAACAGCACCTGATTGATTTAGCAAATGGAGCGCCACACGGTCTCTCTCTCTCTCTCTCTCTCTCTCTCTCTCTCTCTCTCTCTCTCTCTCTCTCTCTCTCTCTCTCTCTCTCTCTCTCTCTCTCTCTCTCTCTCTCTCTCTCTCTCACACACACACACACACACACTTCAAACCACTTTGCTCAGCATGTCTTGGCTGTGTTTCTCATCTTTCAGAATAAGAGCTTAAACAGTCAGAGATCTAAAGTGTGCTCTGAATAAATCAGTGTGTGTGTGTGTGTGCGCGCGCGCCCATGTGTGTGTGTGTGTGTGCATGCGTGCAGCGAGCGCCTTCTCTCAGAGCTTTGAGTAAATCACTGTGATAGATACTCCCCATTTTCAGCTAAACTTTGCCGGGTGAGTTAGTGCTCATCGGCTGCCTGTATTTACCAGCAGATGCCAGAGGCTCTGGCTGGTCCAACAAAAACACACCAGTTATAGCACCTCTGGAGGGACCCAGGCGCGCCTGCGATTGTTTAGTATAAATCAGCGCGTTAGGAAAGATGCTCCTCCGCAGGCTTCACCTTTCGCTTCTGCGCTACGTCTTGTGTTGTCTCGCTCTCCTGCTATAAAATGGCTGCTTCCCTCTCTTAAAGGTGAACTTTCGCTGCTTCCTGCCAAAGCCAAACCTGATATCTCCGTTAGTAACTCTATAGGACGGGACCCCCCCCCCCCATCTCACCTTTGACCTCTGCGTCCAGGCCTTTAGGCCGCTCAGGCTTGCTGGGTTTAGGAGGTCGGAGGTCGCATGAACGTCTGTGCTGCGCAGACTGCGTGTCTGCAGGAACCCTGTACCCCCTCCCCCCCCCCACCACCACCATCCCCCTGTTTCCCACAGAATGTGAACTGACTTCAGTCTCGGTGTAATGATTGGCGGGATTAATGACGCCCTCTTCAGCGGTACAGACGCCGGCGTTGGGGGGGGACTTTAGAGAAGAAAACGAGGTGCAGCGGGTGAAGAAGGAAAAATGTTGCTGCCTTTTACGGCTTTCTTGTGACCCGAGGCAGATCGTGTTAAGACGAGCAGCAGGGAAATGCTTTACCTTAATGGAGGCGGAAGATGCTCCGGCTTCAGCGAGACGTTAAACACGTCGTGGGAATGCGGTCGTCGTACGGGGGAGCCGCGTGGCTGTTTATAGAGTTTATTTATTCTGACAACGTTGCGGTTTCCTGCCCGTAAAACCGAGGAGCGGCAGCGTGCGCGCGCTGCTGCGCCTCAGGGTTGTGTACGCCGAACGGCTCTAACCCCCCACCCCACCCCCCTCCCGTGTCTCCGCAGAGCTGCGGGACTTCGAGCCGGACGACCACCAGGAGATCGAGGTGGACGAGGGCAACACGGCCGTCATCGAGTGCCACCTCCCCGAAAGCCAGCCCAAGGCTCAGGTCCGCTACAGCGTCAAACAGGAGTGGCTGGAGACGTCCAAAGGTACTGAACCACCCCACACACACACACACACACACACACACACACACACACACACACACGTACACACACACACACACGTACCCCGCTGCCGTTCCCATGCCATCTTTTCGTAATTTACTGGAATACTAAAATGCGCCTCTCTGCCCCGGTATCAACCCGGCGATAAGGGCATTATCTGAAATGTGGAAACATGGGAATGCGGTTGTTTATGTTTCAACCTATTTACTTCTAAGTTGCCTGGAAGAGAAGAAAGGCTCCAGTGATTTGCGGCTGGTATGCTGATGATGCCTGGGGGCTGTAGGTACCGATATCTGCGGCTTATCTCCAAGGAAATGAATTCCACGTTGACGAGCGTTCGCCGAGTCCCTCTCGGAATGCGGGGCTCCACCTTGTGGGCATCTGCAGGCACTCAAACCGCCTTGAAAGGCGACTCCTTATCTCCCGAGGTCCCTCTTTTCCGGATTCAAAGCGATCTCGTCAGCCCCGATTGCTGATCTAATTAGACCGCTCCGTCCCGTCCCTGCGGCGGCGCGTGCGTGCCGTTCCGATATTCAGCTCTTATAACAGACGACTCCTTCCCGCAGGCAACTACCTCATCATGCCGTCAGGGAACCTGCAGATCGCCAACGCCACGCGGGAGGACGAGGGGCCGTACAAGTGCGCCGCCTACAACCCCGTCACCCAGGAGGTGAAAACGTCCATCTCGGCGGACCGCCTGCGCATACGGCGTGAGTAGCAGGCGCCGCGTGCGCACGCACGCGCCGGCATCGCTCGCGTTTTGAAGGCCGCAATTAAGCGAGAAGCCTTGCTTTAGTCGCGTCCGCTCCACGGGCCGCGCGTTTTTCCACCAGCGCGTGTTTGGTCGGAGGTGATGAAAGACCTGAGATTGAGGCGTTCTCGTTGCTCAGGGTGTAATTTTCAACACCACAGGGAGCACACACACACACACACACGGGCTGTTTAACCTCCTGAGACCCGAGCTCTCTTGATATACACTTTTAATTTATCTTTGCTATTTATTATTATTATAGTATAGATTATTATTATAATTACTATTAGAATATAGATTATTATTAGAATAAATATTATTATTAGAATATAGATTATTGGGACCTGATAAGTGTAAAGACTGAGAATCATATTTTAACAATATTTTGAAACAAGAGGTTTTTGGGGACAATGATGTCCACATACAGGGACAATCAATCTAAATGTGTAATAATATAATGTTTATGGGTCCATGTATGTGGACATTTGGCCCCGTACTAAGAAGAATTAGCTTTTATATGTTAGGTGACCCAAAATCTAATGTCCACATATGTGGACGCCAGGTTTTAGGAGGTTAAAGGCTTGTCTCCCCCCCCCCACAGGCTCCACCTCCGAGGCTGCGCGCATCATTTACCCGCCGGCCTCCCGCTCCATCATGGCGACCAAAGGCCAGCGTCTGGTGCTGGAGTGCGTGGCCAGCGGCATCCCCACCCCTCAGGTGACGTGGGCCAAGGACGGCCAGGACCTGCGGCACGTCAACAACACCCGCTTCCTGCTCAGCAACCTGCTGATCGACGCGGTCGCCGAGGCCGACTCGGGCACCTACGCCTGCCAGGCGGACAACGGCATCATTTCGGCGGCGGCCGCGATGGTGCTTTATAACGTCCAAGTGTCTGGTGAGTCAACAGGAAGTGCCAGGTGAAGGAAATCCGATTAGGTACGCGGTTTGTTTTCGTGGCCGGGAAAAAAAAAAAAAAAACAGATTAGTTACAGTGGGTTTTCTGTCTGAGTTGTGGATTTTGATAATTACACACCCTCCGGCTTTGACGTGCAGGGAAAAAAATGGACGCCTGTTTAGGCGTGAAATTGTGTGTGTGTTTGAGGCCTGTAACCCAGGGTGGCGTTCTGAGAGGTGCTGTTTATGGAGACGGGGCTCTCCGGCCTGTCGGAGGCCTTGATCGAGTATGTCAGAGTTATGGATGACTGTTTCTACAGTCGCGTGTGTGTGCGTGTGCGTGCGTGTGTGCGGTGGGTGTGTCTCCCAGCAGCTGTCTCGAATTAAAACCGCAGCGTTGCCGTGGCAGTAGCGAGCTCTCTTCTGTCGATTCACAAGCAGCCAACCATCAACTGGTCGTCCTGACAACGCCTACCTGCGTGCTGCCTGATTGATTAAACATTGTTGGAGCTTAAATACATTAATAGTCTGATAATCATAATAAACTGTCAAGTATAAGACCATCAGAGTCCTTTTCCCTTGTTTATTACCAAAACTGACACTAAATTGGCGTAAGCTCCTCTCCAAAGGTCCTCATGTCTCAACTGCCCCCCCCCACCCCACAGAGCCCCCTCAGGTGACGGTGGAGCTGCAGCAGCAGGAAGTGGTGTTCGGCGAAACGGTGCGCTTCGCCTGCCAGGCCCGTGGCAGGCCCGCCCCCTCGGTGATGTGGCTGCACAACGCCCGCCCCCTGTCGCCATCGCCTCACCACCGCCTCACCTCGCGGATGCTCCGCGTCTCCAACGTGGGCCCCCAGGACGAGGGGCTGTACCAGTGCATGGCCGAGAACGGCGTGGGCAGCTCGCAGGCCTCGGCCCGCCTCATCATCGTCTCGGCCGGTGGGTCCATCGGACACTTTTTATTAACTCCGCCAAAGAGGTTATGTTTTTGCTGGTGTGTGTGTGTGTGTGTGTGTGTGTGTGTGTGTGTGTGTGTGTGTCTGTGTCTGTGTCTGTGTCTGTCTGTATGTCTGTCTGTTAGCAACATCACTCAAAAAGTTATGGACCAATTTTGATGAAATTTCCAGGATTTGTTGGAAATGTGAAAAGAAAGAACTGATTTCATTTTGGGGGTGATCCAGAAGAAATCCTGGATTCTGGATCACTTTGAATTTTTCGTTAACATTGTGGTAAATGGGGCCAAAAATGTTGTTTCTCAATATCTGGGTTAATTATTGACCAAACCCCATGAGGTTTGACTCAAGGATGGACAATGGGATCCTCGATCATATTCCAAAAGCTGATCCAGATCTGATCTAGAAGGCGGATTTTTTTTTGCAATTCATATGAACTTGGCGGAGGTCTGCGCTCTCCGAGTGCTTTCTAGTTGGATCCTGATTTCATCCGACCTGCTTCTTATTTCACAATCCCTCTCTTTGCTCTTCAGGGATCCCCTCGCGGGGGAAGCTGCCCTCCATCTTTCTGAGTCCGGACAAGGTGCTGAGGGAGCAGCCCCCCGTGAGGCCGGGGGCCGGCGGGGCCATGCTGCCTCTGGACTGCTCGGGGCTGCCGGGGCAGAACCTGCCCGTGGAGGCTCCCATCATCCTCAGCCAGCCGCGCACGGGCAAGGCCGACTACTACGAGCTGACCTGGAGGCCTCGGCACGGCGTCCCGGTGCTGGAGTACATGATTAAATACAGGAAGGTCCGTCCCACCCGCGGCGCGCCGCCCGACGCGCGGGTCCTGGCCGGTTGAGTCGGGAGCTCACCGCCTCCGCTTGTCTTCTTCCTCAGGTGGGAGACCCTCTGGCCGAGTGGACCTCCAGTAGCATCTCCGGCGCCCTCCACAAGCTGACGCTGGCCAAACTGCAGCCGGACAGCCTGTACGAGGTGGAGATGGCTGCCAAGAACTGCGCGGGCTTGGGGCAGCCTGCCATGATGACCTTCAGAACAGGCAAAGGTGCGACGGAACACTCAATTTAGGGCTTATTTTAGACAATAATTAGGTTTTTGAAAGCGCGAGCCCTACGGCGGGGGTTTAAAAGGTTTAAAATCTTGTGTTTGTGCTTCTGTTTGCAGGTCGAAAAGGAAAAATAGACCCACCAAAGACCCCCGCCGTCCCTTCGCCAAGCCTCTCTCGTAAGCGCCCCTCCAGTCAGCGCCTCGATGTCAACTTAGCTTTCATCTGAACTCGTCCTAATCACTAACGATTCACGCTCTTACCCGGGTCCTAACCATCTTTGACTAACCTCTCTCTCTTTTTCCGTCTCTGAAGGATGAGCTCCGCGTAAGTGCTGCATGTTCGCTTTTAGCCCCTAGCCCCTGCCGCTGTTTCACCCCCGCTCTCTCCCACCGCAGCTCCCGAAGCCCCCGACAAGCCCACGGTCTCCACGGCGACGGAGACGTCGGCGTACGTCACCTGGATCCCGCGCGGCAACCGCGGCTTCCCCATCCAGTCGTTCCGCGTGGAGTACAAGAAGGTGAAGAAGGCCGGCGAGGACTGGGTGACGGCGGTGGAGAACATCCCGCCGTCGCGCCTCTCCGTGGAGATCACGGGCCTGGAGAAAGGTCGGCCCCCCCCTTTTTTTTTTTTTTTTCAGATGATCTCTAAATAGCGCCGGAGTTGGATTCCCCCACTTTGCGGACGCGGTGGCACCGCGTAATTATGGAGATGATGTTCTGCGTAATTGCGCTCCCACGGCCTGTAAATTTATCAGCGGAATGGGTGTTGTTGCGCTCGTTTCCGTAATTGCTGCCATCAGTCAGCAACGTAACCAAATTGCAATTAACGTTGCTTTGGTTCCAAAAAGGAAAACATATCGTAATGAGAGCGCAAACATTAGTATTAAGACAAGTTGGAGCTTTCAGCTTTGCGGAGACCGATGAGTGACTCTCCCCCCCCCCACTTCCCCCCTCGCAGGTACGTCCTACAAGTTTCGCGTGGTGGCGGTGAACGTCATCGGTTCCAGCCCGCCCAGCGCTCCTTCGAAGGCGTACACGGTGGTGGGCGGGAGAACGCACGAGCGCCCCGTCGACGGCCCGTACATCACCTACAACGAGGCCATCAACGAGACGAGCATCATCCTCAAGTGGACGGTAGGCGGACGCAGCCAGTTCGGGGCTTCCGGGGCGTTTGTCGCCGACGGCGACCTGACCTCGCTTCCCTCCCTCCCTCCTCCTACGTAGTACACGCCCGTGAACAACACGCCCATCTATGGGTTCTACATCTACTACCGCCCGACGGACAGCGACAACGACAGCGACTACAAGAAGGACGTGGTGGAGGGCGACCGGTACTGGCACTCCATCACCAACCTGCAGCCCGAGACCGCCTACGACATCAAGATGCAGAGCTTCAACGAGAAGGGCGAGAGCGAGTTCGGCAACGTGGTGATCCTCGAGACCAAAGGTGTGTGTGTGTGTGTGTGTGTGTGTGTGTGTGTGTGTATGTGTATGTATGTGTGTGTGTTGGTTTCTTGAAATAGTTGAGCGCATTTAACGCGTGTCTCCTCGGGCCTTCCCCAGCTCATCCCAATAACCAGCCTCCCGTTCCATCGGAGATCCCAAACAACGGACCCTTCGACAGGGCGGTGCCTCGGCCCGGAGACCTCCCCTACTTCATAGTTGTCATTGTCCTCGGGACCTTCATCTTCATCATCATCGCCTTCATCCCCTTCTGTCTTTGGAGGACCTGGGCCAAGCAGAGTGAGTCCCGCTCGGCCGTCCTCGAACCCCCCCCGCGCCGCCGTTAAAGCCACCGTGTCTGACCCGTTGCTTCCACCTCTTCCAGAGCAAACGTCGGACATGTGCTTTCCCGCCGTGGCCTCCCCCATGTCGTCGTGCCAGTACACCATGGTCCCGCTCCAGGGGCTCGCCCTGGTGGGCCACTGCCCGCTGGACGGCCACATGACCGCCCCGCACGGACTTTACCCCGTGAACGGGGACTGCAGCATGAACGGCAAACCTCACCACCTGCCGGGGCAGCAGCAGGTACAGGCCCAACCCGGCGAACTCGCCAGAATCTGCCCGCGGGGCGAGAGTCGAGAGGTTAAGCTGTGATTCGTGTGCAGGAGGAGGTGGACTGCGGCATGGAGTGCGACACCTTGTTACCGCAGACGGTGCCAAATGGACATTTGCGCGTTTGCCATTACCCGAGCAGGTGTGTAGAACTTGGCACTAGTGCGGACAGTGGCTTGGAATGGAATTTTAACTGAATGTCTCCTGTGGTTTTAATGCTTTTTGGTTTAAGAAGTGTGTTTTTTAACCGAAAGTTTCACTGCTCTGTGTCCCACGGACGATGCCTTCAGGTCCCTTGCTCGGTGTAGTTCATTGTAGTTCCGGATGTTGCGTAATTCCAGCCCCAATATTGAGCTTTCTTTCTTCTTTAGCTGTTTAGATTATTGTGAACGGACCTGCTGCCCTCCCGACGACTGCACACGTCAGGCCTTCGACTCATCCCGACAGCGGGCGGGTTCACAGGAAAGCGTGGAAGGCGGCGACGTCCTTCACGGCGGAGAGACCGTGATGGAACGCGACGGCTTTCGCAGTATGCTTTTTCTTTTTTTTTTTTTTTCTTTGTCCGACGCGTCGCAGAGACGTGTGATTAACCTGCCAAGTCAACACAAGCTCACTTTTCTTTTTTACTTCTTACAGAGTCGGTGTCCTTCCCTCTCCTCTCCCTGGAAGACGAAGGGGTTTTCACCACGTCGTCCTCCACCGCCACGACGCCACAGTCCCAAGACACAATTCAGGAAGTGAGCATCCTCCCAAATGAAACGCACCACGAGGCGGAAGAGACGGCCAACGCGACCGATGCATAAGGACTGTTGAACAGAAAGCGAGAGAAAATATTTATTTTTATATCAGATATTTATGTATTTATACTTTTGTACATATGACTATACTGTATATAAGGTTATTTTCATATAGAAAGAGACTTTATCCACGCCCTCGCCGCCCCGTTGCCATGCCGTCAGGCCATTTCTTCACGGTGAGGGAATTCACGTTCGTCCACCGGGAGGCCCGAGGGATCCCTCGCAGTCGAGCACTTCATGTTTCAGAGCCTCTCGTCATTCCTCATCGATGCTCATCCTCGACCTTTCGCCTTACCGCGCTCTAACTACAAGGTGCTTTGTCGGCTTTTAACCCCCCCCCCATCACGTTTTCCAACACAGCTGTCATTTTTGTATAGCAGTAACAAGTGTATTATGCATTGCTCATTATTAACACACTATTAACGTGTATGCAACATAAATCATTGTTCTGGTAGTGTACAAGAGATTATATATATATAAATATATATATTGTATAGTTATTTATTTTTGTCTTTATTTTTTTAAAATCACTGAATGGGAGAGATTCTGGAAAATCTTAACTCAGTCATGGATAAGCTGAAATTTGTACTGCAACCACTTCTGTGTTTACTTAAATGCTGGTTACCAAAAGGCCGCCAGGAGAGGGCGCTGTGACGCATCAGTATTACTCCTTCCTGGCTCGTCGCTGCATACTGTTTAAGTATTAGTGTTTGACAGACATGTCTGCAATAAAAATGAAGGACTGAATCTTTACTCCCTTTAAAGTGCGGCTGTTGTGTGGCTGCACATGCTGGAGCACTATTCTCTGTAAATAAAAGCTTACACATTTTAAGTTGTCGTGTTTGGTTGGGTCTTTTCATTTGACGTGTGCACTATGTCTACTTTTTTTTTTCTCTCTCTCTGAAATTGCAATTTTAAAGCTGCCAGGAAACTTTTAGCTTTTTGGAGGGAGACCTCCACCTGGTAGATCAGATGAGGCCCGATCACGGCCCTCAGGGACTCGACTCTGACCTTTGTAAAAGGTTTCAGGTTGAGTGTTGTGACTGTAGAGCAGGGATGTCCACTCTTCCTCAAAGGGCCCTGTGGCTGCAGGTTTTAGTGCCAACCCAAGCAGCAGCACACCAGACCTGACTCATTCAATCAACTGAGTCATCAGACAGCTGATTGGACAAACCCATCTGTGTTTGATTGGTTGGAACAAAAACCTGCAGCCATGCGGCCCTTTGTGGAGCTTGGGAACCATCGCTATAACCTCTCTTTAAACATTTCAAAATTGGTCAGCACTTCCAGAGCGCTGCTGTTGCTGCTGCGAAAGCTACAGGTCAGTGGACTGCATGTTTGGCTCATTGAGGTTGTCAGATTCTCCAGTCTGTGGACGTATATGCATGTATCCAGTCACATGTTCATGGTTGCACATGCGGTATATAAATGATAACCTTGTCCTCATCGGTCATCCATTCTGTCTGTGATTGGTTGTTTTTCCTCGGGTGCTGTAGATTCTTAATCATGTTAGAGGCATCAGATGAGCCAGGGGGCTGATTTTCTGACAGATCATTTTAGTCATGAACTATTGTCAAGTCATAGTGAGTTTTAATAAATGACGATTTATAAAAACAATTACAAACTCTGCAGGTATCCTTATAAACTTTTTATTTACAAATACACAATCTAACAATTTTGATATGAAGCATTGGTATTTACAAAATAGCTCTTGGAAAAAACAGATTCTGTACATTACAACCTGATATAAGTTTGCAAATTACATTAAGTAACTGCAGGTTTCTCGTCACCTCCGATACGCTGAATTCAAGTTCTAAACCCAAATTTAACTTTGTTTTACGACCAAGCAGTCAGTTTAAGCAACTCGTCTTCCGCTCTAAAATCAGCCTTTTGAAATATAAATTATACCTCTGACATCACACAGATCCGCGACTGAAAACGAACGCGCCAAAAAAACCCTAAAAAAAACAAAAATGAACATCAGACGGACGTGTCATTTCAGCCTAGAAAGCATTCACCAGTGTTCCAGAACTCACTGAAAACGTCGAAAGGGAACACATCCGACACCGAAATAAAGCAACGGTCTTTACTTCAGAACAAAAAGAGAGAGAGGGAGAGAGAGGGGGGAAAAAAAAAAGAAGAGAGACTTAGACAGCGGAGCTGCCGTCGTGGCCCAGGATGTGGCTGATGTTGTGAGCGGGCCGATTGGGCTGCTTCCCAGAGTCGGCGACCGAGGTGTTGGACAGGGACAGCAGCGGGGACATGGGCATGGACGAGCCGTCGGTGGGCATCCCCGTGGCGATCTCGGGGAACAGCGAGGTGAGGCTGAAGTTGGAGATGTGAGGCGTGATCCCCGACGAGTTGGTGATGGGCATGGGAGGCATGTCGGGCAGCAAGGGGAAGCTGGCCTGCCCGAACCCCACGGGGCGGGGTGGCGAGAGGATGGAACCGAAGCGGTTGTTGAGCGGGGGGGCGCTGCCCTTGTCCGCGCTCGGGCTGGTGAACATCTGGTTGGGGAAGTACTGGAGGGTGACGTCACTGGGGAGGCTGGGGTGAGCGGCGGGAGAGTAGGGGGGGTAGAAGGAGGGCAGGGTGTTCTGGGGCTCCACGGGGAGGAGCGAGGGGGTGCGGGAGGCGCTGGGCTGGCTCACCGGGGGGATGAAAGTGGAGTTGGCGTTGATGGGCGGCGGGGGGTTCATCCCCCCCTCGGGGATGAAGGGGAAGGGGAAGTGCTGGTCGGAGACCAGGTTGTTGTCGCTGGGAGCCGGAGCGCTCTCCGCCATGAAGCGGACGATGGTGCTCCGCCGCGCCTCGCCCCGCGACTGCGGCCGGCCCAGCAGGACCCCCCCCCCAGAGGGCAGCGGGAGGTGGCCCTCGGGGTCGAAGGAGTTGCCGTTTCGCAGGTTCCCCAACCGGGTCCGCTCCCCGGGCCTCAGCTTGGCGGGCTGGCCGTCCCTGCCGATGTTGCGCGAGTGCTGGCCGGCGGCGGCGAGCGCCCTGGGTGGGGCCGGGGGGCGGCCCGGCTCGGAGCTGCTGTGCGGGGTCGGGGGGTGGGGGAGGCCTGCGCGCACGCCGGGGCCCGCGTGCATGTTGCTGCCCACCTGAGAGACGTGGTTCTTGTTGGCCTCGCCCAGCCTCATCCCCGGGGCCTTCTGGGTCTGGGCCACGCTGGGGCTGGACGCCTTGGTCTGGATGTCCCCCCCCGAGCTCCCCGACACGCAGCTGTACTCCATGCTGACCGGCGGGCAGCACTGCACCCGCTGGTGGTTGCTTTGCTCGGGCAGGTGGGGGGAGAGCAAGCTTTGCATAAAGGTCTGGTGGCAGCCATCCTGCTCCCGGGGCAGCGGCGGCCCCACCTGAACCGCCTGCGACCCGGGGTGGGCGGAGCTGTAGCCCCCGCGGTGCCGACCGTCGCCCGGGGGGGGGCCCACGCCCATCCTGAAGCCTCCCTGCTGCCCGCCTTGAGGCCCCCTCTGGGAAGGGGGCACGGGTTTCGGGGCCATGTCGTTCCCGCGGGACCCCTGGGAGTCAAAGCCGCTGAGCTGAGGCCCCGCCCCTCCCATGGCCTTGAACGGCGGGCACTCCGACACCCGCTGGACGTCGGCGTGCTCGGAAGGCAGGCGGTTCTGCTGCCCGTGTCCGATGTTCGCCTTCCCCCGCGACGTGTCCAGGTAGCTGCGGAGGTCCGGCTGTTCCTGCGCCGCCCCCCGGCCGGCCTGCAGGTGCAGGCCCATGCGCTGCTGCTGCTGCTGCTGCTGCTGCTCCCCGCTGCTGGAGCTCTTGCCGATGAGCGCCTCGGCGGAGTAATTGGAGACGCGGTGTCGCTCCTGACGCGACGGCGCGCAGGCGAGCTCGGACGGTCGCGACACGGGGTTACTGGGGGGCGAGATGAGCTGCTGCTCCAGCGTTCTGGAGCTCATCATCCTCTGCATAACGTTATGGTCCTGATTGGGCTGCGGGAGGGACAACACAGAATCAACTTCATACATTCAAAATATACATATACAGTGAACCCTCGCGATAACGTGGTTCACTTTTAGAGGCTGCGCAGATTTTTTTTTTTCCAGTGCATTGCGCTGTGAATCCAGATTAGTGAACTGCAGGGGGAAAGGCACCTGGGGTCGCACCCAAAGGGCAGAGGAAGAAGTTTGAAATTTGAATGTGTTTAAATAAGAGAGAACTGTGAGAAAATGTTAAAGCCTGTGAGAAAAGTGTGAAAAGTGTGTGGTTAGGGCAGGGATGTCCTAAGGTGGAATCGTGAATACGGGGGGGTGGATTTAGAACAGGGGTCTCCAACCTCTTCCACAAAGGGCCGTGTGGCTGCAGGTTCTTGTTCAACCCAGCAGCAGCATACCAGATATGACTCTCTTCATCAACTCATCTGAGTCTTCAGACAGCTGATTGGTCAAACTGGGTGTGCTGGACTGGTTGGAACAAAAACCTGCAGCCACACGGCCCTTTGTGGAACAGTTTGGACACCCCTGCGTTCGGGGTTTTACGGCCTTAAAACCTGTAAAATGTAAAAAAAAATAAAGCCGTTTACTTTGCGGATTTCATCTATCGCGGGTTATTTCTGGAACGTAACCCCCCGCGATAAACGAGGGTGCACTGTATCACAAAACAAGCCTTTATGAATGTAACGTTTCGTGTGTTTGCAATTATGAACAAGGCTGTGTATGCTGACCTTCAGGTGTTCCTGCTGTGCCAGGTGTGTGTTGTGGTGGCCCCTGGAGCCTGCTGCCTGGGCTTCACAGCTCTTCTCCTGGTGCCTAAAGTGCTGTTGCTGCTGAATCTGCTGCTGCAGATGCTGCTGCTGGTGTCTGGAGTGAGAGCTCTGCTGCTGCTGCTGCTGCTGCTGCTGCTGCTGCTGCTGCTGCTGCTGCTGCTGCTGCTGCTGCAGCTGCTGTTGGTGCTGCTGATGCTGCGTCTGCGACTGTTGTTGGTGGTGGGACTGCGGGTGTTGCGCGGGCTGCTGATGCGGCTGCTGTTGGTGCTGCGCTTGCTGCTGCGCGTGCTGCTGATGCTGCCCTGGCTGTTGGTGAGAATGCGGCTGCGGCGGAACTCCGGACTTCTCCAAATGGTGCTGCTTCTGTTGCAGACCGGCAGGCGAAGCGCTCTGGGCGCCTCGGACGAGGCCCCGCTTCTTTTGCGCGTGCTGCTGCTGCTGCTGCTGCTCTTGCTGCTGAAGCGCCCTCTGGTGCAGCGAGTGGCGCTGAACCGGGTCGGGCTGCGTCAAGTGGTGCTGCAAATGGTAGAGATGGTGCCTCTGCTGCTCCTGCTGCTGTTGCTGTTGCTGCTGCTGCTGTTGCTGCTGCTGCTGCTTCAGGTAGGGGTTTCCTCCCATGTGCTGACCAGGCTGGGCAGAGTGCTGGGGGTGACCCTGGGGCAGATGAAGCACGCCGGGCTGGTTTTGTTCGCCGGGTCCTTGAGGGGGACAGTGGCCATCCGCGGATCGACCTATTGGACTCATGAAGGAGTTTGAGGAGAACAGGGGGGCCGCGCTTTCTGAATTGATCCTCGTCAGTTGTCCCACCATCATCTGGCTGTGGTCTGGCGCCTTCACGTCCACGTGGCCGACGGCGGAAGCCGACGAAAGGCACGGCTTGGGCCGTTTCCCGTTGTTGAGCATCACCTCATCTTGGGCTTGGCGCTTCGGAATGATCTTGACCTGCCTCTCGCTGACGCCGCTCCCAGCCTGGACCCTCATCATCGCGGTCTTTAAGGGGGTGAACTCGTTCAGCTGGGCCGCTCCCGCGCACGGCGAGAGCGTGTTGTTGGAGGTGATGTGGGTCCCCGCGGGAGAGGGAGCCTGCTGGCCGGGTAGACTGGGGGAGTTGGGGTAGGGCTGCTGCCCGGAGTTTGGCCTGATCAGATTGTTGACGCTCAGGCTCGTCACAGTGCTGCTTTGGGCCGAGCTCTGAGTCTGGACCTGGGGAAGCGCTTGAGACTGGGAGTACAGGATGCTTTGTGGGTGCCTGTTCCCCATGGAGACGACACCAGTCCCCTCTCTGGCTGGTATCTGAACAGCAGGCTTCCCCGATCCTCCATCCATTGTTTTAGCAACTTTTGCCTGATGCCCAGTGGAGCCCATTTCTTTGCCATTAGGCAACGGTGGAGACTTGGTAGGCCCCCACGCGGCCGTGGTGGTACTCGGTGAAGCAGTGTTGTCCCCCGAGCAGCCGATGCTCCGTCTCCCCGGGCTGTCGTGTTCCAGAATGGCCAAGGCCAGCATTTCTTCCTGCTCCGTAGTGAAGGTAAACGAACCGAATGAGCTGGACGCCTGGGGGAGCATGGACGCGACCGAGAACCCCCTGCCTCCCCCGGCTCCTGCAGACATAGGGGAATCCGTCTGTCGGCTGGACGCTTGCTCGCTGGTTTGATCGCTCAGGTCGGTGTATATTTGTTGAGAGAGCGCGAAATCCTTTCTGACGGAAGCCTCGGAGGTCACCGACATCAAGTCCTCTTTATCTGCCGGGTGTCTCTCCACCTGCGCCTCGGCCACGCCTCCGATCGCGGGGCGGGGCGTTCGGAAGTCTGCTCGACTGCAGGGGGAGCGGTTGGGCACGACGACGTCGCTCTGTGGCGCGGGCGCTCGATGCGTGGTCGCCCCGTTCTTAAACTCGGAGACGGTCGTGGGAGTCGACCCGGAGCTCCGGGGCGCGGCGAAAGTCGCCGCCGAGGAAAGCGGCGCCGCCGTGAACGCCGGGGACGGAGCCGCGGGCTGAGGCGAAGGTTTAGGGGGCAGGGGAGAGCGGGCGAACTGGCATATCGACGTTTGTGGGGAGACCTGATTGGAGGAAACGGCGGCGGGCGTGGCGTTACTGCTGGCGCAAACCGCGGACTGAGGCGCGGACGACACGGCGACGGAAACGGGAGGCGGGAAGGATTCGCTCGCCGCGGTCTTGCTCTGTTTTGAAGCCTCGCCGGGTGGCGATCTGCTCTGCGCCGGGCCGGTTGCCGTGGCAGCGGCCGCCTCTTTCGCCTCAGAGGCCCGCTGGTCGGCCGCTGTCGCGGGGTCGGAGCCCGCGGCCGCTTTGCTGTCCTGAGCCTGTCGGCGGCTCGGCCGACGCGGCGCCAGCGGGCGCTTCCGCGACCGGCGAGGAGCTGGCGTTGGTGGGACCGACTGTGACGGAAGCCCGCGCCGCAGACGCAGGGCCTGGGCTCGACGGGCGGGGCTGAGGAGGCGGAGCCGCCTCGCCGGGTAAACTATACGCGCCCGTTGTCCGAACGCTTTCTGCGGATGTGGCGTTCGCCGGCGCTTTGCTGCAATCCGGAGTTGCGACCGTTTTGCTGGAAGTCGCGGGGACGTCGCGGACCGCAGTGGGCGGTACGGCCTGAGGTGGCGTGACTTGAACCGTCTGGGTTTCCCCTGCAGTCGTGACGGGACTGACCGAAACCGCGGCGGCAGGTTGAGACTGACTGAGCTCTTTCTTCTTTGTCAACTTAGTCCTTTTAGCTGTGGCCTTCTTGGTACTTAAAGTGGGCCTCCTTCCCGCAGGCTTCGACGCATTGCTCGGCGGCCCTGACCTGACTGGGTTCGCACTCGGGACCTGTAGCTGACGGACAGGCAGCGTGAGCGTGGTTCCAGGGACAGGCACGGGCGCGGCCTTCTGCTGGCCTCCAGAGGACGCGGCAGGTGAGGACTGATCGGTACTCGGGTTAGAAATAGCCACGGGAAGGCCCTGAGAGATGCTCTGGTTGAGACTGCTGAGGGCTCCTAAACTGTTCAGGGCCACGTTGACGTTGGGCTCCTCGGTGGTAGTGGGCTGGACCAGCTGAATCGTGCTCTGGCCGCCTTGGGGACTTGATTTTTCAGAGGTCTTCATGGGTTGCAAGGCGAAAACCTGGCCGTTCACAGTGATGGTCTGCGGAGTCGGGGGGACCGGGGTAGAAGACGACGACGTCTGGGCGACCTGAAGGGTGCTGCTGAACTGAGGGGGAACGGGGCGCGGTAGGATGTGCACCAGCTGCTTTCCGCCAACGCTCTGCACTGGAGCCACGGGCATGGAGCTGGTCGTGGGTATCTGGATGGACATTACAGGCACTGCGGCTGGTACTGCAGCAGGCACTGCTGGGGGCACTGGCGCTGGCACTATGCCGACCGGAGGATTCTGGGCCGCCGTCGCAGCCTGATTGGGTGCCTGGATAATGACGATATGCTGACACGGGGTCTGATTGGCTATTTCCTCCCTCACCGCTGGCTGGGGTGGGCAGGTATTGGCCTGCTGAAGGATGACCACGCTTGGGTTGTTTGTGTTCTGCGAGGCGGTTGCGCTGGAAGGCGTGCCTCCGGCTGGGTTGACCTGAAGCACCTGCATGGACTGAAGGAGAGGCAGCACAGTGGCCTGGGGCTGGGGCACGAGGGCGGGGGGAGGGTGCGTGACCAGCGAGCCCGTCTGAATCACAGCGGGCTGAGGCTGCGACACCACGGCGGGGTGCGCGACGACCGCCGGCTGGGGCACGATCGCGGCCTGAGGGAGAACGGCACATTGAGGCTGCGGCGCGATGAGAGGCTGAGGCTGCGTCTGGTTCAGGATCGCCGGCTGTAGCTGGGGCGGTCTCGGAACGTGAGCCGCGATGGGCGCTTGTTGTACGGGCACGCGTGGCTGCATCTGTATCTGGAAAGGCTGCACGGTGTGTTTGCTCCCGATCGGACACACGGTCACCTGCTGCACTGCCTGCGTGGTGCTGATGACCTCCGGCGTTATTAAGCTCTGGCAGACTGGCTGCACTGTGTTTCCCGCCATCTGCAACGTGGTCCAGGTGGTCTGCGTGCTGCCTGCAGCTCCAGTCCTGAGAAGAGCCTGGCTGCTGGGGACACTGATGCTGCTGACGGTTCGTGCGGTGGTGCCCTGCGTGACCCAAGAGCAAACCTCTGGAGCTCCTTGCCTGGGTCCCAGTTATAGCGTTCGCAAAGGTCTTATGGCTGGATGCGAGGTCAGCATAGCTTTCACTTGTGGGCTGCGAGGATGGAGCGGACGCTATCGCCAGATTCGGTGCCGGGTTCGAGCGCTGGGGCGCCTGAAGCACAGCCGAGGTGACGGCGGGGATCTGAAGTGTGATGTAAGACACAGACGGTGGCAGAGAAGACGGAGTAGATTGCGTTTCCAACACGCACTGCTCCATTAGCGGGACAGAGGCCGATTGGATAGCGCTTCCAGAGGCAGGAAGGAGTGTAGGCGTAGATGAAGAAGACTCAACTTGCAGAAGGGCACCATTTACCCTCAACCTAGCACCAACATCGGAAGGTGGCTGTAGAATTAATGATTCAGAAGGCTGTTTTGGTGGGCTAGTGTCTTTCCCTGCCGGACAAATCACATTGTTGTTGGAATAAACGATGATGCCCTTTGGGAGTTGGTGAGTCGGGGTCACTTTTGCCACCTTTGCACAGCGCTGTTTGCCCTTCCAGTGAATTGTGGGGTCCTCCAGGAAGTTAATATCATGTGCTTTGAGGAGGTCTATGTAGTGTGCACTCTCTCTCCTGAGCTCCTCCAACTGGCGCCGTAATCGACGAATCTCCTCAACTGCATAAAAAAAAAAAAAAAAAAACACAATCAACCTAGGGTAATCAATATACGTAAAGTGCAACGCAGAATCACTCTCATAAAAACATTTAGAAATGATCTTTGTCAGTATTATTATTATTATTCGATTATGATTCTCTCGGCAAATACTATCCAACATTTTCAGATTTACCTTGGACTTTATCACCTCCTTCAAGAAGCATTGTATCATTTTGCTTCTTCAGTTCGGTGATGTAGCGGAAAGCCTGATCCAAGATCATAATCTTGCTCTACAGATGAGAAAATGTAAATTTTAGTCTGCCACATAAAAGGTCATTTAACCTGCGCTGTGCAAAACATTTTTCCTGATGCAAATTATTGCAAACTTGTCTCATACCTGCTTAAGTGCCTGGGAACAAGGCAAAAGATTACCAATGCGGTTAATCCCAGCATTAATCTTCTCTTTTCTGTGTCTCTCAACTGTAAGAAATATGCAAAATAGAACATTTTAACATGTGGACAATAGCAATTAAAACAAAAAAACAATCTTTTTGCTGTAACATTGAAATAATCTCAACAGTAAACGTCAACTTGCCTGCATTGTGAGATTCTTTGTTTTTCTTTTTTCTGGGAGGGGGGGGACAAAAAAAACATTTTAATTGCATGTGAATATTCGAAATGCAATCCACTGCAGGTAATTTGAAACCACACATCCTTACTTGGGTTTATGACCAGGTGTCTGAGTTTCAGTCATCTCTGGCATCCTGCATTAACAGATGCCTGTGTTTGGTTCCAAAGAACTCATCTACCAGCTGGTCCGTCAAACACTCCCCTCAGCGTCCTGCAAGGACACCGTGCAGCAAAATTCGACACAAAATCTTCATAAATGTGATGACATTCGACCACTGCAGCACAACAAACATGACCTCGCATAATCACAAGGCAGACAATAATCACAATAATAATAAAGAACCGTGCCAACGTTGTGACGATCCTTTTAAAAAAAACGATTATGCATTAAACTCCAAATGCTTCATTTACTCTTGTTACTAGACGCTAACAAGCTGGTAGATAAACCTAGCTTTACTGCTAACCTCTATATGCCTAGGACATGTTTACACCGACTCAGGGACGTCATAAACAGATCAGATCTCAAAGATGCTGCATAAACGACGTCCGGTTAATCATTTACTTTTCTTACCAAGCACAAAAAAGCCCCCCCAACACCCTGGCTGATCACCTATGCAGCTAGCTCCCTGTTAGCCAGCCGGGTAATTGCTATTCTACTTTAACGTCACGGGCTTAATTAACAAGGAAACGATTGCCCGGTGGCGCCCCACCGTTCCTGACACGTTTATGTTGACGCTCGTTTAATCTCACTAACCTCTCCCCTTGGCATTTTTGTGACTGTCTGTCAGTGGTGGAACTTTAAGAATGATGCTAAGTGTTAGCGAGCATAGCGCTCAACTCATCTCCCAAAACAATTTAGATAACCTAACATCGTGCGTCGGGGGGGAGGGCCCCGGCGCGCGACGACCAATCGCATTCGAGAGTCCGGCTGCCTTCGGCCAATCCGAAACGAGGAGCCGGTATCCAGGGGGCGGGCTCAGTCCAAACGCAATTAAGAGGCTGTTAATTTCAATACCAACAATGAGGAAGCAATTATTGCAAATAGTAATTCCTTTATTCAGACGTTAAAAAGTCTTACAATATAGAGCTCCAGAAAAGATAAAATTCTTCAAAGAAAGGAAAAAAAAAAACATGCTTATACTACAGTGGAGAGGACGTGGCTCTCCTTGCATGCAGAGGGGTCAGAGCTTCTTCGGGGTAAAACACTGTCCAAGACACTTTTTCCTCCAAAAAAATCTGCAAAGCCTCAAAATGTAATAAAGATGTTTGTAACAACAGAAGACTCAGACAGGAAGTTTGAGAAAACTACTTCTGCAAGGTGGCTACATTAAGTACCAAAGGCATCCGAGGTCGAGATGCCTCAAGCACGTCAGTGGATTTGGAATCAGATTTTCCCGTACAGCTTTCATTTTCTACCGAAAATAATGCCCAAATCTGATCTCAAACAGCCATTTGTTGTTACCTAAACATCCTATACAACATGCTATACAGCGCCTTTAGCAGAGAAACACATTAAATGCGTTTTTCCTTGATGTTTTTGTCCTTATTAAACCCAGGAGAACCTCTGAACCGTTTGCCGTATTTGAGTGAAATCTAAGAATCTTTAAAGGGGAATTAAATTAACAGCTGAAAATACCCTTGATAAGAACCCGACTGCTTCTTCGCGCCGCGTCAAAACCGTTTGGCCTTCCTTTTCCGTCTGCGTGGAGTGGGATGCACCGCTGCTTTCCTCCCTCTGCGTGAACACCCAGTTCCCAAGCATCCCAGGAGGCGAGGGAACGGAATCCACACCGTTCCCCGTAACAACTCAAAACATCACTACCGGACCAGCAGGGACTTGTTGCGCGTCGGTGCTGGCCTTTCAAACACTTTTTTCAGCTACAAACCAACCGCTGTATGTTCAAAAGTATAGATATGTCCCCATTTGCTTAATAATCGCATAAAACAAACTCAAATGCAAACAGTGATTTTTTTTTTTTTTTTTGAACACGGCAACCTCCCCCTTCAAAAAAAAAGTCTACAACCGTCTGTTTAACAATAGGAGCACTTTTGGAAACCGAACTTTTTGTTTTGATTTTCTTTTTTTAACCAATCCGCTATATGAAGAAGGGGGTAAAATAACATATGCAAAACAATCAAAGGGGACCCTTTTTGCAAAATAAATGCAGCATTTTCTTTTGTACTGTAAATTTGCTTTTGTCTTTTAGCGTCCTTTGAACAAAGTGTTGAACGTGTTGACCCTGGGGGCCTTTGTCACAGTTCCGTTTCTGCAGAGGCAGTCACATCTGTGCTCTTCTCGTACCCCCCTCGCCCCCTACTCGGCCTTCTGGAGCTCCCCGCTGGGCGCCGCACACGGGCTGCGAAGGCTCTTCTGCAACACGTGGGCGTCTGCCGGCTCTATCCTCTTGTAGTAATTCTTTTTCGTTTCAATGATCTCAAAGCCAAACTTCTGGTAAAAGTCGATGGCCGACTCATTGTTGATCTGCACGTGACTGTGGGGAGGCAACAAAGACACGGGAGGGGGGGGGTCAGTAATCAGTCGTGTGCCGACGCAACAATGGAGCTTCTGTTTTGAGGCGAGCATCCATCATTTCAGCTCACACACACACACACACACACACACACACACACACACACACACACACACACACACACACACACACACACACACACACACACACACACACACACACCAAAACAGTTCCACTCACACATATGTGTGACACTCACAGGTAAATATTGTCAAAAGTGCCGTCCTTCTCGCAGATGTTTAGCACGTGATTCAGCATCTTCGTACCTGTCGGGGCGGGAGGAGGAGGAGGGGGGGGTTAGAAAAGCCGCAGGCCGGATGGGCGCCGCGTTCCGCGCGGACGGAGAGGCGCTCACCGATTCCGAGCCTGCGGTAGGGAGCTAGACAGCCGAGTGTCATGATGTACAGTCGCTTCTGGTTCTGGGAGTGGTCCACTCTGCAGCACACAGCACCCACTGCAATATCATTGAAGTATGCTAAAAAAACACGTGATCATAGATCACCATTAGACCTCATTCCCCGTCAGAGAGGGTGGTACATTTTCAAATCCCACCAAAAAAAAAAAGAGATGGGGGGGGGTTGGAGCCAATCCCGTGTTCTGTATCACTAGGGGTGGTGAATACACTGATCTGTCCTGTGACAGTTTCTAAGTGTTCTTTGCAGTAGTTACATTTGAAATAGAACATTTTAAATGGTGTTAAAAACACCGTTAAAGGGATAAATGTGAGATGTTGTCGTGTTAAGCACCATCGCCCTCCGGTACCCAGGTGAGTACCAACCTCTGGTCCCTGCCAGACCACAGACTTGGCTGCAACCCCCTGCTGAATTCTTTCATTCAGACGTGAATTTGCGACCTCTTACCTAGCTTTGCGAGCTCTCCCACTTCCAACACATCTTTGTAAAACTTGTCGTTGTAGCTGACGGGGAAGATGACCTGATTCAGGCGCTTCAGCTGCTTAATGTTGTGGGGCGTAACGTCCCCCAGCTCGATCCGGCTACTGGAACAAGAGCAAAACGGTCAACGACTGACAACCTGTGCAGTGCGTTACAGAGTGCCCTTTTGAACCACCCTGCGACATTTTAATGGGTCTCATTTCACCTGCTCAACCTTAAATGTGTGTTGAGCATCCCAGACAACAGAAATTGACCTTATAACAGAATAAGACGGTATGTCTTTTGCTGATTTTCAGAAACAGGCAACTTGATCCCTCGTACGGACTCAGACCTCACAGTACTGAGGTCTTCGCCCAAAAGTCAGGTGACAACGGGCACACCAACGCTGGAAGATGTGAGGCTGTCGGACCTCAACTCTGTGGCTTAATCAGAACTCTCTGGCGTGTGCGTTTGTGGGATTCTGGGGGGGGGTTATTTATAGAGACATCATCCTTAAAAAAAAAAAAAAAAAAAAGGGGGGGGTGCTGCTGGTGGTCACGTGACTGCCCGTCAGAACACAATCCTGCAGCTCGAACCTCGACCAGACACTAAAATGGACCCAAAAAGAGGTGACAAGGATAGGACCCCCCCCCTCGCCACCACCCCAAACATCTCATCAACTTCCACTGAACTAGTTGGGACTCTGAGGCTGATGTTCGCTGCAGGAGCCTTGCTGACAGCTGCCCGACAAAACCCGCTCAGCACCCCACCCCCACCCCCCCACCAAGAAACGCCCCAGCACGTCGTTCACAGACTTCCCCGTCCCGCTCGGAGGGAGCCTCGGACCAATGCAGGCGTCGATCGCGACGCATAAACGCTGTTTTACGCCCCCCCCCTCTCCCCCCGACGTTTAGCCTTAGCTGCCTCCTGTTAGCAGCAGGCTAACGACACACAAGCGGCTTAAAACCCGCGTCAGTGGGGCGATCGGGGCCAAAACGCGTCCGCTGCAGTTCTGGATAAAGGCGGCCGAGCCCAGCTAGCTGGTCTCGCCGACCCCCCCCCTCTCCTCGCTCCCCTTCTTCCCTCCCCCGGTAGGAAAAAAAAACCTGAGAAACTTTACTCGTGCTTAGCCACTTAATCGTGACTCAAAAGCCTCCACTCACCCTTTCATTGTTAAAAACAGGCGCTGTCCGTTCACTGCCGACCAGGCCGGGGCTCGAGAGTCGTTTTATGTGAGGACGGGGGGGGGGTTTGACGGAGTTAGGGCCGGGGATGGATCCCGTTTTACCCTCCACATGCAGCTCGTTGCGGTAGCCGCAGCTAGCTTAGCCTCCGCACGCTTGCTCCGCGGAGCCTGTCAACCCTGACCGCGCATGCGCACTCTGGAATCCTAAACCCTCAGCCTTGTCTGTCAGGAGGGCGAATAAACCTGACGGTGCTTGTGTTTAACAACACCCCCCCACCGCCGTGACTCATAAATATTAAAATGTTGTCAACGTGTGAATAACGTTTTAGAGTCATCGTATCACAATAATGTCGGTAATGAACGCGCATTTGTTCAGGGACCCTTAAATTATATCAACGTCAGTTACTTTCAGTTGGTTTTTTTTAAGTCGGCATAAAAAAACAATGTCACTAAAACGTAATTAAAACATAAACGCGTCTTATAGAGGAGATGACAGCGGGTCGCGCTCCTAAAAAATTAAATAATATTCCAGACAACTGTGAAGCGTTTTAGATTTATAAAAAAAATGTTAGAGGTTAGCTAACCACGCCGCCATTTTGGCTCAAGCCCCGCGTGTAAAGATCTTCACGTCAGCAAAACGCTCCACTCCCGCAGCTTATTCTCGACGCTGGCGTGAGGCCGAATTACAGTAGCGCCTACCAAATTTATCACAATCACCATCCCGCATGTGTGTCGCGCTTGTATTAATTATATTTTAATTTTATATTTTTCTGTCGCGTTCAGCTCGTTTCGGCCCCTTTTCGTCGGGGAGTGAGACGTCCTCACTTCCAACATCTCCGCCGCGGTCCCGGGGCGGAGCCAAAATGGCGGCGTTTGCCGAGGCCCAGCCAGCACCGAGTGAATGAAGTCAGCTGACTCGAGTCCGCTGTCACGCACCGCAGCGACCATCGTTTCTGCCCCCGGAGCCAGCTCGTAAGCCAGCACCTCACGACTACAGACGGTAATTTTTCCTGATATTCATCCCCCTCCGCAGCCTCCTTGCCGTCGCTCTTGGTCGCGGGTGAGCGCTTGCAGGACGATAATCGAGCCGCTCCGTGGCGATTTAAAACGACAGAGGCAGGCCGAGGCGACGCTCTCCCTGTGGTTTTCATTAAACCTTCATTTTTTTAACACCTTTGGACGTGAGTGAGGCGGGTTTTTGACTGCAAGGTGGGGAATTAACACACGCAGAGTGACCCTGGAAGGGTTTAAGTCCCCCATGGTGGTTTCAATGGAAGCTGGTAGCGCTGTCCAATGCACCGAGGTCATGTTCAGTGTTTCCACATACCCGATCACCTTCCACCATCCTCGGGTTATTTCCTTGTATAATGTGTGTCAATCTGCAGGTTTAGGCTAAAATATCCAATGTGCAATTATCAGCAGTATGTCGAGGTGATGTGTGTGTGTGTGTGTTCATCTCACCTCCGTGGAACATTTCTGAGGCCACTACAACCTGCAGTTATAATTACATTATCCTGGAAATGTGCATAAACAAACACAGAGCCTGCCTTTGGCTTTAGAGTTACGTGTTCCCAAGCTACAGTTTTCACACTTTTTTTTTTTTTTTGCATGACATTTGGTGACAGTTGTTTCATGAACGAAGCCAATTGTTTCCAAAAAGAAAAAAAAATCCCAAGGCCCAAGTTTTGTGACACGAAAATCTCCAGTGTTGCTAAATACTGTCTTTAATGCAGCTCCACTTTCAAACCATGCTTTATTTTTCCACTTCCTTCTCAGGAGAGAGGAAGGCCAGCCAGTCATGTGACAAAATCATATGATCAAGTGTCACGTCTGATGGTCTCGGTGCTCGTACGTGGGCTTGAAATATTGTGATGTGTCACGGGCGGCTTTTACCCTCCAAAGTACACATGCGAATTAGTTTCATTTTTAAATTACGCTGACGTACTCCAGTGGAATATATTGTTGACTCCCGATTTTGAATGAATCAGCAAAGCAAATAAAGCTCGTCTCGCCGTTGTGCCCTTTGATCATCAGGCTCCCGTTGTGGCTTTGTGTAAAAAAAAAAAAAAAACCGCGTGATAACACAAAAACACCCATAAACTACTCAAGATTGTTGGCTTCAGGCGATCCCTGGAGGAACAGATGGATGGATTTCCAGGAGTTTTCTGGTGTGACACCTGAAAGTAACCGGTTGGGGGCGCTGTCGCGCCGCCTGACAGATGGGTTAAGCAGCAGACGAGCAGATCTGTGGGGCGAAGGACAAGATAAGGGCACATAGTGTATGTGTGTGTGCGTGTGTATGACTGTCAGACATAGGGACAGGGGGATCGATATTTAACCAGCGTGCACGCCGTGTCTGTCTGCTGCGTGGCACCGACAATGGAGGGAGAGGCGCCACGCAGAGCATCTGCAGCCGTTGCAGGGAGGGGGGGGGGTCACGACAGCTTGCGTGTGCGTGCGTGCATCCTGGCTGATGCCAGAAGAATTGGAATCGAATCTGTGGCACGGAAATGAAGATGGAAGCCGTTTGTTTCCACATCGTTGGCTGATAGCCGCCGGTGAACGGAATCGTTTGTTTGACTTAAAAGGTTGTCGTTGTTGAATGTTGCAGAGAAGACGGCGTCTTTTCTGGGTTTTTTTTTTTTTTTCCCCGTGTTGTCTCACCTCCTTTCCCCGCTGTCCTCCCAGCCTGACCGATAAACCTGCAGAGATGGACATGTCCAAGCTGCCCAAGATCAGGGACGAGGAGCGGGAGAGCCAGTTTGGATACGTCCACGGAGTCTCTGGACCAGGTTCGCTCTCGCACGCTCCGGAGGGGTCATGGGCCGGAGACGGGGGAGAGGGGGGGTATTAAAGACCTGCTCGGCTGTAGCTCCGCGGCTTCCTGGGGTTTAACCAGACTCGGTTTTTCGGCTTTCAAACGTCTTGTTGTTGTTCTTTTTCCCCGCAGTGGTGACGGCCACGGCCATGGCGGGCGCCGCCATGTACGAGCTGGTCCGCGTGGGCCACAGCGAGCTGGTGGGGGAGATTATCCGGCTGGAGGGGGACATGGCCACCATCCAGGTCTACGAGGAGACGTGTATCCTTTTTTGACCATTAGAAAAAGGAAAAAGAGCCCCGCGCTTGCGTCCGAAACTTTATTTTGCTGAGCGCGAATCCAGCTGGCGTGTCGGTGGGCGACCCCGTGCTCCGGACGGGGAAGCCTCTCTCCGTGGAGCTGGGCCCCGGCATCATGGGCTCCATCTTTGACGGGATCCAGAGGCCGCTGAAGGACATCAACGACCTGACCCAGAGCATCTACATCCCCAGAGGCGTGAACATCGGCGCCCTCAACCGCGACCTGAAGTGGGAGTTCAATCCCAGCAAGAGCCTGCGGGTGTGTGGCCCCGGGACCGCGGAGCCCTCGGCTCGATGGTTTAACCCTTTTAACCCCCCTTTTCTAGGCTGGGAGCCACATCACAGGAGGGGACATCTACGGCACGGTGGTGGAGAACTCCCTCATCAAGCACAAGATCATGCTCCCCCCCAAAAACAGAGGCACCGTGACCTACGTGGCTCCGCCCGGACAGTACGACATCAGCGTGAGTCCCTCCCCGTCTTCCCCCCCCCCCCGCCCTCCCGCTGACGCCTCCCGCGCCCGTCTCCTCCAGGACGTGGTGATGGAGCTGGAGTTCGAGGGGGTGAAGGAGAAGTTCACCATGGTGCAGGTGTGGCCCGTCAGACAAGTGCGGCCCGTCACCGAGAAGCTTCCCGCCAACCACCCGCTGCTGACGGGACAGAGGGTGCTGGACGCTCTTTTCCCGTGAGTCCCCGCCTCCCGGATTGCCTTTCCGGCTCCACCACGGTTTCCCCAACCCTACCCCCCCCCATTTCCTTCCCACAGATGCGTGCAGGGAGGAACGACGGCCATCCCCGGCGCCTTCGGCTGCGGGAAGACGGTCATCTCCCAGTCCCTGTCCAAGTACTCCAACAGCGACGTCATCGTCTACGTGGGCTGCGGCGAGCGCGGGAACGAGATGTCCGAAGTGCTGCGAGACTTCCCCCGAGGTGGGTGGCGGAAAGGAGCCCGTTTAGCCCCTCCCCCCTCTCCGCCGTAACGTTCGAGCGTCTGACGGCGTTTTTCCGACCGACAGCTGACGATGGAGGTGGACGGGAAGACGGAGAGCATCATGAAGAGAACGGCGCTGGTGGCCAACACGTCCAACATGCCCGTGGCCGCCAGGGAAGCCTCCATCTATACGGGTAACCGCGGCGCCGGAGGTTTGTTTTTTTTTTGTAACGCGAAAACCGCGCCGCTCACGGGGGGCTTTGTTTCCCCCGGCAGGGATCACGTTGTCCGAGTACTTCCGGGACATGGGGTACAACGTGAGCATGATGGCCGACTCCACGTCCCGATGGGCCGAGGCGCTCAGGGAGATCTCCGGCCGTCTGGCCGAGATGCCCGCTGGTACGTCCCGTCTCCTCCTCTCACATGTCTCATAAGAGGAAGTCCCCCCCCCAAACCCTTGCGCAAGCTTCTCCTTGCTCAATACCAAACGGTTTTCGGCGAGATGTGTGAGATATGCGCGCGTTTATAGACACGGCGGTGTGTTTTTTTCCCCGCGTCCCACAGACAGCGGCTATCCCGCCTATCTTGGCGCTCGTCTGGCCTCCTTTTATGAGCGTGCCGGAAGGGTCAAGTGTCTGGGCAACCCTGAGAGGGAGGGCAGCGTGAGCATCGTCGGAGCGTGAGTACCGCCGTGTGTCCACTAGAGGGAGCCAGTGCCCCGATCACCGAAACCCCCAGCTGAACCTGTGTTTCCCCACAGGGTGTCACCTCCGGGTGGAGATTTCTCTGACCCCGTTACGTCAGCCACACTTGGTATCGTACAGGTAAATGAATCGCTCACACCCAAATTAAAGGAATCCAAGTTTAAGCGATTCAGGGTTTTGGTGTTTCCGTCTTCAGGTGTTCTGGGGTTTGGATAAGAAGCTGGCGCAGAGGAAGCACTTCCCTTCCGTCAACTGGCTGATCAGTTACAGCAAGTACACGCGCGCCCTGGATGAGTATTACGACAAGCACTTCCCCGAGTTTGTGCCCCTGCGCACCAAAGCCAAGGAGATCCTGCAGGAGGAGGAGGACCTGGCCGAGATCGTGCAGCTCGTCGGAAAGGTGACCGATCCCGCTTCGATGAAGTCCAGAGCTCCGACCCCCCCCCCACACACACACACACCCGCGCGCGGCTCTTCGCATTTAATTCAAACCCTCAAACCCGTTTGCCTTTTAACAGGCGTCACTGGCGGAAACCGACAAGATCACTCTGGAGGTGGCCAAGCTGATTAAAGACGACTTCCTGCAGCAGAACGGTTACACTCCCTACGACAGGTAGCCACCGGCCCAGCGCGCACGCTTCATTTTGGCTCAACCTGGAGCACTGACCCTTCACACCCCCCCCTCTCCCTACTCCCTTCAGGTTCTGTCCCTTCTACAAGACGGTTGGGATCCTGTCCAACATGATTTCCTTCTACGACATGGCACGACACGCGGTGGAGACCACGGCCCAGAGCGACAACAAGATCACCTGGGCCATGATCCGCGAGCACATGGGAGAGATCCTCTACAGGATCAGCTCCATGAAGTTCAAGGTGCGGCAGAATCGGAACCGCGGGGCCGCCGCGCGCTCACGATGCACACATGCTCACGTCGTCTTTTTCCTTTTCTCTTTTCTTTTTCTCTCCTTTTTCGCCGTGGACGCAGGACCCCGTGAAGGACGGCGAGGCCAAGATCAAAGGCGACTACGCTCAGCTTCTGGAGGACATGCAGAATGCCTTCCGCACGTTGGAGGAATAGGCGGCTCTTCGTCTCCTCCCCGGGACCCCTCCACCGCAGAGTCACATTCCACCCTCCTCGTAGCCCCTCAGACCCACGTGCCCCCCCCAGTGCTCCTTTTATTTGTGCGTGCGTGTGTTTGACGTGGAGGGAAAAGAGAAAGATGTACTGTAATCATGATTATTCGTCGCCTCGTGTCGGGCACACTCTGGATCCTCTGCGCAGTGACTGTGCATGTGTGCGTGGTTTTAATGTGACTGGGTGGATCTTTTTAGCCCATTTATCCCCCTCTGTGTTTACATGATTTATGTGTCTGTGGTCCTCCGATTCAGTTGTTGTATTGTAATTCCTCATCTGTACAGAAGAGTATTGAATATAAAATTAAGAAGATCAGCCTATTTATTGAAAGCATTTCTTTTTTTCTGTTTTTTTTTTTTTTTTTTTTTTTAAGTGAACGCCTCTGTTCTGTTCTGCTTCTTATGGTTGTTCCTTGCTGTGCCGTGTCGTGTAGTTTACCGTGTGAATGTGTAAGAGTCGGGCTCCGACGCTGTCCAACGCTCATCGTGTTACTCCCAAAGAATTAAAACAAAAGGAGAAAAAAAAAAAAAAAAAAAAAAAGCAAGAGAATCACGCCTTGTTTCTGATGCTAAACACACCTGCAGAGCCGGTCTCTCTGCATTTCACTCACGCTTGTCAACGCCGTGCATAAAAATAGCCGTCGGCAGCTGACATGCAAATAATAATAATAAAAAAAAAGGGTTAGATTTCTTAAAATAACAACACAATTGTCAAGGTCTCCCCTGTGATGGGGAAGCGAGATGGGCCACTTTAGAGCTAAAAACCTGTTATTAGAGGACCAATGAGCGTCGACAATGAGATAACAACTCCCCGTTGGCATGTTTCCTTGTGTAGATGAGATCCACCTGCAAACAAGACGCACCACCAAAGTATTTCCTTCCACAGCTGCGAACGAGTTTTCCTCCTGAGAGTTGCTTTTTTTTTTTTTTAAATAAACGTGTTCGGAGTAAACTGATAAGCTGGGTCCACGGTGTGACAGGTAAGCGCCCGATAATCTCAGATTTAGTTTTAGATAATACGCGCGTTAAAGGCCCGGAGCCGTGCGTAAAAGCGTTTATCTTGGTTTGTAATTGACACGACTGGTGTTGGTTACCGGTCGACCAAATCCAGCGGGGATAGGCTTTAATCCGTCGATCTTTAAACATCTAACTTCAACTTTTTTTTACAGGGTTAAAGCAAAAAAAAAAAAAAAATCGTCAGCGCGTAAACGTTTGTATGACTTAGTTCCAGTTCAACCAGTTCTAATGAACTGATGATGACCTCACTTGTCGCGGCTGGATGCCCCCCCGTGATTATATTTCCCGTCGAGGTTCAATTAATCTCCTTAAAGTCCCACATGACGTCCCCCACCCCTGCAGACCGGGCATGTCACGGCTAAGAGGAATGATTATAACGTCAGCTCCGCAGCAGAGGAGGAGATGTGGGTGAGGGGGGTGAGGGAGGGGGGGTTCCAGATTTATGCAGACTTTCTTTAAAATTTCAGCCTGGCAGCAGAGCAGATGGACCAGGGCTCCTACCGGTCTGCCCTGGGCGACGATGACGTCACAGAGGAGTCGGCGGACGTCAGGTGGATGTCCGGAGACGAGGACGTGCGTGTCGGTCGTGGGGGGTGGTTGCGAACGTGGAGGGAATCGTTTCTAATCCGCGCACGTGTGGTGTTCTCCCAGAGCTCAGACGACCAGAGCCAGTGTCTGGCTGCGCCCCAGACGCCTCTGATCAACTACAAATACAGGCTGGAGGAATTCAGGAAGCTGTTCAAAGAGCTGCCAGAGACCGAGCGCCTCATTGGGGGTGAGCTGGGTCTCCGTCCCCCCCCCCCCCATCGTTTGATGCCCAAGCGCGTTCTCCTCCACAGACTACCCGTGTGCGCTCCAGCGGGACATCCTCCTCCAGGGACGCCTCTACCTCACGGAGAGCCGCCTCTGCTTCTACAGCCAAGTCTTCCGAGGCACCAAGGTGACGCGGAGTCGAGGCGCCGCCGCCTCTCGAGGCGAGTCTGAGAGCGTCACCTCCGACCTTTGACCCCAACAGATAGCGCTGCCTTTCGAAGATGTCGTCAACATCACCAGAGAGAAAACGGCGCGCTGGATCCCCAACGCCGTGCAGGTCTGCACCGCTGCGGAGAAGGTGAACCACTGGGGTCAAAGGTCGCGCCTTTAATTCCCTTCGCGGGGGAAACCACAAGAACCACTCTCCCCTCTCATCCGCAGTTCTTCTTCGCCTCCTTTCCAGCGCGAAAGAAAACCTACCAGGATGTTTTCCGCATGTGGCAAAACAACCTGTTGGACAAGGTCAGGCTCCCCCTCTCGCCTTTGCGCTCCACGACTCTTTTCCGTCCGTCCGTGCCCGCGTCACCCCCGTCCCCCCCAGCGCTTATCTGACCGGTTCAGAGTACACTTCAGCGGCGGTGCGCTCTCCCCTGGCCGCTTATCAGCGCTGTTTTGGTGTTGCACAAAGGGTAAAGATCCACTCGGAACTGCTCTCAGGCCTCTGTGGGACATAATTCGGCCCACGGGCCTGCCCACACCTCGCTTTCAAAAGCTGGGTTAGATGGGAGGACTTGAATTTTCAATGTGGAAAGTGAAAAATCCGAGTTACTGAATACCTGAAAATGCGAGTTTCAGATGCCCATAGGTGGTTGTTGACCTACATGTAGGAAATACAGCTGCTCTTAGAATATAGATAAGGTGCAGAGATATGTAATCTAGCCTTGAGGAGTCCTTCTTAAAGTACTTGGTGCTCTCCGCGTATAGAAATATATATCTTGTTGGAAGCATCGGTTTTTCTCGTCCCCGTGTTGTTCGACGCCGAGCATGCAGCGCTGCTCCCACAGGGTCCGCAGGGATCTTCGGCGCAAACAGCCGGCGGAACACCATCACCTTCCAAAGTTCAACGACCTCTGCAGGTGTGGCTACGAGGGCGCGTTTGCGTGCGCGCACCGCCCGTAAAGCGCTCGGAGCGCAGGAGCCTCCTTATGTTTGACTTGATGCGAGTTCCACCGACACGCTGACGCGTCAACAGGGCTGGTGGGTCGGGGTTTTAATTCAGGTTTTTTGTTTTACAAAAAACTTTACGGGTTAAAAAAAAAAACCAACTAGGGCGGAGCCTCTCTGCGCCCTTTTAACAGGCGCCTTCATCTGTACTTCCTGAAAGTCGGTGCGCCGGCCGTGCGTCCAGGTGCTTCGACCTTCCGCTGCGGAGAAAATGACGCGCTAAGGAGGTAAGGGGTTGTGGGAACGCGTCTGAGAAGCGTCCGTCGAACCTCGAGCAGCCCCGGACGTCGAGGTCGCGCTGGTGTTGCCGAACAGCCTCAACGTCCTTTTTTTCGCAAACCCGAACACCCGAAATAATGCGCGCAGCAGGCTGCTCTGTCGCGTATTTGCTCTCGATTCGCGGTTGAAAACGGGCTGCGCTGGTTTTTATGATTCGAGCAAACGTGCGCACTTTGATTGTCTGAGGGGTATTTCTCTTTACTGTCAGAAACCGTGTCAAATACCTCAGCTGTCGAGACGTCGAAGTTGTTTTTTTTTTTACCTCAGGAGATCAGACTGTACAGGTCTGGAGCTGGTGTGTTTCTGCCACTATAATAATAATAATAATAATAATAATAATAATGCAGTTTATCTCCACTGTTGTTGCTCCATTCAGCGTCTGACCTGTCTGGAGTTCTGGTCCATGATTAAACAGCACTATGGACACGAACTGGGCCTGAGCCATGAGGAGATGGAGAGCTTACAGTCACCTACAGAATCCAGCATGCAGACCAGGTGACCCCACACACACACACACACAGACACACACACATGCTCCCTCCCTACCGACCTGCTGGAGTTCAATGCTGAGTTCACACGGTCCCTGACGCTACCTGTCGGTGTTTCAGCCTGACCGCCAGGGTCGAGGAGGGCCTCAGGAGGCTGGAGCGCTCGTCCTCCCTCCGCCTCTCGGGCTTAGAGCACGGGCCCCTGGACTCCTCCACGCCTCAAGGGGAAGACCTGCCTTCCCCTCTGGGCTCGTACAGCTCCGCCAACATGGTATTGGGGAGGAGCCTCCAGTCGCTCCGCTCTCTGCGTGCTTGGGAGCCGTTTACGAGCTTCCTCCTACTCACTGGGGGCGTCCTCTCCGGCAGGAGGACCACCTGAGCGCCTCCGCCCAGCCCTTCCTGGACCGCTTCGGCCCCGACCAGCCTTCGAAGAACCCCTCCCTTTCTCTCGACCTCAACGCCAACGAGAACAGCGCGACGGAGCAGAGCGGTTCGGAGAGCATCGAGGACGGTGAGCAGACCCAGAGCCCGCACCTTTGATGCCCGTAGGACTTATAAGAGCTGTTTCTTTTCTTTTTTCCCTCTTTTCTGTAGTGGAAGAGGGAGTGGGCCTGTCTGACGTGCAGGGCCGGCTTTTCATAAACAAGGTGTTCCACGTCAGCGCGAACAAGATGTTCGAGCTGCTCTTCGCCGAGTCCGACTTCATGCGCCGGTTCCTGGACGTCAGGAAAATTTTCAGTGAGTGTCGGCGGCGGGGGCGAGGTCACTTGAATCCAGCGTGTGGGAGCGCCGACTCTTGCTTCTGTCGTCAGACGTGACCTCCACGGTGTGGCAGAAGGATTCTTCGGGGAACACCAAGAGGAACCTGAACTACACCGTGACCATCAACAACCCCCTGGTGGGCAAGTTCTCCGGCGCTACGGAGAACCAGGTGCGTTTTGCGGCGAGCGGCGCTCAGATCCGTCGTGAAACCCCCCCCCGCCTCCTCCAGCGTCTCTTCTCCCGCCTCAGACGCTGTACAAAGAATCCAGAGAGGGCCACTACTACCTCGTGGACACGGAGGTGTACACCCACGACGTCCCTTACCACGATTACTTCTACGTCCACAACCGGTACTACATCATACGCAGCTCCAGGCGCAAGTGTCGACTCAGGTGAGCCGCCGCCACCGCCGCTGACCCGGCTTTCCACGACTGACCTGGTTTGACCCCCCCCCCCCCCGATGGTGCCGCCAGGGTCTACACCAACGTGAAGTACAAGAAGCAGCCATGGGGTCTGGTCAAGTCTTTCATCACCAAGAACTCCTGGGGCAGCATCGAGGAGAATTTCAGACAACTGGGTATGTAAGAAGAGAGGGCTGGGAACAGAGGAGGACACTGTCTCCTCTCCTCCGCTGGTTTATTTTTGGGCTTCATCTGATACGAAAGTGTGTCGACCCACTCCGGGCTGTGTCGGGAGGAACCGTCTCAGAGCCATTTTAGGGAATCGCGCGCACACGAGCGGATTTGATAGGCAAATTTAAAATTCGGCAACTCGTGCCGAGCATTTCTCTCTCTCTCTCTTTTTTTTTCCCCCTCTCCTCCAATGACCTCTCGGTGAGACTTGCGTCTGAAGCTCTGGCGCCTTCGTCTCGCCGCAGAAGCCGAACTTCTGGAGGAGGAGGCGGAGATGAACCAAGGAGGCGGGGAGCCCGGGAAGAGCGGGCTGCGGAGGAGGAGGCGGACGTACAGCCGCACTCTGCCCGAACACCTGAAGGCCGGGAAGACGTACGGACCGGAGGCCAAGCAGCACAGGGACGGCGGCGCAGGTACGGGATAGTGGACTACAACGGTTTTAAAGCTCAAACATCCGGTTCGTGTTCCCAACGGCGTCATCAAAAACGTGTCCTTTCCCCGGGTAACCGTTGATTGGCGCGTCTCCGCGGTAGGGACGATGGAAACGAAAGGCCCGCGCACGTGGAACACCACCACCATCGTGGCCTGGATGAGCCTGATGTAAGAGAACGTCCGCCTTCCTCGACCAAACCTCAAGCGGAAGCGCTTGAACGTCCTCTCTCACTCTCTCTCCCTCTCCTCTCTCTCTCCCTCTCTTCTCTCTCTCCTCTCTCTCTCTTTCTCTCCCTCTCCTCTCTCTCCCTCTCCTCTCTCTCTCCTCTCTCTCTCTCCCTCTCCTCTCTCTCCCTCTCCTCTCTCTCTCCCTTCCTCTCTCTCTCCCTCTCTCCTCTCTCCCTCTCCTCTCTCTCTCCCTCTCTCTCTCTCTCTCTCTCTCCCTCTCCCTCTCCTCTCTCTCTCTCTCCCTCTCTCTCTCTCTCTCCCTCTCCTCTCTCTCCCTCTCCTCTCTCTCCCTCTCCTCTCTCTCCCTCTCCTCTCTCTCTCTCTCTCTCTCCTTCAGCCTGCTGATCCTGACCGTGATGAACGTGGGCCTGTTTTTCAAGCTGTGGGCCATGGAGGACATCGCCCAGCGCATGTACACGAGCGCAAAGCACCGGCTGAGGGAGCGGGCCACGGCCAGGTCTGCTTTTCCGAACAACAACTGTCGGAAACCTTTTTTTTTTTTTCCCCTATCTTTTCTCCCTTTCTCCGTTTGCTCTGTTACCTTCTCCCGAGGACGGGCGTGACGTCACCGCTCATCCAGCGCAGTGTCAGTCTTGTGTGGGAGGATGGTGGGAGGGGGGGGGTGGTGGTCTTCTGCTGCATGTTTAACTCTGTCCTCACACACCGACCCCGTCCCCTTGTGCAACTCTGAGCTTTGTGTGCGGCGCTTGGCCTTCATTTGTGTCTTTGTCCCGTTTGGCAGCGCCATTCCCGATTACGGTCCCAGACAGGCTCCGGGCTTCTCCGCCCGAGAGGACGCGCAGCTGCTCCGAGCCGTACTGCAGGACTCCATTAACCTTTTGGAGCAGGTAGGGATGCCCCCCCGAGAAGGAAGCGAGGTGTCCCAGGCCGCTGACCCGGTTCTCTTCCAGCTCCGCAGCTCCCTGCTGGTGCTGCAGCAGAACTTTGCTCTGGCCAATCGCACGGCGGCGGCGGCGCCGCAGTGACCCCCCCCACCCCTCCACCTGGCGCCGGCGGAAGAAACCGTCTCCGGGGGTACCCAGCGGCGTTGCCATGTGGATGATGCGCCCTGTTGTCGCTCCAGGATCCGCGTCCCAACGCCGGCGATGTGGGACCGAGCGTCTCCGGGGTGCAACAGTGAGCTCCTTGAGCTGCCTTGTTTGGACTTTTCTGAAATGGTGGCAGTGGGTTTTTATCACTTCTTTCCTATATTTCCATAAAAATGTCCTGCCACAGCACAAACACTTTTAAATCCTTTGAAATGAATCACTATTTATATACCTCTTTTCCCTATTTTCTGGTTTACTCAGATAATTTTTTTGCACAAGTGCCTAAAATATAGGTAGCCTTTGTTTTTCACTAAATTAAGGTAGAATCAGGTCTAAGTTCATGTTGTCCATTTTGTAACTCATCTTACGATGCAACGGTGCAGAATATTAGCAGTTGAACTGCAGATATGAAACTATTCCTTTTCTGATGCTGTGTATGAGCCAAATATCTATGTCAGACCTCATATTTAACGAACTTGCGTACAGTATGTGATCCTTCAGCTCCACCCCGGATGCGCTGTGAATGAAACTGCTCAATCATTGTGCCTGATGCATCACTTTTGCGCGCGTAGCCACTGTTATGCACTCTTCTGTTCTATTCCTGGGGTGTACCAAATGTGTGTGTGAGTTTAGTCAAACATAAAGTTAACCATAGCCTGACCCAGGACTATGCCTGTCTCGGTTTAAGTGTGCAATCTGTTGGGTTTTTTTTTTGTGACTGACAGAGGTTTCTGTTAATTGTTGGTGACACAAAACTACAGTTGGTTTGAGCCTTGCTTAATGTTTACAGTGTTGCCATCACCTGTTTTTGTCTTTGGTCAGCTGCCTTTTGGTTTAATTCCGCTAGAACAATCTCGATTAAAATCTTTTCCTGTTGCCTGTATTTTTTAACAAAATGTAGATAAAACGTTTTAAAAACAACCCATTGTATTTTGTTTACCTTTTAAGTCCTTATTTAATATTGAACTTATCAGATGCACAAGAGTGCCACATGATCTTAAGGGTGCAGCTTGATTTTCTTTGCAGGTTCCCCTGCATGTCAAGGCTGGGCAGATACGGACTTAAGGGGCTTCCTGTGTGCACATGATTAACTTTGCGGGGCTGGAACTGTCAGAATCTGGAGGGATTCTGCACCGAGCTGGGCCACACGATCCGACCTGGAAACTCGAACCCTTGACAGCTCCCCCCCCCAAGCGGCCGCTCGGTATCCTAGCAACGCCGGATACGGCGGCTGTTTCCGGTAAACGACTTCCGCCTCCGAGGCGAGCCCCGCGTCCCCGTCGGCATTCACTGGAAATGTGACGGCAGGAGAGGCCAGGTACGAGCGAAAGCTCCACAAAACTCACATTTGTGTCGTTTGTGCGCCGCTAGATTCAGGTTTTGATTCAGTCGAACGTCATATCTGGAAGTATAAGTGAACAGCACACACCGCAATGGTCTGGCTGCCATGAGAACCACCAGGAAACAATGTTTACTCTGTCCTGGACTTGAGTTTTTCTGCTTAAACGGTCTTTTCTGCATTATTTATCAAGTATCTCAAACTAATATGTGTTGTCTGGTTACCCCGCTAAGTGCTTGGTGGGAAGTATCAATCGTATTAAAGTTTTTCAAAACATTGTAAACCTCATTTTAGTTTGTGGTGTGTTTACATAGATCACTTAGAAAGAACCCCCGTAGTGATCGGCGGCAGTAAAGGCAAAAGTGCCCCCCTCCTTCCTTTAGAGGTCATTTAGGCCACATCCAAAATGACTTTCTATGGGTGTTGAACCAAGAACGTTTCATGCTGATTGTACTGTCAATCTGGTCTTTAATGCAAGATCCTGTTTGGTGAGACAGATACTGTTCAGAAATTAGTACTATATTGCAATTGTCGTGCAAACATTGCAGGTTTAAGGCACTACTATTGGAACAGCTACTATTGGAAAACTGCAAAGCCCCACGATCCCACTCTTGCCGAAGCCTTGTTACGCTCTTCCTCTCAGGGAACAGATGTGCTGGTTGGTGGCACAGATGTGCTAGTCGGTGGCAGTCGCGCGCCCGTTAATCACTACCTATTGCGCAGTCTGTCTTCTCTGTAAGCCTGTGCAGACTTTGCTCCATGGCTGCCTAGGAAAATGATCCCTTTAATGTTGTATGACCTTTTCTTACTCAGGTGTCCTTCTTTGCTGTTCTGGCCTTTGTCAGTGATCAATAGTGACCAACAAAAAAAAAAAGCAACACTAGACTTGCTTTCTGTGACGGCCCTGCAGCTGTTAAAAATTCCGCATGCGCGTCTCTCCCGCCCATGTCCAACTGTGTGGGCTGCAACTAGCCATGGAGCTGCACAGTTTAGTGGCTGTAACCCATTAAAAGGTGACGCCACCCCGGCATCTAAAACACTCACACTCTTTTCATCCTTCAGGCCGTCCGTCATGAAGAAGCGAGCCACCAAGGGGCGGCGGGAGGAGGACGAGACGCTGTGCTGCTGCGAGTACGTGAACAGGCACGGGGAGCGCAGCCACGTCGCAGCCTGCTGCTGCGACTGCGAAGACCTGGACGACGCCTGTGAGAGGTGGGGATCCGCGACCGTTTGTATCAGGATGAAGCGGCTTGTCGTTTGTAATCCCGAGGAACACAATCGTGACGTGGAAAAATATTCCCCTTTCCAAAAAAAAGGTTCGTGAGGAGGGAACCTCAGGGAGCCGAGTCTTTATCGAAGGTGGCTGAAGTCTTTAAAGACCGTGTTCGTGTGCCCTGGCTGTGGGGAGGAGCTCGGAAAGTGGACCTGTCCATCATCCCTCCTCTTATTCTCCTCCCTGCTCTGCTACACCTCGCTGCCCTCCACTTCCTCCTCGGCCTGATAATCCTGACAGCTCTGCCCGGCCTGGTCCTGTGGTATTATTATTTTACCCACTACAAGAAAGGACGGACGCTCTTCTTCCTCAGCCTCGCCCTCTTCTCCTTGGGATACATGTATTATTTATTCATCACCGAGGTGTATCCTGGGGGCGGTATCAGCCTGGTCCACGTATCCATGGTAACTTTAGGGGTCATACTCACCCTCGTAGCTCTAGTTTACACTAAGCGAGACCCTGGCGTTGTCCCGCTGACCCAGAAGTCCTCGGAGCAGGCTGACGTGGAGCCAGAAGGAGGCGAGGGGAGGAACTGGTGCGCGGCCTGCAGGGCGGCGCGGCCGGCGCGGGCGGGTCATTGTCGGATCTGTGGCGTCTGCGTGCGGCGCCTCGACCACCACTGCGTCTGGTGGGTCCCGCCGCTCGACCTCTGCAACCTTCCTCTTTTTCTCACATCTCAATCACAAGGTCAATCGACCTAAAAAGATCCTAATTTGCCGACCGATGTCCTGTCCATTTACCTTCGTTCACCTCTGTGTGTGGTCTTGTGTGTATGTCACGTAGTAATTTGAGGGTCTCTGTGCCGTGCTTTGTCTACCTGTGTGTTTGTGCATTCGTCCGTCCATCTCCGTCGGCGCCACGGCAGGATAAACAGCTGCGTGGGGCAGGCTAACCACCGCAGCTTCCTCCTAACACTCATCCTCTTCCTGCTGACGTCCCTGTACGGAATCAGCCTGGTACTACAGAGCGTGTGCCCCAAACAACACCTCTTCCTCGCTCTGCTCTACTGCCCGGGGGTCTACGACCAGTACAGGTAGAGGAAAGAACACTGTCATCTGCTTTGTTTCGTTGTTTCACCGTCTTGTGTGTGTGTGTGTGTGTGTGTGTGTGTGTGTGTGTGTGTGTGTGTGTGTGTGTGTGTGTGTGTGTGTGTGTGTGTGCGTGTGTGCGTGTTGCAGCACTGCACTTTGCTTCACCTGTGCCTGGTACAGCAGCATCGTGACCGGTGGGCTCCTACACCTGCTGGTGGTACAGGTGATCAACATCAGTCACAACGTGACTGAACGGGAGGCTCGCCTGGCTCTGAGGGAGAAAACCGCCCGCAGCACCTACTGGGGACTCGTTGTGGACACCGGGATCTACTCTCGGGATTTCCGTGGCAACTGGACAGAATTCTTGACTATGGGAGACGGATGTAAAGCTCCGTCTGGGTCCCCAACAGACCTGGTTTAGCGGGCTGTTGCACAAACGGGTCAAGGATTTAAGAACTGTTGTTCTAATAATGCCCATTAGGTGGCAGTATGAATCCTTCCATTATGAGTTTTCTGTCAGATTTTACAGTTCACTGGTTTTACTGGCCACGACCAGCTCTGGAGTGGTCTTCTTGGACAAATACCCTAGCAGTAACTGTCAATGATATATTGTCTTTGCATCTTTCTGACATTTCTGATACTATGCAGCTGTAACAATCTTCCAATCATGCCTTATGTTTTTAAACCACTCACCTGAACCCGAATGTTTCTTTTTATAAACTCTGTTTTTAACTTTGATATTGTCCCTGTGTACTCTGCATTCTAGTGCCTTGTGTTTATACAGAGTATCAGTCCAGCACAGACAATTTGCTGAATATCATCTCAAGGTTGTTCTCTGCCACTACATTAATGGGGTTCACAATCAGTTGTGACATGTTTATGCAGATGTATCACACCATCCATCAGAGTCAGGGTGAGTTGGAAGCTGAATATACTCTATATAAATATATATATGGGTAGAATGTATAAGTAGTCGCTTTGCAGTGGAACAAAATAAATGTCTTTTCTACTGTTGCTACTGTTTTATTAGTGAAAAAAGCTATTTAAACTCTCTGATTGTGTGTTTGCACAAAATGCTTACAATTAAAATGCTTACTGATCAAATTAAAGGAGTTTGGGAGCATCAGTGATATACTATCAGACCAACTATAACTGGAAATCGGGGAGAACCTCGATCACTTTACGTGCCAGTCTCTCCCTCCGCTGTGCCTTTAGTCTCTCCTCCCACTGCAGGTGTGGAAGCTGCCCCCAGGCCTGGAAACTCCGCTGCAGCACCCGTCTAAATCGCCGCCAGATGGAGGGACAGATGGAAAAAAGCAAGTGATCAGTAAGAAACTGAATTACAGGCCCCCGTGGGTTGACAACACATAATGAAGTTTCATAAGATGTTATTGGGGTTCTGCTGGTGTTGACAGCTGGGGCTGCCAGTGGGAATTCACCTCTCGGATGTGGTCATTTAGCTCACCCCTCCTGGGAAGCTGAAGTTAACACGTGCTTAGATTTTGTGACAAGAGCAATGATGTCCCCATGGTGCTTAAATTATTCATTTTATGAAATTAAAATTGGGAAAAAAAAAACACTTCATGTTCACCTGACTTTCACTTACCTGCCTTATAAAACTGCAACTTCCCACAGGTGAACATTCTGATACGACATGTAAAACTACTATTCCAACAATCCCCTGCTGCACAAGTCAGTCAGTAACCCAACAGGCGTGAATGTAAAGCAATGTATGAGCAAAACTCAATTAATTATCCTATGAGAGGATTACTGCGGAAACTGTTGGTAATTATCTTTAAGCTACAGAGCGTTGGGCCTTAGACACTATGCTATCACAACCAGTTTAAATATGCAGCCACAAAAACACCAGGGAATGCATTAATTAGAATATGAAGAGTGACAAAGATGTGGAAAATTAACCGGTAAAGCTCATACTTTGTATATTATGATGGTAGGAATCGTACAAATTGTATTCATGCATCCATTTTTTCCAGTTAAAGGAATTGTGGCTTTATTTATTGATTAGAAATTAGATTTGCCCATATTAAATTGACTTTGCCCCCTACTAGTTGGTTGTGTTAATGAGTTAACAGATGGGAACGTCATGGGGAACCTGACCTGTTGTGGTGCGCCTGAGCCAGGTCCTGGAGGTTCCATTCCTGCAGCCTCTGCTGGGTCACATGGTCACACAGTGCCAACAGGAACCTCCTCAGAGTGCGAGTGCGATGCAAATGCTCGGCTCGCTCCTCCTGAGCCTTCCTCCAGACCTTTACCTGCCAGAGACGGCACTCCAATCAGACATAGGGACGTTAAAAATATATATAATGGCTTAAGTTAAGGAGGATGATGGCTGCGGAGATGGAGCCGAGGAAAAGGTGACGCTCAAAATCCCTGGCAGGGGATGGAAACGCTGTCTGATTAAGGGTGTGTGATTGTACGGCTTGCGAATACGCACTCTTTTCCAGCAGCTTAAGCTCCTCCGAAGCAAGAAGTGCTGGTACAGTTGGTCCGCAGCAGCCTGTTTCTCAGACTGGGATGCTGTTACCGACTGGTGCCAGCCTAGTGCACACTGCCGCAGCAGGGAAAGATCGCAGTGACTCTCAGCCAGCTGGCGGGGAAGGAGCAAAAGAGGGAAAAAAAAGACAATACCTTTTGATGAATGCATTAAAACATAGTCGCATGTGCCAGGTTGAGACAATGGAAATCTCAAATGTGAAACGATGAGGAGCACATCTTATTAAATCCCATTCGCTGCGATTTGTTATATTTAGGCCGCGTTCTTTTCGAGTCCGTCCAAACCATATTACTATCACTGAAGAGCAGCGGCGCATTTATTATTTGCTTTTGTGGGGATATTTTAGTGAGTGGATAAACAGTAGGTTATTGGTTTTTCCCGCGTTTTTGCTTGAAGGATTAAATGTTGCTTGATGACAGTTCAGACCTCGCAATTATCTTCATAATTGTCTCGTTAAGGGTGCTGGATCAGGTTGCCCCTGGATACATGGTGTGGGTTTTTTTATAGGATGTAATGAGCCACAATCTATCACTATATCTCACACTTCTGAAAAGAGTGGGAAGAACAACAGCAATTCACAGGAATAAATGAAATGGGACTGATTAGAGAAAGACGATCCAAGCTCACAATGCTATTATTGGCTGTTGTTTGCCTGTGATGCAACTAGATCCAGAGGGACAATATGGAAACATTAATGGTCTAAGATCTCATAAGGAATGTTGATGCATCGTGTAAGTAACAGCTTTATGGGACTGAAATATGTTAGCTTCAAAGCCCGACAGAAGATGCAGAACCTGCACCATCAGGTTTAAGCAATCCCCCATACATAGAGGATTTACTCTGTATTATTAAGAACCTACCGGGGATTTATCCTTTAAAAGAAAAAATCTCCCTCTGTGTTTCTCACAGTTTCGTGTGTGGAAGAAGGTGTGATAATGGAAAGGCTAAAGTGCTGCTTTGGTTCTCATTAAAGCAGATTTTTTTTTTTTTTTTTTTTTTTAGCAGCACGACATGCCGTGCCATGAGACCTTTGAGCCTGAGAACTTGACTCGGAACACGCTGCATGTGCTGAGAGCTAAAATGGAAACAACGGGTGATTTACCTTCATCTGGGCTTTGCTTAGGTCAATGAAGCGTTTCCATGGCAGCAGTCCTCTCCGCGACAGCAAGTTTCTACTGTAATGTTGACTGGCCCGCTTCTGGAGCTCCTGTTGCCGTTTGATCTGCCTCTGTCTTTCCTCTTCCCTCTACACACATACACACACACACACACACACACACACACACACACACACACACACACACACACACACACACACACACACACACACACACACACACACACACACACTTTAATATTCAGTAACATGACACTGGGGGAAAGTACACCCATTAAAGTTGAATCAATTCATACTTCTTTTTCACGCCTTTTCTCCTCTTTCCTTTGCTGTGCCGCATGGCGTTTCTCCTCTTCCCTCTCCCTCTGCATCTGCTCCTCGGCAGCTTTCAGCGCAGCCTGAAAAGTTTGATTGTTCCACACAATTACAACGCCAATTACCTTACAAAGAGGAAAAAAAAAAAAAGCTTTGGGGGGTTTATAACTCATCAGTACAGCACCAGTTTCTCCTCCGCCTTCCTCCTCTTCAGTTCTTCAATTGCTTTCCTGCGCTCAGCTCGCCGCTGCGCTCGGGCCTCCATGGCTTCACAAATGGGAGAGAGAGAGAGAGAGAGAGAGAGACAGAGAGAGAGAGAGATTGCGGTGAACGCGCTTTTGTGGTACGAACGAGCGTGCGGCGATGTGTCCTTCGGTAGCGCCACCCGGTAAGAGACGGTTAATGGGCGAGAGCAAAAAAAAAACCAAAAAAACTAGGCCGTCCTCTGCTGATGCATCCGCTGAACTTGCAGGCTCACCCGTGATGATTGGATGCGAGTGGGTCTGCTGTGATTGCCTCTGAGGTGCACAGAGACCGCCGGCTTCTGCGGGGACCCTCTGTGTCCTGTATCAGCGGAGAGAGAAAAGGTCAGCCGCGGATAGGTCCTCCGCCCGAGGATGCATTCAGTTTGAGCGGGCGCTTCACGAGGAGAGTAAAAAAAACAAAACATCGGCTTTGTAATGTGGACCCTGGATATTTCAAATGTAGAGCTTTTGACTTAGCGGTTCACGCTATTTTAAAAACAGAGCAAATGTGTAATTGCTTTCCAAATTTCTTTGAACCTGGGGAACTCTTTGATTGTCTGGTAGTCTGTGAGGACCTATACGTACGTCCCTCTGGTCTGGTGTGCTTTTGCTCAGAGACATTTTTTAAGCTCCAAGCCCGACATCCTCTACCCCCCTTCCCCTCCCGCAGTTGTGCTATTTGCTCTCGCTGCTTTTTAAATATTGCTTTTTGCAGTGTGTGTGTGTGTGTGTGTGTGTGTGTGTGTGTGTGTGTGTGTGTGCGTGTGTGGGGGGGGGTGCACGTGCATGTTTGCTGCCAGACAGGGTGCCTCTAACCTGCCGACCTGCCACCCCGCCCTTTCGGAAGCGCCCGAGCCCTGGACTCTGTGCCACGCCTCCCGGAGCTCAGCTGCGGTCAGAGCCGCGTGATGACGGGTGATGCGCCACGGCTGTGACGGATAGGCCGGGCTCCCCGGCGGGGGCTCTCTTTGAAGGTCTGCTGAGGCAGCGGGGGCTGACACGGCTGACCTGTGGTGATTGTTCTGTGGGCAGAGAAATAGATATGCCATTACCACATATGAATAAAATGAAGCCGGGCCTTGGGTCTAGGTTCAAGCTGCGGGGCGTCTTCAGTTTACAGGATAGGGTCCCATGACTGGGCTGCAGGATTCCTGATATGACCTCAGATGAAGCCTGCAGGCTTCACACTGGCTGCTCCAACACTAAATCCTACTGATAACTTCCATCTACCTCTGTTTCCTCTGTCCCTCAAGGGCTTTTCAGTTATTTCTTCTGCCTGGTTTCTATCCATGTTTGTTTTCCTACTACCTTGACATCAATTTTTCTTTTTTTTTTTTTTTATAGAAAACTGCTTTACATTCTGCTTTACATTCAGATCAGTTTATTCAGTGTGGTCCCAAACTTACATCTTCCAAAAGGAATCTATGTTTTTGCCTGCTCTTTCTAATTGTTGCTAAGAAATATTGTACATTTATGATTATAAAAAGTCCAGGTGCAGCCTTTGATTAAGCATTCAAAACTTTGAAACCGGTCAAGATATGACATAGATGTCATTTACAGGGACGTGGATGTCTTTTACCTCTTCCCCTTCTCAGCGCTGATGCCGCAGCTGGAGCTTTACCCCTCAGTCCGAGCCGAACATTTTCATTTCACACAGCTCTGTTACTGGGCACAATTATGAGTCTTGGGCTGCAGCAACTCAGCCACATGTGTTTGAAGCATACACCGAATCATCTATTGTATTCACAACCTTAATCCTGACACCCACACATTACCAGGATTGGTTCCTTTGACAGTTTTATGTAATACTCCTTACATCCGCCTTCCCATTCTAAAAATTGAACGGGAATTTACCTGAGGACTAACAAAGAGGCAGAATGCATCCTGATCGCAGGCAACACTGTGTGGGCATGAGAGTTGCTGAGAGTACATCTCACCTTCTCTGTGGTCTCCCGGTGGTTCGCTGCCTCGCTTGGAGCCTTTACCATCTTTAAATTTGGGGTGTCGCTGTCTTTCGGTTGTGAGTTCGACACAGCGCTGATCAAAGCAGCCATCTTGCGCTGTGTCTCCTGCTGCTGAGCCAGAATCGCTCCTTGTTCCCTTTGCATCCGACCCCACACGTGCCATCCAGTCAAACATCTGTGTAATATCCGTCTTTGGTAGTTCTCCCTTGCGATTTGGTATTTTCTTGAGAAAACAACAAATATTCCATATTCAGAATAAATAAATAAATAAACAGGTGACCTCATTGTTCCTTTTGAAAAGTTTTTCTAATCACTTTAATCCATAATGAATAGCAGTTCTGAATTCTAGCACTCTCCAAACTACATGCATTTTGGCTTCTTGCCTGTTTTCGATGCACAGTTCCTGCTCCGCTCTCCTGACCTCTCGATGCTTCTGTTCTGCCCACACCGCCGCTCGCCAAGCACGCCACACTCTCAGCTTCCATTTCCAGTCGTAGAGGGCCAACATCTTCTCCATCAGCAGCCTTCGGCCCAGCGCGGTTGAGTGCCATACGGAGAAGTGCTTCTGTAAACACTTGAACACGCGCGCAAACGCAAACGTTTGGATAAGCGAGCTTGATGCAATCAAAACCCCGCGCACAAAGTGGAGGTACCAACCTTGAGATTCTGCATGTAAATGGCAGTCTGTATGTTTTGTTCCTTATAGGGGCCCTCTGGAGCTTGTTGCTGCCTTTTGAGTGAAAGTAAAGGAGGTGACTGGGGGCCATTGGCAACTTTTGCTTCAACTATCTCCTTTTCTCTGTGGAATAAACACAGATGGCGTTCTATCAGAGTGATGAGGAGGGACTATTAGCAGTCTTAGGCAGCAAGTGCAAAAAAATAAACTCTTCCCTCCGTCAATGTAAACAACAAATAATCAAAATATCATTAGACTCCCAAGGTATTCATCAGACGCGAGGGTCTGTTCGCCACTAAAGACGAGGCATACCTCCGTCGACCTGGCTGCTCTCGGTGCCTCCTCTCTTGCATCTGGCGTCGCAGTCTCGCCATCTCCAGCTGCAACAAGTGCTCCTGCCTCTCTGCCTCCTTCATCTCCCTCATTTCCCCCCTCCTCTTTGCCTCTCGCCCGGTGTCCCGCCGTGCCTCCATCTCGCTCTGTTTCTTTAGCCTCTCAACCTCCCGCTGAGCCCTATTTTGCCGCACCTTCAGAGGCAGTCGGTAGCAGTTAAGGGCAAGGGGAGTGTGATTTGACAATTTCGCATGTCTTATGCAAATTTGGAAACCAGCGTTTTACCTGCATGTGTCGTGCTTCCATGGTGATGACGGGGTCTATAAACTTTTTCCTCCTTTGTCCTTCGTCCAGCACCAGGTCCTCTCTCATTGCACTGTCCAACACCTCTTGCTCCATGAGGTTTTTTAGGACGGCTTGGACAGCGCTGCTCTCTTTCTCCTCAGACAGACAGCTGTACAAGTCTGACATTAAAATAGAATTTATTTGAGATTATTTGTGGTGGCTGGTGACAAGAAAATGGCATTTGGATACACTAAACTGACTGATTATCCACGTGTTACCGTCAAAATTTCTGTAGCTCGTAGCAGCGGGGCGGGATTTAATTAAAGCAGCAGTGCTTTTCCTCCCAAATGAGGGCGTCAGGTCATCATCATCCTCCATCTGCAGCTCCAGCTGCAACTTACTGCTCATCCATTCGCTAAGAAGAGCTTGAGCTAAAAGAGGCAGCCGCAGATGTATTGCTTTGCAGCTGGCTGCAGCACACGCTCAGCACCGCAATTACATGGGTAACACATGAACGACTATTCCTTTTACTGGTTTACCTTCTGTGTGAGTGTCATCGTGGTCTCTTAAATGGTCAGAAGTCTGTAATAATACAAATAGGATGTCAGTTCTCAGAGGTTTCTTGTGGAGAGATTTGAGGTAAAGCAATTTATGAGGCAATCTCCACTTTCATACACCGAGACAGCTCACAAAAGATGCAGTGTTTCTGTATCAGATAATCCGAGCCAGGCTGCTTTTTTGGGAATTACTGAATACAAAGTATATCTTTGTAGTTCATATTTAACCTGACAAATGCATGCAGGGTAGAAAGATGTTCTTCTCGCCTTCCTCCATTGATCAACATCAACACTCTGCACATAAATCTGTTCACCACAGAAAAAACATTTCAAGTGTTTGCTGTTTATATTTGCACGAGAAGGCAGCTGAAACATGGAAATGCTGCTGTCACTGGCACCTGTCCCTGTATTAAAAAAATGCTCAGCGAAGCTTACAGATACCTTGAGCTGCTGGTGCATTGTGGAAATTGAGGACTGATCCCACGCTTTACAGTATGTTGGGAGATTACTTCATGGGAAAGCTTAGCCATTGGTTTAAATCAGCAGATTACCAAAAAAGTAATTTAACAAGTGTCAAAAATGGCGCTTCTGTGGCATAATTTCATTTATTTCTATTTCAGACTGCATGTGAGCATCAGAGGGAAAAGCCATCTGGCCAAGTCCACACAAGCAGCACCATCATCCTAATACTAATGTGCTATTTCATTCGGAAATCCAAGTTATGTTTTAAGATCAGTTGTTCAGCCTCTGAAGTTCTGCAGAACTGTCCATGCTGATGTCAGGCCTGATGGTTGTGGACCACAAACAACAGCCAATCGGGGTCAGGTGGACCGACTTTGACCTGGCATTTTAAGTCCAGAGTGGCTGCTGAGTATCCATCCCATCACTGAGGCAGTAGATATGTGGTCCATGGGTGCAATAATCATGAAAATAGTTACAGCCTGGATCATTTGTGACGGGTAAGAAGAATGCAATGAGCTGAGCCAAATAATCTGTGTTATAATAATAGTGTTATGACCAACCATCAGATGACATTCTGGACCCAGGGGAGGACACTGAATCCTATTTCAATGGATAATATACAAATCCTATACACAAAACAGTAGTAAAGTAAAAACAGATGGTGAGAAAGACTCAGAAATAAAAAAAAAAACATACCTTTTTTCCTTCAGGTGTTTTATTCTTGCCAAGTCCATTCCACTTAAATAAATGGCTCTGACCGTGAAATGCCATGCTCATTATATTAAGCATTAAAATTCATCTTCTGCACTTCGATATGTTGGTAAGCCCTAAATTAATAAAGCATTACAAAGTCACAGAGAAGCCCTTGCTAACATAACAAGACGACTTACTTCAACGTTCAAGTAGTGGTCGCACGGCGTTCTGGGTAATGTAGTTAATCAAGCACGTTTTATGTTCATTTTATTTCTTCAACAATCATGTTGACTACATTTCCCACAAGGCTGTGTGTATCACTCGGGCGTCCCTTTGGTAACCATAGCAACACATTGTCGCCCAGATGAAATCTAATATAGTTATGTTTTAAAATAAAACTATGGTATAAAATATAATTCCCATAGAATCTTACAAAACCATATATATAATAAAACATTTGTATAAAATAAAGCATTAAAAAAACAATACATGACGTTTGCTAGTCCTTATACGTCACTTCCTGGTCTTTCTTTTGGCGCCGGTGATGACGACACATTCATGAGACTTGTAGTCACTGTCAGGCTGTGAAAGTTGCAGGTAAGATAATTAAATATACTTTAAAGGGATCAACATACCTGATTCTGTTTTCAGAGGGTTTAAGCGTAATTGCCACAACTGTTATTTAAAAGATGTTTAATTGCCCGTTCAAGCGGTCTCACGTGCTGTTCTGCTGAGCTCCATGTGTTGTTTCTCCAGGTCCCACGATGGCTGCCAGCAAGATGAAGCTGGAGTTGTCCCGTGTGGTGCAGGGAAAGGGTCGGCTGGGTGTCCTGAAGGGGCTCGGCAAAACGGGACGGCACTCCCTGAAAGTCCCGGGGTGCCTTCTGTACACACACTTGGGCACAGTTCCACACCTCACCCAGGACACGCTCCACACCATGAACGACCTGCCCTCTGTTACTCAGGTTACCATGTCCAGCATGTACGATAAACACATTTCAAACACACACATACACACCGAATTCTTTCTGCATTTGAATCTGACGTCCATCTCTTTTTTTCCTTGAAGAGCGGAACACCAAGAAGTGTTGGAGGAGTTTAAAGACGGATTCAGGAAGTTTGCAGGTGACTAAACTCCCCTTCTAACCTCTGCTTCAACCATTTCTATCATACAGAAAACAATCGGTGTGCATTTTTGGAATTGAAAAAACTGTTGAGAAAGACGCATCTCATAAGCTTGTCCACCTAAGCTTAAGTTTCATTGATTAAGTAGGTGTTTGTGTGAAGTTCAAGGTTGACACTGAGCTTCTAGGATGTGTCTATGTAGACTTTTATGAGACCAGAATGACAACCAAAATCTGTGACTTCATTACAAACATTGATATGCAGATTTCCAAGTTTTTCCTATTAGTTTCCCCCCCTCTGTTATAGTAAGTAATCGGCTTGATGAAATGGTGAAAATGATGAATTGATCTCGTGCGAGATCTGTCATGCAACTGGGCTCTGAACTTGAAAAGGGAAAAAAACAAAAGACTGGCAATAATTAAAAGGGTTTTTTTTTGTTGTTTCAAAGTTTAGAAACAGGCTTTGACATAAATATTTCAGTGACTTGCGCAGTCTCGCAATAATTAGAAATCAACCACTGTTGTAAAGCTTTCTGCCTTTTAAGCAGCCCAGCATTAGATCTAAATAACTATAGATTGATGTATATGTCATGGAAAATGTACAAATGACTAGAATAATAATAATATAGAATACCTAACATGGTACATGAAAGATCAATTAGTTCCTGGATAAAACTGCTGCTGTGAATAATGCATAAAAAGTCTCATATGTATTCAGAGCTGATGTACTGTGGGAGCTGTAGTACAAAACTTTAGGCATCTGGATGGTAACTGTGAGAGACAAATGTGTATTTAATGCCCTGAATAATTCAGCAATTTAATCATAGCTCACTTTTCTGTGGCTTTTGATCACTTGCTCCAGTTGAATTTGCCCAAAAAACATTCCTAATATGGAATCATTCCACGCACCAGGTCTTCATGACACAGTGCTGTACTGCTCCCTTCACGATCCAGCGACCCCCTGCCCAACAGGTCATACCACCAACAAGGTGAGATTGAGCTTTTGCCTAAACTGATAAATCCACCGTTGTGTCGGCGGTGTTTTTGTTACTCATTATGACACAGTAGGAGTTGCTAGGTAACTAGCAGAGACTTTAATTCACTGTTCTTGCTTTACAAGAAGAACAGTTACACCTTTTCTATTCTCATAGTACTATTGTAAATTAATGGGCGCCATATTCCCCAGTGACTGCTGCCCCTTTTCCCAGTATAATGGAACCTCCCACCAAACAAAAATGGTTTGAGGGGGGACACGACAAAAGTCTTTTTACAGACGCCCTCATTTTTTAATTTACGGGACTTCCTGCTAACATTTTGGTGTCAGTTACCACCTTTAGGGACTCTAGTAACATTCATGCCTTGACATCTCGAGGTTATTTCATCAGCAAAGGTGGGAACAACTCATTTCGGAAGATGATGGTCATATAATGCCTGATTCGTGCACAGGCTAATGCTCATTATAGGGTAGGTATTGTCTTCACGCAGAGTCAGAATTATTTTAATACTTGTTTTATCTCTGCTTAATTACGCTTGTTTTTAAGCTCCCCTGATATCGGCGTTGAGTCACTAACGATTATCATTTCCACTGTGCCTTGCCCGGGTTGTCGTCAGACCGTGTCGGTGTGGGGCAGCGGCGGACGCATCGAGCTGACGGCGGCAAAGTTCATGGCCCTCCAGAAAGCCGTCCAGCCGGACTGGTACCAGAGCATGGCGGACGGGGAGACGTGGCCGACCAACACGTCTCGCAAAAGGGTTCGCAAGTCGGTGGACCGAACGCTGGCGCACTTGGACGAGTGTCTGCTCGTGCACGAAAGCGTGCAGGTACGCGTGCGTCGGGGGGGGGCGCACGGCTGATGTGTTTCATATGTGGATTAGTCATGCAGAGCGCAGGCAGACGCGAGAGCCGGTGACTAAACAATCATTATTTTATCAGTCGTCGAGCATGACCAATGAAACCTTGTTTTTATAAAAAAGCACCATGACAACACCTTGTTTAAACATAAAGGAAAGAGATGCTGATTAACTATTACTCAGTCATGGTTCAGAGGATATACAGCTTTTCTAATAAGGCTTAATTTAGCAGCAGTGGCGTGAGCGAGGGATTATTCCATGTTCTGAATCTCTGCTAGATTCTGCCTTGATAAGGGTTTTTTTGTTTTTCTTCGATACCTGCGTTTTTGTCCCAGGAGTTCAAGGGAGCGGAGATCTTTGGGGTGATCGAGGGCGGAGACATTCTGGAAGAGAGGGTCCGCTCGGCGAGGGAGACCGCCAAGAGGCCCGTGGGAGGGTTCTGCTTGGACGGCTTCCAGACGGGCTCCATGGACGGAGCCCTGAGGACCCAGCTCATTAACGCGGCGGTCAAGGAGCTGCCTGAAGACAAACCCAGGTCAGCGCCGTCAAAACACTCCAGTGGTAGATGTTTAGGAACCACCACCTGGAATTCAGATTTCCAAACATTTCAGACCCCGAACAAAGTAAATGACTCCAAACTCCAATCAAAAAACACGAACCAACGGCACGCGATTAATGTACGATTCTCTCTCTACGTAATAGAATTAGAATTAAAACTCTGGGAAATCTCTTCTGTCCTGTGTGGGCGATGCTTCCCTTGAACTGCTGGAGGAACTCTGGCGGTAGTTCCGAGTTTGCAGCGCCGGAAGCATCTGTATGTACAGGGAACTTTGCCAAGTTTATTTGCGAACAGACTTATCCGTGATACCGCGAGGGGTGGGGGCGACCCTGGTGGCAACTGGGTTGCACTTTTTTTTTTTTTGAGGTGTGCTGGTCGCTGCTGGGAAGCGCAGCGGAGTCATTTCCCAAGCGGTAAATTGGACTCGACCTCAACGCCTTCAGGCGCAGTTGCGGCGGAGGCCACTTAAGTGAGAGGGGCCAAACACACACAAGGGTACACATGTAGCCTGGGGGGGGAAGGGGGAGGGTGGTGGATGGATCACTGGAACAGTAACACATTGGATGATGATCGCCTTAATACCTGTGATTTATCGATAGTCCAGCGACAGCTTTTGCCTTCTGTTGTGTGCTGGTGACTCAGGCTGCTCCAGGGCGTGGGGCGGCCGGATGAGGTGCTGGCGTGCGTGGGGGCCGGCGTGGACCTTTTCGAGGCGTTCTTCCCCTTCCAGGTGACCGAGCGAGGCTGCGCCCTGTGCTTCAGCTTCGACGTCTCCCCCCTCGACCCGGAGCGCGCAGGTACTGCGCCCAGCGCAGGTGTGGTGATTGGTTTTAAACCTTTTAACTCCATTCGGAGGTAACCCGGGCCTCTTTTGACCTCTTTAACCTCATTAACACCAGTCTGAATGACTTATTGACTTTTAACAGCATTAACTTTAAAAATAAGAAACATTCATGATGTTTCACTTTAATTGTCTGTTCTTTTCATCACCAACTTTACCCCCCCCTCTCATTTAAGTTGCGTCAGGCTCATTTTTGTTTTGTCTCATTCTCTCTGAGTCTCTGTCCTCTGATCATACTCTCTTTATGTGAGGGGACAAGTCCATTCAATGTGAGTCACCCTTGCCCAAAGCTACAAAATAATTTTTTGGAAGCTCAGGAGTGATGAAGGAAATCACGCTCCCTGTTTCCCCACCGGGACGCCGGTGCTTCTTTTATTAAACTAGTCAGAATGTACTTTGGAACTTTGAATATGAATGTGTTTGGCTGGGAATGGCCTCAGTGCAGCGCTTCTACCCGGGTTTTTTTTTTTCTTTTTTTCCCGTCTCCCTGCGTTCTCACCCTCACGCCGACTTGGTTCTGCTGGGTCTTAATTCGACTTCCCGACCACGGCGCCCATCGCCCCCCCCCCCCGCTGGCGTTTCAGCCGCGCCGCCTGGTCCGTATTCATAACATTTGGGGTCGTTTGCGGAAATACTGACGTAATAAAAGCGCACCAGGGCTGAAACCACGTCTCTGGGAGCATCCAGCGTGGAGCATCGATTTGGCTTCGGTCCTTCGCAGACGCCCGTCCTGCTGTGACGGTGTGTCCCCTCAGCCTCCTCCTGCCACGTCGCGTTGCCCAAAAAAAAGTAAGGATGACATCCAATTACATGGTTCGGCGGTACGGAGCCTTTGTTGCCTCATTTAAGTAGCTCCTCATTTCCTTTGAAACCCGGTGAGCAATATTAAGTTTGACTGCTCTTTGAACTAGTCCGGGATAAGTTGGAGAGAAGTTGGAATCGTTGCGGCTGAGACGGTCGCCACGGAAATGGTCCTCACGTTCGTTCGTCTGTTTGTTTGTTTGTGTGCAGTTGCCGGTGACTGTTTTAGTGCCCCCCGGGTCAGTTGGACTAATTGGGAGGAAAGAAATTCACCGGCTGAAGTGAAATCAATGGCGGTAGCGGTTCATTTAGGGCGGCCGCTGTTTCCGTGGAAACAGCACTGGTTCGGCCCGGTGGCGGCGGGCGCTTCATTAAAAGTTGGGTGAAACTTGCGCGACGGCCTGGAGTTGAGTGTCTGGCATCGTTTGGTGTCAGACAGCACTAATCGATTCTGCACAAGGATCCTAATGGAGTTGAGCGCAGGTGAAGGAGGAGGAGTGTCGTATCAAAACCAGCGGAAATGTTTTTGAATTCCCCTTTCTGCCAATTATGTGGCCCCATCGGGGGTGGGGGGGGGGCAGATTCCCAGTTCAGATGATTCACCCTCCATCCTTCACACCTTCGTGAAGTTTGCCGCTTGCCTCCAACTTTCTTTTTCATCAGTCTTTCTTTCTGTTCTTCCCCTCCTCCACTCTACAGCCTGACTAGCACACAAGTGATTAACCACCCTTATCAAGGTTTAAAACGTCGGGGAGGACTGGAAGAACATTCTGGCCTCACTAACGATCAGCTAATAACCGATCCAGTATCCAGTTTAAGGGGCGCTCCCGTCTTGTAGCTCTGCTTCATTTGTTACTAAAGTACTAATCACTTTGTGGGAAGTGGGGCGACGTGATCGGGAAGAGCTCGATCACGACTGCTCGGTCCGTTCAGGGACAAGAGCGCGTGTCAATCATCCATTATTACCAGCAGACAGCGGTTCATTTAACAACAGGTAATGCTGCCTCCACGAGGACAGTCTGTCCATCTCCAAACTCTTGTATTAAATACAAAACAAGCAGTAAAACGCCCGTAGCTCTATTAAACAGGACGACCTGGTCGGATATGGAATAAGAATTTGTTTCCAAGATGTCAGCTCTGTGGCTTTATAAGACGTCTTAATTTTAAATAGCAGACTGAGGAAGTAGAAAGAAGATTGTCGTGTTTTAGTGAACAATTATAATGCTTTATTGCCTGTAGTACAACAGTGACTTCTTAAAGTCCATTGAAAGTAATTGTATTTTTCCTTTAGTCACTTCTATTCTTTTATATATTTAAGAACTGTCATCCTAAAAGGAGGGAACTTAAGCCGATTGTAGCCTCTTTCTTCCCCCTCACCTCCCTGCATGTACAGGCGCTGCTGCCTGTCTTTCGAAGCAGAAATTCCTTTGTTGTAGTTCTCCATTCTTTAGATAGTATTAGCTTTGGTCCAGCTTAATATCGGCCTTTTATTCTCATGCTTTTCCCTCTCGCCTTCAGCCCCCTATTGCTCTCTTCCCTTTATTTCAGTTTCAAATATTTCCTCTTCTTTGTATTTGTGAAAGCCCGTCTGGTTCCTCTGCTGCTTCCATCCACTCTTTTTTCATGGTTCTGCAGGAGGAGTTGTATAATTATTTTACAGGGCCAAAGAGACTGTAGGACGCCATTTAAAAGCGTTCTTATTTTTCCCTTTGGGTTGGCGTTGCCATGGTTTTCTGGACAGGAACATCCTCTGCTTAATTAGATAAAACTCTGCCGTCAATCCACACTGGTGTATCTTACCCGCGTGTCTACATCGGTAGTGCTGGACCTGGAACAGGGGAGGGAAGCACCAGGGGAGACGCAACCAAACGGAGACGTCACCGCCGACCCTGAAACGCAGATGACTTCCTTTGAGATGAATCTCAAAGACAAGAGGTAACGGCTCGCTGAAGCCTCGAGCTTTCGCGGGCAGCGCTCCATTTCCGCTGAAGGCGCTTGGTTCCGATTTCTCGCCAGGTACCACGACGACTTCAGCCCCTTGGTGGAAGGGTGTGGCTGCTACTGCTGTAGCAACCACACGAGGGCATACCTGCACCACTTGCTCGTGACCAATGAGCTGCTGGCTGGAGTCCTGCTCATGATCCACAACGCGGCCCACTACCAGGGCTTCTTCGGTGCCCTCAGAGAAGCTCTGGCCTCCGATGAGCTCCACCTCCTTGAGAGACGGGTACTCGGCGGGCGCGACAGACCGGAAGGAAAAAACGAATGAGCCCGATAAATCAAAGAGGCGGGGGGAGGGGGTGATGTTGCCCCCCCTTTAATCATCAGTTTCGAGCGACTGCGCCATCCTCTCACCACGTCGCCAAAGTTCCCAAACACTCGGAGGAGGATAAACAGAGCACGACAGATAGAGACACCCACCAGATTGTGCCCACCCCCCCCACCCCCCACCCTGGAGGTTTCAGCCTGGTCCCACAGGACAGTCACTCACGTAAGCACCGGTATTGATCAGCGCTGATAACCAGGAGCTGCTTGGTCGTCGTAGCTGGGAATCGGAGGGACGGCTCAGGAGAAATCTGCATGAAGAAAGAAACGTGTCAACGGATGCTGGTCCGCTATCGACTGCGTGTCTACTGTTGTAGATAACTAATATCCTCTGGACCCATCGACACAGACTGGAGGGAGATCATTGACCTAAGAGGGGGAGGATGACCCCCCTTTTTTTTTTCTTTATTGCTGCACATTTAAAAAGATGTATGTGTAATAGGATTTCCATTGTTGGCCATTTAATGCTTATTCCAGCGTTTGTGTCAGGATTTGTAGTCTCATGAATATATATATTATTTTTTTTAATGTCCCGCTTGGATAATTCAATAAAAGCGGCTCCTCAACCTTCACACGCGCGCAGGCCGATGAGAGCGCGTTCGCGTCAAACACGCCACTCACCGGGAAAACAAACGTGGCGGTCGATGTCACTCTCGGCATTTCCTTTCGGAGGCGGAGCGAAGGCTTGAGTTGACGGCTCTGCCGCCCCTGCCTGCTTGATGGATAAAGATCAGATAAAGAATCGGGTGGCCACCGCCTCCCTGAAGACTTTTTTTTTTTAAAGTGATGAGGTATAATTGACTGTCAGTGTGAGCGGATGTCTGCGGGGGACAGGGGACATGCCACGAGAGGAGGATGTGATGTTTCATAGGACAGTAGTGGGAATTTCTCCCTTACTCGGGGGTTACTGTAATCACACCGAGCATTAAGTGGGTTGGAGGATGTGCTGTCATCAATAGGTGGGAGCTGGGCATAAATAAAAGGGAGGGGGGGTAGGGGGTAGATGGGAGTCTATTCATGTCTCGTGTGCTGTGTAAGTGTGACCTGCTTTTCCCACGTCTGCCGCTAATGAATGAATCTGCCCCTAATAAGTTTAGACTAGCAGCCACTTTGTCATTTTGACGTATTTATCAATCTTTTGACCTTCAGCTGTTAGATAAAGTGGAGCGTAAGTGATCACAATGAGAATGAGATGGATCCCAGAGAATCGAGGCGCCCGAAAGATAAGCGCGGGCAGGAACGGGGCGAGAAGCGGAACGTAAATAAATGAATTAAGAACTCGACGGGCCTGGAGTGGAGCGGGTTATTTGCGCCACGAGGAGGTCTGAACTAGAAAATACTAATGCTCTGCTCACGCCTTGGACAGATTCGCACCTAATTCTGTGCCGTCCCTGCAGCCACGCTGCAAAATTAAGTCTAATATACAGTTCTTTTAGCTCCGCTTTTGATTTTCATCTCCTATTTAGCAGCTTAAGGCATCTGTATCCATTAATACCCACCAGCTGATTGGTGCTGAGCCTCTGTGGTGTTTAACCCTTTTATTCATTTGGATTGCAGTTATTATCGCGCACTTGTGCCCATTTAACATTTTACACCGCAGCTCGTCTTCAAGGCTTCGTGACTGCGTTGGTGAGTTTCTGGGCTAATATTTCTGCATGAGGCTGCAGCTATGCCCATTCTCTGTGTGGCTCTTTATCTGCCGACTGTTATTGAGCACAATTTCCATGCAGAGGAGCCCTGAATGACACAGTCAGCAGGGGGGCCTCATAACTCATTTCAACCAATTATACAGATGGGGATTGCTATTCAGACCCGATCCCTTCCAAGTTCCTCTCCTCCCTCCTCGGGACGGGTTCACAGGCCGGGCTGAGCCCATCTCACACTCGAGAGGGCAGCCAGACTTTTCATCTGTTGTCTGAAAAAAAAAAAACGAGCGAGCTCACCCGGAAACAGCCCGGCGACTCCCGGCGGGGAGCGATGATTGCGTTGTCAGGGAAGAACAGGCGGACCCTTTAGTGCCACCCAGTCCCTTTTAAGAGGCAAGTGTCCATGATGCAATGGAAGCTCAAGTCATCGATTTGACAAGGTGTCACGGTGGCTGCAGCCACAAATCGATTATTTAACAGGCTTACCAGACATGGCCTGTGGGCCACGTCAGCCCACGGGATGATTCCATTTGCAAGTATTAACACAGTTTGAAATCCAATGGAGCGGCCACACGGAGACGCCTAATTGCTGCAAAGCGACAAAAACCACAAGCGACTACAAAGAGGTGCCTGAAAGAAAGGAGCCAGGTTGCCACAGTGATTGTTAATGCTTTCAGGATGCTGGGAAACATGAATAAGCAGAGGGGAAAAGGGATTAATGATGGAAAAGAGGGATGCAAGGCGACTAGTCAGGTGCAAATGGGCGCATAACAAGTCAAAAATGAATTCAAATAAGCAGAAAAAGACACTAAACAGAAGAAGGGTGCATGATGTGAAGAAAATATATGATAACTGGTTAAAAAGCAAAAACAAAGCTGCAGCAAGTAGGAAGGTGGCTATAAATGCCAAATATTATGATAAGAGCTGCACTGAAGGGGAGGAAAGGGGAGTTGTTTTATAGTGTTTTGACGTCTCTTTCTGTCAGAGTCTTCTGGGATTTCCTCCTCTTGGAGTAGTGGGGGGGCAGGGGGGCTTTTGCGTGACTATAAAAAGAATGATTGGCTGCAAAGAGATGAGCAGGAGCCACAGAAAGTCCCCAAACCGCCGTCAAGCGTCCGACTACAAACACGCACATACCACAAAGCTGAAAACAACGAAAACAGGCACCGCCGCCGCAGGCTTCCTTTTTCACCACAAAACAGGTCATTGCAAACGTGCCGCCGTACCGCCTGACCCTTTTCTGCGTTCCCATGGTAACTCTTGACCACCAGAAAGGTGCAGACGCTCGGTCCTCACCATTTGGCACTCCAGGAGTGATGAACGAGGGGAGGGGGGCTTATTAGCTCCCCCAATGCTTTCGTTGTCTTACATAAGCCATCAGCTGACACACTTCCAAACCAGCAGGGACCTGCGTCCTCTGTAGGACCCCCCCCCCACACCCAAGTAAATATTTTATCAGTGCCTGACCACAGCGCTGTATAGGTGGGAGTGCTTTACTGAAATATGGGGAGGTCACACCGGATTAACACATTGGAGACATTGTTGGTCAGCACAAATTTAACCTCCTCCCTCATTGCCTGGTGAATTTAATGGGCTGGGATATTAAACTGGGAAGATGAGTCCTCTGTATGTAGCTCCACCAGTTTAACATGTCAGTATATAAGGCTTTGGTTTCTTCTTTGGATGGTCAAAATGTTGAGTTTTGCACTGCTTCAGCTGGCGGATTGTTTAGGAGCCTCTGCTGATGATAAATTTACATTGAAATGATTAATCAATGCGGCGTCGATGCATGACAGGAGCCTCCATCCCCTCAACGCTGCGCTGTGCACCCTTTTATTCCCAGGCTTATTAATAAGCATTCTTCGGGGGCATGTTCGTACTCCCGTAACGACGGCTGCTGACGGATGTTGGTGTGCGTTGAGGGGAGGAAAAAGAAGTGAAAGGTAGCCCATTTATTCTTCTTTTATCCTGCTTTTCGCTCCTTTTCCCTTCACCTGATAGGTGCCGCAAGCCTCAATATGTCGGCTCCCGGTGGAGCTGCGAGGGATCTCCTTCAATGGCGTTTTCCTAAAAGTGCGAGGTCAGCAACGGAGGGGATCGCAGTGAGACCGGCGGAAATTCAGCCGATAGTCCCCAGATTTATTTTCCTGTCATAGCAATTGTGCCTGGACTGGAATATTATGGCCCAGTGAAGTAATCCACCTGTGTAGAAACACGGTCCCTGAACGCACCACTACGGCCTGACACAGCCGTGACGCTTAACAATTAATATAAAATAATAATACCATTATTATTGTTGTATCCTCCCGAAACTATTATGCCCTTAAGGTCAGCAGAAGTTTAACAAAAGGTCAGCTGCGTTCACTTTGGTAGGACAGCGGGCGGATGAAAAGGTCACACGGGATTTGACCTTTTCTGATGAGCGCTGTTGGTTATTCTGCTGAAACGGGGGATGAACGCCCCTTTCGGGGAGTCTCGATCCCTTTCCGCGGCGGCCGACGCGCAATTTTTAAGCGGCTAAAACGAATTCTCCGTCGGAGCTTTTAGAACTAGCCTGAGGTGATTTCCTGAGTGGGTCTCTCCGAGCGTCTCTCCCGCGCGGCAGTAAACGGCGGCTTAGGCGCTCACGCTGCGCTTACCTTCAGGCAGGTTTTCATGGAGCGCCCATGAGTGAGCGTTTAGCTGCTCCTTTGAAAAAGAGTTAAAAAGCATCGTATAGAGGATTGACGACCGCGCGGTTGATGAATACCTCTGCGTAAATATGTTGATTTACTGCCGCTTGAACCCTGTATATCGGTGCCATATTTACATCTGTAGGAATCACAGGCATCGGAAACGACACCGATACCCACGAGTTTAATTAATCACCAGCCTAACAGGTTTTCACTTGTAGCTTTTTTTCAACGTTCCTCAGCAGCGGCTGGAGGATAACCACAAATGAACAGTGATGCCACGACCAATCAGAGGAAATCAATAGAATTTGATTGTAATGGCTGCTCAGAGGACGCACGTGGACTTGAAATAATGGCGATGCTCTTGGAGGCGTTTGTTGTTCCCCGCCGTGATGAGGTGGTGCATCTTTGTCTTCACAGCTTCCGTGACACAAATAGGCCATTTCATTGCCTTTCTAAAAAATTGGCGTGCATTTAGGCTAAAAACTGTGAAGTAGTTCGATTCTTTGAATGGCGAGAAGCGGGATGACGTCATGAAGGGAATGCGGGACGGATGTGCTGACAGCCGCCCCATGACGGCCCGGCCACCTGTGCAGAAAGGGAATTTTCAAGAAGGAGAAGCAAAGACAGTGGAGAGGAGTCTGAGCTCTTTATGCTCAGAGATCATCTGGATTTAACGGGAACATCAAAAGCGAAATCGCTCGTCGCGGTTTTTAAGCCACGTCACTTGTCCGTGGGTCGGCGTGAGGAGAGGAGGCGTGCAGCCTCAGAAAAGAGTTCTTTTTATTCTGTGGGACTCCTTTTGTAGTGAATTAAAGCACACTCGGAGGGCAAAATCCAAGCTCTCACTCAATGAGAACTCCAGCTCATGAATATGCAAATGTGCAATGGCCTCGGGCTCCTTGCTCCACCCACCATCACAGCACGCAGCGTGCTCGGGAACTGGTAGTTCAAGTCATGTACTGTCAAATATTTAATGCCTTAATGTCACAAAGCATCACCATATAGTTCATGAGTGATTCCAGACTCCCTTGCTCCCTGCAAACGTTGCCATTCTGCTTAATTATAGGCATCTGTATCTATACCTTTCATGTCTGAGGTCGAAAGAGCTGCATGTTCACAAGCGGCATGGTTTAATTTGCCGCCGGTCAATAGGTATTCGGAGCGCTAAACCTTGACCCAGATTGATTTTTCCCAATAGGTGGTGTGCGTGGTGATAGCTTTGTTGGCTTTGTCAGTTTATCCAACTTATGAACTCGACAAAGATGAAAGCAACTTAATAAACATCTGAAAAAATGACTACGGCTCCCTGAAAGCAAAGGCCAAAGTGTCACTGCTGCCCTCTAGTGGAAGGATGCTGTAAAACAAGTCCTCAACCTCACGTATCTCAACTCTTTTCTCTTCTTTTTATTGTTGCAGGTATTGTAGGTTATTTTACAGTTATTTAAAGCCATAGGAAGCGAAGGGAGTATCATGATTCAGTGGTCAGAAGATAAAATACTACCTAACTTGATCTGGAGACCCTATCACAAATATATAGTCTTGTCCCAAGGCGGTCCAAACAGTCACAGCATTTCTGAGAGATCTGGTTCAGAGATCTCATCAGAGATCTGGTTCAGAGATCTCTGATGAGACGGTAAAGTCTATAATGTAAAACATCAATGGCACTGCTGTAGCCCATCTAGAATGCATGAAGCCGCCATAAGATTTCTTCCAGGGTTTGCTTAATAGAATGAATCTTGAGTCACGCTTACAGTCGGCGCCCGGGGACACGCATCAAACCTCGGAATTTTCCTCGCCAGGATCCACAGTCTATTTTTGCCTTTCCTTGCATGTGGAAGCCAGACTGCAGCATTAAATCATCAACCCCCCCCCCGTGTTAATTACAAAAGATTAACCACTTGACAACCTTTTCATGTAAAAGGAGCCGCGTTCGTGGCCGGGATTGGCCGACGCTACATTTGATCTCGCGTTGATAAAGCTCCCACTGGAATACCGGCGGGAAAGCTCGTCATTGGCAGCTGAAAAAGCTGTCTAGTGGTGACCGTAGCATAAATATTCATCCTCAAACGTCTTCCAAGAACACATCTCGCCATGGAGGGAAAGTGGTGATGCATTGAGCTGCCACTGCAGAATACACGAGGACATTGGGGTTTGAAGGCAATTTCCTTGAGTCTTGATAAAACCCAGAAACATTTGCTGTATCTCACCTTCAACCTTCCTCCTCTCCCCTCCACTGTGTGTGTGTGTGTGTATGTGTGTGTGTGAGAAAGAGCGCGTGAGCATGTGATTCTCCACCCGGCCAGCTCAGCTGCGCCCTGTTGCGTACAAATTCGCTGTTGTTGATTGCGAGGCCGTCTGCCGGTGACCCGTCTCCGCGGTTGTCCGTCACGAGCGATGCGCAATGCGCTTACCCACGCAGCCCATCTGGGAGATTAGGCGCAGCGGTTAAAGGAAGGGGGGGGGGGGGGTAAAGGAAGGGGGGGGTATCCAACAGTCCATTCTGGAGGACAGATAGAAACGTCAAATTGCTTCTGTTATTCAAGTACATCAAGTTCAAATACAGCAACCAGTGTCACTTAAAATGCATAAGATGGGGCTATGGTATGCCCCAGTCCAATCACCAGCAGTCTCCTTATTTCAAGTATCATTAGTGAGATGCTGACTGATACAATGTTATTTACTGTATTCATGCAGGGCCCCCACTTGATCTGTTTATTTGTTGTGGCTCTATAGAAGACACGTTGCTGGAGAATGTTTAAGATAATTAGGTAGCAGTAATGTGAGTGAAGGAAGGCATGAAATATCCATCAGAACTGGTTATGGTAACGGCTGGAAGTGCCGGGACTGGGCTGGAACGCTATTATCTCTCCTGCTGCTCCCCAAAGCCGTGTGGCTTTCGGATCCTTTGCCGTCGCCTGTCTGCTCCCGGCGAGGACGCGAGGGAGTCCGAATTTGCATTTTTCTCCATGGAAGAGGAGTCGCCGCGGCGCGACGTTTTCAATCAAAGTCGCCTGATAAAACATCCTGAGAGGACGACAGAAATCCTCATAAAAGCCGGAATTAAGCGCCGCGGGTGTGACGTTTCGGGCAAAATCCTGCGCTGTTGTTGACCGTTTTCGTCCCCGGCGGATTTATTTGCATGTAATTATTGGGTTTTTTTTGTTTGTTTCTTCCATGGGATTCTAATCAGTCTGGGTGATTATGCAAGTCTATTTGAACGGTTTAAAGGTTCGTCGGTTCGATTCCTGCACTGTGGGGGGGGGTCCACGAGCACGCTGTTGAACCTCGGGCGACTGCAGACTTAGGGCACCACCGTGCAGGGGCTCAAAGAAAAATGAACAGGCAAATCAGAAATTGAGCCCTATTATGCCACTTCTTATCAGAGAGACAATAACCGTTACCATAGCGACCAGGCCCCTACCAGGAGATGGATTCCAAATAAGCCAGGGTGACAGTTAATCATCAGTTATTTTTATCACCTGTCGGGGAGGAGGAAACTTGTGGCAGCTAGTCTGCGAGCTCAGCCGGACGGCTACGGCTGTCGTCGGGGATGTTTTTTTTTTTTTTTTTTTTTTTTTTGCGGCCATGTGTTCTCGGTAGGTTGCGAGGAAGGTTTCATTGCGCGCGCCGCCGATGCCCCTGGCCAGCTGCGTCTGGGTTACTGTTGGTGAAGAGGAGGAGGAGGAGGCTGGCCCCGCAGTTAGCCGGAAGGTCTGAAACAGCAGCTGAGCGGAGCGGGACGCAGCCTGCAACTGAAACCAGGCCGGAACGCTCCAGCCTGCGTGACTGTTTATCTGAGTTTGTGCACAGATAGATGTAGGTTCAGTCCAATTTGCATGTAACCTTTGGTTCGTTCTTCGCAAAGGGAGCACTTTGACGGTCTTTGGGAAGCAGGTGGGAGCTGCTGGTTGGAGGAAACCTCCTTTTCATCAAATCAGGTGCTCATTAAGCCCCCGGTGGAAGCACCCACTTCCCAGATTTAGCTGTCAGAAGAGCAGCAAAATGGAAAAGGGGAGCAGCAGCGAAGAGAGCCCCAGGGAAGCAGTGTAAAGACAAACGCAAAGAGATAAGAATACATGGAATGGGATTGGTACTGCAGTTGGAAAACAATTTCGTTTGTGCGACTGAGGGTGATGGTTAGCATTTAGTGAGCGATTGAGATTGCTCTTGCACTTTTGAGATGCCCCCCCCTTTGTAATTGCACGAGAGCTCAAACCGAATGAAACTCCGCGTGTTTGAGCTCATCGATTAAACACTGTTCCCCGGGGTCTTTCAATCTGCAGATTTAATTAACAAGTTTCACAAGACTAACAGGCGGCCGGGTCCTGCAGCTGGGAGAGCGGCAGCAGGGAGGAGCGGAGGAATATGAAAGACAGCAGAGGTGTAAGAGGCAGAGAAGGCAATTGGTTCGGTGAGCCGAAAGGGCCTTTGGGGGTAAAAATGAGAGTGTTTTTTTTGCTGTTAAATTGCGTGTACATATGTTGCATTTGCATAATTTCTGTTTCGGCGCGATAACAAAAACACTTTTTATCAAAGGTAATGGAGGGATGGTTGTTTACAAGTGGCTGGGACACGTCTGGAAATTCTGGGAATGGATATAAATGAACGTTGCTCCACATCTCCAGACAGACGATCAAGGGCAAAGGTCTGATGAAGTGTCGTGTTGTAACCGATCACAGGATGCGAGTCTGCGGAGGCTTCAGTGGGGGACACACTCAGGTTTGATCCGAATATCGTCGAATGTGAGTGGAGCGCGACAGAAGCTCTCTCCTCTAACGGCACCAAATGCACGTGGAGCAATCGTGGCGCTGCATATTTAATAAGATGACAGTGAATGAGTGGAAACCAGGGAGGATACCAGATCAATCAATTCCAGTGTGTGTGTGTATGTGTGTGTGTGTGTGGGGGGGGTGGTTCTTCTCGCCTCCGGTTTAATTATAAGTCTGTTCTGAATGCAGTGGTATCTGATCTGACCTCCTGACCTTTGATGGTCCTGCTAATCTGGAGGAATTGGGTATAAAAAAATCAGTACGTGTGAAGTGTGTAAAAAAAGGTGATTGTTGCTGTATACTTGTGAGAGATGCTCAGATCTAAAAAAAAATTATGTATATATACAGTAAAAATTGACCTTTTTATTACTCGCATCCAGAGGCACTTTAGAGTCCCTGAACGATGTGCACGTGGGAGGAAACCTGGTGGAACCCGGTTGCTTTTAATCTGACACTGCAGCTGTTTAGTCGACATTAATGTAGTGTTTTTGCAGCGCCCCCAGTCAATAGTTTCCGTTTCGGTGCAGGAGGTGAATTCGAGTTCACATCGACACTGCAGCTGTGGAATTTTATATCTTTGAGAAACTGTTGATGGGTTTTATCAGTTTATCTCGATTATGCTGCCCCTAGTGGCGGACCTACGTCACTTCACCCACCATGCCACTGTATGCTTTTTTATTTTTCCAAGGATCTGAGCAACAATAGCCGATTTCCCAGGAAAGCTAGCGCTGTCAGCTACAATACCAACAGGGACGTCTCTTTTGAAGACCTGCTGACCTTTACATGTCCAACTTCCTAAAATACCAGGCTGGGCTTCAGCAGATCCACGTTTATTTGCAAAAAAAACCTCAAAACCCTTGACCCAGAGCAAAACAAGGGGACAATGAGAGGCTTTCAACACCAGCTTTGGTCTGACTGAAGGATTTCTTCAGTTTTTTAGCAGCGTGAAGTGGTGATCAGAACAGCTCCTCACCACAGTCCCCTTTTTTTCCCTAGAGCACTCAACTGTTGCATCATTTCAAGGTCATCAGATGGTAAAGCTGCCGCTGGTTAGAGTAGACACATTGTGATGAAAGAGGGTAACTACCACGCTGCATCTATGATTAATCAACATCTCAGTTGTTTTACGATGCTTCAAAAAGAGCCCCCTTCCCCCTTCAGGAACCCTCGCAGCTCTTCAAACGGTGTCTCCTCGTTGATGGTCACATCAGGGCGTCGCTCCTGCGGTGTGGAAGCTACTTTCCGGATCTCCTTAAAGGCATCCTGCGCTTCCTTAGAAGTTGTGAAATCAGTTGCAAAATTGTCGCAGATTATGTTCAGGCCTGAGCCAAAGTTCAGAGCACAAATCATTGAATGGAACTCAATGAGACAATGACAATGAGGTCAGGTTCAAATAGGCAGATTTTATAGTATGTATGTAAATACATACAGGAAAATGTATTCTTGCTGTCTGTTTTTATGACTAATCTCTTCCAGGCCAACAGCTACCACCTGTTCTGGAAAAGTTTCACTTTTGAATTAACCCTGGAAGACCTGTTTATTCTTCTGACGTGATATCGCCCGCCGGTGTGCCACTTTTTCATTTTAAGGTCACAAGGAACTCGGCTGCAAATTTTGCATTCCGTTCAGCAAAATCAAGGACACCCCTGCTCCCGCAGCTCATCAAGAAGTTGTCCACGGTCCGAACGCATTATTCATGTTGCTACAGGAGCGTTAGCATAAAACCTTCGCACAATCTGGAGAGTGCTTCCTGCTGGAACGCTGGAAAGTTTCTAGTTTCTACGCCCCGTTTGCTCTGGATTCTCGTCTCATTACTTGAGCCTGTGGGGCGGAACTTTGCAATACTCTGGCAGATTAATTCAATAATTAAAATATTCGTCTCCTCATTAAAAAGACCATTTTCCTTCCTGGTGCCTGATGATTAATTCTTCATCAACGTGTTCAACTTCTGCATTTTAAACGAAAACACGCTTTGAAATGATACCTTCCTTCCTCTTCTCCTTCTGCCATAGCAACTTTTAATTTTGAAGCCGGGCAAAATATGAGGATGCCACCCATGGCAACAATTGTTGTCAGCTGCAGCAGGAAAAAAAAAACAATTCAAGCTCATGCGGCGAGGACGACTCGCACACGGAGGACAAAAAGGAAGCGCACGAAAGTCTGAATAGAGAAGCAGTCTGGTTCATGTTTACAGGGCTTCAAAGACGAGAAGGAAACGGAACGCTGAAGCGTGAGAGTGTGGAGGTTTCAGTCCCGCCTGCACTGAATCGCGCAGGATCACTCCCCCTTTATGTATCTTCTTAACGCACAAAGGCGACACATTAACATGATGATAAAGTTTCACGCAAATGTCTCCGCAGCAGAAGATCTCACACGGGTACAGTCAGACAGGGAATATAACATTTAAAAAAAAAAACCCAAAAAAAACAGATTCCCTGCAGCTCCAGGAAGGTTGTGGAATTTAGAGAAACATTCAATATGTTGGAAAAACAAAGAGACAACTGAGACTCAGGAACAGCGCTCGTAAACGTTCTATCTGTCGTGCTGATTCCAAATAAGCTGCGAGACATCGCGCGGATGGTAATCACTCTATTTCAGATTTGGAAGTCTGATGTGGTTCTCTCTCATTGTTGTCATGGCAATATGATTCAGACTTTACTTCAAATTGCAGTCCCAGAGTCATTTCGGCACGAAATTCTCCTGACCCGCGATAACGCTCCTGCTGGCAGTTAGAGGGTTAATAAAACCTTCGGCCCAGTGCCGTAAAACGTGCCGCGTCTGTCAGGATTCCACCGAACCGAACCAGGATCTTTCCAGCACATCTGCGGTACCCCATCACCGGGACTGGAGATTCTAGAAGTTCCAATGTAGCGCAGGCCGCCGAGGCCAGATCACGAATTTACAATCGAGATCGACATCTGGTGCGCTCGTCCAACTTCATCTGGGGCGCTCTGGGGCGATTTCAGTCTCGTCTGCATGCGTTTCACGTAATCAAACCAGTGCAGCAATTTGGTTTTCTGTCGCCACGCCGTCCCGGGCTCGAAGAACCGTTACTGCTTCTTCGAGCCCGGGAGGGAGGATGCACCGTCACCACCTTTGTGTCCACACCTCGACCTTTTGAGGGGTTATTGGCAGGTGGCACCGGCTCCTCGGGTCGATACCGTGAGTGGCTCAGCCGATCGCTGGGGCTTATCTCCGCTCGGCCACGCGGGAGGAACCTGCCGAGCGCCCGCCGCGTTTGGTAGACGTCGGTCGGCCGATTCGACTTTGAGCCACGGTGACGTATCTGCCTGTCGCTTCCTGCTCCATCCTCCGCCCGTGTGTTTTTTTTTGGGGGGGTGGCCTGGTGGGGAATCATGGGAGATTTGTTAAGAACTTCAGGGCTCCACTCTCTGATGAAGCGGGCGTTAGCGCCGGTCCGAGAACTGCCAATCTGCCTGTTAGACTCCATTAAAGCCTTGATGACTCACGCTCCACATTTTGATCGGCCATTTAAGCCGTCAGGATCCGGGGGGGCGGGTGGGTGGGGGTCTTATTTCAGGAGGGAGACGGCGTCTTATTTAATTAGTGCGCTGCCAGAAGTGTTTCCCGACCACAACTCGTCTTTGTTCACCAAATGAAGAATCCTAATCAACGATTTGCAGACTTTTAATATTCTTTTTCTTCACATTAACTGACCCGCAGCTTTAGTGATGTGTGAGTAATTTCCTTGTTCGCCATCTCAGGGTGGGGGGGGAGGGTGTCACGTGTGGCCAGGTATCAGCTGGTCTTTGTGTCGCTCGTCTCCTCCCGCTCCGTTTCCGTCTCGCAGGCTGGCAGCCGATCACTAATCAGTGCCGGGCATAAAGAGCGGAGGAGGGAGGCGGCACTCTCACTCTAGAGCGACAGCAGGGGAAGCTGCTGCTGCTGCTGCTGCTGGAGCTCTAAAGTTGCTTATTTTGGTTCATTTTGGTTTGAGTTGGGAATGTGCCGGGGTCCTACTGTCTTGTTTGTTTAGGGTTAAACCTGCTTTCTTCTCATAGTTTAGGTGGGGAAGTGCTGGGTCCAACTGGCTCGCCCTGTGCTTTCCCCTTTTTGTGTGTCTTTATCTCTTTTTACTCATTAATTTAAGGGCCCTTTCCTCATTTCTTTTTTTTCAGTTTCATTTCCAATGAAAGAAGAAATCCTGCGTGGCACCCTTCACATTTTGGTGTCTCATTGTTCCGAGTGTGTTCAATGTGAATGCAGAGTTATCTCCTCTCTTAAAAAGCTACACCGTAGCAGTTTAAATAGGGATTGACCCATTTCCTGTGAATTCCTGCCTTTGTCTTGACGTATCTGTGCTTTTCTGTTAAACTTTATCAGCAAGCAAATGTGCTGACTTGCTATGTTTGCTCCTGCTATGTGTAATTTCAGCCTGTTGGATGCCATCAGAGCTCTATTAAACTCCTGATTGGTGATGAGCTGCAGCTGTAGTTGAAACCACATATAGGGGGAGTGATCGTGCACGCTCCGGTCCAGGTGGGATGTCAAATGTTTGCACTCTTGCACCTTTTTTTTTTTTTTTGTCTGTCTTGAAACATGAAGTGGACCACTGTTCTCCTCGGACTTTTGTCTGCTCCTTGTTTGTTCCCTGTGCTGCTGCTGTCAACAATTGTCAGACACGGGCCAACACTGATTGCTTCCCTCCTCCCCACAATCCCCCCTCCTGGTTTGGTCCCCCCCCCTCCTCCCATGTCAAGCAGATACACTGGCAGGGGGGCTCTCCGTAACAACAACCGTGTGTTTTGGCGGCATTATCCAATCAAGAGAGGCTGACTCACACACGAAGCTCACACACGCCACTTCAGAGCTGCAATTAACGCCGAAATAGGGTGGAAAAATGAAAGGGAATTCCAGGTTTATGCGTGGGACCGATGCAACGTGACTAATGGAGTGCAGAAATATCTGACCTCTGCTCAGAGAGGGTCAACAGAGTGGGCGGAGAGGGAGCACAAGGGGAGATAGCATGGGGGCCCCAGGAGGCAGAGCCGGCGGAGTCGCCACGACAGACACAGGTGTGTGTTTAATCGGGAAAGCGCAAGGAGTGCACAGAGACTTGCAGGGCTGTGGGAAGCCCTTGGGGGGGGGCAAGGAATCTCATTTCAAATGAGCAGGCTTCTTAAGGTGCAAAGTGATGTTTAATTAGACCTTACTGATGGTCTACGCGTTCTCTGAAGCCTATAGCATGTCTGATATGACCTGTCACACGCAACTGGCCCGTCACCCCCGAATGCAGATTTTTTCCAGGTGAAACGCGCAGCGGGCCGACCCTGCTGACATGGCGCCGAGGTCTGACTGTAATTGCTTAACAGATTGATGAAATAGGGCGGTCCTGGACTCTGAGGGTCCAGAGTGAGAAGGCGTGTGAGCGCGCATAGAATGAATTACTTAAGCGCGCCCAATCCAGCCACATTGTAAAAACAAGGACCTCTGTTTGAAGTGCACAGCTTACCCGCACATGCGGTTCGGAGGAGATGGGACCCTGCGCAGGAATTTTTTTCACCATTACTGTCCTTGTGAATTAATCGCTGCCCATTAGTAAAATGCCCGTGTTTTCATCAACTGGAACCCATTTGGTTATCTCCCCGTGTAGTGGAGGCCCGACGCGTTCCTTGGATGAATCCTAATTGGCCTAGTGATGTCACTCCTATCCGCCCCCGCTTCAGCTCATTAACTCCAAAAGCAACTACTCGGTGGAGACCTGGCTTAGAGATGTTAATCACGCGTCCGCATTGTGATGGTACCTCTCAGGACCGCAGCGTTTGCCCTTTAATCGCTTCCACCGGAGAGGCTCTAGTTAAACATCGATATGAAGTACATCCAGGGATTGCGTTGCGCGGTACTTTCTCGGGTCTTGATGCCGGAGTGTGCGGAAGGTTCATCAGGTTCTCGCCAGAAGAGGCAACAATGCAGATGAATTGTCAGCATAATGTGGGCGGAAAATGAGTGGCGTTATATAGCGCTGATAAGGCAAGAAGAACATTTTAAATCCAGTGAAAGTCCTTGAAATGCTTCTCAAAATGCTTCACCATCAGTGAGTATCTGGAACTAATTGTATCTCATCATCCTAATTAGGCTAAAATCCACAACCCTCTTTAAGAATGTTAGTCGTGATAAACACGAACGAACGCTCTTCTCTCCGGGGGCCCCCCCCATTCCTCTTGTTGTTTGTGCCTTATCACAAGACTGAGATAAGGACGTCGGGGAGCTGTTGCCGCGTTGGATAAGTCTTCGCCCTTTCAGGGATTGTTTACAATAGAGCGCGAGTGCAGCGGCGCATGGCAACATGTGCGGCACAGCACGGTCGGCCTGCTGGTGGAGATAAACAAACACACAAAGACCAGTCGGGATGCATTTCAACGCACAGAGTGAACGGCAAAATAAACCCCAAAACAGAAGTCTGCAGAGTTATTAAACCCAGTGTGTCTGTGTCTGTGTCTGTGTGTGTCTCTGTGTGTGTGTGTGTGTGTGTGTGTGTGTGTGTGTGTGTGTGTGTGTCTGTGTGTGTGTGTGTGTGAACCCTCAGTAGATTTGGACATCTCTACTTCCCTCGACCCCCATCAGCACCGCTGAGGGCCCTTTGAGGAGGACATTCTGGTTTAAAAGCAGTGGACGAATGTAAGCGATTACATATCAAAGCTTAAATTCAGTTTAAAGCGTTGACATATAAATTTGCTTTTAAAGACAAACATCATTGCATACATCCCCAAACCAATCTTAACATCCACGCTGTAGTACACGAACACATTAAAAATCTAATTAACCTCCTGATTCCTCTGTTTCAGTACCATTTTCTCTTAAATGCCGCTTCGTTTACTGATATTTTCTCTTTAGTAAATTAAATGTGAGGTGTTAAATTTTCCTTATGTTGTGGTGCTAAGAGATTGCCAACCACCTGCTAACCCTAAAAGCATACAGAGCTTCCTTGGATGAATGCAGCATCACGCGTTAAGCCCCCCCAAAAAAACCCCTTTCAGTCTCCACCATTAAAGCATTACGTCCTCCAAAGATAAAGTAACCTCGAAACAACGCTGAGTGGAAAAGCAGCTTGTGCGTAAATGACAGGGAGTGACAGAGGGGAGGGCGGGTATTGCGCCGCTTTGACACTCTTGTGGGAGGAAAGGCACGGAGGAAAGTCTGGCGCGGGGAGCGGAGGGGGGGGGGACAACCGAATGTCAATTCACGGGGCCGCCTCTGTAATCAACACCTTTACCCATCATCATTAACCATTCTGGGTGCTCGTCACATCTGTTTGTCCGCCCACGTGAAACCGCAAGGCCTCAACCATTCAGATAAAAGGGCGACGCGCCAGTCAAGTGTATTTTCGTCCCCTCGCACCCGCCAGCTCGTGGAGATCTTTCAGGGTTTTTTTTTTTTTTTTAAAGCTCCCGATGTAGATGATGACGGGGACACCGCATCCTTGCAGTTCCCTCGCTGCCTCTCATTCATGCCCGGGTTCATTCATTTTCCGCTCTCGCCTCAGTTCGACCGAACGCGTCACGCCATGACGTCCGCAGACCGACGAGGCCTGAAAGCAACCTGCGCTGTTTTTGCGCGAGCACGCCCCCGTCGGAGCACGCCCCCCCGCCGCGGCGCGACGCGAGGCTTTAATCCGCGGAGCTCAGCTACGTATCGGCCCAACCGCACTTGGTATGCGCAGGCCCGCGCCGCTCTCTACGGCCCTACGGATAAAGATGAGTGGGACCGACTGGAGGGTTTGCATTGTTCTGCCTGGATTCAGGCGCTCTGGAGGTCATGTTTTTTTCCACATTGTTTCCCCCCTCGAGCGATGGGATTCAAAGGCATCAAAGGTCACAGGTGCTTTTGTTCTTCCGCTGCCTGTCAGTCATGAGGTCGCAGCCATCAGTTGTTTCTGTACTGTACACCCACCCCCCCCCCCCCCGCTGCACCCACCCTGAGATCAAGCGATGCCTTCGTTAGTTCGTTTGCTCGCCAGAACAGAAGGAAGCATACTGTACCGTGGGTTTTTTACCTCCATTCCATCTCATTGTTTTGTGAACTTTGGATGAAATATTCTCCTCGGCGCTTTCAAAACTTCTTCCCGTTCATCACCTTCGGGTTCAAGTGTCACATTATTACACAAGATGAATTGTGTGGGAAAGAAATTCAGCGTCAAAAAATAAACAAATAAATAAATAAATAAAGAAGCCGGTGGCCATGAAATTGGGTGAGCACATATGTTCCTGGAGGTAGAAATCTCGTTTTTTAATGACCCGGCGACCTTTCCCCCAGCAGCTTTTAGACACAGACGTGATTCTTTTGTGGAGCGTTCCTGCGGTTAAACACGCGCCTGTGCGAGGCATGTCCTCTGGTGTGTGTGTGTGTGTGTGTGTCTGTGTGCGTGTGTGTGTGGGGGGTCTGGAACGGTCCCCAGGCCATCATACAGTTCATTTAGGGGGAGATTTATAAGTAATTATTGTCTTTCAAAAAAGCTGCATGCGGTCTTGAGCCACATGTGGTGAAATGCGCCTGTAATTGAATTGAAATGAATTCATACTCCCATTAAATTAACAAGCATCAAAACTCCTTCTCTGATCTCTATGGAGCCTTAACCTGGGTTTGTTTTGCTCCTAATTAGGCTGCTGTTACATCCATTCACCCGGCCTCTGCGTCATTTATTGATTTCAGCCCACAAAAAAAGGCTCGTGGAGAACAGAGATATGAATTAAATCCCGGCTCATTGATATTTGCCTTATGACGACGATGATCTTTTGGTTCATCTCGCGAGGGAGCGGAAATCCATACACATGCATCAGACATCCACGCAGGCGCATGCATGATGTGTCATTAGACGGCTCAGCGGAGAGAAAAGTGGTCTCTGAGCATCGGGGAGAGCCCCGCTTTCTTCTCACCTAAGTTTTCCCTTCAGTATCCTCTTTGATCGCTGTTACTTCCTTCCTCGGTTTTCCCATCAAACCCCCACGTCGTGTGCTTTTTCTCCCCCAGCCTCCCAAAGATTGGCTCCTGACGGAGAGCCTCCGTTTGTTGGGTTGCCAACATTGGGAACGCGCATTCATTAACGGGACGGGGAGCAGAGAGAGGGAGAAGGAGAGAGATGACTGCGAGGAAAACATTCCATCTTTTATTTTTCGATTTACAACACACCGCAGTGAACGCTCTGCCCTCGACGGAGCCGCCCGCCACGTGCTCTCACAGTCCTGCACGCGAAAGGCCGCCCGCCGATCTCCTTTAAAACACTTAAAATGATTCCACTGTGAATTACTTACATCGAAATGTCACCCTCTCTTTTTTTTTTCTTTTTTTCTTTTTGTTTTGGTCAGATCCCACAGCATTCACGTTGCGCACAATATTTTCCACATCAATAAATATGACAGGGCGACGCGAGCCGACCCGGCGGGGACCGAGCCGATCCCTCCAGCGTCCGTTCAATTAGACGCCCTTGAAATTTGATGCGCGCACGCACCGGCGGGTGAGCGATGGCGACGATGATGAGGGCAGGGCGAGGGTGGGAGGGGAGGGGTGGGGTGGGTGGAGGGGGTGAGGAGCGTCGGTTTCTCCACGCGGAGGGATTTTCGGCAGGCGGGCGGGAGACAGCCCGGGCCCGTGGCGTGCGATCAATTTAACGGCCTCAAAGCAACTACGAGGAGCTTTCATCTTCTGTCGGCCGCGGTGGCGCATCTGGGCAGAATTGGTGGAATTTTCTATAATGAGGCCCATATTTCCCATGAGCGCCGCCGCTTGATCATAACCGTGAGGTAGATTTCAGCCACTACTTTGATGCAGCTGTTGACAGGCTGCACGGTGATGAGCCCTCTCAGTAGGATTAATAATTTCGACCATAGTCACAGAAGATTATTTTATATATCACGCGCTCTAAAAATGGATTCCCGTCACATTGCAGCATCCATCCTATCCATTTAAAATAAAAAAAGACCCCTAATGCACCGAGATAGTGGAAGAGTGCACAGAGATAGTAGTGATTATGGGCTTTACTGTTTTTACAAGACTACTTGAGTAATCCGATTACTCTAGAAGTCCGATAATGATTCGTTTATTAAGGTGCATGAAAACAAACCCAAATGACATCACATTTCACATTTTTATGCATCAAGTGAGATTATTAACCGATATTAAGGTTACAAGATTATACTTATAATGACTGATGCTATCCAGGGTGTTTTTTTTCTTTCAGATTTGGCAGCACCACTGGGTCGATAGCTGTAGAAATCCCTCGTATTGTCATTCATTATTTATACTCAGCAGTCATCTATCTCTGTTATGATTGCTGATGTCATGAAAAGTATTACTCATCATAAAAACACGCATTACAAGCTGCAGGACGGTGATTAAATGTGCTGCTCTACCCTGGTTTTTGCACCATTTTGTCTGACCTCAGACAATGCGTTTTTTTTTGTTTTTTTTTTGCTTTACTTGCTGTTGTTCTCTTTGTTCCTTTAGTAATCCAGGCCCAAAGTCGGCCGCGACTGCATTCGCAAATGAATATGCACCAGGTTAACCAGCGGGAAACTCTGTAAACATGGACTCTTCTGGCCAGCGTGTCGAAATAGAATCAACTCCTGTAACAACCAGGGTGTTTGTTCTGGTTATGTAGGTCAAAGTGATTCAGGTGAAAGGCTCCTTGTAGCTGCTTTAGAGGGCCACCTCGGCTCCCGAGAGCTTTTCATTTTATACTGAATGGACTGGAGTGCTGCGCCGACGAGCAGCACATTATCTGTACAAGACACGTCCACAAAAACGTCCAACATCGTGTGCTATCAGTGAGACCATATGGATGCGAAAATATGTCTTTTTTTCTCCGGGAATAATACTGTTCAGAAATCCGGACCCCGCTGAGAAGTGCAAGTGTGGACTTGTTTGAAGCGTTTGAAGTAAATTCCTCTTTTGTCGGCGTTTATTACACAACGCAGCGTGGGTTTTTTTTTTTTTTTTTTTCTCCTCCCCAATTTGCGTCGCTGCTGCTGCTGCTGAAGTCCCGAATAGTTGTCTGCTTTGACCTCGCTCAGCACCTGTGCCATTTAAGCAAAAAAAAAAAAAAAAAAAAAAAGAAACAAACAAAAAAAAAGTCCCACACGCTGCAAAACTAATTTCCATATCGAGTTCCCGGAGCACTCGCTGACCGTGCTCAGCAGCTGAGGATCTTGATGAAGGCCCGCCTGAACTCGATGTTGAAGGTGGTGTAGATAACAGGGTTGAGGGCGCTGTTGACGTACCCCAGCCACGTGAAAGCGCTGTAAAGCCCCGGAGGTACGTAGCATGTCCTGCAGTGGGTGTTCAGTATATGAGTCACAAAGAAAGGCAGCCAGCAGATGAGGAAGACTCCTGGGGAGGCCGGAGCGCAGGCAGGGTCGAAAGAAAGGAGGAGAAAGAGGAGATTAGCAAAGTGCAGGTGATGAGATGTAACCCACTCCTTGCAGAGTGGATGTGTGAAATGAACAACGCCTGCATCCAACCACCAGAGGGCGCTCAAGGCGCCAAGTCTGCACTTCTGAGGAGTTATGTTCCTTATTATTGTTAGATAAGTCTGAGGATTCAGCACATCCCAGCAACGGAATTTTAGATGAATCGACACATTTAAATAAAGAAAAGGCTAATCGCACATCTCCAAACTTCCTTGAGGTGAATCGACTGTCAAAGACAGCACAAACTGCCCCGATGCTCCATTTAAAAATGGGTGACAATTCATCAGCCCTCACAAGAAGAAAAGAGACACAAGGACACTGTTTCCCTCATTCTAAATTTGATTCTCGGTCTCGTCCCCGCAAGTTAATGCGACAATGTCCTGAAAAAGTCGTTGACACTCCCATAAGGAGCCTCATTATTATTTTTTTTTTTAAAAAGAAAAAACTAAAATAGAGCAAACCCAGACTGTTCTCTTTGCTCTCTTCTTCACCTTCTTTCACCCCCGAAAGGCGCGAGTGTGGCGCTGCGGTTGAAAGGCTCGGGAGGCTGTAATTGGGGTCACAACTTCGGTGCAACACCGTGGTCATCTGGCTGAGAAGCAGGCGGGAAGCGGGCGAGACGGATCGCCTCAGCTCTCGCTGACAACGCTAATGCGATCGGACACCTCTCATTAGGATTTTGCCATTGAGATCTACGCCGCGCGGGGGCCAAGTCGAGCAGGCCCGCTCGCAACCTGGCCATTAATTGGAGCATGTGGAAGCTGATGGCTGGTGGTGGGGGGGGACAGGGCCACCAAGTATTTTGGAGATTTCACTGAATCCCCGTAATGAGGGTCTCATCTTACATAAGCTCCTCACTCACCGAGAACAATGGCCAGCATCTGAGTCGCCTTCTTCTCCCGCGCGTGCATGCTCCTGAAGCGCGTGTTGAGGGTGTGGGAATGGTAGGCCGGGCGCAGCGACGTGTGCGTCCGCCCGTTGGACAGGTCCTTCACCTCGCAGCTCATCCTGACGGTGGGCTGCTCGCGTCCGCTCCCCTCCGCAGCCGCCGCCGCCGCCGCCGCCGCCTCCGCCTCCTCCTCCTCCTCCTCCTCCTCCTCCTCCGCCCCCTCGCCGCGCTCCTGCTCCAGGTCCAGCTCGGTGCGGCCGCAGGAGGCGTGGCTGATGCTGCAGCAGTTCTGCGTGTCCACCGGGGGAAGTACGGAGTTCTCCACGGGCCCCGTCTTCGGGCGCTTGCGCCACAGGCATCCTGAGAGCAGGCTGGGCTTGGAGGGGCCTGACAGCTCTACGCTCTGCTGTCGGAGACCAATTATAGATCAATATCACAAACAATAAGAGATGAACATATCACTTTAAAAAAAAAAACGCATTAACTGACTTTCTGGACTCCTTTTTTTAGTTCTCTGTGCTAAACTGGTGTTTTAAAGCTTTCTTGCAACTGGTCCATTATCAGTGCACACGTGGAAGTTTATTAACGACAGGCTCCGCCTTGCACGATAGCTTTCATCTTCCTACCCCTGGGTGGTGAGACTCGGAAAATTGCGACTAATGGCCAGCAGATATCAAAAAGCTTTTCGAGACAGGCAAGGCGAAAAAAAAAAAAAAAAAGCAAATGAGGCACGAAAGAGAAAGCGAATGTCACAGTTCTCAGATGATAAATGCAGAGTGAATAGCAGTGTGAAGATCTTGTGTCTTGCCTGTAATTGCAGCCTGTGTATTGAAGTGCTGGCGCGCACAGAACAGCAAATTCAACAAACAGGCTTCCAGCGGCTGCGTGAGCTGTTTTCTCAGCGTGCTGCTCTTCTTACTCACAGAGTGATCGCTTTGTGTTTTCCTCGGGGGGGGTTAAAATTACCCACAAATGGTCTGCAGATGATGGGGAGTGCTCGCCGAGCATCACCTGCACATCCTTTTCAACCCGTGGTCCCCTTTAATGTGTCAGTATCACCTTTTTCCCCACACGCGGGCTCGTGTAAAAGACCGAACGGAGAGTCAAATCCGCGACAGAAGTCGGTTTAAACAAGCAGCCAAGCGAGAGAATCTAAAGAGTGAGCCGGACATTTGGTTTAAAATCCAAGCAACACCTACCACTTTAATCCTTATAGGCGACAGATCCCGCTTTCCTTTGGGGGTCTCCTGCAGACAGGTTTCCTAGGAAACCAGACAAAAGTTCAGAAATGGCAGCATCCCTAGAAATCAGCATTGTTATGTGCACCCTCTTGAAAACAGTTGAAACAGGACTGCGACTCTGGTGGGTGTCGAAGTGGAATAAATCCAATATAAGCAGTATGCAGGGGGAAACTCCTGGGTACATCAACACTAATCATCTCAATGTGTGTTCATTTACTTTTCAAAAATAGCCCCGGTACAGATGCAGAGATGACCTGGTGTCTCCTTGCCTGCGGCTAAAAGTGAATGTCATCTTTGGCAAGATAGATCTAAATGGGGCCGATATGGGAGTGATGGACACGATACAAGAAGAGGCAGCTGGTCGGGAAAGTAAATTTATTTTTTGCACTGTAATGGCAAGAATGGCGATAAAGAGGTGTGCTGTTTTTTTTTTTAACCATTCCTTCATTATTACCCTTTCATTCCAAGTTTCTTGGAAATATGACCAATAAAAATTCACATATATGAGGAAAAAGGCAAGGACGGCCTTAACGGGTGGTTCTGAAATCTAATTTGCAAGTCATTATGAGGGAGGCGACAACGGGCGGGTATGAAAAATCGTAGGAATACAAAGAATCTATTTATTAGATGCTAAAAATAAACACGGGAACGGCCCTGAGGTTGACCACCATCGGTTTGTGTGTTCAATTGAGGTTCCATGCTCGCGGGTAATTGGGCTTGTCTTGTCTCTAATGTGCCTTTAAAGAGGGAAATGTGTCCATTATGGTCAGGAATCAAAAATCAGCAGCAGAAAAAGGAACAGCAGCGTATTATGACAGCTGTGCTCAGTTTGCTGTGAGGCGAATGGCCTTGTAGCTGCCTGGATTGTGGCTACCAGACTGTGAGCTTGTGGAGGAGGGGGGGTGGGGGTTTGTGGTGGATAAATGTTGCGTCGGTGTAGCGAATGGGCAGCTGGAGATGGACGCGTGGTTTCCTGGAGAGGCCGAGGCCGGTCTGATGACTGGGGGAGAGACACGTGGTGATTTATAGCAGCTTGTGCTCATGTGTAGCGGGGAAGGGAGGGGGGGCTTGTAATGAAAGTGAGATCTGTGTGGTCTACATCAGGAAGTGGAAAGATTAATGGCTTTTTAAAGTTGAAATAGAGCGGTTTACTTTGGGGTTTGGGATGCCAGCACAGACGTTAGAGCTGCTGTTGGACTGAGAAAAGCTTTTCTATCGAGCCTAGAATTTAGGTCTGTGTTTATTGGACAATTAATGATGGTTAAATAAAAAGACTCCACTAACATTCAGAGAAAAAAGAAGTAATAATAATAATGAGAAGAAGAAGTAATAATCTCTTACTGCCGATGGTGGGGCCGAGCCCGGCTGCACTTTCCCGCTGGGCTGGCCGAAGGCAATCCTCTTCCGCCTCATCCTGAGGAAGACGTAGATGCGCACGTAGACCAGCAGGGTGATGATGAACGGCAGGTAGAAGGACACCACCGAGGAGTAGATGACAAAGTCGGGGTTGGAGATGGAGCACACCATGGGGTCATCTGATTCAATCAGAAAGCATGATTGCATCTTAAACGTGGGAAGCCAAATGAGAGGAAGGCCGAGATAATTCACAGCTGACCTGTGACCTTGGAGCGTGCTCTACATGTCAAAAACGGGGTGATGTATCCTGATTTATATTCTATATACAAGGAGAGGCATGGTGCTTTCTTGAAGCAGTGAATATAGACGTTGAGATGACTGATTTGACAATAATTACACTAGAAATTCAAGAGACCTCTTGACATGATAATAATAGTGCATGGGACAATTATCCAATAGCATTTCCAGAGATATTCTGATAATAACATAGGCTAGAGCGCTGCAAATTTGAAATAAAAGACCCCATCTGTGTCCATGCATGATGCATGTTAGTGCCATGAACAAACCAATGTGATTCCTCTCACCCGGGATCAATACGGCAACATACCTCAGTAGACAGAGAGACGGAAACAAAAACAGACAGACGCGGTCGATTTCACGCCACACTTCAGACCCCAGCGCTCTACTTTCAGGGTTCAGATTCTTTGCCTTTTTTTTTTTTTTGGGGCACTTATAGAATATTTGTCCTGTCAATGATTTCAATCCATTTCCTTGTCCCGTCTTTCCGCTGACACCTCAGCGCGATTCTTTCAATCACGGGCCATTGTCACGCATTGATTGCGGGGAGGACCCGACTGAATTCTGAAGGCTGCAGCTTAGCCAGGAGCCTTACATTGTGTCCGGGTGATGCTCTGTATTCTGCAAGTGCATCTCTGACACTTGCGAAAGAATTAATAACGGCCGGCTACAAAAGCTCGCCTTTTCTTTTTATTGTTGCATTTTCAGGAGTTTTTACACCAGTTGCAGGGTTTTTAAATCGATTGCATTGTGCCATATTTTTGATAAAACTCATCACAAAGCCACTTTAAACACCCAGTTTTGGCACCTAAGACGGGCTAATTCTCCACAGAATATTTTTGCTGATTCTGGTCTTAAACATGCACAGACTTTCCTGCGACAGAAGACGGCACTGCAGGACTTTCTCTCACCCGTTACACAGGCGACTCACCGAATTAACTTCCGCCATAAAACTGATTTCATGTCCCTGTGCTGACCTCAAGCAGCAGAGAAAGCTTTTTAAAGCTAAATTTCACACTGTGCTAATTTCTGAAGTTCATTCTACATCCAGGGATGTCCAACATGTGGCTCCTGGGCTAAACCCAGCCCGCTAAAGGACTGATCTGGGCTGTGTGACCTTTACCAAATTGCAAAAATTTCCCACGAGGGAAAAGGACACGTTTCAAGTTCATGTTATTAATGCATTTTTACCATATTGTTTTAGTAGTCCAGCCCACTTGCGATAAAAGCGTGCTGTATGTAGCCCCTGGACTACATTAAGTGGACACCCCTCCTCTGTGCCATCCAAAAGAAGTGTTCTGACCTGTGGTGTTGAAACCGAACAGCAGCGGGCAGGAAACGGCGAAGGCCAGGACCCAAACGACGGCAATCATCATAAAAACTCTCTTCCTGGAGCGGTGGGTGGTGTTGTACAAGACAGGCATCACCACTGCGGTGTACCTATGGAGAGAGTCCAAGTTACCACGTGCAGCAAAAGTGCTGATGCAGTGTATAACATAATTAGAAAGAGCTGAAAGAAGTCACTTTAAAAAAGAATCTGCATCATTTAAAAGACAACAAAGGAGTACCAAATGGAGATTTCTATTTTGAAACAATCTGGGTGTTCAGCAGTAAAGCTTGTGGAGCTTTGATATAGTAGTTAATCAGCCCACTATGGGATATGCCAACAATCCATAATGAGCCCCAGAAAACCTGAGTTCAGCACTGGCTCTGGAGAAGCGGCAATTACACTGGACCCCAACTCAAAATGGATGTGATGTTGTGCTGTTTAGAGCCAGCTAACTGCCACGATTGTTTATCCTCACCAGACTAATTACGTCGGCTCCTCCAAGGGCAAAATGTGGGGGGCCACAACCCGGACATTTGCGGAAAATGTCCCGCGGCTTTCGCCTCGCAACTGTCTGCTTAAATAAACGCCCCTCCTCCAAAAATTGAATCAAAGGCACATCATTTATTGATCAAGCCCAACTTTAAGATGCACTCTTTGCTGCAGCCGGGAACAAGGCCCCCACGGCTCTACCTTCACCTTGAATTGCGGAGCAGACGGCTGCAGCGGTGATAGCTTTGAATTTATAAAGAAACAAGTGGCAGGGAGATAACGCTGGGGAGCATCGGTGATACAGAGTGCCCCCCTTTGCACCTCCTTCAGCAGAGTTTGATACCGTTGCTGTTCCAAAGGGTCTAAACACTCCGTCTGTTGCAAATGACTTCTTGTAGCACAAACACAAACATGGTAGCAGGCTTGCAATCAGGCCCAATTTTATGTAAAAATAATAAATTAAAAAAATGAACTGCCATGGGGGAGATGATGTATCTCTGTAGGATGTTCCAATTACGACCCTGTCCTGTTTTTCTATCTGCAGCATTGCATATTTACACACTCGGGTATTTCGCAAGACAACTTTCTTTCCTTCAGCTTTTGATGGCGAGCGTGAAGCACACGGGTGATTGATTTTCGCTCAGAGGTTTTAATTTAGCGCCAGACAGGTGCGCGGCATAATGCAATCACCGCTCCAGTGGCCGATGCGGTTGCCTTAAAGTTATGTTGACGCCTGCACCATAAAGATGACATCATGCATTAAGAGTTCTGGAGCCATTTGCCGTTGCTTGAATAAATTGTAAATAGAGTAGACTGCATATATAAAAAAAACAATGCAGATTTTAATGAAACACAACATCACTTAACAAGCTGCTGAACATAGACACAAAACCCCAACGTGCTGTTATGAGAAAACATGTCCAAGCCAATTGTCAATTGCAATTGCAAACATCATTCGAGTGCGCTTGCCTATGTGCTAACACAACGATCACCAGAGGGGTTAGCAATCACACTAATGTGACAAATCAGTTTGCTGACTCGCCGATTGCATTGTAGTTGTAATTCTGTGCCCTCTCCAGTATCTAGCGTACATAAATATTGAACATGGCTTTGTTCTGCAGTTTGTACTGAAACATTTACAAAGTTCTATCAATTATTTTACAGGAATATACCAAACACTGGGGGATAATATGGGGCCTCTGTGGCCCCTCGTGGCCGCTGATGCGTTCCGGTCTTTGATAACAGCCACGGAGAAGAACTGAACTCCCGTACGAATACATCCCCATCACACTTTTACTCCAATATTGTTGAATTCTTGATTCCTGGAGGCTGTAAGTTCAAAGACTCCAGAGATGCATTAAATATTAACTGTGACACAACAGGAGAACTCAGGGAATAAATAATGTAAACAGGAGATCTGAATCTTTGCAAAAGTTTCAAAAAATGGCCGGGTATGGTTCTTCCTACATTAATACAGGAAAAAGACATTAAATTCAGATGCAAACATACCAGAGGGAAGCTACAACATCCAGATAATCACGTAATCAAGACATTACAGCTGGAAATATCGCTTTAAGCCAGGAAGGGAAAAAAAAAACCAGCAGCATCGATGTTGGAGATGACGTCCGTCATCATAGTAACCGCAGGTGAGCGCGCCCTCACCTGTCGATGCTGATGGCGCACAGGTTGAGGATGCTGGCGGTGCACATCATCACATCCAGCGTGACGAAGATGTTACAGTAGAGCCGGCTGAAAAGCCAGGCGCCGCCGACCACCTGCGTGAGACAGACAGGCGCGTTAGCCACGCATGCATCTCCTCCTCTTCCTCACCGTGAAGCGTGAAGTACCTGCCGAGCGCCAACCCCCCCCCCACCCACCCACACGTGGCGGGAAAAACACGTGGGTGGACGCAGTCGGTAGGAGAGACAAGGAAAACTGCGAAGACTGTCATAGATCACGCTAATTACATTATTAAAATGCAAACACGGTGACTTTCTGCGGTGTAAGACTGTCAAACGAAACCTCACCTTTAAATCTCATTTAAATGATTGTTTGTGGGAGATTTGTTTATGCACCTAAAAAAAAATCTCTCATGTCAACGAAAGTGCACAATGAGTCTTTCTGTTTTCGCCAAATATAAATGAATAATAAACTCATTAGAAAGATTAATTAGCAGAAAGCTATGCGGATCCTGTCAAATAGTGAACCCACAATTACTGTCCTGTGAGCTTTTAATCGTTTTTTTTCCCATCAATTTCAATAATTATATATTAATCACGAACAAAGGGAGTCAAAATAACCTGCGGTATGTCTTTGTCTGCTTTGAGTCCACTTCCTGTCATGGTGGAGCCTGTGGAGATCACCTTTAAGGTGGGATTCAGTTCTATTCAAAAGGGATTTAACAATAACTCTAATCTCAACCATTAACCCAACACCCCCCCAACACGCACACGCACACACACGCTTTGGCTGTGTAATGTCTGGTAATAGCTGTGCGACAGAGATGAATGGGACTGAGCCGCCGTCAGCCGACGGCAGAATCCCTTAATTTGGGAACATATGAGCCAGCTACATTTCCCTCCCCGCTGTGATGGAAAAGGCAGCCATGAAACATTCATTCCCAATCCAAGTCGGCGCGTCAAGCTTCGCCAACCCCCCCCACCCCTCCACCGAAAGAGCTCCTGGAACACAGGGAAATGCACTTTGTCATGGCGTATATGGCGACGGCGGACGCATGCGAGAAAGAGAGATTCCCGTAAACTTGACAATGCTTACATGGCAGGAAGGGATAAAATACAAGAGGCAAAGTAGCTGAAATATTTAGAGCGCACTTAGTTGCTGTTTTAGATGGGCCAATATGAAATTAGGACATGAACGTGGAGATAATAGTGAGCTAGATTTAAGTATGGCTACTCTGCTTTATAATCTCTGCCCCTTTGCAGAAGTTTAACGCCCAATTCCGGAGGTATGCCTCTGATTTAACTGCTGACCCATTTTCCATCCAAGAAGATTTTGAAAGGAGTGACAGCTGTGCCCCTCATCATGTTCATCCTTGCAGTCACCCACACACACACATCCTCACATGTCTATCTTTCCTAAACAAAATACATTAGCCTGGCCCCCTGACCCTGACCTAAACCCGGGTCCTGACCTCAACCTTACAACCTGGTCTTACCCCTCCCTTGAACTTGTGGGGCCCCACGTGACAGCAGAGTTGGGTCTGTAAAGACCAGGAGACGCATCCTTGAGATTATGCCTCTGCAGAGGGAAGTGAAACCGGTGGGAAGTGAGGCTGGAATCACGTTTTTAAATCCCTTGCCTGCGTTTCGCCTCAGTCCTCTGGAGACGTGGAGCCCCCCCCTCCACCTCCGAATGCGGACCGTAATCCTCAGTTCCTACACGAGATGTAAACCAACAACCCTCTGATCGCACACCGTTAAACCCCCTCCCAATACACGCAAGTCTCTCATTGGGCTTTTTAAGTCTTCTCCCCCTGGAGAGTGAATTAATACAGCCTAATCCAACTTCTACATCCCCGTGGGACAGATGAACGCTGCATTTTGCTTCCCAACCATCTCGTCGACTCGTCTCGGATGGAATACCGAATGCGGCGTGATCGCTTGCTCGCGATAGCTCGATGGAAGTAAATAAGATAACCGAGTCCCACTGGGTTCTCCGGTTATCTTCATTTACATTTGAGGGAAAAAAAAACGGGTCCAAAGATTCCCGAAGCGGGCCGACGGAGATAAGGAAGCCGAAACAAACCGGAGATTGATGGCAAACAAAATGCTTTCTCTGAAGCGATCTGCAATCTGCAATTAAAAGTTGTTTCCATCGGAAAACATCAACCAAAATAGAATTCCTCCGTGCTTTGAAGCTCAGCCAAGTGCCCAAAGCTGATGAAGTTATATTTTGTTAATATTCAATATGTTCTTCAGCAATTACGTATAATCAGCCCGAGTGGAGCGCGACATGACTACCTTTCATCATCATTAGAGTCTCCTTATTACCCACGCAAGTGACACGATGTAATAAGCCCCAAACGATGGCAATCCTTATTTTTCTCCGGCGAAAAAAGAAAAAGCGCCACTTTTGCTCTCCTGACGTTTAGCAGCAAACAAGCAGGTCTTTAGGATGACGGATGTCGCCTCCAAAGACCACCATTAAGCGCTAATTAGGATAGTGTCTAATTAGGATAGCGTCTTCCGTGTGACGGATATAAAAGCCAGATTCCCTCAAAAATCCGCATTCAACGGTCGCTCCTGCGCCAGGAGGGGCCCCTCTGACCTCCTCACCTCCAGGTACACGGCCCACGGCATGACCAGGGAGGCTACCAGCAGGTCGGCCACCGCCAGGCTGACCACCAGGTAGTTGGTGGTGGTCTGGAGCGAGCGCTCCCTCAGCACGGCCAGGCACACCAGCACGTTCCCGAACACGATGGCCAGGATGAGGAGCGAGTACAGCATGGCGTAGTAGTTGCGCTCGTCCTCCGCGGGCGCCTCGGCGCTCCCGTTCCTCTCGCCCCAGCCGAGGCCGTCCGAGGCGTTCCACGGCTGCTCTGCGCTGCTGAACATCGCCATGGAGGCGCGCCGGGGACATGGGAGGTGGGCTGTGGGGCAGACCTGCAGAAAGAGAATCAGGTTGGGCGTCAAGGCAGCCGCGACTTCCTGATTAGTCTCTGGATGTACGAGTCTGTTCCTCTCCCCTCTGCCCTCTGCTCAAGGTCTCTTCCTGTTAAAAGGGAGTTTTTCCTGCCACTAATGTTTGGAAGGGATGACACTAAATAGTTTCATTGATTCATTCCCTGCTGCAGAACTCTTTAATGGCATCAAAAACACGTCCGATTTCTGCTGAGCACAAAAATAAACCCGCGCTGATCGCTTTTAATGCGCCGCTTTCTTCCCTCCTACATCATCAGCTCCATAACCAGAGCGGGTATCCGCGCTCCTGGTTCCGAGGGAATGGTTTTCCCATCGTACCGTGAGCCTTTCACGTGTTTCACCTTAGAGGTTCATGAAAACTTGCGTAAAAGAGGCACTGGATGTCCGGTGCTCGAACTTTAATTAGGGCCTGGCACCGTGCCTGTGCGTATAAGGGGGGGTGAGGGGGGGTTAGTTCATCTGGGGGGGAGTAATAATTCACTGCTGCCACCCTGAGAGGTGTGCTTGGCTCACATCCCGGGCTCGTCTTCCTCGCACTTCCTCATCCTTCTTCTCATTTATTCCCCATCTCCTCCGTCTGGCCCGAGCCCAAACGGCAGCGCAGCGCCGAAAGCGCACGGTGGTTCCTGGTTAACGCGCCCCCCCCATAAATCACATCCAGGTCACGCCTTCCGCTGGTTTGTCGTGACAGAACTGGGGGAAACGCAGCGGCGGAAAGTGACCATTTTTAGATCCGTCTCAACCCCGAGGCTTTCCGTCTCGGGGCTCCAGGAGAAAGGAGTGATGAGGCAGCCAGCATCACCTTGAGGTCTCCTCGGTGGAGAGGAGCAACCGGATTTAAAAAAAAAAGAAAAAAAAGAGGATTGACAAGTCATGACTTCGTTTACTTTAAACGAAAACGTAAAATTATAAGACTAGTCTAATATTTGCTCTTGGTGATATGGGGGGGGGCTTTATCAATGTCAAAGTTCAGGACGCTGACCTGTCCAGTGGGCACAGGGGAGACACGCACTGCTTTGGTTCCATTAGTCTATAATGATGAATTGATTTCTAATGTATATATTAATTGACAGCGACTTCTTCTATAGCTGCGAGCCCGTCTTGATTTAAGCGACTCGGACCTTAATTTTAAAACCAATTAAAGCCCGTGTTGACGCACCTTATCAGCCTGAACAATCCCGCTTCCAGAAATATTGGGGTCAAACACAGTCCAGTCGGTGACACGGAGAATAATTATACAAAAAAAAAAAAAAAAAAGATCTTTCCCCCCAGACCGTCACGATCAGTGCGCACAGAGAATGAAACAGGCTGGCAACGAGAGGAAGGAAACAATTAAAAGCGGGAGTTTGGGGAGGGGGGGGGGGCGCGTCCGTACACCCCCCTCTCTCTCCATCATCCCAACTGAGTGACATACCTGTTACGGGTTCCCGGTTGGGTATTCATCGGATGCCATTGGAGGGGGGGGGTTGGGGGTTACAAATAAAGGAAGGATCCCAGCAGAGTTTAAAGTTATCCGGTCATGTTGTCCGGCGCCGCGCAGGAGGTGCGCACGCTTCCATGGCGCACGGGTGAATGTGGATGGGAGAAGCTCTCACTGATGGAGCGCTCCAGCCACCCCCACCCTCCGCAAAGCTCCGCGGCTCCGTGGGCGCAGGTGACACGCAGAAACGCGCAACACTTTTTGGTTCGCCCGCGCCCGGAGGCAGAGGAAGGACTGGATCAATAGGCAAGAGAAATACTTTCCAATACCGGATTGATCAAACTGTCCCCTGCGATGGTCTCACATTCCCGAGCGTGACCACCCCCTCCCTCCCTCCCCGCACCTGTCTGGGTCCTCCATGCTGGAAATCACATTGGCGCGTAAAAATAGTCTTTCTTACGCGCGCAAATTGGGTCAGACCGTGCATGGGAAAATGTACAGACAGACCCTCTGACGCTCAGTCTTGTTACACCGATGGAAAACACAACCAAGGCAAAACAACAGCCCGAAATCCCCAGCGGACATTTAAAATTCCATAAACTTTCTTATACAAAGGTTGTCCCACATCGCGTCGTCTCTCCTCGGCATTTTAAAATAAAAACACCCATTTCCACTAAAAAAAAAAGGATGCACATTAAGCAAATGAGAATAATGTATGGCAAAGGAAGCGTAAAATGACGAATAACTGTAAGGAAGGGGGGGTGTGTTGAAACAGGGCAGGGCTTTTAAGATGTTCTTTTTTTCTCTAGTTATAATCGAACAATCTCACAACCCTGCTCAGTGTGACCCCCACATGGCTGACACCTTTGCCCCGGTGCTAATTCTTCACCGCCGACTTGAAGCCACTTTGCATTTAAACCAAGCGCCCATGCGTCCTTGTATATTTATTGGAAATCTGACCCATTCTTATTTTTCACGGCAGCCTGCTGGTAAATACCCCCCCACACACACACACCCACACCCCTCCTTCTCCCCCGAGTGAAAGGCTGAGGAGAATCTTAACACCAACGAGCAGCACAGGTCCATTTAAATTTTGATTAAAAGGGATGTTGGGTGTCATCTGCAGTCAGATAAACCCTGTTTTGCTTTGTTGGGCTCCTTTTACGCACAACAGTTTGTTCACTCGTGCAACAACAACAAAAAAAATCCCAATAAATTCCTCTCACGTTTATTGATTTAAGCTTACTGGTGCAACATTTAGGGAGCCCGTCTCTGCCTGTTGGATGATGAGCAGCTACTAGAAGTGTGTAGTTCAGTTCCGCAGTCACCTTCCGCGCACACTTTATGATTAATGAGGTCCGTCTGCAAATACATATATATGTTCCAGGCAACAGTCACCGCAAATAGACCGTCTCACCCCCTACCCCCCACTGGTGATGGTTTGCAAATAGACCAGTGATGGACGATTGGGTGGGGGGTTCGCTTTCCCTCTCAGTGAGCGATGCATGGACCTTGTCCCGATCGGGATGTTGGCAGATGCTGTCTGGGTAGATCTATACACCTGCCTGGAAGCATACCGGTGTGAAGGTCAGGCCCGAGAGGGCATTGCTGTGATAGAGTCCACCCAGGAGAAGCGGTGGAAAAATAATGAAATAATCATCTTTTTTAAAAAAAAAAAACTTTGTCGGCCCTTTTCTGTCACCTTGTGGCCACAGTATCGAACTGCAACCAACAAAGGTTCAATCATAAATCAGCAGGTCTCCATTTGGAGGTTTCTGGGGAAGTTTTCTGAAAGTTGTGCAGACATAAAGCCTACTGTGTGGTTTATTTTAACGTAGAATACCGACGGTAGGTCAGTATGTGTCACACCATCAGAGGAGGCATGCTGGTCACATTGCAGGTTCAATTGCGGCTGTTAGAAAGTTGTTTGATAGATTCCCAGGAATTTAGGACTTTCTGCAGAAGGTAATCTTCATTGGCTTTATTCCCAAGGCTTGTGTTCATAGGAATTAATAAAGGTTGAAGATTAACCTCACATGAAATGTATTGCACCCTTCTGTCATATGTTGCTGATTCACCATACTTTTGAAAATAGTAATTTAGCTCTCAACACATGTGTAATTATCATTTTAGTCTTTATTTGCATGTTTTATTTCATATGCAGTTCAAACATGGGATGGAAGCAACCTGGAGGAAGGTTTTCAAAGTGGTCAAAGGAGTTACGCACCAGTCTAAAGTTGTGGATGGATTCAGATATGCTGTTAGGGTGATTACAGCTGCAATGTCATTGATCTGAAAGCATAAGATTTTATTTTAAAAAATAGCAAAAACATAATACATAATCCACGTGGTTTTGTCTCTTTCCTGCAGATTTACACGGGGCAGGATAATTCTCTTCATGTGTTGGAAACCTGTTGATGCAGGGTGGGTGGAAGTGACCAACTTCAGCTTGAACTTTTGTTTTATTTATCGATAACTCGCCTCAATTGCTCATAGTCGCACTGGAGGCCAAAAAAAAGAGAAACCAGCAATGCCAGAGGTGTCACACCCCTCAGTTACTTTTTTACCTCCATGTCATCTAACTTGGTTCATTGGAATTTAGAAGGAAACAACAACAGTTTAATATTAACTCCATGTTACGAGGGGCTGGTGGGAGGTCACATCATATAAATATCTGTGAAGTGTCAGGCAGAGCTCAGTTGGGAGTCTGGAAAGCAGATTAAGCTGTCTGTTAACTCAACTTGGGACAATGCCATTAGATGGGAGGATGGAGCGAAACACTGGAGGCCAATGGAGACATTCAGGGAAAATCTCATAAGGTGAGCTGAAGTCAGACCATTTTATCTCTCAACACAAGTGGGATCAGAATTTTAGTCTGAATGTACCTGTTTAATTTCATACACAGTTCAGATGTGAACTCGAGGCACGCATGAACAAGAAGTTTGAAGTGTTCAGAGCAGTTCAGTACCGGCATCAACTTGTGGCAGGAATGAACTACCTCAGTCAAGGTCATTAACACTATGATGTCATTGATCTGGATATTACAAACGTGACAAAATTGTAACTCTCATTCTGCCTCTTTCCTGCAGGTTTATGTGGGCAAGGATGAATTTCTCCATGTCAGGATATTTGAAGCTCTTCCCTGTCACGGAGGAGAGCTCAAACTGATTGGTGTAAGGGAGAAAAAAGGCCAGGACCCACTCGAGCCTTTTTATTGCGGGCTCCAGCATGACGCTGAAATTGATCACGCTCTGTCTGAGTAGAAATGGCATTGTTTTTTAAAATACGCTCATACTTTATTTGACTTTCACATTTGCAAGCGCCAGGAGAAACACAGCGGCGGCTCAGGAACTGTCGTGTAACTTGGCAAGCGGGCAATAAACAGTGTCAAAGTCGTGATCAGTCGTTTTCATGGATCACTTTCCTTCTCTCGCTCTGCCCATTCGCTGAGTGAGCACGAGAGCGCTTCTGCAGCCGGTGGCGGCGCTTACGTGGAACGTTGACGGCGCGCGGGATGCGTCCCTCCTGGTACTCATGGGGCTCCCGGACGTCGAACAGCTGAACATCCTGGTTGGACAGCATGGTCTTCAGCTGTGGGTAGGTCACCACCAACGCTGGAGTGGAACACCCAATAAGCAAAATAATCTGACTTCATTGTCATCTGCAGTCAGATAAACCCTGTTTTGCTTTGTTGGGCTCCTTTTACGCACAACAGTTTGTTCACTCATGCAACAACAACAAAAAAATCCCAATAAATTCCTCTCACGTTTATTGATTTAAGCTTACTGGTGCAACATTTAGGGAGCCCGTCTCTGCCTGTTGGATGATGAGCAGCTACTAGAAGTGTGTAGTTCAGTTCCGCAGTCACCTTCCGCGCACACTTTATGATTAATGAGCTCCGTCTGCAAATACATATATATGTTCCAGGCAACAGTCACCGCAAACAGACCGTTTCACCCCCTACCCCCCACTGGTGATGGTTTGCAAATAGACCAGTGATGGACGATTGGGTGGGGGGTTCGCTTTCCCTCTCAGTGAGCGATGCATGGACCTTGTCCCGATCGGGATGTTGGCAGATGCTGTCTGGGTAGATCTATACACCTGCCTGGAAGCATACCGGTGTGAAGGTCAGGCCCGAGAGGGCATTGCTGTGATAGAGTCCACCCAGGAGAAGCGGTGGAAAAATAATGAAATAATCATCTTTTAAAAAAAAACAAAAAACTTTGTCGGCCCTTTTCTGTCACCTTGTGGCCACAGTATCGAACTGCAACCAACAAAGGTTCAATCATAAATCAGCAGGTCTGCATTTGGAGGTTTCTGGGGAAGTTTTCTGAAAGTTGTGCAAACATAAAGCCTACTGTGTGGTTTATTTTAACGTAGAATACCGACGGTAGGTCAGCATGTGTCACACCATCAGAGGAGCTGATCACATCGCAGGTTCAATTGCGGCTGTTAGAAAGTTGTTTGACAGATTCCCAGGAATTAAGACATTCATTGACTTTATTCCCAAGGCTTGTGTTCATAGGAATTAATAAAGGTTGAAGATTAACCTCACATGGAATGTACTGCACCCTTGTGTCATATGTATAATAGTAATGTAGCTCTCAACACATGTGTAATTAGTATTTTAGTCTTTATTTGCATGTTTTATTTCATATGCAGTTAAAATATGGGATAGTCGCACTGGAGGCCAAAAAGAAGAGAAACCAGCAATGCCAGAGGTGTCACACCTGGTTCATTGGAATTTAGAAGGAAACAACGACCGTTTAATATTAATCCCAGGTATGGAGGGGCCGATGGGAGGTCACATCATATAAATATCTGTGAAGTGTCAGGCAGAGCTCAGTTGGGAGTCTGGAAAGCAGATTAAGCTGTCTGTTAACTCAACTTGGGACAATGCCATTAGTTGGAGGATGGAGCAAAACACTGGAGGCTAATGAAGACATTCAGGGAAAATGTGATAAGGTGAGCTGAAGTCAGACCATTTTGTCTCTCAACACAAGTGGGATCAGCATTTTAGTCTGAATGTACCTGTTTAATTTCATACGCAGTTGAGACCTGAAATTGAGGCCCGCATGAACAAGAAGTTTGAAGTGTTCAAAGCAGTTCAGTACCGGCATCAACTTGTGTCAGGAACGAACTACCTCGTCAAGGTCATTAACACTGTGATGTCATTGATCTGGATATTACAAACGTGACAAAATTGTAACTCTCATTCTGCCTCTTTCCTGCAGGTTTATGTGGGCAAGGATGATTTCTCCATGTGATGATGTTTGAAGCTCTTCCCTGTCACGGAGGAGAGCTCAAACTGATTGAGTGTGAAGGGAGAGAAAAGGCCAGGACCCACTCGTGCCTTTTCATTGCGGGCTCCAGCATGACGCTGAAGTTGATCATGCTTTGTCTGAGTAGAAATGGCATTGTTTTTTAAAATACGCTCATACTTTATTTGACTTTCACATTTGCAAGCGCCAGGAGAACAGCAGCGGCGGCTGAGGAACTGTCGTGTAACTTGGCAAGCGGGCAATAAACAGTGTCAAAGTCGTGATCAGTCGTTTTCATGGATCACTTTCCTTCTCTCTCTCTGCCCATTCGCTGTAGCCTCCTTTATAATGCCTGGCCCTGGGGGAAAAAAGAATACTAATGAGGCCTTTTATTTTGACACCGTAGACACCCAGTTGGAGCTAGAGAGCCACGACCGCTCAACACTTTGTATTATTAAATGAATAAAAGTGAATTTTACCGGGCTGACACAGTCAATATGAGACAAATCAGCATCCAGTTCAACACATTTCCAAGACATTTGCATCTTTCCATTCAAATGCTGGTGAACTGGACTGATGTGACTGGAGGACCAGGCTGGGTTACCGGGTGAAGCCCAGCTTATGGGCCGTGGTCAGAGCCGTGGCGCTCCTGTTGCCGCTCCTGCAGTAAAACACGATGTTGGCGTCCTCTTTCCCGGGAGCCCTCGCGTCGTACCGCTGCTGGAACTGCTCCGGGGGCAGCTTCAAAGACTCGTCCACCACGGCCACTGGAAGTGGGACCGGACAGGAAAATGAGAGCAAACTACCCGAGAAGCACGAGAGCGCTTCTGCAGCCGGTGGCGGCGCTTACGTGGAACGTTGACGGCGCGCGGGATGCGTCCCTCCTGGTACTCGTGGGGCTCCCGGACGTCGAACAGCTGAACATCCTGGTTGGACAGCATGGTCTTCAGCTGTGGGTAGGTCACCACCAACGCTGGAGTGGAACACCCAATAAGCAAAATAATCTAACTTCACTTTGGCACGAATATTCCCTTTTTAAAAGCCATGAAGTCGTCCTCAATGGCGTCTGTGTCGCTTTTGCCATGGGGACAAACGAGAGTTTTCCATTTTCACAAAACAATATTGTCCACTTAAAAATACCACTGAACAAACTCTCTGCTGTTAATCCCATGAAAAACACTGGTTTACAGTCTGGATCATTCCTGCTGTAAGTGTAAAATTGGTACTTTTAAAGACAATTAAAAAAAACTTAAACAAACCATTTTTTTTTCTTGTTTTTCTTGTTTTTCTTATGTTTTTATTCTTGATATTTTACATTATAAACGTTTCTTTTTTCCGGTTATCAAATTTTATTTTTAACAAGTACATTGGGCTTAATTTTAGCTTGCAAAAGTACCAGACTATTTATTAGATCATAAAACAATATGAAGCATGACAATAATCTGTCCCAAAGACGTGACGTCATTCCCTGAAAAAAAATGACTATTTCTCTCCAACCGAGAGAAATACGGTTGCAAAGGAAACCATTCATAATTTCTTCAATACACTCATGTTGGAGTGTATTATCTATAATATCATCTGTTGAAAATATATTTTTTTAAGTTTTAAAATGTCAGCCATTCGTATAAGTGGACTTCGGACTTCACCTGTTCTTTTACATTTATCATAATTGTTTTACCCCCGCTGGAGTCGTCTCCACGCTCGGAGCCCGAGGTTGTAAAAGCCCTTAAGGTTGTAACCAGATTCGGGTAAGATTTACGGGTCACTCCGGCGACAGTCTGGCACAAAGTTCGCGACAAGATAAGCGATGACACGGAGACGACCATGGCTGAAGTTGCGCAACAGGGGGGAGGAGACTGCGCATGCGCCCCCTTCCCACCCAGCCCGACCGGTGCGGCAGCGCCGCCGTGCGGCCACATGCGGTAGTTCACGTTCTCCGAGAAAATACGCGGAATTCTGGGTTTATGTGGGACTAATGTTCTTTTAAAGAGAGAGAAAAAAGATGGGAAAACAGAAAGGGCAGACGCTACACAGGAGATACATTTTGATGCTCTAACTAGTTATTTTAAACATTTAAATGTCTTTTTCTTTTCGTAACCGTTTCAATTGCCCAAGTGTTTCATTTTGTTCAGCCGTAGATGTGAAAGAAGAGCCATGGTTTGCGCTGGATGAGCAGCTTTAGCTGAGATGAATGAAGGTGAAGGAGCCTGTGCACAAGTGAAACAACCCCCCCTCCCTTCAGGTTAATGGTATCTTCCAAAACAGACCGTCACGTGACTCCAGACAGCGCATATAAAGCGCCTTCCGGACAGCCTCCCCACTTTTGTCACTTTTGTCTCTTTTTGACGTCCACGACCCTTCAAAATGTCACCGATGATGTGCGGAGGATGCTCCGATGCTCACCCCGCTGACGAAAAGATCCAAAAGCTCTGCGATGGCGTGAGTTAGTCACCCTCCCCCCTTCTTCAGAATGAGCTCTTCCGTGTTTCATTTCTTTGAACTTTTCTTTGAATCTCAGGTGAAATCAGCCGTCGAGACCAAAACAACGAAGACGTACGATACTTTCGACGCCAAGACCTACAGGTCGCAGGTTGTGAGTGGCACAAACTACTTTGTGAAGGTAAATGTCTTCCAGGGATTTGCTTGGGAATGTTTCCATGTGCACACCCGTTTTTTTGTTTTTTTTTTGCATCTTCCTTGCAACTCATGTTTCTCTTGTGTTTCTCTTTCTCCTTCAATCGTTTCCTGATGTGTTACACCTCCTGCAGGTCCATGTGGGAGGAGATGAATACATCCACGTCCGTATTTATGAGAAACTCCCCTGCCATGGAGGCGAGGTTGAGTTCCACAGTGTGCAGGAATCCAAGAAACACACCGACGCTGTTGAGTATTTCTAACGATCAACACCAAGTCAAGCTGTCACACATTGAGGAATTGCTGACAGTTTGACATGTAATAACATGTTTTTATGCATGCACATCTAAAGTTGACAAATGCTACATTAAAACAGTTTAGTACGAGATTGAATTAGACTTATTCTTTACGTAACTGTATAGGTGAGAAGTAAAGGTGCATGAATGCTGGGCTTTTTTTTGTGAGATTACAATGCATTCCTTTCGAGACACACCCTGATTGCAAAAAAAAACTCAATGCGAGTAACTCATGGTGCGTGCTTCACATCTAATGGGCACTCCTAATCTGAAGAAAATAAAATGATACACAACTCTGACCTGTGACGATCTGGGTTTAAGTCTGCACACGTAAGCATTCAGAGGTTGCCTCTGTCACAGACGGCTCCGCAAAAGCATTTCAGGTGATGAAATCCCACCGTGGTCGTGAGTCAGCTGACGGACAATACGTGGAATCCACAAGTCGGTCACACTCCTGCTCGCCTCATCAAATCGTTCCTCTTTTTAATCATGTGCTTCGTGGTTACACGTATGATTCAGTCGGGGAGTTTTCAGTCTGTCACCTGTTTGTAGTTCTGTGTTGAAACCAACGCGAAAATACAAGTCTTCATCAAACTCTTCACCCTCGGGGTGTCTCAACATCACTCTAAATCTGTAACTTGACCTTAAATATTAAAAAATACTGCGGCCGCAGCATGATATATATATATATATATATATATATATATATATATATAAAAAAATCAAGATTTGTGGGTCGAACTTATTTTCTTCAAAGTTGGTGAATGCTTTTTTTTTAAAAATAAAATACTATACAGGAGGGCAGCACGGCGGTGTGGTGGTGAGCACTGTCACCTTACAGCAAGAAGGGGAGTCTCCATGTTCTCCCTGTGCCTGCGTGGGTTCTCTCCGGGTACTCCGGCTTCCTCCCACAGTCCAAAGACATGCATGATTGGGGATTAGGCTAATTGAAAACTCTAAATTGCCCATAGGTGTGAGTTTGAGAGAGGATGGTTGTTTGTCTCTGTGTGTTAGCCCTGCGATTGACTGGCGTCCAGTCCAGGGTGGACCCCGCCTCCGCCCATTGTGCTGGGATAGGCTCCAGTCCCCCCGCGACCCTCAGTGGAGGAACAAGCGGTAGAAAGCGAGCGAGCGACTATGTAGGAGTCTTTTACTACATACATGGCTTTAGTAAGAAGGCGTTAAAATAATAAACCCTCTTTTAACAGATCATTACCTGACTTGACCTCACTAACTACCCAAGAGTAAGTTTAAGCTCGCCCTCTAGCGGTAGAAAGAGGGACGAGGGTACAAAAAGTGAAATATTTCCTTTCACATTTATCGTGGTTTATAACCAGTAATGTTAACAAATTTTGCAACAGAATATTGCCATTCGCTGCTGTAATGCTGTAAATGAAAGTACTTATCCACAGGATAAAGAAGTCAGATCACTTTTACCTGCTTCTAATTAATAAATTCCCCCCTCTAATTGATTTCATGGTGATTAATCCATTCATTTAGACTGCAGCAGTTGAATTTATTGCATGTAGAAAACAGTCTATACAAAGACACAGGGAATGATTGTTTCTTCAAAATATTTCATTGGTTTTTGTTTTCCTTAAAAACTCTTTTGTACAATTAACCTCCCTAGAGAAGCACACTGGTAACGGTTTCACAACTGAGATGATGCACACGGAGAATCACGAGGGAACATACAGACGTCGCCCCAAAGGTCCAGATGAGTGGTCAGGCCACAGTCATGACTCAGCACCGGCTCACAGTTTTAACGTTAAGCGAAGCCTCATTGGACTTTGGGAGGCGTGTAGTGGATTCTGCATCTTTCGGTGAAAATCTGGGAGAGAACAGAGACAGCCAGCACATCAGATATTAGCTGATTATTTGTGACACGAAAACGAGTGTTTTGCTGGTGATAGTGAACCGACCTTCAAACTTCTGTCATTGACAACTTCTTCAACATTCAGCTCGGATTGCATAAGTTTTAACTGAGGACAAAGAAAGGGAAAAAAAAGTGCTTACTTTTGTATTTACATGTTATCATGGCAACCTTTATAACAAGAGTTTGAAACCAGTTAAAGTCTCAGTTGACAAGCGAGAAGCTTACTTTAGTCTGCTCCTTTCTCAGCTGTTTGATGAGCGCCAGGTTTTCACCGTCTTTTGCTCTCTCTTGACGCAAGTGGCCCACCACCTCGGAGGTCTGGGCTATACAGGACTTGATGGCTTTATCTCTGCTCAGATGGGCTTCCATCAACTGTTAAAGGTTTTTTTTTTTGTTTTTTTTTAAAAAAAGGTTACCATCACTAGAGTCAAACTGCAAAAGCCAGGACCAAACGCTGTCGCGCTCACCGATTCGTAGAGCTGCTTGCAGGTTTGGGTCGCATCCACTTTGCCTGAGAAGGACACGGTGGGCACGGTGGTATTCAGGGCGTGGACGATGCGGTCGTCTATGGTGCGCATCACCTTCAACACCTCCTGAGAGACACAAGGGGGTCAAGAGTCGATCGATTATTCACGCTCGATAAAACCAGCAGTCACTCAAAGCCACGTTCCCGATTATGGGATGTAAATATCTATCCGCGTGCGTCCCAGCTCCGGTGTGCACATAGCAGCTTGTTGTGACGGAATTACCTAACAATTAAAGCACATGCCACACTTTTAACACCTCTCCTCAAAATACCTTGCACTTTATTGCATCGAGTGTGCAAAAGCAGGACCAAAAAGCAAACGCAACTTCGGTCAAATCTTTATTGTTGTGGGTCTGAGAGGGGGGAAAAGTTTCTCCCAACTCCTGAGCTCTCATAACAAACCTCGATGCAAGTCTAGGCCATAGATTCCGACTGGGATATACGTGAGTGAGGGGTTATTGGTGATTTTTGAGCAGATGGGCGCCTCTTTGCTCGTCCCGTGAGGGTCCTTGAACTCAACGTGATCCCTTCACGAACAGCAGGGTCATTCATTCCCCGCTTTAGACGTCGTTTAAAGACGGCAGCATGCAAACTCGGGGCTACGTCGCCGATCCCCGGGTCGCCGTCCCTCGCTCGGTCGTGTAACATGAATCGAATGCGCCGGGGGGGAGATTCTAAAATTATAAAAGTACCTGGAACATCGCGAAGTCCTCACAGTTTAATGTTCCACCGGGCGCCGCCATAGTGGGCTGCTGGGTCCTTCCGAGAAACGGGGGCTGTCCGAGGAAGTGCCCGCACCAAAACACACTCTTGCGCGTATGTTTTTCCTGGACGCCTTTTAGCGTTAAACGTGTTTTTTTTTTGTTTTAAAGCGCGTTGTCTCGAGAAAAGCCAATTTCTCCCCACAAACCAACGTAGCATTCATCAAAAGAAAACGAGCAGTTACATAACGCGATCAATCGCGTGTGCGAACGCACATATCAATATACTGACCTCGTTTACATATATATTTTTTAAAAACCCGCCCAGAAAGCTGTTTAATCGTTCTCACGCAGAAATGCCGAAAACTTAAATGAACTCACACCGGGGCGGCTAAATGTCGAACCTTTGCGTTCTTTTTAATCAGGCGGACGGCACTTCATGTTCTCAAAAAGGGGGTCCACCTGAGCCCTGAACACAAACGCGACTTTGACCATCAGACTGTCGGATAAACCCTCGTCTCATGTGATAAAAGATACAAGCCTCGCAGACAAGGATGAACCTCATCAGATCAATTTCCGTGGGCAGACTTCTAGGTTCGTACGCTTTTTTTTTTTTTTCCTCGCCGCGTTCCGCATTGACAAGAGTTATGGACCTGTCGGTCGCTCAATGTTGTGATTCTGTCAAACATCTCGATCCGATTAAAGTCGCTTTTTTAGTCGAGTTTCTGGGAAGGTCGTTCATTAAATAACGAGTTGAGGAGCTGGCATGCCGAGTTGGGACATTTGATGAAAAGTTTCGCTTACGTCTGAGGTTTGTGGGGGTGTCTGGTTTTGGTTTTGATATGATTGTTGATCTGAACGAATCCAGCTTTTATTGTGAAGTTTTCTCTGTTTATTGACTTATATCGCTTAATGAAAAGGCGTGTCTCCGTTTGGGATGAAGTCCTCACTCGCGTTTGTGTGCTGACAGGCCAGAGGCATCGAGAGGTGGCCAAGACATGGAGTTACAGAAGGATGTGCAGTAAACCTCAGGAGCCGAAAGTCGAGGCTCCAGCTCCAGCCCCAGAGCACCGTGAGCTGAGCTTTCACTATGGGCCACATCTTTTATCTTTTTAAAGGATACAAAGCCACTAATGGTCTACCGCTTCCCTTCCTGTGTGTGTGTGTGTTTCCTGTGTCTTGTTTATTTGTGTTCTGGCTGTGCAGCTCCCCGTGCTGGTTTTAGAGTCCCAGGCTACAGACCCTCAGAGATGGACAGAAAGATCCTGCTGTGGTCCGGCCGGTACAAGACGGCAGATCAGATACCGGAGTTTGTGTCGTAAGTAGCCTCGTCCTGTTTATGGCAGAACCCTCCTCCCCCCCAGCACGCCCACCTCTGAGGGGCTCTCCGCATGATTAAGATGCATCAGAGGAGGCGATCTAAAGAACAGTGACGCTCATGTGTCAAGATGGGAACCGTCAAGACGGGAGGTCTGGTTATGGTCAGAGATCACTGGGGAGGAGGGGACCTGTTGCTGGTCACGCACGCACCCCACAGAATGCCCCCGCCCCTGCGCTCGGCGCAGTGAGCCAAGGCTGGGCGTAAGGCGAGGGCGCGTGTAAGGACGCTTGTTCTCTTTCTGCAGGTTTGAGATGATCGACGCCGCCAGGAACAGGGTCAGAGTGAAAGCCTGCTATGTGATGATGGCTGCCACGATAGGCGCCTGCTTGGTGATGATAATACTGGGCAAACAGGTCAGTGGCGGCGGATCGATACCTTGTCCTCCGATATGCTTTTATTTTGAAATGGTTTGCGGGACGCTGAAAATCCTCATCCGTGACCCGTTTGGTTTTTTTTTTTTTGTAACAGGCCGTTAGCAGGAACGAGTCTCTGACAGGTCAGAACATGGAGAAGAAGGCAAGATGGAAGGAGGAATACCGGAGAGAGCAGGAAGCAGCTCTGTCTGGGAAGGCCCAGTGATAGCACAGTCACTACTAAAACCTCCATTTTCCTCCCCTCAAATAAATGAGTCAACAGTGCCTCCCTTTGCTCTCTCCACCCACCCCAGTGACCAAATATGACGGAGCAGGATTGATGAATGTTGATGCTCTCACCTGGTCCTAATTCCAGTGAAATGTTTGCACCTAAAGGAAGCCTAAGTACATTTGGCTTTATGTCTACTGTACAAGTTAACTAAATATAGTTGATACTTACAAAACGGAAGTTTCATTTCTGCAATCGAATGACAGTAATTGCCGTTAGATTTCAACATCATTCAACTGTGATCTAAAATCTGTTACGTGACTGATTCACCGACACTTTTCTTCATGAAACAACTTTTATGCAAATGGAATAATGGAACAGCTGCACAAACTCAGGACATTGAACAGTAATTAACATGTAGCACTGGTCATCTCTTGCAGAGCATGACAAAAAATTAAGCAATATAAGAGAACTTTTGAGAACAATTTCAGTTCAAATCTGCATTTTTTTGTTGAAATATTTCAAAGGGATTTCCACACAAACATTATGGCACCATCAGCAACGTGGCAGATGCTCAGCCTAAACTCAAAATATAGAAGAAAGAAAATTAAGCCACACCCCTGGCTGATGAGTGCCAAAGGTACGCTCACACTACCTTAAGAAAGTAATATTTTAGAGTGTTGGCAGCCAATTTTCCAAAAAAAAAAAAAAACAAAAAAAAAAAATCGCTAATTTATCTCAAAATTCTTTGACGAGGCAGCATGATCAACTGATTGTTATTAGTGTGCTAAAAGTTTCAGTTCACAGACTGCTTGAATCCCTTTGTGCGAAGGGTAAACAATGCAGAACATTGTAATCCTTATCATACCAGGAGGGGACCAAGATTCAGACAATCATTTTACTCCTTGCTACCTGAGGAGGGCAGAGCTGTATCACCTAATTAAATAATTAATGTAAAAATTATGGTATAGTCTCAAAGAGCAGACATCTGTCCGGAACTAAAGTGCTGCAAATGAAAGGAAATAATAAAAATTCCCGCTTGTCTGCTGCTAGACAGATTCCAGAGTCAAACAGTCTTATTTTTGTGTTGTCAGTCTGTCCAATGGTCTCAGTGCGAGGGAAGACTCCAATTCCCATGACTCCATGGGTTTATTCACGCCACGCGACAGGCAGTCTGAACTCTTCAAGATGGAGCATGTGCAGGTAGGAAATTCCATACGGTTGATGGCATGAGACACAGGAGGGAACCTCAGCAGCCTGGTTTGTCACCGACAAGCCCCTTCCCTCAGCAACACAGTCAAGTTCCTCATTTGTCCATCTGTGGTCATGTATCCATTAACTGGAAAAGGGAGGTAAAGAAACCCGTCCTCCAGGTTTCTACCAAGAGCCTTTTTGTGCAGGTTGATTTAGTCCTTGTTTTGGGACTGGCCACACAAAACCCACTGTGGGAATTTCAGTCAGAGGCCACACTCAAACATGTGGTCAACGTCTCTTAGTCAGTCCAGTGTTTAGGTTTGATCATTCTTTTGTGTGTGTGTGTGGGGGTGGGCGGGGTGGGAAAGGGGTACAAACTCATGTCCGTGGTTGTCTTGCGAGTCATTTAACACTTGAACGGAACGAGAAATGCAGTCCTGGAAATGCCACCGATCAGCGACAGAATTGCTTTTCCTACAGGAACACGGATGAGCTAATTCGGGGGAGATGAGCTGAAAAGGGGATTCCGAAGAGTAAAAGGTTGCCGTCAAACAAGGATAATCTGCCATCGGGAAATGCCGGGGCCCAGAAAAAATAGACGGGATCCAGACACGAGACAGAATAAGAGAAACCTTCACGAACTGGCTGACAAGACTGCAGAACTTGACCCATGTTGGACACGTGGGCTCCTGGGATGTTAAATCTTCCATAATCGTGCGATTATGGCGATCTCTCTGACGATGACCAGGGGAAAAGAAGGTAGCCGAGGGTTGTCGGAAACCCTTAATCGTGGCAGTGGGCAGAATGGCATAAATGAGCAGAGGTGAGAATGAAGGTCGAGCACGGGAGGCATTATAGCTGGAAGCCTTCCATCGGAGCCTCGCACTGCTGGAAGAGGAACTGCTGCTGCTGCAGGTCGACGGCGGGGGCCAGAGAGGGGTCCTCGTCCTCGCTGTTGAAATAACGCTCGATGAGATCGAAGGCTTTCTGGTAGATTTCCGGGTTCTCGTGGCCCTGCAGGAACTCCAGCTTGTCCAAACCTAAGAAGAGAAGAAGAGAAACGAGGCGCGTGAACGACTATCTGACTCGGGGGGGGCGTTTCTCATCGCGGGATGCGTCCCCTCACCATAGGCTTCTTCAATGAGCGCACAGTAAGGGTTAATGCCTGCTCCCCTCTTGGCCTCCAGTTCTCCCAGTCGCAGGATATTTTCCAAGCCATTCAGCGCCACCTGAACTATTTTGGAGTCCATGAGCGTGAGCAGGTCACACAGAGGTTTTATACAGCCGAGCTCCACGAGGTGCCTGCGGGGGGGGGGAGGAGCACACGCGGAAAACAAACTCAATCTCGCGGCATGCGTTTACATAAACGCTTGTTACTTCTCATCCTGTTTGACTGCTTTTTCTTTTTTGCGGGGAGGATCTCACCGAATCTGTTCTGCAGAACCCCCTGAGGTGGCATTGGTAATGGCCCAGGCTGCTTCCTTCCTTGTGCGAAACTCTGCAACTTGTAGGATTGTGATGAGGGGCGGCAGGAGAGCTGCATCTATTACCATCTAAAAGGCAGGCAAAGTCTGATTAATCTTCTACGTATGAGCAAACCACATCTCAACTTGATTTCACGGTTTGTTTTGCGACTTGCCACAAACGCGGCTTTGGTTTCCATTTCCGTCTCGCGTAAAAGAAACCAACAGCAAAGACGCCTAAACGCACCTGTATCTGTGCTCGATTTCCTGCAGTGATGTTGGAGATCGTCCAGCAGGCTTCCTTCTTGATAGACTCCTTGGGGCTACTAAGGAGCTGAAGTAGAGACTGCAGTGCTGAACAGTTTAAAATGACCTAGACAAACACACCCACACACACAGTTTTAGCATTTGAACTCTGTCTCAGGGGGGAATGTGTGCACAGGTACAGGCAGCCATTACCTGCGTCTGTAGATCATCTCCAGTGACAATATTCCCAACTGCCCGGAGAGCAGGGGATACCACTTTGTAATCAGAGTGCCTGGAACAAAACACACAATGAAATTTGTACAAACAGCCGTAACAATATTAGCCATCTAATTTCATGATGGTTTAAATTGGAATTTCGCACATTTCTGAGCCGCGGGGCTTAAACCGACACTGACTCTCGGCACCAGCTGTGGTACGACAACAACCGTTTAACGGGAACATCAGTTGGACCGCAAATGCGGTCACACTTTTTGACCTTTACAAAAGTATCACAAAAGCTGTGACCGAGTGTAATGGAAAATGTGACATGATGGTGTCACAAAGTCTCAAATCGTAAACGATTGATTGGACACGTCGACGGCGATAAAAGGCACTTATCAAAAGGGTGGTTTAGTGAAGTCTAGCACAGTGTTGGTTTGATTTGTCTGTTATTATTGAGTTACACGCACTTTCAATGTCTACCCTGTAAAAGATAGTACCACATAAAGTTTGTGAGTCCATAAGTTGAAACGTAATTAAAGGACTACCAAAAAGAAAAGAGGCTAATTCAGAGAGGGTATTGACAAATAAGAGTCACTATGTTATGATTAAAACTTAGATAATTCTTACATCAGCAACTCCACCAGCCTGCGACAGACGCCAGAGTCAATGACAGCCTGGATTTTGTCGTTGGGGCCGTCTGATAGGTAGGATAGCGCCCAGCACGCGTCAGCAAGAATGTCTGTGTCATTGACAAAGAGCAGCCAGGACAGCACGCTGAGACACGGGGATACCTGAGGACGGAGAGAAGGTGTGAGACGAAGGAGCAGGGAACCTTTGAGCATTAAACTTTGATGACCTTGAACACAGATTGGCACCTGACTGGAAGATATTGTGTGTGTTTAACTACTGTAAAAATGTGTCGGTGCCAAAGTGCTATATTTATCTCGGTAAATAACCTTTGTGAAATCTGGAGGTGGATTCTTTCCTCTGCAGAGGTTTGAAAGCGCCCACACTGCATTTCTCATCATTGTTAGACGATTCTGTTTGGCCAACAGCCTGTAAGAGAAGTTTCAAAGCTACATTTTCAGGAGGATAAAGGATCACATCTTTAAATGGTCAGAGAAAACTACTTACTGCACCAAGGAAGGAAGTATGTTGCAGTCTATGACAAAGTCTCTGCATTCTGTGCTATCTCCTGCAATGTTTCCCAAAGCCCACACCGCCTGAGGGAGGAAAGTCAAATGAAGGACTTTAAAAAGAAGAATATTTGCTGAATCTGTGTTTTAAGAAACGTAACTGAGGCAGGTGATCGATTAGAGATGGAACTGAACGATAAAGCTTCTCTACCTGTTCCTGTACGTCTTCAAAATCTGAGCTCAGCATCTCGATGAAAATGGGCACAGCCCCAGCCTGGATCACCACCCGGGTCTGATGGGATGTGCCTGATGCAATGTTAGTTAACACCCACGCAGCTTCAAACTGTAAGACAACCCCCCCCAACAATATTAGACATTGCTGAGTGCAACTAAGAAAATAATGTACTTACAAAATAAAGCGTAACAGCTGAGTCATGCTAATCCTCAGATTAGTCAAATCTTGGACAGCAGTAATTACACAGACCCAAATAATAAGCACGTACCTGCAAAGTGCAGTTTTCTTTCCTCTTTAAGAACTCAACAAAGCGCTCCACCACCCCAGCAGTCGCGATAACTTCGTCAATGGGTGGATTGGGCTCTGTGGGAGGTCAAATGTTTTTTTTAGAAATGTTCAAGCAAAAGCTTGTGAGGAAGCAAAAGAGTTCAACCGGTTCAAGACCAGATGCAATCTGCAATTGCTACAGTAGTAACCATACCCTTAGATAGCAGTTTTCTAAAACGTTGGGTTCCTATTAGCTGCTGCTCCGGAGAACTGGAGAAGATCATTTGAGTCATGTCTTCAGTAATCACGTTACCCTGTAAGAAAGACATGGGGATTAGTCCGAAACAAATGCATAACTAACACTCAAGCTTAGCTGTAAAGGAAGATTGGCATAAACCTTACTTTATTATAACTAATATATTATAACCTCTTCAGTGATTTCTTTCTCCTCTTACCATGAGTGGGTCCATGTTGTTTGCCTGTGACTCCAGGTAGCCACTGTCAGCCATCCCATCATCCTCTGGGATACTATCATCTTCCACTGTTGCAACATTCCTCCTCTTGAAGAGCTGCAAGATGGGAAAGCAAGAATGATCAACGCATATCTGGCAAATACAATGCGTTTAGGTATACTGAAAGAACCAGCATTACAAATGCATTATAAAGCTCACAGGTAACTATTGTCTGGAGTACTCCTTCTCAACTACTCTTACCTGTTCATCCTTTTTCTGTTTGCGGAGCTGTAACCCTTCCTCTTCCCTTCTCCTTCTCATTTCTTCTGTGTTCAGAGACTTGTTCTTGTAGCTCTTGAGCCGTGCATTGTCCTTCGCCTGACTCATTGTGTAGTCTGTGTAAAAGCAGACGTTGCATATGCAGAACTATTACTGCCACGTTCCTTAAAACGTGCATCTCACCTCTGTTGCATGTGGGCTATCCCCATAGATACGCGCTCTACAACCGGGCAGTATTCTCAGCAATGATCTTTTTTTTTCCTTCCCAGAGATGCACTTGAGAGATGTCAGACACCATTCCCCTGACTGTTTTAAATCGATGCAATCGAAGTACGAACGTGGCAATAGACAAAAGCTTTAACTGTACAAAAGTTAAATTGCATGTTATTTTAGCAGGACAATGTAGAAAGTGATCGATCCCTCTCAACAATTAGTTCAAGAAACGGGGGCATCTGAGGATAGCAGCTAGCAGGTTAGCTGCGTAATTAACTGAATAAGTTAAAAGAGAAAACCATGAGATGGATATAACGACTTGCTGCCGGCGTGTTTTTAAAAGACAGCCAATTTAAAAAAACGCAAGACGACGCGCGCCTGCTTAAGAAAGATAAGTTAAGCCCAGTGTGTGAGCTAGGCTAACATGCTAGTTGACAATATAAAGCTAATGGTGGCGAAGGTTGGTCGAATTAGCCCAGCAAGGGTAGCCCCGATTTTAGCCCCAAAACGCAGCCCGATCGCTTAGAAGCATTGCTGCCGTGAGAAAATACACGCCTCCCTGGTGATACGGGTTGAGTTATTGTGAGTGCGGGCTAAATGTGAGTGATAAGACTGACCTGTAAAACGGGGGTCTTAATCCCTCTGCTAGGCCACTGCTCCCACAGCCGTCGCCGGTAAGGTACTGCGCATGCGTGGTGTTGGGGCGCCCCCTTCAGGGCAAACGAGGGACAGCAGCGGGGTGACGCTGCAGGGTCGGGATGTCAGGATAAAGAGGGGGAGGGAAGAGGGGAGGGGGGGAGGAGAGGGATGTCAGGATAAAGAGGGGGAGGGAAGAGGGGGAGGGGGAGAGGGATGTCAGGATAAAGAGGGGGAGGGAAGAGGGGAGGGGGGAGGAGAGGGACGTCAGGATAAAGAGGGGGAGGGAAGAGGGGAGGGGGGGAGGAGAGGGATGTCAGGATAAAGAGGGGGAGGGAAGAGGGGAGGGATGTCAGGATAAAGAGGGGGAGGAAAGAGGGGGAGGGAGGGAAGGGGGGCTGCAGGGTCGGGTTGTCAGGATAAAGAGGGGGAGGGAGGGAGGAAGACGCGGGGAGGGAGGGAGGCTGCAGGATCGGGATGTCAGGATAAAGAGAAGGAGAAGGGGGGGGCTGCAGGGGCGGGGAGGAGGGCTCCTGGAATGAGCAGGCGTCGGAACAGACGCTCCAGCGGCAGTACTGGACAGTCAAAATCTATCCATCTATCGAACCATCCATCTATCGAACCATCCATCTATCCGTCCATACATCCATCCATGTGTGGCAGGGTGTGTCCTGCCCTCTGTACAGGTGACCCTGGAGGTACCACCTTAATTAGTGGGCGGGGCGAAAAGGGCTATATAAGGCACCGCCTCCTGCTTGGACGCAGTTGCGTCTCCCCTTGACGACGGTTCGACGTGGTGCCGGTGGCTCGACTCCCAAACAGTCCTCTGCTGCGGTATGATTACATTTTATCTGGGCCATTCACCCAGTTGAACCCGCGTCCCACAGCGAGCGCGCTAATCGCCAACACCAAGGTAAATGCGAGGCGTGCTAACGCATGTTCTCCCTGTGGTCACCACTGAGGGTGTGATAACGATTGAACAGGTGCTTGCGACTGTCGCTGAAGGTTGGCGTTTCCTCTCGCCGTCCTTCCATCCCGAGCGCTTGGCCGTAAGGGCGCATGCGCGAAGGTGCGCTGGGCAGGTGAGGCGCAGCGATGCGCGTCGCTGACTCCCCCCGCTCGCTCAGCGGCTGAGCGTCTATTTACCGGCATAATTGTACTTTTTTTTTCCTTTGTGGACAGGTGCTGGGGCTACGGCGGGGACCCAAGCCCTGGTGGAGGGCGTTTCCATCACACCCGTCGTGTGTGGGGTTTGTGTGGTGTTTCTGGTTTGTTGTCTCATTTTTGTGTTACCTGCCGGTGGGGCCCAGCCCTGTCCACCCCTTTTTATGAATTAACTGTTGTACAGCTGAGTTGGTGTCGTGTTAAAACAAGCAGATTGGCAAATAAAATAAATGTACACCTCAACCTGGTCTCTGCCTCTATAGTAGGAACCGACCTGTGCGTTCCTAATTGGGCGGTTGTGAAATTCCCCAGGTGGTGTCGCAACTACCAGACCTCCCTGATGCACCTCACCACACATGCATCCTGTCCATCCATCCATCTACACTCACCGGCCACTTTATTAGGTACACCATGCTAGTAACGGGTTGGACCCCCTTTTGCCTTCAGAACTGCCTCAATTCTTTGTGACATAGATTCAACAAGGTCCTGGAAGCATTCCTCAGAGAGTTTGGTCCATATTGACATGATGGCATCACACAGTTGCCGCAGATTTGTCGGCTGCACATCCATGACGCGAATCTCCCGTTCCACCACATCCCAAGGATGATTGAGATCTGGTGACTGTGGAGGCCATTTGTACAGTGAACTCATTGTCATGTTCAAGAAACCAGTCTGAGATAATTCCAGCTTTAGGACATGGTGCATTATCCTGCTGAAAGTAGCCATCAGAAGTTGGGTACATTGTGGTCATAAAGGGATGGACATGGTCAGCAACAATACTCAGGTAGGCTGTGGCGTTGCAACGATGCTCAATTGGTACCAAGGGGCCCAAAGAGTGCCAAGAAAATATTCCCCACACCATTACACCACCACCACCAGCCTGAACTGTTGATACAAGGCAGGATGGAAAATCAGATCAGCAGTTTCTGAAATACTCAAACCAGCCCTTATGGCACCAACAACCATGCCACGTTCAAAGTCACTCAAATCACCTTTCTTCTCCATACTGATGCTCGGTTTGAACTGCAGGAGATTGTCTTGACCATGTCTACATGCCTAAATGCACTGAGTTGCCGCCATGTGATTGGCTGATTAGAAATTAAGTGTTAAAGAGCAGTTGGACAGGTGTACCTAATAAAGTGGCCAGTGAGTGTATACATCAATCCATCCTTCTATCCATCCATCCATCTACATGCAAGTACGTGACAGCACGTTTATCTTTGCCCCTTTTCCATGTAAGACTTATAAAGTCAATTGAAAACGCTCCGTTGCCAGTTTGTTTTGCTTTTTAACACACTTTTCCATTTTTAATGCCCCAAATATCACTTGTCAGTGTTTTGTGCTTTTTGTTGATTCAATAAAATAAATTAATTCTTCATAAAGAAGGGGATATTTACAAAAATTTATTAATTAGAATAATTGAGTAATTAAATGTGTACGTTTAATCAGTAATATCAAAAATGACCAGAGGGTGGCAGTAGCGTGGCGTTTTTGAACTTGTAAAACTATTTTATATTTTACATAATATGATTCAAACATTATTTTCCATCAATTTACGCTCAATAATGTACCTGCAGAACACAGTGAGTATTCCCAAGCAGACGTTTAACAAAAACCTACCACTAATGTAACATGGATAATCTATATTGTTTTACACATTAGATCATTCAAGTGTGTTCTTCCCAAGAGGGATCAGACTATTGTGACTGAGAATAACTCGTGTAACCAGTTCTAGCCTCTCTCTCTCTCTCTCTCTCTCTCTCTCTCCCTCTCTAGTATTTACATTATGAAACCGAACTGGTTATGAAATGGGAAAAAAAAAGGGGGCGGGCAGTTTTGAAGTTACATGACTCTTTTATTTTTCACGATTCATTGAGTTATCAGCTTCAGAACTTGAAAGGGGGCAATGAGGGACTCCTGAAACTTTGACCAGATTTTCTATTTTTCCACGTGCCGAGGGGCCATAAATGCCTCTGTTACACAAGGAGAGCTGAAATAAAAGCCCCTCCTCTGTCATTCACACCTGGAGTCAGCGAGACTGCACACAGGAAGGTGAGTTCTCTCAACCCCCTCTAAAACTACCTAGAAAGTAACCTTTCCCACCGTGCATGTTGCTTTTTAGTTTCTACCGGCTGTATTTCGCGCATCCAGAATGGCCAAGCACAGATGGAGCCTCTTGCTCGCCACCGTGCTGGCGCTGATCTTCTTCATCATCGCCATGGTCTTCAGCGCCCTGGCGGCGCAGGGGAAGTGTAAGTTTCCCTTCTGCTGATGCTCTGTCTCCGCGCTTCGCTCCCGTACGATAATCTGTGCAACAAAAAAAAAAAAAAAAACAACAAAAAAAAAACACAAAAATGTGCCACGCAGACCCGTTTCTGGAGCCCACCGGCAACGTTTCAGACGCCTTCGCCAACGAGATCACGCCCTCGGGGTGGACCTTCATCATATGGACCATCATCTACATCTTCCTGGCCTTGGTCTGCGTCTACGCCCTGTCTGGCTTCTTCAGGACGTGCGTAACTTCGTTAATCCCTCTATAATCTCACTATACCGTACATGTGTGCACTGGATCAGCACAGGCGCTCACACCCGGGCCTGCTGTTTCCATAGGAACGCCTATGGTTACGTGTACTGCAGCCCGGCCCTTCTGCCTCACGGGTTCTTCGTGGCCTGGTGCTTGAACCTGGGCCTCAACGTTAGCTGGTTGTTCCTCTGGGACAGAAGGTGGGGGACCGTTCTCGTCGCCGCCGCCGCCATAGAAACGTGAGCTCACGACTGTGACGCGTCTCTCCCCAGGTTGATGGCCGGCGCCCTGGTCTTCCTCATCCTGGTCGCTCTGACCAACTACGTGATGATATTCTACTCCTGCCACAGCCTCCGCCTTTACGGAGCGTGGCTCGGCAAGTACCACAAGGTCGACCTGTGGCTCCACCGCGCGCTGGTGAGACGGGAACTTCACCTTTTTGTTTTGACCCCACCCGATGTCCGGGCGGTCCGGTGAGGTGACGGCGTCTGCCCCCCCCCCCTTTGACAGGTCCAGAACGGCATCGCCATCTACGCGACCTGGACCACAATCGCCTCGCTGGTTAATTTGAGCATCGTGCTGGTCAAAGACGCAAAAATGTCCCCGGAGGACGCGGTCACGCTCTCCTTCTCCCTCCTGACCGCGATCCTGCTTGTTTGGTGGGTCCCACGGCAACAGGAAATGACCCCCCCCTTCCTCCCTCCCCCCCGTGTGCGGCTGAATCCTTAACAACTGAACGCTTTCCCGCAGGTTCCTCCTGGAAAACTCTATCCTGGACAAACACCTGAGGCACATCCTCTCCATTTACCCCGCGGTCATCTGGGCCCTGACGGGGGTCTTCACCAAGAACTACAGCACGGCCACGCCCACCCGCAACAATGTCTTCAACGGTGAGAAACGCCAGCGAATCCGAGCCAATCTCCCTTCCCGAAAACGTTCCCATCAATGGCCCTTTCTCCCCCCCCACCCCCCCATTGCAGTCACCCTGTTGGGGCTCAGCTGCGCTCTGCTGGCCCTGCGCATCGTTTTGGTCATCTGGAGGAACGTCAGGAAACCGCTGTTCGAGGACGCCGACCCCGAGGGCATGTCTCCACTGGAGATCGCCGAGAGACAGAAAAAGATTTTTAAGTGAGAGTTTTTATTGTTCTTGTAGGACTGAACACTTTTTCCACCAGTAAAATATAAAATGCAACATTTTTCCAAGCGTTCTTTGAGATGTGTATATTTATGTGCCGTGTAATTTTGGGGAAAACGACAATCAAATATTTATTGTTGGTGTTTCATGTTAAACATGAGGAGAAATGGAGCCAATGGGACCAAAAATTAAAAATATGGTGGTTTAAAGATGTCCCAAATGTGTATTTATGGTTATTTAACTGCTTGCAAAGGGAGAAGTGGCATCTATAAAGAAGATGGAGTTGAGATGAAATAAAATGTTTTTGAAAAAAAATGGAGATTTCAAATCTCATAAAGATGATTAAAGTGTTTTTTTTTTTAATAAAACACAAATAACGCATGTAAATAAGTGTCGTTCCATGGTTTTTAGTGTCTCCGTGTTTCCACATAGTTTCTTTTTCTGTCTTGATTTCTAATAAAAAGAGAAAAGAGATTTTGATTTTAATTAATTCTGCTTAATTAATGACTTATAAAGAGCAAAGGACACCAATTAACACTCAGATACAAGACAAGAGAGCTGCAGAATGATGAGATAATTGTGATTGGTAGGTGATTGGTAATAAGATGAAGGCTGATGTGGAGGCGAAGGTCCACCCCAGTGGGGATGAGAGGAGGGGTGTCACATCACGCCATGCGGACAAAAAAGAGGAGAAAAGGTCGACGAGACTCCGTGCGAGCACGTTTGGACTCGTGCACATGTGCCCCTGCTTCAATAAAGAACCCACACGGCCCAAGAGAACAACGCAGGACAACGAAAATGTGCTGACGAGGGCCATTCGCAGTTGCGCCTTCTGCGCAAACGCTCGCTTTAGCGTGAAACAAGCAGAAGGCGCCTGTTTAATCACACGGAGGGTTTATGGTGGACAACACCGCATGATAAGACGCGCACGTGACGGCCGTAAAACTTACACAAGTCACTGTCATGTTGTATGACGGTGTTGTCCCCTTCGCGGGCGGACTTCATTTCATTTCCCTGGTGAGACTCGACGTGTGTGTGTGTGTCGGCGGCACGTGGAGGCTCCTGAAATCCTCAAGGTTTGTTTGTTCTTCACACACGGAGCTTTGAAAAATCATTGACTCGATTGTACTTGAGAGTGTCAAAAGCTTGATAATGTGTGTGTGTGTGTGTGTGTGTGTGTGTGTGTGTGTGTGTGTGGGGAGGGTATTTAACGTTGAATGATTCTTCCAGAGGGGTCAGAGGTCAGCCCGGCGCACCGGAATCCCCGGAATTCTGTGGGCGCGTTTAAACTGACCGTTTGCATTCTCCTGAAAGGAAAAGATGTCTGACGCGAAGCACAATCCCGGGCGTCTGGCGGCGATCGTGGTGTCCGTCATCGGCTATGCCATAAGTTTGGTCTTCAACGCACTGGCCGTCGTCGGAGTCAGTGAGTTAACCTCCATCGAACAAAAAAAAAAAAAAATTACAAAGAGACGGTTGATGAAGAGATAGCGAATCATCTCTCTGCTGTGAGATTTAATTGTAGTTTCACACTACTGATTTGTATTTTTTTACGTATAAATCGAGCTCGTTAATTATGTTTTTAATGTTTCTTATACCCACCTAAGACCTGGCGTCCACATATGTGGACATTAGATTTTGGGTCACCTAACATATAAAAACTAATTCTTCTTAGTACGGGGCCACATGTCCACACACATGGACCCTGAAACATTATATTATTACACATTTAGATTGATTGTCCCTGTATGTGGACATCATTGTCCCCAAAAACCTCTTGTTTCAAAATATTGTTAAAATATGATTCTCAGTCTTTATACTTATCAGGTCCCAATAATCTATATTATAATAATATATAATCTATATAATAATAATAATAATCTATATAATAATAATAATAATAAATATCAAAGATAAATTAAAAATGCATATCAAGAGAGAGTTCGGGTCTCGGGAGGATACAGAAGAAACTTGTAAAAGCGGCTGGTTGATGTAGATTTCAGATCCGATTCAAGCGGCTCTATCGCTCACGTGCGAAAGCATTTGCATGGCGCCGAGCGTTCTCCATTCTGCTTGTGATCGGCAGGCCCTTACACGACCACCACGGCCAACGTGTCGGCCGTGTTCGACACCCAGCTCACGCCGTCGGGGTGGACCTTCGGCATCTGGAGCGTCATCTACATCTGGCTGACGGCCATGATGATCTACATTCTCTCGGGCCTGTGCAGAAAGTCAGTTCAAGGCCTCGCCCGAACTGCGACCGCGGGGGAACGTCGCCCCGGCGTCTGAAGCGCTTCTTTCTTTTTTAAAGGACAGGCTACGGCTACGTCTACTGCAGCCCCGCCCTGCTCCCGTACGGTTTCTTCATAAGCTGGTGCATCAACCTGTGCTTCAACATCGGCTGGCTGCTGGTCTGGGACAAAGGGTGAGAACCTCCGCGAGGTCTTCCCAAAGCCTCAGCCGCAGGCTAACTGGACCCATCTCCCTCCGTCTCCTCCCGTGCGTCCAGGATGATGATTCCCGCGCTGGTCTTTCTCATCCTGGTCATCGCCACCAACTACTCCATGATATTCTTCATCTCCCACGGGCTCCACGTTTACGGAGCGTGGCTGAATAAGCACCACAGGGCAGACCTGTGGCTCCTCCGTGTGCTGGTTAGTTTCCATCCCAACCTCAAATGATGAATCTTTACCGAAGTCACCGGCTTTCGATCCGCCTCGGTCTCCTGACTGTCGTGTGTGTGTGTGTGTGTCTGTTTTGCCAGGTTCAAAATGGCGTGATGATTTACACCACGTGGACGACCATCGCCACCCTGATCAACCTGACCATCGTCTTGACCTACGACCTCAATATGTCCCCGACCGACGCCGCCACCGTCTCCTACTCGCTCCTGGCTGTCGTGCTGCTAGTTTGGTGAGAGATTAGAGATGAACACAGAGATGATGCATTTAGAACACCTTTTAAAAAAATACAAAACAAAAACAGCCTCCCCTGAGCTGGTGGTTGTTTGACAGGTTCCTCTTAGAACAGTTGGTCCTGGACAGATACGTCCGCTACGTCCTCATCGTCTATCCCGTTGTGATCTGGGCTCTCTCCGGCAACATGGCCAAAAACTATGACGCCAATTCGCCAAACGGCAACGGGATCTTCATCGGTGAGTCAGCCGGAGGCCGTGAAAGTGATCGCCCTAATTTCCGCAGGGACTAAAGGAGCTTTTTGTCGTCTTAGCCACGCTGCTCGCTATCGCTTCTGTGCTGTTCATCGTGCGGGTCGGACTGGTGCTCTGGAGACACTTCAAGCAGCCACTGTATGGTGACGCCGATGGCGACACCTTGGAGCCCACCGAGATTGATTCAAGGCAGAAAAAAATATACCGCTGACAATTTTAACCTCGGTTTAAATAAGAGGAGCATTCATTTGCTGAACATAAGAAAATAGAATAGAATAGAATAGAATAGAATAGAATAGATGACCAATCTCATTATACTTGAGTATAATGACCATAAAGGCATTCTATTCTAAAATGCTTTGAGGTTATGAACATAACCAGAACTGTGCTGCTTTGATATGTGATCGTCATAATCTATGGATGTATTTCAGGGTGTTAAATGGTTAAAACAACCTCTGAACCTTTTACAAGTGTTTTGTCACACTTTCTTTGTTAACGCCCTTTGATAAGGAGAGTATTAAAATGAGGACAATGGAACTCAGTAAACAACACACCCAAAGTGCAGAGTTCATACTTTCAGTTTGTTTTCCCCAAAAAAAGCCAGATGCTGCAACATGCAAGGACGTGGTAGAAATCTTAAATAATTAAAACCTTAACTGTGGATGCTGATTTTCCAATAAAAGCCATAGTTTCCTATGTTTGTTGGAGCTCAATTGTTTATCTTTCATAAATGTATTTACTTGATTTTTCTAAGCTGCTTTTTGGACTTTTTAAGTTCTGTTGAGTGTGTTTTTTTTGTATATCATGATAAAGGATCAAAAAATGTCCAGTTCAAATGTCCAAAAACATTGTATTTTTTTATAATTACAAGCCTTATTCAGGGCTAAATTAAACTCTAACTCAATTAAAAATGAAGCGATTTCTGTGCATACATTTTATTCTTTTATCAAAAACCAAAGGAACAAAAACCTTGTTCACCTGTTGTGACAAACAATAGCCTGTAGAGGGCGGAGTAGAACCTTTTGAGTTCCACCGTAGAAGAAGAACCTATTTGTGGATCAAATTAGATCCTCAGTAAATCTCTCAGGCAACATTTGGGTTAAATTGTATGTTTTTTGGCGACTATCATGCTTCGCAGCCACTAATTACACGTGAATCATAGTAAAATTATAAGCTGTTAATGTATTTTCCCGGTTCCGGCTGGTCTCGGTAAAGCGGCGGTAGCGGTGCCTGACAGTCAAGACTCGGGGTTTTCAGGCCCCGCCCACTCCCACATTGCGCGGTTAGTTTACAATTATTGTCGGGAGCGCCGTTGTTGTGCTAACGCTAGCTCCAGCTAAGAGGGAATATAATCTCCTCAAGCGGTTTATTATGGTTGTTTAGTTACTGCAGTAACTAGTTTCTATCCAGGGATTAATACGGTAGACAAGCGTGGTTTAAAGCGACCTGAGTTATTCTTAAAGTAGTTTTTCTTTTTAAAGTCAACGATAGGACACGATAGCTGTTAGCCAAGGTTCCTGAAAAACACAGTGGTTTAATGTATTCACTTAGACACAAATACGATAGTTTAAAGTAAAGACGATGTATTCCACTTTGGTAAGTTGTCTTTTGCTTCTCAGTTTTTTTTAAAAATATATTCTCATGTTGTGAGTTTTCAGTCCACGGTTGTTCTGTTTTGAATGTCTGTAAATGTGATCACTAATGTTATTATATGTACACACAAACTAAATATGTGTGGTTTTTATTTTATAGAGACGACCCAAGAGGAAGTTATGCTACATTACGAACAACGAATGGTATGAATTTGTAAACCATTTTGTGTTATGGGGCTGTGAATAAATGTGGTTTGGTGCGTTCTTCACACCCTGTATGATTTTAAAGACATGAAATCTAGAAGGTCTTTTACTGTTTCTAATGGTGATAAAAGACGTTCATGCTTAAATGTCCTGTCAACCTACCTCTTCATCACAATGTTATGTGTTTTTTTTCAGTCCATCTAAGAAATGGACTGGGAAAGTTTCACTAGAAGACATTGATAAGATGTTTGATGACTTAGGTGAGTTGAGGTTTATGTTTTTATAGATCAAAGTCTATTTCTTTCACACTAGGCTGACTTTAATTGCTTTTTTCAGATTCATCTTCACACGACGAAGATGATGACCTCACTCCCTGGATCCATATCTCTAATAATAACTCAAATGTGGGTGAAGAAGTAATGTCTCCAGTCCTACAGCAAAAAGAAGTAATGTCTCCAGTCCTACAGCAAAGAGGACCCCTAAACAAAGAACACCCAAGACACAAAGGGGTAAAATAAACACGCACAATGTAATGACCTTTACTGATTGTGTAGTAGAATAAAACACATTTGTGTCAGTTTTTATGGTATACAAAAACGTTGTTGGATTTGTGTACATTTTCATTTCATACAGTGCGTTTCAATCCACCTTATGTTTTTTGTTAATTATTTTTTGTTATGTGTATGTTTTGTGTATGTGTATTTTTTGTCAGTGTATGTTTTGTGATTTTTATTTTTTCTATTTATTTATTTGATTTCTTTTCAGGGTCCGGATAATGGTGTTTCCCCTGAATCAAAGTCACTCAGTCCAGAACTAGATATCGGTAAGAGATACAAAAACAGCAAAATGAAGTATATATACTTTAATTTTAACTGGCTTTTTTTTAGAAATAGGTTAAAAAAGGCTGCTTTTTTTGCAGGGTTGGGCTGTCCATTCAAAACTTTTAGTCAAGTGAAAACATCCAGCCCGATTGAAAAGGAAATTGTTGGTGACTGCTTGGAAAAAGTCCACAATAGAAAAGAAGTTGTGTCACCCATTTTATTACCCAGTGAAGATAATGGGACAGAAGAGGCAAACTTGGACAATAGGTACATCGCAAAGTATTAAATATTCACTATTGTGGTGAAAAATATAGTTTATTATTGACATTTTTTTAATATGATTCAGTCTTTCCTCTAGTGAATTAGAGTCTCCACCAATCAGAGTGACTTTAAAGAAATGCAAGATGTCATATGACAAAGACATGGCTCAGATATTAAGGTGAGATTCTTTTGTTCTCAGCGCAGTGATAAATATAAGTGTAAAATATAAATATAAACAATTACAATGCAGCAACAAATCTAATAGTATTTCAAGCAGTAGTTCAAAGTGCACGTTTTCTTCCTGTTTCTGTCCAGGCCTAAGAGTCCAGACTCGCCTGTGTCAGCAGTGAGACAAAAGCCTGTGACACAGTCCAAGAGTGCTCCCGCTCAGCCACTGGAGGCATCCAGCCGTGCAGACAAAGACCTGAAAACGTTTCTACAGAAGCTGAGAGATGCTGCACAGCCCAAACCTTCATGGTGGGTTAAGATCATCAGGGCATCAGCAATTTGTTACCATGATGTGTTGATCCTCATTATAATATGGAGATCACAGTTGTGTTTCTCTGCATCATAATATCACATTTTGTTTAGCTGGGACCTGTTGCACACATCCTTGGACTTTTTTACTCCCATCTATTGGTGTCAGATGAGATATACCACTTCAAATAGATACGAGACATTAAAACACCACCAAAAAAAGCTATTAGGTCTAAGGAGGTTAATTACAACAATGGCCATGATGACTTTAATGCAATAAATATTGTGTGTTTCTTGTTTTAGCTCCAGGAAATCTGTGACACCAGTTAAAGAATCCAGTCCACCTGTGTCAGAGGATGATTTCCTGATTCTGGAGGAAAGTGGACCTCTTTGGTTTTCCATCCCAAGTAAAGGTGCGAAGAGTAAAAAATACAGCAGAACATCCAGCACGGACAAAGACAGCTCAGCAGAAAAAGGAGCACAGGGCAGCTCATCAGCGACTGCTCCGAAACAGCCACAAGCTGACCAGGAAGATGGCAAGCTGGAGCCCCAGACTGTCAGGCGGAAGAGGAAGAAGAAAGGCAGCGAAAGGAACGAAGATCCTCCACGTGGAACTAAAGTGGACGACACCCAGAGTCCCGATGATCCTCCATCAGATGGCGCAAAGGAAGCGCAGAAATCCAGCAAAATCATACGGCCCAGGAAGGTCCCACCTGAAGACCATGGCAACGGAGAGGAGCAACCTCAAATTACCGGCAGAAGAACCAATGTAGGAAGAGGAAAACCCACAGCGAAAAAGGAAACTAGACCTAAGAATTCCAAAATTACGAAGACTGTGATGGACGAGGCTGACGTCAAGGTACGCAAATCCTCAAAGCTGACCCGAAAGGTTCCACAGTACACGGTCCATGAGGACAAGATGGCACAAAGTCAGGAGCCGGACTGCATCGGACTTGCAGATGTTGAAGGTATGCTTCTCAACACTACTAGTTAATGAAAGTATAAGCAGTAATTTATACTTCTAAAGCTGCTTCTGTTTTGGTTAGGACACAATCATCCTAATTGGAAAAGTCTTATTATTGTGCTTATTTTTCCATTTTACACCAGCAGACGATAAAATCAGTCATTTGGAAGCAGAGCTGGAAGAAAAGAATAAACAGGGCAAACTACCTGCTGTATCAGAGGGGAGTTCTCCTGGAGACAGCCCAGTTATTAGGAAAAGGAAAAGGAGGGAGCCTGGAGAGTGGTGGGTGTCCAGCTCTCAGAGAGCAGAGGAGACACATGTGGCAGACAGTCGGACGACAACCAAGAAGTCGAAGCAAAAACAAAAAGAAGCCGAAGCGGCGCTCAGTTTACCGGTGAATACCAAGAAGGATGGAGCCGCCAAGAGAAGAACCCAGAAGAAGCCTGCACAGTCACCCGCTCGAAAAACAAAAACCCAGACTTTAAAGAAGGGGAAAAAAGAAAAAGGAGACGAGCAGAACAACAATTTCAACTTTGAAGGTTCTGCTCCAGGCAGAAGAAAATTATTTGAGGAAGTGGAGACAGAGCAGAGTGAACAGCAGGGGGTCACGGACCAGGATCCAGGTCCTCTCCACTCCAGCCCTTTGTCTCGTCCAGAAAGAAATCATAACTCAAGTAAGGAAAAACACCAAACAGTATGATACCTGGAATCAAATCCTAACATTTATATTATTCATAAAAATTATCCACGCTACAGCGGATTTTGTTTTGCAGGTGTGTTTTTAATGTGGAATGATGTCATGTTTTACAGGCATACAGGTATTTCAGAACGTATCCCAGCACCTCACCAGTGCAAAAAAGCCCAGGAGACCAGCAGCAGCCTCTCCGATAACCGAGGAGCAGCCCACACCCGAGGAACTGGGGAAACGAAGGAGGCGACCTCCCATCAACTGGTGGATGGTTCCAGGATCGTCTGATGATGCGGAGAGCGGCTCCTCGCAGCCTCTAAGGCAGGAAGCTAAACCCCGTAAGGAGAAACGAAAGCAGGCTAAACAGATCAAGTCTCCTGGGCTGAAGACCCCCCAAGCTGGCAACGTGTCAATCTCACCGATACCACCAGAGGGCGCTCCAGCGCCTCTCCTGAGAGCAAAACCATTGTCGGCTCCAAAGACCGTTAAACGCTCTCTGGCAACGTTTCAAGACATTTTTACCTCGGTCACAGAGACCCCAGCTGTCAGGGGACGCAGAAAGGCGGCCCGGAATAACAAACACACGCTCACATCAAGCCCTGCTGTTGAAACCACAGAGTGTGCAGCAGGAGGAGAGGCGGACGGTCCCGCCGTTATCAGTATGGATGCCGGTGACTCCAAATCACGCACCAACCAGGAGCCTCCCGAGAGCAGCAGGAATCAGTCAGACACCATGTGAGAACAGGCCGAGCTCTTATCGATTGTTCCTCCCCTTTAACCCCATATCATCATTTACATCTTTCCTCGACAGTTTTAAATCCTTGAGAAGTGGACCGTCCTCCATGATTGAGCTGCAGCAGTATGAGGAGAACGAGGAAAATGGTATAGCGTGTTTGTTTGTTTTTTTGTTTGTTTGTTTGTTTTTTCCTTTAAGCCAACAGCGGCGCCTTTTTAATTGCATTTAAATTCTCACTCTTTGCTCTACCGTAGATTTGCCATCAAGCAGACTTGAGCCTGTCCTGTCTGTGTCAGATCTCTGCGGTCCTCCTCTCCAGCCCTTCTTCTTGCAGCTGAAGGATAAGGCCAACGTGACACGGTGGTTTAAGAGCCTCTGGTCCGTTACTGCCGACAGTAAGAATCCTTCATTAACTATCGGGAGCCGTACAGACAGAAGACTTCATTCTCTCCAAACCTTTACTGGGTTTCGGCTCATTGTCATCGAATCCTTCAAACTGTCGCGCGGTCGATTCCAGGAGGTCCCGACATCGCCGCAGATGATTTCTCCTGGTACTCCTACAAAGGCAGAGCCATCGGCATCCAGCAGGACCTGACCTGCGGCTCCATCTCTCACGGAAAGCTCCTGCTGGGGTCCTTCATGAAGAAACCCCTGTGGGTGGATCACAGCGCCAATACCGTGAGTACGCCTCTCCCTCCCTCGAACCACCCGGGCTCTCCTCAACTCCTGAAGACCTCCCTTTCCCTCCCACCGCAAAGGTTTTTAACTTGTTAACGAGCTCCATCAAAGTGTCCGTCAACGGTCGCGAGGCTCGCTTCTCCCCCCCGCAGTCGTTCATGGTGCCAATCGGTAAGAACACGACACATTGAGGCAGAATTTACACGGTTTGTGTCGTCGTCGTTAATTCCACGTGTGTGTCGTCACAGGAGAAGCGTACAGCATCCAGAACCTCATGGCGCTGCCCGCAGTTCTGTACTTCACCAGGGTATTTGCTGAAAGTTCCGACTAAAGGTGGGCAGCTGATCCCGTTTTTTTTTTTTAGACCAAACATGAACTTTTTCTATTTAACTTATCAGAGCGTCTCTATTGAAAGATCGGTTGTAAATAGAAAAGCGATTGTACGTGCTTTTACTATTGTGTGGCAGCTAGCTGCAGGACTACAACCATCTGCCAGATAACTTGTATATAAAATGTTTATACTGTTTTTTTTCTTTTTTCATCAACGTCCAGTAGTTTAACATTTGTGTAAAAATAAAAAAAAAATTTGGGTGTGAAACAAAATTGTAAGTCATTAAAAAGTCATCAATATGAGGTTTAAAGTGTTCAAGCAGTTCACTTTGACTTCTTTTTTTAGTTTTTATTGTGTGCACTCTGGAAGCAGAAATGTTACAAATCCTCTGCTAAAAATGTAAATAAAACATGGCCTACCCTCAAGGAAACTTGGACTTTGTTTGTTTAAATCGGGCGTTTGTTGCGCTGGGACTGTTCATTCTGGTGCGTCCTGTGTCTGTTGGGAGCTGTAATATGGGAAAAATTAAATCCAATGTGTGAAATGGACAACATCTCCATGTCACATGGATCATATTTGTAGTTGGAGCGCCCTTTTCCGCTTGCTTTATGGGATTGAAACGAGCAGTTTTTTTTTTTGGGTCCACCTTTGATGTCTGATGGCTCGAGACCGTTAATGGCGCTCAGCGGACGTTTTAGCTCTGACAGCTCTGGAACGTGTCACTGGCAGAGCCCTCATTATCTTTTACCTGCACGTTTTGAACCGATAGCCGAAACTGTGTTAATTATCCACAGGATACCAGTCATCAAAGAGCGAAGTGACTGCAGATCAAAGCCTGGCGCATGTGTGGAAATGTTTAGATTAACCCAGCAGAACTGCCAGCATTTGAAAAAAAAATCATGAAAACATTTGAACTGCACGTGTGTGTGTGTGAGAGAGAGAGTGTGTGTGTGTGAGAGAGAGAGTGTGTGTGTGTGTGTGGATGGACTGGTCCAGTGTGTTCCAGTGACCTCATGACCTTGCTCTTTGTATCACCGTGGCGACATCTAATCGTGCCTGAAGCCACCCGGGTCCCCACTCCTCCACAGGCTGTAGCCTTGTTACAGTGAGAGTGTGTCGTCAGGGGCAACCGTTCCACCGTAAAATCTAGCTTTTAGATTTTTGTTAACGAATCCGCCCTCTCGACCTCACGACCGACGTTGCTATAGTTATCGGCCCCCGCACCGACCGCCGCGACATCAAACATTCACTGGCTGGATGTCTAATTCACGAGAACCCTCCGCTGACGCGACGCTCCGCGGTAAACAGCGGCGACCGCGTCCTTCCTAAAACAGGCCGCATCTGTTTTATCCAGAGTGGAGCCTCAACAGGTCATCCAGCTGATGATTTCACTCTTGAATGCTCATTTTTTCCGCTTTAATAATAACCAAACAGTGATGAAAAGGTCGGACAGAGAGTGTGGGTGTGTGTGTGTGTGTGTGTGTGTGTGTGTGTGCGCGCATTGGGTGATGCATTTTTCTTGTTCTCACTGCTTTTAGCCTCTGTTTTTTCGAATGTTACTAATACATAAAGCATTTAATCCACTGTTTGTGCAGCACACGGAGGGATTTGGGTCCTCAGAAGACCACGTTTATGCGAACACTCGTGACAAAAAAAAAACGGACATATTAATCGTACCCCCGCCGCGCTCCCACCAGAATGCCCATCCCCGCCTCGGTTTTGGACACTCGGGGCGAACCGCTGCACGCTTCGGCGGGCAGCACGGGTGGGTGGCCGTCGGCGACGGTGGCTGCATTCCAAGCGGGCGCACTTTTCCGTGGCTTGTGCAGCTGCCTGTATACACAGCTGGGACTCCGTCATAATATTGTTCTTCAAACTCCTGGCTCGGCGCGGCCCGCCGCCACGGCGCATATTTTAGGGAGGGGGGGGGCGGGGTAAATGAAACGGACTCCCAGGTCAGACGACGCGAGATGGGTCGGGTGTTCGTGTGTTGTGATGGGAGGGGCCTGATGAGACAGCTTTAGGAAGCAGCGCTCGCCATCAGCCGTGGGGAGGGGCTGGGGGGGGTCGAGAACCAGACTGGTGCCCGCTGCGTCCCATTATCGCCCAGTCCAGGGGACGCCGCCGTGGTTCCAGCGTCTGTTTCAATAAAACGCGGAGCCGAGTTGGTTTGAAGAGTCTGCGCTCCAACAGGCCGGCCTCTTCAAGAGCCCCGAGTGTGTGAAGGGCTAAATATTTGCCTTTGCTATGAATTCTTTTGTCCGCTGCAGCTTCTCTTTGATTAGGCTCGCTTCTTGGAACAGACTCTGGGCATTGACGACCACTTCCTACCTTTGTTCGTGTTGGCGCTGAGCGGTCGTTTAGGCCCAAATATGGCTGATAAACCGATAACTCGCGCGACCGCTCTATGAATCGTCCTTGGTTGACCTTGGGATGTTTCTTTTTTGGGGTTTTTTAGTAGAACAGGAAATGATTTTTCAACACCCCCGCCCCCCTCACAAGGACGGAAGAGAAAAATAACCTTTTAATGTAGCATTTTTGAGCCTGCGCCCCCCCACCCCCTCTCCTTTCTCCCAGCGCTGTAGCTGGACTTCCTGTTTACACCCCGGAGACGTGTGAGGCAGACTCAACAATGTGTCGACTGAATCCCCAAAGAGCGCCGGGACACTTTAAATGATCGATTGCGCACCGTTTGCACGAGGGTTCATTCTTCAACCGGTGAACGACAACCCGTAATTGTGCGCACAAAAGCAACATTCAAACGGAGACAGAATAAATCTCACCCATTATGGTTACAGGCTGCAATAACGGGGTTGTTTATGACCTGAAATGTGGGTTTGTTTTGGGAAATGTCAACAGCTTGGGCTGCATCTATTGTGTCGGATCACAGGGTAACAACATGACATACATCCATCCATCTGTCTGTCCATCCATCCACCCCTGGATTTACCCAGTGCAGTGAGTGGGAATAGGCTGGAGTATTATAGTTCTTTACCTTTCTGCAAGTGTCGCTGGCTCTAGGGCCCCCCGCTGACCTCTGACCCCCCCCAACTTTTGTTTCATATCACCACCAAATCAATTACACCTAATGATCAATGAACACTTTGTTAAGCTCGCGTTTGCCTCCATCTGTCCTCCTCCTTCCTCCCCTTCTCCTCCTCCACCTAACCCTTCATCAGTGGAACCCCCCCCCACACACACACACACACACTCTCTCACATACCTGGGTCTGCTCACGGTTTCTTCCGGTTCAACGGGAGTTTTCCAACACCACGGTCACCTGAAACTGTCCCGCTCAGAACACCCAAGACTCTGTTGAAACAGATTTTTTTTTGGTTCGGGCTTTAAATCAATCCTTTTACGAGATCCCTGTCATATCCGAGTTGTTATCGTCTCTAATTCTCCGGGTTTCTCTGGACGGCAGCCCAGCGCGTCGGTGTTTGACGACCATGGAATAAAGCGTGGCCACAAACCGCTCCTGGATCCTCTGATCCTCTGACTCAGAATGAGCAAAGCGCAGCGAGCTCGTTCACGCTGGATGGATTTCTATTATAATTGTAGAAAAGAGTGGATTTGTCTGAGGTGGGAGATCAGAGTCTGAAGGCTTCTGAGAGCAACAAAGAGAAGCCTTTGAATTCAAAACTCCAATTATCTTCGCCGAGTTAGTTTCGTACTCTCCCTCCAATCTGTCGACATAATAGTTTGGTTAGGATTCGGAAATAAACCCAGCTCAACAAAGCCGGCGTGAATTAGCCGCCGTGCTAAGCGGAGGGAACCATTAAACACTTTAACAAGTGTTAGATGTCTGTTTGGGTTGCCGTCATCACCACCTTGACTTTTATCGCTGAGGAACTGTGACTTTAAACAAACGTTTCAGGAGATTTTCTTTGAAATGTCTCATTTGTGTGCAGACTTTGAAGGTCCCTGCACTGTGATAATTTAAACAATCGTATTAAAAGCCTTCCACGTCACCAAAGAAGTGGCTAAAATTATTTCATAGTTCTTTTTGATGTAAATGCCTCCAACAGTTGCGCTTTTCGATGAAAACAGTCCCGAACTCGAACTTGAACGAGCACCAGAGAGACCTTCCAGCTGCTCTGGCGGGATGATAGGAGAAGGGTTGGGTTTATTTCAGGGTAAAATCAAAGTTGAGCAGCTGGCCCCCCCGAGGACGGCCGTCATGTCCGGAGGGCTCGTCCTGACTCTGGCCGCTGCTTGGCCCTCATAAAACCACCAATTATCGCGAAAGCTCCGCCGCTTCTCCCCCTCTTCACCTCCTGCGATAGCGACGCTGGGAGGTGGCCAGCGAGCCTCTGATGGGACTAAATCGAGCTAAAGACGCCGCTGCGCCCCGGCCCCAGTTAACCAGCGGCAAACGCCGGGAGCCTTTTATTTGGCCGAAAAGAGGCGGAAAAGCTGCCAAGACGGTGACGCCACCCCTGGGATGAATGGCAGGTTTAAAAGGCTAATACAACCGTCGTCAAACACAATCAGTCCTTTTGATTTAGCGCCGCAATTTACTCACACTTCCTCTCTCCTTCGTTCCTTTATTTCCCGCCGCGACCCTTGACGATGTTTTTATGGGCGTGTTTTGGTTCCTGAGTGCATCAATGCCTTTCTGGCAGCCGATTATTATTATTTTTTAAACGCTAATGGCATTCATGAGGTCGAAGGACAGCACAACCCGTAATGTGCCACCTGCTGGGTTAATCCATGTCGTTGGTGTGTTTTTGGCATCCCCAGTTGTCAAGATGGTTGGGTTTTTTTTAACCACGTGAATGAACCCGTCATCCAGACGTGTGAGATTTTGGCCCCCACGCCCCTGTGTGTGTGTGTGTGTGCGTGCGTGTTGCTGGGGGCCGAGGATCACAACCTGTGTCGGTGAAGAGGAGGAACACTTGAGTCGATTGCGGCTTCAATCAGGCCTGGAAAGGCTGGAGTTGCCCATCAGGAATGTTTCAGGCTGAGTAAAAAGGAGCCGAGGCGGCCTGCAGCTCCAGATAAGTGCTTAAATCAGAGGGGAAAAACAAGCCAGATTGGTTAGTTGGGGGCTCAAACACATGGAATTAAAAAGAAGGTTGACATCCTTGCTGGATGCATCTAAAGGTGAAAGGCTTGATTTTTCGCTTTTAGAAGTGACAGTTGTGACCATGACGTGTTTATAAAGGGAGGCTCGTGTCTTGTCTGCAAAAGCTGCTGAAGATTTGATCTATTTTATTCTCTCCTTTTATCTTCATTCGAAGAGAGCTGGCCTTTAACATCCTCTATTCAGGGGTTCCGCCAGCAAATGGAAAAATAGTCGAGTGGAGTGACGTTAATGTGCAGACTGTAATATCCTTCTCACGCCGTCTCCGATGATAATAATTTCTTTGGAAATTCTGTTCTTAATGGGATCCGTCCCCTCACCTCAGGCTGTTATTTGAGTGAAATATACTTACAGGTGGTTGTTGTAAACAAGGCGGAGAGGGATGGGGGGGGGATTCCACGTAACGTAAAAAAAAAACATAAAAAGATTTTGAACTGCGATAAGTAAAACTTTTTGAGAAAAAACTTAGCTGGGAGGTGTTTTTTTTTTAATGCATCCTCCCAGCAGCCGTCATGTCTTTGAAACCACTGTTTCATACCTCGAACCCTGAATCCTCCGCACCTTAGCATTAAATCTGCAGGAGGTATCTGGGGGAAACACTGTGACTTGGACTAATGTTTGTCTGGAGGCCCTGAAACAGTCTACTTGACTAAACATATTAAAAAAAAACCAACTTGTCTGACTTTAAAATCATCTCCAACACGCCAGAGATATGGGTTTAGGATGCGTCTATCAAGCTGCACAGACGGACGCCGAAGCAGCGCAAACACCGGGCGTTCCCAAACGTGGGCGAGCATGCTGCGTTGACTTTGGAACCCGACCCGTCGACTCCGAGTCCACGGAAAACAAATCTAACAAGGCCGGAGTGTGTCCAGTCCATCTGCGTCCACACGGAGGACAGATGTATGGCTCACATAAGACCAAAAGAGTCCACCCGCTTCCAATCCTTCGCTCTCTCTGGAGTCATTTTTCAATTTTTGGGAGGGGCGGGTTTCATTTGTCACGTCAGAGCTCCGCTGGCAGCTGACAAATCTATTTGCTCCCCACTGGTTAGGAAATATTGCTCACCAGGAGTTGACCTACAACACACCGGTGGCAGGCGACTAATCAATCCCAAGAAAAAGTCTCGGCTCAGGAACGAGCATCAACTTTTGCTTCATCCACGAACTTGTTTTAACCCGACGTGAGTTCAAAAAGCCCCCCCAGGGTTCCAATGAAACAATCGCAGGACAGAAAGTCCAGGGCAGAAAATCAGACCCGGAGAGTGTGACTATATCGCACACAAGACGGCGAAAATATAGAACTCTGTCGGCTCTTTTAGGGGAATCAGTGCAAAAATAATTTATTATTTTCTTTCCCTTTTGGTGTCGTGATGGCTCGAAGCAGATGAGGGGCTTTTAGAAAAAAAGATTTCAATTTCCACGGCAGCTCTCCAGGATTCCTTGGAGAGCTGGTTAAGTGGCTTTTTCTATCATGTACCTGTATTATCAGCAAATTGCATACCATAAAATATATAAAACGTTCCACCATGAATCAAACTTTCATTTCACTTTTTAAAGTGACCGTAAATCTGTTTGTGTGTTATCTTAGCACAGCAGGTTTTTTTAAAGTTTGCAGAGCGCCCCCCCCCCCCTTTATTTACCACATGTAACCCCGTAATAGACCCAGCGGAGTGAACTCAGGTCCTTCAATTACGTTAGAGCGCCACAACGTTTTTCACACCCCCCGCCGTCAATCCCCAATAAACAACGATCCCGCCGAGGTCAAAGGTCAGGCCTCGCTGTGAAATTGCATTCCCTTCTCTCCTGCTCCGCGGGTCGCTTTCAGACCCTTCAGGGGAAAAAGCACGTCTCCCCGCCGCATCCAGAGCGTCTCCCAGTCTTTGCGTCCCGCTGACACCTCGCCCACCCGGTCGACTCTCCGCCTGGGGGGGGCCTCAGCTCAGTCGCAGTACTTGAATGTGACATCTTGATCCTTCGGTCGTCAACAGATGTTTCGTCAGATATCATTAAAGAGCAAATATTGATTGTGCGGTATAATGTGTGCTGCCTGGCAACAGTGGGCGTCCTTCATCACTGCAGCTGCCAGATCTCCTTTTTGATTCATCTTTTTGTACCAGGGAGTTAATATCAGATCTACTTAAGTGGTAAATATTCAGACTGACCTCTGTTCGTGGCCTCAGGGTTGTCTCTAGCCACTATTGAATAACTCTTTCTGGGCCATACCTAACCTCACAATCTTCAAGCACCTGAGAAACTTAAATATTTCTTTCCTCTTTCCTTCGTTGGGAACACACCCCGATGTGTGAATGTCGGCTGAGGGGGGCAAACGTGCTCCTCCTTTCAGCCCTGTAACAGCGCTGTTGGGTAAACATGTTTTGAATGTGCATAGCTATGAGCTAGTTTTTAGAAAAGAACCCCTCGGTTCTTTTATAAAAACTTTTATGAAAACTCCCTCCAGCGCCTCGTTCTCACGGCTGCCTCCAATCAAACCGACCAATCGAGACTTTCGTCGGGTTATCGAGCTTCCTTCCTCATCGCTGCTGATCTTCTGAGGGCCGCGCCGTAAGCTCTCCCGCCGCGTCATCTCATGATGTCTTTCCCCGCAGCGCACCCACAAGCCACAAGCCGCGACACCAGAGTGAGGCCTGATGAAAAATACGCGTCGCGTCCCCTTCCTCCGATCAATCGGCGACTCCTGCTGCTCTGAGCAACGCGTGTGTGTGTGTAAAGGGGGGGGGGGGGTGACATTTATGCATGTTTTATTAACACATCCGGCCGTCCTTTGCCTTCGACCATCGCCCACGAGGGCGAGACGAAAAATGCAACAATTGCTCTGTTGACAAAGTTCGTCGTGTTTATTGAAGTATTTCTTCTCGCCCCGCCGCTCCGACAAATAAAGTCCCCCCCCACGGGCTGCAACGAGCCATTAGTGTCAGTGCGCCCGTCTTCCCGAGAGGCTGTCAAAGCATCTGAGCACCAAATTGGGCAGAAAGACCGTCACCGGGAACGCATAAATGACCCAACAATAGACATACAATTACGCAATCTGTCACCAAATGTCGGAAGAAGCATCAAGTCTGGAGAGATCTCATCAGTCACCTAATCAGCCCTCCATATTGTGTCAAAGACCCCCCCCCAATCCTATTTCTTTTGATTTAATTTTCCTTTTCACCGGTCAGCACCGGCCCTCCTCGTCCTCCTTTCTTTGCCACCAACAATGGGGCGGTTTGTTTTGTTTTTTTCCCACACGGATTTGGCTTACGTTGCCAAGGAAGACACAGGTGTCGATATTCGCTTTTCAATTTCGTGCCACATTCACTGAGTCCAGGCTCAGTTGGCAAACATGCCGCATTATTTGCTTCAATCCGGAGCTGACGAAGGAGCTCGAATTTTCAATGCATTAATGTGTTACCTTCAACCTTGCTTTTTTTTAATTTTTTTTATTTTGGAGGCGGAATAGAGGAGAGAATAGAGGTGGATGTTTTAATGAAGAGCCATTTGGGAGACCATTATGAAGGCATTATAATAGAGTTGTAATGATGGCATCCAATTATCCTGAATTATTTTTGAAACAATGCTGAGAGGTTAAAAGAGGACGGACCTTGGGAACCAGCCCTCCTGTGGAAGTTCACTTTTTTGCGGCTGGTTCGGGTGATGGAAAGCAAAAATGAAATGAATGTTGACGGAAAAAATAGCCGAGAGCGAAAACAGTTTATCCAGCAGGACGTTTGTCGGTGGAACTCGGAACACGAAAACCCAAAACACGTTTGTTGGTGGACCCAAAACACAAACGGGCAACAGGCGGCAGGCTAGCAGATTCTGACAGGTGAAGGGTTTTAAGGCGGCTGCTTTTGCTTTTCTGCAGAAATGATGGCTCTTCTGAACTCTGTACCGAGAGATTACAAAAAAAAAAGACAAGCGTAATGTGTGATAGCAGCTGAAAGAGGTCTCAGGAAGTGTGCTGCGGGCACAACACTCCTCCATCATTCCTATTCAGGCTACAAGCAAAACTCTGCTTGAAAGTGTATGTGTGTGTCTGTGTGTGTGTGTGTGTGTGTGTGGGGGGGGGGGGCAACACAGATCCTGGATACCTGAAATCCAGACATTGTAGGACAACAGTTAACACCCACTGTCAACAATTAGGAGCCATTTCAAAACAACTTCCAAGCCTGTGTCTGACGTGCTAATCCTAGAAAGCTTTATGATTGCATGCCAAAACAAGCAAACCACGCAAAGTCAGAAAAATGCCCGTTAATTGGGGCAAAATAAGCACCCATAATGGCCCGTTATGAGCTGTTTACCTGCAGGCAAATGCATTTATGTATAAACAATATATATGAATAATACTAAAGCGAGAGCTGCAGAGCGGAGACCATGTCTGCGTCTGTCTGGAAGTAATGATGTGAGCCTGGACAATAATAAGCCCTCAAACGCTCCAGTTCAGCCTGACCATCCCGGCTTCCAGGGGAGGCTTTAATGATTCTAGCCCCATTCAGAGGTGGGGAGAGAGGCTGCGCTGACAGGAGCGCCAAGGAACAGCAGGCGACACCCCACGGGAGGCTTGTGTCGCAGCACAAGCGACACGCCGGACATCTGCAAAGCACCCAGAGCTGTGGCATTTCCCTCCGCGCCGCGGCTCCGCGCCTTGCGGGTTACGCAGGTGAGCTTCCAGTATGAGGCCTGTTATTTAGCCTTTCAGAGAAAAGAGCAGATGACGCCGGGCGGAAATATTTGTCCTTTCATTTAATGACATGAGGCCAAGAACCATCCCAACCCCCCCCCCTTGACAGACTTTTATTTTTTTAAAGAAAAAGCATCTGAGCCGTAAAAAAAAAGACACCAGTCAATGTGTGTTGTCGCGTGAAAACCTGGACTCTTGTGCGGAGAAAGGTTACAGTCAGCAATCTGAAATTAGCTCTGGATGTGTGTGATGTGTGTGCGTCCGTCCTCCCCACCTCCCGCAACCCCAATTACCCTCATGGCTCTCACCTGTTCCCGCCCTCCCACCTGCCCTCCAGAACCAGACTTTCTTTGTAGAAGGCGCCTCGTCCATTGTGCGTTTGTGGATTGGACTTTGACCTGTCACTTGCTTTCCGATCCAAACTGATTCACGGTAATGAGCCGCTCGGCGAATTGATTGCAACGCTTAAGACGGTCTCATTATTCCCTATTTGAGTCTGCTGGCTTGTGACATTATGTGGATATTATCTTTAAAAAAAAAAAAAAAGGTAGAATGGTTGAGAATGTGTCATAATTATCCAGAAGACATCAGAACTGAGCGATTAGCACATTCGGCCTCGCCAAAAATTTGAACACATTTGAGCTGAGGTTGAACTCATAGTACTTGATGTCATCAATAATTCATTGCAAAATTTCTCCACATCCTCCGTTCATTAACTTTTTCTTTTTTTTTGCTTGAGTGTTGGAGCAGAAAGATGAAGAAGAAAGGGAGGTAAAACATAATTAGCCTCAAGCTGGTGCAGAGAAATGCCTCGCCGCTCAACTCGGAGCTGCTTGGAACCACCCAAAGGCCAGGCTGGCGTGGGTGTGTGTTTGTGGCAGGCTGACGACATACATGTCTGATGTTTGGAGCTTGGACATGTCATGGATGCTTGAATGAATGCGCGGGGTCACCAAGGTCATTCTCTTTCCAATTTTGACCCAGTATGGATAAACTGTTTTTTTTACTTGTCACCACCTTTTAACTTTTATTCAAGTCATGATGGAGGACACCGTGTTCTCACTAATTGTGACGAAAATAAAGTTTTCTCTCCTTTTTCCGCCACTAAATTGGACTTTAATTGGATGCTGCCGTTTATCTCCGCGCGTCTTTATTGCCTTTTCTCCGTCAATGTCACGCTGCACAAATGTGCCTTTTCTGCCGCGGACTCATTAACATTTCGACTTGAAGAACACTTGGAAGCGAGCCTGCATATTGGCAAGTAGATGAAGTTATGTTGTGCAACAATAATTGAGCGGTCCTCGTCCCCGGAGCGGCGGCGTCATCCTTCCGCGGCGGCGTGACGCGCTAGTTAACGCGGCGCCCCGCGGGACACGTGGTGTGTGGTTATGAATGGACGAGGTGAGGGAGGGAGAGTTGGTGGGTGGGGGGGCCGGGAGGTAGGTGGGTGAGTGGGAGGGATTGTACAGTCGGATTGATGCGGCGCCTCAACAGGAGGAGCGCAAAGGCGAGGAGCGCAGTCCGAGCGCAGCTGTGTCCGTTCAGCGCGCGTCCGCGTCCCCAAAGCCAGCGAGGAGTTGAACTTCAAAACCCACCGAACGGAATGGATGTATCCCAGCTGCTCTCTCTGCTGCTGCTCAGCGGGTGTTTACCCAAAGTAAGTAATCTTTGCATTTTTTTCCCCCTTTTGCAGGGTTCTTGGTTCCGAATCCGGGCTGAGGGGTCCAAAAACATGCAAAGATCGGAGGCTAAAGTGCCCCCTGTGTGTGTGTGTGTGTGTGTGTGTGTGTGTGTGTGTGTGTGTGTGTGTGTGTGAGAGAGAGAGAGAGAGAGACTGAGGTGTCCTCCAGGGATCCAGTGATTGTGCCTCTGACCTGTTAACTGTTGGGAACATGGTGTGCAGAAGATTGCCTTGTCAAAGTTTTTCCATGTCTCTAATCTATAATCTCAAACCAAATTTTACAATTGGTCCCTATTTTTGCTGCCTGAATCCTTTTCGGATGCTATTTTTGCTTTCAATCCTTCAGCCCTGTCTTATATTCAGCACAGTTAACTCAGCTGCAGCTTCTCTCCATGTTTTATCTCGTTTTACAGAGAGATCCAAAATGGGTAAAAAAAAAAAATGCAGAAAAGTGACGTCTGAGAGTGCTTTGGATTTGAGCTCAGCCTGATTCTTTAATATGTGCCAGAGGTTCTCTTCTCCCATCAGGTGAGGCTGTGATGGCTCCTCACCTGGGGTATCTCTCGGGTGTGACGTGCGAAAGAGCCGCAAGACGCATCACTTGTTGACATATTTCAGCGGCTCTTTCAGGCACCAGGAGCCGCCGCCGCCGCCGGCCGCAGCTCCCAGCGTGCTGTATTTATATCTTTGTAGCCGCCTGGCAGCTGCTTTACAATAACATACCCTGAATCATCCGTCCGTGTGAAGGAAGTGTGATGTTCGGAGCAAGCCGGGCAATAAAGGGGCTAAAAGAGAGCGCCCGTTCGGTGACAGATATCCCCGTTATTTGTCTGACAAATTGCAGGGAAGAGGAGCAGCTCTGCAGACAAAAACGCCAAAAGACATTTTTACAAAACTAATTATCCCCCCTGCATATTAAATATAGAGCACAAGAGGTTTGAGATACTGGACCCAGGGGGACGACAAAGTTCAAAAACACTCTTGCGTCTGGCTCCCATGTTTGTTTAACCTCCAGCTCGGAGACTGGACTTAAACAGATTTTCTTGTGCAAATATCACGCACATCTGCATCGTGGTCATGCGCTTTAAGTTTCACTTATCGCAGATGAGTCACTTGCTTCAAAGGCAGGAGCCGCGGCTGCGTAGGACTGCCGACACGACCGCGTCTTATTATGATGTAAACTGACATGAAGATGGATGGAAAACGTTTAATATTCCGGCTGAATCGCCCTACGGATCCTGGAGCCAGGCTGTAATAATGCACTGACTTTAGCATCAAAATTCAAACTCCGATGTGCTTCCATGAAAGCATAATTTTTCTCCGCATGACCATATACAGTAGGAGTCATGTCTGCGTCCTTCACTGTGTAAACACCGGGCTTCTGAGTGAGATGACTGTATATGCTTTATCGCTACCCACTCTCTCACTTGCACCAGGTTTGCAAGAACATAGAGTACAATTTTGCACGTATATATCTTGGGAAAAAAACTGTTTTAAAATGGACAACGTGGGTCCAAAATGAGGGTGGAGCACTGCCCCCTAGTGGTAGGCTGTAGTAAACGATAAGCCCCGCCTCCTCCAGTGTTTTAGAAACCAGAAAACCCCGTTCCTTCTCTTCCGTTTCCCTCCTGTAATCAGTTCCTGTACACGTGCCCCGACCGCCCTCTGGCCACCTCCTCCAGGAGACCCCAACGGTGTTCCCTGGCCCGCACGGGAGACGTGTTCCTCACCAGCATGGCCCGGGCGACCCGGAACAACCGACACCTCCCTCAGACCTGTTGCAACAGAAGCCGACTGAATCGACCGGAGACCTGCCAAGTTGCTCCCCGCGTCCATCCTCTTTCTGGGAAATGGCATTTAATCCTGGAAACCTGGAGCCTCCTGGAGACGGATAATAAAATCAGGAGTCCCAGTCTGTTGGTGGGCAGTAAAAACAAACGGCTGGCCGGACTCCAACGGCGCTCGTGCTGGCGGGTTCTGACATCCCATCATAATTAACTTTTGGATCGGGTCATGTACGGGGAGCAATTATCAGGATAAGCGTAGTTGGCGGCTCGCGCCAACCTTAGATGTGACGACCCGGGAATGAGACTTGCCAATCGGCTAATGGACAGGCCCCCACGGGATGGCAACATTCCCACCCGAGCGGAAAACCGATACATTTGGATGGCGCAAACCCCCCCGAAGAGTCTCTTCAAAAGCCTTTGTCGAACTCTGCAAAGGGATCTTTGTTTAAACCCCGCCTGGTCTGGACGCCGGCTCACGACCGCTACGCTTCTCCAGCGAGGTGTGAAGTAAACGCAGCACTCTTCCTATTTGCGCGCTCCTCTTTCATCTCATTTTCCGTTGGCTCCCCTCGTTCTTTACTCGATCGTTATCGAATAAGAGGAGGCCGAGGGCCGCTTCGTAGCGAAACAGCGCTGGCAGCTATTTATGTGTTGTGCTCACGGAGAGGATCTGCGCTGGTCTGGGACTCTACGCACTTCCTTCAGGTCCATCTGTCATCTGGATAGTTCAGGAACGACCTTTTAATTCTTTGACTGCGGCGGCAATTGCAAGAGCGTTGATATTTAAATGAACTTCTCCAGCCTTTCTAATGATGACATTTTTTTTTTGCGCCTGTTGAAAAGTTCTCCTTAACTTTGATTTCTTTGCTCTCTCTCTCTCCGCCTCTCTGGACATGGAACTAATCTGAGCAATGAAGCGGGCTTGATCCGAGCATCCTGGAGGAGAAGCCCGCGCACAAATCCCCTCCAGCCTGGGCCCCCCCCCGAGGAACTTTGTTCCTTTTTTTCATTGTTTATGCAGTATTAATGGTTAACATCAGGACCGAAGCCCCCCCCCAATTTCCACCCAGAACAGCATCTAAATGAGATGTAATGAAACTGAATAGCTGTGCTGCTGATGCTGTCTTGTACTCAAGGTTTTTTTTTTTTTTTTTAAAATAGCTTTAAGAGGTTTCAGTCAGAAAATATCAAAGGTAGTGTTGAAAATTAGCTTCACCTCTGAGGGTAAGGTGCTATTACTTATTTTAGATGTGAGATTTTGCGTTTGCTGCGATGACGAAGCATCATCTTCCACTTTGATATCCTCTTCTAAGTGCTCTTTTGGCAGTTGACTTATTGGAAATCAGACGAGCCCAAGCGTTCGGCTTTCATCCCACTTGCACCCGGGACTGCGTCAGTGTTATATCCCAGAACACGCTGGATTTCCCGGCTGTAATCTTTCACAGGTAATAACCCCTGTGAGCAAAGTTCTGGGAGCTTCACGACTTCATCCCTTGGGGGGGGTCGGCAGTAAATACCACAGAGTTAATATTTGCGCAGCATGAGCCAAAGCCTTCATCTTTTCTGTGTACCTTGAGAGAAAATCTGCCCCAGATTTAATGTTGTCTCTCCAACCTTGGAAGTGATCGATTAAAGATTTAAGGGTCTCTCCCATGTGTGTTTTAGAAGCATTTAAGACACAGTTTAGTTCCCAACTTCTTGATGATATGCTCTTACAGGATAAATATTAGATATGAGTTTGTTTTTTTTTTAAACTGCGCTGCACATACGGCACCTTCTCTGAAGTTTAAATGCACAATTTATTGATGAAAGCTGTAAAAACATTATCTGTGGGCTTTCTATGGGTAGAGAAGAAGCCTGCAGGATGGGTCTGGAGCAACAAATTGCTCCATTGTTGCACGTGTACAGCACAAAGAATGGTTGAGACTCAAGGACTCCGTGTTCAAGAAATGACAAACGGCTTTATTGAAACCTTTTAGAGGCGGAAGGCTCCCGCAGGCTGTAGCACTCTTAGATTTATACCAGAAAAGCCCGCAGACCATTGAAATGGTATTCGTGTCCCCGCAGAGGTGCGTCTTTATTTCGCACATCGATCTCGGGCTTTACTGGTCTCGCACGTGGCCGAGCGCCGCTGCAGAGATGCTCGTCTGAGAGCTCCTGGCAGCGATGCTCCGCGAGCCGCGCGGCTTAAAAGCACGTTATTGTCTTTGGCTGCCCCTCCGACGCCGACCTTTGCCGTTTTGGGTCTCTGGTAACGGGGGCCGCAGTGAGCTCCACTCCTGGAGTCGCTATCTTTCTCCGCTGACCTTCTCGGGCTCGGCGCTCCGCATCTTATGCATTTTCAATGACCCACTAGTTCTCTGGCGGCGGCTGTCAGCTCGCATTTTTCAGCCCTCGTTCACACAGACAAAAAAAATCGTAATAGATTACTCGGTGGCCTTTCCCTCCACTTCATAATCCATTTGCATGACACGTTTTGCTGGACGAGGGAGACCTGCTCGGAATCGTTCAGGGGGAGAGCAGAGGGAAAGGCCACGGCTGTGGAAATGTGAGGCTCGTGCCGTACCCGCCGCCCTTAACCCCAAGCAAACGGGCGTCTAATTTGGAGCGTTTAACGTCTTAAAAGCGCCTTCTGCCCTTTTTCAGGTGTCATCGGTGCAGATATGCGACGTGGTGTACGAGATCGAGCTGGAGAGGGAGCGCTGCGAGAAGAACGTCGGGAACGTCACTGCGGGTCAGTCTTCCCAGACCTTTTCCTCACTTTGACCGTTTGGAATTGGGGGGGCGAGGGGCAGGAGGCAGTTCAGAGTGGAGGTAAGGCGGCGTGGTTTGGGGTGAACTTGAGGCTAGATGGGTCTCCAGAGTCATAAAGCAGAAGAATCTCATCTTCTGATGGCTTGTGCTCACCTCCCAGGTTAGAGGACAGACATGTTGAATTAAAACCGGCCAGCATGAAAAAAAAAAACAAAAAACAGCTGACCAAAGTCATCCGATATATTTTTTATCTGACCAGTCATTTCTTTTATTTCAATCAGAATTGGAAATTGTAATCTACAGAGCGTCATTCCAGGCTATAATCTATGAATAAGCTTTTTTTTTTTTCCTGAATGATATCATCAAGTGAAAACTGCATAAATGACCCAATATGCTAATAAAGCGAAACACCATCTCCTTAGGTTATAATAGGTCTCCTTTTATAGTCTTCACCACTATTATGTTATCATCATGTACTTGGCTGGACTCCATCCATCATCCATCCATCCTCCAATCATCCCTCCATCCATCTATAATCCCTCCATCCATCCAGTGGCTAACAACTAATTGGTCCGTGCGCTTAATGGAAGATGCTTTTCCCGAAATGCCGCTCTCTAATAAACATCATCGCATCGTCGCCATCATCATCATCATCATCATCACAGGCCGCCGCGGCGTTGCGCGGCGACGCCCGTGACGCGCGGGCGCGCCTGTTTGGACCTCGTCGGCGAAAAGCGCAGTGCTCTGGCGTAAACACGTAAATTGCATCCAAGCGCTCCCGCAGTCGCCGAGGCAGGCGCGGCGGCTAAAGTGACTGTCCAGCGCCATTAATCCGTCCACCACTCCTGCAGAATTTTCTCTCTCGGCATAAATTAGGCTGCTTAAATCAGACAGAGGAGGTGTTTATCTTTGATAGAAAGCGACATTAAGCCCACATTAAGTGTTTTTTTTTTTCTGTTCCCTGGTCGAGCTACAGCGTTTGCGTACATTATGTGCACTTTAATCTCTGCTCTGATAACCCCAGTGAGTACTCTAGGACTGTAATGAATGCCTTCAACCCCCCCCAAAAAAAACAAAACAAAACCCACGCTTGATCGTCAAAGCAGGTTCTGCACCCGTTCACTTCAGCATTTTCCACATCCGAACACACGCCGTCTGAGTTATCTCTGTTTAATGAAGCAAGAATGTCACCACACGCACACCTGATTCATTATACATGAGCTGCCGGCGCGCCTCCTTATCTCCGCGGCGAGGCTCATTTCATGACTTCCCTATCTGCTTCCTCGGCAGGAAGGTGAGCACTTGCGGGGGGGGGGGGGGGCGCCACGTCTCTGCGAAATGAATTATCATTATATACATCTGCGAGGGGAGCATATGTCCGCAGCTAATATCTAAGCAATATCTCAAGCTGCGGTGGAGCAGTGGACGTCCACTGAGGTTTTGGTGCATTTTGGAGAGCATTGCTGATGTTGCAGCGCAGTTATTTTTTGCAGACGCTGCTGAAATAAATCAAAAGATGTCCCCAGGAAGCAGCCTGAAAGAAAGTGAGCTCGCGCTACTTTTGTATTTTTATTTATTTTTTTTAATTGTCCGAGGTTTTTTTTGGTGCTTCGCGGCCGTTGGGAAGAGCAGAGGTGAGCGCTGTTGACCTGTCGGATGCAGAGTCTCAGAGGAGGAATTGGGAACAGGCCGGAAAGCTGCACACAAGGCCGTCCCGGGGGATCGGATGTGAGAGAAGACGGGGCATCTTGCGATTGTGTTATCGGAGCGCTCGCTCAGCTGTCGCTAATTGGAAATAAAGTGAAATAGCACGCGGCGAAACTGTCTAAGCCGCACACTTTAGCCTCAAAAACTTATTTTGGCAGGTCCTCTGAGCCTTTTAGCTCCAGGGAAACACTTTTAATCCCTTTTTTTTTTTTAGGTGTTTTCAGTTGAAAAGGGGAGACCAAAGGAAGAAAATTAAAGCCGGGCGTCTCAAGATCTCGTTTAAAAAAAAAACAAAAAAAAAAAACCGAATTGCTTCAAAATTACTGAGAAAAAAGAGGACATTGGGGAAGCATTGACGAGTCACTCAGCACTCGAGTTACCTACCAAGGCGTGGAAATGGTGGAGGCTGCTGATGGAGTGCTGGAAAGATTCGTTTCCAGGGAAGGATGGACAAATTAAAACAGCTGATGGCAGATGTGATTGAGTCCAGTGTCTGAGCGAGGGAGTGAGCGAGGGAGTGTTTTTGTACTTGCTACATACTGAGGACCGAAATCCACATTCTACTAGAAAAGTGAGGACATTTCGGCCGGTCCTCGGATCTTCAGAAGCACGTTTGAGGGTGAAGGCGTGCCTTTAAGGTTGAGGTCAGGCTGGGGTTCAGGTCAGATTGGGGTCAGCGGGTTGGGGTGAGGGGCTGGGGAATACACTCTGTCTGTGAAAGTCCTCACAAAGATAGGAAGTACAGGGACGCGCGTGAGGTACCAGCTGCATACTAACGTCGGTGCCCTCCTCCCGCCAGGTTGCCAGGGCATGTGGGACAGCATCGCCTGCTGGCCGTCGGCCGGCGTCGGGGAGGTGGTCACCATAACCTGCCCCTTCTACTTCAGCTTCTTCAGCGACCAGCACAAAGGTAACCATGTCGCCGTTTGGCTGAAATCAAGTGCAGGGTGTCATTTCCCTGCCTCACTTTCATGTTTTATTCATCTTAATGGGTTGAATCCTAAATTTTGAATCATATAATATATAAGTAATCACTGGAGGGACACCGTCGCCTCACATCAAGAAGGTTCCGGGTTAACATCTTTATGTATAAATTAGGAAATGTCAGAGGTTTCGAGATACAGACGAAGCTCTTGAACCCCCCCCCCCAGCACAGCGTCGACCTTGTGAACTCCGCCGATACTTCAGACTAATCCGGGTTACCGTAAACAAGGGCCGCGGTGCTTACACAAGGCCCGGCTTTGACCGCGCACACAGATTCAAGCCGGGATTACAGCCGGGCTCTGAGAAAACAGAGTGGACTCCAGCTCATCTCTTAACCTTTACTTTGGATGGAGCTCAGATGGAGAGGGGGGAGGGGAGGGGGGGTCTGGCGAAAGGAAGTCGAGAAAGACAAACGTTTCCCAAATTTAGTCAGCCTCCGGAATGTCTTCCTGCTCCCTGAAGCCGGCGCAGAAGTCACAATTTAGTCCCCCCCTTGCTGTCTTCCCCTCAGACCTTTCACGATCTTTCTACTTCCTTTAAAAGCGTCCATCGATGTTTGTACTTACTTTCGCTTCAAAACTTCGGCTCCTGCAGCTCCCTGACCCGAAAGAAAAGAAGCGGCGGATCGTTGCGCCCCCTCGACATCGCTGCGACATTATTATTTTTTTTTTTTGCCTTTGGGAATCGACTGCAATTATAATCCTGCAAATGGAAGAAAATGTTTGGAATCAGCAGCCACCTGCTGGGGGATTCATTTTCCCGCATTTCGGAGGCATTTATCACAAACACGCGCTCCTCTTCGCCGCGCGCAGCCTTGTCTGGGGTGCATCTTAGTTTTAGTTCCAAGACTTGGATCACAGCTGAGTGTTTCTTTTATCGCATTTTCCGCCTTCGAAAAGCGCCGAGCTTCCAGAACAAACTGACCTGCTGTTTTTGCTTTTCTTTTTTTTCTCTCCCCCTCTCCTGTTTTCACAAAGCAGTTGCGATTTAATGACGCTCCGCAGCTGGCTTTACATCAGCGTGAGCCGAGCCGAAACCTTTCGCATCCCCTCCCCCCACCACCCCCCCCCCCACACACAATGAGTCATTTTGAGTTCTCTGCTGATGGATATCCATTTCCTCTTTTCGACACCTCTGGGCTGTTTCTGGGCTGTTTTCTACCTGCTCCTCCTGTGCCGCTGCGTCGATGACCCAGCGAGTCGATGCTCATTACTGCCACCCGGCCGAGCGGCTCTGTTGATGTATTTCCAGCCGAAGGAGAGTCGGGGAGTAACTTCTGAAGAAGTAAATGGATCTGCATTTATCTGTGTCATCGTGGACTCTGCCATATCAAAAAAAAAAAAAAAAAAATCTTTTTGGTTGTGTTTAAACAATGCGGCAGCTGGCCCGCACGCCGCTTTAACGCGGCCCGTGTAAATGAACTCATCCCCGACGCGGCCAAGCAACACTTCCGCTCGTTCGGGGGGAGATTTCACACCTCGCGTCCGCCTTTTCGTAATCGTGCTAAAAAAGACGGGGCCCCGCTGCCCTCGCCTGCGTCATGGCGCGACTCGGTGCGAAAAAGCCAAACGGTCTCACCTCTTAAACAGCCCGGGATACGTTGGGAAAACGGGACCCGAGAGCTGACGCCATTTAGGCACGCTAAGCTGTCATTTCCCGTCGTCCCCAAAGCCCCCCCCCCCCGCTGCAGGCAGACACATTATCACCTCTGGAAACAGTCGCATGTCAGGCCGACGAGGGCGTGAAAGTTTAAAGGTGGAAAAAAAAAAGAGGATTGAGATATCCGGTCAGGTTTTTACGGGAGGGAGTTGACATTTAAAACAGAGCATATTTGTTGGGTTTGGTTTAAAGTAACTGTAGTAATGAGTCATTTTTGAACTCTTAGAAGCAGCTCTTGTAGTTTAACCAGAGTAGTTATCCTCTTTGCTTTTACGTGCATCATGGTTCATCTGCAGGAAGAAGAAAACTCTGGAAAAAAGCAGACCAAAGCAGGAAAAATGGCAGGAAAACGTCTCTCCTCTGCTGCCTGTAATTACGGGGAAATGATTTACAGCGAGACTGAGCGCCTCTTCGCTCGACGGGTCGCTTAAGTCAGAAATGACCTGAAATGAGAAGAGGAAACATTTCCGGGTGACCACGACACCGAGATGATCCTTTTTCTCTGCTCGGCGGCTCGGTGACAGCGCTCCGATTTCTCCTGTCAGGTGTGAGACGGCGTTCTGAGAGCTGCACCCTAAAAAAAAAAAAAAGGTCCTCCGGCGCGGGAATTTAGAGCTCGGCAGGCGATACCTGTGCAGCTTCGTCGTCGGCCATTGTAGATCCGCCTGTCCTGTTAGAGCCATTTTTAAAAACACACACTTAAACGTTCCATTCTTTGACCACGGAAACACTCGGACTTATGTTAAGTGGCCGGGCACTATGGATGCAAATGTTGGCAAACAGGAAATGAAACGGATTTTCAAAAGAATGGCGAGGCAAGCGGGGCTGCATCGGCAGCGCCCGCTTGGAGGTGCGAGTGGGAATATTTGAGGAGCCCGAGTGTAAATTCCAATTTCCACCTCAGAGGCGCGGCGGAGGCTTCTCGACTCGCGCGCGGGAGCAAATGAACTGTTTGACAGCTAAAGTTTCACAGGAAAGAGGAAGCAGAAAGGAAACGAAAGGAGCGATCCGCCGTCAGACCTTTGGCTGACAGGTGAACGTGATGCAGGCCGCCATTGGCTGCAAGGGACCGATGACGTCTGGCAGCAGACGCTGTTTGATAAGCAGAGCTGAGTCGACGCGGAAAATTGAGAGTTTTCGAACATTAAAAGTAAACGGGGGGTGTTTGGAACAGTTTGTTCTGATCTCCTTTGAGCAGTTTGTTTCAAGAGCCTGAAGCAGGAACAGATCATCCCTTTTGTTCTTCCGCGGCCTCCTCATTTCAGATTCGGACGGGGGCCCGCGCGTCGCGGAAAGCCATTAGCGCCTGATTTGCATGTGTGAAAATGACCCCGGAGCATCCTGGGAAGACACGCCGGTGCACTTTTAGGAGTCAACTCCCGCGCAAACTCCTCCTGTTAGCTGAAGATGTCATAAACGTCGACGGATTAACGCTCCGGCGCGGTTTTTTAAAAAAAAAAAAACCCATTCCCGCCACTCCGCTCTCGCCTTCTTTTCTCCCCTTCTCCTTTCGCTGGCCCAACCTCGCGCGATGCGGAATCCAACCTTTTGCAAAGGCCGGATGCGCACCACCCTGAATGCAAATCGGACCCCCCCCCGACCCGAGGTTGCAGTCTTCCGCAGCTCTTGTCCTCTTTAAGTCTACATTTATTTTGCAACGCTGATAAAGAGCCTCGGCGCACGCGTGGAGTAGACCCCCCCCCTTCCAAAGTGTGTCGGGTTCACGGAGGCGCGGAGAATACGAAAAGAAGACCGGAGGAAAATTAATTTCTGCGGCCCAGCGTGGAGCCCGGAAAGGCCTCTGCCGCGGCGATAAGGGACAACCTTTTCCCGTCCGCGGAGATACCGGGCCCCCCTCTTTGAATCGCAGCGGCTCGGCTTTGAAGCGCCCGCCTTGCAAACGACCGTCGACGGCTTGGCCTGTGGTCGCATTGTGACGCTGGTCTCAGTTTAGCACGGATCCAACCGACTGGGAGGGCGATTATCCGCTCGGATAAATGAGGTTTTAAACCCTGAAATGCACCCTGAAGCTGTTTGCGTTGGTAATATTTAGGGAAGGGGGGGGGGTGAAACGGGACGTCACTCGTGTGATTTTGGGGATTCATCCCGTTTCCCATCTCACATTTATATTCACCGCAACTTTGTGGTTAATTAATTAGGGGATTAGAAGGTTTGATATTGTCTGACCACGTATTTTAATGGGTTTCACGCTATTTCGCAAATGAAGCCACTGTGCCCTGCTGGCGTGCGTTGTTATTCATGACGCGTTGGACTCCACGTGGAGCGAATGACGTGTGCGTTTCTGTGTCTGACCTGGCGGGGTAGACCGGAGAGATGAAAAAGGTGCAGGAGAATATTTACCCAGTGAAAGCAGGCGGGCTCTCTGACCTCTGCCCACCCCCCCGTCTCCCACCAGGTAACCTCTCCAAGACGTGCACGGCAGACGGCTGGACCGAGATGCATCCGCTGGACATCGCCGTGAACTGTGGCTACAACCTCAACGGCACCAGCGACGACGTGAGTAAACTCCCGCTCATCAGGGCCACTCGGAACAGCCCGCCTAATGGTCCAATTGTGAGGGAAGTCAATAACACAGTGCGAAACCATCTCGAGGGCGGGCGGGCAGGAACAATTTAATCAGAACATCGCTTTTTTCCCCTGTGGTGGATGTTGGATGGAAAATAGCCGCATTGATTTTCTTTCGCGGCCCCACGCTGTTTGACTCTATATACTGTAATTGTTCCGTGCTTTCATTTCATCCCTTTGTCATTTCCCCCCCCTTTTTTGACTTCCATAAGTGATTGTGTGGCCAACCAGCAGAGCTGCAGCTACGGCGTCACAACCTGGACTCTTTTTATAGGCGGTGACAGGCCATTATTGAAACCCGGGATAAGGCCAGTATAGATGTCTCGAGGAAGTAGAGTAGCGACTTTTCAGGCTGAGCGAGCGCTTAAAAAAACTGATTTGCACGCAGAAGCCGCAGCTCCGGTAGAGCCGGAAACATTTCTGGTTCCTCAACAGCACGGGGTCATTCCACCTTTACCTTTAGTTGAAACAACCAGATATAAAACCAAAATAAAACCCTCCCTGAAATAATAATAATAATAAAAAAACCCCACCTGTATGAGCTACTTTTTTTGCATCAGTCATTTAAAGCATTAAAGAAACGGTTACAGATGAACCCCTGTCCCCCAGTTATCATTTGAATGGCAGTGGGGGCGAGGAATGCTTCATATTGATTAGGCGTCGGTGGATGACCTGTGGGCAGCAGCTCAGCCGCAACAGGAGGGGAAGTCTAAATTATTGATCTTTGATGCAATCAGACCCGCTGCTCTGGTGCGCTGCTGCGTGCTGATGACTCCGTCATTTTGACTTTTTTTTTTTTTTTTTTTTTTTTGGGCAACGTTACACGAAACCGAGTCGACCGCCGACTCGCCGAGCGGTCCTCCCCCCCGAGCGCCATGACTTATTGAGAGTCCCCCCCCCCCCTTCGCGCGCGCGCTTCCCTTCAGGGTGAGGACGAGTTTCCAGTCGGATGCGGAGGGGAGATAATCACGCCCGCGCCCGGCAGAGGTGAGAGCGCGGGGTAGAGAGCGTGGCCCGACGGGGTGGTAAAAGCTTTATGGGTGGCCGCTCCGCTCATAGAGGGGCTGTCATTAGAGTGCTAGAAGTCTGAGGGGGACGAGCAGGCGGAGGTGCCCTAAAAAAGAATCCGCCGCCTCGGGAGGCAGGGATCTTCCACTCGTTTGCATCGACTGCTAAATATAAAGGGCAAGCTGGAGCCGCGTTGTGATCCTCCGGCTGTCAAAAGCCATCAGAATATTCAAGCAGACGGTGTCGAGGTAGCTCGGGAGCGAGTCGCTAGCTGCGGGTGGACGGATCTAAAGGCAAAGGTTGCTGCTGTAGATGCAAAAAAAAACGCTCCCTTTTTTTTTTTTGGGGGGGGGGTGTTCAAGGTTGAACGGTTGCGGTTGCCGAAAGAGTCTACCGTCCTCCGCATGAGCTGCCTTATCCTTCCTGTCTTTGTCAGCGCTCCCGCCCCGTCTGTCAGCGCTTTCGCCTGTTTCCAGCATCCCGGTATTCCCGCGGTTCCCACTGTTTCAACAGTTCCAGTCTCGGGGGTTGTTATCTTTCCCTAGAATAAATTAGACTCCCGCCCAGACTTGGTCTCCAGCGTCCCCGCTGGCCCCCACCCCCCCTTGAATAAAAATCTAAGTCTTGAATTAAATACAAATAACATCTATGATTGGTGCCCGAGGGCTGCTGCTGGGTAAAGGCTTAATCTGACGGTAATTCCACAGTCAGGTAACGGAGCGGGATTAAGAATCGGGTCTTCAAACTCGCGGATGCGCACGTTCGGGTGTGACCGTGCCTTTGCTGTCTCGCCAGGGCAAATTCCTCTGGCAAGTGAAGATCGGCTACACCGTCGGCTACAGCGTCTCCCTCGTGTCTCTGCTCACGGCCATCGTGATCCTCTGCATCTTCAGGTAGGTAGCGGCAGCCGACCGCGCCCACGGGAGACTCCCGACGTCTCCGGAAGACGCAAAGTTCCCGTAAAGCCTTAAAACTTCTTCCCCACCACGCCTCGTGCGGCCTATTAAAGGATTAAGGGGCAGCAGAATAAGGAAAAGACAAACAGTCGCCGCCGCCGGACCCCCTGCCGAGAACATCAGAACGAGCAATTTACCGATTTGACATTGACATTTTTCCCCGCCGCCGCGAGACTGGCGGCGCGACGGCGTGTACATCAAACCGTCTGAGCTGGGATTAGAGCCACGGTTTCACCACCTCGCCACTGGAAGTTCAAAGTAACGCGGCGCAACAATCCATGCGACGCCTTCCACGCTTCTCTTCTTCTGTCGCTGCTCTTTTTTTTCCCCTTTCTTTTTTTTTTTTTTTTTTTTTTTTTCCCGCCCTCGCCAGCTCCGCCCTTGCTCGGAGAGAGGCGCCGCTCTTCATACGTTACCTCCGAGGACCCGCGGCGCCGGGGCGCGGACGCGTCCGCGTGAGTGGTGACAGCGGATCGGCGGGAGGCTGACGGGGGTTGCAGTCAGGGGGTCTTAATGAGGCCTGACAGGAAGTGGACAGCCCCACCTGGTTCCCAGACGAAAACCCGCGCAGCCCCGGGTTTATTAACGTTGCCCTCGCGTCTCCTGCGTCTGGCTGGCTCCGCAGCTGCGCCTCCCCGCCTCGTTCCCGCCTCCACCTTTGTGATGCCGTGATGACGGAGCCGAGTGAGCGTTAATTTACTCCCGCGAAGCACTTTAATCCACTTCTGTGTCACCGCCTTTCGTCAAATTTGCCAAACGAGGACTTGGTGACATGATTAAATTCCGATTCTGGCACTTGCTGATTATTCCGTGGACGGAATAGCGACTGTGGCTGAAAGCTTGGAGCTGAATGTGTCGCTGCTCGCTCGCGAGGACACCGTAGGTGTCAGGTGGAGGAAGCGTCTCTCTGTAAACCAAAATAATGGCTATTGCTATTGACGGGCGTCCTCTTGTGCAACCTTTCCTCCCTGCTTTTCCCTTTATTCCACTCCTTATCTGACTAGATTCCCGAGCGCTGCCTTTGATTCACGGCCGCATCTACCGGGGAGAAGATAGTTGCTCTTGAACCTGACAGGCTGTAGTGGATAATCTGCGCGCTATTATGTCCGCCGCCTATTCATCCTAATTGGCGCGATTGTTTCCCTTCAGGAAGCTCCACTGCACGAGGAACTACATCCACATGCATCTCTTCGTGTCGTTCATCCTGAAGGCCATCGCCGTGTTCGTCAAAGACGTCGTCCTCTACGAGGTCGGGGAGGTGGACGACTGCTCGTCGGGCACCGTGAGTTAATTAAACGCGACGCGGCTGCTTCGCTTTGGGTGCTTTCAGATTGATGAGCTCGGGACCGGCGGCCAACCGCGAGGAGCCGTAAATCCCTGCGCACCAGCGCTGCGGAGGAGCGAGGCAGAGCTAATTATCCGCATAGAAACATGCAAATGAAGTAGAGCGGCGCTTATCACTCACCTACAACAATAAAGGTCGCGCTCTGGAGTCGTGCTCAGTCACAGAGGGGCACTCCCTCAGTTGTCATGTCAATGGAGGTTAATAGTACAAATTAAATTGTCACAAGAGCTGTATTTATGGGGTAATTAGAGAGAATCAGCTGATGCAGCGCCCCCTGCAGGCCGATGACGAGAGTCTAATGTGTGGGACTTTTGTGTAAATGTCAGTGGGACATCTTAAGATGAACAAGATAAATCTATTTTTGATTGAATCTCCTCTAATTTCCAGTAAACTTGCATCAGCATAGTGGAATCCCCTGGAACCAGCCCGCCCTCGCGGTCCGAATGGTTTCCGCTCGGCTCTCAAGAGTACCACTGAGCCGTGGATGACGGGCCTCGGAGGCCGCCCGCGAGGACCCGCGATCACGAGGCTCGCGCTACGTGACGCGGCCGCGGCAGCCCCGGCGGCGTATTTATTAGCGGGCTCGGCGTTGACAGAAGCCAGCTGCCGGAGAAATGCATCACATCGTGACCCCTGCCCTCGCTTCCCATTGGATCAGATAGTATCTTGTGTGCCTGCCTTGAATTCTTGATTCGCTCTGTTTTCACCGCAGTAAGCGCCCCAAAAGTTACTGCCAGTACTTATTCTTTAGCATCTCCTGCTGTGGAGGCATACATATTGATCTGCCTGAAACCTTCTGACTTTATGTCGCATTTAGAGATCATTTGGGTCTTTTTTTCTGGTTACAGAACGTTCTGAAACCTTTATTTTGTTCGTGCAGCTCCCGTCCGACCGTAATCCATCAAAGTGCTGAGCTGCTCCATTTGTTTCCGAGAACCAGCAGAACTTTGGGCTGTTCTAATGGGAACCAGCTTGCAGCCGCGGTTTCACCGGGCCGGTTTAAATCTTGCCTGCCAGCACAAGAAGTGGATCCCCGAGAGGAAGGAGTTCATGTTCATGGAGCCCGTGTTTGACATCCAGCACTCCGGCCCTCGCGGATGACTGACGGAGTTCACCTGTCCTTTTTTATCACCTCCATTCGTTCATCGGGACAACGACCCTCTTGATTGTCCCTGTCCTGTTTTTATGTCCCCGCGCGTTCTCTTTTGCCCATTTCGAAATATTGAGCGATCTCTCGTTGTGCGCGCCGCCCCGCTTTCATACGCACGCCGATGGATCGAAGTGGTGTTTTTCTCCGCGCGGGGGGGCTGATTGTTGAAAGAGCGACGTGCCTCCGTCCATTAGGACCCACTTAGGTTTCTGCTGCTTGCTCGGCTGCTCCAGGCCCGCGCCCGCGGACGCCGCTCTGTTTTGTTTGCCCGCCGACGTCGGGCTCCTCTCCTGTCGGCTGCTCCGCATCGACTTTAATGCACTTTTGCCGCCTCTGCCTTAGACGGGAGCCGCGGCTTATGTAACCGGAGCGCCCGCAGCCTGGACGACAGCCTCGCGATGTGCACAATCAGGGGAATGTGGATGGAAAATACCTGACGGGGGGGGCACAAAGTCCACAGTCGGTGTCTGGTTTTGTGCCTCGTGTTTGGTTTTCCTTTTAGCTGTCGAATCAAGGCTGGGAAATGAGCTTCAGCAGCGCTGAAATTAAATTTAGCCTGACAAGCGGCTGTGCCTTTGTTGTGGTCTTGGTTTCTATAGTTAGATCTCCACATTTTTGCCCGGCAACTAATCAACACCAGATCATCGCGCGTAGGTTGTCCGATCTGCGCTTTATTAGCCGTTTTTCCGCTTCAATTAAATCTTCCGTTTTTATTGTCTTACGGAATCGGCTCAGCTTCGGCTTTATTTACCAGCTCTCGCCTCCTGCACGACAGCCGACACATCCCAGCCCGCGCCGTTGTAAACCTCTCCAGCAGGAAGTTCTGGCCCGCTATAACTCAAATCTCCAGATGCAGAAGCAGCTCCCCCCCGAAACCCATTAACACAATAAACCCAAACACGCAACGAGACCCTGTATCAATTTCATGCATCTTTTGTTTCCCGCCATGTCTGTTCTTCGTCACAATCAAGTGTTACAAACGGTTTGAAAGCCAGTAGATGAATTCCTCTGCCCAGTTCCTCCGCTGAAGTGAAACATTGGTGCTGCAGAACTGTTAAGTTATCTCCCTAATTAGTTTATAAAAGAGATTAATGGTTTTTTTTTTGTGCCTTGTAATTACAGATTGGTTGCAAAGTGGTGATTGTGTTCTTCCAGTATTGCATCATGGCCAGTTTCTTCTGGCTGCTGGTGGAGGGTCTTTATCTCCACGCCCTCTTGGCCGTCTCTTTCTTCTCCGAGCGGAAGTACTTCTGGGCATACATCCTGATCGGCTGGGGTGAGAGCGCCTTCCTTCCCCGCTCCCGGCAGATGATCGACGGTTTGCGCGGGGATGGAAACGCGGCACGTCGTTACATTTTCCGTTTATTTTTCTATTCCGACGTCCCCAGGCGGTCCCACGGTTTTCATCACAGCCTGGAGCGTCGCTAAGGCCTACTACTACGACGTGGGGTAGGAAAATAACCGCATAGCTGTTGGATCAGAGCCCGGGGAGGCATCTACCTTTTAGGAATTGGCTCCTTTATGCTATATTTCTTTTCCCACCAGATGCTGGGACATAATCGAGAGCACCGATATGTCCTGGTGGATCATTAAAACTCCCATTTTGGCATCAATCCTGGTGAGCATAAAAGTCCTCTATTACATCATTTACCTGTCAGTCATCCAACTCATCACCATTTCCATACTAAAGACCAAAGGAAATACAGTTTATACAGCAAATACTGGTATTTTGGCTAAAAGAATATATCAGCATATCTTTATTTTGGGATAAATAATCATCAGTCATGTCAAAATAATGACTGAAGAAGGGAGAAGAGTCATATTAGAACAGCAGGAGCAAGCTGATAATGTCAGGGGAAAATGCGGGAAAATCTTTAGTAAACACGGGTTTCTGAAAAGGGAGCTCAGCACAGGCTGGGGCCCTCGTTTACCGCTGATTCCTGCTGACGCCCCACAGTGTCGACACAGCAGGTTTGCGTCGCGTTCTTCCACATGAGGATCAGCGGTCGGGCCGACAGCTCCGCGCTTCTTCAGCCGAGCGGCGCTCTTGAATGCATAACGACGTTTAGCGGCCTCTTAATTCCCCGCCAATAAGCGGCAAAGCTGTGAAAGGGGGTCGCAGCTGAGGGTCCCACGTTAATGCATTTCATATGTCCTAGTAAAAATAAACCCACGCGTTGTCCTTATTTCTCCACAGGTAAACTTCATCCTGTTCATCTGCATCATAAGGATACTCCGGCAGAAGATCAACTGCCCGGATATTGGGAGGAACGAGTCCAACCAGTACTCGTGAGTCCCACTTCTGGCTGCAAACTTGGATTTCCATCTGCAGGAAGCCTGGAAGCGAATCTCCATTTTTCATTTGATTCCACAGTCTGTGAAGCGTGAAGTGATCTCAGATAAACAAGGGTAGAAGAAATTAAGATAAACGTGTTTTTTTTGTTTTCTCGTGGGTACCGACAGAACTTTTTTTTTTTTTTTTTTTCCCAGAATTTGGAGATAATGGGAAAATTATATTCAGGGCATCCATCTTCCTCCGCCGGTGGCTTTAGAAAAGATTTATACTGTTTTGACTGAGAAAGACATCCGTTTTTTTTTTTTTTTTTTTTTTTTGCTCTGTTGTTCCAGGAGACTGGCGAAGTCGACGCTGCTCCTCATACCCCTGTTTGGGATCAATTTCATCGTGTTCGCGTTCATCCCGGAGCAGGTGAAGACCGAACTGCGGCTGGTTTTCGATCTCATCCTGGGGTCCTTCCAGGTATGACATCACCCTTCTTTGTTGGGGGGGGGGCAGATCTGGCTACGTTGAGCTGCGTTCAAGGTCCAAAGTGGCCATTTGGCGTCCTGTCACGGCTGCCCTGGGAGAGTGTTTTATCAGAGGAGAGCGTGGCAGCTCTCCAGGCTCATCTTGTAATGTGAAATGAGGCAAACTTTCTTTTAGCACCCCCCCTCCCATCAGTCTTGCTGTCCTTGTTATGGAAGTACCACCTTGCGGACATATTTTACGTGCCTAACTGAATATTCCACCTTTCCCTCCCCTCCCACAGGGCTTTGTGGTTGCGGTACTCTACTGTTTCCTGAATGGAGAGGTGGGTGCAGTCCGCGCTCTGCCTGCATGATTTGAAAGCGTAACCCTTTTTCGGTGGGGAGCTATTCTGCGGTGTCTTCAGAGGTTCTCAGCAGGCGCTTTAGATAAGTTCTCAATACTGAATAACAGCAGCGGGCTGGCTGGCGAGGCTCCCCGCTACTCCGTCTGCATTTTAATGCACCGTTGCGGGAGTGTGCGCACACCAGTTTCATTAATTTGACATGACATTGTTTGAAGTAATGGTTAAGGTCTGCTTCTGTTGACTCTAAGGGGGTTGGGGGGGGTTCACGTGGAGGTGAATTATTGTTGGGGTCTTCCGCAGGTCCAAGGGGAGATCAAGAGGAAGTGGCGGAGGTGGCACCTGCAGAGGTACATGAGCTCGGACACCAAATATCAGCACCCGTCCATCGGCAGCAGCAACAACTTCAGCACCCAGATCACCATGCTGACGCGCTGCAGCCCCAAAATGCGCCGGGGTTCGTCCTCCTGCCCCGATGACCTCTCCAGCATATGAGTCTGGTCGGCGCTCCGTCCTCCCGCGTCACGGAAAAAAAAAAAAAAAAGCACGTGAGGCTAAAAAAATGCGAAAAAAAACCCCCAGAACGCACTCCCTTCATCTACATATGCACTGTTGGAGGATGACGTGACTGTAAATGGCTCCGCAGCTTCTCCTCTCCACGCTGGGCGTCGCCCTTCCGAAAGCCCATCGCTCTTTCACGCCTACGGCGGCGCACGTAAAGGCGCGGGCCCCCCTCCTGCCATTACCGCCGGCGACGTCGATGCTTATCTTGTTGCACGGGCACTCGGGCGACGCGCAACGTCACGCGCTAACGGGGTTAGGCGAGCGATCCGAACGTGAAGACCCCTCCGCCAGGCCCTCAAAGTGGTGCAATTACGCCCTGATTAAAAAGCACTCAGTGGACCCCTCTCCCCCCCCCGCGCCTCCGAAACGAGCGGGGCGGCCTCGAGGACACGGCCAATTAGAGAGTTAACGCGGAATCCGTTTTTTTTTTCTTCTTTCGCCCGTCGCAGGTGTGGGGGTGGGGAGACGTTGCGCGACACGCTTAAAGATTGTAAAAGCATTTCTGAGACAACCAGCTGCCTGAATGCCTGAAGCGGGGCACGCCATGCCCTTTACTGCACTATCACTGCCATGAGCAATGAGTTTCCGAGCTTTTGCTCCTTATTTTATTTTTTCCTTCTATCTACTACGTCCTGTTGAAATGACACCTCGCGTCAAGTGCTCGCCACGGCCCTGTGGGTCGTTCGAACACCGTACGGCCGCATCAGCACGCAGTGCGGGGGGAAAATAATTGGTGTTGATTGCCGTGCCATGGAGACCAAATCACAGCTGCAGTATTGGTAATATATCAATGTAATTGTTCACTTTAGTGGAGCGAGTGGAATTTAAAGCCTTGCCAGAGTGTAAACTTCCCCCGAAGCTCGCCTGTGCAACGACATATGATTCATTTGTAGAATAACAGCTAAATAAAAGGCGCTGGATCTTAAAACGGTCCTCATATCCTTAATTTCCGTGGACCGCTTGCAAGATCTGACAACAGAGAACATCCAGACGCAGCTCGATCTGGCTGATTTAACAGGTTAGACCACCTCTATAAAGTTCCCTCCACGACAGGAAAATAGAGCCTTAAAGAAGAGTCGGTCATTTCCACTCAAGCTGTTGTTATGAAGCTAAATGTGACGCGCATATCTCGTGAGGTCTCCATGCGTTGGTGCAGATGTAATTTCTTCATCTATCTTCCGTTGCTGCTGAGGTGTGGAGGGGGGGGGGGCACCGGGGCCTTGTGCGAGCTCTCGCAAATGCCTACACGCATGTGGAATGTAATGTATGTCCCATGTCTGCTGCGTTATCAACCAGGCAGTAATTCCACGGATGTGGACACAGTGGTAATTGGTGAACACAGAAATGGACGTTAAAGGCTGGACGTTCTGCACCACCACCATGTTGCTGTGAAATGATGCTTAAACCAGGCCAGATAGATTTTTTTTTTTCTTTTTTTAAATTCTCTGTGAATGGCTGTCCCGTCAAAGTGTGTGTATTTTTTAAAATTTATTTATTAATTATTTTACTTGTCTAGTCCTGAAGGAACCACGTTTCCAGATCCGGTCGTGCACATTTGCTAAAGGTCATTCTATATGTATCAATACGTGATTGGTGAAACTCCGTATATTACCTTCATTTTTAAACTGGATATTGTGAGTGTATTTAAGATTATGTTTCAGTGTTACTACAATATGTGTGTGTACACTGGTGAAATGTTATAAATATACTGCAACTACTGTATTTACAGGCTTTGTGTACACAGGAAGCTAAAAAAAACAATCATTTTTGTATATCGGTATTATTAATGTTGTATAATGTATACAAATCATGAGGACATTAACTTATAAGAATTTGATGTTCTGCTTTGTTGTGGATGAAATAAATTATTGTGAACTACTCGAGGATGCTTGGGCGAATCAGTCTGAAAGTTGGATTTGGCTCCAGACAGCTGGGGTTTTAGGCCATGTTTATGTTGGAGTGAGGAGATTTTGACTGGTATTAATGGGTAATCTCACCAGAAAGCTGCACCCAGGCTCTCTTGAACAAACGCTAATTACGCTAAACTGCAGAGAGAACAATAGCTTTGCCGCACAACAGCGATGAACTTTCTTTTTGTTGTTGTTTTTTTTTGTGTTTAAAATGCAATTTGAAAGTCAGGCAGCGCGCTGTTTGTGAGCGCGGCGACTCTTGTCGAAGTGTTTGTTTGTTTTTTTTTAAAAGGCAGCTTTTTCGGTTTCTGCTCTCGGAGACTCTCCCAGAACCCCCACCGCGCTGCCGGTTCCACCCCATCGTGAATCCGCTGACCTTGCAGCGCTTTGCTGCCGCGGAACTCCGCCGACTCGGGCTAATCCCCGGGTTGCGCATCAGATTTATTGCCTCGGTCGCCCGCCGCCTTTGAGCGGCCCCTCGACGCCGACATTCTCTGCGCGAAGATCAGCGCCACGTGGCCTCGGTTTGTCTTTACCTTCCCCACGAAATGGACGTGAAGTGTGAAACAGGATCGGGCAATCGCAAAGACTGTAAATGGGAACGCGTCGAACCATTCCCCCATTCATGTGATTATGATGCCATCGCTTATTTATATTGCATTAGCTCATAAATAAGCTGTTCTTGGAGCGTCTCGCGGCGCTCAAGGGGAAGACTCGTCGGGCGGGAGACCGTAGGGAAGACGGATGAAGTTATTTTCAGAGCCCGCCGAAAGTCCGAGACAGGTGTTTTGCCTTTAAGTGTCCTCCGTTATTCATGACTCCACTGAAATATTGATGCGACAAATAAAGCAAACGTTTGGGGGGGGAGGCGAGCGCCGCTCTGGTTGCGGGGGCCCTGAGGAGCCGAGAGCTGATTTGAAGAGAAGGCTTCTGCCAGAGCCACTCTGATCTGATGTGAGGTCAGCCGTCACGGCCGATGAGCGTCCGAGGTCGGGCTGCAAGGATTTTCTCATCGACGTCGGCTTTTCTCTTTTTTCGCGCAAAATCAATACCCCCCCCTCCTCCTCCTCCACCCCCCCCTCCTCCTCCCCCCCCCTCCTCCTCCCCCCCCTCCCCCTCCCCCCCCTCCTCCTCCTCCACCCCCCCTCCCATAACCCTGAAAGAAAACGGGAGATTTTACTTTTCCCAGTTAGAATTAAGATGTGGGGAGACAAATGTAAAGGCTTACCTGACTGCTAATGCGGCGGGGGCCAGAGGGTAATCGCAATCATCCATGACAACGCATCGGACCCTGCCGCATGAATATGGAGATGAGCTGATGTAAAGCGACACTTTACGGGCCATCTGCTGATGTGTAAATAAGACCCTGACAGTTGTGTCTGAGGCGAGCCAAACTTCCCCCCCGGAAGGCACAAAGCGAGGTTTTTTTTTTTTTTTTTACGTCCGACGGCGCTTGCCGGGGTCGGCCGCGCCGTCTAATGCGCGACGGGTTGATAAAAGTTTGATGGGATGAGAGGAGCCGTGGTGTTGGAAGTTGGCGGATCCGACGGAGATCCCCGTGGGTTTTTTTTTTTCAGTGCGGTTTTCAGAGATCGGGGGGGGTGGGGGTGGGAGTCGTGCGTTTTCCTCATTCAAAGGCCTCTCCCAACCCAGAACCCAGGAAAGCTGTCACAACATAACTTCAGTTTTTTCTCGTTGAATAGTGTCTTTAGCTCCACTTAAAAGGACAATTCCCCTTTAATTTTACACTTTTGCGGTTTTTCTCGAACACTTCTTTGTTCCCGCGAGCGTCTCGATGCATCGGTGTCCCTTCCCTTCTGCCAGCCGTGACTAATGAGAGGCACAGGCTATCACAAACCCACTCCTCTAACGCGCGCGCTTACGTTCAAACGTGCACGGCCCACCGAATGGACGGAGGCTCGTCCCTTTGATCCCTTTGTGAAAACACGCTTGGGAAGCCATTCCACACGTCCGTACAATGGCAGGATGCCTGATGTCACTTTGGACGGGCGATTTTGGGCGAGCGCCGGCCCAGCGAGGCATTCGGGGAATGCTGCTGTGAAGTGGCTGCATTGTGTCGGGCTGTGGCCTGGTTCGGCTGGGAGAGCTCTGGGACGGGGGGGGGCACCGGTGGTACTGAATGGACTGTCAAGGGGGGGCTGTGAAATTTGTGGCTCTCCTTTTGTTTTGAGATTGTTTGGATGCAAACGTCCCCGCGCTTCCTCGTCTTGCTATTTAAGAATTCCGCCGAATTTCAACCGTTTCCAGTAAAACGAAGCGTCTGAGGGCACGAGTGTGACCCCAGACTCAGGGTTAGTGTTAGACCCTCAGGGACACGGAGGACAGGCTGCTCGTCCCGAAGTCAGCCTCAGCCTCAGCCCGCATGCACAAATCATTATCTTCTGTTTGACTCACATCCCCAGCTGGAATGTAAATTTGGGTTTATTACGCCGTTTCCTCCGAGGGATAACATAAACCCATCCCGAGGCCTCGTAAATCCTGACTGGGCCCTTATCAGAACCAGCAAACCACCCGCACCTGATGTAGATCCTACTTGAGGACAGCAGCCACCCGAGTCTGCCCAGACGCTTTAACCCCCCCCGATTTACGTCCTCTCATGCAGCCTTAAAGGCTCAAGTCGTAAACGTGGGTCGGAACACGAGCCGCCCAGAAAACGCCGACCCCCCCCCCGCCGCAGCCTCGTGAACCTGCGATTCCTCGTGGCCTCTTTCAAACGCACATGTATATAACATAACGCTTCGGCCTGTTGTTTTCAGATCCAATTAAATCGGAATCCATTTCAGACCCCGGGCAATTGATCTGTTTGTTTTATTCCCACACATGCTTCGGTTTGAGCAGGTGGACGTGTTCATATGGCAACCGCTCGCCGCGCCGCGTGCATTTTAACGAATGTACGGAATCATTGGCATGCATAGATGGAAAGGGGAGAAAAATGCTCATTAGGTACGTGATGATTAACTGATTAACACAGATAAATGCAAAATAGCCGGATGCGTGTGCGCGTGGAGTAAAGATAAAGACACGTGTGTTCAAATCGGCCACTAGGGGGCAGCAGACGCGCTCAGAGATCCTGTTTATCTGAGCTCAGCTGACGATGTTCTTATCTTGTCATTTCGCTGGTCTGGACGGGTGATCTCGAAAGTAATTAAAATCTTAATATCTGTGATATTTGCACCAAAGGCCCCGGGAAAACATCAATAAATGATGAGTTCTGATGCTAATGGGGACACTGTGAGTCAGCGACATGGTCAGACACCCTGAGACAGAAGAATAAATACGTGCGTGGACACCAAAGTGACTCACCTTGGGGCGCGGGGTAATTAGACAGTCTCTTGAACTCTCCGCGAGGTTTCCAGCCACCCTTTTAAGATGCCTGAGAACAGCGCTGGGCACGCCGCCCGCGCCGTCTCGGGATCCCGTCTTCGGAGCTCTAAAGTTCGTCATCGGACCGCTCGTGCTGTTTACAGTCGTCTGCTGCGTCCTCATCCACAAAGTCAACTGCTTGAGGGATTCGTACGCGCCGGAGGCCTGGAAACGGGCGACCACGGGGGCCCCCTGCTCAATCGCCTTTTCATATACCACAGGAGAGCACACTCACCAATACAAACACACGCGCACATTTATTGTTTTCTCCTATTAGACAGGCTCCTTAGCGCAACAGTTTTTTTTTCCTTTCCCTGACGCTCACCGTTTATTTGATGGCGCCAAATTTGTTAAACCTAATTCAGACGGACGAGTGCCTGTCAGCCAACCAATAACACACAGTCTGGTGTGAAATGACTGGAATATTAATTGGGAACGAGTGTTTTTACCTTTACGACGTGAATAGAAAAAAAAAAACGCAGTGCTGCATAAAGCTGCAAAAAGCTCAAAGTTAAGCCCATTTGTTCACCGTGGATTCCCGCCACTAAAGAGGGTTTAATCCCTGCCAGAATAGAATTTAGACATGTTTGAATCAGTCTGAAGGCACTTTAAGGTTTAGTTTTGTTTCTAGTTTGCAGCCTCAATTTACCTTTTTTAAAAAAAAAAAAAAAAAAAAAGGGCTGAAAAGTACGTTCTGCTCTGTCGGAATAATTGGGGGAATACATTAATGTCAGTTAAATAAGTGTCAGCGGAGGCCCTGGGAGGGTTTTTAAGGCCTTTGGCAGGAAGAAAGCAGCGGGTTGTTAATTGGTGCCATGATGGTAACGCAGATTTAAGTCATCAAAGAAACGCTGCTAATGTATATTTCAGCGTCTCTGCTGGTGTGAAGACAATTAAGTGCACATTACCATTACATGGTTTTGTCTGTGGGCTCCAATGTTTGAAGCCTTAATGGGGCCTGGGATATTGTTCCATCTGCACAAATACAGAACATTAGAGCCAATATTAAGAGCCCAAGTATTAGTTTTACCTGCCTCAGACATAAAAGCTCATTTAAAAAAAAAAACAACTTTTTATTCACTGTATGAATGATGGAATTTTTTTGACATTTCAAGATATTTCTCGGGCTTTTATTCAATCGTGCAGAACAAACAGTTTTTTTTTTCCGAGAAATGTGGATTTAGACCAAAAACAGTATTCCTGCTGTTTGAACTTGAGCTGCAGACGTCGAAAAGGGCCAGATATTTGGAGAGAGAGAGGGGGACAAATCAACTCCGCAAGCCACAAACACGTCTGACCGTGAAAGCAACAACAAAAAAAAAGTCTCCAGTCGCGACGTGGGTGTAGCTTTAAAGCCTGCAGGACAAGTTGATCTGGGCGTTCACGGAGCACAATTCTGTTGACTTTCCATGAGTTCTTGACACTTTTGAGGATTAAAAACTCACACGGCTGCGAATCAGAGGCAACAATGCATCCCTCTGAACTAAAATTTCAGGGTTTGAGGACACAGCAGGGTGCTCCTTAGCTAACTCAGCTATTGAGGAAAAAAAAATAATTCCTTCACTTCTGGAAGCGCTTTACATCTATCAATTAAAAAGCAAATTAAAAATGATATTTACAAAGACATAAAACGTCTTTGTTCATTAACCTGTTAAACCCTAAGGATTTTTCCTAAAGGTTTTTTTTTTTCACCCAATGTTAGAACTATTATATTGATAAATATTTAACAGGGGAGGGGAAAGGAGGCCAGACTGAACATGCAGACGGGGGCTCGCTTTCTAGAATCTTTTCCCCTTCCCCTCCCATGTTAAATATTTATCAATATGATCATACCATATACTGGTTAGAAAAACCCTTAGGGCTTAACAGGTTACTGAAAATACCAATTTTGGGGGGGGGGCTCAATGAAAGCTGAAGCTGGCCACGGAGGCCGGAGTGTTCAATTGGCTCCGGTGGCCGAACCTCAGGCTGCTGAACCGATCAGCCAATCAGAGGCTGAGGATCAGGTCGTTCTGCGGTTCCCCAGTAAGGAGAAATGAGAGTCCACTGATGAGGAACAGCTCAGGGAGGATGTAAACAGACTGCTTGAAGGAAAGCGCAGCAGCCTGGGGATGGTCCCACGGCTCCCCGAGAAAAGAGAAAATCCGGGAAAAAAACCTCCAGCCCGACGGTCGGAGCGGCGGCCTGGAGGTGACTGTGCCCATCAACCCGAAAAGAACTTTGCACTTTAGACGGAATCCTTCAGTTGGCTCCGACGACCGACCCTCGGGCTGCTGACGGGAAAACCGGAGAGGCCGACCGAGGCCGTGGCCAATCGGAGGCCTTGGAGGCTCTGGAGACCTCTGATGAGGAGGAATTTATCTGTGTGGAAGAGGTCTGAGAGTATATGTGCAGGCTCCTTCAGGGGAAGCACAGCAGCCAGGAGATCATCAGCTGGCTCCGGGCCGAAGCCGACATCATCTGATGAATTCCTGGAGATCCTGGTGACCTCGTGTACCAGTCTGAAGTGATTGTCTCAGGCGGATACCTCTGTTGAAGTTCTGATGGCCCTGAAAGGCCCTCGGGTGGGTGGGTGCCAGTGACCCATGTGGAGCACGCAGAAGACCTGCTGCAGATGTTTCTGGACATAAAGGAAGGTCGTAGAGGAAGGGGTCATCCAGGAGAACATGTTTATAAAACGGAAGGAACTGTGAAGAGCAGCAGGGCAACCACAAGCTCCTCGGTTCAGCCAGCATGTTCTTCTCCTGGCTCACAGGAGCTGGGAAGTCTGCAAAGCTTGTTCGCTTTTTTGTCATTTCATTTGTGCTGCATGAGAAATTGCCTCAAAATATGGAACATGTTGCATGTAGTTGTAGAATAAATACATTGTAAAACAGAAAAGTGAATTCATGCCACCTGAACGGTTCTTTGCCAGATGCTACAGTTGTGCCTGTGAACACTGTATCACTATGTATGTGCTAAACAGCAACGTCCAAGCTCAAATTAACTTTAAGCTCAAATTAAGCCTAATTGATACTAGACAGTGGAAAATTCACAAAACCACTAACTCCACTCTGGCCCCATTAAATCATTCATTCTGATTTAGAACAATCTGGACTTTTTAACATCCATTGCGCCAAAAAATTGACATATTTAACATAACACGTATGTGGAATAAGGATTGAAATAACTTAACAATAACGATCGCAAATTGTCCCTCAAAAAATAATTTACTTTGAGGGGAAAGTTTGTGGCGCTGTTAACGAGCGCCCCCTGGTGTGTACTTGTAGAACTACACAACTGAAAATAAAAATATATATGCTTTCTTGTAATCACTGCATGTTCCTTCATTCGATTCTTAATACAAAAATCTGCACACACGGGGGAAAATGACGTCATTTATTAATGAAATGTCGGCTTGTCAAATCAAGTAGGAAGAATAAAGCCCTGCCCCCTTACATTTTAAGCTCTTATTAGAAATCGGCTGCAGTCACAAAACAACAGCAACAAAAAAAAGAAAAAGGGTTGTGCATGGATCCTTCAATTTCTTTTCAAGTTACAAAATGCCTTCTCTGTTTATTTGGTTTGTTATTTAAAGAGAGTGGTTGTATAGTTCACATTACCAACAATTCAGCTGAGAATTGAGGAGTCTGTCTTTACAACAAATTACAGTTACATTCTCAGAGAGAGAAAGTATATCGACCGACCTCTGCACTGACTGTTTTTTCATTGGTGCAATCAAATAAAATCTAATACTTTCCTGTGGAGGAGGTGGTCATAGAAAAACTAGCTTATGGATAAAAAACCCTGTATTTTCTCTCATGGCCGTCAATAATTTCAAGCAAAAATGGTGACAGTGTTTACTAATAATATAATCCCCTTGCATTAAAGGACAACAGTGCAGGATTTTCCCTAAAAAAAGTTTCAGAATCTAAAGTGTAAACTTAACAAGTACTCATTTAGCAGCACTATGGGCATCAAATATTGAAACAATTACTACATTTCTATAAATCTACAGACAATAATCTAATAAATTTCCCCAAATATCTGAATGTCATTTTAGCTGAACCAGATATGCAGCGCGTTCAAAGATGGCAGATTAAAGAATAAAAATACTTTATCCTATTAGTGCAGAAACATTTAAACATTAAAATCAGACCTGCCATGCTCTCAACTGCAATCTACAGTCTGACAGCACAGATTTCAAAATGGTAAAATCCAACAAATATACATTTGTCTTCATCCTTACTAAAAGATTTAAGTGAGGCTGATGCGACTTGATTCTCCTTTGAGACACTTGTTTTCCTTCAACGCGCAGATTTCTGTGGGATAAGTCCCGTGGACGGAGCCACTGAATAACTGACACGACGAGAAGAGAACCTGCTGGTGCGTCTGTCGACAATCAAACAGAACAGAAAACTCACTGATCTCAAATCAATGTCTTATAATTATACACGTCTTATAATTCAAATAATCAAAGTCTTCCTTCATTTTATGTTTCCGAGGGAATGACAGCAGGTAGCCATGGTCCTCTCCTCACACCCCGCAGTCGCTGCTTCTGTCCTGGAGTTTCCGGGTGAGGGTGAGGAAGGTGGAGAGGGAGGCGACTGAAATGTGGAACATCAGCTGCCACAGGTTCCTCAGGCCAAACAGGTAGAGGTTGCATAGGACGCCAGCCGTCCACAGGGCGAAGGCTTTGTGCTTCTTCATTGCCGAGTGGAACAGGTACAGGTGGCACTGCGGACAGGAGCGAGACTGTGAGAAGAGCTCCACCCGGCTGGGCTTCAGTTTGCAGTTCGCCGCGGTGAGGGAGGTGACGTAGTTTACCTGACAGACGCAGCAGAAAAATGCCACGAAAAATGCCAGGACATTCCATATTCCCTCATAATCGTCCTGCAAATGAAGAAAAGGACTGCACTTAAATTGCAGCTAATTCTCAGAATGCGTAAAACATTTGATATGCGACCATGACACAGAGACCTGTGGGACCTTTGGATGTATAAGTAGACATGTGAGAGTCTCACAGTGGCACTTACTTGGAAAGTGTACTCTATCAGGTGAACGCCACGGATTATATTCAAGGATGCACACATGATGTTAAGGACCAGTGAGAGGATGCCTGGAGCTGTCACTGGTTCCAGTCTTATATTCTGAACTGTTTTGACGAGTAAAAGGAATTTACACAAAGACGATATAAACTCAGGTGCTGTTAAAGACACGATGTCTGACATCTTACCAGATCCAGAACTCTGGTCCCCGTGACCATTCTCAAGGCCGTTGGCGAGCTCTACTTGGTCCAGCTGGATCACTTGCGGTGGATGGATCATCAACTCATTCTGGACTTCTATCAACGTCACCTCTAGGGCAGGACCGCCGCTCTTGTTGTACTGCTGCTTCAGCTTTTGAATGGTTCCATCTGTCCACCAGGAATCATACGGTAAAAAAGAAAAGGTGAATAATGTGTCTTTAAAGTAAAAAACAGAAACACAGCAACTCACATAGAAACACAAAACCAAAAGCATAAAATCCAGATAAATGCATTTCTCCCTGCTCACCAAATTCCAAAAATAGATACGGCCTGTCTGCCAAGGCAATGGCGGCGTTGTCGAAGCAGGCTGTGAACTCCCAGCGGAGATCTTCTAAGAAGCAGAAGGCCTGAGCCATGGGGAGGCTGCAGTGGCACACGGTCATGTAGGATACACCCTCCGAAGAGACGAAGCTGAGCAGGTGAGAGGAGAGAAGGTGTTAGGTAAACAAAGCCATATGCAGCTGATTGATGCAAGTGCAGGCCAAATAATCAAACACAGAGTATTCCTCGTTCGAGGCCAGAGAAGCGGACCAATTTCATCCGGTCCTTACTGTATGTTAAACTGCTGGCCCTTGACCGTCCCCCGGTCTGGGAAGCGGGCCAGCGTCTTGCTGATGGTCCTGAGCTGATGCTTCCGTTCCTGCAGCTCTTTGCTGTGTTCAAAGTCCGTGGAGGCGGACAGGGGGAGTCCATCCCTGACCCGAACCACAAAGGCGAACAGGATCAAAGACATGATCCGCTGAGCCCGGCAGAAAAAGAGCAAACGCAAAGATCAGTGACGTGAGGGCCGCAGGGCTTATCAGAATGTGACAATCACTTTCTCAAGCAATAAAATAATCCTGCAATCATCCTTCAAAACCAAATGAAGTGAATCTTAGAATATAAATATAGGAAAATTAAAATGGACACTACAGCAAATATTGGACTAGAGTCCCTTACACATACAAAATATTACAATATCAATGCAAAAAGCACTGATTCTACAGTCACTTATCAGGTTCCTCTCTATACAATGACCTCTAAAGTGAGTGGCTATATTTAGATAGATATTGATATCATATTTAGATTGATTTTGCTGCATGTTCTTGTTTTAAACTGGACATTCATTTTAACAGGTGTAACTACATAAGTCTAGGAAGGAGAATAACAGCTGCACAGGTAAGACTTAATGAATAAATCCTCCTTTTCCTGCGTGGTTGCTCGCTCTTAAAAGTTGTGATAACCGTGTAGTTAAGTGTCAGATTCCTTCTTACCTCATTCTAATAGTTTTCATGCTGCACCTCGATATTTAGCTAATGTAGGTTAGCTGAGCCCATCATTGTTCACAGGAATTGACACCGGGAGGGCCACGCTGACCACATTCGCATCGGGTTTGTGTGAACGTTTTTATGCTGTCTGAATGCGCAAAATTGAAAACGAAATGAATGATTAGTTGAAGGGCTACATTAGCCGATCGAGCTAAGTCGCGCTTCCTGGACAACAACAACAACAACAAATCCACTACGGAGGCTCCGAAGGACCAAAAAGCTGAAAGGCGGATGAGCCGTGCTGCGGCCAGCCTGCTTCTTATTGATGAACTTAGCCTCCGAGGCTAATTAACGGCATTCGGCGGCTTCTAACCGCGCTGGGGTTAGTTTGATCACCGCGTTTATTCGTTTAGTCTGAGCTCGTCCGTTTAACCGGCGTGTGTTTCTGTGAGTGCACGATAATCTTGCAATTATCGCAACCATTTTGATAGCGCTAATAGCTGCGCTGTATGTGACTGGTGGTGGAGCTGGGCCATTAAAATCACTATAAGGTTGCTTTGTATGGTTTCAGGTGCGGTTCTGAAGCCGCACAAAAGTCCCAAATCCAATTTTGACGTCCAAACCTGAGCGCACTTGTTAGCGTCGCTAGCCCACAGGTACCCACCTAGCATAGCTTGAACTTTTGTCTTTCTCATGAATTACTTGTGTCTTCTTGTTCAATCTGAGGGGTTTGTCCTAATCCCCGAGTCATTTTGCTGTAGGCAAACGGGCAGTGGCGTCTGAGACTTGATTGTAAAGTCGTGTCTTGCGGTGTCACAGACATTAGCAGCAATTCTTAGATGTTGATGTTCCCTTCAAATACTGAAGTTCAGAACATTCCTTTTGTAAAGCCAGGAGAGGAAATATGTTTGGATTAAAGAGATCCAGATGCGTGTTGAGTCGTTTGGACACCTTTGTCTTATTAAATGGAATCAACTAATGCCATTTAGTTCCAGCAAATGTCAGTCAGCAAATCTTCATTTGTCTCCTGTATGGTTTCTTTATAATAAAGATATAAATGGCCTTATTCCAGTACTAAAGAGATGCCCTTGTCATTATACATGCAGTTGTTGCCAGATATGGTTTAGTCAATGCTGGGTATACTGAGGAATTATGTCTACAGGATTTTCAGAAGTTTTTCTGCTGCATTTGGTTTTTGCATGCATCGTTACAGTCTTAAGTTGGAGGTAAAATCCCACATCATTCGGGTTTTACTGCTTGTGGAGTGTGATATTGATGTTCCAGTGAGGGGAGGAAACGCTCGGACATGTACAGTATGAACGCTGTCCTGACCTCAGCTCTTATTTGCATATCCGGTGCATTTCCCCACGGGCCTCTCTCTGTGGCGCTCGCCCTCCCTTGGAACATTTTCTCTCCACCCCTTTCAGCTTTTATCCACCCTCACTGTATTTTCGTCTCTCTGCGCTGCTGTGCCACCAAATTAGGCCCTTCCTGCCTCTTTAAAGAAGATGATCTTGCTTTATTGGCATTTCTTGTAAGTTTTTGTTTCGCGTTTTAGGGCGCCCGCAGTTTGATCACGATGGGGGTGAAAGACCGTCCTCAGTGCTACTTTGATGTGGAGCTCAACCGGGAGCCAGGTGAGAGTTCAACATCGTCTTCATCACCAGCCTGTTTTTGTGCCACAGCAAATTCTGTTATTTATTCAAATGTTTCTGTCTTTTGTGTTCACAGTTGGGCGGATAGTCTTTCAACTCTTTTCAGATATTTGTCCCAGGACGTGTAAAAACTTTCTCTCCCTGTGCACTGGTGAGTTCAGTTTCTGTGTCCTTTTGTGAAATATGTGCAAATGAAGTGTCGGCTGTTTTGCTGATGTATCGAGGAAGGCGTCTGACGACTCCCTTGATATTTCATTGTAGTTTCCGCAACACTGTGTATCATCGTAATCTCAGTCCGTCCACATACAGCTGTAAATCTGTAAGCAGATTGCAGATCAATCTTCCCTCTCATTTTTCACCTGACCCTGGCCTGGCAGGAACACGGCGCTGACACGGACAGTGATGAAAGATCAGCTGAGCTCTTTCCTGTAAATACATACACATTACGCAGTCATATACACCGATCAGGCTGCTGCTTTCTGCACTGAGGTACGAGAGGATCGGCTGACACTATTCAAACCCAAACCTTTGGGAATAAAGATTAGCAACCTAAGATGCTCACTGCTACAGACATGTCTCTGTCCCCAAAGATGCCGGTCCATGAGGTAAAATACCAAAGAACAAGGCTTGTTATTCTAAAGCTACCTTTTCATCGTTCCTTTGAGGTTAAACTGGCTGAATTCAAGACCGCCGCCGTCTTGGCTAACTTGTATCAAATTGCAGGTGAAAGGGGAAGTGGTAAGATCACAGGGAAAAAGCTGTGCTACAAAGGCTCCACATTTCACAGAGTAGTAAAGAACTTTATGATCCAAGGAGGCGACTTCACCGAAGGTACTAAATGATCTCACTGGTTACTTCACAATTCTTGTGCACTGTATCAAACTGTTCCTCTTAAGACGACCAAGCCAAAATCTCTGATTCTCTGACTTCTTTTCCTTAAATTTGGGTTAACTCTTTGTTTCTGGATCCCTGCAGGAAACGGACGAGGAGGAGAGTCTATATACGGTGGCTACTTTGAAGGTAATAGGACATTTTCTAATGAGCATTTATGAATCTGATTTACTCACAGGGTTCTGATTTAGCTATACATGCATGAGAAAAATTAAAGTTGCATGAGGATTCTTTTTGATGATTTTTTTTTTTTGTATTTTTGTACAGTATATGTACCTCTGCTGACCTTAACCTTTGAATCATATAGTACTACAGTAAATAGTAACAGTAGTGGGCTTTATCAAATCAGCATGGAGAGTAGGCATTCTCTTTATTCAAAGCTACAATCTTCCTGCCTAAATTTTTCAACATATTCTTTTATTTATAGAGTGGTCTATTGCAAAATGAGAAGGTAAGAGATGTACACAGTTCAGTAACACAATGTCAACATTGTTCCCACCATCTTCCTCTCTCTTAATCCAGTGCAAATGTTTGCATTGGTGCAGGTTAAAGCACATTTGATTTTCTTTTCAGCCTCCCTGCCAGCCCCTGGCTGCTCAGGTTACTTTAATGTCACATATGTGGTATTTATAGACGTGTGGCTGCCGTCACTTATAGTTATACGAAGGTGACAGGATCCGCAGGTCCTTGAGGTCAACTGTGAAATCAAAGGCATTTGACGTTATTTAAGTTTTATGTTCGTCCTCTCTGCAAAGATTCATATTTGAGTAAATATCAGCATTTTAAAATTTGTTGAACGTGAATAAGTTGATAAGTTGCTTGCACTTGTTTTCACTGATCATTTTCCTTTATTAACTTAACATTTTTGAGTATTAGAACGCACCGTTGAAGGCAGCCATGACAAAGGTTGAGGTAATAGTCAGACATAACCGTTTTAACTTTAAGGGATGGTTGGAGAGGCAATGATTAGGTGGAAGCAAACACTTTCTCCCCTTTGTCCTGTTCCTCCCTGAATATTTTTCCGGATCCGTGTGGGAATAAATGCTGAGATGTGCCCCCATCTATCTCTGCTCCCCGCAGATGAGAACTTCGTTCTCAAACACGACAGAGCCTTCCTCTTGTCCATGGCCAACCGTGGGAAGGACACCAACGGTTCACAGTTTTTCATGTGAGCAACAATAAATCATATAAATGATTAATACTACACTGTTTAACTGGGAGGATAACGCAATAGTTTGTTTTTAAGGTATAGTTTGCTTTCTGTCCCTTCAAACTACACCTGATTTTAAGTAGAATTTGAAGTCTAACTCCCATCAGTTAGTGCAAGAAAACATCGACTGATTCCTTTTTTAAATTACAAATGTGTTACATTTTTTTTCTCTTGCCATTTTTGTGTAAAATTTACAGAAACTCTAGCATCCTGCTCTTCCAAGGTAATGTGTCTCCAAGGCTGTGTTTCTCTCTATTCTCCTGACTTTATTACTCATTTGTTATTTACAAGAAATCTCCAGACTAGTGTTTGGTTTGGATGTGTTTGGATTACTTTCACGGACGACTTGATGTTATTTGGCCTTGCAGATTTATTTATCACGCAGACCTGTCGTCACTACAAATTAAAAATATCCTGCATTAATAAGGACAGTTACAGGTGGGACTATTGGCTCCACCCACACTCTGAGGTTGAGGTTGAGGGTTTTCGTTGCCTGTATGTGGGTGTTTTTCAATTCGAACTCCAATATCATTCATCAAAAAGTTAATTTTAAAAGAGATGTTTCCCAATGCTACAATAACACCCACACTCTGATGAGTTTGGTGCCTATTTTAATTCAATTCCTTGATTCTCTTTTTCTCATGGCCCCTCCACTCCCATTGACTGACCTTCATTGGCTTCTTTGCAACAGCACAACAAAGATGGCCCCGCACCTCGACGGGTAAAATCCATTTTTTTCTCACATTATTTTCTCACAGGGCTGTCGAATTTCTTTATGGTATGCCTTTTAAAAGATTCAACAAATTGCTTTTATTCATTTAAAATTCCCGACTGTATAAATTATACAAACCTTGGTCTTCGATTTCCAGAGTCCACGTTGTCTTTGGTCTCGTCATCTCTGGATTTGAGGTGGTGAAGAAGATCGAGGGACTGAAGACCGATTCGGCTAGCAGACCCTATGCTGATGTGAGGGTGGTGGACTGTGGACAGCTTATCACCAAATCTGCTAACGATGGTTCGTTCAGCGAATGATTATCGTTATCGTCTAGTTGCCCTCACCGTTTGTTTGGAGCATAGTTTTATAGTCTTTGTTGAGAAAGGTGGTATTTTAGTGTTTTCTCCCTTTGGGATTTGAACGGATCAGCTAGCCTGACCTTTGGTGTCCAGTTGATATCTGCTCACCTGGTTCTGTCAGGCCTTCTGACCTTACCCGCAATCTAATGAGCATCAGTAACAAAGCCTTTGTTAGGGTGTTGGACCACACAGCAGTGAAAGCGCACGATGACCGCACACTGTGCTTATTTTAACCACATCATTAACACGCAGTGTTTTTGTTTTGTTTTTTTTTTTGTTTCAGTTCTCCACGGCAAGAGAAAACGAGCCTCCCGTTCTGCTGAGTCGTCCTTCAGTTCCCACGGGTCGCCTCGCTTCTCTTCGGCAGAATGTGGAAGTGAATCGGACGAAAAGCACAAGCATCGCAAACACAAGAAGCAAAAGAGCAAACGGTCCAAAAAGAAAAGGAGGGAGTCAAAGAAGGAGAGCGTGCTGCCCTCCAAACAACAAAGGTTTGTATTCATAAGCAGACTTTTAATACAGGCATAGGAAGAGAAACAGGTTTTTCTGCATCAGTCACTGACGTCGTGATTTCCCAGATGCTCGCATAGTCCAGAGAAAAGAGAGATCCTGGAGGGAGAGAAGGAGCAGAGTGGAAAAAGAGAAAAGCCCGTGGTCCGGCCGGAGGAGATCCCACCCGTGCCCGAGAATCGCTTCCTGCTGCGACGGGACATGCCGTCTCAGGAAGACAAAACGGAGACGTCAGTGATCAGCTTGTGTTGAATTTCATTGCGGAGTGAATCGTAGGTTGATTTGAAATGTGCCATCTCCAGAGTTGAACCCCAAGAAGCTTTTCTTCCCGCTGAGCAAAAACCAGCCGTCTCCAAGTCTGGGCGGAAGATTCGAGGCCGAGGAACAATGGTATTTATCAACTCCTGCGATATAGGTGTCCAGGCTTTTCTGTTTATGCCGCTGTTGTTGTGTTTTATTAATTTACCTGTTTCCCTCTGATTTCATTTCATTGAACAGTGCGAGTCTTGCCTCTTTTTTCCTTCTACTAATAGCTGCAGCGTTGGCAGGAGAGGTGTGGAGCTGATAAGTTTGTGGTTTATTCATCCCACAGTCAGGAAATTTGCCAATATACAACAACAGAAAGTTGTTAGAATACACTGGAAAAACTATAGCAATGGCAATATTTGCTTGTGCTGTGAATCTTATTAGTGTAGTGTTCTAATCTGATGAGAGAGAACTTCTGAGAATAAAACCAAAAATCTGCTCCCCCTCTTTCAGGTGCAAAGTAGGCAAAGAGGAAAGCATTAACAGATGGATAGTGATTTGCCCACAGGAAGTCTTTTAATTTGGCTCTAAGAACCAGCCACTTGGTGCTTTACGCTTAGAATGAATGTATTTTTGTCATTTATAGTTTCATTCCAACTACAGCGAATTAGAAAAAAATCTCTTTGAACGCTTTTTTGAACTGCAGTTAATAATGATTAAAGCACACCGACCCAGTGATTTATAGTTTGCCATGACTAATAGAACCGTGATATAATGTAAGCTGACTATAGGTGTTAAATATAAATGAAGTATGATAGATGTTTCATGAAAGGCATTGCTGTGAAGCGTCAACATAATCGAATTTGTCTTGCAGCGCTATCACACCCCCACCCGGTCCAAGTCACGCTCGGTCTCGGTGGAAGAGCGTGGCGACAGCGAAACACCGCCCCACTGGAAGGAAGAGATGAAAAAAACCAAAGTCTACCAGCCGCCGAGCCTGGAGAGATGGAGCAAAGGGGACAGGTGGCTCTTCAGAACGTACCGAGAGCGTCGCGTTTGATTTGGTCATTTTTTATTTTTTTTTGCTTCACACGTCTTTCGACTTAACAGATTGAATGAACACTCTTCAAGCAGATGGGACGACAGAAGTGACTCTGCGTGGTCCCGCTCCCCGGAGCACTCGTCGGACCACAGCTCAAAGAGGTCCAGCCCGCGGAGACAGCCGAAGAAGGAGAAGAAGAAAGCCAAACACAAGAAGAAGGCCAAAAAGCGGAAACACGGCAAGAAGAAGCGCTCCAAGGTCAAAGCCCAAAGTGATTACAGATCCGTGGGAGAGAGGTCCTTGTCTTCAGAGAGAAAGTCCAGAAGATCCCGTTCCTCATCCCGTTGCTCCTCAAATCGATATCAGGCGTCAGTCAGGAGGAGGCGCCACTCCTCTGTGTCGTTCAGAGACTCCCGGTCCTACTCCAGATCGTACACGTCCAGTCATTCCAGATCCAGGGACAGGACAAGGTCGTACTCCCGGTCCAGAAGCCCTTCCGGGTCTCGGAGCCATTCCTTGTCCCGGTCCAAATCTCAGTCTTACTCTCGCTCGCGGTCCAGATCCAGGTCAAGATCGAGATCCAGGTACAGGTCGAGGTCCTCGTCTGGAAGGAGGAGTTTGTCCAGGTCCCCGAGAAAGAAGAAACCTAGCAAGTCTACGTCCCACAGCGCAGCCCACGGGCCCGACAAGCCTTCAGACAACTCGGTGGCCTCTTTCCTGAGACTCCCTGCGGCCCCTCCCCCTGAGAGCGTCCCCGTCATCCCCCTGAGCGACAGCCCTCCCCCCTCACGCTGGAAACCTGGTCAAAAGCCCTGGAAACCCTCCTACATCCACATCCAAGAGATCAAAGCTAAAGCAGCGGCTAACGTTCCCTTCCCGGGGCGGACGGCGGACGGCGTCGCGGACCAACCTCAAGCATCGGCGGCGGCCAAGTCGTCTCCGGGGGGGTCCGAAAACGACCGAGCGGCCAAGAAGCCGCGACGTTCGACCAGCCGGTCCTCCAGGGGCAGGTCCTACAGCCGCTCATACAGCCGCTCAAGGAGCAGAAGCTACAGCAGGTCCAGGTCGCATCGTCGCTACCACAGCAGGTCGTCGTCCTGCAGCCAATCCGACTCAGAGGCCTCTCCGAGGAAGCCCAGCTACGCCACCGACCCCCTAAATAAGGACTGGAAGGAATACCACCGCTCCCTGGAGAAAACCAAATATGTGGATAAGTACAGCTCATGCACTGGCAGTCAAGATGCTCCGTCCGGATCGGAGAAGAGGAGCCCCGACGTCCTTGCCTCGAAGGGAACGAGGTCTTCAGGGGAGAGTCTCAAGAACGCCTCTGACTGGGACAGCGACAGCGATAAGGGGAGCCATGGCAACGGTGTAACCCGGGTCAAAGAGGAGAAACGGGGCTTTCACTCCGGGGATGGGGATGAGGGGAAGGCGCCGGCCCTCGCCGGGTGGAATTCGGGAAGCGACGGGAACGCGAGCGCGTCCCGAGCGTTGGTCCTGTCGGAGAAAGAGGAAGGAGAGGCCAGTTCGGATTCGGATTGCGGCGTCGGCCGGAAGCCCGCGGGCGCGGCGGAGCGGAGGCTCGCGGGCGCCGTTTCCGGCCGGTTGCCGGGAGCCGAGAAGCACAAGGGCAAGAAGAAGTCCAAGCGCAAGCGCAAGCGCAAGAGGAGCGGGACCAAGAGCGGCTCGCACCGGGGGAAGGAGAAGGGGAAGGGGTCGAAGCGCAAGCACCAGAAGCTCAAAGAGACGTTCCACTGGCAGCCGCCGCTGGAGTTCGGGGAGGAGGAGGAGGAGGACGAATCGAGGCGAGAGAGGCACAGCCCGACGAAGGCCGCCAAGGAGAAGCCCGCCGGTTTGAGGGCGAGGGACGCGCATTTAGCCCCTTTAGCCAAGAGCAGCAGGGAGGAGAATCAAGGGCAGCAGAGATTAAAGCACGCCGAACCTCACGTCCAGACACCGGGCAGGAACGCCGACGCGGCCGGCGGGAAAGAGAAGGACTCTTTGGACGACATGGACATTTGCACGCCCGAGCGCGGTCCGGAGATCGCAGAGCCCCCGGCTTCCCGGGACTCGCGCAGCGACACCCCCGAGCCGACCCCGAATCCTACCTCAAACGCACGCCAAGCGAAAGAGGAGTCGTCTGTCGGCTCCAAGGCAGCGCCAGGCGGACCGCCGGAGGTCGCGGCCCTCAGAGACGCCGGCGCGCTACCCTTCAAATGGAAGCCTCTGAAAGGAACGTCGGCGAACGTGCCGTCCGCGGCGTCGCACCGCGGGCAAGTCCGGGAGAGCCAGAGCGCCGACGCCCCGGGGGTGAGGATGGAGATCAGGAGCAAGAGCCTCATCCGACCGGGCTCGCTCTTCGACGAGGTCCGGAAGACGGCGCGCCTCAACCAGCGGCCCAGGAACCAGGAGAGCTCCAGCGAGGAGAGGTCGCCGTCCGCGGGGGACGCCAAGGCGGGGTCCCGCCCGCGGTCCCCGAAGACGCCCGGGTCGGCCTCCGGGAAGTCCCGCTCCGTCTCCAGCCAGCGCTCCAGCTCCAGGGGGTGGTCCCACTCGTACAGCCGGTCCAGGAGCAGGTCCCGCAGCTCCAGCTACTCATCCAGGTGGAGCGCCGATAAACGCGACGGGGTTTTAAAAAATCAAAGCACGAGCGCCACCGCTGAATATTTATCGCTCGCTGTTTCAGGAGCCACAGCAGGAGCCGGAGGAGGCGCGCCAGGGGACGGACGCATTCCCGGAGCAGCACCTACAGGAGCTATAGAAGCCACAGGTAGAGCCCGATAGAGTCCCAAGTCATTATTTCTTATCTAATCCCATCATCTCTCCTCCCATCAGTCGGACATACAGCAGGAGCCATTCCAGAAGCCGCTCGTATGACCGCCGCAGGAGATCCAGGTCTGCGAGCACTTAAATTAGCATTAAAAGCTCCATTATCCTCCTTTTATCACGGCCAAATCGGGAGTCAGGTCTGTGTTGCTTTAGTATTAACTGGCTGTTTCAGGGTATCGCACATCTGTCCGTTTTCATTAACCGAGCGGCTGCCTCAGCAGCGCTTAATAAAAAATCAAGCTGGATCTATCTCCGTCCATTAACGCAGGTCGGATTCCTACGACAGCTACTCCAGCCGGAGCCGCAGCGCGAGCCGGAGACGAGGCCGCCGCCACAGCGGCAGCTACAGGAGCGCGGACCACCGATCCCGGTAAGAGGCGGCCGTCAGCCACGGCGACAGCCCCCCCCCCTCACACACACACACACACACACACACATCCTCCTCGCGCTCCCCCTGAAGCGCGCTGTGATTGCGTCTCGCGCAGGTCGTACTCCAGCCGCAGCTCCTCCAGACGCAGGAGCCGCAGCCGCAGCAGTCGCTACAGCTGAGCCTCCAAATCCGCTGAAAGGGAACAAAAAAAAAAAAACCCACGTCTGACACGTGCCGCCTTGTTTACTTTACACTACTTTCCTCTTTGCTGTTGTTACATTCAGCTGTGGAGGACAAAAAAAAAAAAAAAAAGTTAACAAGGTCAAAAGTGGTGACCCAAAGACCTTTAGGGACTGCCACATTTGAGAACAACTACTGTATATATTTCATAGTTTTCTAGTTTTGTGTATCCCTTTTCTACAGCAGTTTTAATACACTGAAATGTACAGCTCTAACAGGTCTGAATGTCGAATTTCAGTTCTCGTTTGTGAAGAGTTGCTGGATTATTTTGAGGAAACGTTTAAAAATGTTTCGTATAATCATGTTGGTTCCTTTTCCTTTATTGATTGTTATCAATCGTAAAGCTGCATCCAGAGTCTAGAATTTTTTATTTTCCTCGGTTATGAATGTCGATAATAAATACCTCTATTATATCTCCTGTGTCTGGGTATTTCAAAGTAATGTTTTATCTGTTCATACGTCATTGTTTGTTCTGTGTCTCTGGCGCCCCCTCTAGTCGGGGAAATGTAATGCAGCCAATGGATACGAACACCATCAGTACATGCATCCATCATATCAACCACTCCTGCTAAAATATTAGAAATGACAGATTTCGCTTCAGTCTGAATGTTAATTCTTGCTCTAAATATTTAGCTTTAGGTGCCTTTTTTGTTTTAATCGGCTATTAAAAAAAGCTCTCCATCAGTAGAACAGTCAGGTTCGACTGTTGGTGTAGGGCATGATTAAGGTTTTCATTTCTTTTTGGTCGAGTGGGTGTGCAAAGTTGCATATTTGCATTTAAAGGAAACCACTTTTTTCTTCTTGCCAAAGCTGGGATTAATGTGAAGGATCCCTGAGGACAGATCTTCATCGTGGTACTGACTCACATTTCAGCTTCTGTCTCATCGTCACACGTCTTCATTTCTCCTCGTCGAAGAAACACAAATATACTTTAATCCTAGAAATAAAGCGTGCACGATTAAAATCCCGCGTGCCGGCGGAGGTTTGTGTCCGTCTAACGGGGCTTTGACCCAAAGAGCCGCGTCCACGCTGACTCTGTTGAAGCCTGTCTGAGTCCCTGACACGAAGCTGATGAATGGGACGTGCTGCAGGCTGTGATCAATTTTTTCCCCACCTTGTTATGAGCGTATCGACGTGTGCTCCATGCGGTCGAGAGCAGCAAGTGGCGGCGGGGCCCGGCCAGTGTGCAGCAGAACCCTCGGGGAGCTGGTGCCAAAAAAACAATCAAATGTTTAAAAGCGTTCGAAAAGCTGGGAAACGGAGGATGGGAGCCAATCCAGGCCCTTCGGTGTGTGTGTTCGAAAGCAATATAAAACCACGCCGTCATTCTGCTGACAGGTGAAGTCTGGGTTGTGCAGTGACTTTGGAAATGATAACTTTATTTATAAAGCACGTTTAAAAGCACTGGGAGCCCGAAACGGACCCTTTTGACCTTTTGTTCCCTGCATGTGAGTCGTGCTTAGCAGAAATGAGCGATGCGACGGATGATGCCATGCCCTGTTTCTCACCTGACAGTGACGGTTTCAAGGTCAAACACACAGGAAAACCGATGATGATGATGCTGAAGACGAGGATGATGAAGAAGAAGACAGGGTGAAATGAAGAGCGCTCCATAGAGTGAGGGACAGTGATCAGGTCTAAGATGATTTTCTTTAGGTATTGGATCCAAAAATGAACATATCATATATCAATTAAATTTATTATTAGCTTTTAAAGCTACTACTATTATCATTATTATCATTATTATTATTATTATTATTATTATTATTATTATTATTATTATTATTATTATTATTATTATATTGCACTAATTTTGTATTGTAAAAATGTAGATACTCCAAATGGGGTCATCTAAAATATATGAACTGTAGAAAACATAAAGTATATACCATTAACAAATAAAAAAAATAGATATTCTTATTTGAATTCCAACATAAATGACTAGACAGCACAAATGACTAGACAACGTACTCATTTCAAATCATTTTGTCCATTTATCGCAGTTAATAAATGAGTGGAGGGTGTTGGCGTGGATAAATGGTCACCTGTTGGTCACAGAATCTGTTGCAGACTTGGCGCACATTACCGCGCAAATGAAGTTTGGTGCCCTCTGTGACGTTAAAAAAACCACTAAAATGCCCCAAACCGCCCCTTCCCTTTGTCCGTGTGACGTCACCCGGCGGCAGGAGCGCACAGCGCGCAAACGGGAAGCGCACAGCTGGGTAGGATGTGTGTGGGGGGGTTTGCGCCATAGGACTGCGCGCCCTCCCCAGTCCGAATGTGCGCCAAGTCCAGTGGGAAGCAATGCGCGTCGTCTCGGAACTCCGGGTTCAAAAGAAAAAAAAAAAAAAAAAGAAAAAGAAAAAGTACCGTGTCCCTTTAAAAACGTCTGACAAAAAAGCCCATATGATCCCCGAGCTCCAATCACCAATTCCTTCTCCAAAAGCAGCCTCTGCATTTTTGTCTGTCTGAATGCTACGGCAGCACGGGGGGAGAAAAGATTGAGGATAAGGCTGAAACTGGAGAAATGTGACAATTCGGCGGCGATTTTCATGGCGAGGGGGAAACTGGTGCGGAAGGAGTTATTCTGGGACTCCTCAGAGCCTCACGACGCTGGATCAAAATGGTAGGCTACGGAGAAGCGTCGCCGATTTTTTTTTTTTTTTGTTTATTATTTTTTTTTTTTTTTTTTTTGCGTGTCCCCGTTTGATCTCTTGCAAATTCGAGCCACTCGGCAGGCCGATCAAACTTGACCGCACTTGCGCTTCGCTCCGCGCAACGCACCGCCGCTTGTCATCACGCGTGTTTTTGTGCGCCCCGTTATCCGCCGCGGTGAAGTTTGCAACTTGCTGTCATTGCACAAGTTGGACGCCGAAGCCCGCCGAAGGCGTTGGGAGGGAGGGGGGGGTCGCGGCGGGTACAATAGCCGCGGCGATGCGGAGAAGGAGTTAAATTCTTTCAGATGTTGCGCCGGAGGCTCGGGGTCGCGCCTGGCGCAAATGTCGACGGGATGAGAGGGAACTAAAACTGCCTCTCTGCGCCCTCTGAGAGAGCAGGACAAGTTTGCCTGTGACATTCACGCTCGCATCAGATTCACGTCAGCACGGAGGGATAGATGTCACCCAGAATCCATGATGTGTACACCCCCCCCCCACACACACACACACACACCCACCAGTGGTAAATCCGGAGGGGTTCTGCAGGGACAAGCGGATAGAGTTGTGGGAAAAGAGACCGACAGGCGGCTCTGTCTCTGGGGTCATTTTGGGATGCCTCATTAGGAAAGCATGTGGAGCTCGATGCAGTGGTGAAGTAATCCCAGCGCGTTCACATCTGGAGGCTTGGGTTAATATCTGGGTCAGGTCAGCGGGGTGAGGTCTGGTGCTCGCTGGGTGGCTTCTGGTGGGAGAAAAAGAGGCGCAGGCGTGTTTTCGGGACCACTGTTGCTCGTCGTTTTTCACGATCCGACCGTTTATTTTTCCTGCAGGAGGGTGAACTCCACTGGTGTTTTGAGATTCTTTTTTTTTCTTTTTTTTTTCTCCCCCCTTTCTTCTCTTTCTTTCTTTCTTTCTTTCACAGTTGTGATAAACATGTCCTACATTGTGGAAATAAGAGCAGATTAGTTCCTGTCATCCCCACCCCCTCGATAGTCTCACCTAAAAATTGTGGGTTCAGACCTACTGTGCATGGAATCCACGCAGTCAGGGGCCTCGGAGAAGCGAAATGACCACAAAGCGGTGAGGGAGGGGGGGACTTGTTTTGCTAAATAGACCCAAACCAATAAAAGAACTGGATACGAATCAGCTCCGAAGAATCACGGAAGATTGTTAAACAGAGGCAAAAAAAAAACCAGACACAAAGAAGCACAAAGATACAACTCCAAGAAAGAAGCATAGAAACACAGATAAGATCCTAAATGAGTGAATTTGGTGTCTAAAATAACGGTAAGACGAGAGCAAAAGCCCAACAATTACGCAGCAAACGTGGGGCTATACCGGGCAGAACAGTGCAGGTCCCCCCTTCCCCTGGTCCAGGTGCTTTTACGTAACCTTTCCGGGGCATTCCTGCTCGCTCCTGACTGCAGAGGCATCGCTGTCTCTGGGTGCCGAGCATTCCCGAGGCCTGGAAACAAACTACAGCCGACGGTTTTTTCCTGCTCTCCATGGAGACGCGGGCCTTACTGTAGGTGCTGCTAATTTATGATCCCGAGATTAAGAACAGTGGATGAGCCTCCGCAGAGCAAAGTGCTGGCACTGGTGTGAGAACAAGACTTTGAACGGGGGGGGGACTTTTTTTCCCCCCATTAACCTTTAATCGTCGGCCAGAAGAAGTCCAAGAACACGACTGAATTCGGGCCAAATTAAGAGGTTCAAAACCTTACAGGAATTGTTTCTCATTAAATAGTGTTTTTTGCTTTGTTATTAAATTGAGAAAAGTCTCTCCTTGTTATTTTCTTCCATTTTCACATCATAGCTCCCCATTTAGGAAAGGCCCTTTCTTGTTGTTTTGTAGTACTTTAGCAACAGCTCATGTTCATTGTACATAAACATGTGTGGTGTAGTAGCCCCCCCTGGTGGCCGGCTGAAGTAAAGGAATAAGCCCAACCTTCCCAGTTACTGGTTGAGATGGGGGCGCTACGGCAAAACGCAGTATTGTGTGGACGGGCCGCGTTCGCTTTAAAGTTACCTGTCAGCTTCACAAAGACCCGGGTTGACCAAGTGCACCCGTTGTCCCAGGCTCCTTGTCGCCCCCCCCACACACACACACACACACACACACAAAATGTCACATTCCCGTCTTTAAACTCGCCTCCACCGCGCTCTCCGCTTGTTCATTGATTGCTAGTGGCCATTCAAAGCTGACACTCCTCTTCTGCCCCCCCCCACCTCCTCCCCCTTCGTCCTCTCTGACCTTCTCATCAAACATATCATCCACCCACCCCACACACACACATGCAAACACACACACACACCCTCGCAGACGCAGCGATTCCACTGATAAGGGTCTTTTAAGTGTCTTGTTTTAGCCTCTCCTCTCGCTGATAATTAAGATATCGCGGTTTTCATCCCGCGTTGTCGCCCAGGGGTGTGTCTGCACCTGCTTCTCCTCACTAGGAGGAGCTTTTCGTGTCCATCGGAAGACGAGCGAGGGGAAGTCTCGTCTTTCGTGCTCCCCCCCCCGCCCCAGCCCGCCTTTTTGTTCGACTTGTTGCTGTTTGGGCTCGGCTGACAGGAATACCTCGACCCGCTCCGGCGTGATCCCTCGCGCCACCCGCGGGCATTTTGGCGCCCACGTAGCCCGCCCGTGCGAGGAGGTTGCCAGCGTCTCCCTCGGCCGCGGCGTCCTGACTCAGCACTTCCTGTCCCGAGGCCTGCCCCCCCCGCTGGTGCTGGACGCACGCTTCCTGGCAGGGCTTCAGCGCGGACGCTCGAACCAAACCCGCCGCTGCTCATCCAACCCAGACAGGCGTCGTTTGACGTCTTCAACACACACACACACACACACACACACATTTAACCCTCTGATAGCGGAGGCCGTCCTCCTCACCTTTCCAAACAGCGTCCATCCATAAGATGCTCTTCCCCATCGCGTTTTCTTTTGCGCGTCTACGCCTGCTTACCTGCTTGTTCGTGGCCTTGTCATAGCTCATTGCATTAACATATCGATGGAAACGTATCTGCACGCGAAGATGAAAGCTGCTGCTCACAGGACGGATCCTGGGGGCCGTCCAAACCGCGAGATCGGGACAGGGGAAGGCCCTCGTGGAGGCGGAGATTTGACGGCTGGGATTAGAGGTGGCGTTATTGTCATTCAATTAAGCCTTGATACGCCCTCATAAACCACTTTATTAATGGTGAAATCGGCGTGAAATCGCCGACTGCGAGCGCGGGAGCGATCGCTTTCGCGTGTTTGAGCTCTCGCGGCCGCCGGGGGAGGGGAGCGGGGGTTTTTAAGCCCCCCCCTCGCGTACGGAACGCTGGCGTCCGTGGCCGCGTTGTTTGAGAGGCCCCCCCCTCTGACATCAGCCGCGCGTGTGGCCGTGCCGCGCGTGACCTCGGCGGCGAGCCCCGCCGCGCCGGCCCGCATCGATTTTTAATGGCCCTTGTCTTTTTTTCTTTTTTTTTTTTTAAATCACGCCGCTGTAATTACCTCAGCTGGGCCTTTTAAAAGCGAGGCCGTGTCACTTGTTCTACAATCAATCAGGCTCGCTCGTCCCGCTTGATGGCAGATCGTCCGGAGCCGGAGGTCGGCGCCACCTCCCGGAGCGGCGTCGGGATGCAGGTACGCGCCGCGCGGCTGCAGACGGGAGGGGGGTGGGGGGGGAGGGGGGCTACTGTATACGCCTCCTCTGCCTCAAGGTCAGCGGCGGGTGCTGATTGGATTTAGAGGAGAGGAGAGGGTTCACGCCGCAGCCGGAGGAGGAGGAGGAGGAGGAGGAGGAGGAGGAGGAGGAGGAATCTTCCACCAGACACGCAGGTGGATTAAAAGAAGCAGGGGCCCGTGGGCACAGATAAGCAGACCCCCACCAGGACGGATGAAAGGCACTCAAGGCCACCGCCTCGAACCTTCGCCGTACCTAACGTTTACCTACGGGGTGAGGGGAGGCAGTATGTTTTTAAACCTTATGGTGGCGGTTTGATTACGTTTACGCCTCCCGGATGCCCCCCCTGCTGGGACTTAAGCCACGCCTCTCACCTGCAGAAGCTCTGGCTCAGCTCCTCTCCCACTGACCCCCCCATCCCCACCCCCCACCCCCGTTAGCGGCAGGCGGGGAGGCTCTGGTGAGCACCCAGAGGACACAAAGGCGCTCATTACCCTGATGACTTTTTAATAGCCATCTGATTGGACTCCGTCGGAAGCGGCGCGTCCTTGTCCCGTTCCGTTCGCTCGGCGTTTCGAGGCCGGAGCCCCCGCTGCCCCCGCCGCCGCTGCCTCAACTGGGCGATCTTGCGGAGAGTTTGCGTGGCGCTTTGCCGTCATCAGTGCCAATGATGACACAGGGATCTGCGTGTGTGTGTGTGTGTGTGTGTGCGTGCGTGCGTGTTGGGGAGGGGGTTGGACGCTGTTCTCCTACCATCTCTGTGCCAGTGACTGAGATGAGGCCTGACACGGTGCCCGCTCTCCTTCCTCGGGGTGCCAGTCATGTCAGGCCTCGTACAGGGCGCCTCAGCGGGAGGCCCGGCTCTGAGGAGGGCTGCTGAGTCTGCTCTTTACTGGAGGTTGTAGAACTCCATGGGTGGAGGTGGCAGGGACTCTGAACACCCGCCCCCCCCCCTTCCAAACACCACCACCACCGTCCTGCAGGGCGACGCCAGGGCATCGCTGTCTGGTGGCGTGATCTGCTCGTGTTCCAGAGAGGTGACTTCAGCGTGCATATGGACGGCTTGACATTCGTTGGATGCGAATTTTGATGCTTTAATCCAATTTGTAGATGGAGTTCGTTCCGAGACCGACACCGTAAAGTAAAAAATAAAACCCAGCAATCTATTTAATTAGATATAATCACTTTATTCGTGGGGTTTGTGCACGGATGCTATCTTTGTAATGAGTCAAACTTTGCGGAGAGTAATCCTACAGCCCAATTGGTATTTTAAGCTGAATGCTAACAAGATTAGATTAGTTTGAAATGAGACAGAAATGTGATGAAAGAAGAGTTCATTCGGTGGGCAGGAGAGCTTCAACCCCCGCAGGCGATTCCCCCCCCGGCAGCTGTCTCCAGCGTGAACGCGGTGCTTCCCCTCCCTCAAACTATCGACGTGTCCGTGACCGGGTCGCGCTCCGACGTCGGCCCCCGCCGTCGGTTCGGCCCGGCTCGCAGGCAGCCAGGCGCAGCCGTCTGCTCACGATTGCGCCGTCTCACGCGCGCGCCGGAGCCTGGATCTCAGGAAGACGACCCAAACTGGTCGCCAGTCATTTTCAGGCCAATTTAGACCCTCCGATCAATTTAATGGGCCTATTTTGGGAGTTAGAAAAAAAAAAAACCACCGAAAAAAGAGAAAAGGCTTCCAGATGATCCCTGTTAGCACCTTTTATTTCTATCCGCCGCTTGGCTTCATTACAGCGAACCGACTGTTAAAATGTCAGCTCGCGGGAGGTCATCTCACATCCAGCGACTGCAGGTGAGCTGACAGAAACGCAGACGCTCAGAAGGACCAAATCGAGGGCGCGCGCAGCGGAAAAGGTGTTCGAGCGAAAGGTCAGCACGCTGATGAAGAGATCTCTCTCAGGCTTTCGGCCCGGTACCGGTTTGACCAGTTCACACCAGTTTATCAGCAACTGGGCCTGGAAAGACTTCTGCTTCCCGTTTTCGATTAAGCAGATGGGGGCGGGTGCCGAACTTTCACTGACGCCTGTTTAAATGACATCCACATTTTGTGAGTCAGTAATCCCCCCCCCTCGCCTGCTGCGCTGCGTGTTTGTCACGGGTCAGGCCAGGTATGAATAATGTATTGAGAAGCATCTGACTGTGAGGCTGGTTAAAGGTGGCGTTCGCTCTAATGACAGCAAACAAGTGCTCCGGCTGACATTTCCAAAGAAAGGAGCGAGGTGGAGCAAATAGTGGATCATGAAAGGGGTTAAATGTGTCCAGTTCAGAGTCTTTGTCTATGAAATATGTTCAGTACCGTGATTCCTTTGACTTGATATACATACAATACTAAAACTACGGTAAAGCTTAGTGCATTTTATTATCTATTCAATTTATGAGCCTCTAACGTAGCTCATGTTGGGCTTATTTATTAAGCTCAGTGTAACTGTCTTGTTAGTTTAACTGCTTTTTCTGCACCAAAGAGAAGATTTTGGTTGTATTAGTGAGTTAACTGATACTAACTCTTATTATAATTGTAAAAAGAGTTGATTATTTAATAATTAATTTAATAAATTAATTATTTGATTTTCTTGAGCTATTTAGGCTTTTCAATGATACATTGTGTTAAATTATCCTGGTTTATTATTTAGATGGTCAAAAAATTTTTTGGGGGGGTACTGAATAAGCAACCTGTTTGCAGTCCCGGGGTATGGCTGAGTGCAATCCTGAAAATCGCCTGTTTCTTCTGCACAATTGTCGTTTCCGTCCTTGACACGCGATAGAATTTAATCTTAGAGGCATCCCATTTGAATTTCAGGAGAATCCGATTGTTATCGTCGAAGAAGCACAAGTTCCAGTGTGCAGCTTGATCTGATTAGGGCTCCAGCAGTTTGCCCTTGGGTGATGTCTGTAGCCTTGCATGGTGAGAGATAACTCTCCAACTCCTCTGTAGTTCTGGAGTCTGTTTCAGCAGCCTCGCAACTACAAATGAGTCTATCCACTTCATAATTCAGATGGGACAGATTTGCAAGGTTAGGCAATAACTGCAAATCCGTTTTCCAGCTAAAACAACGTATTTGGGGAAGCCAAAGAAGTATTTTAGCCCTGATATTCAATCATTCTTCAAAAAAGACTTTAAAGCAAGTCCAAAGTTACATCATGGCCTGCAAGCAGCAAGCTGAAACAGTCCTCTTGTCTATACATGTGGTGTTCTACCTCCAGGAGATGCCCAGAATGATGAATCCCCCTAATTGTTTGGAGGGTTATTTAGTATTTATTCAGCCTGGTTTCCCTAATTATTTCTCCCGACATGTTTTGTCTTGTGCATAATTCTCAATCCTCAGGGACAGTGTAGCGCGCGTGTGTGCAGAGAGAGCCGGCTAATGGGGGGAGATGGCCTTGAATACCAATGCTCCCACCACTCCCTTCATCCGTGTATGTGTATGTGTGTGTGCGCGCATTTGCTCCCGTGCGCGGCTGCACGTCACATACGCGCGTTTGAGTGTCGGCACGCGTGCGCGTTAGGCCGCTCCGTCCTCGCCCACATCACGCCTGGATCGAAACCCTGCCCTTCCTGTGCTAAAATAAACCCACCTTGGGAAGTTGAGGACCTTGCACAGAGCCTTGAGTGTTACACCTTTTTGATCCCCCCACCCCCCCTCCCTCTGACTCGGCCTGAGCCCGTGATTCTGTATCATGTAATATACATGATTAAAAAAAGAAAAAATCAGCTGTTGAGTTATTCATGTTCATCGAGACCCAAAACAAACACGCAAATCAAAAAGACTGAACCTCTTAAGCTAAATCTAATGAAACGGTTCTTTATAGCTTTGAAAATGTGGGAACATTTATTTTATTCATAAAAGGATAATCAAATACGCCAACATAGCAGACAGCATTTATAGGTCCCTCTCTGGATCCTGTTATACACGCCCCTCCGGATTCAGGTGTGCTTCCTGTTCGCGCCGTAAAGCACCTTTTAATGGACGAAGTGATTCTCTCCAGGAAAGATGGGCTCAGCACGACGTGCCTCTTTGTTTCTTGTCATGGCGATGGTGGCGATGATCCACCCGGCGGGGTCTTGTTCGCGTCGCTGTGTCACCTGCCTGTGCGGCCGTTTGCTCCGTCTCCGTCTTGCCCGGCCTTGACCTTCTCCCTCTGCCTCTGTGCCTCCAGCTCATAGTGGAGAAGACCACGGACTTCCCCACTGCTGAGTTCTCCCTGGTGGAGGATGTGGCCCTGCACTTCACCTGTTTGATGGACAGGCTGAACGAGCAGCGCCTCTTCCAGCCCGACCTGTGCGACGTCGACATCGTTCTGGTGCGCCAGCACAGCACCTTCCCCGCGCACAAGGGGGTCCTGGCGGCCTACAGCCCCTTCTTCCACACGCTCTTCGCCCAGAGCAAGCAGCTCCGGCGGGTGGACCTGTCGCTGGACGCCCTGACGTCGCAGGGCCTGCAGCAGATCCTCAACTTCATCTACACCTCCAAGCTGCTCGTGAGCAGCCGCACCGTCCGCGACGTGCTCAATGCCGCCACCCTCCTCCAGATGAGCGACATCGCGGCTTCCTGCCGGGATCTCATCGGCAACCACTCGCTGAGGAGCGCCGTGGACGACATGGCGAGCGGCGGGGAGAAGGCGTCGCCCGGGAGGTTGTACCCCGAGATCAAGCAGGAGTCGGAGCTGGGGAGAGGGTACAGGAGGGAGGGCAGCAGCCCCTTTTCTGTGCGCGTGGAGGACACGGGAAAGGCGGCGTCGCAGCAGAAGCAGTACTACCAAAAGGAGGAGGGGCCTACGGGCGGAGCCAGCTCGGGCGCCGCAGTGTTGTGCAAGGTGGAGAGCAACGGCGAGGAACCGAAGGCCGCCGATGGCCACGGCTCCTTCAACAGGGACCAGATCATAGTGGAGGTCAACCTCAACAACCAGACCCTCAACGTGTCCAAGGGGTCGGAGGGCAAGTCGGCGGCGGAGGCGGCCGGCGTCTTCGGCCACCGCCGCCACCGCGGGAAAGGGAGCGTCTCGGGGGACAACGAGGAGAACGAGGCGGCGAACGCCGAGGCCGTCGGCGGCGAGGACGAGGAGATCCTCGCGAGGGCGGACGCGCTGGGGCAGAGCAGCGAGGAGGAGGAGGACGAGGACGAGGAGGAGGACGAGGAGGACGAAGAGGAGGAGGAGAACACCTTGAACATTCCGCGCCTGGAGCCAGCGGCGGCGGCGGCGGCGGAGAGACCCCGCAGGGGGGCCAGGGCTTTCGCCGTGGCGGGCACCGCCGCCTCCCTGCGACAGACGCTGGCGGAGGCCACGCTGGCCAACCAGCGGCAGGCTGGGAAGAGGGCGCCCGAGGTGGAGGGCCTGGGCCCGAAGGTCAGGCTGGAGGAGAAGCAGCACTTCCAGTGCAAGAAGTGCCCGCGCGTCTTCAACAACCGCTGGTACCTGGAGAAGCACATGAACGTCACCCACAACCGCATGCAGAGCTGCGCCAACTGCGGGAAGCGCTTCCTGCTGGAGAGCGAGCTGCTCCTCCACCAGCAGACTGACTGCGAGAAGAGCATCCAGGTACAGGTACTTTTAATTCACGTGGTCCCCCCCCCCACGACATAAACGCCGATCACCTGACGGCTTCTTCTCTTTTCTTGCCCCCCGTCACCCCCCCCCCACGCCTCCTCGTTTCGTCCAAGTGTGTCACGTGCGGCAAGGCCTTCAAGAAGCTGTGGTCGCTGCACGAGCACAACAAGATCGTCCACGGCTACGCGGAGAAGAAGTTCTCCTGCGAGATCTGCGAGAAGAAGTTTTACACCATGGCCCACGTGAGGAAGCACATGGTCGGTGAGTTGCGGAGAGCCCGGGGCGCTTCCTTTTATACCCCCCCTCCGCCCCCGCACGATTGTTGGGCAGAGAACTTGTTTTGGGCGTCGCTTTCCTCTTCCACGTTCTGAGAGATATGCATCTTATTTCCCAGTCAGGCAGAGAAATGGTGTTATTTCTGCAGCCAAGGGGTCTCCGATTTATCCTTTTTACTGAGGGGAAGCAGCTAATTTAGCAATAAAATGACGCCTCAGTGCTCTCTGGCAGCAGTTCAGGGGTAACAGCGGCGACGGTGATGAAGGTGGGGCCGCTTCGTTATTTCAAACCACCCCTGTCTCTCGTCCTCCGCCCTCAGCCCACACGAAGGACATGCCGTTCACCTGCGAGACGTGCGGCAAGTCGTTCAAGCGCAGCATGTCCCTGAAGGTTCACTCCCTGCAGCACTCGGGAGAGAAGCCCTTCAAGTGCGAGGTGCGGGCGCGCGCCTCGGCGCCGCTTCGATCGCTCCCGCCGCTCGCCCGCCGTCGCGTCGGCGATTGAAACGTGTTTTTTTTTTTTTTTGTTTTCTTCTCCGCGCGTTTGCAGAACTGCAGCGAGCGCTTCCAGTACAAATACCAGCTGCGCTCCCACATGAGCATCCACATCGGACACAAGCAGTTCATGTGTCAGTGGTGCGGGAAGGACTTCAACATGAAGCAGTACTTCGACGAACACATGAAGACCCACACTGGCGAGTCCTCGATTTCGTGTTTTTCTGCTCTTCATCTTGTCCAAAAACCGTCCTCGAGAGCGCAATGATGGATGTCCCCCCCCACTCCCCCACCCCCCTCCCGTTTCCTTGCAGGAGAGAAGCCGTACATCTGCGAGATCTGCGGGAAGAGCTTCACCAGCCGGCCCAACATGAAGCGCCACCGCCGCACCCACACCGGGGGAGAAGCCCTACCCCTGCGAGGTGTGCGGCCAGAGGTTCCGCTTCTCCAACATGCTCAAAGCCCACCGGGAAAAATGCTTCCGCATCAGCAACCCCGCCGGCCTCGACCCGCCGCTGGCCTCGCCCGCCGTGGACTCGGGCGGTCAGGCGCAGCTGCCCATGCTCCCCGCCACGTCCGTGTCCGTGTCCGCGCCCACCGCCGCCTCTAACCCGCACCCCATCCACGGAAGCCATCTATCTCTCCCCCTGCTGCACTCTACGCCGGGGCTGCCTCCCAGTCCTCATTTACCCCCACCGCCTCCTTTGTTCTGTCCCGGTAGGATAAACTCCAACAACTAACACACTTTAGTGAAGCTTTTTTTTTTTTTTTTAGAGCTCTTCTGCAAACTCCTGCAACAGGAGTGTTACAAAAAAAAAAAAAGGACTGACGGCTACACGGAGGTCTTTAAAAACACGCACCCACGATTTAAAAAAGCAAGAAAAGAAAAAGATTTTCTACTCTTCTAAATACAGTCAACCACCTCAGCTTCCACCACGCTCGTCCCTCTCCAGAGCCTCGCACAACGCCTCGACTGTAGCGCCATTTCTAAAACCTCCGGGAAACTTCACTCGCGAGAGCCGCGCAGTTCTTATTTTCTGCCCGTTCTCTGCCAAGATGTAGCAGGTGGTTCTGGTCCGACCCAGCAATAACCAAATGCCCATTTGTCTCTGATCATTGTGTGTATGTGTGTGTGTGTGTGTGTGTGTGTGTGTGTGTGTGTGTGTGTGTGTGTGTGTGTGTGTGTGTATGGCCAATAACCAAATCCTGCTCGCTTAACTGCTATAGTAGAAAATGTTATAAAGCATTTATAATCGATCCTGCACCTTACATTTAACTCTAGTGATATTTAATGCTGACCGTCTTCTTTTCAATAGTTGTGGTAATGTGAATCTCGTGGCAGGGTAGGTCTATTCGTCGGGGAAGTACGAGAAGTTCCAGGACAGTTAGTCGCAGAGCGTGTAGCGTTTGTGAGGCGGGAGCTGAGCATCGTAAAATGTCGCATTAAGCTAATCAATGTGTGAGCTTCCTTAAGTCAGGAGAGGGAGCAAACTGCTGACTTTTGCTTATATTAAGCAAGCGCGCCCCCTCTCCTGACGACAGACGACATCGCGCTTTCCTGCGAGTCGTGCTTGAGGCCCGGGGTGCGGCCACACTTTTGCTTTTTTTTTTTTTTTTTTTTTTTCCGAAATGCTGCATTTACCCGTCGTCCACGCAACTCCGACCTTTCCAGCAAATTGCAAACAATGTAGCAGACCTCATTTTAGTCAAAACCCATTTGCATACGTCGTAAAAATGCTAATATGGATGAGGTTGATTTTTGTTTTAAAATGGAAAAATGCACCAGTGTGGACGTACCCTCCCTAATGTAATCAATTCTGCAGTGTATTTACATTTTTTAAAGTTAATGTTAATGTCATTTCCCAGTTAATCCTAAAAATACGTGTAGGGATTGTAGCTGCTTTTGTAACTCATTAGATGTGCACATTTTTATTATATAATGTTATCTTAAAATGCCTAAATCTCTCAAAGACCACTGGTGGAGATTACTTTTGGCACAGTAGAGTGCATCGTTAAAAGGGCTCCCCGTAATTGCTGTGATCTGGAGACGCGGATGGTGGCGCTATGTGCAATTACGTCACCTGACAAACGAGTATTGCAAAAGATAAAATTGAAGATTTTGAAAGGAATACTTTGGCATCGCTGAAGGTTCAATAAGAAGACACAACTGGTGTTTGTATGTCAAATATGAAGCTAGTACCTGGTTGGCATCGCGCAAGAAACAAGTAGCTGCGAAATTGTCTCCTTAACTGCTTAAAGTTCACCGACTTGCTGAACACTGTTTAATCATTACGCTAAACTAGAATAACTAAATAACTGGCGGTTGCTGCTTCATATTTACAACGGACAGCGTCTGGGACGGCCTTTCAGAATGCCAGAACTTTTCCTTTCTGTCATTTCAGTCAGATAATCCAAAACAATCCTCTGTGCACTATTGAGGCACTTCTGCTCACTTTATGGATAGATAGTCTCCACGTGTAGCATTAACCTGTAAATAGTGTCGTCTGATCCTCGTGATTCATTCCTTATGTTTACAGTTAGAGAGTCAGTTGAATGTCGCCCCCTGTGTGACTTTGCCGATACTACAATAAGCTTTTGTAAGTGTATTAAGCTGCGTGTCATTTTGTTTTTAAAGACACTTTTAAGCACCTTAGTGTCCAATTTGCCACAATTAGATTAGGGCCACATCAGATGTTGGTTTATGGTACTTTGCCACATGTCTGACCCTTTTTTATGCATTATTTTGCTGCTTTTGTACAGGGTCTCGCCTGAGACGACCCTCTAAATGTCTCTGTTTCTTATATTCTGGCTATGGTGGTTGCAGTTTAACCCAGTGGATGATTGATGCTTTTAGACCAGATTGGAAAACTCCCTTAAATTTTGTAAAAATCAAGTGATTTCCCTGTTTCAAGCACTAAGAGACGATGCTGGCGCAGCATGGTCACACAAAGCAATCCGCCTTATTCTGCGAAGGGATTTGAATGTCGTTGATGTGTGTGTTAGCCGTAGGGAATGGTAAAGGAGGAGAAATAGCAGTTAATGCTACTGATTTATGCACTTTGAGTTTGACTAACTTTAACGGGGGTAGTGTGCTGTACTGTAGATAGTATGAAAAGTGTGTAAAAAGGTACAACTTACACCCAGATTTTATGTTTCAAAGTGCCATGTGTGCTTGCAGATGATAAACAAGACATATGATAATATGGCTTTATTATTATTTGATTAAAATTATGGGGGGAAAGAAACATGTAAGTTGCCAAATTGAAAAATAAGATTTTAATGGTGAGCACTTTATACTCTAGTCTGGCTGGCAGGTTTTAAAGACTTTTATTTTGGCGGAAATCAGAAGGAAATATTATTATATCACATAATAAATCTACGCACTTCCTGTTTGAGTCGCAGTAACTGACAGCATGTAGGTCACATGTGCTGAAGGCCAAAACCTTATATAAATCTATAGGCCGATTTAGTTTATTTTTTCACGCTTTAATCTATGCCGATGATACCGATACTTTTGATGCACACCGATGCATCAAAAGTCGAACCGATAAAGCATTGCTTTTATTCCTGTTTCTTTGTCTTGGATTATTTCCTTTACTCTTCCCTAAACATCAGAATCAGTGGTAGTCTTGGCAAGTTTACATTTATTTGATGTAATATTACAAAGTAAAGCAACAGTAAATCTATTTTTTTCTTAGCAGTGCTGTATATTACAGTAATTAGCCAAATTCTTCTTTACTAAGGCTAGCAGGCAAAAGTTTGCACTAGATTTGGTAAAGGCGGACCTGACCTTGTCCTTAAACGAGGGTTTGTTCCTTATTAAGTGGGTGCCTGAATACCACGTTGACTGTGGACAATTTGTGACTTCTAGACTGTCTCTCCACGGGTTTGCGTCTCGATTTGGGTTTAGCTGCCAGAGTCGTTCCAAGTGTGGCCTTCAGAGAAGGTTCGAGATGTAAATCGATGCTCGCAGTGGGAAAGAAGTATGAGCAGCTCAGAATTCCAAGAAACGAGTCACTTTTTCAGAAAAAAAGGCTTTTTGAAGAATGAAAGAAGTGTTTTTTTAATATCTTTGTTTTTATCTGCACATGTTTGGAGTCCAAAAAACTTTCATCATATAATTCAACATATAATAAAGCGAGATATGCCACAGTTGGCTAATTAATGTTAGCTGGATTATCTTAAAAGTAAAAAAGGTATTGAATCAACACATTAATTAGTTATAAAATTCACTGTTCTCTTAGTGTGTGGGCTTTATAAGAGCATAACATAGGGAAAATAAATCTAGTTTGCATGTAAAAGTTTCAAAAATGTTTAAAGAAATTACCTGACTTTTTGGGATAAATGTGGTAATAACAGTAGGTGCTAACACCATAGTCAGTTCAGATGTATTACCCACGTACCCGCTACATTCTCCTGATTTTCTCTCACTGCAGTTGTGTTAAAAGTAATCATATATGTATTGTCATTTGCTGATTCTCTACTTTATAATGTAAACACTTTGTCTTAGTCAACTCTGGTGTACCATGTGTAGGCAATAGTCGTCAAATTCAGCTATATGAAGGAAAAAAAAAACATGAGGACAATAGTGTCTAGAGGTGCTACAACATTAGAACGTATTTTCTGTCTTTTCTTGTATTATTAACCCGTGTTTACTGTCTGTAGCACAGCAGAAATCATTTCATTATTAAACAGTATAGATATATTATTGCAAAAAAGAGTCGTGTGGTGTGTTTTTGTTGAGAAATATGCTCGTAGGCATGTGAATTAGTAATTTTTAATGTCAAAAGCAGTGAAAAACTGTGTCAACAGGTTACAGGCAGATTAAAATGACTGAAGCTCAAATATATAAAAATCTAAACTACCTCTGCTCTGTGTTAAAGCAGGATTAGCTGCATAAGTATGGCCAATTGAATGTACAAAATAAAAGAAACACCAGAAGATAATATGCTGCTGACAGAGGGAACGATGTCTGCAGGCTTTCACATCTTAGTGAGTCTCAGGGTGTTGAGGCGGACCCCGAGAACAGTGGCCCCTGAAGCATACTGGATTTCTCTGAGGATCCCAGTCCATTTCTTCTGTGTCTCATCATACCTAAAAGAGCAAATTGATGAGGGCAAAGAATGACTCATTTAAAAAAATATATCAACTTTAAACGTTTCTAAAGAGAGATGACTGTCTTTGCTTTGTCCCACCTCCAGACGTCGTTCATTTCTTTCGGAACGATCTCGTCGCTGTCTTCCAAAGGCATCATGGCGAAGCCTCCTATAGCGTACAGTATGTCGGCCACAGACACCAGGTTCACGGAGCTACGCTCCTGGGGAAACACGCTGGCCTCTGACCACCTGAGAAGGGAACACACGGTTCAGTCAGGATTAACTGGTGCCAACAGCTGAACCTCCAGTGTGTTCGATTTGGTAGTATCCAGTAATGAGAACATCAATCCAAAGAGCTGAATATCCCCATGGTCGTGTTTATTAAATGTTTAAGGCTGCAAGAGTGATAAATTATAGCTGTTGAGTATCTTTGGTAAACGCATCAGAATTTAAGTCTGTTTGTCCCTTTCAAGCTACTGTAGAATCTTGGCAGACCCACATCAATATTAAAACAAACATCTTATTTCTAAATAGAGAAAAGCAAAATTCTATTTTACTTTGTTCTATATCATTAGTCCTGTGCTAATTTGGCACCTATTTAGGTTTATTTTGAGCTGTGGTGCTGCCTTCCTAAGGTTCTCACTTGTTGGATTTGATGTCGTACACCTCCACAGAGTCCGTCAGCCCCGTGTCCGTCACTCCCGCCGCTACGTATATCTTGTCCTTGTGAACGGTGGCTCCGAATAGAGAGCGCGCCGTCTTCATGGGCGCAAGCTCCTTCCATTCGAAGCGCTTTGCATCGTACGCGCACACCTTCCTCAGGCAGTTCCTTTGAATTAAGGACAGAATTTGAACTAGAAACAAGGGAAATTTTCATCTCAAAGGGACTGAATACTCACTTGTTGTCTCCTTTCCCTCCAATGACGTAAACAACATCGTTATGGGACACAGTTGAATGTCCATAAACTGGATAAGGAGCTGGATCTGATTCACCCCATTTAAAAGATCTGTTTTAAAACAAAGGTGGATTAATTCCATGTGTCCTCTAATCCACGGGAGCTTCTGGACTCACTGTCTGTCGTAGACCAGGACCGAGTCCAGCGTCTGCTCCTGCTCCTTCAGCTCCCTCCCACCCACGACGAAGATGGAGTTCTCGGCCTCGGCAAGCCCGAACAGGAAGCGAGGAGACGGGATGGGAGGCATCGCCAGCCAGTCGGCCGTGGAGGGGTCGTACTGGGGCGGAGAGAGACCGACGCCGATGTTTACCAGAGTATCGTTACAGTGTCACGCTCGGAGCCCCCTCCTACCTGTAGGAAGTAGGAGCAGAGAGGATCGTCTTTGTTCTGCTCGTCAAAGAACAGTCCGCCGGCCACAAAGATCTGGTTCTCCCTGGTGACCAGGCTGATGTGATTCTTGGGAATCTGCGTGGAGAGCGACGCCAAAAAGCAGTCGTTCCCGGCCGGGTCGTAGGCCACGGCCCCCGTGTCGTTCACCATCAGGATCAAGTCTCTGACGAACATCCCGAATCGCAGGTTGTCGTTGAGGATACCCGGGAGAAGGTTTTCGGCTTCCTCTCCTTCTTTGTCTCCCTCGTCCTCTGCTCCTTCTTCCTTGCGTTTGCCCTTCTTGACGTCCGGTATTTTCCCGGCGCGAGCGTCTCTGACCAGCTGAAGCTTCTCCTGGAGCTCAGGGTTTGACACAATGAACTTGTGCTTCTCCACCGCCTCCTTCAGGTAATCGTCGGTCACCAGGCGCAGGCGCACGCAATCGAAGAGGCCCGGCAGCTCCTTCTCCCTCTTCTCCGTGTCCCGGGACACCCAGCTCATCAGGGCTTCGAAAACGGTCTCCTCTGTCTCCACGCTCAGGTTGTCGTTGGATAAAATGGCCGCCATCTCGTTGGGAAGCAGTTGGAAGAAGTCCTCGTCTCTGGAGATGAGCTGGAAGCGCTCGCAGGCGTAGTTGCGCGCGGACACGGCCAACCGGGGGCAGTCCAGCATCAGGCCGAGTCTGAAGACGGCCAGACAGTTGCTGAGGCTCAGCCGCTTTTGCAGGAAGGAGACGCACACGGTAAAAATGGAAGGGATCTGGTACATGTTGGCGACCGCGAAGATGTCCTGGACGTTGTGTTCCGTCACGTTGATCTTGGACGTGTACAGGTATTTCAGGATGAGCCCCATGACCCCCGGCTCCACGTCCTCCAGGACGATCTCCTTCTTTTTGCTCTCGTCCAGGTCCGATAGGAAGATGGCCCGGAAGTAGGAGCTGCAGGCGCACAGGACCAGCCGATGGCAGGGGAACTCCTTGTCCTTGATCTTCAGCACGCAGTCCACCAGCTTGTCGTTCTCCAGCAGGTCGTACAGGCCGTCCTGGAGCAGCGTCTGCTGGTATATCCTGGGCTCGTCTGTCGGGTTGATCGGCAGAGCCATCGTTCCTGGCCTGGTGGTGGTGGGGCGTTCCAAAAGCCTTTCAGGGGCTTCGAGTCAAGCAAAACTGGGTCTGCTCTGTAGTCAAACTGCCCTGGTTTCTCGTTCAGAAAGAAGACTGAGAAGCACAAGTCAGTCAGTCAGCTGGCCGTCACCAGCCGAGCGGCGGCACGGCCCACCTCCTCAGCTGTCCTGAGCCCTCAACTCCACTCCAACTGGCAGGCTATTTATAGCAGCAGCGCAGCGCTCGGCGTGGAGCTGGGGGGGGGGGGCTTCATTCTGGAATGAAATGCAATATCATTCAGCTCTGCTTCCGCCCACTCCCAGACAGCTGACTTAAAGCTTCATGGGCTCACCCCTGAGTCATGGAGGCCTGGAACCGTTATGGAGGGCACCCCTGGTGGACGGTAATGATCACTTATGTTGTATTATTTTTTTTTTTTAAATATTCAACAAATCTCTAAAGCTGGATTTGATTGTGGATCTGAATCATAGAGGGTCCAGGCCAAATCCATGGGGCCCTTTGTCACGCTCGCCGATGACATCCTCAGGCTGGTTTAAGTTTTATTCACAACCATTCTCTTTTTATATCTCATCATGCGCCGCTGGTGAGTCAGTTGTCCATGACAAGTGTTTGAAGAATGTCCAACAATGAGGCACCAAAGTAAAATTAACCTGCTAATCTCTGATGTACCAACACCTCACAATCATCCTGTCAGGAAGGTATGGAGAGCCAGGCGGGTCAAAATTCAGACATCAAATAATAATAAACAATGGTATGATTATAAGGCTTGATTTAATGTTATTTTTGTAATTTTAATTCATTTTCTAAGGTGACTTTTCAAGATAAGTCCAAAATGATTCAGATGATGAGTGTTTTTGCTTCTGTTATTGTTACAGGTTAGAGAAGAAGACTGGAAAACGTTTTGTGATAATGAACAGATTCTTTTGTTGGCTCTGGAATGGAACTGAACAGTCTTCCTGAACGGCTCAGTCAGAGAGTAAGTAGTTAACAAATTTGCATTTTTTTTCTCCTAAAGATTAAAAAAAGCATAGTTTTGACATTCTCACGTTGTTGCAACAGACGGGTGGTTATTAAGTATTGCAAGGGCCGCCATGAACGCGTGAATACATACATACAAATATGTCCACAGACATAGTGACTATGCGTGATAATGAGCTTTATTGAGCCTTAACATGCAGAAAATTCACTGCCTCAGGAGTCTGTTTGAACGTGCAAAGCATGCACGGACAAAATTATACATATTGGTATAACGTTTAAAGTGTCTTTACAGTGGCTGGTTCACGGGTGCTTTTAATTTTAAGTGATTTACTTTTGACACCACCAGGGCCGCGGCCGGCACAGGCGATATCTGCCGGAGGGGCTCCGCCGGGCACCTAAAAAAGTAATTACTGATGCCCGGTGGCGGCCCTGTCGTGAAAAGAATAAGTATTAATACATAATAAATAATGTCATGTTTCTCATGTTATTTTGTGGTACTGAGTTACGTGACATGCGGTTATTGGCACCTCAGGGTCAGAGGCATCAAAGGTTTTGTTATTTACGAAATGGCAAGGCCTTCCGAGCCCTTGTTTGTGCAGTATTGAAAGAGAAGAGGCTAGGAAGAGGAGGAGAAGACACAATATAAAGGTATGTAACAATATGTCAGGCTTTTTTGCCTTTTTTTTTGAGACTTAAAAATGTGCCCTGCAGAATTTCAAAATTATCCGGGATTTTGCTCTACTAGAGCTTCCGACGTGTTTAAGTCAAATTTGTGTTCTGTTCTCTCAGTTCTATTCGCTTTGCATTGAGTGGAAGTGAGCAGGTGAAGTGGAGCCTATAAGTAATTGTCTCATCTAGTCAAATATTGGCCTTTAATCAGCGTCGGTTTGCATCGGCATTATAAAATTTGAATTTTTCGATTTTCCATCTCTTCTTCACAACATTCACAGTCTACTCTGCTTTTTCTTTGCTGGGGTCTGTGACTGGTGGAGGACTAGCAGCTGGTGCTTCAGCCTCGGCGGTGGGAGGAGGAGGAGGAGGTGGTGGAGGGGGAAGAGGGTCTGGATCATCGAAGAGAGCCTGCCTCCGCTCCGTCTCCTTAATCACCTGGATCAGGCAGTAGGTCACAAACATGACGATGATGGTGGTGATGGGGAAGCCTGGGAAGGTGAGAAACGTTCGACTGTTTCAAAAAAATGAACTTGATGAAAGAATTACGATTATCCACAATTACCTTTCAGGAACAGACGTTTGGCAACTAATTTGGCAAAGTCCAAACTGTTCAAGAGCAGGACGTTGTACAAAACGATGCTCCAGAAGTTGAAAACGTTGAAGATGGCTCTGATCCGCCGGGACGTTGCCTCGGACATCGTGGTCTGTGGGGGTGGGTGCGGAAGCAACGTGAAGCACACAGAGTTTATGCAACGCACGGGCAACTTGGAGAAACAAACCTCCAATGAGGCGAAGGGCTCCATGGAGAAGAACTTTGCCGTCCACAGCTCAAAGTTGAGGCCGAAGCAGTTGAAGAAAGCCCAGATCAGCACCGCCGGGCAGGGCCCCAGCCAGATGATGGTGACCCCAAAGGTGCACAGCGTTGCTATCAGCTCCTCCAGCACATTGTTGTGTTTCCCTCCAAGGTAATTATAGACATACCTGTCAAAAGACAATGGTTTGGGCCTCTGATGTGCAGAGATCTAAAGTGTTATGTGCTGCACTCACTTGCACAGCCACTCATTGATCCCTCTGTCAAAGTGGCTGCAGAAGAGGGGAAACAGGGATTTACATATTGGTGCACTGAGCATGCACAGCCATACTGGATCTGGAGCTCGTCTCACGTTTCAGCGAAGACGTAAAGCATGGTGATGCATTTGGGGGGCTTGGGAGGGTCCAAGTGATCCAGTCTGGATACCGTGTTGATCACTCCGAACATGACGGCTGCCTTCACCCAGTCGTACACCAGGTTAAAGTAAGCCAGCCCGACTGGACAGAACAAAAAAAAAAAAAAAGTCGCTTCAATTTGTGGAAAAAAAAAGTCTATGAAACATCAAGAAGTAAGCGTGAGGGTGGGGGCACGGACCTAAGGCCCAGTCCGACATGTGCTTCAGCAGCTTCATGTCGCTGGGGATGGTGACAATGTACATGAAATGGAAGAGGACGTCCACCGTGATGACGGCGCCCAGGTGAATGACGCCCTGCACGCTGATATTCCACATCTCTCGTTCTTTCCTGGTCAGGTCTGACCCGTTCACCTACAAGGGGGGGCAGCACATTCAGGAACTGTAGAATTCAGTATAAATCACACTGTACTTCACTGGGTGTTCGAACGTTGAGCTGTTTCTACTGAATGGACAGAGTTGAGTTTGAACTTAATGATGTTTGGTGTTGATTTGCAAATATGTCAAGAACACCAAACTTCAGGGCTGAAAATATCAATTTGGTTGCCTAGCAACCAGCATATACTCATTGACGCTCCTGCTGAGGGAGGACAGGTATTCAATTCCCTAAATCTGTATTCTCGTAGCTCTTACACGCAGGACCAAAGCACAATATGAATGAACAAGATGTGACATCTGCATCAAGGACGTCAAAAAAAAAAATTGAACTTACTTGAATGTAAAACTTATCAAAGGTCATGATGGGCCCGAAATAAAAGAACGGGAGGTAGAAGTTGTACTTGAGCAGCTCCAGGATGCTGTAATTCCCAGCTTTCCGCTCACAGTTCTCCAGAGCAAAGCTCATGCACCGCATGATAGTGAACCCACAACCTCCGTAGAAGAGAACGTGCCGCAGCTCAAAGTCCCCCTTCACAAAATCAACCTGCTCCAGGAGCAACAGGAAAGAGAGAATGAAAGCGGTTCCTTTTCTACCACAAAAACAAAAACAAAAAAATCACAATACAATGTAACGTTACCTGCCAGGACAAAAAGGGCTCGCACTTGAACGTGGCGAGGGTGCACAGCCCCGTGACGAAGCAAAGCCAGCGGATTTTCACCAGGGAGATGCTGTAGAGGAGGATGCAGTGAGACAGGATGAGGGTGACGTACGTCCAGCCCATACTGGTCCACACAGCCAGGAGCCCGTACACCAGGTACACCAGAGACCTGTACTGTGGGAGAAACAGCAAGCGTTGACATGTCTCATGAGAGAGCCATATTTCATAGGAGGCAGACAGCATTTGTTTATGAACATGCATTTTACTGCAATACCATTGACGCCACCAGAGGCAGTAATGAGTCGGTGTTGTCTTCATCATAAGTGAATGAAGACAAATGTCTTTTTAGGCTGAAACAAAGGCTGCGTTTATGGTAGACTCACTCTCCTGTACTGTGAAAACATGTTAGGTCCAGTGTGCTACATTTGTGCAAACTCGTACCAATCATAATGCACTTCTGTGTGATAAATTGTTCACAAGCATAAAGTGCATATTTTTAATCACTGCTCTGGCCCAACACCCCCCCCCAAATAGTGTTTAGGAGGCCAAGTGGTCACCCCAGTGGAACTCCTCAAACAGAACCTGACACAGAATCTGAAGTTTGATCCGACATGAGGCACCATCCTAAACCAAACTCCCAAACATCTCCCCAAAGAAGACCTTTCAGTGCATCTAGCCCCATCCTCCCTCTGAGGGGCCCCTCAGTCTCCCACCTGCCCCCATTCATCATCCGCGGCTCAGCTAATGATATAAAAAGCCGACGGTGTTGTAAAAATACATTGTGACAAAGAGCATCTTAAATGTCACCGAGCCTTTGTAACGCTGGCCGAGCCTGCCGGGTTCCTCTCAGATCATTACCCCCCCCACACACACACACACACCCTTCATGCAGCCTCACCGGTCAGCAGAATTACCTGCGGCGCGAGCATGGAGCAGATCTTGGCGAACAGCACGTGACCGGACAAAGCGAAGAGGATGTGCGCTTTGAAGGTGGAGAACCACATCATCCACTCGGAATCGCCCGTGTCCTGCGAATTCACGAGGACGCGCAACAGTTAGGAACACTCTCGGCCCTTTTGACGAGCGATGTGTGTTCTCACCATTTTCCTGCCAAAGTAGTACCATCCCGGCTTCACGCTGGTTTTAAATGTCTTTCTGTTCACGTTGGCTGGAAGGAAAACCAGATCAATGAAGCCGACAACACCGCGATCGGAGCTTTACGTCTTCCGGGTTTTCCCCGACTTTCCGAGCAACAAACATGTTATTTTGCTCTTGCGCCCTCTTGGCCTTCGCGCTGACATCTGATCTCCTGCCTGACCTGCATAGCTGCAGCTCTCCACCCTCACACCACAATGCACAAATACTGTGCATTGTGTCCGCTGTGCAAGGATATTGTGTATCCTCACTCTAAATGAAGGAAGGGCACCAATTTCTAATATAATCATGCATCTTTTTTGCCTTTTGGAAAACACTCCAGTCTACACTCTAAATATGAGAAAGCATTCTTTTTATGTGCATGTACGTGTTATTTTAATTGTATTTTCACTTGCACAGCCATGATAACCGTTATATTGCATCCTTTATTTGTGTGTGTGTGTGTGTGTGTGTGTGTGTGTGTTTATACTCACAACTGGACACCTCAAAGATCCAACTGGTGGCCCAGATCATGGCCAGACCCAGGACTGTGCTGTAGAGGTACAGCTCATATTTGGGGAGGGCTGCTTTAATCCCCATGGTGACGCTGGACACACACACACACACACACACACACACACACACACACACACACACACACACGCACACACACACACACAAAGGTTCACATTTTACAAACTTGCTGAAACCAAGCCCGTTTTCACCCTCATCCTGTCTCTCGAGCCTCTGGACCACACCAGGGCATGTGGGCGGGTTAGTAGCGCTCTAAAAATAGACATGTCAACCTGTCGATAGCAGTCACGTGTGAAATGGTGAACTTGCTGACAGAGTGCTGCAAGTTGTAAGAATCTAAATGCACAGTACTTCCTGTGATCCTGTGGTTTGGCTCGTGCTGCGCTTTGCACTGTGAAGTAGTTTTCACTGATTCATGAAGTCATGAAGTCTTACTGGAACTCAAACTGTGGCCCAGCAGCATTTTAGGTAGTCGTAATTCTTTACTTCTTTTATGAAATTCGGAATGAATTGGAGAGCGCTATCATCCAGAATGGAAACAGATTTAAATGGCAAGTGACAATGAACACTGTAAAAAATAGCCCCTGCAGCATGTGGTTTAAATGTTTAAAAAAAACCCTGAATTTGAAGGTAAATTGAATTTAAAATTAGTCAAAATTGAGCAACTTCATCCAAAGTAATCTGGACAAAAATGTGGTTGTTTTTTTTTTTTGGATGGTCACATTTCAAACTGCCTTTGTCAACATCTGAAACAAGTTAATTATCACACTTAATTACATCAGATGATATAGTGTAATCAGTGTCCTTCTTTTTGAATCCTTTTATTTGATTAGTTTATGCTTATACACAGAGTTTGGATTGTCTAAGATAAGATAGTGATCTAATTTAAGCCTATTAACAGGCTCTGAATGTTTACCTTCAGTAAAGATGAGTTAGGAGCCCGATGGCATGGAGGGAGGAAGCATAGAATTAAAAAATGTTAAATATATTTGTCAAAATACTCCTGAATAAAGCCCTCCTGCTGGGTCCGGCTTGTACAGTTCAACCACAGTGTTAATTAAACTTCCACAGATCAGATATAAAGAGCTGATATTTTTTTAATCTGACTAATTTCTCTTCTTCTGCTTCTCTTCTTTCTTCTTTCTTCCCTTCACGATTAAAACACAAATGTCACGCTCCGGCTCGTCCTCCAGCAGCACCTGTCGTGATACTGACCTTGAACGCAGCAGTTGTTGCGGGCCCAAAGAAAGCTGCCACAAAAGCGCACCGACACGAACGAAACGCTCAAAAAAAAAAAAAAAAACAATCAACAGAGGGAAGTAACAGACACCGAGACGTCAAAATGCAAAAAAAAAAAAAAAGAACGTATGAAAGTGTAAACATTTACATCTGCTGCAGTGCAGGGTGGGCCGTGGGTCCCTCTGACTCCCGGCGAGGGGAGCTGCCGCCGGTTAAAGGTTCACATGATGTATTTATACTTTGACTACTGACACAGTCGGGGGCGGAACAGAGGAGCCTGCAGGCGCACTGCAAACCTTTACGTCAACTTTAATGGGACCATTCCAGCAAACCAACCTTACTGTGTTTCCTGATTTTATTATTTCTTTGTATGGTGACCCTAAGGGTCAGAAAGGTGCCTTTATATAAAATGTATTATTGTTATCCTTCCGGGTGGAGAATCCATCCTATTTAAGAAGTTCGAGACAAATCAGTGGAACACATTTGCATATATTGCATGAATGTGCATATTTTTCCATTTTCAAATGAAAAGCAAGTTCTTTCTACCTTTTTTTTTATTCGTCTCTTTCTTTGTTTCCTGTGTGCGTGCCAGGTCTGTTTTTGGAGGCTCTAAGCCTGTTGCAATGTTGAGCTGCAGCCAGGCGTTCCTGCCTCGCGTTCTACAATAAACCGTGAAGCATCATGCAACAAAATGAGTCCTGTTACAGCCGGACGCACGCAAACGCGCACATACTTGGGAGATCTGCCTTTCCAGCTATCTGGATGAATTAAATGGCACTGAACAAGTGTTCTCCTCCCACCAAATGGAAATTTTATAATGCCAACGCAAATGAATGCTGATTAAAGGCCAATATTTGACTAGATGAGACATTTACTTAGGGTGACTAGACGTCCTCTTTTGTCCTGACATGTCCTCTTTTTGGGACATAAAAACGTGCCGGAATTTCAGAATTGTCCAGGATTTTATTGTACTAGAGTGTCGGGCATTGAGTGGAAATGAGCAGTAATAGAATACAAAGTATTCAGGCCCCCTCAAATTTTTCGCTCTTTATCATATTACAGGCCTTTGATAAAAATCAATTAATTTCATTTTTTTCCCCTTTATTCAGGCACACACAGCATCCAATGTTGTCAGAAAAACACAGACTTGTAGAAATTCTGCAGATTGATAAAAAAAAAAAAAATAACCACTGAAATGTATTCAGACCATTTGCTGAGACGCTTTAACTCAGGTGCCGTCCAATTCTCATTATCCTTGAGATGGGCCTTTGACTCCAGATGCGCGTAATTGCATTGATTGGACCTGATTGGCAAACGCACACACCTGTCAATATAAGACCTTACAGCCCACAGTGTGAAGCCGGGGCAAATGAGGTTGCAGAACAGCTCTGTGAATGCTCCTGAAGGGCTGAGCCGGAGTCCTGACTTCAATCCATGCGAGCGTCTCTAGAGGGACTTGAAGATGAAGCTGTCCACCAACATTCACCATCCAACCTGACAGACCTGGACAGGATCTGCAAGGAGGAATGGAAAAAGATCCCTGAATCAAGGTGTGAGAGACTTGCTGGATGTATTGACTCAAAAAGGTGCTTCTGCTCGATACTGAGTGAAGGGTGTGAATACTGATGGCCATGTGATGTTTCAGTGTTTAACTTTGAATAAATCTGCAAAAACTTCTACAAGTCTGTTTATCTGGAAATATTGCATGCTGTGTATGCCTGGGGGGGGACTTTAATGAAAACCTTAAGGGGGTCTGAATCCTCTCCTGGCCCACTGGAGCTCATAGACCCAGGCTGTCTGGGTCCAGACCTCAAGGGATGTGATCTGGTTGGGTTTTCTGATCTACCTGGTGGAAATCTCGCTCTAAAACGCCTTGTTGAAGGCCCACTTCCACCTGGGAGGGACGAAAAAGCTGTCCCTTTTCAAACTCTCCAGCAGAGAATACGGCATCAATTGCAGATGCTCTGACAGCCCCACATTCTGTTAAAGTTGCTTGAGAAACTTTAAAGTTTCCAAATAATGGTGGCAGTCGTGGAGCAGGGAAAATATTCCCTCTGCTCATTCAGCATTTAAAATGGAGGAACGGAGGCGAGAAACGCAGATTTCTTAAAATTAAAAGCGCCCCAAATTAATGACCCTAATTCAGTGACTCCTGCGCTCCACTAGAGGGAGCCCGTGTACCACTAGTTGAACAGTACTGAACCTTCAACCCATCAAACAAATCCCAACTGGTCTCAATAACAATTTCAGAGGCAAAATTCTGAGGACCAACAATCCAGATTACGGAAGGCAGACAGAAAACTGACTCAATAGTTGACAAATATAAAGTTTGCGTGCAATTCCTCCCTCATCCACAAGGGGCGCCAGAGCCACCGCTTCCCATGTTTCCTAAGAAATAACAGGACGTTCATTTATTACATCATTCTGATTGTCACGTCAATCACGAAGAACAGTTTTCTCAGCTGCAACCAAATATCCAGTTACTACTGTATAAACCGGTCTGCCAGGCAATCAGGAGTAGCATTTTTATTTCATCCTTCCAGCAACATTATTGGCATGACTATTCTAAATAATTTGACAGGTGCACAAAAACGTTTGAATTTATTCTCACTGAGCAACATTCAAGGAAAACCTGGTTACCAAACAGCATTCAGGCTGGGCTCCATTTAAATTAGTTTTATTGAAATACTCTAGCTGAAGACGTACAGGAGAAGCTTACTGGCAGATTTCTCCCCAATAAAGAATCATTTGATCTGCATTGATGGTGCATTTTTTTTTGGTTTTTTTAAACTCGTCCGATTCTCATAACAGTGATCGCATAGAAAACAAGAGCTGTAATGCAAGTGCTGGTTGTTTTATTGAAGTTAACCCAATCAGCCTGGAGGCCGGAATGACGGACGCGTCCTCACACTGGTGCCAACAGGTTACATTATTGTCCCTTTTTAAAAGATCTGCACATGGTGAAAATGCTCACGGATGAGACACTGTCCATGGGGGGAAAAGTCCGGGATGGGCGTTCTTCCTCCTGTTTAGATATGATTACATGACTTATGGTGGCTGCTGTGTGCGCCGGTATCGCTCGTCGCGGTACTGGTGCGACATTCCTGGTGATGCGTGTGCAACAAGGAGGCGTTTTCTGGGAGCGCGCTTCACTCTTCGGCCGTGTCCTTCTTGCCCGTCTCCTGGCCTTCGAAGGTGGGGTACTTGCTCTCCACGACGGCCCAGCTCAGCGTGCCGTTGGCCAAATCCCGAATGATCCCGGGCAGCTCGCTGACCTGAGGAGATTAAAGAAAACCAGGGTTCAGCTCCGTCCTGAGCGAGGATGTACGTAGAGGGGGGGGTCATCTACGGTACCTCAGCCCTGATCTGCCTCATCGAGTCTCGGTCCCTCAGAGTGGCCGTGTGGGGCGTCTTGTTCACCGTGTCAAAGTCTATGGTGATGCCGAACGCCACTCCGATCTCATCTGTCCTGGCGTAGCGTCTGCCGATGGAGCCCGAGGAGTCGTCCACCTTGTGCGAGACGCCGTTTCGGGTCAGTTCCTCGGCTGAAAAGGGAGAAAGTTAAGAAGGATCGGGCTTCCGCGAAGCCCCCGATTGCGTAACGCGTGCTGCCGCGGGGCGCTTACACAACTCCCGGACGAAGGGCACGAATTCCTGGTTCTGGCTCAGCGGCAGGACGGAGCACTTGTAGGGGGCTACGGTGGCGGGGAAGCTGAAGAACTGCAGGAGGAGGGACGAAAGCTTTGTAAGATCTCAACGGGACATCGACGCTTCTCCGTCCCACGGGCCGTCACTGACCGTTCTTTGCTCGTCGCCTTCTCTGACTTGGAATGTGTGCTCGAAGATGGTGTACATGATCCTGCCGATGCCGAAGGAAGGCTCGATGACGTTGGGAATGACCTCCTCCACTGTGGGGGGGAAGCACGCGTAGGAAAAAAAGAAAAAAAGAAAAAAACAAGCGGCGTCACTTCCCAACTCCATCCCGAGACGTTCCCTCTAGAGCGAGACTCACCGTGCAGAGTCTTCTGGAAGCGCTTCACACTGACCATGTCCTTTGTGAGCTTGAACGTCTTCCCTTCTGTCTCGATGGTGAACTCTCTACAAATCAAAAAAATAAATAAATAAAATCAGTTGTACTGAAAACGACCAAATCTCCCCTTGGTGATAGGAGGCAGCGCTCACCCGGTCTCGTTGAGCAGCTTCTCCTGGTCTGTGATGTAGCATTCGTCGCACATGGACAGGAAATCCATGGCTATCTTCGCGTCCTTCTTGAAGGCCTTCCCCATGGCGCCTTTGTTGGGCTCGAACTGGACGACGTTTATAACTTTGTGCCGCGGAGTTAAGGGAAACCCCGACGGGTGGTGGTGTTAACCTTCGTTTCCTGGGGGGGGGGACCGCGCAATGGAAGGATATGGGTTCTTTAAGAGGCTTCTCGGCGACCAGAGGCACCTTTGTAACTCGGGCGTGACATGCCAGGTCGTAGCAGGAGCGGTCGGCGCACCCCACGATCTCGATCCAGCCCTGCGGGTGTGAGGGGGAGGGGGGTTGTCGTCAGGCGGGCGAGGACGTGCGGGACCACTACCCGAGGCGGCCGCTTACGTATGAGGTTTTGGTTTCAGCGTCCCAGCAGTCGCAGGCGTAGTGGGCCATCTCGTTGTCCATGTGCTGTCGGAAGCGCAGCTTGTCTTTGGCCACGCCCACTTTGATAAGGTAGAGGTAGATCCTCCCGATGAAGTATCCCAGGACGGAGTTGTTGATGACTCCCTGAAAGAAAGCGAACGTCAGCACTCGCTCCAGATGGAGGGGGGGGGGGGCTCGACAGGAGAGGCCGAAGCCAGGTCGTAGCAGGAGCGGTGAGGGGGGCTCGACAGGAGAGGCCGAAGCGATCCTTACCTGCTCCACGGCGTCGCCCAGCTTCATGATCTCCGCAGACTGACCGCTGGTCTGCGCTTTGGAGGAGTACAACAGAATGTCCAGGTCAGCTACGTTCTCAAACTTCTGATGCACCTTCTCATTTGGGTCTACAAAGTGCTCGATCTCTGCCATGGTGAACTCCCTGCACAGACACCGGGGAGGGGAGTTCCGTCAGGAACGCCGCGGAGCGCGTTACCGGGGCGGCGCGGCGGTCCGCTACCTGACACGGATGAGTCCGGAGCGGGGGGAGATTTCGTTCCTGAAGGAGTTTCCTATCTGAGCAGCGGCGAAGGGCAGCTTTCCCTGGTTAAACTCTAAGAGACGCTTGAAGTTGAGGAAGATTCCCTGAGCTGTTTCAGGCCTCAGATAGCTGCAGATGAGATGGAGAACATTAACTGGTTGCCACAACAAACAGGCGGGAACGGCTTTGTTTCTCGGTACCCTGGCATGTTCCCGCCTGGTCCGATGGACGTCTGGAACATCAGATTGAAGGAGATGGGTGGAGTGAGGTCATTTCCTGTGGTCGGAGACTTGACGTTGTACTTCACAAAGAGGTCAGACAGTTCCTGCTGGGTGTAGTTGTCCATCTGGAAACAGTGATTTTAGAATTCCGTCAATGACATTCTCATCTTGGGCTACAAATGCTCGTAAAACAACGAGTTTCTGCCAACGAGTCTGGTGGATTTAGAAAGATTTTAGCTAGTAATGTAAACACAAGCAGCACCTTTGGTTTCATCTTTCCTGTCACTGACCTGCGTGATGACTTCCTCCATCTCGGCCTTCTTCTCCGCTGCGCATTTCTTATCGGACATCAGCTTCTGGAGATGAGCTGCAAGCGGTGAGAGCTCGTTTAAGGCAACAAAGTTCCCAAATCTAATGAACAGCGATCAATATGTAATTAAATAGTTCCCCTCAGTAAGGGAAAAACGTCCCAAACTATTTGGATGACAGCCGACGGAAAGCAGTTCTCCAGGGTTACTCATGCAGGTGACCTCCTCACCTTTGAGGAGGTGGTCGGCCCTGAAGCATTCGCCGTTCTTCACGTCTTTCACCATATAATCGGCGAATTTGTCCACGTGGCCTGACGTCCTGGGGAAATAGTGTTTTTTTTTTTTTCAAAAAAAAAAAAAAAAAAAAAAAAAAAAGCACACCCTGCTTCCAAATCTGTTCAGACTGGTTTTCTGTTGAAATGCTGAAAATGTATCTGCGACCGGGCTATGGAAGGCTACGGTGGTTGCAGCTTCCATGCATAATATCACAGAATTCATGTGCGCCTGTTCACAAAAACCCCACAGATCAGCACTTTGGAGCAAGCCGTCTCTAGGAACCACAAGGCGCCCTCCTCTAACATCGCCGACGACGACGCGCACTCACTTGAGGACGGGCTCGGGAGTCAGCATTGTGCAGTCGATCTCCAGGATCTGCTCCTCCTGGATGAAGTGCTGCCTCCAGACCTGCAGGATGTTGTTTTTCAGGGCGCAGCCCATGGGGCCAAAGTCGTACAGGCCGCTCACACCTGCCCGACAGCACACATCAGTGAGAGGACGCCCGAAGGTCGACGCGCTTAGCGAAAACTGCCAAACGAAGCAGCACCTCCATAGATAGCAAAGGCCTGGTCGTAGAAGAAGCGTCTCTTGAGGGTGTCTTCCATCTTGCTCCTGTCAACGATGTCATCTTTGGGTTGTAAAGCCAGCTCCTGCAATCAGAGCCAGAAGATCCGAGGGGAGGGGGGGGTTTAAATCTGATGCTGGTGCAAATCTCTGCAGAATAAAGTGGTCCTGTTGCTACCGTATGACCCCGATGCGCTCACCTTTGCCTCCAGAGCCTTCTTCCGCGCCTTCAGCTCAGCCACAGCTTTGGTGACGTCCACGTCCGGAGCTCCGTCCTGTTTCATCTGGCGCACCAGGTCCCCCTGCAAAAAGAAAATGAAAGCAGCTCAGCCGGGCCGTGGAAGCCCTGCACATAAGGCCTCCTCACCCCCCTCGCCTTCCCCATCTCCCTCTCCTTTCGGCAGCATCGAGCACCCTGTCGTGACCCCACCCAGCTCCAAAACCTCTGCAGGAGCACCCTGAAACGTGGCAATCACTTAGCTTTAGCGGCTAGTTAGCCAGCCGCTCGCACTCCCCCTCGACAACCACAAAACAAGACGTCCAACTCCAAAACAAACACCAGCACACAACAGCAAAGGCGGAGAACGCAACCTGCTGTTTGACAGCCGCCCTCAAAGGGGCGAGGATCTCTTCAATGTTGCCTTCCATCGCTTGTCCTTCCGCCGGCTGCAGCCACAAGCTAGTCCTCGTCTTGTTCTCCTTCTTCCTCTTAAACAAGCAGACCGACGTCCAAAACGGTCTGGCGGAGGGCGGGTGGCGGGGCGACTGCCGATGGGCTACCGCGCAGACGGAGGCGATGAGGGAGGAGGAGTGCGAGGAGGAGCGGAGCAGCAGCGATGAGCAGCTCCGCAGCATGGAGCGAATGATGAAACCCCCCAGACCAGGACAATGCCGCCGCCGCTCCCCACACGCACTTTCGTCACAATCCGGCGTGGCATTTAACGAGTCGGCAGATTCGTTCCAAAAAATAAATAAAATTAAATAAATTTGCAAATTGATAAACATGTAAACTGCTTTGTCATGCACGCTTTGTTATTTGGTTTAATATTTTGTCGTGGTTGTTTTTTGTATACCTCTTCTAAATCGTGCCCTGCTTAGGCTCCAGTAAACACACGATTCAGAATAAAGACTGAGAATAAAGAACCGATTCTGCACGGAAGGTGTAATTATAACTTTATGCAAGTCATTAGGGAATTTATTCACCCCTCAGTACTCCTCACAGGCATTTACCAACCGAAAAGATTTTTTTTGTCCATCTGTCCATATTTGTATCCAATCCTATGGATGAAACTGGAAATTATTATTATTGTTGTACAGACTCATTTCGACATTATTTCTTTTTTTTAAAGTAGTCTTGTTATCTTGATATAATCTTTCTACCCCCGCGCTTTGCTTTAATGGTTTCAGTCTTCTAGTGATTTTTATATTTGTAGCAAAATAAAGAGAGAACTACGACATGAATATAAATAGTTTGATAAAAATATTAATAAAACTATTCTTCTTCTTCTTCTTTTCTTTTTTTTAAACTTGGTTTTAACACCTTGGCTAAAACTGGAAAAAGGGTCTCTGCGGTTCACCAGAGGGCAGCAAAGACGCAAAATTACTATTTTTTGTAGCCAAAGACGCAGAGAATAAAAACAAGTGTAACTTTACTGTTTTTGCCGCTGATTTGCTGTTATTATTATATGCTGTGCTTGGAACTTCAAATTGAGTTCTAAAGCGTCTTTATTTCGTCTCTAGGCTTATTTGAGTCGGTCTTGCTCAGCATCTTGCCCACTAAAGAGGAGACAGAGAGGATAATGTACAAACCAGCTCAGCTGCACCCAAGTTCAGAAAATACCACAGTCTGACTTCACAGTAGATCTGTTTGAAGCCGGCCAAAAAAGATGTGGCTCTCAAAGATCACACTTGTTTTAAATATTCATTAACAGAAATATCTTGATCGGGGGGGCTCAGCCTTTCCCTTCTGTCACACAGAGCAGCGGCACTGAGGTCAGAATGGCAGCGAGGTCCCCCATTAAAGACACGAGTGCTTTTTTAAAATCAAACCTGCCGTCGAATATCCGTTGCCTGCGAGTTTTCAAAGCACTTATTCTCAATAACAACCTCGGATTGGCATTCATGACAACAACTTCCCGTTATTTTCCCTTGTTTTTGTCTTTTCACATCTCCTTCTCCACATCTCAGTTCTTGAAACGTCTCGACCCGCTCATCACCCGACGGAGGTGGCAAAAGGTGAGAATTCTTCACAGGTCTGGTCTGGGACCGAAACGGCATAGATGGGGGTCACCGAATCTAATCTGAGGCCATGATGAGAGGTGAATCGCCGTCCTCCGGGTCGCGGCGAGCTGCACCCCAAGGCCACCGAACGTTCAGGCTGTCTCCTGATCGTATGGGACCACACGCACGACAAGGGGCTGAAACGAAATCCCACCTAAGGTGGCCTTACGGACACACCCAGTTTGGAAAGAACCCCTGTGGAGCCTCAGAACCTGCTGGAGGGATTATACTCTATATCCCATCTGGTCTGTCTCTTTGGAGGCTAAACACTCCATCGTGTTTATTACTTATATTGGCTGCAACATTCTTGCACCTTCTGTGCTCGAATAACATAATTTCCGAGCAAATTTTGCACGTTTTTATGACAGAAATTGTAAAAATATGACAAATTCAAATTGAATGGGCGGGGTAACAGACAGATCCTGGTATTAAAATGATCATTTTCTGGGAGTCGCCCGTCTTCACTATCAGGCCAGGCTCCGCTTTCAAGTGACAGCACAGTCCTGAAACCCAGATCGTAACGTGAGCCCTGCAGTCAAGTGCTGGGAAGTGATTGTGATTGTACAAAGTGCATCCGGGACTTGTGTTGTGGTGTTACTTGAGCACATACATGATTGGGAGCATCCGAGGTTCCGGCCCTCGTCGAGAGGGCGATGTCAGTGGGGGGGGGATTACACGCTAATTACGAGGCGACAGCCTGCACCTACCGCTGTTTTTGCGTCTCCTGTCCATATGCAATCACGTCTCTCGGGTGGGTTCATTCGGGCCCGGCTCCGTTTTAAGTGACAGCAGAGGTGAAGAGGGACGAACACTCAGACACGCCGACTCTGGCAACGGCCCAGAAAACCACTTTATCTCCCTTGTTGTTATTCCACAGTCCGCCGAGGCTGAAATAGCATGAATAATGCTTGTTTCAGTGCGCGCGGTGGGTCTGTGGCTCGGGTGGACGTCAGCCCAGGCCCCGGAGAACCAGCTACAATGGTCTCGAATGGAAACTTGCAGGAGTGGGCCTGCGGTGAAGGTCGAGTTATTTATCATGCAGAACACTTCTCAATCTGCAGAAAGCGGCCGAGATTTCCCCAAGTTCTCAGAGAAAGTGCCCTTGATGATTCCATCATTGTATAACCAGGGTCATTTCAGCCCAGCACTGAAGTATTTATCATTTTTAGAACCACAATTTCATAACAATGGCATTGGATTAAATTGGCGGAATTAAAGGATATCTGAATGGCCGCAGAATTTGTTTAAATCCTAATCAATTAATGCTTTAGGAGACTGGAAATTAGTTTTGCATTTTTCTATTAGGTCATTAAATGTTGGCAACATAGTCATAAGAGAAGAATACTCACCATTGATTAAATTAGACCAAAGCTTCGACTATAAATCATTAGCAAATTAAATTTTTTTAATCTCCTCTGGGTCACTCTGTATGTGTATATAATTAGTGGAGTTTCTAAAGTAAATTTAATGGCAGACAAAATTATTTTGTACTTTATTACAATTATTTTAGTATTTCTGCACACCTAAAACACTAACATGTAGCCAAAAAGTAACCTTATTGTGGCGAATATTGTAGAAAATTCATAACAGGAGAGAAATTAATTCCTTATGGTGGGTGGGGCTGATGGACTTTTGACCCCGTTAGTTATATAAAACCATGTGGTCGCTAGTAAACCTCATCATCAGGCGCAGAAGCGATGCATTTCCGATTCCCCAGCCTTTGTTTTCCATAAAACTGCGTCTAACAAGTGCAGCTCGAAAACACGCGCGCGCGCGCGCGCACGCACACGCACGCACGCACACGCACACGGGAGAGAACGAGAGGTGGGCGGACTGATCCGGTCGACGTATTGCTGTTGTTGTAGCTGAGCTGTGCGCGGCCCCTGCGGGAGCAGGACGGTCGCCATCTCTGGATAAACACCGTAAAGCGCAGCTGAGACTGGAGAGTGCGGAGCGCAGCCGGAGCGCGCAGCGGCAGCGGCAGCGGCGGGGTTTGGGGTGGGGGGGTGGTGGTGGAGGTGGAGGGGGGTTTGATATGCTGCCTGCAACGACCACGGCGGACACGCACGACCCTGAATGCGGGACTGACGCTTTGTTTGCCTCCTGGACTGTCACCGCCGCGGATGTTGGATCGCAGCTTCGGCCGATGACATTTCGCTTTTTTTTTTTTTCTTTTCTTTTTTTTTTTTTTTTTTTTTGCGCGCGGTTGTGAGCTCCGGGGAAATGGGACTGCACGCTCCGACTGAAACGGGATTTTAATGCTCCTGCGCACAGCAGACGATTGGAGCCCGAGAGACTGTAGTAGTAACGCTTTGGTAATGTTTACCGAGGACTAAAAAACAAACAAAAAAAAAAACAACAACAAACGGTGTAGCCGTAGGTGTACAACATCTCGTTTCCATGGACAACACGTCCATAATAACACAGGTTGCAAATCCGAAAGAGGAGGAGAGCAATTCTTCAAGTCCAGATAAAGGTAAGGCGCGCGGGAGTGATTCCATTTGGCACCCCTTCTTTTCCTTTCCTCGGATTATGCCCTTTTATTTACGCCGCTTGTTTTTCCCCCCAGCGCGCACCGCCGACAGGTTACCGCGTTGGGCAATAACACGACGGAAAACCTCCATTGTTCAGCAGGGGCAGAGCGAACACAAACCCCAGAGCCACTAGAAACCTGCAAACTTGTTTGTAATCCGACGAAAACGCACCCCGTTCCTGTTTGACGCGCCTTGTTTTCATTTTTACGCACGGGCGCTTTGAAAAAAAAAAATAGGATATTTATTTCATCCAGGATGAAGTGAGGTGCGTTTACTACAGGGGGCGGGTACAGTACTCCTCTCCTCTTGTGCTGGAGAAAGGCTTGCATGCATCACTGGCAGTGTAAATGGCCTGATGTAGGCTAGTAGCAGTGGTCATGGCAGTGGGACCGAAAGGGAACACTTTTACCGCTAGTGTTTGGGGGGGTGCTTTCGTTAGTGCCCAGTGTGGCGACTGTCACAGAAGGAGCACGTGTTTGTGAACTCGTAAAGTTGTAAACATGTTCCGATGGCGGCACGGCTCGCTCAGAGAGGTCCACTGGCAGCCGTGCAGGGCAACAGCTGGGCTGCAGATTACCGCGCGGCCAGCAGCAACATCCCGTCCCTCGCCTTGCGCCGCAGCTCATGTGATGATGACGACGGCGGTGATGACATCGCCGGTCAATCTCCCACACCCGGGGGCCAGTTTTCATTAAGTTTTCAGCATGGGGGGGGGTCTTCCACCGGTGCACGCTGGCTACCGTGGCAAATGCAGGGCGGCGGCGGCCTGTGGCGGTCTTCCCAACACCCACCCACCCACCGACACGCCTCCTGCTGAGCTCTACGGGCGCCCGGAGGCTTGAGAAAACCATAACTTCCTCCCTGGTAGGAGGAAAGGGCACCTTCCTGCTCGCAGCTCGAGCGGTTTCCCAATCGCCCGCTTCGTTACGTAACCGACAAAAAAAAAAAAAGAGAAGAAGACCCAGGCGCAGGTGAGAGAGCTTGGCCGGCTCCATTCTTCGTACACGGGTGAAAATCGGCGCTCACAAGTCACGGCATCAGAAAAAAACCCCCAAAAAACAAGGATCGGAGCGCTCATCAGGATTCCCACACTGCTCTCTGCAGGATCCCGCCGGTTGGGACAGTCAATCCCAGATGACACCGGGAATCTCACAATTAATCCCCCGGGATAAAAATCCAGGGTCGCTTGCTGACCAGAGAGGGTCACAGCACACACACGCGCGCACGCAAACACACACACACACTGAATATTTCAGAGCGCAGCTCGGCTATTTTCAGAACCCTATCAGTTTCATTCCAGAGTCGTAGAATCTCATTAGAGCCACTTTGGGCTCAGGTGGAGATCAGATCTTGGGTTTGGTTTAATGAGTTGAAGGTTGAGGTCATTCGTGCAGACCTGTGTGTGTGTCGGCACGAAGTCAACTGTGACCCCCCCCCCATCTGGAGAGTCTTCTGTAATAAGGAGCCTTAAATAGACACATTTGGGCTGCGCTTGTGTTATCGTGTTGCACTTTTCCTCCGCTCGCTCAGGAAAGAACGAGGACAGAGAGAAAGAGAACAATGTTCCTCCTCTCTGAGCCCAAATGAGGCTTTTCATTTGGCAGCCGCTCGCTTGTCAGGATCTGATGCAACGGGATGTAACGAGTGGACCAGCGACACGCTGGGATTCGCGGGCCAGCAGACCTCCGTCTCACCGAGGCTTTTGCTCTGATCACTTCACGGTCTGACAGGTATCGATGGACGAGCCGTTTACCTTAATCCGATTAGGTTAAATCCGAGTTTAGCTCTTCAATGCGGCAGCGTGAATGAACCAGAGATCTTCTCAGGGCCTTTTAATGTTCATCTACTTCAAGCTCCGCCGGAAATTAATCTATATTTCAGCTCTGGCTAATTTAGAACTTTGTATTTTGCGGAACTGGGTCATTTCCCTTTCATAGTTCTGCGTTTTTTTCTGTCCTTTCAAAACACTTAAAAACATTTTCTTGAGACTTTAACTCTGGCTGGAAGGAATGTGACTTAAAAAAAAAAAAAGAAAACACCGCGGCTGTAATTACACGTGTCTTTGGAGAAAGGCCTGTGATTTCATGCACACTTGGCTTCTGAGGTTATTCCTGGAACATGCCGCCGTACATTAATGAAGTGTTTATGATGTGCGGACCACACCTGCACGGAGGACCGCTTGGTGAGGGCAGCTACTGTAAAGCATTGGCCGGGGTTGAACCCCCCCCCCCACTCCCCCACCACCACCAGCACAGGCCACCACACGCAAGGCTGCGGCGTGTTATCGCACTTTTGGGACTGGTCTCGGGGTCCTTCTGAGGCTCTTTCAGCCAACGTAGCTCAGAGAAGCTGATTATGTTGCCCTCGGTTACCCAGCATTAAATCCATCCCCATTATAGTCCCATACCATACTGGGCTGACTGGGAAGAATTGCATGTATATCTTCCCCGTAATCCCCTCGACTGATAAGCCTGTTAAGTGTATGTGCGGGATTGTGCTCACCATGTGGGTGAACATGCTTGAAGAGGAAGCCGTGGGACGGAATTCTATATTTATTCACTTAATGAAAGGGCTTCCATCCTTTTTCAGCCGCGAGCTGCAGAAACTGTGGACCTTTTTCCTGCTGCTTCCTTCTGTTGTTCGGAATTTCACGGCGCGCATGACACTGGGGGACCCGAAAAAGGCTCCGTGAGAGACCGGTTTTGGTTTTAATCTCTCATTATATCGTGTTTACATCTGTCTCCCGGATCCGATGTCTCCTTTTTTTACTCGGTTCTCCACAAGTAAACACGGCCGCGCTTGTGTTTGGCATACTTGCGGCGGCGGCGGCTGCAGGTCAGAAAAAAAAAAAAAAAAAGGGATAGAGGGCAGAGGAACAAAAGGAACCACCACTCCATCAACATGTATCGTGGGGTTCGGACCAAAGTTTGCAGTTTCTGGTGGTGCCCGAACAATACTGAGTCACTTTGTTGTCATTTTCAAGTGGTTACAGTCAAAACTTGACCTCCGAGGACAGGAATCCGGCCCCCCCCCGGATCGGGTTTTTGTCGGAGCTATCGCCTGTGATCCGGAATATTTATGTCAGTACTCTCGCACCTCCTCGCAGAATGTCGGCAAAATTCTCCTTAATTAGAAGCCGGCGCGTGGATTGAAAGGCGCAGCACAGGAGATGAAATCGCGCCGAGGCCACGGGGGAAAACAACGCGCCTCGGCGCTTCTCTCCGCTCCCACACTGCCGGCTGACAGTCTTAAGCTGGGAATAATGCATTTCTCATCGCTCCTCCTCTGATGTCTCCGCCAGGACTCACGCTCTGAAATACTGGAATAATTGTCCGGCTGTCTTCGGACCGTTTCAAGATTCAGCAGCCAAAGTTTAAAAAAAAAAAGAAAAGAAAAGAAAAAAAAGTATCTTTGAATGAAAAAAATATAGATTCTTCACGGCGATGGAAGGGAAAGCTCTTCCTCTGATATTACTGAAGTCAGGCATAATCAGGATAATCACAATCATCTCAGCGCTCTCCCGAGGACAGCTTCCTGTTTCGCTTCCTGTTCATATCCAGAGTTTCATTTCTGTGCTGATGCCGTGACAAAGGCCCGTGCACTTTGGTTGCTTATTACAGCGTTTCCAGGGAGTTCATTGACAAAATGCGTGCACGTGTGCGTTTACCCCCCCCCACGCGCGGCGGGGAAAAGGTATTTCATATTTACCGTTGCACCTTCCATACCTTCGACTGGCAAAGGACTTGGATAGGCAGCGTTGTGTTGTTGCAGTGATTGACTGATGAAGCCTGGTACAGTGTCACCCGGTGTAGTCTGGACGTTGCTATGCAGTCAAGCGGACGTCGTCAAAGCGGATCGATGCGGAGCCCAGAGGCTCTTGAGTCGCCTTGCGGGCGGGACGCTGCGAGCCCGTTTTCGCCAGTTTGCGCTTAAAAAAAAAAGAAAAAAAAGATCGCGAGCCGGGAGGGGGGTTAGCAAGAGTTGGCCTTTGTTCGCTGTAGCCAATCAGGGCGTCCCTTGTAAGTGCTGGGACGCCGGGTCGTCGGCGAGCGCGCGCGCGCACGCGGGAACGCGCGCGAGGAAGAAAGAGCAGGTAGCCGTCTGCACAGTCTACTCCCGCCTGTCTGGCATTCATCACCAGTAATTGGCCATCGAAAACGAAGATCATGTTTTGGCCGTAATGATTTTCCGTCAGCCCTCTCGGATAATGCCGCCTGCCACTTTATGAGTTATTGGACAGGAGATCACAAGAGGTTCATGCATTTTTAAACAGACGGCCGAGGAATAAATAAACAGATGCGTTGGGAGGGCTGCGGGAGAGGCGCGCTGCGGCTCTCTGGAGGTAAAGGCGTTGGGTGTTTAACGGTAAACCCCCCCCGCTCCCCCCCGCCCCCTGGGGTGGGCTCTAAGTAGGACACGCCGCACGTGGAGCTGGAGACATCGGCGCCTCCGACTGTGGCAGCAGACGGTCGCGGCCTACGTGTTCGCTTCCGCTCGGGCCCGGGACGAATCCGATCCCCCCCCCCCAGAGCGACAAACGCAACCTTCGCGCTCGCTCTTCGGATGGCCCGACGACATCACGGTGGCTGGAGTCGCAGAAATCCGGAGGGAGGTACCATCGCTGGGCTCTCGGGCTCTGACAGATCCACGTTTGTTGCAAGCGTTCCTGGTTTTACAGACGACCCAATAAGCCATCAGACATTTTGCTCCTCCCCCTTTTTTTTTTCGATCAGTTTGAGAGCATTTCTGAGGCCGCGGCGGCCTTTAATTGCATCCGGTGTTAATTCCGACTTAATTTTATGTAACAGCCTTGGGTGTAGGTTTTCCCATCAGCCTCCCATTGTGCTCAACAATCACAGATGAGGATACAGAGAGATATAAATAATAAACCGCAGCTCCAAACGGCGTGGGCCGCCGCCACCGCTGCTGCTGCTGCTGCTGCCGGTTGCGTAACTCCGTCAGATCTTCCTCATTATTTCTCCCCGGAGCTCTCAGTGGGTTAATTCCCCCACGCTTGTCATCTCCTTCGCGTCGTGAAGTGACAGTCGCCCTCACCCCCACCCTTCCCCACCCACCCTCCCTCCCTCCCTCCCCGGGGGCCCCGCAGGCGGACCGACAACGCCGCCAGCGACGCCGAGGCGAGGGAAACGGGGCCAGACCCGCCCCCGCCCACCCCCCCGCCCCCGTGTCAGGGTTCACTGCGGCACCGAGGGAGAGCGAAAGCCTTCCCGCCACACGGGTGCCGAGCCGGTTGTTTCGGAGCGCGTGATCTCGTCAAACCGTGTCGCGGCTTGTTCCAAACGCTCCGCAAGGTCACGTACGTCGACACGTATGTGTACGTTCTGTTCTCAGACATGTCGGGGAAACAAGAGCGGGGACTCGGCGCGTCAGCATTCACAGGCCACCGCTGCATCTACACCTCATGATAGGATCTAACGGATCCTTTTTTTTTGATCAGAATTCTTTTTTTTTTAACATTTTTTTTTTATTTTATCGTATTGTGCTTCACACCCACACACCCCAAGGACCTCAGCCAAGTCAGCTGTGCTGTAAAACATCTTTGGTGAGCGCGCAGCGCGGCTTCGGCTCTGCCTCGCTCGAGATTTTCTCATCTTTGAAAGGCGCGTTGTCCAAAAAGGATTGTTTACATCACCGAAAACCGTAATAAATCGTTCTTCTAAATCGGTTCCAGTCACTTAGATTCACCGCGTTGCGCAACTCAGGCCCCGGATAAAATAGAAAAAAAAAACATGGCAGGACAAGTTTGTTTTTTGTTTTTTTTTTTAAACTTTCAAGTCACATCGTTATTGAACACTAAAAAAGCTACTGGCCGGAGCTGAATGCCGATATGCTGCGATCCTCGCGGTGATTGCGTTGTGGTATGTAAAGATGCTTTCACGCTGTGTTTTCATTGGAACGCTGCCGTTAGGGAGTAGCCACCCCGGCAGTTTATCCGTTTACTGTTTTCTCCACGGCGTGGGCTTTATGGGACGTGCTCGCGTCGGCGCTACAAGCTGTGAACTCGCGTAACCGCCTGACGGCGACAATTCATCTGCGAAAGTCCTCACGCAACAGAACATAACTATCAGTTGAACGCATAGGGAGCGCGCTCGGTCCAGGAGAGTCCCCCCGATGCTGGAGTAGGAGCCAAATGAAGACTTCTCTTCCAATAAAGATGCTAAGACGGGACTTCGGCTCTTAAGAATTGCGGTCAGCAGCTTTCTTTGCTATGATGCACCATCAGATATTCGGGGGGGTAGGAAATCTGCCTCCTTCCACCGGTTTTCGGCGGACGCCACCGCGCGGCATCAAAAGCGAGCCCGCCCTGTCTGCATAAAGAGCGCGTTCCTGCAGGAGTTCCTTCCTCGCTCTTATTCTGCTGACACAGAGGAGTTCCCTCTTTGTTGCCGCCGGTCAGGAAAACACTTCGCATCCCTCCATCTCCGCTCCGTCCTCCGCCCTCCCTCTGATTGTTACTAGACCTCAGCCTCCGAGCGAAGGGCACAATACCTGTCAGTCTGTGTGCACGCGCTCCTTTTTCTTATTAACTCATGTAATTATTTTAGACAGTCGCCCCCCCTCTCTAAATGCAAACACCCACACTCAAAAGAGGTCTGAGCGAAGGGCGGTAACAGATATCCGTGGAAGCTGTTGTTTTCCGTGTTGCTGAGTTTTCCCCTCTCTTTTGGTTTTTTTTTTGCGGTCCGGAGAAATAGTTCCGGACCATCTCACGCTCGCCCGGCACGCGTTTTTATCCCAGTTGCGCCATTTAAAACCGCCTTGTTTTTCCATCTGAATTATTTAAACCCCGCTCGTTGGCGTGGGCCGCTCTCACGTTAACTCCGGGAGCGTTTACCTGCACGGCTGGCCAACCAGCTCGTTCGTACCTCCAGGATCCCCGTTTTCATTTTAGCGTCGTTTCAAAATCCACCCCATGACAGCATCGATTGATACTCCCGACGTTACTTTTCAGGATTGCAAATTGGATTCGGTTTGTTTTTGAGGGCTGAAGACGTTGTTTTCACACGCGGCGTCAAGTTTTTCTTTTTTTTTTCGTAATTTCCTGGGAAGGTTATGAAAATATGACATCCGAGCTGAGGAAACAAAAAAAACCTGCGTTTGTCTTCTATATTCTACCTCGTGCCATTACGACTTGCAGTCATATTTCTAACGTGTCCACATTGTGCTTTGACCTTTGTGCCCTTCAATATTAAAGGACCACCCCCCCCGCCGCGAAAACAGATCGTATCGCTTCTGTGGGCTTGGCATTATTCCAACCGCAGGCTCACAGGGCGATTATCTCTTCCTGTCAGGAATGCAGAGAATTTCCTGCATTTTCCCCTCTCTTCCGGGCCGAGCGAGCGAGCGGACGGGAACATGTGACGGGAGCCCGTTCGGCTACAGATTTTTGCTTTGCTTCCACCGCATGCGTCCGAGTGGGTCAGCAAGGCGCACCTGCAGCCCGGCGGCGCCCGCCACTTCCCTCGCGCGCTCCGAGCTGGCCCCGACGACTGCGGCCGCGTTCCGGAGCACGGATGCGGCCGGGGGAGAGAGAGAGAGAGAGAGAGAGAGAGAGAGAGAGAGGGCGCCATGTGTGCCTCCGTCGCGCCGTCGACGGCAGCGCACGTGGCTCCTCGCGAGAACATGTGCACATACGTCGCATATGCGCGCGTGTGCGGTTGCTAGTCAACTCTCAGCTATGTTGTTTGTGTCAAAGGCAGAAAGGAAAGCTCTGTTTGTGTAGGGAGGTGGTGCAGGAGGGGGTGGAGTAAGAATCAGACCCAAGTATAGGCTGTCTGGCCACAGTAACTCTCCCCACCCATTCTTCCCCCCGTCCAACTCCCTCTCCTCTCCCTCTTCAGCACTCCCACCTGTTTTTCTTTTTTTTTTTTTTCTTTCTTCCTTTTTTTTTTTTTTTTTAGAATAACTCACCAGGGCGGGAAAATGTAGGCAGTCTCAAAATGGAGGGTTACGAAATTACCAAGAAGGATGAATGCGCTTGGGGCCAACTTCAGGGAGAGCGGAGGAGGACTCCGAGGGTCCGCGCGACACGTTTCTTTGAGTTCGCCTGGCCCAGGTTTCCACTTCAGTGCTGTTTTCTTTTGACATGTCTGCAAAGTCCCACTTTTGTGGCTCAGGAATCCTCATTTTTAACTATTTTTAAAGCATTTTCTGCTCATCTTTAGTTGAGTTTATCAAGTTAAATTCTGTGCAAACAAGCACGTTGGACCGTTTTTGGAAGAATCCCAAACTAGAAGATTGATTTTATGTTTGATTTAATGAATCTTTTGCCAGCCAAAGTCACAAGCATAAACAAAACATGCTTTAAATGTTTCCTTTGGACTTATTCCTCATTATCCCTCAGCCTATTAACTCCACAAATTGGGTACTGACCCCGTGTTTACCGGTTTTCGAGCTCATTTTCCCACTTAGCCTCAATAAAACCGAGTCTCTTTGAAAAGAATGCAGTTTATTCAGTAAAGACGAGGCGGCTTTGAACTTTCCGCATCTTCGTCTTCAAACAGGCAGAAATCTATATTTTCTCCAGACTGGTGTCAGTTTTTTTGTGTACCAACAGTGAACACGTCGAGCCTGCGTGGGCCGAACATCCTTCGGTCTCGCAGCGTTTATAGTAACACAGTCTGTTCAGACTCGTGGCTGTTTTGCATCTTTCCCCGTGTCTTCCTTTGCACTCCGAGGAAATGCTGGAACAAAGGAGACAAACTGCCTGCGGCCTGTCGGAGCCAGTCGGATCAGTGGATCCCGGCGTCGACTCGAAGCCCCTGGGAGCGGGCTGCCTGTGTCACATGGCTCCACCAACGTGTAGTAGCAGGAACAGTATGTGATGGACGCTCCCAGGCATGAAAACCTCGCTCCTCAAAGTCAAAACTGCGAGCACATCAAAGTCCTGGACAGACTCGAGATTTATGTGCCTGAAAATGAGCTTTAAAGCAATTAAATTGGCAGGGTTGCGACGTCAGGGACACCTCCGGATAATTGCACTGTCAGATTTTAGCCTAGCCTTGCCTGTGCCGGCCAAATTTTCTATTTTTGTCCACTCATCCTTGACGACAGAACACATAAAAATCATAATCCGCGTTTACAAAGGTTCTCAAAAGAGCGTAACCTGGAACACACATCACCGCAACCTTTCCAAACGTCCTTTCAAACACAGCTGTATATTTATTTCGTCTGTTTTCTTCCCCTTAGTGTCCAGTTGTGACTCCATCTACCTCGCCGTCTCGTTCCTTCTCAATGTTAATTAACTGGACTGCTTTCCCAGAAGGCACTCAGCTCTATTTTAGTCCTCGTGCTCTGTATTCCATGAACTGATATCTCACGTCGCCATCCAATATACATCTGAGTGCAGTTTTTAAGATAAAGAGCGAAAGATGTGGCACAAAACGGCAGCAATTTTCTCACTTGTAGAAGCTTTTAAAGAGCACAAAGACAATTGATATGACACCTATCGTAGACGTGCACAAAGGCATTATTTCATTCAGGCAGTCCTTTAATCGTATATGTAGTACATATTTAGTTGTTTAAAGTGGCAATAAAAAGGCGACATAACTGGTTTACCTCAAAAAAGGCAGCATTTGAGATATCATAAAAGACTAGCCTTTATATTTTCTATGAGAGCTAAAGGGTTTTATTTAACTTTACACGATCGTTTACACGCTCACCCTGGAAAGAGCCATTTTGTTTTTTATTCATTAAAAAAGCCTTAACGGGGTCAGACTTTTATGTACTGTTGCTAGAAAAAGCTTTTTGAACTTCCTATTCCTGCTCTTTTTAGCGTGAACTGTCTTTCTGCCAGTTTTTCTGGGTAAAACGTCCCCATTTCAGCTTTCTTGGCATATTCTAGGCAGTATACCATCATTTGAAGCAAAAAAAAAAAAAAGTTGACTTACTGCTCTAAGCTTTGTGATTTGAATTGACTTTAATTGATTTAAAGTCCATCCGGAAGAGAAAAAAACTGGTGGAGATAAATTTGCAAAGTATATTCAGGCCTCAAGTTCCTGGCAACTTTGGACGGTCCTCGAGCAGAGACAACAAATTAAGACCTAATTTCCTCCAAAAGTCCCGTTTGAAAGGGCTTGACCTTCCAACGGTGAATTGCTGCCCATAACTATTCCTCCGGCCTGACCTCGCTTCCATTTCGATGTGATCTTTTCGCAGTTTCCCAGTCCAACAGCAGCCTAAAGAAGCACCGGAGCCGGAGCATTTTCAGCCCCTTCTTCTGCTGCTTCCGAAACTACAATGACTACCGCGTGGAGCCGCCGCCCCCCAACAACAAGACCCTATCTCTGCCGCCGCCGCCGCAGGAGAACGGCAGTCCTCCGAAGGTAGGAGCCCGGGATCCTCCACCTCTCCCATTCGGAGGATTTTTTGAAAACGCGGGAGTCAAGCTCGGGATTTGTCGGGGAGTAACCGTTGCTGCTGCAGCAGAGAGCTTGTTAAAGGTTCGCCTTCTCCTGCAGGCAGCCGAGGCCGAGGCCTCACTGAGTTCCCTCCGCAAATTTTTCCAGCTGCCTCAAACCCGTTGAACTCGGAGGTTGTTTACCATCCGCTGCTCGAAAAACACGGGCTCGCTTCCCATCTCGCATTCTTCGATATCGGCCTACGCACTCGGCCGCGCGCGCGCTAAACAACACACACAAAGCGCCGAGCACGCTGACAGGCTCCACACGCACGCACATATCCACGTTTCTCTATCTTTGTGGGGACATTGTGTATTTCAGCTCCCTACCTTAACCCTAACCATCCCAACTAACCCCTTAACCCTTACCTTAATCCTAGTCTAACCCCACCCTAAACCAGGTCCCTAACCCTCAAACGACCCTTTGAGGGTCTGGGGACCGACCAAAATGGCCCCACTTTGCTAGTAGAATAACTAGTTTGGTACTCAATATGTAGCAAACACAAGGACACACACACATGCACACCCACACCCACACACACACACTACAGCGTCTGGCGCAGGCTTGCATAAGCTTGCACAACTCCTACCATAAACCCATAGCAACGCATGTACACACACACACACACACACACACACACACACACACACACACACACGCACACACTGCTGCTTCTCTAATACCCATAAAGTGGGCCTTGTGTGTGTCCGCCGTGATGGATTGCCTTGCGCCCGCGCCCTCCCGCCCGCCTCACACGCACCGACCAGCGAATGTTCTGGCAGGAGGGCGGGTGGAAGGGGGGTGTGTGTGTGTGCGTGTGTGTGTGTGTGTGGGGGGGGGGTGCCAAACTGCCCCCTGTCCCCCTCCTCCTCCAAAAATACAGTCTTCTGCTGCCAAGGCAGGTACGCGAGCGCTATAAATGGAGCAAAATAATATCTGATTTCCACTCCTGTTTACGCTCAGCAGAGGAAGGCGCACGCACGAGCGATACGATGTAGACCGTTGACTCAAGTGCAGTACCTAGAATAGGTAACTAGGCGTCCGTTCTAAAAGGATGGAACTGTACTTAAAAAAAGTCAGAACTGTACTTAAAAGTAGTTTTCACGTATGTTCTTAAACACCTATTATAGATATGTTGGTTATACTTGCATTTTCCTGCATGTCTATTGTTTTTTATTGGAGAAAAACATGGTGATTCTCCATGTCTTTCAACAGGACGCTGTTTATTGTGTTCACATTTGGGTCGCGCACACTTCCAAAAAATTGGAAGACTACTGTGGAGTGAACCCCCAAACATGTCTACAGAAAGCCCCGCGGTGGCGCCGGGTCACACTCGGGATTTGAGCCCAGCTGTATTTGCTCCAATAGCAGCTCTGTTTGCTCAGCAGCCAGTTGCTCTTCGTTTCTGTCCTCTTTCCTCCTCTCTGGTGATCGCTGGGTTGCCGTTGTTGATTCCCTCCACTGGTTTCTGTAACTGCCTCCCTGTCTCTCTCTCTCTCTCTCTCTCTCTCTCTCTCTCTGTCTCTCTGTCTTCGTTCTCCAGTGTGACCAGGTCCAGGTCCTCCCCATCTCCAGTGTATGTATCATCATCTCTCATCTTTCCCACTAACCTCCGCCCTCTTCGCTCATCGTTCAGCTGCATGCGGACCTTGACACGGGCGCCAAATGAGACTTTCTGTGGCTTCGCTGGCTCGTGACACCTCCTCCGTTCCATTTATTTTGCTGTGATTCATTCACGTCGCCTGCTTTCACGTTTCTCGTTATAAAGTGTATGAATCTTACCGGGCATTTGGATTAATAAACGAGCGAGTAACCCGTTAGGTTCTGGATTAAATTACGCGCTTGAATTGAGACGAATCACATGTTCAGGCGCTGTGTGGTTAATGGAATTAGCCCAGCAGAGCTGGCATTGGTTTCAGTGATCTATTCTCGTTGGTGCGGATGCTGCGATTCATTTGTCTGCTTTTGAGTCCGTGTGGTCCTGCGGTTGGCTGTAATTTAACGTCTTCACACACACACATAGCGTCCCACATGTCAGCCACACTTTGAACTGCACCACCCAGCCGACGCCTCCCTTCAGCGGCCGGAAGTGCATGTGGCGGTGAACTCCTCGGTCGTCTGCTTCCAGCATGGAGCGGGCGAGGTCGGCTGAGAGCGGGCCTGGAAGTACTGGCAAGCAACATACGTATCCCAACACTGGGATGACAATATGGAGCTCACATGTCATCTGTGGCGCTCCAGTTTCCCTAGAAACGTGCAATGGAGACTCCGGACTGCCTCCTCTGGCCCAACATTCTGATTTCATAATCCCAAAGGCTAAAAACTGACAGGTCTTCTGATTGAACCATCATGATTCATTAAACTGATCATCAGTCCTCTCTTGTTTGTAATGCGCCCCCTGGTGGTGTATCCCAGAGTGCCGTTTTTTTTTTGTTGTTATTGCTTCAAATGTCACGGCCGTTCAATCCTCCTTTATTTGCTCCTTCCCATCCGTGTTGACCACATTCCTGATGGGATGTCATTGGGTGACCTCGGCAAATGCCCGGGACACATCAGTCAAAGATAAGACGCGATAAACCCGATCAAAACACACGACATATACCGAACAGGAATGTGTGTGTGTGGGTGGGTGTGTGGGATTGACAGGCATTGTCCTTGCTCTTCACCTCTGTATCATGTGCGTGTGTGCATGTGAGCATCGGCCACCTATGGCAGCACCATCTGCCTGTCTGTTTTGCGTTTTTCTCCTCTGACCCTGAAAGCTCAGCCAACATGAGGCGCCGCTGAAATTCTCGACCCGATTGTGGAAATTAATTATTAGCTGCTTGCTAAAATAGTTGTGTTATTTCCTCCCGAAGCATCCTCCCGCTGCGTCTGTCTGCTCCGACTGACTCATCCTCATTGCCGTTGGTGTGTGTTTATGAAAAATAATGAACTTTGGCAGCTAAAGAGTGTGTGTGTGTGTGTGTGTGTGTGGTTTTTTTTGTCGTCTCCGCAGCCCCCAGCCAAGTTCCTCCTGCCAGAGGTCAACATCGCAGACTACGGGAAGAACTGCGTGGTGATCGACTTGGACGAAACCCTCGTGCATAGCTCATTCAAGGTACTTCCAACCCAGAGATGTGTTATTTATGTGGTGTGTTTATTTGAGTTTTATGTGTTTGTTCAGAATAAATTGAGGAAAATGTCAGACAGGGTATGGAAACAATTAGCACGAGGTGCCGTTGAGTTCTTGAGCGTCCCTAAACTATTAATTATCAGGAGCGTGGTGCTACAGTTATACACCAGCTATGGCAAAACGTGCAAAAGATAACCTCTTGGATTCGTTTAAGGACCACTTAACACTTTTTTTTTGTCGCACCATGTAGATCACGATATTCTGTTATGTTCATTGTTAGCAGCGTGCTGAGGGTTAGGGAGATATTGGAGTTATTTCTATTCAAACTCTTTTTCTTCCCATATTCTAGTTAGAATCTGATTAACTTTAATATTTAAACACTAAAAATCATGTTCTCTGACTCAAAACAATCAAGATATTTTCTTCCAGAATCCAAGGTGATTTTTTTTAATGATACAGAATATAATATATTATTTTGTTCCCATCTGGAACCTTTTAAGAGGAACCTACCTTGACCAGAATATTAACCGGAGGTTCAGTCCAGAACCTTTTTTCATTTCACACGGTTTCCGCCAAAAAAAATGTTCCACTGGGAATTCATTAATATTTTACTTCTTTCCTGTAAAACCCACAGAAGGAATTTCTTTTTATAGAATCCTTTTGTTTTTTTTTAAGTAAATCCGCACCGACTGGTCTAATATCCAGTGGAACACTGGTCCAGACACGAGAATACATTCCTGGACTGGGATATTTCAAAATAGTCCGATGCGGCTATTTGCAGAGTTTCGGGTTCAGGGTCCTTTTGCTGACAATGGTGGGGCACCCACTGACCCATTTCAGCTGATTTAACGACCTCTGAGGGTGCCTTATCTCTGCTCACGGTCTCAATCCTCGAAATGTGCCACAAAACCGCTCAGGAAGCCTCCCTAGAAAACATTTTCAGACACCTGGAATTAATCTGTTTTGGTTTGACAAAGGGGGGACCCGCCCATAGCAGTCCCATAGCAGCAGTACAGCAGGGCCACACACACACACACACACACACACACACACATGCACACACATACACGCACACACATACAGGCTCACACATACAGGCTCACACATACAGGCTCACACATACAGGCTCACCCACATACTTGGGTGTGTCCAATGGAGTTTCGACATCAACTTTATGATTTTACTTTTCCCACCGCTACCATCAAAATTCACGCACCCCCCCCAGAGATCAGTATGCAAAGATGGATCCAGGCGATTCGGTAAATAAAAAGGAGCGAGACGCAGATGAACAGCGACGCGCTGCAGGGTTTCCCGTCGAGGTTTTTCGCTTGAGGTGAACGAGGATGTGGATTCGCATCCAAACGTCCAAGTTGTCGTCGGAGATTTAGCTACAGAGACGGGAGCGGGGGCATTTCACATGGTGCACAGATGGGGGGAGGGGAGTTGGTGGTGTGTGTGTGTGGGGGGGGGGGCGTTACATAACATATCACATCACATACTGTATCCCGTAAGTTACGGATGAAAAGATAATTCCTCCCCCTCCTCCAGGATTAGATCCGATGCATGGTGCTTATGTAAAACTGGCCGAGGGATATATAATATGTATCATAATCTTAAAAAAATGGTAATAGCAAGAAATTGGATTACAACCTTCTTCTCGGAGAGATAGTAATGAAATTGTATCGAACAGATTTGTGGCCACAGTTATCTGGACAGTTGGCCACTGCGCCCATTTGTTAGTGGCGTTAATATAAACCGTGAAAACTGATCTCATGGAATAACCTCGAGAGCGTAAGTGGGATCAGATACGGACGAGGTCGGCTGCGCCGCAAATTAATAGCGCCGCATCTTCCCTGGGAAATTGAAAAGCGCTGATTTATGGGCTTCGGGGTATCGGGGAATGCTGCGAGGAAGCGGCTGCGTAAGCACTCTGCTGTTTGAGGAGAAACCACCGATGCTGCTGCTGTCCAGCAAACATCAGGGTCGTCCGCGACTTCAAAGGTCACGGCCGAGGATGCAAAGGTCATGGCGTCAAAAAAAGGAGGCGTCCGGTGGAGTTGGCGGTGGCGCGTAATTGCCATAAAAGCGTCATAAATAACACCCTCCGTCTTTTAAAAACCAGCCACGGTCCAGTTCTCGCTGCCTCTGTTTCTGCTCAAACACACATGTCTCCCTACCACACGTCCCAGCACCTCGTGGGATTCCATTCCTCAGACGATGGCGGAAACGAGGAAGAGGAGCAGCGGACCGGGTCGGCTCCCCTCGCCCTCCCTCCCTCCCTCCCTGCCTTTGTCCGCGCGTGTTTGTTCTTTCTTCCGCCCGTCACTCGCTCGGTCCATCTGGTCCCGATCTGGGGGCCGCCGGAGCTGAAGCCTTTTATGTGTCCCGGTGTAAACATTAACCGGAGTTAAAGTGCACCCGCGGAAGCGACTGTGATCGGAGCGGGGGTCTGAAAGGCTCATTGACTCACTCTTAGATCATATAAAGGAAGCACACATCTGTGTTACAGAGGGCCTATTGTTCCTCCGTCCTATAATAGTGGGATGAAGTGTCCAGTACTTCACAGGTGACGAGCGCGAGGTCAGAGCGCCTGCTTTGGCATTCCTGTGACAAACGCTCCCTCTGTTGGAAGCTATTGAACTGTACTCCTTTGAAAGTGAAGAAAAATCCAACTTTAAGGGTAAAAATATAAGACTTACAAAGATGACATCTGTTTCTTCTCACCTCGGTTCTCTCGTTAGTTTCATGTCTGATTTTATGACAACTTCGACATTTTAATTCTTGACTGAACGTGTTTTTTTTTTTTTTTTTCTAAACTGGTGAAAGTCGAGCTAAGAATACTTCAGAAAGCTCAGAGAAGCAGCCCTCTGCATCGGCATCATCTGTTTCTCGTTCTGACAAGACGGCGCAGATCCTCCCACCTGATCCTTTCATCTTTCCGCCGCTTCCTCCTCCTCCTCCTCCTCCGTCTCTTCCTCTCGTTGTCCTTGTGCCTGTGGATGAAACAGCTGATTGCTGCGAACGCGGTGGTGCTTCTCTCCTCCGCGCTCGTTCAGCTTCTGGGGGTTTTCTGCGTCATTAAAAAAAAGAATAAAAAAAAAAAGGTACGCGTGCTTAACAAAGTCTGAGTAAAGTTTTTTTAACATTCCCAATTCTTTTCCAGCCCATCAGTAATGCAGACTTCATTGTCCCTGTGGAGATTGACGGGACCGTTCATCAGGTACGTGAAATACTACATCGTCGACTTCCGATTTGGTCACTTTCTGTTTCTTTTTCATTCGTTATTTTTTTTACGATAAACCGCGTGAACGCGTGAGCGCTCTCCTGCTGGAAGCTGAAGTAGCTGTAACCGGGTTCAAGTAATCCAGGATAGGCTCTGTATCCGTCTTGGCCTATTCTTGATTACTTGCACTTGGAGACGGTGACGTAACCACGGCGACCTGAGAGAGAGTGTGAAGAAAATGCAAGATCGGGGATCACGGAGTCACGTATGTTGTCTGGAGTGTGTCGCTCGGAGGCTGTTTTTAAAGGGAAGGATCTCTGTTAGTGTCTCATAGCAGGTCGCAGGTTCGAAAACCCAGATGTAGAGATTAAATCTGACGCGTTGAGAGATGTTTAAAATAAATATCTCTGTCTTCAAGCTGAAACACTTGCGTTCCAGGTGTACGTGCTCAAGAGGCCCCATGTGGACGAGTTCCTCCAGAAGATGGGGGAGCTCTTCGAGTGCGTCCTCTTCACGGCTAGTTTAGCCAAGGTCGGCCTCGGCGCCCCGCCCACCCTGACCCGGTAAACGTAGGTCCGGCGTTCGCCGACGTGTCTAACCCCCACGCCCCTTGCTCCCCACCAGTATGCCGACCCCGTGGCAGACTTGCTGGACCAGTGGGGGGTGTTCCGCACCCGGCTCTTCAGGGAATCGTGCGTTTTCCACCGGGGAAACTACGTCAAAGACCTCAGCCGACTGGGCCGGGAGCTCGGGAGAGTCATCATCGTAGACAACTCGCCGGCCTCTTACATCTTCCACCCTGAGAATGCAGTAAGTCAGAAAACCTGCAGTAAAATAAGTTCCGCTGAGGATCTGGGTTCTTTTTCCTGCCAATATTTTGTAATTTGGTCACATCCCACATGCAGAAAATACATCAGTGCATCTGAGATGATGTGATGTAATGCTTTTTTATGTTGTATTATTAATACTATATCTTTTAACGAGTACCTGAAACATTCAGTTCTCACTATGAGGGTATTACAAGTTCCCATGGTGAGATTTTATAAAGCTAGCCTGAGTAAAATGGCTGCCTTCATCTCTTTGATGCACCCTCCTCATTATTTATTTACGCTGTCCTCCTCACCTATAATGAAAGAGTTTGGCATGCACCGGCGCCGCTGGGTCTCCTTTGATCACACGAGCTCCACGCCGCTCCCGTCCTCCGCAGGTCCCGGTGCAGTCCTGGTTCGACGACATGACGGACACGGAGCTGCTGGATCTGATCCCCCTGCTGGAGGGCCTCAGCAGGGAGGAGGACGTTTACAGTCAGCTGCAGAGTCTGAGGACCAGGTAGCAGATCCGGCCCGCTCAGGCTCCGCCTCCGCCTCCCTGACCCCGGGGCCCAGCTTCCGTCCTCCGGCCGGGATTTGCGTCCAAACCCGGGGACCCAGATGCCTTTAGGCAACAGTGATGTTGAGATGTGGAGACAATAAGCTGTATGTTCCACCATCTCAGCATTCTCTTTGTACAGGACTCCTGCAGATGAATATTACTGTATGTACATATTATATGTTTCTAAGAGCAAGACCTGCATAAAGTAATTTTTCTATCAGAGACGAGAAGGTTTTACTATTCTATCAAGTAATATTTTAGTTACCAGAAATAATCAAATAGATGGACCGAAGAGATTTTTCTTGTTTGGCTTTTCCTGAGTAACGGTTGACCTTTTTTATGTTCTAAGCTGTGCTATGCAGACTGAGGGTTCGCGTTCCGACCTGTTTTTCGTTCACACGACTGTGATCTGTTTGCTCTTACAGAATGAAGTGCCTTCATTGCTGTGCTCAATTTGTGATGTGGGGTTTGCGGGAGGGATGGGGGGGGGGTGTGTGTGCACATTTCTTGATGCTGCGGACTTACTCAGCTCTCCCAGAGGCGTTTTAACCCATTGGAAAACGAGGCGGTTACCCGTCACTCAAAAAAAAACGTCTCCATCCGGCCAGACCTGCGAGGTTCTTTCCTGTTAATTTTTCAAACACTGAATTGTTTGAATTTGTGGCCATTCTCACTTCCAACTATTCAAATAATGAAGCTTGGGAGTTGCTAGGAGGCCAGGGAATGACATTGGAGGTAGCCTGCAGCATACATTTTGATAATTCTTTCAAAGTTTATCTCACATTTAGCCTTTATTGTTTTATTAAAAGTGACCTCATACAACACACAGGAGGACTGTACAGAATTTGGATAGTCGATGAGCTAGTGTACATTAGCAATGTGCCAGGAAGGTTGCTGATATTTATTGATTAACCCCCTGAAAACTTTCCCTATTTTGGGTACCTGACGTATTTGGGGTACCCGACCTATTTGGGATACCTGACATATTTGGGGTACCTAACGTATTTGGGGTACCTGACCTATTAGATGATCATTTGCTTAGGTGGAAGTGAGAATGTATTTTGAAATTATGTGATTTGTGGCTGAATTACTGTAAATTGATCATCTTTAATGGCAATGAAACCTGTTTTTAATAGCCCCCCACAAAAAAAAAAAAACAATTAACATTAAGCTGTCACTGTCCACCCATAAATGTTAAACTTTTGGAGAAAATATAACATTTAGCTTAGATGATATAGAAAAATCCTATTTATTGGGGGAACATGGGTTGTGAGGACTGCTGTTGAAATCGTACTGTACAACGTTATTAAAGTTGCAAGTTTGCACACTGTCAGTTTTGCACAGTGTCATGACTTATACAGCTGCCATAAAATGTATTTATTAACTTGGATTTTGACCATCTATGGGGCAAATGTCTCCTATTTCAGAGGGGGGGCATTTAAGCCTTTTTTTACAGTAAATCATAGTGATTTATTCTGTAGAAAAGAGGTTTGAACCATGTGTAGAAGGACACTCCTGTCTTCCAAGGTGTACAGATTCCTGCAGGCACAACCATAACATGGATATAAACTGGTTAATGAGCAACACAGAAGCTTCATGCGAGTTCTAAGCTTCCGCTTGTGCTGCCACTTTAACTCCTGCACAGGATTAGCCATTACAGAGCCTATTGTGCAAACCTGAAGAACTTTGTGTAGGTTACGGTAATTTCTCTTTATTCCACCTTCTGTAAAACATGGAGTGTACGTCTCCTTTATTTAAATGAACAACTTTTCCCAATGGACTCCAGGATTGACACGAAACACGAAGGCCTGCGGTCAAAGGTAAGGCGAACATGAAGACGAGACATTGTGGGTTGAGAAGAAAGCCGGGTTAGTTATGTAACAAACTCCTCGTTCTCCCGGAATTCTGATGCAGAGACAACAGCGATAATCAATGTCTCCCTGAGCTAAGAGCATCAGCAGGGGGCCTCATCCATGATTCATGACAAAAACTTTCCCACAGCTTGGAAATAAAAGGGAATTTCATCTTAGTTGGGGTGGAATAGAAGATTAAATATTGACTACATTTGCTGTGAATACACGATTCTCTTATATTAGACTGGCTGAAGAGTCCAGTCATTCTTAAATGTGTGAAAACTTTATATATCAAGTGCAATTTATATATCACCACGCTGTCAACACAAGTTGCTGACGTCGTCTCTGCTGGGAGATCAGAGAACTTCTGATGTCTTTCCAGCAGGACTCGGAGTTCAGCCTGCTGCCAGCGCAACAGCTGCAAGACGTACGAACTGTGTCGAGGGGGCGGCTGTAATATCTGCTGACATATTTAAAGCAGGATAAGGACCTGGAGTTAGCTTTGAGCACCCAAAACATTCAAATATGAGAAGAGATTCTAAAAATCAGCCATAAAGAGCCCATAAAAAACTATTATCATACATAAAATACACAATAAAAATAGAATAATGATATATTTATGGATACACTGTGTTGTTAAATGACTCTCCTTATCCCTGAGGAGTTGGGAAATCCAATTTTACTTCATTTTTATTGTTTCTTTTCATGAAACTTGGGGTTAATTAAACATGAAACTTCAAAAAAAAAATCTGATGTTTTAGTAAATTAAGTTAAGTAATTATATTCCATTGAGCTTGAGTCTGATTAAAATGAGAAAAAGATGATCCTCTTTCTCTAACCCATCTGGGCTTTTGGGGGTCAAATAAGTTGTCTTTGCATGCCTCACAACCTCAGCATCACCTATAAAACGGTGTAAGATGACACCCCCCTGCATGTCACAGTACCGTCAACACGAGGGCAGGAAATTGCAGGTGTGTAATGAGCAGGGCGGGGAGGCAAATACAGCCAGCCTGCCCTGGCACACACACACACGCACACACACACTCCGGCTCACACAGGAGGCAGAGCCAGTGATCCTCGAGACATCATCTCGCTAATCGACTTCTGCAAATTTCCAGATAAGGCCTTCGCCTCAGCGGACCCCACCCAAGGTAGGATCTGCTGCACAGCCTTTGGATTTGACGGTCCGGTTCGTATGTGAGCGACTCTGTTATGTCAAATGGAGAGGGAAACCCCTCTCCAGATGCTTCGGGGACGCGAACAAAGCTCCTTGTGGCCGCTGAGATCAAGCACACTGGTTTTAATGGAGTGGAACCAGCCTTGCCTTGCGCGTCACAGCAGCCTTCGATTTATGCTTTTCAGAACTTGTTTGCCGGCGGTTTTCATTTCATCTGAGCAGAACACGCGAGTCTGATCAACAATAGAGACTAATGGATGTTTGACATCTGCCACTGAGCGCTGCACACGGAAAGCAGCATTTTCCAGCGTTGATGGACCCCGACCGGCAGATGTTTCATTTTCCAAACGAACATCAGCTGCTGCAGACGGTGGTCACAATAGTGGGTTCATGCCTGACAACTGATCTGTGCTGCGACTTTGCCCTTCAGTTTGTCTTTACGTGAATTAGAAGAAAGAGTAACTCAGCTGCAGGCTTATCGCTAAAGATCAAACTTCACGCTCCTCATGATATACTACAGCCTTGATAAAAACAATAAAAAAGAAGGTGCCACTTCTTCGTGCATCTTGATCACTGCCCCCTCACACCAATTCCTCCCCCTGGACCGAATCGTAACCTTTGACCCCGCGCAGCAATTGGACTCTGAGCTGTGATTGGATAATGAAGAGTCCCCCGGTTCTGCCACGCTGACGTCGCATTAGTCTCGTTTGCCCCCCCCCCCCGTCTTGCCCTCTCGAACCTTGCTGCGTCAGCGGCACGGCGTTCGTCTGACTTTGAACAATGACGACACGCCGGCGTGAAACTCACTGAGGTGGAAGTGGACATCTGTAGCTGTCAGAAACCCGGAAAGCCCAACCGGCTTCTGTGAGTTTTGTGTCTTGTGGAAGGATGAAAAAAAAAAAAAATGGTCGTGAAGAAAGACAACATCTTTTCTGTATACAAGAAAGATTACACTCACACATTGATGATAAATTGCATTTTGGAGTTATTTAATTTTGACCTCTGCAAAGCACGTGATATGTATTTTTAAAGTGAATTTATCCTTCCATCGTTTCATTGGTAAATAAGTCAGAAATAATGATTGTTTTATTTACATTATTTTTATCTCCGGAGTGAAAAGTCTGGAAAGCTTAGTTAATTAAATTTCTAAGAAGGCGTGAAATAAAAATGCAAATCGATGCCAATGTCGCTGCTCTACCTATTTTGGGAAATGAGATTTCTCACTTTTCCATGGGAAATTCCATTTTGTTGATGCTGCGGTCTGCATTAAACAGCCCCATGGCATCAACCATGCAGATCTTTTAATCAGAAATAATAAAAAAGGTTATAATACGGCAAGTAACAGCCATTTGTGGGTGTCATTACAGTATTTGTTACTGTTTTAAAACACCGCTAAGCTCCATTTGAGGCAACACAGCTTCAAATCTGCAAATACCAGAGACATTTGTGAGGCAGGGTGCGTTGCATGAGGAAGATTTCGCTTATCGCTTAAGTTGGAATCCTGCTTTTATGCTTTCCGTCCATGACGGCGTTGGATTAAAAACGGCACGTGTGCTTGCAGTTCAGCACGATGATGAGCGTTGACAGCGTCGACGTGTTCAGAAGTGTCACCAGGAAGCCGGGCCTGCAGATATGGACCGTCAACGTAAGTCCGATCCCCGACGGCCGCCGTGGCGCTCACGCTGACGTCGGACGGACGTTGTGACTGCATCGACCCGCTTGTCACGTTTGTCTTTGTCGCTTCGTTGGGGTTTCGCTGCAGAAAATGAAGCTGGTGCCTGTTCTGGCCCGAGGCTTTGGTAACTTCTTTGAAGGGGACTGTTACGTCATCCTGAACGTGAGTAGAACGGCGGCCGAGCGTTAACACGGGAGCTGCACGGCGCGCACACACACACACACACACACACACACACACACACACACACACACACACACGTGTGTCGTGCTCTTCCTATAGATAAGCCAAAACAGGCGCTGGGGCCAGACGGCTGACATCCACTACTGGATTGGGAGGACCTCCACGATGGACGAGCAAGGCGCCGCCGCCATTTTCGTGGCCCAGCTGGACGAACACCTGGGCGGGGGTCCGGTCCAGCACAGGGAGGTTCAGGGCAACGAGTCGGAGCTGTTCAGGAGCTACTTCAAGAGGGGTCTTGTGTGAGTGAAAAGAAAAGGGGGCTGGCGCTCACGCACGCACACATGCGCGCGCGCACACACACACACACACACACACACACACACACACACACACACACACATTGCAATCTTCCAGAGTCAGGGATTACAGCACTAATCCCCCAGCCTGAAATCATTATGACACAAATTACACTTGTTTTGTTGAGGCTTAGATCAGAAAAACTTGTTTTTCCCCCCGTTTTCACCCCGGTTTCACAACGACGGGCATTTGCTCGCGTGTGGCTTGCTGATTTATTTATTTTTTACACCCCCCCCCATTATTCCAGCCCACTCAGCTGCCACCAGTCCTTTATTGAGCTTGAACTTTGCTGTTTGATCTCATCCACCAGCTACAAGAAGGGCGGGGTGGCCTCGGGATTTCAGCACGTCGACACCAACGCCTACAACGTCCTGCGCCTGCTGCATGTCAAAGGGAGGAAACACGTCACGGCCTCCGAGGTACCCGCCGGGTCCCGGCACCACCGCACAAACAAATCCTGGCTTTTGTGTGATCCCAGCTGTCGCAGTAAAATGGCCGCGGCGCTGTTTCGACCTGCGGCGTCGATTGGCGCATTTGACTAAAGGTCGACTGTGCGGGAACTCGCGCAGGTGGAGGTGTCGTGGAAAAGCTTCAACAGCGGCGACATATTCCTGCTGGATCTGGGGAAGACCATCGTGCAATGGAACGGCCAGCACAGCAACAGGAGGGAGAAGCTCAAGGTGTGGTTTCCGTCGTGGAACGCGAGCACAGGCGCACGCGAGGCGCGCACCAAAACGAGAAAGGAACGAAGGCGTTTTGAAGAGGGCCGGCGTTCTTTTACAAGTTTGGGTGGAAACTCGTTTTCAGGTCTCATTATGTTCAACGCCTCAGCCAAGTTGAGGCGACCCTTGCACTTGTGCCATAAATTTTAGGGCAGCATAAAATCATTAAAAATAAAACTAAGCCCAGGAGGTTTTATAGATAGTATGTCGTAAAGCAGAAGAGAAAGATAACGCACGCTAATTGCAGTCAGGCTAGAAAATTGACTTGATTTTATACATGATATGACTTACATACTGTCATTTCTTATTTTTGGAATGTCAGACAGTCTCTCTGCTCTTCCGTGTTTTCCAGGCGGTCTTGTTGGCCCAGGACATCCGGGACCGCGAGCGAGGAGGACGGGCTCAGATCGGGGTGGTGGAGGGAGGAGACGAGGCGGGCTCGCCGGAGCTGATGAAGGTCATGACGGCGGTGCTGGGCCAGAGGAACGGGGCGCTGAAGGCCCCCACCTCTGACAACAGACACGAGCTGGAGCAGAACAACAGCGTCAGGCTGTACCAGTAAGGGCTCTGATTTGCGCCGAAGACATGGGGGGGGGGGTGTCTTACTTTTTAGTGAAATCATGAATTTTCCGTCCGCAGCGTGTTCGAAAACAACGGGAATCTGGTGGTCCAAGAAGTGGCTACACAGCCTCTGACCCAGAACCTGCTGCTCTCCTCTGTAAAGCATTTCAAACTACACATATCCTCCTATTTACAGAGGTGGAGGCAGTTTCTCTAATCAATCTTTACTTCCTTGTCAGGACTGTTATATCCTGGACCACAAAGGCTCCAGTGTGATGGTGTGGAAGGGAAAAAAAGCCTCCAAGACGGAGCGACAGGCAGCTTTCAACAGAGCTCTGGTGGGTCCACAACACGGCTATCTATGAAATCTACAATGATAATAATAGTAATAATAATAAAAATAACACCAACAACACCATCCTGCTCTCTTCTTCCCTCGCAGGGCTTTATCAAAGCCAAGAAGTACCCATCCAACACCAGGGTGGAGGTGATGAGCGAGGGGGGCGAGTCAGCAATGTTCAAGCAGCTGTTCCAGTCCTGGAGTGACAGAGGTCAAACTCAGGGTGCTGGCTCTGCCTACAATGGCGGGAAGAAAGGTAACAATGAAAAACATCTTTCTGGAGCTTTTCCCGATATTAGATTCAACGTCATGGACGAAACGCAGTACGATATGCCTTTATCTGTTTTGCTCTGTTGCTTTTCTCTGCAAGCGCGCTGTCGTTTTCTGGCACGAAAGCAGTTTTTCTAAACGTCGCACGCGTGTTTTTGGTCAGGCAAAGTCGACCAAGGGAAGTTTGACGTGATGCAGCTCCACGCTCGGCCCGAACTGGCAGCGCAGCACCGCATGGTGGACAACGCATCCGGCGACGTGAAGGTGAGGGGGGGGGGGACAAACAAAAAAACCACCCTCGCACAAAGAGGAAACAGCCGTTTAATCTAAATGACCCTGGGTCACGTGAGACGGTTATCACCCGTAGGTGTGGCGGCTGGAGAACTCGGAGCTGGCCGATGTGAAGCGCGAGCTGTACGGGCAGTTTTACGGAGGCGACTGCTACCTGGTGCTGTACACGTACACGAAGGCCGGCCAGCAGCTCTACATCCTGTACATGTGGCAGGTCGACGATTCCTCTGATTTAAAAAAAAAAAAAAGAATAAAAATCAAACAAGTCAGCTGCTGTTTGCTCACGTCCCTGCTGGGATATTTGCTGCGCGCAGGGCCGCCACGCCACCAAAGATGAGATCGAAGAGTGCGCCAACCAGGCGGATAAAATTGACAACAAGTACAAAGGAGCCCCTGTGCAGGTCAGGGTGGTCATGGGGAAGGAGCCCCGCCATTTCCTGGCTATATTCAAAGGGAAATTCATCATTTACGAGGTGCGGTGTCTTGCCGGGAAGATGTCGGGTGAAATCAAGCGAATGAGGTGTTTTAAAACTTACTTTGAACCTTATTTTTGTGCTTGCGCATGCGCTTCCAGGGCGGCACCAGCCGACCCGGCGTGTTCAACCCCGAGCAGGACGCCAGACTCTTCCACGTGCGGGGGACGGACGAGATGAACACCAAGGCCACCGAAGTGCCCCCCAGGGCCTCGTCGCTGAACAGCAACGACGTTTTCCTGCTGAAGACCCTCCGCGTTTGCTACCTGTGGTACGGGAAGGTACGATCTCGCCGAGGGAGCTTTCCTGGAAGCTTATGTTTCGCAGCGTTTGCTGATTTTTTTTATTTTATTTTTTTTCCCCAGGGCTGCAGCGGGGATGAGCGCGTGATGGGGAGAACGGTGTCTGATGTGCTGGCCAAAGGGGGCACCCAGGTGGTGATGGAGGGCCAGGAGCCAGCGGAATTCTGGGTAGCACTGGGAGGAAGGGCTCCCTACACCAACGACAGGTGAGCAGGAATATCAGACATCGGAATCTGCTATTTTCTGCAAACAAATGATCCCGAAGCCACAATTTATGCCGCGTAAACCACTTGCTGTGCTGATTCAGGCATCAAGGGGAAGAGCCTTTCCATCTACCCCGCCTCTTTGAATGCTCCAACGAGACTGGCCACTTCAGGATAACCGAGGTGTACGACTTTGCCCAGAGTGACCTGGACGAGGAGGACGTGATGCTGCTGGACACGTGGGAGGAGGTGAGAGGTCAAACGAGAACGCATAGAAGGACAGCAAAAAAAAAAAAGTTTAAATCAATTCGCCGTAAGCAGGATGTGATTTTTGCAGGTATATATATACACGGATTGTTTATTTGCATTTCCTCGTGCATTTCAGATTTTCTTGTGGGTTGGAAACTTCGCCAACAAGACAGAGACCAAACAAGCTTGGGCCCACGTCCAAGAATACCTGAGGATGCACCCGGCAGGCCGCGACCGGGACACGCCCGTCATCTTCATCAAGCAGGGCTACGAACCGCCCACCTTCACCGGCTGGTTCAGCGCCTGGGATCCTCACAAGTGGAGCGTGCGTCTTTGATCGAGGCTTAGAGCCTAAACGTGCCCTTCCGCGACATCAGAAGTGATCGTAGAGGCAAAGAAATCAGAGGAATGTTTAACCAATCTTATCAAAGCAAATCATTTTGGAACTTTTGGAAGCGAAGAGGGCCACACGGAGACAGTTTTATGACTTGTTTGAAGATAAAATCACCCCTGTGTCCTCACTGATTTCCAATCATTTGATCTTCTCAACAGGAAGTCAACTCCTATGAGCAGATGAAAAAATCCCTGAGTGATGCGGCGTCTCTCTCCGAGATAACTGTTGTAAGCACTAATCACTAACTCACTAAATGTGCCAAAACCACTAATGAAATCAAGACTCATGATTCTAACAAGTACTAACGTGGAAACACCCATGACCGAAGCGCTTTCTCCCAAACGTCAAGTAAAGATCTGCTAAAATGTCTTCAGGATCTGAGCAACGCCAGCTTCAACAAGATGGGTGACAGTGGTGCTCCAGCCTCTCCCAGTACCTCCATGCCATACTACAGGGTCCAAGGAGCCGATTGGTCCCCCAAGAGCCCCACCAGTCCAACTTCCCCGAGACCCCAGTTTACCATGCCATTAGTCCAGACCGATGGCTCCATGTACCTCCCTAGTGACGGCACTAGAAGGTATTTTGAACCAAAACTCCTTGTGAACAAGCCGGCCGACGAGCTGCCGCCGGGCGTGGACCCCTGCCAGAGAGAGGTGGGTCCACACATCATATCAGTTTACTGGGGGGAACATTTGCATGCACATCTTCCTTTAGTAAGACGTGAAATAACAAAGACACAGAGACACAGTGTCCTAAAGAGACACAGAAAATATCTACCACGAAAAACATGAAACAACATTAATAACACATAATAGCATAAAGAGGCATAAATCCTCCGCACACAGAGAGGAAACAGCTGAGAGAAGTAACTGAAGAAACAGAAAACACAAAAAGCAGCAAAAAGCGCAAAAAAGCACCCAAAGCAGGGCGCAATTAATTACAAACACGCATGAATAGACCAAAACAACAAAGACAAGAAATAATGGCAAAGAAAATAACACGCGTGTGCAGAAAAACAGGAGCATGTGAGGTCAGTGAGTGTCTCGCTTCTCTCTTGCCATGTCAAGGGCTCAGTGCGCCGTGACGTGCGCGCCCTGGTGCAATTGCGGCTGTTGTGCGGCAGGGGCCAGGCTAAGCCTCCGCTCTGTCTCTGCTTGCAGGACCATCTGACTGAAAAGGACTTCGACTGGCTCCTCGGAATGAGCCGCCCAGAGTTCGAGCGGCTGCCCAAGTGGAGGCAGACCGACATAAAGAAGAAAGCAGGCCTTTTCTGAGCGCGCACACACGCAGAAACCTGTGTTTGTGTGCCATTATGCTCCAAATAAAATGAAGAAAAAAAACAAAACATAAACTTCCACATAAGCATAAACTACTGCTTATGGTTTCAGGATCCAATTGAAATGATTTTACGCACTGACTTATCACACCGATGAGGGATTGAATTCTATATTAACAGATTTGTGATCACCATGCTTTGTATTTATCTTGAACTGTTTTCAGATTATCGCACCATGAATGTACACGCAAGAAACAAACAAGAAACTGTTGGATTTATTTGATTGTGCAAACGTAGAAAAGGAAGGGAAGAACGGATGATGACAGCACTGATGTTAAAAATAAAGCATTTAAAATATCAGGACGCGTCTGACACATAGTGCATTAGGGTTGAGCTTTCACTAGATTTATATAGAACTGTCTCTTAAATCTGTTAAAATATATATAAAACACATATTTTTGTTAGGAGAGTCGGTAAAGACAGATTTGTTACACGAAACACGCTTCTGTGAACATTCAGGGTTCACATATTTCACATTAACCACTCATTCATCCATTTACTGTTCTCATTATGATTATTTGCATGACACACCCACATTTTACATTAACATTTCCATTCAGTGTAACTGCACTGTTCCATCAAAGTATTATAGTATATTTTTTTAATGCTAAAATTAATATCATAGAACAATGTCAGGAAGGTCAGCAGCACCCGCCCTGCCAAACGTCCTTGGTTTGTCTCACAAAAAGAAAAGAAAAAAAAAAGGTTTTTATTTCGCTTTAGAATTTCCTTTAAAGTCTTCAGGAAAAAAAAAGTTGCCGCCGCTGCTGCTGGAGATTTCACAAATGGCAATTTACTTTGCATCGATGAGCATAAGGTTTAAAAAGAGTCCAGCCGAGCTGATGACATCCCCTCTCTTGGTGAGCAGCGGAACATGGCGATATCCTGGAAAAAAAAAACAAAAAACACAGGAAGTCAGTTGAACACTGGATATGAAACAGAAGAGCAATAAAAATGGCGGATAAGCAGTTTTTATGGAGCCGTAAGCAATTTTTTGACTGCCAAGAGCCACACGGCTCATTTATTAAGTACCCCTGATGCTCTTCCCGTGAGGATATGATAAATATTAGATCTGAAATCCAACCTGAAGATCTGTAAATAAGTTGGTTTTTACCGTTCTGTATGCTGGTCAGCGGTAGGCAGTACTGCCCTATGAGGTCATTCTGGGATGTTGAGTCATAGTCTTCAACCACAAATCGCACCATTGCCAGCTCCGGCACTTGGACGTCAAACTGGAAACTCTCGTTCCACATGGGATTGAATCCTGTGGGGACGGATCGTTATTGGATGCTAAAAACTCCCCGATGCAAAAATGAACTTCTGCACTGTTCTCTCACCGTTGTTTAAAATGTAATGCGTCTCCTTGCTGGCGTTGTCCGCCGGGACACCGTAGAGCTCCACTCTAACCAGGGGGTCAACGATGGATTTGTTTTTGTCTTTGTTGAGTTTCGGCAACTGCTGAGCTGAGATCACCTGTTGTGTTATGACAAGTGTGTCAAATCGGAAACAAGGACAGTCCCAACAACCTAAAAGTCACGCTTTAGATCAGGTCTTTAGAGCAACTGTGTAGTGAGATTCATAAACTCTGCTTTTGTTTGAATTGAGCCCAGTATTTGCTTTACTTAAATCAACCACTAGAGGCACCAGACACAGGTTCATCACATGACGTGTTCTTCATCAGATTTTAAAGATGACTTGTTGCATAGAGCAAAAAATAAAACAAACTAGAAAGAGAGTACATGATGTGTGAAGTAAATTCATCATCCCCAAATCTTCTGTGTCGGCGTGCCCATGATCTTAATGTTCAGAGGAAGAAAGACAAGGGTTCGTGTAGGAAGGGCCCAAAAGGTCTACAGTAAATCTCACCATGACGTGAAAGGTCATCCTCTTGAGCCAGGGCCCCTGGGTTAGTTTGTTGGGATCGAATTGAGAGGACGGGCTTCTCATGAATTCTGGTTTGAGGATGTAGCCAGAAAAACCGTTTGGCAGAAAGCGACCCTGGTTGATCTGCATTTCTTTGGAGGGAGTCTGGAAGTTCAGCGCAACTGTGAAGTCAGACAGAGGAGAGAGTGAAACCCTCACATTCGAGACTGCCTTTCGAATGATAATGGATGGATTTCTGCACGTGCGGTACCTATCTGGCATCCCACATTCCACATGGGGACTGGGTTGTAGTTGGAGGAGTCAGTTCTGGAGCCCGCCGGGTAGATCCGACTGAGTTTGTCCATATTGTGGTGCATGTATGCAGTAGCTGTGAGCAAGCATTTAAAAATAGTGTTAATTTTACATGCTTCAGAAGTTAATGAGAATAATCATTTATGCACAGATGTGATGCGCTTCCCACCTGAAGTGTCAGCCAGGTTGAAAGCTTTACTCTCCTTGAAGGACGACATCTCGTAAAAGGCCTGACTGTCCCTGGCGTGCTCGAAGCTGCTGAAGTGGACGCTCTTGCAGTAGATGACGATGTCTGACAGCTCTTTGGCAAGTTTGATTTTGGATTTCTGACGGGAAAAAAAACAAGAGTGACCCGACGTTCTAGGAGGTGTCACCTCAAACAAGTCCACCCGGCGCACCTTGGATTTGGCTTTTTGACCATTCTCTTTAGAGTCCGCCGCCTCGTCCTCCTCGGACACAGTCCCGTCCTCTATGAGGATGTTGGTGAAGGCATCGTCCAGTTTGTTCAGTCGCTTCCCCTTGATGAGGAACTTGCCCTTCAACTCCTACAGCAGCAAAAAAAACCAACAACAAATGTGTATTTTAACACATCTGCCTTTTGCAAATACTAAAGACAGAGAGACACCACAATGTGAAGAAGGCCAAATGTTCAACTCCAAAAGTATGTTTCTCTGTCAACCACTCCCTTTCAACAGCCTGTGGCAGTGCAGAAAATATTGCGTAATGCATGAATTTAACTACATTTGAGACTAACAATGCCACATGCGGTCATATCAGGGGTGTGACACATTAACTCATATGGCAGGACTGCCGTAGAAATGAGAGAAGCAGCAGAGTGATGTGTGGGCTTTGAGGCCGCCAATAAAACGATGTGTTGAGCCTCATTTCCCACGCAAATTCAAGAGTCAGGTAAGCTTGGCAAATGGGGCCGGTTCACGCACCTCTGGGGAGGGGAAATCAGTGGGCATGCTGCTTCCCAGAGGCTTTGTGAGCAAAGCCCCACCCAGGATGGAGATCATGTGATGGGCCATGAGCTTCTGCTGTTCCACAGAGCAATGGTTCTCCAAGGACAAGATGACTGGGTACTGCGAGGTCTAGAGGAACAGAAACGCACGAATGAGGACTTCAAGCAACTACAGAACGGAGTCACGAGCAAATCAAGTTATCTCACTTTGAAGGCGTAGTCCTTGATGGCTTTGATGACATCGCGGAAGAGCACTTTGGACGTGATTGTGTATCCGTGGTAGATGATGGGCTCGCCGTTGGGCCCGTCCCAGCAGTCCAGTTCCACACAGCGACAGCTCTTCATCAGCGCTCTGCAAGGTCAGAAGTTCAAATGAAGTATGCATACCGAATGAAATGCATACATGACTTCTTGAAATCCCCCCCGCAGTGGTTTCAGCAGGGATCAACCCACTTCCCATTTCTAGCAGTTCACTCGCAGCCACAGAAGAATCTGGAGAGAGAACAGTTACCTGATGTAGGCCTCTGTGCTGCTGGGGCCTTTGAGCTGGTCCTCCATCAGGTAAGTGTTGTGCGAGGAGGAGATGAAGTAATTGTTGAGGGGCTGACGCATGTCCTGGTAAATGTGTTTATGAGCCGGGTTGAAGATGGAGCTCTCATCCTGGTGCAGGTACATCAGGAAGCCATCTTTGGTCATGCGTTTCTTCTGCTTCGCTGAAGAAGAAGAAAAAAAGAAAGGTATACATATGGGCATAAGATCCGCGTAGCCCCACCAGAAGATCCTGTGACCCGGGTGAAGCTCACCTGTCTGATCCACTTCGTATTTTTCGATCAGCCTGACGGCATCGGGCAAGGTCACCTGCTCTCTCTGCTCGTTTAACAGGAAGTTCAGCAGGTCTCTGGAGCTCATCTGGCCCTCCGTTACAGCGTACTTATTATAGATCACGTCGATCTCCTCCCGCTGCGTGAGCAGGTCGTAGAAGTGCTTGATTTCGGAGCCCTCCAAAGACTCCGAGTTGGATGTGTCACATTTCTACCACAGAATGGGTGACGTTGAACAATTGTGGGAGGAAAACCACATTTCGGACGCAAGCATTCCTACTTGGAATTCACCTTGAAAATTTCCTCCGCGTAGACGTCGTCCACTTCCACGTTAATCTGGCGCAGGAAGTGCTTCAGCTCCTTCAGAGTCATCTTGTTGTCCTCGTTTTTGTCTGCTTTCCTCATGCAGTTGATGATCCAGCTGACAGTTAGATGTAAGACTTTGCTTTGCACGCATGGTTTTTCACATGAAGGGGGGAGGGGCTTATTTGACAAGGATACTGCTCGCTCTTCTGCACGTGACTGAGGTTGCGCATGTTGTTTATGATCTTCTCTATGCCGTTGACCCACTTGCGGGCCACCTCGCCGTTGGCGGCCATCAGGTCCAGGTTCTTCTTGCGGCCCTTGAAGATGATGGAGAAGCACTGCTCTTCCTCCACGGGGTGCGTGTGCTTGTTGAGGCCCTCAGACTGGCGGCCGAGGCGCAAGGAGTCAATTTCATCAACGGAGACTGGAGTGGTTCGAAACCAAAAGAACATCGAACGGCATATTCAATTAGGGAAAAGTGAATAAAACCCGTGTCCTCAACAGATTTCTGATTTGTCTGCAGACAAATTATATTTAAACGAGATCTGTTGCGTAGCCTCCACCCACCCTTTGAAGAGAAACTCCATGTTTGGACAGTAATAGATGTCGTTTATCTACAGGAAGGCTTGTGTCTCTGCATTGGCGCTCACTTTTGTAGCCAGAAACCACAGATAAAAACTTTCCAGTAACCGTCTTCCCAGAAGGCTGAAGGTTTGTGGCTCCACGCCACAATCCCCAAACGGCCTTTTTAGTTAGCATTGCCTTTAACGTTATTGTGGCCAACAGTTTGATGCTGCACTGTTTATTTGAGCCTTTTTCCTTTTGTCGGACCTGGCAAATGCAATCATTTCTCAGTAAAATCACATTTCTAAATTGGTATCACGCTGCTACTAATGAACTTATTGAACAAAAGCGGATAAAGCTTCGATCATATTCCCCAAAAATGCGCTTAATTCCATCCGAATAGTTGCGCCATGCTGTCCCGTGGTCCCAGATGTGGGCCAAGGCCCCGTTAAAAAGGGCCACATTAGGCAAAGATTTGTCTAACTGCACTTGACACAATCCACTGAACGTCTCCACACACACACACATCGCCCTGCGCATGGGTGTGTGTGTGTGTGTGTTGCCAAGCAGCTTAATGTACAGAAGAGCCCATGCACGACCATGCATGATGTAATCCGTCTGAATGGCAACAGCCGCCCTTCTAACAAAACAGCAGAGAGCAGAGGCTCAGTCCACAGGCCGCGGCGTAGATGCCTGCAATCGCAGCGCTTCCACCCTTTAAGAGAATCGGCCATTGTTCCTGTGCCTATCGACTGAATGTAAAGGTCAGCCTGCGTGCAGGGGGAATAAAAAGCGGGAGCGGCGCGAAGGAAACACACCCGAGTGTGTGAAGGTCAAAATAACTCATATTCAATTGCCAGAAGAGGGCAGCTTGCTTAACCTACACACACACACGCTCATTTCACTGACATAAGGAGCCTTTTCAGAGGACCCCTTCTGCAGCGATGAGGACATTTTATCCTCACCGTTGCAGCATTCCTTAAATACCTCACGGATGAAATGAGACACAGTGAGATGATTGTGACAGCTCATGGAAAACACAGCTGTTTGTCAGCAGTGCAGAGGGACTTTCTCAGTGTTTGTCTATCATTTAAAAGGACATCTGCTTAAAAAAGAAAAAAAGCATGCCTGTTAGTTTGTAAATATAGTGTAATTACCTCAATTTGGTAATATCCATTAAATATGATGTGATGATTAAATATGCATATATTATTGTTATATACTATAAATATCATGGTCAGTCACAGTTTTAGTGTGTGGACAGATAATCTGGATAATTCGCTTCATTGGGGACTTGCTGCTGTATTTTTTGCACATGAACGCAGCAATTAAAACATTTCATGCTCTATCTGACAGAAGATCTCTGTTGCTAAAATGCTGTTTACTTCTGATGGGGGGGGGGTTGTTCTTGGTGGTGGGTGAGCTGGGCGACATGGGTAACAGTGAGAAGGGTCCAGCTGCAGACCCGCAGACACTCTCTACCCCAGGACTTTCCGCCCGTCATGCAAACGAGGGAGGCTCGATAACCACAGCTTGCAAAAGGCCACAGGAAAGCAATGAAATCCTTCAGCTTTCTCCCCCCCCCGCCCCCCCCGGTAAACAAGGAAATTCCTCTGCATGCAAACTGAGCTGTTCACACGGCCATCTCGCCCAGTATCGTGTCTCCGTGTGTCCTGTCTGCATCTGGATTGGAAATATACGCCATTCTGTGTGTCATTGTTTGCTCAAGCTGGGGGTCAGAGGTTATCAGCCCCAGTAGCAGCCAAAAAGAAAGTGTGAGTGTGTGTGTAAGAGTGTTTACATACATTCACACTCTGAGTATGAGCCACTGAACCAGGAATAAGAAGGGGGCTAATCTTTCAAAATACGGACCAAAACACAGATTTTCCTGTTTCTGTGGTCTTTTCACCTTCTCATACTTATCTCTGCAGGAATTTGGAGGGTGTGTTTGTTTCCCCCGAGATGGAAAAGGGAAAACATCTATCGCGACGCCAACACGCTGTTCGGCCCACATGAAGAAAATGGTTTTCTGCTTTAAATCCATACTGATTCACGCCCAAAACACACCTTATGCAAACTCTCTTGACTTGCTTTAGTTTCTTCTAAAAGTCTCCTAAAAAATAAGAGTCCAGCTGAATTTTCTTAAGCCGAGCGCGTTTGCATAACATGTGTTTTGCATGTGCAGCAGAAAGGATATTCACAAACCGGAGAGGTCTTTGAACCCGGGCGACTGGGACCGGGCATCGACGTTGCGCAAACGCCCGAGCCAGCAGACGTCCACACTCACACGTCTGGTTCCGGTTGAATTTCTTGTGCGACTCGTGCCATATCGTCTTGCAGTCCTCCTGCAGCTTGAAGAAGCGCATCTTCTTCCAGGTGGTGGAGCGGACCTTCACCAGCTCTCCCCCCTGCAGCAGGAAATGAACGTCTGTGTCGCCCTCCAGACCTGCGGGGGGGTGGGGAGAAGAAGCGAGGGCAGAGAGGTCAGAAGCAAAGAATCGGCACACACCCGACGGGCTCACAACCAAACTCACAGCAGCGGCTGGCTGACACCTCCAAAATCCCACTTCGACATAGGCAAAGTTGTTGTGACATATCTTCTATCTTACCGTGAAGTTCAGTTTACAAAAGATGCTAAAAGACTGCAACTTGTGACGGATGCTTCTCAAACACCATCTTAGACTGACATTCACAATCTTCTTGAATATGCTCTTAAAGGGGAGATAAACACATTTGGCTCTCGTTTAGTACAATAAAGTTTTTTGTGCAACATTTCGGCGGAACAGCTGCAATCAATCATCTGAAGACACTTTCTTTATGTTTTGACAGAATTATAAAGCGCTCGTGCATGACACAGCAGAGGCTAAAAGGACAAAAAAGGGGGTGAACCCCCCCGTATTTATAACAATATTTGTCTTCCAGCTGTTGAGTCACAGTTGGGAGTGCCGCATGCAAATTTCACCAAACAAAATTAAAATGACTGGAATTAATAATCACTTTCTGGGTATTTATATTTTTCATTATTGCACATCTGCATACAAATGTTGCCACATTTGCGTCAACCTAGTTGTTACAGCAATTTGAATTGAATACGAAGAAGACCCCCCCTCCCCAAATCCAAACAAATAATATAACCCTCCACCAGCAGGGGCTGCTGGAGCGCACGGAAAGGGATCCATGAATCTATGAAAACATAAATTATACACACACCTCGGGTTATTTATACATCCCTCGATCACAGTCCCTCTTACATTTACGCGGCTCTGAGTGCACACGTGTGTACGTGCAGGCGGACAAATGGTGATACCATATCCGCGTTCCGAGTTGAACCACAACATTGCTTCATGGGTCATTTAAAAAAAAAGAAAAAAAATCCATTCATATGACACGGACACACCTAAGGTTTGAGGAGGATGAGTCGAGGTCATATCCCCCGACACAAATCCAGAACAATTCCGAGGAAAAAAATGACAGAGTGCGTCATGCAGGGTTGTAAACTGATCCGCTCCCAGCGCGTAATCAGTTTTCAACGCGGGCAAACATCTCGAGTGAGACAAGTAAGGGCAAGAAAGTAGCGAGGGTAACTTTAAAGGGATATTTTACACACTGGGGGGGTTGATTCCTGATCCCACTCCAGAAGACTTTGCGTTGTGATTTTTTTTTGTTTGGTTTGTTTTCCAAAGGCATTCAACAGATTGTGGATTTTAGTAACTTCCAAAAAAAGATCCCATGTTTTTTTTTGAAGAGCTAAAGGTCACAAGGCGACTTTCTTCTGTTCTGTTTTCTTGAGGGTGACTCACGGATTCTGAAACCATAATTCCACACTGCGTCTAAAGAATCACATGACCACATGAACCTTCTTCCTGTGGAAATTCCGATTGCCCATAAACTCTGAAATGAATGGACGTGTCATTTTAAAAACCTGTATGAAGAATGCATGGCTCCAGGCGGGGGGGGGGCTCCTATATCTAAACTTTCTTCACGGACGAACGCGGCCAGCTTGGCGACCGCTTTGCGCCGACGCGCGCGTCGGGTTGAGGGTGGATCCAAAATAAAAGACGCATAAAGTCACTTACAGGCTTTTGTTGATGGGGGTAGTAGGTGTTGGGGGGGACTTACCTAGGCGTTTGCCGTTCTCCTGCGCAACTTTTTTCACGTATTCCTGGAATGCCCGCTCCTCTTCCTCAGACCTTTTCTGACGCTTATGCAAGCACGACATCGCCGCATATGTATTTCTTTAAGGGGTCCAGCAGGTTTATAATAACAAAGCAAATATGCAACGGCCGTTTCATCTGTTCTCAGTGTGGTGGGAGGCAGATACAGAATAAATCCCCCCCCCCCCCCCCCCCTCAGACACACACACACACACACACCCTCATGGGGCGGGACATCTATTGCTCTGATGAGTGCGCGGAGGGGACTGTGCGCAATCTGGAGAGGGGCGAAAATCCCTGGATGGTGAAGTCAAATTCCAAACACAAAATAAAATAAAAAAATAAAAAATACATATATGTGTCAGTGAGTTGAGGGGATTTGGGTCTGATCTGCTCTCCTGTGCCAATCCCAAGCGTCTCTTTCGTGCCTAACTCGGGCTGTATACGGAAGGAAGGCATGCCTCTTGTTTTCTTTTCGACATCCCAGAAATACCAAGTTGTTTCATCCCAAATCTGCTGTCAAAATTGCGCCATCGCATGGTCGGCATGTATAAAAGCAACAATTCCATTTCAGGAACTGTCAGACGACTGACTAAAGTGTTTTCTTATGTTTCAGCGGTTGGAATTGTGTATAAATATAACATATGTCTCAAAAATAATACAAAATATAAATATTTCTAAACCCCTTGTAACGTGACTACCATACCACACACTTTCAATGGTGCATAACACAAAAAATGAAAAGGTATCCGTAGTCCAGTTAGGCTGTAATTTACCTAAAACACACTGATATATATCAGACCCTGTGACGTCAATAATATGGATTAATGTAAAAACAAAGCTTCAGCACCTCGTCACATAAACTCACCATGCGTGACTGTTGTGCCATTTCTCTCCATCCTGGATTCCCGCCGAAGAAGTCACCGTAGGTCAGGATAAAGTCCTCCGTCTCTCCTCCAGACCGACGCCAGCACCATAAAACACCTTCAGGTGTGTGTGTGTGTGTGGGGGGGGGGGGGTACAAAGTCCAACCTATGCTCCTCTCGGTCGACCCCTTCGACTGCGCTCCCGACGTCAGCCAAAGCAAGTTTTTCTGCGCTGTCCACACCCACAGCAGCACCGGTCTGACAAGTGCGCCTCTGTTCCTCTGCCGTTCGGCCGATTGTCAGTGCAAACGACACCCTGTGGGGGGTGAGCAGCGTGCAGCGCAAATAAACACTTTCCATGCAATTCGCGATAAGATTGCGCTATCTTGTCCACGAACCGAGGACGCGCTCCATCTGCAGATGCAAGGATTTTTTTTTTTTTGTGGCCCTTTGGCCGGTGTGATTTCATTTACTCATTGGGTGTCGCCCGACCTGACTCTGCAGACAGGCCATTTATAGCTCGAGGTGTGTTCTCAGCGCGTTGCTGTCACAAACTGGGAGTATCGCCGGTGTCGCAATGTGTGTGTGGAGCGATTGTTGGGTGTGTGAGGCCCGTCGCCAACAGCGATGACCATCAGTCGGAGGGAGAAATGCCAGCGGAGGACTCGGCCGAGCGTTGAAATATGTACTATATCAACATGACCTTGCACGCCTATTGAGGGAATGAAAACACTGCTGGGTTGTTATGGGGGGGGGGTGTTTGTCAAACGTGACAGTCTGTCAGTCTGTCTGTCTGTCTGTCCGTGCATCTCTTCATGCGACTCGAATGCGACGTTACAGAACGCACAATTTCTCTGCAGATGTTTAGGCCCGGAGAATTTAATAAAACAAGACACAACTAGCAATTCTCATGATCAAGGGATGAAAAAAAAGAGGATGAACAAATGGGAAAGGCCTCGACGAGGTCACGCTGGGGGTCCCGGATCAACACACTTTCACCTAAAAATGGTGTTACTAGTAGCTGTTGTAGGACCTGTTGAAACTAGTTTCACCACATGAATACCAGTATGGCAGGAATACCATTAGTTCACAGCGTGACATCTTGCACGACCTCTTCAAACTCTGCATTTAACATTGAAGTCCAGGGGGGGAAGCTTGGGGGGGGGGGGTCATGTGATCTTAAGTATGGAGGCGTCAACAAGCTCCAAATGAAGTTCTGCGCCAGAAGCCTGATCTTGTCTTGTCATTTAATTGCCGTGTTCATTTGAGCAGGAAAAAAAGATGTCTTGTAACTGAGAAACGTCTTTCGCTTGTCATTTTTCCTCCTCTTCTCCATGAGTGTTTTTGTAGCCACGACATTTCTTTTGGTTTCCCTGCTGCAGCCCCTGATGCTCGGTGTGGTCCTCAGCATCCAGCTGCTCTGGCTGCGGGCCACCTGGCGGAGCTCAACCACAAGGCCCGGCGAGCTGCAGCCGTGCAGGATTATGCTGTTGCATACTTTTCTGACGTTCCTCTAATTCTAGGGGGGCGATTATTCACCTGCTCTGCTGCATTCACACACATCGATGTTGTGCGTCAGTGGTTCATGCGTGAGCATATTTTCTTCTCTTTTAAATCCCAGTGTGTGACTCTGAAGATCATCGCTCAGAATCCACCCCCCCCCCCGCCCCAGCAACCCTGGAGCCCAAACAACATTGTCAAGTATGTGCTAATTTTTTTTCTTTTGTTCAGGCATTGGCAATGCTGTGTCTGTATTTTCAGTTTCTCTGAAGAGATACTCAGGTGGGAAATGAGCCGGAAACACACACACACACACACACACACACACACACACACACACACACACACACACACACACATGCACGCACACCCCAACAAACAGAATTTAAATAGCTTTACAGAAATGCACCAAATTTAAATACTTTGTCAGTGCTCAGCACAAGTGATTTTTTTTTTGTGGGATTTAAAGCCTGATGATTTGCACATTACACACAGAGCTACCTGAGGTATTTGATATGTAAAAACTACAAGCATCGATGCAGATTAGGACTCAACAGGACTCTTTAAATGTTACAGTTTGCCTGCTCTATTTGTTGATGATAGGTAACTGTTTTAAAATATCGATTTTACATTGCTTTCAAGTTTTCATTGACATGCATTCGACTTGTGCTATTTGTGGGCGGTGCTGTGTAATAAATAGAATATTTTTTTTGATTTTGGATGGGTGACTGTTGAAAAGCTGTAATGGTAATTACATTTATTTGAGTTAATTTGCGGCCTATTGTTCATTTTTTGGAAAGGTCTTGCAAGTGTATTTATATGCCTATTTAAAATTGAGGTAAAGGTAAAAGGCAACAGAGTGGTTCATCCTGTGGGTGGATGCGATCTTTGGCAGCGGCGACACGCCCAGCTTCCTGTCTGTTGCCAAGGCGACGCCGGACAACTTCACCTGGGGCTGTCCTCCAGGAACGAGTCCGAATCAGCCGGATAGATTGTAAACCCATCACTTTTTCCTTTGGTTATAGGCATAAAACACCCTCGGATCAGGCCTCTGAGGCAGCGGGCTCCTCTTTCAGGTCGACTCTCCTGCGAGACCCGGAAAAAAACAAACTATTTTTGTGCGTCTCCTAAAGGAATCCGACACTTTTCGTTTGCGACGAAGCCGTGTCGCACTTTAGTTCCTACTGAAGCACCGCTCCAGGCGGCCTGCAGCTTTGACAGTGAGTCACAAATTACAAATAAAAAGCAGAACGGAGTGAAATTGTGCCCTTGTATATCCTTTCTAATTTGTTTATTGGTAATACATATTATTTTGTTTTATGTTATACCATGCGATTCACTGGTAAGTTGGAGCATTTCAAGAGAATGAATACAGTTTAACGATTCCCCTGACCTGCATGCTGACTATTTTATATTTAAGTAAAGTTGAAGGCCTGGTTGGCTCCATTCTTCTAAAGAACTTCATTTGTAAATCATAAACGACTTTTGGAATCATGGAATGCAATAGAATGATGCATTTAAGTTTTAATGTTTCTGTAGGATATCATGGACCTGAGAAATGTAATTTTTTATGTCCAGGCACTGCACAGGTGACTAGAATCTTCTAGAGTGGTGCACCTTTGTCAGCGTCTATGGAAACAAGTACAGACTCCATCAATGTAAGATATTGACCCCAACAGCCTCTACCGGAAATGCAGGGGGATGTGAATGTAACACCAATATTAATTAATATAATTCACTAATTGAGGTGTTTTCATATAGGGCACCATCCCTGAACCAGAGATGACACCCATGTCACATGCTGATCCTCCTATGGACACCCCCAGCCCCTCATCAGAAATAACATTGGTAAATTTATTCAACAACTGGAATGCACAGATGTTGGTTTCTGATTCTTAATCTCTTCTAAACAGTCTCTGCTGGAACTGCATGTGCATATAACATCGATAATGTTCTCCCCTGTTGAGATGCAGGGGGGAAGGTCAAACTGTGCCATGATATATTGTATGTTCATTAACTGCTGGTGCTGGTCTAATGGAGGTGACACCCACCTGAGGACAGTGGTAGCAATGATGCTCATTGCAACTATTGAATAGTTTCCTGTTCACTAATTATGTTTTCATATAGGACACCATGTTGGAACCAGAGATGACACCCATGTCACATGCTGATCCTCCTATGGACACCCCCAGCCCCTCATCAGAAGCAACATTGGTAAATTTATCCAACTACTAGAACACACAGATGTGGGTTTCTGATTTTTAGTCTCTTCTAAACAGCCTCTGCTGGAACTGCAGGTGGATGAGCATGTAACATCTAAAATGTTCTCTGTTGAGATGCAGAGGGGAAGACCAAACTGTGCCATGATATATTGTATGTTCATTAACTACTGGTGCTGGTCTAATGGAGGTGACACCCACCTGAGGACAGTGGTAGCAATGAGCATATCCAATAGTTTCCTGTTCAATCACTAATTGAGGTGTTTTCATATAGGACACCATGTTGGAACCAGAGATGACACCCATGTCATATGCTGATCCTCCTATGGACACCCCCAGACCCTCATCAAGAACATCATTGGTAAAAATATCCAATTACCGAAACACACAGAGCTCCATCTAGGAATTAATAGAAATGTAGCGAGGACCGTTGAGGAATGCGCTGCATGTTTGTGCTCATAAAAGCATACCCAAGTAAAGAAAGACACATTGCATCTTCAGAATTGCACAAGAATGAACATTTTTCTCAAAAGATAAAGAGCTGAAGGATCTGTATCCAAATCTCAGAATCACAAACTACATCCACTGTTAATTTGCCACCCATACCGCAAAGCAAAATGACTGACTAGCTTTATTGTTCTTTAGGACATTTCTCATGTCCTTGCAAGCGTTTTCAAGGACCTTTACGCAAAAGACATCACGAGGGGCACTTTATCCAGCCGCATCAAGATGGGAAGTGAAGGGGGCGGCTACCATAACAGATATGTGGAAGAGCTGCAGCAGGTAATCTGATAAAACTGCCAACTTGATCGATCGCCCTGGGCACCGCGAACAAGACAAGTGATTGTTATTTCATGTTTTCCTCACTCAGATCCGTTCCGATTACAATAAGTGTATCAAAGAGGCAGACATGCTGGAAAACCACATAATTCAGGCCCAATGCCGGGCCGAAGGCCTCGAGAAAGAAGCCTACGAGAGATTTGAGGAGAATACGGGCAATGCTTGCGATGACCGCGGCCAGTTTGCGTTCTTGGTGAAATCGGCCTTCTCGTGGTGTGTGGACAGCAGTCTTCTCAAACAGCACAACCTGATCTCGCCCCTGGACTACCTACCTGTTGAGACACCTCACATGGAGCCACCGTCAGCAGGTACACTGTCGGTCCTCTGGGGAACCGCCATGTTCCAAGTCCACATTTCAACACTGAAATTCTTTTTTTTTTTCCCTCTCAGTAAAACGGGATTCTGCCAGGCACGCCGTCTCTTACAGCCCACATGTGCGCCGGGGTGGTGGTTCTAATCCAATTCCAAGTCTCGAACCGTTGGCGTCGGATTTCAGCCTGACCCTTGAATCGAGCCCAGATGCTGAGGAGAAGAACAAAACACCAAAGAAGGTGACGAGTCAGAGGCCCCAGACTGATTTGATTATGGTTAAATTCAATAAACCAATACTCAGATCAATCCAATCACATGGTAATCAGCAGATACAAACATGAAAATGAACATTAAAGGTCCCTTTATTCCTCTGCGATGGCGATTATTCAGATCAAACAGACCAAACCCAGAGCGACGCGGAAGGATGAGCCGAGCCCAAAGGATCGGATGGAGGTCCAAGGAAAGCTCCAGATGCTGCGAGATCGACAAAGCTTCCTCCGGAACCCTCGCTTCATGCCCCTAAGTTCCCAGCAGGGCGCTACGTCCCTCATCCAGCCCAGGAACAAAGCTGCAAATGTGACAAGTGAAAGGTACTTGGAATCCCCTCCGTGTTTCAGGGTGTCAGAATACTGCGATTGATCAACTTCTGCGTCCCTTCCAAAGTTCCTCCGAGGCTCCTGTTCCGGTCTTTCTAGCCGAGCCTGCTGCCGTGGTTTTTACCGACTACACCGTAGGGCAGGTTTATGAGGTAGGATTCGGTTTCCACGAGGGCAAGTCCTTCGTTGAGGTCAAATCATGACATCAAATCGCTCATCAAGAGCTTCTAAAAGCGGGTTGTGTTCAATTCCAGACAACACTGGAGCTGAAGAATGTGACCTCTGCAAGCCAGCATGTCCGAGTCATCCCTCCCACCACCCCTTTCTTCTCAGTAGGCCTCGGTATGCCCCCCCCACCACCCCCCCCACGTTCTGTCTCAGCCTCATTGTACGATTGGATCAAGTCCGAATCTTTTACCTCACGAGTCTGATGTGTCCCCAGGGAGATTCCCCGGCGACGGTGGCATGGTGGCGCCGGGCATGAGCTGCAAATACACCGTACGCTTTGCCCCTGATTCCCTGGGGGATTTTGAGGACTTGGTCACCGTGGAGATGCAGATGGAAAATCTGCTGGTGGTGCCAGTCATGGCCAAACGGCCCCCCCCCCGCACTCACACGTGAGTCTGTAGTAGCCTGTCGTCACTCAGCTATATTTATGAACTCGGCTGGTGTCCCTCAGTTGAAGATCTAAACCAGCACTAGCAAACATATGTTTGATGTAGACCCAGCTCGTTGTCGCCTCCATTCACATCTGAATTATTCCCCAGTACCCAAAATCCTAGACTGTGGTTACTGTCTGGTTGGAGGAGTCAAATTTGTCCAGTTCCGGTGCAAAAATGTTGGTCTCAGTGCTGGGAGCTTCTGCGTCATCCCCAAGACCCAGTGGCCAGTCTCGAACCTGAGGGTGATCAAGTGCACTTTCAACAACAACAACAACAACAACAACAACACATAGCGCATGAAGCTGCAGCGTTTGTTGACGGGTCCTCCGGTTCTGTCTCCACTCCAGTCCGTGGCGAGAACTCATTTCTCCGAGCAGGCGCCCTTCGCTGTGAGCCCTTCGCTGTTTAGCGCGCGGCCAGGCGAGGCCGTCGCGGTCGAGGTGAGCCGCGCGGCGAAAGCCGATTCAAATGTCGTGTAAATGTCGCGGCAATGTAAATGTGGGATTTGGATGGGTTAACAACCGTTGGTCCGAGGAGGAGCGCCAAGAGTTGCGGGCAACTTGATTTTCGAGGCTCGTCCCGATGCCGATTCCTGAGTGTGGTGCGGTTTTTCCCCCCAGGTGGTTTTCTTCCCCGCTGAGGCCGGGAGGAGCTCGCGGGATTTCATCATCGTGTGCGACAACTGCCAGGTGAAAGAGATCACAGTGGAAGGTGATTCAAAGACGGCCTCAGAAATGAATGGCGCAGAGGACATCGGGCGGTTGTTTCGGCAATCTGTACGTGTGTGTGTGTGTGTGTGTGTGTGTGTGTTTTCTCAGGTGAAGGACAGCTCATCGCAGTCGAATTCATATCCGCTTCTGAGAAAACGGAGCTTCCCTCGCTGGGCGAGCCGCGAGATCTCACCGCTGAGCACTTTGTCCGCTTCAGCCCGTGCAACCCTCGCTCCGCGAAGCAGGAAACACTCCTCGTTAGAAACAACACGTGAGCCCTTTAAACCGTTATTGGAGCAGTTTACTATTTGGAGGGTGTGAAACCTCACGGGGTGGATTCGTGCGCGGGTCCTCTTGATACGGGCGCCGTCCTTCTGTCTCTGCAGCCACGTGGAGCTCCCTTTCCACTGGCGGATCATGAAGCCCAACCTGCGCCATCTGCTCCCAGGCGAAACCCCAGAACCCGCGCACGTCCACTTTCGCCTGGCTACAGACGATGCTTTCCATGTCAAGCCCTCCGCGGGTGTTCTGGCTCCCGGTCAAGATGAGGAGTTTCTGCTCACCTTCTGCCCCAAAGAGGTGACATTAAGAGGAGACCGCGCCGGTTTATCTGTGCTCTGGTACCCTTTATCGTGTGTCTCATGTAAAGTCTTGTCTCAAGTTAAGGGATTATCACGGCGTCTGTCACTTAGTCTTGAACGACGTCCCTCAACTGCCGCCAAAGCCTTCTGATGACAGGTAAGACTTCCATTTCGTCCCGTGTGTAACAATAAAACCATGGCAGTTTACACAAAACACCGACACACAATCACAGCTGTGTGTGTCGGTGCAGGTCTAGCACCCTTCAGCCCTTGCAGGCCCACACGAAGGTGAGTGATGTTGTTGCCCTGGAGATCGAGGTGAAAGGGTCAACAGAGCCATACCAGGTCCTCCTGGAGCCCTGCGCTGTCGTCATCGCCGGGGAGATTTTCATATCCACAGCGACCCGCAGACGATTCGCGGTTAGTTTCGATATTTACATGTGGCGCCGCGCGCCATGTGGCACCGGGTGCCATAGTTACAGCTAAAATAAATTCTGTCTGTATTTCTTTTTCTTTTTTTTTTTTACCAGATGTGGAACCACAGCAGGACGTGCATCTCTTTTCAGTGGGAGAGAATATGCAGCAGCAGCCACATCATAGAAGTAGAGCCCCCTACTGGTAGAATAGGTGTGCTACACAGATGAAATGCAGAGAAATCAGCATTTATTTCGACTGACTTCTTCATTGACAGTCTTTACTAGGATTGATTCATTCGCATGTTCTTTACAGAGGAGAAAGAATGTTTGGATTTTGATCTGGTTGTGACTGGACTCAAACCAGTGCGGGTGGAAACCAGCGTGGTCTGTCACGTCATGCAACATCACCCACCTGTCGCCTTGGCTGTAATGGTCACATTTAAGGTGGGGAAAACTTACTAAAGCTTCAAAATGGACTGAATCCACACGGTCTGACGACGTGGCATGTTTTGGATAGGGTCCCACAGTGACTCCCAGTGTACCCGCGATTGACTTTGGGCTCATGGAAGTGGGCGGGCGAGCGCAGACCTCTCTGTCCCTCACCAACAGCACACATCTCAAGGCCACCTGGGCACTAAAAGAGAGGGGCGACCACAAGGATTCACAGGTAATGAACTTACACACTTCGATGCCCCCCCCCCCCCAACTAACCTTGTGATGCTGATGGATGGCGTTTATTATCACGTGTGTGGAGCTATAATGATGATGATGTCCGATTTGCCTGTAATGTGACCCCGGATGCACCTCAGCCTCTGAAGGGCGGAGAGCTTCACGAGCGTCTTGTTCTTCAGATCTCAGTAGAGCCGTGCAGGGGCGTGCTGCCACCCTCGGCTTCCCGCGCTCTGAATGTGGTGTTTTCGCCACGTCTCTGTCAGGAGCTCGACACGGAGTTGCAGTTCTCCGTCGTGGATGGATCAGAATTGTGAGGAAAAAATTAAAGTTGTTTTTGTTTTGTTTTTTTGACTGACGCCGCCTGTGTTTGTGCCAGTCTCGTGTCGGTACGGGCCGTGGTTCAGTTCCCGCGGGTGTACCTGCTCCACCACGAGCTGCTCGTCTCAGAGCTCCACCTTGGAGTTCCCACCAGGGCAGCCGTCACGCTCCTCAACGAGACGTCTCTCCCTTCGCATTTCAGCTGGAGGGTGCGCCGTTACCCACGTTTGATTTGACATTCCCAGTTTTGGAGTTGCGAGTCGTAAACAACATTTTTTTTTTTTTTTTCGGGGTTCAGAGTCAGCTCCAGGGGAAACACGCCGAGCTGTGCACGGCAACCTTTGACCCCTCCTCTGGTACTCTGGGGCCTGACGGCAGGATGGAGATCACGGTGAACTTCACTTCTCACGCAGACGTAAGCGGACAAGTCCCTAAAATGAAAAGGGTTGACAACAGTTGATGCGTTTATGGTGCCACAACCTTTTTTTTTATTTATTTTTTATTTTTCAACCATTATATGAGATTAATATCTTTTTTGTGTCGTTTTCCAGCTGGAGCTGACGGAAGTGACTGCACTGTGTGAGGTCCAGGGGATGAACTCTCCACTCGTTCTTCACCTGGTGGCTCCAAAACCAACGACCCTGAGCGTGGCCTACTCCCTGCCCAATATCGGGTAACGGTCTCACTGCTCGTGTCCTTGAAGCATCACTACCACTGTATCCAAATTATTACATGAATATTTTACACTAATATGGCACGTGCCCTTTGCTTTTCAGCTCTGCTCCTGGTGATGAGAGCCTCCAGACAGTGTCGCTTGACTTTGGAGATAACGTAAAGCTGACGAGCGCTGTCACTAAACAGTTATTGATCACCAACCGGACCGCTATCTCCGCCCCCTTCGCCGTCGAGGTGCAGTATTTCTCCTGCAGCCCCTCGAAATCAAAAGAGGAGCTGGCGAAAAGGTGCGAGAGCCCAGTGAGCAGCCTGCAATAGCCAGGGTCACGTCTTTGTAACAAGAGCTGCCTCTCAAATCCTAGATGTTTCCAGACGCCGCTTCGCTCGCTCCAGGTTAAGAAAATAGAGGAGAAAGCGCACAACGGTTGGTGTTCCCGCAGTTGAAAGGAAGCAGACGGGGGAGTACCTGTGGGGGGGGGAGACGCTGACCTGCTTCTCTGCTGTCCCGACAGAGTTCGTGAGCAACCTGCTGTCTCACGGGAAAGGCGCGGCGTTCTTCGTTTTCGCCGCAGAGCGGCGTGCTGGGAGCTTTCGAAACCAAAGCGGTGGACGTGACGGCCTACGCCGACATGTGGGGGGAATACAGCGATTTCCTCATATGCAAAGTAGGCCGCATCTAATCGGATCAGCAGGTTGTGATTCGTTTCTACGTCACGGGCTGATGTCCTCCTGTAGGTGGGGGAGCTCGAGGCCACGCTCATCCCCGTGCAGATGACGGTCAGAGGTTGCCCCATCTACTTCCAGACGACCGGACTGCGTCCGGATGACCGGAACCGCGGCCCGGTCGTACGGTGAGCCTCGAAACTCCGCATCTGAAATGGGGAACCCTTCGCTGACCTCTCTGTCCCCCCGCGTCGCCAGGTTCGGCACTCACGTGTGCGGCGGCGACACGGCGTGGCGCTCTCTCCGCGTCAACAACCCCACCGCGTTCGGTAAACCGCAGCGCGGCTCGACGCCGGCCGCGTGCCACGTGCAGATGGACGCGCCACGGGGACAGATTTGGGATCTCTCTGTAATCTTCCAGATATCCGCGTGGACTGGGCAACGTACAACGTCGATCCGAGCGACCGCCCGCCTGCAGATGGATTGCACGGAGGCCCCCCCCCCCCGGAACAGACCAACGCTGTGAGCATTTCTGATGAGACTGTTCAAATTATTATTATTATTACTACTTTAATCACTTTACCCTCCTAAGACTCCAGCTCTATTTTGATACACATTCTTAATTTGTCTTTGCTATTTAGGATTATTGGACCTGATAAGTGTAAAGACTGAGAATCATGTTTTAACAATATTTTGAAACAAGTGGTTTTTGGGGACAATGATGTCCACATACAGGGACAATCAATCTAAATGTGTAATAATATAATGTTAATGGGTCCATGTATGTGGACATTTGGCCCCGTACTAAGAAGAATTAGCTTTTATATGATAGGTGACCCAAAATCTAATGTCCACATATGTGGACGCCAGGTCTTAGGAGGTTAAAATGGTTGATTTTAGGATGGGGAAGGCAAAGTGCGTGCATCCCCTGAAGAGAGAGCGCTCTCTGTTAGCCGGGAGAGGCCACACGTGGGGACCCCTTCGGATTATCCGTACTGCATCACACCTCAGCAAACGGTACGTCAGGGTGGGTTTCAGCCGCCCCCCCCCGCATCACGTTCGCTCCTCGCCAATCTGTTTGCTCAGCTTGCCGTCACGTGTCGACCGAAAAGGTGATCCCGGCCAGAGGCAGCGCCACCGTGCACGCGTCCTTCACGCCGCCGACGCCCTCCGAGTCCCCGCGGGAGTCCCGGTGCGCGGGCCTGGCCCTGGGGTCCGTGGGCCTGGACGGCGAGGTGACGCGCCGCCGAGGTTCCCGACTGTTGTGCGCGTGCCCGACGCCTTCCAACGCGGTGCTGTGTTTGTGAGTGCAGCTGGCTGGCCGCGTCCCGGGAAAGGTCGTGCGGGCTCAGGGCGCCGACCTGGAGCCTGTGAGGGTGGAGCTCCTGGCAGTCGTCAAACCACCAGCGTGAGCGGGGATTTGGAGCCTGTTTGTTTTTCGACTTGACGATAATTACATGTCACCAAAACAGTGAAAGGTCAAAGAATGAATATTCATTTTCTTGCCGCCTGTTTCCTTCTGCTCCTCTCAGGTTGTCGGTGCTGATGGAGGACGACGAGGAGACGCTGGAGTTCCGAGCCTCGGCCGGCGATCTGCTGAGCGGGCGCTCGGGGAAGGAGGTCCTCCTCAGGCACTGCAGCAGCCAAAATACGCCGTTCCCGTCGTCCCACTTTTGTCACCCTCGCTCGACGCTCTCCGCAGGTGCTGCTGCTGCGGGACTTTGACGTCACGCAAACCTTCCAGCTGACCAACGACGTAGGAGCGACCGTCCACTTCAGCCTCGGGACCCTGCCTCCGTTTTCGGTGCTCAAGCCCCGGCACCTGGTTCAGACCAGCAACTCCAGTAACCCCTCCACTGGTGATGGCCAGTATCTGGTGCTCCAGCCAAAACACAACGCCCAGGTGAGACGCGTCGAAAGGCCTCCGTGTCAAGGCTGAGAGAGGTGGGGAGGGCTCTGTTGTCACGGTAACCTGCTGTTTGGTGTGACTAACAGGTGAAGGTGGTCTTCCACTGCTCTCCATCCCTCCTGGACTATGCGGACCAGGCAGAGGAAGATCTCCCCTCCGGGGTGTCGTTGATCCGGGGTGAGCGCGGGCAGAAGAAGCTGATGTTTCAGCAGAACCTCCTGATCCATTTCAGCAACCACAGCCAGCAGGTCAGAGAGTGAAAAACAGCGGTGGAAAGAGTGAAGCCGAACGGAGAGACGCCCTGATTTTACTCTGTTTCGGTGCAGTCTGTGCCTCTCTGTGCCCACCTGGTCCTCCCTACGATGAGCCTGTCTACTGACAGCATCCACTTCGGGCCCTGCTACGTGGGCCAGACGCTGACTCGGGGAGTCAGACTCCACGGGGGGCACACGTCCTGGACATCAACCATAGGTCAGCAGGAATGATAGGGACACATATCAGCACTAATACGGACACGTGTCTAACCAAACTCACCTGTTCTACTGTGTTTTGTGTTGTGTACTTGTGTGTGTTGTGAGCAGAATCAGATGATTCCAGTGTGTTCCGAGTGGCACCAGGCTCTGGGTGTCTCGGATCCAAGGAGGCCAGTGCCCTCCAGATCAGCTTCACTCCGAGGTAACACCCCAGCGCTCACGGTGTCAGCGTGAATGAGTTGTTGTTGCGTTTCCTATTTGGAGTTTATGTTTGGTGTTGCAGCGGAGACGGAGAGTTCAGGGCTGCTCTGGTCGTTCTGTCTCCTCTGATCAAGACCACCCTGACTCTGCACCTTCAGGGGACCGGGTCCTTCGATGAAGCTCACAGGAAGGATAACCTAATGTGAGGTTCACTCTCCCTGCTGGTCATCCTCTTCTCAATAATTGAACGTATTTCTGGAGTTCTTCTGCTCGTAAGAATGTAAATACATCCAAGAAAATTCCAGGGAGATTCCGTGTCTGCCTCGGGCCCCTCTGAGGGTCACGGACCTTCCACTCTTTGTGTGGGCGGTCAACTGCTGTAAACATTGTGTGTGTTTACCACATACAAAAGTAAAAAGGTAATTTAATGTAGATTTATTTATGACCTGTTGTAATTTCAGAAACGCAAAAATGCTCTCTCTCTGTCTGTCTCTCTCACACACATACACACAGACTCAAACAGGAAATGTGACTAAAATATGAAAGTCTGGAATGTATTTTCTCGGTTCTTCAAACTTCTGAGGGATAAACATCTAATTAAGTCTGACATTAAAGTCAGAATGCCGGCTAAAGAAAATTGGATTAAAATTAGCTGGAGTTCCGAGGGAGAAACAACTAGTCCAAATTAATCACAGCGCTTTAAAATTGACTTAAACGCATTCTCTTCTTCACGGAGCAGACCTCTTTAAACCCCCTTCTGCCTCAAGACGCGCTCGCGCAGACACGAGCAGGCGCTCTCGCGCAGGCTGTTGTTCACAACAGCTGCCTGTGGTGCTCAACAAATGTCTACGAGTCTGTTGCGAACCCGCAGAGAGATGCAAATAACCAATTGGTATTCACCGCACTCTTACACAGTCACATGCAGAGCAAAGGCATGTCTGATCACAGCCAAACAACAGCTGAGTGGAACTAACCTGAAGAAAGTGCTGCTGCAACTAAGGAGATAGAAAATAGATGAGAGGAGAAGGAGACGGGGATTAGAATAATTCCCGTGGAACGGCGGTCGCAGGTGGCTCGAGTAGGCGCCTGTGACGAGCCAAGCGCGGGGGCCGGGCTGGGTTATGGTGAATCCATGATACGGTTGCGGTCAAGGGATTCATCAGGGTCACAAGATTTTGGTTGATAACAAAGGTTGAGCTGTCCAGAAAGGAATGTCTTAATGTCATCATTCTTCTGTGGTTCCCATCACGATGATAAAAGAGAGATATTAAGAGAACACGCAGGTCTGGGGATTTCTGTATTTTGTCGGCTGATTCTCATTAAACTCATGCTTTCAACACAATGCAGCTTTTTTTTGTCTTCTTTTTTTTTTTTTTTTTAAATATAACTCACTGGGTTGCAGCGGCTGCACTTACCACAGACGCCCACACGGGGGCGCCGGCCCCCCCCTCCCTCGATGGCACTTCCTGGAGATGACGCGGCCGCTGACGTCAGAGGCGCAGCTCCGGGAACGACTCCGCACGTCGCCGTGGGTGCGTGTGCGCGTACGTGCGTGCGTGTGCGTGGGGAGACAGGCAGGCTGCACGGGCAGGCTGGAAAAAACTTTCCCCCCCCTCCTCCTCCTCCAGAAACAGCAGACAGTCCTGCTCCGTCGCCTCTGGAATAAATATCTATATGTGCATCTGCGAGGACACGAAACCTTCCTGCTTCAAACTCGGCTTCTATTTGGAGGCGAGGAGCGCAGTTTCCGGATACCACACCGCTGGTTTTGTGTGTGTTTTTACAATCATTTCACTGCATTTGTCAGAGGGTTTTTTTTTCTCCCCCCTCTTTTCCCTCCTCATCTCTCTGACCTCCGTTTGTTCGCTTTTATTCTCCTTCTTCCAGCCGCGACCCGAAAACATGGACATACACAGATAACAAGGTAAGCCTCCGATCCGCACATAGTTTCCTCATTTTGCGCTCCGGTCGCTGCTTCAAACTGTTGTTTCCTGTTTATTTCTGATGAAAATTCCTAACCTTTGCATTATAGCCGTCGGTGTCTCGGTACGCGTTTTTTTTTTTTTTTTTTTTTAAATTTATATATATTTATATTTCTTAAAACGACAACTCTCGTCCAACAAGCACGCTGCAACTTAAACCGAGCGCACGTCGTTTGGAATTCCATCATCGTTTTCGTCTGCAGGAAGTTACTAAATATTTTCTCCCCCCGAGCAGGTTTCGGTTGTTCATCCTTTAATCTGAGGTTACCTTGCAGAAACCCGTGCACGTCTGGTGCTGGGATTTCTGGAAAGTCATTGCCATCCTGTACCCGTGGACATAGTCTGGACCGCCTTTTGTCCGCATCCTCATGGCTTCATCCCCCCTGTGTTGTGCTTAATCTGGGGTTTTCCTTGAAAAAGTGTGTGCGTCTGTGTGTGCGTGCGTGTGTGTGTGTGTGTGTGTGTGTGGGATCTTCAGCTCCCCAGCCATCCACATGTTGCACCGTTTCCTGTTTCCTGTCCAGTCTTCTCGAAATCCTCGGTGAGGCCGCGTATGGCGTTAAAAGTCATACGGATGCTGGAGCTCTGCCCGGAACTCTCCGCGCGTCCCAGCGACAGCCGACTTACTGAATCAATCTGCCAAATTGGATTTTAATGAGGCCATTGTGTTCATCAAACCGAATCCATATAAACTGTGCTCACAGGAGGCTGCGTGGCAAACTGACGGATGAGTTTATCAGCATAGCGGCGTGCCCTTGGGGCTCCAAAACAGCCTCAACGCGAGAGGCGACCTGCGGAGCTGAAGACCCCTCCAGCAAAAGCGGTCCGTTTGGTTGATAACAGGACCGGAACCCGCAGTTAGGGATGCCAGAGGGAGGATTGGTGGGGTTTTTTTTTTTTTTTTTTTTTCTTTTTTCAGGAATCTAGAAACTAGAGGTCGCTTTTGATTTGCCGCGGCCGTTCTGATCGCGTGAGGGAAACGACGGCCGTCCGTTAACTCTCCTTAACGTCTTCCTGTCGGCTCCGAGGAGGTCGACCCGCCGCTCCTTTCTGCAAGTCATTAGAGTGTCTCGGGCGAGGGCGACAGCGGTGCCTCCTCCAGAGAGAGAGAGAGAGAGAGAGAGAGAGAGAGACGGTAGTCGTTCTCCCAGACTTTCTCAGAGGTCTCTCTTGTCCGAGGTAGCGAGGGGGGGTGGGGTCAAAGGTCATTGTGACTCACAGAGTCACCCTCCGTCTGTTTTTGATGTCTCCTAGTTACGGCGGTCAGCGATATAGATCCGTGGGAAGGCGTCCTACATGCTTTATTGGGTGACACGGGCTTAATGGCTTTTGTCACTCTGCATATTTTAAAGCGAGCGGAGACGTCAAAGTCATTTTTCAAAGCTGCAGAGAGGAATTAATCGAGATTCACCGACTGGGATCAGTTTCCCGTCGTGTTTTCCGTATATTAGCGTTGATGAAATCCCCCAAACTGAGCCTAAACCTTCCAGATTTCCTGAAATCCTCACAGTGGCATGCCAACGCGAAAGGGGGACAGAAGTGGAGCCCTCCACATCTCATTATATTTCTCTTTGTTTAAGATTATGGATCGAGCTCGCATACTTCTCTTTGTCCCAGGACGCACTTTTCCAGAAAGTCAGAGAGTCTGTTTACGGTCAAAAGTGCACAGCGCGGTTGCGACATAATTGCGACAATCTCGGAACGAATGTGTCAACGTTATCGTCTTCTTTGGATTTTGCTTGGACTTGCAAGTTCACTCAACGGGACTTTCGGATGGCGTTGAGTTCAGGTGAAACACGACGAGCGATGTTGGTGCACCGTCGGCGATGTTTGGTATGGAGGCGTCTGCCCAATCAGAGCAGGCCTGCAGGTATAAGCCGGGAACATTACCGGAACGCTGCAGACCTCTGCGGAGGTGCGGGGGGGCGCCGACCTCTCGCCTCAATCTGGGCTTTGTGCGGAGACGGACTCCGAGAATGAAAAACTGGGGCCAGAAAAAAAGCCTCCTCGCTCTCTGCCAGGTGGAACACGGGACGGGGAGGGGGAGAGGGGGGTGGTCGGGTCCGGCACACGCCTGCCAAGGGATCAGGCTGGCGCCACGTCCGGGGTCAAAACCGAAACGCTGCCAGCCGCGGCTGCCTTCTGAACTCTGTCTGGGTCGCTGGGAGCGAGGTCTGACCTCCCCGGGAACGGGGAGGAAGTGGTCCCGATCCAGCTTTGTCCGCCAGCGAGGATGGGTGAACGGACGGCAGCGCGTCCTGACGTGAGCGTGTGCGTTAGGAAAAAAAAAAAAAAAGGAAAAGCACGTCCTGGTTTGCAGTTCCCAGAGACCTTGGCTGGAATTCTGAAAACGAAGCCCCGAGGTTCCCTCCAGGTGTTGCTCCCTGTCACCTTCACGCCGACGTTTAAGCTCCGCATCCACGAATCCCTGACTTCCTGCGTGGATAACGATGTCGAAAAGCGTGACGCGAAGCTCTGGAAACGCTGGCTAGTTTAAAGATGGCGCACTTCCCGGGGGGGGAGGCGGGGGGGGTTACGGCCCCCGGTGATCCATTGAGTGGATTTATTGTGGGTGGCAGGAGGAATCACTCTTTTATTTGGCTATTTTTAGCCCCGGTTGCACGGTCGGCGATAATGGTCGACAGATCTACTTATCTTTGAGCTAATAGAGCCGTCACTTTTACCGGGAAGGATCCTCTCCCCGGAATATGAGGAGCGGGCTCAGCTCCCCGGCTCGGTCGGGCGCCGACCGGTGTCACCTTGGAAGAGCAATTGCGATCCATCGTGTAGTAATTGGGGCCGCAGATAACCCCCCCCCCCTCATTGGGACTCCTTCAGATACAAATTTGCAACTAATGGCACCGAGTGAGGAGTCGAATTCCTTTATTTTAAATAAATCAGAGTTAGTGGCAGAATAAAGGAAGGCCCCTCTTGTGTTGTGGAAAGGGATTGTTAAACCTTGAAAATCTTGGAGCTATTCTCGGCAATAACTCCCGCGTTCCGAGACGAGCCAAGGTTATGATGAACGAGCGCCGTCGCGTCCTCCCGCCCGCCCACGGAAGACCCAGAAAACCCTCAAGTGCCGCCCCTCCGCAGAAAGCTCCTTTGGCTCGGCGCGCGGGAGGCATCACGACTGTTTGGTCTCTGACTTCCCAGAATCGGATCCCCGAACAATGCGCCCGGCTCATTTGGCCGCGGCTCGGCTTTGGCAGGCGCAGCCGAGAGACCCCCCCGCTGGTGACCTTTTCCGCAGGGTTGCGGTGATATCCGCGCCCATCAGTATTCGGGCGGGTTACCGGGCCGACGGCCCCGTCTCGTTGCGACATCACGTCCACATCGCAGGTTTTTAGTTTCGGGGGCCCGGTGTGAAAGATGCAACTAAAAGCCTGCGTTGCCATGCCAACAACATTAATTGCTAAGGACTACCAACTGTGTGTTGGCCTGATTATGTTCTAAAAGGGACGACCCCTGACCTATTCAAATATAGTCGGGAAAATAATGAGGCAAAGCTGAAGGGAGAATGTTTAACTTAATTTTAGGTAGAGAATAAAGCGAAGTGCGTGGTCCGTTGTAACTGACACCCGCCTGCTGCGGCCTCTGACGTCGATGGAGCGCATGCGATCTGCTGTACTTTGGGAAAACACCCGCCGAGTCGAGCAGATGTGTCGCAACGTTTCGATTGTTGACGTATGAAATGGAGCCCTCCCCGGGACTCCAGCGCACTGATGTCAGCCATTAGCTCATTACTGCTGCTCGGGACGGCAGGCAGCTGGAGACGAGATCCCCCCCTTACCCCCCCCTCCACCCCCGTCTCCGTCGCAGTGATGGGGGGGGAGTTCCCCCTCGGAGACCCGCAGCCAGGATCGCATTGTTTGCTCGGTTACGGGATGATGTAACAGGGCTGAAAGAGGCCGGAGCGTAATCGCTGGCGTACGTGGTCGCCCGCGTCGGGCCCCGGGCCCGCCGCTTCCCTCCAGCCGATCCAAAGAAAATAAGAGCGCGGCGTTCCAGACGGTTCCCATCAACCCCTGCCTGAAACCCCCCCCCCCGTCTTCTGTCGTCCTGGTTTTTAATTGATTCCTCTGTTGGTTCATCTAAATCCTCCCTGGCTCAGAAGAGGGGCCAAACTCCGAGCTCGAGTGCTGACTGATGGCGGAGCGCGCCCGCCTCCAAAAGCCCGCCTGGATCCGGGCGGCCCCGCTTTTGTCTCGGGATGAGGCGTCAGAAGGCGGCCTCCTCCGCAGATGAAGCGCCGAGCGAACCAGACGAGGGGGCGACGCGAGCGACGGGGGAAGATTAGCATTTGATCTTCAACAGGCGAAAGCCGTCGCAGGCGGCCCGCCCCGCCAAGAAGCGAGCGCGCGTGCGTGCGTGCGCGCGGAACTGGGCCGGCGATCTGTGGGCAACCAGCAGGCCGGCGTCCTGCCGGGCGGAGAGGCTGAAACAGATGGGCCATCTGGCGACGCGCTGGCACCGGACAGGGGTTGTTCTGTTTCGCGAGCGCGCCTTTGGAGCGCCGGACCACGCGGCGGCTCGGGGGGGGACCACCTGTCTCCGACGCTTTCATGTCCCGGGGCGGCGCCGTTCCTCGCTCCGCGCGGCGCAGAAAGGGTGGGGGGAGGGGGGGGGAGGGTCCTGCGCGTTACGATCCATCGTTCTCACCTCGGGCCGTGGCAGGAAAACATTCCGAACACGTTCGCTCAACATTTGTCCCGAGCTCTGCTCCCGTTTGCCCCCGCAGGTCATTAAAATCTATTTCCATATATAAGATTTGCAGCAGCCAATCAGGTTTAATTGTTGTCTAAGAGTGCTTATTAATTCTGTTTGCGCGCGGGAATGCTGTGCTTTTACTCCGATTGCTTTAGAAAGCATCTTTTTACCTGATTGGCTAATAAATAGCTCACGCGGATTATTGCAGGAATGTTCCGAACACGTCACGGGGCCGTAAATCCCGTAAAGGTTATCGAGTGTAAGTCAGATAAGGTGAGTTCGGTCCCTTTGAACTCCAGTTAGTGAAAGCGGCTGCAGGTTTTTTGGGGGTTTTTTTGCGCGCGCGTCACGGGAACGCTCGCTGGCTCGTCCTGGAGCGATGGAACCGGACCAAATCAAACACCGGGGGTCTCAACGTCCGCCCGCCGGGGCGGCCGGCGGCATGGCAACGCTGCAGCGCGCATTTCTGGACTGAGGGACATTTTGTTCGTACTCTGTGTTGCCTCTCGGCGCTGAAAGGGGCAACATTGTAGTCCAGGAGGAGGTGTTTGCCGACATCGGGCCGCTTACTGTAGCTCTATATTTAGTGCTCAGATGTGTAGATTTCTGTGTTCTGGTGAAAGAGGTCCGTCATTAAACAGTTAGCAGATGTGGTTCTGAACCCTTTGGACCAATGGGAGCCGCGCCGCCGCTGGCAGCCCGACGCTGCCCCGTCGCCTTTCTTGCTTTTATGAAAAGTTTTCTGACGGACGCCCAGAGAAAGTTTTTAATATCCTTGAGAGAGCGAGACGGGCTGGGGAGTGCTGGGGACGGCGAGGCTCAGTCCTCTGAAGCCCAGCAACACGCGCGGCTTGGACGGTTGGAGATAGCGAGACAAAAAGCCACTTTGAGCGAAAGAGGACTCGCCATTAATCTCCCCAGCGACGCCTCATTCTCCGGGAAAAAAAAAAAAAAAAGAGTTGTGAAACTGCTGCAAAGCGACTAAACAGGGGGATGCATAATTTAACTAACATAATTTAGTCGGTCTGTTTTGTATTTTGCTTTGCTTTTGCACTTGGTATGTTATTTTTATCCACATTATAAGTTCGTTCTTTTCAAAATAAGCCATTATAAAAGAATTAGCTCAATGTTAAACGAAATAAATGACGGTTCCTGCAAATTGAAGCTTAAGGTTTGTTGAAAGTTCAGATCTTCTGCTGGAGCCAACATCTGCCAGCTGTGCTGAAGCCACGCGAGGTGCGTATCGGCTGCAGGCCGGCGCCACCGATGCATCTTTTTTTTTTTTTTTCCCTCCCCGGCTCCTTTTTTCCTCCGGTACCTCATTACGGGACACGACAAGCGCGAGCGTTTCTCTGCCGCTGCGCTCGGCAGCTCAGCGCCGGGGCGTCGCTTTGATGCGCCGCGGGTCTCCGGGTTAAGGCGAAACACCCACACGCGCTCCGTCGCATCTCCTCGGGCTCTCCGGGGCAGCGGGCTGCCTCTTTCATCAAACCCCCCCCAGGGATCCTCGCTCCGATGCTGCCGACGCTGCCTGGGAGTCTCACAGCAGCGATACGGGAACAGAGGGATTTTCAATGGCCCGAGTTTTTTATTTTTTTTGTTGTTGTTTTCTAAAGAGGATACGTCACTCTCAAGTCAACCTTCTGGTTAAATAAAGACGAAAAAAAAAACAAGGCCGATATTTAAATAAAACAATGGCTTTGTTGAAAATACCACCTGTGTCCTGTTTGGCCGCTGTTTTCGCACAAAACGTCGAAATATTTTGTTCTCCGTGCGGGGTCGGAAAGTAACACAGCTCTTCGGGCGCTGAAATCTGTGTTTGTGTTTTGTCCCCCTCCTCTCAGGATGAAATCCACGCCGGCCGAAAGGAGTTGAGCTCTGCGCTCGAGTTCAACAGGCCAACTTCCTGATGATGACAGTAAACATGGGTGAGCGGCGAGCACAAACACGTATACATCCCCACGCGCTAGAGGGGAGGGGGGTGGGGGTCTGCGCACCTCTCTCACATCCTCTGGCAGGAATAGCGGGTTGGAAAATAACACGAACGAGTGCAAAAAAAAAATGTGTGGGGGTTGTTAAGCGGCTCCAGATGGCACATGTTAAACACACTTGTGTTAATATGCTTCTATGTTTGTTTTGCTTTTACCTTAATGTAATGGCGGATTCTTCATTTTTTTTGCACATAATATGCACGCATGTTCCCACGTAAACACATTCGACGTGCTTGTTTACGCTCCCAGCTGCCGAGCCTGTAAATTCCCATATGGACTCCCACACTTTGCAAAAGCAAGTCAAACGCACGTGTCCATCCCCGCGCGCTACGGCTCCCTCGAGGGGGATTCGCATGTGCACAGGGACCTTTGGACGTGGAGGAGTTGCGGTCTTACCCCCGTCGTTAGCTGCTCACATGGGCTCCATTCTTTCCATTCCCCACCAAGCACAATGGACTATACGTTCGGTCCATTGTGCGCCTTCAGCCTCTGCTCTTTAATTTGCTCTCATCGGCGATTAAAAGGCTTTTTCTTCCTTCCCCTGCAGATGACGGTCTCCAGAATGGGCCGGGACTGCACAGGAACTCGCAAGGTAAACAACGCGCACGACAGAAAATAATCTGACCTTTGAAGAACCTTCTATCCTGCATGGGTCTTTGCAGCTGGAATGACAACATCGCGAGGCTGTCTGGAAGGACACAAGTAGCTTTAAATGTTAACGCAATTACAGGATGACATGCAAGCGGAGACAGCACAAGAAGAGAAAGAACAAAAACTAGAAAAACTCCAGTTGTAATTCTGGAATTATTTGAAGCTCTTGCAACTTGACGCGGAGCTATTAATCAAAATAAATCTATTATAGTGTAAATATTTAATAGAGCAACTAAAACACACTATTTGAGTGTTCTTTACATTTCCATGACGTAATTGGAAAACACTTACCAGCTGCCAAACCTGGAAGGCCACTCTCCCTGGATATCGAGTGGAAATATTTACAGACATCAGCGTAAATGAATTCCGCATCGATCCGCTGCGCAAGCGGCTATTGCGCAACAGTTAGCAACAATTCTCTCTTACAGTTGTTCTTCGCAGTGAGAAATCAACTGGAGGCGTTTACACCTATTAGGCGCTAAATTAGCCGGAATGCAGTTTCGGCACACAGCGTCGCTCATTATAGCTCGTGCGTGTGCGCGTGCCCCCCCCGAGTTGTGCGTCAGAGCTCGGCCAGCGCCGCCGCGGAGTGAGAGCGAGGACACGTTTGGCTCCAGCTGCTAATCCTGCCGGATGCCTTTGGCATGATGCGTCTCTCAGCACCAGGAAATCCCCTCAATGTCTTCATTCAGGCGGCCTGCACACACACACACACACACGCGCTCACTCTCTCACTCACTCTCACACGCACCCACAGACACACACTCACTCACACTCTCTCCCAGACACACACACACACACAGTGCTGATTTACAGGCCCTTTACACACACTCTGTCAGTTTGCGCGCTGGAGGACTGACCTCTAAAAGTCAGGGTTTTTGTTTTTTCATCCACATCATCTCCAAACTCTGGCTGCTTCAGCTCTGGGAAACAGACCTTTCCACTGCAGCCCAGCTACAGGACACTAACTGTTTTCACAAATCTACCCACAACCGGCCAGACTGGAATTCCGACCTCACCTTCTGTCACTTTTACGGCTCTCAGCTTTAGCCCAAAGAGAGAGAGGGGGGGGGTCATGCATGCGTGACGATGATGCAATGCCCAGCAATCAGCTGCGTTGCGTAATGTGGCTTCCGCCGCTCTGCTCGCTGGAATTCCCCCTTTCTTCTCATCGGCTAGTCAATGTTTAACCCGATACAGTGCGAGCCGCAGGTACCGAAACCCGCTTCATCGATAACGCTCCCTCCCGCCCCCTGAGAGCCCGGCTGCATTCCATTGCGGCCGCGGCCAAACCCCGGCCGGCCCCGACCTGGCAGCGCCTGCGGACCAAACCTCAGTGACGTAATCATTTCTGAGCAGCCATGCATAGAGCCTGATCTGGGCACCACCACGCAATTCTCACACTCTGACCGCCCCCTTTTTTCACCAGTCAACACACCCTCCCCCCCTTCCCCCCTTTTTTTTTCTTCTTCTCTGCTGTCGGCCTTAACGAAAAACACACACCGACACACGTGCACATGCAGCTCTCTGCTGTTTGTTTGGTTTCCTTGGCTCCCTCGTCATCGCCAGAGAAACAGGTCGTTTTCTAAGCCGAAGCGCAAACACTGGCCGGTTCGATGACGCGTTTTTCGGAGCCGCTCGCTTTGCACGTGGGTCGCCTCTTAACTCATCCCGTCCCGCAGCACCGTCGACCCGAGTGGTGTAAAAGGGGTGCTGCGTTGGGCCTTAATGATCCCAGACACGCTCATGTAAATGGTCCAGTCCATTATCGCTGCCCTCCTCCACCTCCTCCTTTACCCTGACCCCCCCCATAAGAGTCCAGGTTTCTTCCCCACAGTGGGTTTTTCCTGCGACCGTCGCTTGTCCGGGGTCTCGACCTTAGATTAATTTCAATTTTAAGTTCGCTTCAGCGACACGCCCAGGAGGCGCAGGCGGAAGGCTGAATGACGTCTGCACGCTCAGGCCGACTCAAATCCGTCCTGGCACTTCCATGGCTCCCGACCCGGACTTTGAACTCAGAATCAGTTATCACGATGCTGTAGCTCCGAGCTGTAAAGACGCCCCCGCTCCCCCCTCGGTTTATTGGCCGCACTGGCTACCAGTTTGGCATCAGCGAACTTGTAATAAGTAAACCAAAAAAAAAAAAGCGCGCGGTTAGAATGCACATCACCGGCTTCAAACAATATATCCCGCATGTCCAATCACGGAATGACCACGGGAATGGGTTTTGACCTTCGGTCCATATCCGAGCGCTCTCTCCAAAAAAGCCGCTAATTTCCTAGAGTGGAATAACGCGGCTAACCCCGGACAGAGACGGTGACTCAGCTGCTTCCTGTTTGGAGAAGCCGGACTCTTAGTCACCCGCTGCTCCTGGCAGCTCATATTTGAACTCCTTCTTTCTGCCAGCAGGTAGAGTGAGGGGACTTGGGGAGGGTTCGTCTGGGGTGGTCTGCGGCTCGCGCTCACGCCCGCGGCGCGGTTTTTAACTCTGTCCCTCTTGGTCCGCCACCCTTCTCTCTCTCTCTCTCTCTCTCTCTCTTCGCAAACGGATGGTCACACGTGCCGGGTGACCAGAGGCGCCGTCGCCGTGGTTACGGGCCAACCCCCCCCAACCCCAACCTAACAAAGACGCAGCTGCGGTCATCCGTCGACGCGGAGCGGGCCGGGTTGCGCGCGTGCTGGATAACTGGGTCAGTCGGAGGTGAACGGGCCCACCGGGGTTATCCTCTGGGAGAGCAGCAGGAAGCCGATGGATTGAAACCAAGATTGTGTAACTTTTGATGGAAGAGCCAAGCTTTTCCCGCGATAAACGAAAGGCTGAACACGCAACATTCGGTGCAATTTTTTTTAAGGAGTTGCGGGGTGGCACTTGGGCGGGGAAGCGGACCATCAGGGTGGGCGGGCGTCCTGCAGCATCTGCAACGCGGGTGCTGCTACCTGTAGCTTTGGCCAAGGACTTTGATCAACAAAAGTCGTTTATAACCTTAACCTCGATCCCGAGAGGGATGACATGTCTCATCTGGCCTGGAAAGACTTTAGAATCCCCCCTGGAAAATCATTGGAGGGATGAGCGATGTCTGCAACAAATGAAAACAATTAAATATAATGCAGCCCTCATGATAATAAATGGGGAGGATTAGATCTCTCAATCTTCATTTTACTACAGTTGCACCCTGTTCTTTCTGAACTGGCCTCAGCTCGCTTGGATCCGCACACTTTTTGACATCGTGTGGTCTTTCAGTTGCAAAAGGCACTCGGCATAGCTGGTTGCCATAGCAACGCTCTGGGAAAGCGTTATCTCGGAAAATATAAAGAATGTCAACAATAGAAAATAAGCAGGGGGTCGCGAGAGAAAGAGCAGTTTTATGATGAGATGGATTAGAGATTAGCATATATGATCCAACAACACCAAATAAATCTAGCTCCTAGGAACATCGTGCAAACACACACTCTTGCCTGATGCAGATGTTCACTGGAAATAAAGTTCCTGCAGCTGCACGACTACCAAGCAAACACACTCGTGCAGATTGGTGAAACTATGCAAGGCGTACTTATGTAACTGTGGAAATACATCATAAATAGGTCTGCGCTCGAACCCGACCCACCGTTGGCAAACAGCTGGCTGTACGGCTCGTCGTGCAGGTAACACGGTCAGACGTCAGGCTCGCTGTACTGCAACACCTTGACTGTGCAAACACACGGACACAAACACCCACTCGCAGACATGCACACAGACAGTACAAGGATCCTTTGTACGGTGAAGAATGTAGCCCAACCTGCAGCTGTTTCTGGTGGAGTCACGCTCCTGGTTTACCTGTGAAAGGGCTTCTGTGCTTGTGTGTGTGTGCTTGTGTGTGTGTGTGTGTGTGTGTGTGTGTGTGTCGTTAGGCCCAAAATACTCAATTCTACTAGCAGGGTTAGGATTATAATATGTTTAGGCTTAGGGTGATGTATTATATTTATGAAAGGTAGAAATACAATGGTGTGTGTGTGTGTGGGTGTAGGTGGGTGGGTGTGCGTGTGTACGTGCGTGCGTGTGTGAGTGAGCGACCTTTTCTTGATGATGTAATTACAGCTGTCAGGCAATTGGTTCTGTTAAATTCTCCTGATATAGTCTTTCTGCGAGTCTCCTCCACACGACTGCCCCTTTTCCACGTGTGAGAGTGAGACGTCACTGTGTTTTCTTGCGCTTCTCTACAATAGAAAAGATGAAGTGGGAAGAGAAGTGAGAAAAAGGCCGCATCTCTGACATCCTGTCGTCTCTTAGGGCCTTACTGAGGCTAAACGCTCCCTTGTTTAGTTTGCTCCGAAGTTTTACGGCAAGAGGGATTTCACATGACTGTCGTCCATGTCTTGTTTAGATGAAGAAGAAGCGCTTAATTCCATAATGAAGGACCTGGCAGCCCTGGGTCGCTGCTACACCCAGAACATCAGCCACAAGCCCAAGAGCAGAACATTACTCTTCAAACAGGTACGCGCTGCTCACTGTCGCATGTCCAAAAATAATGTCACTGACCGAAAAAGTCTGGTATTCTTTGAAATTCAAAGAATTTTTCTGACGATAAAAAAAAAAAGAAAAGCGGAAAGCAGTTGTATATGTTCTGCATCCGCAGGCTGGTTTTCCATCAACAGAGGATGGTTACAGCTTTTGCTGCTGAATTTCTTCGAATAACTGTTTGTGCTGCGATTCAAGTTCACAATAAAATACATTATTTTGTCCCAGCTGTAATGTATAATATATAAAGCAACCTGTAGAGCTGAACACAGCCCTATATTTGTCTCTGTTGGAGCAGCTATAATACAATAGAATATATAAATTACATTGTTGGCATGGTAAAGAGATGTATTGATATATAGCGCCTGCATGTAAGAAGCACCTACACTATTTGGTTGAGCCTTTCAACCAAGATATTTATAAATAGGCATAAATTCACATTTACTTAATAAATACACACATGAATGTGCATAATTATTCGTGGGGGTTGATTTTTAAGTTTGGATCCAGCGTCTACATGTTAGGGTTAGCCGTGGCTCGCTTCCACAGTCTGATTAAACCTGGCAAGTTTTTATCAGAGGATGAGTTAAAGTAAACGATAAATTGACACTTTGGCAGGCCTATCTGTCATCTTCATGCTGTTAGCGCTCTGAAAAATCTCCCCTGGACTGAATTTGTCAATCAACCTCTAATGTCATTTCCTCGTGCCTACTTTTTTTTTTCCTCTCGCCCTCGGCGGAATGATAATTTGCTGTCCTCGCGGCGCTGATGTTTATGATGGCATGTAAATAAACAGCAAAGAGACGAACATTTCCGTTCCGATGCTCGTGGGCTTGTGTGTGTGTGTGTGTGTGTGTGTGGGGTGTGGGGGGGTGGGGGGTAAACCCCCTCTCCCTCAGCCAGCCACTGATGTGATGTCAGTAGTTTATCACCATGACCTCATGCAGACTTTCAGGCTCCTCCACATTCCGGTTTTATACTCGGCTTGTGTTTTGTCGTTAGTGAAGGGATCAAAATCCTTCTCGGGCTCCTTAAGTGCAGCAACACTTTAATTAAATGCTTTTTGACAATATAATTCCTTGTAAAGTTGGTCATTTATTCAGCAAATCCTATAAAACCACAAATCTTTTTAACTTTCCATAACTCCCCTCTCTTTTTATTTTTTCCCCTCTCAACAGGATTTAAGAGTCAAGCTGGAGCATGAGAGAGAGAAACGGTACGTCGGATCCCTGCGTATTGTTTTCCCTTTTTTTTTTTTTTTTTTTTTTGTTTTCCTCCACTCTTCTGTCTGAGCCTCTGCTCTTCTCGGATCCTTTTTTGTTATGTTTCGCCATGCCCGGGATTCTGTGTCCGGGGGAAATCGCAGTTACACGCCAGCGCGGGACAGAGAATTCCAGCTTTGACATTTAGCTGCAGCTTTGCAAGACGGGGAGGAGAGGGGAGGGGAGGGGAGGGGAGGGATGGAGGGGAGGGATGGATGGAGGGAGGGGGGTGGTTCTGAGAGAGGGAACATCAAGTCACACCCCAAAATGAGGCCTTCGCCTTGTGTTTTTGTCCTCCTCAAGAGACGCTTTTCCATCAAGGTGCACAATGTTGACAACGTCGGAGCCCCCCCGATGCCGAGTCGGTCTTGTATAAATAGACGTGTTTGGACCAGGAGAGGCTTCACTCGCCGCAGCTCCGTCGCGCTTTTCGTGACCTTTAGCACCCCTGGGAGCGGCCGACTTTAATGCTGGCACGCGCTCAGACCAAACAACTTAAAAGGATCAAGATGAGAACGAGCAGATCGCAAATAAATGAAAATAATAATTTCAAGACAAACAGTTGTGAGCGGGTCCAGACACGTGTAAGGCATGAACTGACACACGCGTACCTGCGGAGGAGGGGCTCGCGGACAGTCCTGCCCAGAACCCTTTTGGAAAAAGAAACCGGCGCGATTCTGCCGAGCAGCCAGACCGTCGGCGAGTGGCTTTGATTACGGAGCCGCGGGCTCACAGGAGCGAAAAACAGAAGAGAAACGCGGCGCTCTTCAGCAGAATAAGGTCTCTCGCCGGGGCCCCTCTCTCCCTCTCGCCGTTTCACAGCCCTAATTGGCGGCTGCTGGGGAAGAGACGGGGGTTTTTTTTCTCGTGCCGTCTCGCTGCGTATCCAGCGCCCTCCGTTCCTCAGTCCCCTTTCTCTCCCGCCACACTGATCACTCGGGCTCCAGCAGACGCACACACGCACCGTTTAGGCTCCTTTTCGTGCCTTTTTTTTTTTTTTTTCTCCTCTCTTTTTCCATGTTTTGCTTGTCCAAGTCTCTGCTTTCACTTTGTCTCAGAGTCTGTTTTGGAAGGCGGTAGGATATCCTGAGTTTGTTACCTCGAGGGGAGAAATAATAATAAGGCCGCATTGTCGCGTTCACATTGGCCAACGCATTTATTTAATCAAAATCTGCCTCAGTCAACATTTCGTTAACGCTGGGTCATTGTGAGGCGTCTCTCATAGCGCCGTGATTTTCTACTCCTCAGGTGCTTGGCATCCTTCATCACTCGCCTCCCACCAACATGAGGTTTCAACCTCAGATCTTGCCTCCAAACAGGCATCTCTCTGTGAATCAGACCCCCCCCCCAATGTAAAATGTTAATTAAGTTTGGTCTATATAGAACAAAGATCAGAAAACCTGACCGCCGCTGATGCGGTTTTAATCCGTTTTGTGTTTTCCGAGCAGCGCCTATCGCGGTCGGTCCCTGAGTCAGGATAACCCCGACGTCTCACCACAAATCTAATTGGACAGTGTCTCTTTTCATTGGCAAGCGCTGACGGTTTTGGGGCAGGAAACCGGAGCCGCGTCTCTCTCTTCCTCCTGGCTCTGCCTCGGGGTCTCCCGGCAGAGAGCGAAGGAACGTGGCCAGACAATTTTTCTTTTTTTTTTTTTTTTTCTCCTCCCTCGCTTGCTCTCTGCGTCCATGAGAGAGAAGGGGAAAGAGTGTGCCGGGATGTGTGAAAGCATTCCTTTCTGCAGCCCCGTGTGTCCAGGAAGGAAAGGCATACAGTATCTTTCGGAGCAGCATCCTCATACCCCCCACCATCCCTCCCTTTTATCGGACACATCACCGGCGAGTGTAAACAGAGGTTGAGAGTCTTTAACTGTGCTGCTGCCCGCTTCTGATCTGCAGCCCCCCCCCCCATTCCCAGATTCCTCAGCTCAAATTAGGGAAGCGGCGAGCAGCCATCAAGATGGCAGAGCTTTAGCCTCTGATGAGGAAATGATGGGATGAAAACAAGCCTTTTTATCAGGACACTATAAAGAGATAGTGGGCTGAGGGGCTGGGGGGCTGGGGGGGGGGTAGAAAATGCCTCTTTTCCCTCTCCACTAATTCTGTCTGGCCGCCCCCTTCCCACAGTCCGTAAATACCTCCCCGGCTCGGTATCTTTCACTCTGCCACACTTTAAAAGAGGAGGGGAAAGACACACATCCTGCTGCTTTTGCTGCACTCCAGAATTTTTTTTTTTTTTTTTTTTTTTTTTACCCCCTTTTCCTCTCAGGAAGTTTCCCATCTGCCTTTGTGCTGGCTTAGCGCGGAGGCCCGGCGGTGTTGAAACAGCGGCCGATGCGCACCCTGATTGGGAAGCACAATCATGCATGTCAGGTCCCTGCGATCACGCACGCATGCACGCCGAACGCTCGGCCAGGAGCTGAGCGACGCGGCTTTGCGGTGATGTTAGCCTTTACTTTAAAGTCACCATGGCGGGAATGTTGACTTCAAAATGAATCGCTGATTAGTCATTAATGACCAAAAGCAAATATCTAAGCCCATTTACAACTTCAGGAAGCTGAATAATTGTACTGTAACGTGTCACTGCGTTTCTTGAGACCCTGCGTCCTGTTTTTGTTCTGTTTGTCATCATGCAAATTCCAGGATTCCTTTATGAAACTTCAGACAAAACAACAGATGTGTAATAATATTGTTACCTAAGTCCTACAAATATACTTTTATTAGTTTATTAGTTCTGCGTGGAAGGAGTCGCAGCTTGGCTGCTATTTTGGGTGTGAGCATGCGAAGCTAGACAAAACACCCATTTCTGGGTCTGACCTCTGACCCCGCCGCCTTTCTTTCTTCACTTCCCAGAATCATCCCGTTCCAGAGGCCGCTGAAGATCAAGGAGCTGCTGCAGAAGGTGACGGAGGCCTTTGGGCAGCAGATGGACATGTACTTCATGGAAAAGGAGGTGCGAACACAACGGCGTCGTCAGTGACTGTTCAAGAGTGATCCAGTCCTGAAAGCAAAAAGCACCCTTCACACGCGACCGTGGATTCCTCAGGAGCTTTTACACTTAACATCGGCTTTATTGTGAGCGATGGTCACGAGGTCCACATCTTCCTGTCCCCTTAGTTGAAGCTGCCCCTGAAGACTCAGGAGGACTTGGACCAAGCCGTCATGTCGCTGGGCAGCAGCTCGGGGGTCAACGGGCTGCTCAGGATACTGCTGAAGACCCCCAAGAACAACCCCGTGAGTGCTGAACGTGTGCGGCTCATCCTCCGAGCGCCTTTAAGACACGGATCCTTCTTGGCCGTTTAAAGCGCGCCGTATAATTTAGCAGCATGTCCACGCCGCGCACGCGCCTGCGCCGCTGAAGTGTTGATCGCTGTGTGGATGGTAACCATAACGACTGCTCTAGGAACAGCTGCAGGTTTGTCACCTGCTGACAGAAGGAACTTAATCAGAGGATTGTCTTAGTGGAACTGCTTGACCGTTTAAAGAGGTCAACTTACTAAGAGATGCTGTCAGCAGAGCAGCTTGCCGGTCGATGCGCCGAGTTCACACCCGCGCCCCCCCCCCCTTCTGCATCTTTAAGAAGCATCTCTCTCTCTCTGAAGTACCTACAGGTGAACAGCAGGGACAAACAGAGCGAGATGAGGTCATCGCGGTCGCTGGGAGACCTGAAGGGCTCCCTGCTCAAGGGCTCCGAGAGGGTGCGCAAACACTCCACAGGTGAGCCGGCGAAAGGTGGGGGGGGGGTTCGAGAAACGCAAGGTCGTCACATTTTTGGTATCGCGTCCCGGGAATCCTCGTGGTGGTAGAAGATAATGCCGTCGCCATCGTGTTTTTTTTTTTTTTTTTTTTTTTTTATCCCCGCCTGTTAAGTGCGGCTTTTAAAGCCCATTTACAAGAAATACGCAGAGGAATGCTAATGGCCACATGAAGGACGCGCTTTGTAGGAGGAGAACAAAGCTAATTGCTGGTGAATGTGACAGTCTGAGCCTCCAAAGAGATGTCATGTCATAGCAAGGACAACTTCCTGCTCTCCTATTAATCATCTAATTGAATCATTAGCATAATTGGGCCAGGGAGCGGTTGGACTCATAAAAGCGTCGGCTGACATGCTCTGACCATGTACACAGATTAACGCGGGGTTTGGTCAGGCAGCTCTGGCTCCTACTTATAGGTCCACGCATCTTCTCAGTTGTAGCACCAGAGAAGTTGCAGCATCGGGCAAACCTGCAAACCTTTTTGACACCGACTGTCACAGTCCACGAAACTTCCTTTTCGGGTTAGGCGGCGTAAAGATTTACTGAGCTCCACCCTGCGCGAATCTTTTTCACTTCCCTCTGTGTCAGGACAGTCCTGAAAGGTCAGGGTATATCGAGAGAGAAAAAAACCCCCTCCGGCACGTTCCATGAAGGCCCAGAAGGCGTTTACATTTCCCGCATAGCAGCTGAAAAAGCATGTCTGGACTGGCTGTCAGCGCCGGGCCTTTTGTCACGTAGGTCCGACAGCTCCAGACCCGTCACCGTCTCCAGTCGTGTATATCGTATGGAATTACCAGCTCTCTCTCGAGACCCCCGCGGGCCGGCCTCTCGACAGACCGAGGGGGGGGGGCGGGTTGAAGGAAGCTGTGGCAGATGAGAGGCGACAGGAGAGGCTTCGCTGTGGACGGTTGAGCGAAGACGTGATGTCAGCCAGACTAACTCGGCGACGGGTCACGGCGGGGAGAGAGGATGGGAAATCAAGAACTGCGAAGAAAAGTGGAGGGCAGCTTTCCATGCTGCTTTACATTCTGGCCCCCTTTTACACCCCCCCCGGTTTTCCTAGACTCACAGCAGCTTGTTGGCGTCGGGACTTTCAGGGAGTCCTATCACCTCATTGTCATTAAACTTTTCTAACCCCGCCCCCCCCCCTCTCGACCCTTGCCCCTGCCTCCCAGGTTCCCTGCACACGGGTCGCACGTCGCCGCCCCCTGGCAGCGTCCCCGAGGAGCAGCAGCAGATCGCTCGCCAGGGCTCCTACACCAGCATTCACAGCGAGGGGGAGTTCATCCCCGAAACCCTCGACCAGAATGTAAGCACACATCCAGACACGGGCAAAAAAAGCAAAAAAAAAAAAAGTTATTACTAGTGCACAAAATGTACTGTTTCACATAATTACTGCTGGGGCCATAGGTTAGCAGAGGGTCGTATCCACTGAACCTCTTTGAAGCTTTCAGCTAATTATTTAACTGAGATTAAGGCATATATTCCAACAGTGTTTCAGTGTTTCTGTAATACTTTCAGGATGTGAATGAGAGCGGGTCATTTTCAGATTTTATATTCTGTAATTAGGTTCTGAAAGCAACATGCACATCTCTTGGTCCGCTACTTGTCCGTTGTGTCCCAGAGCGCTTTCGTTTATCGTAGCCGTGCGTCTCTACGCACCGTGCCACCCTGAATTTGTGTCTCCGTGTCCGTCAGATGCTGGACCCTTCGGGAGTGCGGACAACTCGCTGTCGAGCAGCTGTCAGTCAATAGACCAAGCACTGGACAGGTAGGCTGACCCGCTAAGGTGTCAGGGTCAACCCCGTGTGCGTGTATGTCACAGCGCTCACGCCTGCTGATTCAGATCCTGTATGTTGCAACACAAACAAACACACACACACAGCATGATGAGCACAGGATGCTGGTAAAGTTTGTAATCAGCCAGTGTGGAAAAAAAAAAGGCAGTATCGTAGTGCTGTTGCCATGGTGACAAAACTCTTATCTCGACGCCTGGATTCATCTGTTATTGCGAGGGAGAAACGGATGGAGGCAGAAATGTGCAGAGCAGGAGCCGACTTGACGAAAGAAAAGCCAGGCAGAAGGTGAAAATCAGCAAAAGGGAGTTAATAGACAAAAGAAATAAAAGTAAATTCAGTGGGGGGGGGGGGCTGCAAAATGAGCTAGCGCGGAGCGAGAGTGCGAGCGAGCCTAGAACGGAAACTGCTCTACCTGCACGAGGCTTATCTGGGCTCCAGGCTGCAGAACAATGGCAGGAAACGAGCGCATGGAACTTTTCCCTTCCAGCGGGCATGCGTGCCCTTATCCAGGGTCTCGTGGCCCCGCGCCGCCCCGCGGTCAACAGAGACGTCACCGCTAGAGCGGCCTCGGACAGACCGGGGGGGGGGCGGCCGGGCTGCAAATCAACGATAATTAATGGCTCACAGACGTCCACATCCACTTTAACCCTTCCCGTTCGGCGGATCCTTGACTGCAGACGTTTTTTTTTGTTTTTTTTTTAAGATAATTGCGGAGAGTTTCTGACTGAAATAACGAGCATCGTTTTCCTCTTGTCGTTGCAGTCCTCCTTTCTCACAGAACAACCGTGACAATAATTACCTGAACCTCAACTACGAATACAAAGGTAAGACGGGCGCGCGCTTCCAAAGAAAGTAGGTTCTGACAACTGATCATAAGTCTAAAACTGGAAGAACTACTTACGCGAAATGATGTTGTGGTGCAATGCGGTGGTTTGTCATAGGTCACTGGGATAAAAAAAGAAACTAAGATTGCGTTAAAGATTTTGGAGGTGTTGTTTGAAGTTTCGCCTGCACCGCCGCTTCGTTTGTATTCAGCCGTCTGTGTTTCACAGTGCGTAAAGCAAACATTAAAATTCAGCGGAATGTTATTTGCACAAGTTTCAGATGCGATATGGTATATGAAATGAGGCGTTATATATAGAAACAGCAATAAAGTGCCTGTTCAAAGTCAGATTGGTGTGATGACAGGATTAACATTCACTCCTAAATATCGCACCGACGTTGGATTATGTGCCATCTCTCCTCGTCTGGTGCCCTCAGCCCCCCCCCCCCTTAGCCCCAGTCCCGTGGTTCCCTGTCTGCGACCTCTTCTCTCACAATGCTGATCCAGTGGCGCAGGATAGCAGATAACAGCGAAAAACAGCAGCATATCTCCCAGTCCGTTCCTCTCTTTCCCCTCTCGAGCGGCCCCTGCACTTAAAATTTAAAATTAGGGGGCGTGCATGCGCGAGCTGGCGGCGGCGGGGGCGGGGGGGCGGGGGGCTGGAGTTTTCTGCAGTGCTCAGGCACGCAGAGATGCACGTGCCTGCACACAGGCATCCTTGCACGCACTCCCCCTCCCTGATCTGGAGCTTGTGTGGCCCTGTCCTGGGGACGGCTTTCAGTATTTGTTTACCATCCCTGTGAGTAGATTTTTCCTCTCCATCCCTCGCTGCCAAACAGAAAAAAAAATCCCAACTCTCCCGTCTCCATGGGATACGGCCACAAAAACAGCGCGCGGGGAGGCAATCATCTGACAGAACAGCTGCTTTCAATTGCGAGCGCTCTGCCGCGCGCCATTCAGCGCGTGTGAGAAAGAGTCAGCACTTGCTTGCGTCAGCAGCGTTCCCCACCTGCCTTCACTTACCGCTCCACCGGGTTCGCCGCTATCACTAGGCTAGCACCCCCCCCCCCACCACCCCCCCCCGAGCTGCAGGGAGGCGGCGCAGCAGCTGTTTCTGAGCACCTTTGATTCGACACCCAGACACGCCGCCGAACCGCGTCGGATGTGACGAGCCGAGGCGCGAAACCATCACCACCACCACCCCCCCCCCCCCCAGGCCGCGCAGCCCCGAGTAATCAAACCTGCACCCGCGAGCTTGCGAAACTTGACCCACAGAGGAGAGCCCAGGCCGGTCGGCGCAGCCTCGGCGATGCCCTAACCGACCTCTCTGCCTCCTCAGGTCGCCATGGAAAAGGGGGGACGTTCCCCCGTCAGTTCCAGTTGCCCAACAGAAGCAAGGATTATGGAGACCGTAAGACAGCGCTTCTTCTCTCACGCCGTTATCCCTGCACACACGAAGCAGATTCGTTACCATGCGGCCTTGACAACATGCGCAGACATTTTCCAGTTCCTCCTCTGCACATTTCTACCACAATTCCAGATCTAAGTATTTTTTAAACACTGCTTACTGGCTTTTGCATTTCTTTTTTTTTTTTTTCTTTCACTCTCTGGGTAGATCTTTGGTACATAAAGTGCCGGCTTGCTGTTCCAGGCAGCTGCTAGTAATTGCTTACTCAGAGGCTAACCTTGGCTAGCAGTGATTTACAGTTCCCTGTGGTGAACCTGAACTTGTATAAAAACACAGCACCCTGCTTCCTGTCTGAGGGGAAATGGGACGGAGCGGCGAAAAAGGCGCTCCGCTCTGGCCCGGGGTCAGTCCTTGGCGTGGAACTCGTGTTCTTGCAGCTCATGTTAAAAAAGAAAAAAAAAGTCCAAACAATAGACGTGGCGGCTTAAGAACGTGTCTGTTTGTCCCCCTTTGGTTCAAATAAAACTGTATTTTCAGGTCGCAGGACACTTCCGCGCAGCTTCATGCCGCAGGAGAACCTGTTCCAGCTGGTTCCTTCCAGTCGCACGCGCAGCTATAACGGCGACAGCACGCTGCAGTACAGCGACCTGCGCTCCATGGGCCGCACCGCAGACAAGAGCTGCCAGCGTGGATCAGCCAAGTGTAAGCCAAACTGTTGCATTAGGGTTAGCCGACGCAGACGCGCACGGAAACGGCTCCGAGGGAAGGCGAAGGCGAGGTTTCAAAGCCCTGCATTTGTAATTCCACCCCGTCAGCTGTATTAAATAATCCAGCTGTTGAGCGTGTCCCAGTTCTTTGATAAATGATAGCAGCGATTTGGACTCGAGATGACTTTAGCTGTAATTTAACAAAGGGATCAGAGATAAAAAAAAAAGGATCTCTCTTATCTCAATGAAACCAGAAGCAAATCGGTAATAAAGGGAAAGGTAGAAAAGAAATCTGCAAAGCCGAAGTTGGGGTAAAGGATGGAGGGCCGGTGGACGCTCAGCAAAAGTGCTGACGCGGCACTTTTGACGAAGTCGAGCGGCACTCCCGTCTCCGGTTTATCGGAACGGGGAGCTGAACCAACGCGCCGTTTCACGTTCCAGCCGGCAGAATCCCCCCCCCCCCCATCATCATCAACATCCACGTCAGAGAAACCGTGTTTGTCACGAAAGCCTGACTCAGCAGTCTGTGGTCGGCGCGTTGGCCTCACCCACACGTCTAAGAGGGCCTCGTTAATACAAACCAAAGTCTCCCAGTCTGAGGATGAGAGCGGCTAGGGTGCCATCATTGATATCAGCCCCCCCCACCCCCACCCCTCATCAGAGAGGGTCTGCTTTGCAGTGGGAGTTATTTAACAAGTCTGCGGTACGACGAAGTCTGGCGACGTTTTGCGTTTGGCTCCGTTCAGAATACGGCGGCAGATTTCTCTGCCCTCAGGGGAGGAGGAGGAGGAGGGGGGGGGTGGTTGGAACAGATTTAATCACCGGCGGGTTTTCACCGAATGATGATGTTTCTGCAGCCCCCAGGGCGCCAGTCAACTGGCGACAGGGAAAGCTCCTGGGACGAGGGGCGTTCGGGGAGGTGTACCTGTGCTACGACGCCGACACAGGCAGGGAGCTGGCCGCCAAGCAGGTGCCTTTCGACCCCGACTGTCAGGAAACCAGCAAGGTGAGAGAGGAGACCCTCATCCGGCGCAGCCCCGAAGGTGGAAAGTGCTGACTCGTCCTCTGCTTTTTTTGCTCGGTAGGAGGTGAACGCTCTGGAGTGCGAGATCCAGCTGCTGAAGAACCTGCGCCACGAGCGCATCGTGCAGTACTACGGGTGCCTTCGGGACCACGAGCAGAAGAAACTCACCATCTTCGTGGAGTTTATGCCCGGGGTACGCGTTCTGAGGGCTCTCTGCTCAAATGAAGCGAAAGTTTATCCGTGCCGCGCGGCACAGCGGGCACGCCGAGTGGTTTTTGGGATGGTTAAATGCGCGGGGGGGGGGGGGCGCTGCGTTTGGGCTGCGGAAAGCAGGTAGCCGACGCCTTCGCGTCAAATCAAACACCGAGCGGCCGCAGCTGCTCGACGCCAATTTTCAAATGTCACCAGCTGTCAACACGTGCGTGTTCAGTGGCTGTTTGAACAGTTTATGGGATCATTTTCTCACCAAACGAGCGACTTAATGAGCTGCTGTCGCCTGCGGACCCCCGTCCCCCCGTCCCCGTGGCAGTTTAAATTTTCTTTTTTTGTTTTTTTTTTGTCCCCGGCTAAGTAGCGCTCCCTGTCTTAGTCACTCATTGTCTGGAGCTTGGAAATGTTGCTGTTTCTCGGGGGTTTTACTGGCAAGAAAGGAGGCAGCTGTGCCAAGCGCGCGGCGCGTCCCCTCCCAGGAACGGCTGCACCGCTGTGCCACGGTCGAAAGTGTGTTGTTTGCGTGCGCAAAGTTCTGATCGGATTGTATCTTTCTCGGCAGATTTCAGCTCCGCTTGCGCAAGCCGCGGGTGTAAACACAAGATTACCTTTTTTCAAAAGGTCACGTGCTTTCTCTTTGTCACCGTTCCAGGGCTCCGTGAAGGACCAGCTGAAAGCCTACGGCGCCCTCACAGAGAAGGTGACCAGGAGGTACACCCGACAGATCCTCCAAGGAGTCTCCTACCTGCACAGCAACATGATTGTACACCGAGACATCAAAGGTAATGGGGAAAAGGTCAAGACGGGGATTTATTGGATTTGGAACTGGTTAAAAGTCGCAAGAGAAAAGGGATGACGGTGTGTAAACGGCAAATCTTTCGGCTTCACGCCGCACCGATAATATAACTTTAAATATGAACCATCTACAGAAGGAGCTTGGAAAGTACTGACATGTGCGACTGCCATTTGGGATAAATAAGGCTTCATACTGGTGAAATTGCCTGAGCTAAAAATGGTCACTGCCGGATGGGAAAGCTTTAGCTCGGCGGCCTGCAGCTTTGGGAATCACAGCTCGCCGAAGCAGTAAGCCAAGAAAAAAGGGAAACATACCGTCTGGTGGGGGAAAAAGATAGTAGGTCTCACAGGACAGTATACGTGGGTGGGATTTTCCACCTCGAAATGCTCCTCGTGTCTAATGTACAGTGTGTGTGTGTGTGTGTGTGTGTGTTCATCCCGCCACACAAGAGCTCTGCTGTCTGCAGTTAAATGAGCTGTTTGCTTATACAGCTTCGGGACGAGATCGTCTCTGAGATTTTAACGTACGAGCGGGACAGATTTATTGGAAAGTCTCACGACAAATGTATAAGAAGTGAGATTGGAGCCGTTTAAAGGTCAGTGTCAATCTATTTTCTGTGAGCCCGCTCGTCTGTCGGTGGGTGTGGAGCGTGAGCGGTGTACATTAGTCACTGATCAAGCAAAAGAGGGCCCAGAGGAAATGGAATAGACACAGCCGCAAGTCGGAAAATGACTAAAATAGGTGCAGAGAAGCGGCTGCCGGGGGTTTGATCCACGTGGATCAGAGTTAAAAATACATCGGATATAAAAACCGCGCCGCCTCTGGAAACATTCCTCTGGAGGCCTCCTGAACAAACCTAAAGTTTTTGCCGTTCCGCCAGGTGCTAACATCCTGAGAGACTCATCGGGGAACGTAAAGTTGGGCGACTTTGGAGCCAGCAAACGCATCCAGACCATCTGCATGTCGGGGACAGGAATCAAGTCCGTCACTGGCACCCCCTACTGGATGAGCCCAGAGGTGATCAACGGGGAGGGCTACGGCCGCAAAGCTGACGTCTGGTGAGGAGACGCTCGGATGGGACTGTAATGACACACGGCACATAAAACCCTGACCGATGCAGATGTGTGTTCGGACAACCCTGAAGGAAAATTGGTGTACCACCGATGTGATTACAGCATGACTGTTAACACTAAAAAAAACTATTATTTTCACTATGTATCTAAGGAAATGTAGTTCTGGAAGCAGAAACCGTATTAGTATCAATATTTACACTGGTAAAACATCCAAAACAATACCAGTGAACTAAATAATACATTTTAGTTCCATTCAAAAATATTTTACTTTCACTTATACATTTGTACTTTTATGACTCAGTTCCTGACATGGCTATAACAAAACACGACAATAACCCATTCCATCACATATAAAGGAATATTTGTGATTTGTTATCTGTGATTTAATTGTGTGATCAACTCTGCTGGATCGTTTCCCCCCAGGAGTGTCGCCTGTACCGTTGTGGAAATGCTGACCCAGAAGCCTCCGTGGGCTGAGTACGAGGCCATGGCAGCCATTTTCAAGATCGCCACGCAGCCCACGAAGCCCACGCTTCCCGAAGGCGTGACCGACGCCTGCAGGGACTTCCTGCGGCAGGTGTTCGTGGAGGAGAAGTGGCGTCCCGCCGCAGACGTTCTACTCAGCCACCCCTTCGTCCAGGGCAGCTTCTGAAACCCGACCCTGCTCCCCCCTCGCCCCTCTCCCCCTCCATCCATCCCGGCCGCGGTGCCTCCCCTCCGCTCCGGTCCGGTCCGCCCCGTCTCCGGGACCCTTCCTCCCACCCCGTACTGTCCATCAGGGCTTCAGCTTCACTTCAGCCTCCTGCTGCGTCACCTATCACCAGTGTTTGCCTTTGTCAGGACTACTCGCCAACTAGCTCAACCCAGATTCCGTTTCGCAGGAGACGTGCCAGAGGAAGCACTTTTAGTTCTCACAAAAGCTCCAAATGTTCCCGAGCAGCAGCAGGTCAGACTGACATCGGAACAGTGTCTCGATCAGTCAGACGCCCCATCAACCTGACAGCCCGCCTGGTGAAACTGATGCCACGTGACAGTGCTGCAGGTCGCTCACCGGGCTGCAGCTTCACCGTTAGGGAACTTAAGATGGTAAACTATTTTTATATGGGACATTAACACATAGGAACTTAACAAGTTTTCTACTGTCAGCTTAAAAACGTACATGTATTTTTGTTAACGCCTTACAATAACAGTTTGTAAGTCAGAATGTCTTTTTAAAAATATCATAGAGTTGCTGCATTACATTACTTTCCAGCACTCACAAGCCCATTTATGAATGATTGTCAACATTGCACTTTTGATATCATGCATTGAAGCATTTCCAACATGCAGGATAATCAACTGAGGAGATATTTTTGTATTCAAAGTTGCTTTTTTTTTTTTTTTTTTTTTTTTTTTTTTATGATTTCCTAAAGACAATGTTGTAGCTTGTTTCTGATAACGGAAAAACGAACCAAACTTTTTTGCATTCATGTGCAATGTCTGAAAAGCAATATCAATCCTACCGTTGCAGTCTGTGACATCCATTCCAGCTTCCCGTGCCGTGAGACTCCAGTCCTAGAAAATAAACTGGCCAAAGAGACAGAAACTCGCAACGAGGGTAAAGTTAACGTGCAGTATTAGTCACCTCGGAGCCCTGAAGCCTTTTCGAAGTGATGGCAGCTTTGTGCACAGTCGACTGCACAGACCAAATCAGATGCGTTGGCATCCCGTAGTGTAAACCTGCGTGCATCGTGTAATTAGATTGGAGTATCATCTGCAGTTCTGATGTATGAATCCAGTCCTCCCTTTAATTTGATCCCATGAACACATAACGCCATGGAAGACAAATGGCAGTCTGGAAAAGACACAGTCCTTTGCTCCATGAATGCGGGAGATCGATGTTGGATGTTTAAGCGCTAGCTGTGGTAAAACAGCCCTTAAGGAATGATCAAATCTCTTTTTTTGTTTTGACTCTTGTCAGTGCCTTATCTGGACCTGCTTGCAAACACAGTGGAAGGCTTCTGTGAGCAGTTCAGTAGAGAGCACACTTAGGATTTGCTGTCCTTCTTATATGGAGTAAAAGAAATACTGTAAATACATATTGTTCTGCACTTTTGTATGGAATTTTCTTTACATTATATACAAATCTATTTGATGAAACAGCTACGTTATACAGTAGATCGTACTGTGATTTGACGGGGGTGTTGATGATCGTCTCTGATTGCTGGGTAAGGCTCAGAGGCTTTCGACAGACAGCTTGTTTTGTCTAAATGACAAAGCCTTGATACATGAACTGAATCAAGTCATTGATCTTTTGTACATTTAACTTAATAAATTTGAAGACTACTTCCTGTGTGGCTATAATTTTGTAAAATATCATACCTATGTTATTTTTTAATGATATTTTATTATTATCATTATTATTATTGTTGCTGATGTTGTTGTACCGTTGCATAATTTTGATCCCATCATTGCCACCCATTAGCAGCCTTAGCATTAGCTGCAGGCGGCTGTTGAATAACCTCGTAAATTATGCGCTTTTGTAACACCGAGCGCGCAAACGTGGTCCGGCGGCAGAGGCTGACAGTCGGAGCTGCTCGGCCGGAGGACAGTCCCGTGTGGCTCTGGAGGTTTGGTGACGGCTCGGTGGGTGAAACATGTCCGGGACCGTCGTGTGTTTGCTCAGGAACGACCTGCGGCTTCTCGATAACGAGGTAAACACACGAATTTGATACGAAACCGTCGGTCTGTAACACGACCGCAGTCTCTCTGCGGGGCTGCTACATTTACAAGCAGCTATAAGTTTGTTCGCCGTATGATCGTACAACATCACCTTTGCTTTGATAAGTTTAATAGGGCTTAAATTGGAGCGTTTTATATGTTTAAGGTTAGCATCAAGCTGTAAACAATAAAAGTACTTCCGCCGGGTTTTTTTTGGTGAAATAAAATATTTCAACTTCCGGGAAGCTTTCAAAATAAAAGACTGCCTTTAAAGAAAGAAATTCTACAGCGTTGAATATTGACAGGATTTAGTTCGAAAATGTGCATTTACAACCAGGTGACTACTGCTGTGTAGTTCATTGTATGTATTTATTAGGTCTATATAATCTTATAATTACAGCTCTGGTATTTTTTATCATGTGCATTTCCTGTTCTTTGTGCATAGCACTTGGTATTGATGCCGTATATTAGGTTTCAAAGCATAGATTAAAAAAAAAATTAAAATGTAAACAGTCCTGAAAGCAACTTTTCTATTTGAAGATAATTACACATCGTGCTATTTATATTTTTTAATGAGTTTATTTAACAAAAAAAGCCAATAAAATATTACACTGGAAGCAGTTCCCAAAGAAGATACCTGTATACTTGCAGCTTTTCCACTGGGCTCAAAGAAATGCCGAACACATTGTTCCACTGTACTGCTTCGACCCACGGCATTATGCGGGAACATACCACTACAATCTGCCCAAGACGGGCCCTTTCCGCCTGCGCTTCTTGCTGGAGAGCGTCAGGGACCTCAGAAACACATTGCTCAACAAGGGCAGGTGGGTCTACTGCTTTTCCCAATTTATGTGCCTTTCATAAATGTGCTGATTTTCTTAAATGTGCAAGAGTTGAGTGCAGATCTCTCAGCATTTTTAGGATTGAACCGATTCAGTTGTAACAGGATCAGGATACACCTGAGCCTATAGGCGGCTCTATTTACATAACTTTGTGCTGCACACAGTGTTCCCATGATCCCCCCCCCCCGGTAGTCCTCTACTCAGGATGCAGATTTCCTGGCATAGTGTGACTTTTGCCCACGTGTCTGTTTTTACATCTGTCTGACAGTAATCTCATCGTGAGGCGGGGTAAGCCGGAGGACGTGGTTGCCAGCCTCATCAAGCAGCTGGGCTCCGTCAGCACCGTGGCTTTCCACGAAGAGGTAGACACAAAGAGCTCTCTGTTATTGGAAGGAGTCGCCGTCGTGTCACATTGTCTGCCGATCGCGACTTTTGTTCCTTGGCTTTGCCTTCCCAGGTCACGTCAGAAGAACTGGACGTGGAGAAAAGAGTGAGAGAAGTTTGTGCCCAGATGAAAGTCAAAGTTCACACTTGTTGGGGGTCCACGCTGTACCACAGAGATGATCTTCCATTTCATCACATGTCAAGGTTGGAAAGGATGTCTGGGAGGAAAAGTGTTTTTTTTTCTCTCTCTCTCTCTCACTGCGACAGATTAAAGGCTCTGAATTCTAAACATTTACTTGTGGTGTTGTCAGGCTGCCTGATGTGTACACCCAGTTCAGGAAGGCAGTGGAGTCCCAGTGCAGGGTAAGGCCCGTATTTCCTTCACCTGAGCATCTGAAGCCTCTTCCTCAGGGGTTGGAGGAAGGAGCCATCCCTACAGCAACGGACCTGGAACAGGAAGGTGAATAACCCCGATATTTTTTTTTTTTTTTTTGTGTCTTTGTGATCTGTGAATCTTTAGATTTGGTACAAACCTGCACCGTTTTATCTCCTACCAACCGCCTGTCCATTTAAAAAAAAAAAAAAAACTCAAAGTGACTTTGTTTTAATTAAATCTTAATGCTGGGGGAAGCAGAACCTCGTTTTGTGCTGTGATACTTCTGTTGAGTAATCCCAGAATGCTGCTGCATTTAAAAATCAATGAGGCAAAGTGCTGAACACAGTCGTCCTCATTAGGTACAGCCAGAACGGATTCAATATCCATGCATGCAGTTAAGCCTCCATGCTCATATACATGTGTAATGCACACCAGGGAGTGTTAAACAGACATTCCATCAAATGAGAAATGCCTTCCCCCTTCCACCTTCATCGGCTAAAAAAAGCTGTCCAGGCACCAGCTTCATAAGATCTCAAATCAAAGAACAAAACGCCATGTTTGCTTTGTTCCCCGACGACAGACGGCTTTACCTTATGTTCTTCCAGAGCCCGTCCCCGATGCTCGCTCGGCTTTCCCCTGCAGCGGTGGTGAAAGCCAGGCCGTGGCCAGGCTCAGACACTACTTCTGGGACACAGTGAGCGCGTGTTTTATTTGCACACGTATGAAGGCCGACCGCCCGCGTGCGGCGTTGCGTTGGACAAACGCGTGTTCTCCGTCACACAGGACGCAGTGGCGACTTACAAAGAGACCCGCAATGGCTTGATCGGCGCGGATTATTCCACCAAATTCTCGCCCTGGTGAGTTGACTCCGCCTGGCCGCGCACGCGGTTCGATCGTCAGTGCAAGTAAATCGGACATCTCTGCGGGTGGAACTCGGCAGGTTGGCGCTGGGTTGCATTTCGCCCAGGTACATTTATCATCAGAACAAGCAGTATGAAAGCGAGCGAACGGCCAATCAGAGCACGTACTGGTGAGTCCGGAGTCAGAGAGGACCAGCGCTGGCGGTCCCGCTGTCACGGCTCACCCCAGTTTGTCCTCTGTTCTCCGTCCTCAGGGTCATATTTGAACTGCTGTGGAGGGATTACTTCAAGTTTGTGGCCGTCAAGTATGGAAACAAGCTGTTTCACCTCAAAGGTAAATATTTCCACCTCACGCTCGAGACACCAGGAATGAGTGTGAAAATAAAAGACAGTGTGGCTCAGGTCTTCAGGACAAATCTGTCTCCTGGAGAAAGGACATGAGGCTTTTCAATGCATGGAAAGGTGAGCCATTTTCTCCGCTTCCTCCTCTTTGTTCACAAAGTGCAATTTTTTTTTTTTTTTTAAAGACAGAGCGACATGCATTTAAGACGTCTGAATAAGCAGCTGAAAACCTGTTGTCTTGATTCCGCAGAGGGAAAAACAGGAGTTCCCTTTGTGGACGCCAACATGAGAGAGTTGGCGCTGACAGGCTTCATGTCCAACAGGGGGCGACAAAACGTCGCAAGCTTCCTCACAAAAGATTTGGGTCTGGACTGGAGGATGGGAGCCGAGTGGTTCGAGTACCTCCTTGTAAGGAGTTTATCCATTTGAAATGATGATATTTGACATCAGATTGTGTGGAATAGCTGAAAGGTTTTAGGAGTTTTTTTTTACATTTTATCCATCGTGTTTCTCTCACCTGTCCACGTTTCCTTATTGGAATCTCGCTCCTTGAAGGTGGATCATGACGTCTGCAGTAACTATGGCAACTGGCTGTACAGCGCAGGTATTGGGAACGATCCCAGAGAGAACAGGAAGTTCAACATGATCAAGCAAGGCCTCGATTATGACAACAATGTGAGTTCTTGGTGCCGTAAACATCACCTCGAGCGGAGATGTCAAGAATGTGCGTCTACCCCAGGGCGACTACGTACGGCTGTGGGTTCCTGAGCTGCAGAGGATCGCGGGAGCTGATGTACACACACCCTGGGCTCTCAGCTCTGCTGCACTTTCACAAGCTCATGTGTCCCTCGGTGAGACGTACCCCACCCCCATCGTCGTAGCGCCTGAATGGAACAGACACTTTAACAAGAAACCGGTGCGTACTTGAGAAAAAGGAAGTGGATAGTGTGACTGTGTGCTGCCGCACTGGGGTTGTATTTTAATCTGTTGCGGCTGTCGGGTATCTATCTTCACATCACCAATTATTGAGAAACCCCGCCGTATTTCTTTTGTTTTTGCTCTAGAGTGGCTCGGGGCCTTCGCCACGGGGGAGGAAAGGTCCGTCTCACCCTCCCAAGCAGCACCGAGACAGAGGAATTGATTTCTATTTCTCGAGAAGCAAAAACCTTTGATCTGCCTCAGGCACCGAGCGCGGAAGCACTCTGGCGTTGTAAAAACCGGCGTTGCACAAAGCTGTGTTGCACGCCGACGTGCTAAGGCAAGTCCGTTTGAGGAAGCGCTCACTCCTGCAAACTGGACAAACAAAAAAAAAAAAAGCAACAAAAAGATGCCTCAAACCGCACGTAATGAAAGCTGCTTTGGTTTTTAACTTCATCAGTTCCTGGATCGCCCGTCTGGATTTGTCACACTGGTTTTACGATGATGTTTTTAAAGCAGCGTTTGCGCCCCAAAGCTGAATATCACTCTGTTATGGATGTGACTTTTCTCATTGGGGTAAAGGGAGTCATTCTTATATGGAGCGCTGTTACATTGTTAAATAAAACACTAGCCAAACCTATATTGTGTGTTCTAAGTTGATGAATATGAATTGCTGAATAAAGAAAGCATCTGCAGTGTCATGAATAGTCTGTCGAAGGTTCTGGTAAAAGGTGTCAGCAAATTGATCTGTGATGGGCCTACGAAGCTGCGATCATGACGGCTTAACGTGCGTACTTTCACTTTGTATAAATGTAAACATAGGGCGGCGCGGTGGTGGGAGTCGGCCTTTAGGTCCGACTCCCAGTTGTGACGGAGGAATCTGGGGACTTTCTGTGTTGTGTTTACTGGTTCTCCCCACGCCTGCGCGAGTTCTCTCTGGGTACTTCCAACTTCCTCTAACAGTCCAAAGACACAACTGGGGATTAGGTGAACCGATCCCTCTGAATTGTCCTTAGTGAGTGGGAGTGTGAGCGTGGATGGTTGTCCAGTCCAGTCCAGGGTGTACCAGTGTCAACTGGGATACACTCCAGCCCCCCCCATGACCCTTTGTGGAGGAATAAGAGGTAGAAGATGGTTGGATGTCAGTATATCTCGTGTTGAGTTCGATTAAACAGCAGATTCTGCAGCTTCAGGCTCATCACCAGCTGGTTTGAGGTCACAGAATCGGGAATCGGGCCCGATCCGCCCCCGCGTCACGCTGACGTCACGTCCGGGTCCGTCAAGGCGACGCTGGCCGTCGGTGTTTACGGCGAGATCTGCGGGTTTGATGCCGGAACTCGGACTCGGGGTCTAAAGGGACGACAATGGCGTGCTGGGAGCCGAAGGTGGACGCGTCGGCGGTGCCCCTCGTCGCGCTGAACGTGAGCTTCCGGAAGCGGCTGGGGCTCTACCTGAACCCGCGGACGGCCGTGGCGGCCGACTGGATGGCCGTGGCCGAGGCCATGGGCTTCAGCTACCTGGAGATCAAGAACTACGAGGCGTCGGGGAACCCCACCCTGAGGGTGCTGGAGGACTGGCAGAGCCGCAGCAGCGACGCCACGGTGGGGAAGCTGCTGTCCATCCTGGCGGAGGTGGAGAGGAACGACGCCCTGGAGGACCTGCAGCCCCTGATCGGTCAGAACCCGCTCCTAAACCACATCGAACCCTCAACAAACCCCAGATCGGCCCGAGTTAGTGTCCCCACCGATATATTAGAGTGTGACAGAGGGGTGTGTAGTGTATATCCAAACACTGGTACAAGTACTTATACCGTCTTAGTTTGAATCGATAAAAAACAATCTGAAGTCTTGTTTTCACCAATTTAAGTAATCTATAATATCTCTGGGATCACTAATTTGACTCTTTTTCCGAAGTGCTAATATTTCCTGTCACTGGTGAACTACCTGTATCAGAGGTTATTGTCCTTTTCTTGATTTATTAGGAACATAAAGTTACAGTTCTTATGTTAAATTACTCTTTCACAACCCTGCTCATTATCAGTGTGTTGGTTAAGATTATAATGAACCCTGATGAACAACATGATTATATTAAATCATTGTCATCATTACAATAATAATAATCATAAATCATTAACTCAAGTGCAGTGTATCATGAAAAGCTCCCACTTTTGATAATATGTCATGCAATTATTGTTTGATATTTTCCAGCTAAATACTTTTATATAAATTGCATTTGTAGAAAAGTATTCAGGGGGCCCGCGACTCGTCATTCACCGAAAGCCGTCCTACAATCTTGCACGAACGTTTTGCTCTCATGCTTGCACGCTTTCTGGTGACCGGCCTACTCGCGGTTTGGTTGTGTTCCAGATGAGGACGTCCGGAAGTACTGTGAGCGAGCGCAGCGGGACCCCGAGCCCCCCGTTCAGGTTGACGAGGTGGGCAGCTCTTTGCCTCGCGCCGTAGAGCGGGTCGGCCTCACCCTGGGCGACGATCCCGAAGGTCAGCACTTGCGTCATGATCAAATTCACACCGTGGGCAACTTTGGCTGGAGATAGGGTCACCACTTAAAGGGCTGGCAAAACCCTCACGCAGGAAACCTTCTGACTTTTCTAATCGGACAAGTCATCTGAAGTGTGAACCTCATGTTTGCCTCGATGCGCTGTTCCATTTCCTGTCGCGCTCTGCGGTTACTGCTTTCGTGTTCCATCCCTGTGGGGAGAGATTTTACATCTGCGTTATGTTGCTTGATTCTCGTCTTCCGTAATCGCCTTAGGCACCCCCGAGATGTTCGACGCCTTCATCTGCTACTGCAAGAGCGACTTCAAGTTCGTCCACGAGATGATCCGAGAGCTGGAGCAGACGGAGGTCAAGCTGAAACTGTGCGTGTTTGACAGAGACGTCCTCCCGGGCTCCTGCGTGTGGACCATCACGAGCGAGCTCATAGAAAATAGGTGCGATGGACGCCGGGTCGTGGCGAGATCTGTCCGTTTTCCGCGTTGCCTAGAAGCGCAAAGAGGATGCTCCCGTGTCGCAAAAGGCCTAAACAATTTGTTTACAGCACAACCCAGAAGTTCCCAGTGTTGTGCTGGATTTCCCACTCTTGCTTTTGCCTGCAGGTGTAAAAGAATGGTGGTCGTGATATCCGATGAGTACCTCGACAGTGAAGCCTGTGACTTTCAGACCAAATTTGCCCTCAGCCTGTCTCCAGGTCAGGGATGCTTTTGTGTGTTCCTATGTCACAAGTTTGTGAATTAAAAAAAAAAATCAAACTTCTTTTTGCTTCTGTTATAGGGGCACGAAGCAAGCGGCTCATTCCAGTGAAGTACAAGTCGATGACAAAGCCCTTCCCCGGCATCCTGCGCTTCCTTACCGTCTGTGACTACACCCGGCCCTTCACGCAGGCCTGGTTTTGGAAGCGACTGGCCAAAGTTCTCTCACTGCCATAATCACAGACCAGCATTTTCTCATATGTGATGTCACAGAGTATTAAAATACTGTACTATGAACATATTGATCGTATGTTATAACGCTGCTAAGTACCTGCAAGGCCACATTACTGCCAAATACCAGCAATGTTCTCACCGCAGTGCCTCCTTGTATTTGCTTTCTGAAATGTGTCTTTGATCAATTTCTATGCGTCACAGAATATACATATACACAGATTATGCTGATTCTTAAGAGGAAGAAGTGTTGAGCTTTTATTTAAACCTCCATTCTAGTTCTGTTTTCGCATACTGATGACACCTGCATTTAACTGAACTACATGCGCTGCCATTCTGGGCCACGTCTCTCTTGCAAAAATGTCTTTTTAATCTCACAGGGACCAACCTGGTTAAATAAAGGTTATAATAGTAAAAATAATCTACTCTCTCTGATATATTGCCTTTTGTATTTGTATAAATACATCAACAATAATTTAATATAAAAACGATTTAATAAACAATGGTGTGTAAGCTGTTTTTTTGGGGGGGTTTTTTGACAGAATTTGGTCAAACTGATTTAATAGTTTGTTTTATTTTTCTACAGTTTCCAGTTCTCACCAGCAGGCGTCGCTGTTTCACAGGCTTCAGTTATACTCCGGTGAGGTTGTTCAGTTCAGTCCACCGCAGCATCCAATTACAGAGCAGCGTATCCAGCTTTGTCCAATCAGAGAACAGCTGCTAAATATGGGACACGCCCCTTTAATTTACCTTTTCCCTGTTACACCCTGTGCTTTGTCTTTGAGGCAACACGTCACAGCTTTAACAAACCGGGATGCGCGAACCAGACATTCTTTGTATGAATCAACCCAACAGGAAATAAATTTGACCTACAGTTTGAATATATATGGATGTATTTATTTGCTGGCCGACTACTGTCTTATTGCCAATAGCGGACGCCTGTCAGACAACTCCGAGGGTTTACAGACCACGCTCCATCACAAGTGCGGCGGAAACGGAAGCCCCTGATTCATAATTTTGCGTGTTTCTCTTACAATCATGCACAATTTATCACTTTTCCCGCAAGTGCACTCCGAGAAATAATGACGCATTAAAAAAAAACAACCCCCCCCCCTCCGCCTACCGTCACGCACGGGGTGATCCGTGGTTTGTTTGTTTATTTATTTTGTCTTTAAAGAGTTTCGCCGCTGCAGCGGGCTCCGTTTTAAATATCCGCCAACCGGGGCGCGCTCAAGTCACGCACGATTTCGGGGCGAAGGCAGTCTCACGACCCACACCCAACATGTCCGCCGGGAAGGTCCACATTTGTTCGGCAGGAATGCGGTAGGCGGGGCTGCCAGGCTGGTGTCAAACTTTGGGAATGACAGGAGCGCTGCGGGGTCCGCAAAGAAGGGGAAGTGTCGCCCCTTTGTCGGTCCCGCTTGGATTACTTTGACTTTTTTTTTTTTTTTTTTTTTTTTTTGTGTGTGTTGGTGTGTGTGCGTGTGTTGGTGTGTCCGCGCACCGCTTCTGGATCCGGCGTCTTTCGAGCAGGTCAGGCCTCCCTCGCCAGTCATGTCGGAGGACCAGAGCTCCCAGCCTTGGTCCATCAACAAGGATGACTATGAACTACACGAGGTGATCGGTAGGTGATTCCGCTTCACTAACGCCGCCGCTCACGGTAATCGACTATTCCGGCACAATATCGGCGAATTGTCGGCGGACGGTCCTTTTGGGTCGGGTTTAGTTCGTCGACTGGGCGATCTTAAGCCGGGCGGTGTCGGGACCCGGAGCCCGGAGTCTCACTGGTGTGAGGGGCGGCCCCGCCCGCCCGGGGGTACGCGGGCTTGTGAAACAAGCCGTCGCCGGAGTCTGACGGTTTCTGCCCATTCAGGCTCTATTAACTGGGAAATCACAGATTTCATTCATCAGCCACGCATTTTCTTCCTACAGCTAGAAATCTCTGTGAAAGAACATCTATGAAATGCTCGTGTCCTGTCAAATCCACTGGATTTATGGTTGCAAAATGATGGGAGTGTCAGGTGTGGCATTACTTTTTCTGCATTTCACTTGGTGTAAGTTACTAAAGGTTCCAAAAAATCCCTCAAAAAACATATAAAAGTATCTAATAAGTAGTGACACTTAATTAATAACACATTTTAAATGTGGCTGAGCCCACTTTAATTCAACAAACACATAGTGTTGCTTTTTTTTTTTTTTTTTTTTTTTTTTTAACTTTTTTTTCTAGACAACTTCCAACAGATTTCAGCTATTATTATTTGTTTTTCTGCCTGGATCAGGAGCTTGTTCTCCGCAGTTACTCTGCCTGAACTGATCCAGCTATGGGTGAGCTCTTAGGGCAGAATTAATTAGCATTATTGAGCCTCAAACCACCACTTCCTGGGCAACATCATTTGACTAAATCAGATAAAAATAGTCCCGGTTATACCAAGCAAAAGTTCAGTCTCTCTGACAAACATCCATGCATTTAAATCCCGAGGATGTTAGCAAATAGGTGGGCTGTTAAATCTGGCTTTTACTTGAGAAGTTCTGAAATGTCCCACCCCACAAATAGCTGACCTGCCATACTTTTGGCTGTGTTAGCTGAGGTCTCAAATACGAAGGAGTGTTTTAACGAATAAGCAAGGTATTGTCCTTCAAGATCACTTAGTTTCTGCTTCTGGTTTACTTTACCTCCGTGGTGTGTGCTTCCTCTACTGGGAATCTGTGTGTTTATAGAGGGTGCATTCTACACAGCCTAAATTGACCATTTGTGTATTTGTATAAGACCTCGATGCAACTTAAAGCCATTTCTATCCCCAGGTTCTTGGAGGATTTAATCAGGGGTGCCCCGCAAAAATAAATAAGGTCTTACAATTTTGCATACACACAGATAAAGCCCCCTGTTGTGTAGAGATTCTGTGGCATTGACACAAATTGTCAGCTATTTCACGTTTGGATCCCCACATACTTGCTTGGTGTCAGGCCAAAGGTGCTATAACGATGGGCTTAGCTTTAAATGAATAGTGAAGTAGCTCCAATTGCTTTACCTCATTTTATTAAACGCCTGGAAGCTGAATAAATGTGTTCTTGCATCACAGTGAGCAGTCTACCTTTTTATTCACAGGGCAGAAACCTCAGTGTGAGGCACTGTTTCCAGGACCGTTGCAAACATAAGGCAAGCGAGAAATATCCTCCAGCTTGGCATCCACCTCTGCATTATGCCTTGCCAGAAGTTTGTCCTCTTTACTCGATGACTGCATGACCAGTAGAATTTATAATCCTTTTGTTTGGTGACTTTTAAAATTTCCATGAGAGGCTGTTGTGGAAAATCCAAGTGCGGATGTTCCTCTGGTGCTGATCTTTGATCACTTTTTTACATGTTTTTTTTTCTCGAGAAAATTTACCAAACATAACAAAAATTTCCAAGCTCTTCATGTGGGTCCTTGTGGTCTATTCTCCAAAGTTGCACAGTAATTCAGGGATTGGCAGTGCAGCTTTAGGCCATTTAGTGAACACAGATGTTGGGTAGAGGTCTATAAATTATTACAAACTCTTGTTTAGTGATTGCTGCAGCCTGTGAATTGCATTGTGCATTCTCTACACCATCACATGCATTAAGACTGACGTTGAGGCTTTGAGACAAAGCCAATTAAGCTTAAGTGTTATTGAACGTCTCTTTTTTTTTTTTTTCCCTCACAGTCACTTTATTTTGCTCACGCCACACGCGTGAGATTACATACACGTTGTTTTTGGGCCAGACCCCCACCCCTCCCTTTAAAGATCTTTTTAAAATAAAACCTGGGAGCCATATCTGACTGTGCACCCTGTTGATTCATGGAAGGAGTTTCAGTCAAGCTCACGCTGTAGAAGCTTTTGATGGAAAGTGACAAACTAGACTCTTGAGGGCAGGAAAGAGAAATGGCTTCTGCTATTAAGAAAAAGACACTATTGTGTTAGTGATTTGTCAACTTATTAATGAAACTTCAACAAAAATGCATGACAATAAGAGGAGCCCAATCACTCCATTCACAAATGTCGACTCCCTGAAAATAAACAGACCAACCTCGGAGCTACGTGGACTTCAGCGAACCATTTTGACAGAAAACAATCATCTATTTTTGTATTCCATTCACATGTAGTCTGTTTATTATGCAATTATGAAGTAGCTGTCAGCCTGTGCAGAGCGAGACGTGTTTTGAGGAAACATGCTTACAGAAAACACGGGTTACCTTTTCAAAGATCACACTTGTTTTATCAACATTAACTCCAGTGATCAAGTTATTGCTATATAAGAAAAACATATTCAACAAGTAATATATTGGATTATTATTAAATTAGGCTTTTTTTGCTGGAGCTATGTTAAAAGTGCAATGAAATGAATGAATGAATGAAAATATTGTAGACAAATGAAGTCAACCATATTTCCAGCTAATTTCATAAAATCCAATTTTCTCACTTTTATCTGCATGTAACCCCTCAAACAAAAAAGTATTCTTTGTGGCAGTGATTACGGCGACTCTGGGCGGAGAAGGTGGCAACTGTTGTGGCTCACATATTTGTGCGTCACAGTCCTCACATGCATCGCATAGTTTGTCAAGTCACAGTTTTGTTTGAGGCCTGCAGACCTCGTGAGGTATTGATAAATGAAAGAAATGGCAGGAAAATGACTCCAAACCGGCTGTTAGATCATCTTCTCTGGATGAATAGTCTCGGAGGCCTTTTGACCTCGCTTGCTGCAAACCCAACAATGACCGCCCCCCCTCCTCCCACACACACACACACACACCTTTTTTTTTTTTTTTTCATCCTTTCCACACACAGATGAGCACACACATGCTCTCCAGCTTGACCAGCCACCCCTGACGACTGACTGTTTGTTTGTGCCGAGGAATTTACACTCCGCTGCGTACGGGGCAACTGGTCTCCCCGCGGTCCAGTCCCCGTCGCTGGCCCACCTCCAGAGGGTCGTTCGGTGTTACCGACGATCGTAGGAAGGGCCTCAAAGTGTGTATTTAAAGACCTGTTTCAGCAGGGCGCTCGGGTCGGAGCGTGAGACCTGTGAACGGGCTTTATCGTGGGTTTGTGATAAATAGGCGACGCTGCTAAAGGTGCAGGAGGCACTTCTGTGCAGTTTAATCATTCTGATTAAAGTGACTCTTCCTGCCTGTTAGTCACTGGAAATTATACTCTCACTGAATCGTCTGAACATTTCGTCCCACTCGATGAGGACATATCTGTCCTCCGGTTCCTGCCTGAAGGTAGAATTCTATTCAGAAAAATAATGGCATCGGCAGGAACTGCTTTACATTTAATTAAAACCTGGAACCTTTACCCCTTCTATGTAAATACCCCACTTCCTTCCTCCCTCCTCATTTGGCTTTATGAAAACTTTAAACAATGAAGACTTTGTTAATATTTGGGCAAAGCTAAGAGGAGGGAAGTGGAGGGAGGGGGGGGGGGGGCTTACCGAAGGGCAGACCTCACTTTCATTCAGCAGAAGAGAACGTGCTCCCGGTGCTACTCGTCGTCGGAGGGAACGTGGTGAAAAGTTAACTTTAAAGGGACGGTTTGGGGACCCCCACGTGGTGCAACAGTTGCGTCTCTGCCAAGTGGGGGGGGGATTAACCAGTCTTTTCTCTCAATCATAATAATAACTCAGGCCTCGCTGTGGTGGAATAATCCAGCATGATCACCAGTGTGACATTTGTGGCCAGGGGTTATGGGACCAAGGTGGTGCAGAATAACTGATCTTTCTGGTTTGATCATCGTTTATCCCGACTGTTAGACTACTGTTGACCCCCCCCATTCAACTTTGACCAGGCTTTATTATCCACTGTAATATCATCATTTGTTGCTGTAATAAACAATGAACAAACCTTGAAATGGTGCCAGTAATGAGCAACCCAGACTAAACTTTGGTCCTGTCGGGCATTAACCTGCTCCCAAATCTTTCGGAGTAAGGCTCACTTTATCTGGCAGGATTTGGAAAAGCTGATTCATAAGTGATGGACGGACAGTTAAGCTGCACCCAAAGAGAAATCCCAGTCACAGGAGAACTGTATTTAACTGATTTAAATTCTTTGGGCCGTTCAGGCCAGGGTGCTGATATGTTTCCCTTTGCTTCTTTTTTCAGGGAGCGGGGCAACAGCGGTGGTTCAGGCTGCCTACTGTTTACCCCGCAAGGAGAAGGTGGCCATCAAACGCATCAATCTAGAGAAATGTCAGACCAGTATGGACGAACTTCTGGTAAGTTTCACATTTTTCTGACCGAAGGTATTTGCAGACCGTTCTGTGCAGCCTGGTGAATGTGGCTCTAATTGGCCGATAAACGCTTAATTAGATGAGCAAATCAGACGTTTCATGCTTTTCCTGGTGACATTTCTTGGTAGGTCCACGCACATCACAAATCCGGACACCTCTGCACGACCTGGAAATGAAGTCGAGCGCAGTGTGACACCACAAACCATAGCGCGTTTCTTAGAATGCTTATTAAAGAGAGAGGGGGGTTAGGGAAGATATGAGGGTGCATGCACTGGTTTGCTTCTCCAAACTCTGATGCAAGCTTGTGAGGTAATGACATGATTAAATCCTTTGGGTTATTGAAAACAAAAACAGTTAATGGTAAAAAAAACTCACATGACGTTCTCTATTAAAAGGTAAGTAGGAAACCGAATAAGAGTTTTCTGAGTAATTGGGTCTGTTTGATCAGGATGGGACATTTAAGGCCCTGTACATGGTCTGCACACGTGACCACGGTTAGTTCTCATTTCCATTACCCATCTTTTCTCCAAGCGCTTGCCTCCAATGGTCTGCCACTTCAAACACTGTTCTGGCGGTGCTCTGAAGGCTGACTTGTTACCAGGAAACTACAAAAAAAAATCCTGTCATGTGACCCCTTTCCGACAGCTGATTGACAGATTTTTTTTTTTTTTCCGCCCGACCTTGTTTTCTTTCATTTATGAAATATGAATGCTAATTAATCACCCTAAGCTCGGGAGCATGCTTGGATCAACATGGCTAGCATTTCTCGGCTGGTTTTGTCACCGCATGTTGGCAAAACTGGAACCACCCGCGACCACCCCACCCCCCAATTCCTGGAGGATGAATCAGGGGAATGCTGCTCCAGGATTCTGCAAGCAGACGGTCACATGGAATACGGCGAGGTCGGATTTCCTGATATCCCCCTCCGCACACATAGACACGCACACGGGCTCCGAAACCTCAGCGGGTACCGTTTAAGTCTGGAGGAAGCATTAAATTAAACCCAGGTGATCGTGCAACGCGGACACTTTAGCCCCAGAGAATGTCTCATATCTTCAGTTCAACTTACATTTTTTCACGTCATGTAAAAAATGCTAATCTGTCATTGCTCCCTGTGCTGGGAAATGGTGTAGTTATTCCTGGCAGTTTGATTGACAGGTGCTGTTGAATGACTCAAGCCTCAACTGATCGGGAGGGTGTGTGTTTACATTTTGTGTGGCACAGTTCAACTATTCTGTTCACACTTATGCAGCTGTAAGATCACTCCCCGAGCATTCTGTGGGATAACAAGCTGATGCGCATAAAATCACAATCATTATAGGTTGTTGCTGCAGAAAGACGATAAAATTGGATAGAAATTGTTATATCTTGAGCAGGAAGTTCGAATGAAGGAAGATGGGTGCGTGTCAGGATCAGATTTCAGTGCGTCGCCCCTCAATCTGTATCTCTGTTCTTTGAAAAGCCCCGTGTGTGCGTGTGTGTGTGTGTGAGAGGGAGAGAGTGCTGCAGTGGGGCTGGATCATGACGGGTGTGTATTAGGCTCTGAGGAACCGACAGTGACGTAATATTGCTTCTATAGTGGCTTCTCTGTACGTCTGCCAACTCTGCAAATCTGTGGCACCAGTTTGTTACCCAGCACTGTGTTTAGATCGCGACAATGGCCTATTCATTTTTATTCACCCTATCTTAAACTGATGTGTGGAATAAAAGGCGAAACCCAAGTGCGATATGTGATTTCTGTGTCTGTGTGTGTCTGTCTGTCTGTCTCTGTCTATGGGGGAGACTGGTCTATTTCTTGCACCATCTATACATATAATTTTAAAACCACATGTACTTAGAATTGTCTTCTGCAGTGCGTCAGTGTAAAAATAAATCATTTTATTATACATCTACAGTAATCTCAACCAGTGGGAATGGAAATGAGCCTGTTTTTGCAGATTTTCCACTGACTTGTGTGTAGTCAAAGGTCACAGATTCTGTACACAGATGCGATTTTAATTAAGAAGAGCCGGAGACAGTTTTATTAGAGATCTTTGAGGGTTTCTGAGGACTAAAATTTTCATGTCTGGCTTTAATTTGAATGAAAATCTATGTGTATAATATACGGCTGGTGGTCTTAGTCTGCGCCACCACAGCTAACAAGCTCATGTAGTAGAAGTTGGCTCACAAAGGTTGAATTCCTGATATGTTGTGTGATTGTGCGTTTTTGCAATTAATGTAAATGGGAATTAGGTATTGAGCTGACCCCAACACAAAAGGCTTACTGGTTCTCACATTGTCGACTGGAAAATATGGGAGACGCACCAACAGCCAGAGGATGATATCCTCTCTGTCATCCCTTTTGTTTTTCTTTTCTGGGGTTACCCTGGCTTCCAGAGCTGGGATGACCCATCTCTTCCATTATGCTGGGAACATGAAAGGGAAAGAGGAGGTGGCTCACTGGAACCACTTAACAGCCAACTGGCCATTCTTTGACTGCAGCATCAAGATACAGAATAATGGGGATGATGACAAACAGAGTTGGAACTCATGTCTCACTCTTGTCCGGAACTCATTTGACAGCACGACAATGAAAATGTCTTCAGCTTAGATGTATGAGTGTGGTGGAGTGTGATCACACTTTTTTTTCTGCCTCTCTGGCAGTCTCGATGACTTAATTGCGCTGAAGGAGCTGCGTGTATACCTGCCGTCGCGGCTCACCGACTGTGCCTCAGACAGTCTGTACCCGCCTTTATTTTGAGTCGGCTCCTGTTCAGAACCCTCTTTTCAAGCATTCTTGACCATGATGTCACCCGCGTTCTCTCTCTGAACCGCTCAAAGGCTTCAGGCTCAGTATTGATAACGCAGCACTGCTGCTAAATTGCGTTGTGTAAGCAATTATGTTGATGAAGAATCTGGCTCTGATTGCTATCGTCTGTTATCGTCTTTAACAAAGCTGCAGGGTCTGATAGGAAAAGTATCCCAGATAAGCCTTTGGAAGACAAAATACTGTGGAAGAAACATTGAGGGAAAAAAAGTAAAAGTACTGATAATTATTTTAATGCAGAGGTCTTTTAATGCAGGGCTTAGTAAGCTGCGGTACTGTACCAAAAATCCACCGGATTTCCATAAGATCCCGGTTAAGCTCCGGAATGGATTCAGGGCTGGAGTTGAGGTGCTGCAATGTGGAAAAATGATGGATTGGGCTCCAGCGCCAGCATTACCTCAGCACTCTTGCTTGTCAAATATACACAGAAAGCTTAAGAGGCTTCTTGCAGTTATGCATTATGTTGACCTAACTTGTTTCTCTCAAGTACCGACGCCATTAAGATCCTAAGTGTCACACTACAGCTCAAGAATAGCTTGCAGCATCAAGCACTAAAAGTATCTTCAGTGTTTCCTCTCTTGTGGGAACGAGCGAGCAAGCATAATTAGCTCCCAGGTCTTTTGCACGTAAAGGTACAACATAGTTTGTCGACATGCTGCCCGTCTGACGTGAACCTCGTGTTGTTTCTCCTGAACAGAAAGAGATCCAGGCCATGAGCCAGTGCCACCACCCCAATATCGTGACCTACTACACTTCGTTTGTGGTCAAGGATGAGCTGTGGCTCGTCATGAAGCTGCTCAGCGGCGGTAAGTATCGCTTCAAGGCCCTTTTCTGTCATTTGCCGCTGTATTATGACACCGCCCTCGGCTTCTTCCTGTCACAGTGGATGTCGGGATCCCACATGGATTCAGGTATTAGTTTAAATACTCACCACGTAGAGTAGATCTAAGTTGGTTTCTAGGGTTACTGGATTTTTTTTTTTTTTTTTTTTTTTTAACATGCCCCGTCAAGATAATAAAAGCATCAGCAGGAATAGTTGGGGTATTTACTGCCTGTAATGTTAACTGATTGTAGGGAATGTGACAGCGCTGATCCTCATTGTGTCTGTATGTGCACCGCAGCTCTATCCGGGCTTTAACTCTGTACAGCGTTGGAGCTAATGACAGGGCAGTGGTAATAACAGCCCACAGGCACCCATGTGGCAGCACTGCAATTAACTAGCGAGAGGAGTGTTAACAGGGGGCCACCACGGAGAGAAGATACTCGCATCTGTTCCTGGTTGTTTTGCGCTGTCATTATTTTCACCAGTCGGGCTAATCGGTTGCGCCTAATTTGGCATTAGAATCAGTCGGTGAGGTGTAAGACATTTAAAAGGTTTCTGGATTAAAAAAAAAGAAAGAAAAAGAGACAAAAAACCCGAAGGTGTCCGGGACCAAACATTTGAATAAGAGGAACCGGTCGATGGGAAGTGTGGCGCTCTTCTGTTTGCAGAGGCTAAAATTACAGTCCCTTGTAAGTACCCCTCAAATCCTGCTTTGAATTTCACATGCTTTATTACACAAGAGCCACCATGAAAATACATCCACATACTGGTTTACATTGGTTTATCCTTCATCCCACTCTGGTCTCTCTAAGTACACAACAGCCAGCTGTAGCAGCTCTGCAGAACGCCTCAATCCCTCAGCTACAGTTGTATTTTCAGCCGCAGTGCTCGGAGTCACAGTTGGACAACACCAGACACCACCACCGACTGGACGACAGCCCGGCTCCTTCCCGTATTATAGTTAAACAAAAGGTCCTGGATGTTGAGTTTTATTGTCCAGAGTAATTAGATGATGGCAGTCGCGACATCTGCCGGCCTACAAATGAGGTCAGGTTTGTGGAGCATTCCACGGTTCAGAGGGAATCTGTCTTCCTGCTGTCAAAAGACCATTAACAGCTCCACAGGTGATCCAACCAAGTCCCGTTTCGCTTTTATCATCTTTTTTAAGTGTTTATTATGAAGCATCGGGGTGGACTCCATGATGTTTCCTTCCTAATGGAGGATACTGAATCTGTTGAATAATATTTGACTTCAAACGTATGCAATGCATCTACCCATTTGATGTGAAATTTGCAGGTTTACGTGCCTCACCACAGTTGAGAATCAGCGTGTAACAGGGTTATTGTGCCACTTGGATGTTGTTCAAACTGGCAGATGTTCACTAGCATGTCATAAAGTTTAGTGCATTTGAAGGTTTGTCAAGCGTCACCTTCATGTCTGCCCCATTTGACTCTAATTCATTTAGATATACGATTAAATTAGACGTTTGGAGCATGGGATGGCTCGCATCAGATGATGTTTTGTTGTTGATTCCTGAATGCTGTTGCAACACCAGAAGGTCATGACTTGTGTTGTCTTTCATCCATGCACTAACTAATAAGAAAAGAAGCACAAATGCTGCCCGCCACTAATTAGCTTAACACAAATATGTGTAGTGAACTGGTAATATTGGGCTGCCTCCTTTGAAAACCATCAGATAAACAACTTCAACCACTCTAAATGTTCTTGTCTGCTTGTGTATTTATCAGGTTAATGTGATTTTTCCAATGAGATTACTGTTATTGTGTTATTTTTAAAATCAAATATGTAACAGAATTTGCGAGTTGCTGCGTTGAGGCTTCCGCTTTAGAGTGACATTCCTCTCCTGGCCCTTGAGTTTAAAGACCGAGGAAGACGGAATTAAAAGGACCAATCTTATTATTGTCCATTTCTTGCTGGTTCCAGTCACTCCACCTTTGCCTTGTCCGCCTCATTGCTCTGCCCTCTCTCTGACCTCCGGACACCGCTCGGCATTTCCCACTGGACTGGAGCACATTCAGCTCCAGCTCCCGTCCTCCCTGTCTCTTTACCCTCTCACACTAATCCCAAACCTCCATCCATGAGCAGTGTGCTAAAATAATGTCGCAGGGTGAAGTAGGGATGTACTCCCCTGGGAAATATTGAGATTTTTATTTATGTCTGGGTTTTTTTTTTTTTTTTTTTATTGCCCTATAGTTCACTGCATTGAGAAGACTTCATTTATTACCAGTACTGGATGTCCTCTTGGAACTTTGGCAAGCACCATCCAGACTGTGTCATGCAATTTTTAACTCATTGATTGTTTATCTTTCATATCCTGTCGGAATATCCATCCCACAGGCGGCATTTAAAGACAGATGATATGAGGATAGAATATCTTATTTGACCTCCCCCCCCGGTGGTGGGCTGCGGTAAAGCAATAACCCATGCTGCCCTCATTAACGTAATAAAACTTTAGTTTTTTTTCTAAAATATGTTTTTATTAGGTAATAGCTTCACTTTTCCCAGGCACCAGGGAGAGTTACTGCTGGATTTATAACCTGTAAAGCCGACCTGTGTTGTTTCATACCAGTTTAACAAAGTTAATGACCCACACATTAGCTAACAGAGTCAGCATGTCAAGTCATCACAGCCGTAAGCCAATAAGGACTTCACCTTCCTTCGTTCGCGCTCCCTTCCGCAGTTTCTCCCGTCGCCCCGTGTTAATTCCGCTCCTCCTGACACTGCTCGGCCCGAAACACGAGGCAGCAGCATGGAAAAGGCAGAGGGAAATTTTTCTTGGGCTTTTATTCTTTTGAGGCGTGCCCTTTGTTTTCTGCACCTCTGCGTCCAGGATTCTTGGGGTCCTATCAGCTCTCGAGTGGCCTATTGGTTCCACTGGTGCTCGACAGAGTGCTGTGGGCAGAGATACCCTGAAGTGATGGAACAAATAAATAACTTGGCACTGCAGGGCTGCTGCGGTTAAATTTAGCCCCGGCGTTGTGTCGTTTATAGCGATTCAGGACTTGTACGGGGCCGGCAGTGGGATGGTGGTGCGCTTTATAGATCACTGCTTGTGCACGTTGTCATACAGATGTTTCTGCCACTTAAAGAACCTAAAATCCGCTTCTGCGTATCGATGCAAGTCTCAAAAAGTGAACAGCAGAGGTATAAAATTCAGTTTTATTGGGTCAAATCCCAGAGCTGCTTCAGAGGGGACGATTACATGAGTGCGACTGTAGGTTGTGACCTATGACAAGAAACCTTGTCCGCCAAAAACAGTCAATCTAATTTGAAGTCAAACGTGTCCCAAGTGTCCCCCGAATAAGATAACTAATTCATGAAGGCTCTGAGCGGAAAGACGGGCTTACATAATTTACGGTAATGCCTCTTAGTTCCTTTTATTGTGGCCAAATAAAAAGGTCACCGCGATGTTTGTGGTGGAAGGACTTTATGTCGACTCAGCTGAATCGTTTCTTGTCGACTGGAAAAAGGTTTTCTCTGTTGGTTATAATCACATTGCTTTAAACAATATAAGTTTAAACATGATTTACCCAGTTGAACGTCCGCCGATCCGCAAGAAATGTGTGTTTTGATATCCGTTGGTTTAGATCAGGCTTAAAAAATTAGATCCACGACTAGCCCAGACTGACTTTAATATGGTTGCACCGATGGATTTATCTGTTGGGAGCAGAAATAAGAGCAGCTCTGACAGCTTCTGGACAGTTTTCATTTCTCTCGGACATTAATGTTGACAGCCAGAGATGCAATTTTCCAGGAAGAGAAAAGCGAAGCACGACAATGGGAATTCTTTTCTTTTTTTCTTTTTTTTTGGAATAAATGGTCGTGTCCTGTGGTTAATATCCAGGCTCCGTGCTGGACGTGATCAAACACATCATCTCCCGAGGGGAACACAAGTCCGGCGTCCTGGACGAGGCCACCATAGCGACCGTGTTGAAGGACGTGCTGGAAGGCCTGGAGTACCTCCACAAGAACGGACAGATCCACAGGTAACGCTTCTGTTTTTTTGTTTCGTTTTGTTTTGTTTTCTCGGGTAATAAGGCAAATGAATTCAGGGTTTTAGTGCAGGGCTGAATCCAAAGTTCACTGCACATAAGTGACGGGTCATCTTCATCGTGTTAGACATCTGACTTTACTGATGAAATGGCATTTTCACTTCCTAAAGGTCAGGGGTGTCATTTCGCATCTGCATAGAGATGAGTCTGTTCACGTCTGAATGTGTTTTTCCAGCGAGGCCTCTGAGCTGAAGAGTGGTGATGTCCTGTTTCACTTTTAAAGCCAGTGTTTTTATCGGTGCCTTTAACAGTCTTGAAATGTGTCAGGATGTGTGAGTCTGATAGTGTTTCTAAACCACTTCAGAGGATCTACACACACACACACACACAAACTTCTGACCACCGAACACCACGGTCCGCTTCACGCGGGTGTATTTACCAAGATTATCGTGCCAGAGGAAGCAACGCACCGGCTCATATGATCTCCTGTCACCTGATTCCAGTTAGAGGCAGATGTAAACAAACTGGGACACGGCGTTACGCAATAATCTTCCGCAGCGGGGGCCAAAATATAAATGCTAAGTGAGTAAACGGGCATTTAGTTAACATTATAGTTGGTAGCATTTGCCAACAGTGGTCAGCTCACGCTGTACTGAGCTCTCCACCATTGGGAGCAGTTTAGGAGGTGTTTGACTCATCTGAAAACCTCTCACATTGGCAGGTTATCCGGAGAAAGCGTCCGTACCCACCGCGGAGGAGCTTTCTGATCGTTATGGGGGAGTGAATCAGAGGGTGAAACTGGCCCAAAACAGCTGAGTCAGGCTTCCACCATGCTGGAGACATTACAATCAGCCCAGTCAGCATGCTGGTTTTACAAGCCATTGCGCAACTTTCTTTATATTTTTAACATTTTTCGTAACTTTTCCTATTCCGCTGACACCTAGGAAAAGCCGCAGTGTTTAAATATTCTTATTTTTCCCCAACCCCTGACATGCTTAGGTGTGCAGCATCTTCCAGTATCGATACATCTCTCTGACGTCATGTATCCAATCCACTCTGAGACGTTGCTAAGATAATAAAACTTACTCCACTCTGAGACGTTGCTAAGATAATAAAACTTACTCCACTCTGAGACGTTACTAAGATAATAAAACTTATTCGCAGGCCTGAGGTAAAAGTGTGCATGTTCCTTCCCGTTGTAAGCTGAATCATATGAGCCCGTGCCTTGGGGCGAGGGGCGATGGAGAGAGTCAAAGGGGTGAGGCCAGACGAGCAGCCGGAGTGTCACATGTCGGGCTCGCTCCATCCCGGGACCGCGGGAAAAGCAATTAGAGCCCCGCAGCTCAGGTTGGAGCCCCGACCAGGCATTTGCCAGGAAGACGGCGAACTTTTCCCCTCCGACATTCACACCAGGCGCCCAACGGTCGCGCACGTTCGCAGAGTAGATCATCCAGAAGACGAGATCTAGGGAGAACGCGCCCCCCCCCAAACCTCTCACGCCTGAGGGTCCCTGATCCTCAGGAAAACACGGTGGCCATGTTGCTTGCCTTTAAGGCGGATTTAGGAAGCCAGAGGAGAACGAGCTGCCCCGGTTTGGAGGGAGCATCAGAGCCGAGAGGCAGAAGAGGAGGCATTCTGGGGGCTCGCTGAGATGCCGCAGAGGCATTTCATCAACTGTGTTTTACAGCCGTGTTAGGGCCACTGTGACCCTGGCACCGGGACGTGATGTCACCCGAGGTTACTCGGGAGTAGCTGCAAGAAGGAACAACTTCCAGACGAGGAGGGTGAATCTTTTTTTTTCTTTTTTTTTTGACTTTCATTGGCTTTAATCTGCCCCGGCGCGGGAGACGAAGAAGTTTGGGCGCCCTCGCGGGAACGGCCGGACGAGCACGCGCGAGCCGCAACCGAGCGCGCGGGAGCCGCAGCCGGGTTCGGCTGCTCCTCCGCGGGTGCGCGCGCGCTCCAGCGCCGCTTTGAACTTGCATGGTGCATTGTGTCACCCCCCTCCCCCTCCTCTCCCCCTCCTCCCCCTCCTCCCCCTCCCCCTCCTCTCCCGTGAATGTTAATGACTGTCTGCACTCTGCAGCCTTTTTTTTTTCTTCTCTCCCTCCTCTGAGGTTTAAAAAAAAAACAAAAAAAAAACTGCTGCAATGAATCACAGCCTCCCCGTCTTTTGAATGGACACGCGAGCTCTCGGTGAATGGGACGTCTCGGAAGAGAGGTGTTTAAAAAAAGTCAAATATTGAGGGAGAGCGCTCAGGCCGCGCATGGTGTTAGTGGGCCCGATGATTAGCTTTCCCACGCGGGACTTTGCAGGTATCCTCCCAGCTTGTTTGCCCAAAGCCCGAAGGAAACATCGCTTAGTTTGTCCGGTGGAGGCTATTGTTAGTCTTTCTGTGAGGATCACGCTGCAGCGCCGCCGCCGTTCTTAAAAAGCCACATCTCATGTTGCGGCGCGAATCAGCCGGGCTGTAACAAGAGTGCGGGAACACAAGGTGGAGGCTGGGGATGTTCCCGGTGAAGTGGCTGTGTCACGCTGATAATCTGGAGATACTTTGACCTGATATCGTCGGGCCGAGCAGCCTTAGATCCCCGAGTTAGCGCGCATCGTCTGCAGGGCAGCAGGAAGCGTGCAGTCCTCCTCCGTCCCGCTGGACATCTCGACGGGCCCTCGCGTTATCTGCGTCTGCAGCTCCTCTGTCCCGCTGGAGCTATCTCCATCTCCACTTTCTGCAAGTGGTCCCAATGTGTCGCGCATGCCGCATTCCTCCGTGCGTGCCGCTCCCTGCCCCTGTCATGGCCAGATCTGCTATCGTGGTCGTTCAGTGGCGCGCTCTTGACAAAAGGGGCCTCTCCACTCCGGTTTTCACCAGCGTTTCAAACAAACATCTGAACTGTGACCTGTAAACGCTGGAATCCCTTTGGCACGCTTGTGACTCGAAGAGATTTTTTTTTTTTTTTTTCAGATTAATCTGAAGATTTCGGCTTAAGCCTGTATGGGAATGACGAGGGATGGAACGCCAACTCCACCTCTGTCATTTTTCTTCTTTTTTTTTTTTTTTTTAGGCTGCATAACTTCAGAGGGCTTGGGTTTGTTAAATGGTTAAAGGATTAATTTTAAATCCAAACCCTGGACAGTGTTTTTGACTTTAAACCACCAAAAAAAACCGACACTCTCTCTGTAATATAAGTATTTTCCACCAAAGTGAGTATTTGTTTCATCAATAACAATTATGATTTTTAAATAACCAGCCTGCGTCATTACTTATATTCTATTACTAATTTTTTGCTGCAATGACTAAACATCTTTTGGTTTTCTATTAATTTCCCAACCGTTTTACCCCAGCGCCCCCATGTGGTTTAACTGTGAACTACAACCCCATTGGGAGTATATATTTTTTTATTCTTTTCATGCTCCTGTCAGTAAAGTGTAAACGCTTGCTTCAGAGCAATTAGTAACGCTGTATGGCAGTGTTTGAAATGCTGCCATTGCGGTCCACGCTCTGAAAAATCTGACGCCGATTTTCAAAAGTCAGAGATGAAAACACTTTTTAATCCATCATTCAACATAAAATTCTCTCTTGCGCGTTCTCCCTTGTCTGGACAGGCCCAGTTGACTTTCACACTGTGTGCCACCCTTGCTTTTCATTTCTTTACCATTTCCTCGACCCCTAGTCTGTTGCTATAGCAACTCCGCCTGGCCGGCGAGATGGTTGCATTGAGTGTGTGTGCAGATCTGTAAAATTTTATGAGCGCACACAAATGCTGATGGGCTGCCAGACAGATGTCCCAGCTGAATCATCTTATCGCCACCAGGGGAGGCTGAACAGGGAGGAACAAATTAACTACAGACTGTGTGTGTGTGTGTGTGTGTGCGCGCATCTGTGTGTGCATAATGCTATTAAAGGAGCAACTACAGCCTTCGAAGGGCCGAAAGAAGAAATACTTTGGTTTACCAACATGCATAACACAAACTACCAACTTTTTTTAGCTCACCTGATGAGGTGTGTGAACTTTTCATGACTTGAGAAGCGAATTTGACGTGCGCTCTCATGTCTTGCAGGGATCTGAAGGCTGGAAATATTCTACTGGGAGACGACGGCTCAGTGCAGATTGCAGGTATTGGGCCTTTGGGTTATCTCACCTGTCATTCTCATTATTCCTCCAGGTCGGGTGTGAATAAGAGGCTTTTCTGATTGGATGAGAACCTAATTTAACTGTCGCATTCTCAACAGCAATTATAACTTCAGGTCCTGTGTGCAGTAATCTTATCTTTTTCTTCATGGTTCATTTGTCAGACTTCGGCGTCAGTGCTTTTCTAGCCACAGGTGGTGACATGACTCGGAATAAAGTGCGCAAAACATTCGTAGGAACACCGTGCTGGATGGCCCCAGAGGTCATGGAGCAGGTTTGTTTACACACAGCAAGGAAGTGATGATGCAGCACGCAGTTTTTTTTTTTTTTTAAAACACCATCTGGGAACAGCGGAATGTGTTTGTGCCCCTGCAGGTGAGGGGTTACGATTTCAAGGTCGATATTTGGAGTTTCGGGATCACAGCCATCGAGCTCGCCACAGGGGCTGCACCTTATCACAAATACCCACCCATGAAGGTGAGGAGACCGGAGATGCAGATGGAATGCAAAGTCGGTATCTCTGATCGGTCTCATTCCGCTGTCTGGTCCTCAGGTCTTGATGCTGACGCTGCAGAACGACCCCCCGGTGTTGGAGACCGGGATCACAGACAAGGAGATGGTAAAGAAATACGGCAAATCCTTCAGGAAGATGATCGCCCTGTGTCTACAGAAGGACCCGGAGAAGAGGTGCTAATTCTGCCTCTGTGTGTTTTTGCAACACCGCGGCTTCGCTTCTATCTTGGAAGTTTCTAAAAGCCCAAAATGCAGAGCTTACTTTTGTCTGTGTTCTTTTTTTTCCCAGGCCAACATCTTCGGAGTTGTTGAAGCATAAGTTCTTCCAGAAAGCAAAGGTGGGTGCTTGACCTCCCTTAGGGCCTGAGTGAATCAGGTTTCCCATGAATCAGCGGCCTGAGACGTGAGCCTGCTGAAGCAAATGAATTGGCTCCACTTTCATATATGCGTGTGGACAAAAGACTTGTATTAGTTCTGCTTTTATAGTGTTTGGAAACGATTTAATTATGGTAAGAAAGGCAAACTATACTTAGTCAAACTATAAAAGTAACCCAATAAAGCTTCTACCCAGGCTATTGTAGCGTTCCTTTCATTGTTGGTGGAGCAGAGCCGTTTCTGACAAAGGCAGGGATAACGTTCTAATTCCAGCTCTACCAACTGGAACAACAAATGTGCTTGTTCAGCAGGACGCGCCGCCTAAATCCAACCTGGACATGACCTCTAACAGCCAGGACTGGAGGCAGTCCCCCGTGTGAACACTAGAGGGCAGCCTCTGCCGTTGTTTTAAATACTGAGCCCCCCCTCTCTTTTCTGGCAGACCCATGAATATTTACTTGAGAAGTTACTTCAGAGAGCACCCACAATAACGGAGAGGTCAAAGAGGGTAAGACAACAGAGGTTAAGATCCACTTCTGAGCTTTAGGGTGAGCTAATTGGGCGATTCGAACTTGTCTTCAGGTACGCCGAGTACCAGGGTCCAGTGGTCGGCTGCATAAAACGGAGGACGGTGAGTGGGAATGGAGTGACGACGAGCTGGATGAAGAAAGCGAGGAGGGTAAAGCGGCCGTCGCCGCTTTGAGGGTGAGATGAAGACGCGGCCCCCCCACCCCCACCCCACCCCCCCTCGCTCACATTATAGTCCACGCCCGGTCTTTTAATGGCTGTAAAATGCCCAAACTGTCATTCTCATGTCTGCATGTTTGTCCACTGTCTCTGCACTGAGTCTCTTCCATGTTTATGTTCTGTCTGATGGCCAAGGAGCAGCAGGTGAAGCCTGTTAGTGCCACCAGGCGACAAGTGCGCTTCTCCTACCCACTCGAGCTGCCTGCGTCCAGGGTTGTTCACTTGTACCCACAATACAGATGGTGTTCCCCTAACAAGGAAGGGCTCTCTACATTGGGGATGGGTGGGACCTGCATGTCGGGGAAAGAGACTATAAAGTGGAGAAATTGCCTCGAACTTACTGGCACTTCAAGTTAAGAAGGCAGGGACATTGAGATGTATCAGACAGTAATGATCAAACAGGGTTATGTAACCATTTTTCTCCAGAGAAAAGAGCAGAGTAAGTGTAATTCCAAGCACATCGTGCTGGGGTTAATTACACCACAGCCCTCTTTCACATCACGTTCCCCAGAGAATCCGATCAGGAGATTCTCCTGCCTCAGACATCGTAACAATAGCCTACATGGTTGCACAGATCTTAACTGATGATGTGGGAGTTCCCTTTCCTGGAAGCCATCTGTATTTCCATTTCTCTTTATAAACCTTTTTTTCTTTTATTTTTTCTTTTATTTTATTTTTTTACATTTAATATGTGTTTATATCCAAACTGATCAAGCCACCTTGAATCACCACACATCAACAACTCATCAGCTCTGGTCTAATCACACGTGCGATTTAAATCTCTGCCGCCTGCTTTGATGCTGCTGCACTGGACACGTGCGGACAAACTGAACCCTTCTTCCCAACTCCTCCCCCCCGGAAGTCTTAATCAGGCAGCGGGACCAGGTTGGACATCCGTAACATCCACGGATATTTAATCGGGTCCCGAGCTGGACGGAATCTCCCGCCGCAGCCAGGCTCGCTGTCACGACCTCCCCGATTCACCTCAGTTTGTCCGCACGTGTGAGCGGAGTGTGCCTTTTTTTTTTTTTTGTTTATTTATTTTTAGCGAATGGAGATATTTTGAAAAAGAGCGTTTCTCGTGTGAGTGCATGGATTTCCACTAACATTAACCGATTTTGGGATTTGTGCTGCTTTCTCAATCATTCTTAACGTGTTTCACAACCTAGTTTCTTGGTGTCTAGGGTTGTCATAATCTCAAAATTAGCGATCCTTTATTGAAATCCTTGGTGTATAGGATGGCAATTGCAGTATTTTATCATTTGATCAGAAACGTCTTTCTAAATTTCATAGTCTGACCTGTTTTCTCTCAGAGAAACACCTCTCTTGTGTACTCATAACACTTACCCACGACCCCCCCAGGTGTAGTATTAGCTATGTACGTGCATTTGTAGCCTTTAATAGTTTTATGTGGGTGTAATCACAAGAAATCATGCAGATTTATAAATGAGGAAACTAAATGAGCGTGCCTCTTTAATCCGTTTGCTCTTTTCTCCCCCCCCCGCGAGCTGTTTTTGCTTCCCTCCAACCGCCTCCGTGCTAATCTGTCTCTGCCCTGTCGTCTGTCTGAACAGTCTCCGAGGGTGAAGGAGGGATCCCAGAATTCAGAGGTGAGTCGGCCCCGAGCTCCACGCATACCCGCCCCACCCCGCGCGGGGGGCGGGGGGGGGGGCAAGAACCGATCCCAACCCGTCGTCTTCTGCAGGTGTTCCAGGCTCCCGACCTGCTCGGCGCTCCGCTCCAGCCGGTGGCTGCGCGCCAGCCAGAGCTACCTCAGCCTCCGCTGCAGCCCACGCCAGCCAACACACAAGCCCCTCCCCAGGCCGTCTCCCCCACATTAGTCAGTCAAAATTGTTTTTAATCCACCATTTCCCTTAAAAAGGTCCCGGTAAATGAAACTCTCTTCCTCTGTGACTGCAGGCGGCACCAGGAGACTCCAAGGCCCCCATCAGTTTGGTGTTGAGGTTAAGGTACGGACGCCTGCTACAGGATGCGAACCAGCACGTGATCTTTGAAGTCCCATCAGAAAGTCTCACTTTTGAAAATGTTTTATTTTAAATAGAAATTCAAAGAAGGAGCTGAACGACATTCGCTTTGAATTCATGCCAAGGAGAGGTGAGTTTAAAGGATCGGCTCCGGTCAGCGGTATTAAAAAATGGTAACGGTCCGGTGTGTTTGACTGCCAGACACGGCAGAGGGGGTCTCCCAGGAGCTGGTGTCTGCAGGCCTGGTGGACGGGAGGGATCTAGTCATAGGTAGGTCCCGTTTTAAAGTCACAGCCAACGCCTGCCATCTCTGTTTGGGTTTGTTCTTTTACCTTTTTTTTTTTTTTTTTTTAATTAATTTATTTTTATTTTCAGTTGCTGCAAATTTGCGGAAAATAGTTGACGAGCCTCAAGCCAATAAAAACGTCACTTTTAAACTGGTGAGTGTGTCAGACTCTTGTTCAACGTCATGTGATCAACTATGAGATTAAAAGCAATCTAAACACAGATTTCAATGTTTAGCCAGTGAAGTATCCTCTTCCTCTTATAGGATGCAGATTTTAAGCTTTCAAAATTTGATAAACCTTTTTTTTTTTTTCTTGTAAAAATTCCATTTCCAGCTGAATTATTGCTTATTTAGATTTAGAAATAAACCCGGCACAGATCACCCACTTTAAATTTCTATTTTCCTCGCAGGCTTCTGGAATGGAGGGATCTGAAATACCAGATGATGTCAAACTGATGGGTTTTGCTCAGCTCAGCATTAGTTAAACTCTTCTACCTGGGACCATGACTTGCCTAAAAATGTGAAAATTAAAAAAAAAAAAAAAAAAAAAAAAAAATAGTTCAATGCATTGTTTTTTTTTTTTTTTTTTTTTTTAATTCTATGGCTGTAAAGAAACCACTACTGCCAAAGAAAACAGCACCGTGTCACCCATAGGTCCACACAACGACTCACCTGCAGTGGCTGAAGTATCAAACTACGAATCACTCCGAAGTTTACAGTGTTCATGTAGAAGGATGCAAGTACGTAAAACCATCTCCGTTCTCTCGCTTTCCCCTCTCGCTGATATGTGACGCATTTGCACAATCTGATTTGATCTGCCCCCGAATCCCAGAGCGTAACAATGCCTTAGAGTCATCAGAACTACTGAATGCACGTTATTTTTTTTATTTATTTTTTTTTGGGGGGGGGTCTTCAGTTACCGCGCGGAAAGTTTGGGGCTCTGAAATGTAAAACTTGTGGTTTCACTTGCTGAGTTGAACTTTTTACCTTGTTTATCAGAGATGCGGAGTACAAACCTGGCTAGATTCAAATATTTTAGTCTGTTTTAGGAACTCCCTGCTGACCTTTTTTTTTTTTTTCTTATTTCTGTGTTTTACTGTGAAGAAAAGCCTGAGAGAGACTGAATTTAAGTTCTCATCTCGATACTGTGACATTTTGCATCAGTTTTTGTTCATTTTCTTATGCTCATTGGAGGATGTTTGTCAGCTTGGTGGCCTTATGAAGGATGCACAGTGTAGCTCAGCTCCATTTTTTTTTTTTTTCTTTTCCTCAGAATCCACAATTAAATTTGTCAGCATTTGGTTATAGGTCTTCTTTTAGCTGCCTTTCTTCAAAACAGGGAACAGAAATATTAAAAAAAGACTGATACACTTATTACCATTTAATTTTGACCTTGATGATGCTGATTGGCACCTTTCATCCGAGGGGTGTTACACAAGTGACTGCCTCGCCCTATAGACAATAATTTCTACATTTACTGAGATTAAAATGAAATCTAAAGGTTTTTCAGCAGCTGAAACCACATGTGTTGTCTGTATAGTTTGTTTGGAAGCGGTTTCTTTTTCAAAAAGGACTTAAGTGCATTTTGTTGTGGATGAAAGAATACTTGATTTAAACTAGTATGTAAATAATGACATTGGGTTTTTTTATATATATATATACCTGAGGTTTCACTTTCTGCCTTTTTTTCCTGCGTGAAGGAAGAATTCTCTCATTTCTGCTGAGTTCTACGCTACAGTTGATGCCCCCCCCGTTTATTTGAAAATTGAAATGCTATTTGACCAGCGAGAGCCTGATTTTTCTGCCCGTCTGTCCAACTCAAATGTCCAGCAGATCTGAAGCCTGTCCAACACTCACCATGGGAGCTTCCTTTGCTTTAAAAGCTGCAGATCTTTTTTTTTTTTTTTTTTTTTTCCATCTCGCAGTTTTGAAAAGACTTGTTTGCCGACCTCTTGAGCGATTGGAAGTGTTTGGGATTCGGAGTAGGAGCATCTGTTTGCAGGCGTTGACGTCCTTTGGTTGTCTTACGGTGAATGTGCATCAGTTAGTGGCGCCGGTGAAGCTGATGGCTTCGTGCAGCACTTGTGTAGATCTGAAATGCCAGCAAGGTTTCACCGTTCAGACCGGTGATTAAGACCATAACCATCCAGACGCCATATTTAATAGAACTGAACTTTGTTGCTTGCTTATAAAATATTGACAAAATCTTTGTATTTTGACTTTAAAAATGTAAAATTTTATGCTAGCCTTAAATTTAAAAAAAAAAAAAAAAAAAAAGAAGCGACCAAGTGTAATTTTTTTTTTGTTGATTTTCAGTGTCTTTAAATTGCAGTCCTTGTTACATGTGGGGGGAAAAAAAAGTGCAAAATAAAGATGTACGGGAGTGTGGACCCTGTGTTCTCAGAGAGGTGCAACAGGTTCAGGTTGCTGCAGCTTTCAGTGAAATTCTTCTGGTTTACTCTGACAGTAAATGAGGACCAGGTGTGTGTATGAGTGCGTGTGTAACCTGTGTGCGTGTTACACAGTCCGAACCCTTCCTCCGACAGTATTTCTCATCCTTCCCTCCAACATAAACACGAATGACAGCACTTGTTCAGGCAATAACTCGTTTGAATTTCCAACCTGTTTTTTTTTTTTTTTTTTTCCACCTTTTCCTGTTTGGATCATTTTGGAGTTTAAAGCATGTTTGTCTTGATTATTTTAATGAATAAAGAATGAGGATATCAACATTGATACCATTTAATCCCATTATTGCACATTAACAGGGTGGCAGGGTTATATTTGTGTAGGTTTTATTGTACATGAGGCAGAATAAATGTGTTTATAAAGGTGAGACAACCATGTGCTTATATAGAATAACACATTTCCTGCAGAAACGACTGTAACTAATGATCCAGTGTCCAAGATCAGGCAGCATCTATTGGTGAGTAAGAATTTTCACTTGAATACTTAAATACTCTTTTTTTTTTTTAGACTCCTATTTTCATGGGTGAAGGCCCTTTGGTGGCTGTTCAGGAATAAAAGCAGGTTTTTGTTCCTGAACAGCAACAGTCCGCAAGTTTTTATGTTGCGGAACATCCATCAGGCCCTGACAGACGTGAAAGTGTGAGCTGAGAGGAGCCAGTGGAGAACGGTGTGTTCTGGTGGAGCTCATGCACGCTGCATTCCTGAGGGAATCATTGTTTTGCAACCCTCTCATGCTCTGGCCCAAGGGTTATTCTCCTTATCTAAGACGCCTCATGCAGCTCTTGAACCCTGAAAGACCTTCCTGTCAACAACCATATAACTATTCTAGATGATAGTGCTGATAAGATGGAGTTAAAAAAAAAACAAAAAACAAAACACAACAGACGAGCATTTGTCCCGTCTGCTGCAGTTTGATCAGTCAAAATATTTCCAAAATCTCAAAGATTTGATGTGCAACAAGCAGGAAAAATGGGCAAAAGTAAGGAACCAGAGCACCTTCCGGAGGTGCAGCTCTTGTGGGACGTTGCTGGTTTGTGGCTCCCGTCAAAAGCGGGCCAAGGAAGGCAGAATGGCGGAGCGTTGACAGGGTCGGGCCAGTTCGCTAAAGCACGAGGGCGGAATGAAGACGGTGGCAGTGTGTGCGCCGCTCACCCGTGGAAACCGCGGCATCATAGAGCCCTGACATCGAAGTCTGATCCCTGGTGGCCCCACTAGTCAAGATCTGCTCCAAACATCTTGTTGCCAGATCCCAGAAGCACATAAATTGAGCTTTTGTTGCGAAAATCAAAATGATATAAGTCCCGCTGGACGGCATCCAAAGCTAGAGCTATAGGGCCACAAAACCAAAAGGAGGTTCACGTGCTTCTGATGGGCTCAGATGAGTTGTTGCAAACATAGAGGAGCTGCATATTTATTTAATAAATGTTATAAAATGTCTGGAGGGAACTGGCTGGAAACATATTAAATTATTAAAAAAAACCCAAATATCCTGTTTTATTGTATTAAAGATGGATGGATCTGCAGCTTCTCCTGTTTGTGTCCAGACACACAGAGAGCTTGATTTTGTCCGCCTCTTCAGCTGACAGAGTTGTGAGGCGTCGTCCATCAGTTCTCTGTGTTTGTGTTCGAGGGAGGTGTCACAACATTTGGACTTCAACCGGAGGGATCCTGACTGAACAAATTTGAAAGCTTTGCTGCGTTTTCTATGGCCAGCAGCCATAAAAGAGTGCCCGATCAAATATTAACTGGTTGGAGAAAGGTTGGATCTACAGACTGTGGCTGGTACTGTACGTTGTTGGTCAGTGTCGGCACCACCATGAGCAACTTTGGACAGATCCTGAAGGAGATCGGGGAGTTTGGGTTGTTCCAGAAGCGGTTAGTGGCTGTGCTGTGTATCCCCAGCATTTTTGTCGCTTTCGACGTGATTGGTCAGGTGTTCATCGGCCTGAACTTCCCGCATCACTGCAACACTGACTGGATCTTGGAGCAGGGACCCAACCTGACGCGGGAGAGTCAGAAAAATCTCACCCTGCCCAAGAAGGATGGAAAGTTTGAAAGCTGTAGAATGTTCACACCTGTGGATTGGGATCTGGAAACCATTGAAGTTTACGGGATTAACACCACAACTGAATGCATGAATGGAACAGATTTTGAGGCTCCAAAAGGTGCATCTAGCCTTGTGACAGAAGTAAGGACTGCTGCTCTTTATTTATTTTCCATGTGTAGATTAGTTATCACTAGGGATTTAAACAAGATCAGTGTGTGTTAACCTGAAGAGGTTCATGAGATGATGCTGTCTTAGTCTCTGTCTCCTCCCTCTCATCAGTTCAACCTGGTGTGTGACAGTGGCAGCTTGATTGAAGCATCACAGTCGGTCTTCATGGCTGGACTCCTGGTCGGAGCTCTGCTGATGGGGCCAATGGCTGACAGGTACATGCTCACTTTCACACTTAAAGGCACATAATGTGCAAAACACGAGTGGATTTTTAAATCTTCTACTTAAAAAATATATTTCATTGAGATTTTGCAAAAAAGATAAAAATAGCTCAAGATGTAAAGCACGAGGCTGTAGAAACACACATAAAGAACAAATAAATAAATAAAGAACATTCTTTCATGGAAAAAGCAATTGTGCCATGGTCAGTCAGTCTGGAAGCTGCTGGTTGTCCTTGTTCCTTGTGGATCTGGGACATGGTAGCTGGACAGTTGGTCAGTGTGCTTTGGCCAGATCTGGTCTCAATAAATGTGTCTGCAGAGAGGCCCAAAGTCAGCATTACAACTGTTATGATATATTTTTGATTTAAACCCATCTTATGAACTGGTTCTCTGCAGGTTTGGACGGCGCTTCGTGGTCCTGCTCTCACTCTTCCTCCTGCTGGTGTTCAGCGTTGGAAACGCTTTCTCGCCCCACATATATGTGTATATGGCTCTAAAGTTCTCAAGTGGCATCTCCATATCCGGCATTATTGCAAATGCATTTGTCATTGGTATGGTCACTGAAACCTCTGTCTGAGTCTTAAGTTTTCTCATCTCTTTTAAGCTGAAAACGGCACCTGTTCCTGAAGAAAATGATATCAGCAACCATTGAAATGACCGAAACAATATTATTTTAATATGACTTTATCTTGGCTGTACTTTGTAGCTCCAGTTACAGTTTTATACCATTGCGTTATGGAGATGATGTCACAATGATGTTGTGTTTGAAGGTGGAGAGTGGAGCGATTCCTCCAAGTTTGCGATGTGCACCATTCTTTGCCACTCATCATTCCCTCTTGGACTCATGATCTTGTCCGGTGTTGCCTATTTGATCCCCAACTGGAGGATCCTGCAGCTGGTACTCTTCAGCCCTCTCATCCTGGTTCTGGGAATCTTTTACTGGTAAGTCATTCCAAAGTTCATATTTAAGGAATAGCAAGACATTGTTCCACATCCAAAAATGAGTGATGGTGGTTCTATGTGTTGATTAGGATTCTCCCAGAGTCAGCTCGCTGGCTCCTGACCCAGGGCAGGAAAAAGAGGGCCATTGAGGAGATCCAGAGGGCAGCCAGGGTGAATGGAAGGACCATCTCACAAGAACTGTTAGAGAAGGTAAACAACATCAACACCCCTTGATAATAAAGGAAAAAATAAATTCATTTGAAATGGCAAATTTCCAAATTCTTCATTGTTTAGCTGGAGGCTGAGGGTGAATCCAAAACCGGAAACATGCTGGACATCTTCAGGATCCGGTCCCTGAGGAACCGCACATTGATAATGAGCTTTGTCTGGTGGGTATAGATTTACATCAACATCCTGAGTGATCTGTCTGTTCACCTGTGTCGCCTCCTCTGCTCTGGAGATAGGTTTGGAACAAGCCTGATGTACTATGGGCTGAGTCTGAACGTGGGCAACTTCGGCTTGGACATCTACCTGACGCAGTTAATCTTTGGAGCAGTGGAAATTCCTGCACGACTCGGATGTTTGCCGCTCCTCCAGTATTTGGGCAGGAAAAAAGGTCAAGCAGTGGTCCTGTTCTTTGGGGGCTTTGCTTGTCTTGCAATACTCTTGATTCCCAAAGGTAATTGATCATAAAAGGTTTCAAATCTATTGTGTTTTACCTTCAGATATATTATGATGGTCCTGAGCATAATGAATATCTGATTAGTGCTTCGTTACAGATTTGTTAATGGGGTTATTTGTATGAAAGTATGGATTACAAATGGTTCCTACTGTTTACTTTATGTCCATCAGACCTTCCTGTGGTGGTAACAGTCATAGCTGTACTGGGGAAATTTGCAGCCACTTCCAGTTTCTCTACCGTCTACGTTTATACTGCAGAACTGTATCCCACCACTCTGAGGTAAGGCAGGTACTAAGTAACATGTCATATAAGACATTTTTTTAAAAAATACACTTGTTCTGGTAGGCAAAATGGTGTGGGGATAAACTCCATGTGTGCTCGTGTGGCGGGCATCCTGGCACCCCTGGTCAGGCTCCTGGAGGTCTACCACTTCACCATCCCCATGCTGATATACGGCATCATCCCTGTCATTGCTGGAGCTCTGTGCTTATTCCTCCCCGAAACCCTCAATGTAGAACTTCAGGACCACGTGGAGCTCAGGTCAGTTGGTAAACACTTCCTGTTTTTGATAAATTAAATGGTACAGAGCAAAGCTACATGCTCATATCATCTTGAATTCCAGCGAATCTGATACAGAGAATTCTGAAGAATATTTGAAGGAACCCAAAAAGGGGAATGATGAAGATTATAGGTCCATCGGTGCTTCACGAAAGAGTACTAAACTTTAAATCCCCCTGAAGATATTTTTACATGGATTTGAAATAAATAGCCTCTTCACCCATTGTTATCTATGTGGATTCAGTAAGTCTAAGCAGAATTTCATTTTATTCCTGTCATTATGCAACATTTATTTATATACTGGGACCTTGATCAACTGTATATTTATTAATAAATATATATTCACCATAACCTTTTCACCTGATGTTCTCTTTATCATGAAATAACCAACATTTGTTATTTGTTTAATTCTTTGAAATCATCATTTATTGCAAGAAATTATCTATACAGGAATAAAAATATTCATCTCTTGTAAAATGATAAACAATTCAGAATAAAACAAAGTGCATTTATTAACTAACATATATTTATTCAGTAATTCTTCTCTATTAAGAGACACGTCACAGAAAGAAACGTGAAGAACATTTTTTTTCCCACATTTCTGCTTGCAAAACGAAAATAACAATCAAACACACAAACAAAAACAGGTTTCACATCAACGTAACTAAACAGAGAATAACTGTCTGCATCATTCATTTGCATGTAGGCTCAGTTTCAGCATTTTTTTTGTATTCTAAAACACATTTAACTCATTACACTTCAATAGTGACAGGAATGCAGATTGACCTCTGTCTTTATGCTCCTACCATTTGAGGTGTGGGAAAAAGACATTTTTGGCTGCTCAGCAGCAATTCAGATTTCTGTTACTTGGTCATGACTTCAACAACAAGGATTTAGAGGTCAGAAATTTGTTGATGTAGAAATATTTCAAAATATTTAGAAATGAGTACTGAATTGAAATTCCTTTCTTACACCGCAGAGGTAATAGATGCATTATAGAATTAGTTAGAATTAGTCTGTGTTTTTAAATAAATTTAACATGTCCACACTTATGTCAGTCATGTAATTTGTTTAAAATGATATTGTGTGCCTCTGTCTCTGCTCCAGCATCAACAGCTGTTGTACCATCGAACACATCCCTGCTCTAATGCACCCCCTTCTCCTTGCCATTATATGTACCCCCTAGTTAATGCCATGTTCATTCATGACACTATTCATGACACTCTCTCTCTATTTCTCTCTTGGTGTGCATACACATTTACATGCACATATGTGATAGATGTGTACATGGATATATAAATAAAAACCGGACAATTATGTTTGAGGGACGTGGCACAATTCTTGGATTTCAACCAGAGAGATACTGAATTAACAAATTTGGAAGCTTTGCTAGGATTTTTTATGCCAGCATTAGTCTGGTATTTGTCTGTTCAAATATTAACTGGTTGGATCAAGGTTGGACTCTAGAAACTGTAGCTGGTACTGTATGCTGTCTCTCTGTCCCGGGACACAGTGTCAGCACCACCATGAGCAACTTTGGACAGATCCTGAAGGAGATCGGGGAGTTTGGGTTGTTCCAGAAGCGGTTAGTGGCTGTGCTGTGTATCCCCAGCATTTTTGTTGCTTTTGACGTGATTGGTCAGGTGTTCATCGGCCTGAACTTCCCGCATCACTGCAACACTGACTGGATCTTGGAGCGGGGACCAAACCTGACACGGGAGAGTCAGAAAAATCTCACCCTGCCCAAGAAGGATGGAAAGTTTGAAAACTGTAGAATGTTCACACCTGTGGATTGGGATCTGGAAACCATTGAAGTTTACGGGATTAACACCACAACTGAATGCATGAATGGAACAGATTTTGAGGCTCCAAAAGGTGCATCTAGCCTTGTGACAGAAGTAAGGACTGCTGCTCTTTATTTATTTTCCATGTGTAGATTAGTTATCACTAGAGATTTAAACAAGATCAGTGTGTGTTAACCTGAAGAGGTTCATGAGATGATGCTGTCTTAGTCTCTGTCTCCTCCCTCTCATCAGTTCAACCTGGTGTGTGACAGTGGCAGCTTGATCGAAGCATCACAGTCGGTCTTCATGGCTGGACTCCTGGTCGGAGCTCTGCTGATGGGGCCAATGGCTGACAGGTACATGCTCACTTTCACACTTAAAGGCACATAATGTGCAAAAACACTAGTGATTTTTTTTCATCTTTTTTTATTGAATTTTTCCTTATAGTTAAAAAACTAAAGATAGATCAAGATATAAAGCAAGATGCTGGAGAAACACCTAGGAATAAAGAACATTCTTCTTTCATGGAAAAAGCAATTGTACCATGGTCAGTCAGTCTGGAAGCTGCTGGTTATTCTTGTTCTTTGTGGATCTGGGACATGGTAGCTGGACAGTTGGTGTGACAGTGAGAGTGTGCTGATGTGTTGTTGTGGTTAGCTGGAGCTCCCGATGAGCTTTCAGCTGCTTCAAGGCCAGAGCTTGTGGCAGCACTCTCAGCACCTGCTCCAGAATGATGGCTTCACCAGTCACCTTCATGTGATGCTTTGGCCAGATCTGGTCTCAATAAATGTGTCTGCAGAGAGGCCCAAAGTCAGGATTACAGCTGTTATGATATATTTTTGATTTAAACCCGTCTTATGAACTGGTTCTCTGCAGGTTTGGACGACGCTTCGTGGTCCTGCTCTCACTCTTCCTCCTGCTGGTGTTCAGCGTTGGAAACGCTTTCTCGCCCCACATATATGTGTATATGGCTCTAAAGTTCTCAAGTGGCATCTCCATATCTGGCATCCTTACAAACGCATTTGTCATTGGTATGTTCACTGAAACCTCTGTCTGACTCTTAAGTTTTCTCATCTCTTGGTGTATTTAAAGCTGCCTGTATTGATTTGTTCTGAACAACAATGACCAAGTCACTTGGTCAACATACAGGTAGTTTAATGATATGAAGCTTCGAGAATTGCATCTTTGTGATGTTATCTTTCAAGGTGGAGAGTGGAGCAATTCATCCAAGTTTGCGATGTGCACCATTTTTTGCCACTTATCATTACCTTTTGGATTCATGATCTTGTCCGGTGTTGCCTATTTGATCCCCAACTGGAGGATCCTGCAGCTGGTGCTCTTCGGCCCTCTCGTCTTGGTTCTGGGAATCTTTTACTGGTAAGTCATTTACTTTCGGATCCATTATGATAATTATGAGGTTATTTGTATGAAAGTAGGGATTACTAATGATTCCTACTGTTTACTTTATGTCCATCAGACCTTCCTGTGGTGGTAACAGTCATAGCTGTACTGGGGAAATTTGCAGCCACTTCCAGTTTCTCTACCGTCTACGTTTATACTGCAGAACTGTATCCCACCACTCTGAGGTAAGGCAGGTACTAAGTAACATGTCATATATTATTTTTTAAATTAAAAAAAAATTATATTTATTTATTTTTTAAATACACTTGTTCTGGTAGGCAAAATGGCCTGGGGCTAAACTCCATGTGTGCTCGTGTGGCGGGCATCCTGGCGCCCCTGGTCAGGCTCCTGTAGGTCTACCACTTCACCATCCCCATGCTGATATACGGCATCATCCCTGTCATTGCTGAAACTCTGTGCTTATTCCTCCCCGAAACCCTCAATGTAGAACTTCAGGACCATGTGGAACTCAGGTCAGTTGGTAAACACTTCCTGTTTTTGATAAATTAAATTAAATGGTACAGAGCAAAGCTACATGCTCATATCATCTTGAATTCTAGAGAATCTGATACAGAGAATTCTGAAGAATATTTGAAGGAAGATGAAGATTATGGGTCCATCGGTGCTTCACGAAAGAGTACTAAACTTTAAATCCCCTGAAGATATTTTTACATGGATTTGAAATAAATAGCCTCTTCACTCATTGTTATCTATGTGGATTCAGTAAGTCTAAGCAGAATTTCATTTTATTCCTGTCATTATGCAACATTCATTTATATACTGGGACCTTGATCAACTGTATATTTATTGATAAATATATATTCACCATAACCTTTTCTTCTAATGTTATCTTTATCATGAAATAGCCAACCTGTGTTATTTGTTTAATTGTGAAGTCATCATTTATTCCAACAAAATTCCATCATCCATCTCCTGTGAAACAGTTCAGAGTAAAACAAAGTGCATTTATTATCTAACAGATGTACTTATTCAGTAATTCTTCTCTATTAGGAGACATGTCATAGAAAGAAATGTGAGAAACATTTTTTTCCACATTTTAGCTTGACAAAAACAGCGTTAACAGTGACAATGATGCACGTTGACCCCTGCTTTTATGCTCTTACCATTTGATGTGTGTCACAAGACAGTGGCTGCTCAGCAAGTCAGCTCAGATTCCTTTTTTTTTTTTTGGTCATTGTTTCATCAGCAAGGATTTCCAGGTTAGACATTTGTTGAGGTAGAAACAATTAGATATAATTCTAAAAAACTATTGTTATATTGTTACTGTATTTATTATATACTAAATTTTACCTATTTTTTTAGAGCCACCTGTCACCCTCTGACTTTTTCTACATGTTACAAGTGTGTGAAGTGAAAGACACAGTAACAGAAGTGCATTATGGAAAATGTTACAAAATGTAATATATAATTAACAAAACATCCCATAAGTGCAGACCATTGCATTCAGTCCATTCTTTTTCCATTGTACATTAACATCAGTACATTGAAGGCATTTTTACATGGAATTAGGTTATAACTAAGCCGGTGTTATAATTTGTTTAAAATATTTTGTGTTGTATGTGTGTGTTGCATGCTTGTAATTAAGCTGCTTGTTACTATTCACCCCCAAGCTCCTCTGTCTCTGTTCCAGAGCCAACAGCTGTTTTTCGACACCGGACCCTGCTTTGAAACCGATGTAAAAATAGTTTCAGTCAGTTTCAGCCATCTGATCTGGGACAGGGTGGCTGCAGCCTGCTTTGTTGTAGATAGTCTGGAAGTCACTGTTTTTCACTATAATAAACACTTTAGTGGCTGGTATGCGATTGCCTCATGATTCTCTATATGGTCTGTCAAAACACTGGTGTGGAAAAAAATTCACCAGTGCCAACCAAATATTTATAAATGAGGTTTTGCTGTGATGATGGGACACCATCTCATCAAGGTCTTCCATAGATGACAATCAATAAATGTTCTGTTTGTGTCACCTACGAGTGATGTCACTGTGGTTTCGGCCCGCTTTCATATGACAGAACCACCCTTTATAATGATTTAGGTCTCCCCCACAGTCAAAACCACTTTGCACATAAAAGAAAGTAACTGAAGTAAAGAGAAGAATCAAGAACCTGCATGTTTATTTATTTTTTTTTTTACTGTAAGCTGACTGGTCAACAACAAAAAAAGCATGTAACCCTGCAGAGCAACATTCTAGCTCCCACAGAACCAGATCAGGAGTCACTCCCAAGTTAGATTTGCATGCTGAAGCTATTGCACATTATTTTGAAAACACATCTGTGAGCATGACACAGTAGTGAGATGAATGTGGAAAAAGTCAGATCGTGTCCTAACAAACCTGCAGCTCTGCAGTTTATGCGTCACGTGCACGAAGGCTGACCCCGGGGCACTTTGCCAACCACTCTAGGGTAAGTTACATAACCAGTAATTTTATCACATGAGACCTGTTTTGAGAACACTGTTTGTTTTGGTAGGCAAGCAGTCTGGCTGGCTCAGCAGGCCTCCTCCTCCATGGTATATGCTTCCCTATGACATATGGAATCACGCTGTCAGTGCTGAAGCTCTGTGCTTATTACTCCCTGAAACCCTCAGTGTTCAACTTCAGGGCTACGTGGCGCTCAAGTGAGTTGATGAGCCTTTTCCTTTTTTTCCGTTCTGCAGAAAAGTGTCTCACAAAACTATGGTCACTTTTGAAATAAAGGGAATCGAGTAAGTGGGCCTCTCAAGAACACATGTTTTTGAATGTGCCAGGAAAGACAGAGTCTTTGAGAACCTTAAATTAGAGAATAAATAAAGGTATTATTCAAGAGCAAGCAAAATATTGTGGCCTGAGATGGGAAAGGTGGGCCAATCACCCGCCAAAGGTCAAACTTTGATTCCAGAAACACTGAACAATCTATATATAACACAGAATTGGTAAAAGGTCACCATAATAATAAAAGGAATTAGAATAATTCATGAAAATCTAAAGGAGCCAGTTTATTGATGATTAAGAGAGTGAGGGTGCTTATGCAGTTTCTATGTGTGTGTGTGTGTGTTTGTGTGTGTTTGTGTGTGTATAGAGCCCCCAAGTGTTGATGGTGGGGAGTGTCAGGGGGCACGAGGAGGAGGAGGGGGAGGACGAGGAGGAGGAGGGGGAGGAGGAGGGGGAGAGGGAGGGCGAGGGCGAGGGCGAGGGCGAGGGCGGCTGACAAAGCTCCAGCTCCAGTCAGCTGGTCTCCTTCCTGATGGACGTAGGCTCAGGAGGCAGCACGGTGGGTGGGCTTTCCTGTGATGCAGAGCTCTCATCGGGTCAGGCTGCACACCTGGAAACTTGGTGCTTCTCTCACAAGAGGAAAGAGGAGGGGGCTCCCTGTTCCTGATGGAACTTATCTTGGTCCACGTGGTCTTATTTGTCTGTATAATTCTTCCTCTCCAGAATCTGAAACTCTTTATTACAACAAATGAAGTAAATGTAGCTACTGATTTTCCACATGTTTCTGCCCCACAAAAAAAAACCAACAAAACAGGTTTTGCTTCCAAGGTGACTCAACAGACATCAATTGTCTTTGTGGCATGTGGCTGTCTGTCATTTGAGGTCAGTCAGTGCACGGATCAGTGATAAACAACACATTTGTCTCATTTGTGTTATCCTGCTGCCTGTGTGTCTAATTTATATTAAAAAAAACCATAACTAGCAGATTAGCATGTTCAAGTTGTTACACATTATTAAAAAAAACAGGGGTGTGACTATTTGATTTGTGACAGTGCAGTAAAATAAATGGGAACAATTCAGATCTCTTCATGATAAATCTCAAACTCCCGTTCTTATCTTGGTCCATGCAGCTCTTTCACAGTTGAAAATGTTGCTGTCACTAATTATTCCTTTAAGCCATGTTGCCTTGTTTTTATTTTAAAAAATGGTTAAAAAATGTTGGGGTTTGATCAATGTACAGTAACACAGAACTGACTGAGTCAGACAGATGAGCTAATTTTTGACTCCCAGAGGTCAAACGGAATAATGCAGATGCATAATGCAGATTAGTTGCTGCAGACATAGAAGATCTGCACATTTGTTTTGTGATAAAGTCTAAATATGGATTTGTTGCAGTTATGTAACACGTTAAAACACTCTGACATTGGCTTCTACAGCCTCGAGGAATTACCTGAATATTGCGCAATGAAAGCAAGTTCTGACAAACCTGATTTAGTTTCCAAAACAAGAACTTGAAGGTGGTTAAACACACAATACCTATGATATGTGTGCTGTCTTGTGTAATGTCTAATACTATTTTTTAAACATAGCTAGCATACTGACCTGATTTAACGGCTCTCATTTGTGTTGTAGAATCTTATTTGACTTGGCAAGAACCCGCTCTGACATACTTGTCCTCATGCCTCACCCTTCTGAAGTGCTTCAAAAGAGCACCGTGGCTGCTCGCAAACAAATTTGTTTCTTTTTGTCAGCGTTTTGTCAGTGAGGATCTGCAGGTCAGAAACTACAAAGTATCTTTTTGCACAGATGAAATGAAACATTAAGTGATAGCAAATGGTTCCTTTATTTAGCGCGTTTTTTGGGGGAAATAGCAGATTTACAGACCCAGCACATTTTATGCTCTATTCTGTCCTTTCAAGTGTCCACATGGCAAAAGTGAAGGTTGTCTTCTTCCTTATTTCTGACTGTTTTGTTTAATGCTCACTGAAGGATTTTATTGTTATAAAGGAATTCAATATATTTGTCTTCTTACCTTAATCTTTCAGATGAGATTTCATAATTTCAGAAACTCTGCAAATATCTACAAAATATGATTTTATTTTACTAACGTGCAAGCTATAGTACACTGTAGTAAAATGAATGTTGTCAACTCTCTTCTTGATAAACCCAAAGCTCTATCAGGCAGTGAAACTGTATACTAGTGCAGTTTATTCATGCTGTCATCCAGAACAGTTTTACTTTGTTAAGTCTCTGGAGAAATCCTTGTTTTAAAACTCCAACTGGAAATGTGAGTTTCGATGGTTCTCTCCAAGACTACAGGTGTCACACAGTACTGATTGAGTTCCCCAAAAGGACAAAAGATGTACTGCAATCAGGTGTTGCTTTTGATTAGTCCAAATTTATAGATGATTAAAATAAATTAAATAAATAAATCTTTCCAGTTTTGTAGCAGTTATAGTGTCACCCTGAATTGGAGCTCTTAAATTTATGGAATATTGCATTTAACAAAGGGTTCTCACAAACTTAAATATTTTCATTAAAACAAACAAAAATCACTACCTAATTGAATAGGTGTGAGGACACAGATTCAGCCTGCTTTTGCAACCCTCATGTGAATATCAGGAAACTCTATCAGCTTCTGATTTGTTGTTACCCTACCCTTGACCCCAGGACATCTTCACAGTATTATCATAGGAACAGTATGTTCCATGTTTTTCCAGAATAAAGGTCTGCACTGATGTGTTGTTTCTGTTTAAAATAAAATATCTACAGTAAATCATAAAACAACCAACATGCATATTAACTACCTGAAAGACAAAAGACGAAATGAGTTTTGAAAGTATATAATTTTTAAATGGAATATCCTGTTATTTATGCTAAAATAATTCCTCACTTCTGTGTTTTGGGCAAAGTGAGACTCTCGTTTATTATATTTTCCTGTGTATCTTTGGTAGATCAAACAGACAAATCGAGGGTTTTCATGCACCTTTGTGAACATTATTCAGGCACCCCTCAGCTTCTCTCTATGTCCAATGGGCTTGATTTTACCCGTGGCTTGACGATATTTGGACTTCAGCCTGAGGATTTCTGAAATCTGAAACTGAAAGAAATTTCAAAAATGTTCCTTTTTTTCATGCTGATAGTCATAAAAGTTTGTCTGTTAAACATTAACCTGCACAAGAGGTGAATTAACATACTGTTGCTGGTACTGTATGCTGTCTCTCTGTCTCTCAGTGTCAGCACCACCATGAGCAACTTTGGACAGTTCCTGAAGGAGATCGGGGAGTTTGGGTTGTTCCAGAAGCGGTTAGTGGCTGTGCTGTGTATCCCCAGCATTTTTGTTGCTTTTGATGTCATCAGTCAGGTGTTCATCGGCCTGAACTTCCCGCATCACTGCAACACTGACTGGATCTTGGAGTGGGGACCCAACCTAACGCGGGAGAGTCAGAAAAATCTCACCCTGCCCAAGAAGGATGGAAAGTTTGAAAGCTGTAGAATGTTCACACCTGCGGATTGGGATCTGGAAACCATTGAAGTTTACGGGATTAACACCACAACTGAATGCATGAATGGAACAGATTTTGAGGCTCCAAAAGGTGCATCTAGCCTTGTGACAGAAGTAAGGACTGCTGCTCTGTATTTAGTCTTATTGATATGTTCTAGGTATGTCGAATATAATCAGTGTTTAATCAATTTTAACATAAATATTGGTAACCTGGGGGCCTGTTTTTACCTGCCAAAACGATAAATGTGATACAAGTTCATAAAATGAAGCTGTCTAAGTTTCCTCTTCCTCCCTCTCATCAGTTCAACCTGGTGTGTGACAGTGGCAGCTTGATCGAAGCGTCACAGTCGGTCTTCATGGCTGGACTCCTGGTCGGAGCTCTGCTGATGGGGCCAATGGCTGACAGGTACATTTTCAGCACAGGACTGAGCAAAATATATGTTACTTCATTTTTTCTAACTCCTTTATTTTCATACATCTCCTCCATCCATTGTCTGTTATTTCTGATCTCATAAGGAATGTTTTCACTCATACTAATTTAGAGTCTCTAATTGATCTGATCTTTCTGATATGATCTGATGTTTCTGGACTCTGGGAGAAAACCTGTTTCATGCTCTTCACTCTACAGGTTTGGACGACGCTTCGTGGTCTTGCTCTCAGTCTTCCTCCTGCTCGTGTTCAGCATTGGAAACGCTTTCTCGCCCCATATATATGTGTATATGGCTCTAAAGTTCTCCAGTGGGGTCTCCATATCCGGCATTGTTGCAAGTGCATTTGTGATTGGTATGTTCACTGAAACATTTGACTGGGTTGAACTGATTAGCAACGACTGGCAACTCTTCCTAAAGAATGTAGCATTGACATGTCAGCTATAAGTGAATCTCAAAATATTTCTGGTTGCAGTCTGAATGGTGCCCAAAGGGCTCCTAGAATGGAACTTAGAAGACATAATTAAAGGAAAGATAGATTTACACATTACATGTTTTAAATGCCTGAACTGATTTCACATTTGAGCTCCAGTTACAGTTTTATACCATCACATTGCAGAGGTAATGTCACAATGATGTCTTGCTTGAAGGTGGAGAGTGGAGCGATTCCTCAAAGTTTGCATTGTGCACCATTCTCTGCCACTCAACTTATGCTCTTGGACTCATGATCTTGTCCGGTGTTGCCTATTTGATCCCCAACTGGAGGATCCTGCAGCTGGTGCTCTTCAGCCCTCTCATCCTGGTTCTGGGAATCTTTTACTGGTAAGTCATTCCAAAGTTCATATTTAAAGAATAGCAAGACATTGTTCTACATCCAGAAATGAGTGATGGTGGTTCTATGTGTTGATTAGGATTCTCCCAGAGTCAGCTCGCTGGCTCCTGACCCAGGGCAGGAAAAAGAGGGCCATTGAGGAGATCCAGAGGGCAGCCAGGGTGAATGGAAGGACCATCTCACAAGAACTGTTAGAGAAGGTAAACAACATCAACACCCCTTGATAATAAAAGAAAAAAGAAAGAAATTCATTTTAAGTAAATCCAAATTTCCAAATTCTTCATTGTTTAGCTGGAGGCTGAGGGTGAATCCAAAACCGGAAATATGCTGGACATCTTCAGGATCCGGTCCCTGAGGAACCGCACATTGATAATGAGCTTTGTCTGGTGGGTATAGATTTACATCAACATCCTGAGTGATCTGTCTGTTCACCTGTGTCACCTCCTCTGCTCTGGAGATAGGTTTGGAACAAGCCTGATGTACTATGGGCTGAGTCTGAACGTGGGCAACTTCGGCTTGGACATCTACCTGACGCAGTTAATCTTTGGCGCGGTGGAAATTCCTGCACGACTCGGTTCTTTGCCCCTTCTCCAGTATTTGGGCAGGAAAAAAGGTCAAGCAGTGGTCCTGTTCTTTGGTGGTGGCGCTTGTCTGGTAATAGTCATGATTCCAAAAGGTACTTGATCATCAAAGATTTGGAATCTATTGTGTTTTGTATTTGACCATACAAACACATACAAGTATTCACATACAAGATTTTTTTTTTCCAAGCATGACCTATCCTGACACAGAAATGTTTACTTTATGTCCATTAGACCTTCCTGTGGTGGTAACAGTCATAGCTGTACTGGGGAAATTTGCAGCCACGTCAAGTTTCACCACCATCTATGTTTATACTGCAGAACTGTATCCCACCCCTCTAAGGTAAGGTGGTGGTACAACACAATCCTGACATATAAAACTTAAAAAAAAAAAAATACACTTGTTCTGGTAGGCAAAATGGCATGGGGCTAAACTCTACGTTTGCTCGCCTGGCGGGCATCCTGGCGCCCCTGGTCAGGCTCCTGGAGGTCTACCACTTCACCATCCCCATGCTGATATACGGCATCATCCCTTTCAGTGCTGGAGCTCTGTGCTTATTCCTCCCTGAAACCCTCAATGTAGAACTTCAGGACCACATGGAGCTCAGGTCAGTTGGTAAATTCATATCTTCTTAAGAAAATGTCCCAAAGCTACATGCCAATGTTGGTTTTGAATTCCAGGGAATCTAAGCGGGAGAATTCTGAAGAGCAAAAGTTTATCTCTGCTTGATGAAAGAGTACTGTAGTTAAATTCTTATAGAAAGAGGCTTCTTTTGAAGTGTCACTGCTATCTGTGTTAAATATAAGCACAATTTTGTTTTTGTACTTTTATTATACAGCAGTTATTTCTGTACTGGTATATTTATGAAGTGGGTATTAATTTATAAATATACCTTTATCATTATCTTTTTTTCTGATTTCATTCTTATTCTTAAATAACCCCCTATAATTTGTCTAGTTAATTCTTTGGTTTGGTTTATACAGAAAAATAATCAGTTTTGTAGAATGATTAACAATTCAGCATAAATGAAGGATGTAGGAAAAAGGTCACTCTTCCACAAACAAAACAAAAAGCTTGTGTCCATGAGGCAAAACTGAGAGTATTTGTCCTTCCCGTGTGTGTTGTATTCTGAGAAAGTACACTTTTGACATGCTCTCCACGTGTTGGTACCACAAATGTAATTAATTGGATGTTTTAAAACATGTGACACACGTGAAGCAACAGGACTCTATATGCTGTCCTTTTGCTTGGTAAAACATTAATAAACTCTGTCAGCTGTCAGCGTGTCACTGAGGGTGCCGAGTTTATGATTTGTGTAGCATTCTGCAGCCCTCGAGTATTTTTTTAACAGCAGTCAGTTCTTTTGTTTGAGCAGAAATTTTAAGGTAGGGCTTATCGTGTTATGTTAAAGGTGATGATGCAAAACTCTCCCTTTTCAGTGCTTTCATCCATATATTTGCAGATCTAGAGTGCCTCTCCTTTCCATAAATATCAGTTTCATCAACTCATTCAATGTTAAGTAAACAATGGAATAGTGTTTTGCATTTCAACCCTACTGTTACGTAATAGTTGTATGTAATAGTGATTTGAATCATCTTGGCTTCGGCCGAAGCACATTACTAACATTTCATTTCAACATTAAGGAACCATATTGACTTGCAAACAATAAGCACAATATGCCAACTATAAGAAAACTCCTTCTACTCATAACAAGACCCGTAATAACACTAAACAAAATTACTTTTTTTTTTGCTTTTTGCAATAGTGCTACTATTACTCTCCATTTATCTGCTTGTATGCCCATGATGATATATGGAAGTGTATGGAAGTATCAAAACTCACATCTGGATTGAAGCAGACATCTTCCATGTGATGTTATGCACGGCTATCACAGGGTTAGTCAAAACAATGAAAAGCCCACTCCTCTATTCACTACAAATACAAAACAAACTTGTCAATAAGAAAATACTAAAGGGCTTATAAAGCAAAACCATCTTTTTTGTTTTAGCAGATTGAAGATCATTGTACCACTAGATGCAGCAATCATTTGATGTGATTACGCAAAATACATTGGAACTTATTGGATTTTTTTAGGGTAAAGCAGTTTGTCAAGATTCCTTTAACAAGTGTTACATTTAGTATTTTTTTTGCTGGGGGGGGCAACTGCAGAAAGTATTAAGTATCATCAGTTATAAGCATACTTTTAACTGTGTAAAACAAGTGTAATTTATCACAATAGAAAAGCCTGATGAACTAGGCAAACAATTAAATAAAAAAAAAACAATTAGAGAGGAGTTTATAAAAATTCTTACACATTATCGAAAATGTGTAATGTTGCATGAGTCCAACATGGCATTCCTGACTATCATTTTCTTTTTCACTGTTTTTATAAAGAGATTGTTTTGCTCAAGGAATGATAGAAATAAATGGAAACCAAACGAAGGGACCTAATGTCAATCAGGAATGTTGATTACTCTCAGATATACCTTGTAGACCCTAGTGGATCATGTCACATTCTTGGGCTGTGCTTGGTAAAAGATTAATAATTTCAGTCTGTGTTGTAATCTGCCCTTTGATGAGAAAAAGACTGCAAATGCAGCCAGTTGTCAGCATGAGTAGTTTTGGACAGATCCTTGAAGAAACTGGAGAGTTTGATGTATTTCAGAAACTGTTACTGGCTGCAATATGCAGGATCAGCGCAAGTTGTGCATTTGGGTATCGTCAGTGCGGTGTTTAATGCCTTGAGCTTATCACGTTGCTGGAACACCGACTGGATCTTGGAGCGCGGACCCAACCTGACACAGGAGAGACAAAGAAATCTCACCCTGCCAGTAAACAAGGATGGACAGTTTGAAAGCTGTAGAATGTTCACACCTGTGGATTGGGATCTGGAAACCATTGAAGTTTATGGGATTAACAGTACAACTGACTGCATATATGGATGAGACTATGAGGCAGGCCTGGGCAGTGTCAGCATTGTCACAGAGGTAAGACACCCAAGGATGCCACTTTTATGAACTATTAATCATTATTTTTATCTTGCAGTTTGATTTAGTTTATTCCAAAAGTGGCTGGATCCAGGCATCACAGTCCTGTTACATGGCAGGTCTTTTGGTCAGCTCTCTGTTATTTGGGTCAATTTCAGACAGGTAAATGATCAGCCATGGAGGTACCTGATCTTCAAACCCTTATCTCAGTTTGGTGTTTCGTGCAGCTGGTTCACATCTTCCAGATTGTCATTTGAACTTACCATCTCTGTAAACAATATTCAGTTGAACATTGACCCATATCATTTTGTTTGAGTCCTTCACAAAATTAAGCCTTTTCTTTTCTTTTTGCAGATATGGCCGACGTTCTGCAGTTGTAATCTGCATCCTTATTCAATTCCTGTTTGATGCAGGTACTGCTTTTTCACCAAACATCTATATCTACATGGTCTTACGTTTCTTTCATGAGAGTACTGGTATAATTAAGGCCAGTTTAACTGATGGTGAGAATAAATTCCATCTGTGGCTGACTTCTCAAGTAACCTGAGTAGGTGTGGCAATCTTCACAGGTATAACACAGATTCTCCAGTGATAAAATCTAAAGAAAACTTTAAGGTATTTCACAGAATTTTGGATGGTATACAACTGTCTTATGTCATCAATAATTTAATCAGCAGACTGATATCGGGCACGAGAACTAGTCAGGTTTATAAATATGCTGGATGTTTAGACACTAATGTTAATATAATAATCTCTCCTGAAGGAGTGGAGTGGACTGATCCAACAAAATGAGGTAGGTACCCCTCAGGATCTTGTTCTTGTTCTCTTTAACATGTCGCTGTTTTCCTTGTCAGACCTTCCTCTGGTGGTCACAGTTGTAGCCGTACTTGGAAAGTATTTTGTCAGTACTGCTTTCAACACAGCCTTTATTTATACTGCTGAGCTCTATCCTACAGTTTTACGGTAATGTATATTTTTGAAATGAATACATACTGTTGTAAAATATCGCCACTATCGCCAATTGCATTATTATTCTATTGCTATTCTAATCAAGGTAGAAGACCGTAGTTTCATAGGTCACACAAGAGGGATTAAAGGTGAAGTGAAGTGTTGGAAAGGGGAGAGTGGAAGCATGTTTAGTAATAAGGAGGACAAAACAATACTGTGTGATGTCTGCCTGTAGGCCTTGGTGTATGCTGAAAACCACTCCTACGTAGCCTCTGCACCCACATGGCCATGGGTGATACGGTACCGTGGTAGAAGGTGTGCTAGCCAAAACAGGAGCAATGTGACCTGGTGAGCATAAACTCACCCCTGCCCAGCACTGGGTGAGAGGAGAAGCTGATGCTGTCTGTGTAGTGTATGGGTGTGGGTATGTGTCGATGTAACTAAGATACACCTCCTGCTGTGTAACCATGTCTGTATTTTAATAAAAAGAGACAATGCTGGGGTAGAGCAGGAGTCTCTGGGACAGCGCGGCAGAGAACGTGTCTGATCGGAGGGTGACTCTCCCTTGCAAGGTCGAAAAGTCTTTAAGGTGTGGACTCAACTTGTGTGGTGAACTTCGTGGGTGCGCCTGCCTGAATACACTTCTGAGGATTCAAGCCAGGATTCGACAACAATACCGTATGTGATGATAAAAAAATTAAGCATTACAGATCAGCAGGAGTCTATTTTGCTCCTACACAGGCAGAATGGTTTGGAATTTACCCCTGTTTGCGCCCGTGTGGCTGCTCATCCTAACTCCCCTGGTCAGGCCCCTGGAGGTCTACCACCACAGCATGCCCATGATGGTATTTGGAATCACCTCCATTGTTGCTGGGGGGTTGTGTTTGTTACTGCCTGAAACTCTCCATGTTGAACTCCCAGACCATGCTGAACTCAAGTGAGCCTACAATCTGTTCAGTACTGACGCCAACCCCAAATATCTGTCTCAAAATCGATGCTACACAGAGACTACACAAGGGAGTCCATCAATGAACCCATTTTACCAAGGGGAGCTTCTGTTTTGAGGCAGAAGTTTGAGGAAACACAAGTCATATTTGATTGTATGCACTCATGTTTTGCTCAATTTTTTATTTACAGAAATCTTGAAGCTGAGCCTATATAAGATCCACTTATATTGTAAGATTATTTAAAAAATATTTTACTGTTATTATTATTATTTACTAATATTTCCTCTACATTCAGGCACAGTATGAACATTTCAATGCCCCATCTTGGAATGGGACAGTTTATATTCTGTTGTGGCTGCATGTCAATGTAGATGTGTTCCCTCTACTGTTTAAATAATTAACAGTTCTTTATGGAATGCTCTTTGTTAAATATTAATTTCCATGGTTTGAGATTCTTCACCTTAACCACAAACATCAGCAAAGTCTTATACTTTATCAGCATTTTCAGGGACGTGGATTTCAGAAATGGACACGTTATGCATTGCCAGCAGGTTTGTTGCTTTTAACTTTGTCCAAGATGTTTTTACATGTTTCCACTTAACTGCATCATCAATTGGATCACACCCTTAAGCACTTCATTCATTTGTGCCCACAACATTTATGTCTGAGGTCACACCTTTTGGTTTATTTTGCAGTGCAAATTAGCTGTTTGGCTAGTTGTTAAGTGTGTCATCACAGCTAATATAATGTGTTTCTGAAATTGTGCATTGAGATGCTTGAAATTTGCCTGAAATTAAAAAAAAAATTATTCAACTAAAAAAAAACACATGCATTTCCTCCAACACACACCCTTGTGGAACTCCAATGAAAATGCGTTTTATGTAGGATTAATAATGAATAAAATGCCAAGAATTGGACATGATGCATACATAGTGATGAGATACCGATCAGACCTTTATAAGGTTGCTGACAAGACCAAGATAGTAAGGTCCAATAGGGCAACTCTGACATTTCTTTGGATTTTTTTTTTAAACATAGACATTTGTTACAAGTGCATACAAGAAAAAAAAACATCAAGGACATTTCTGTTGGGCTTTCATAAGACTTTTAAGTATTCATTGCACTGAAACATTTTTAGATTTGTTAAATTCACTGTTTAAAGTTTTGTCAGGACTGAAAAATTTAATATTTAATGTGTTTGGCAGCAGGGAGGTTGTCCTTTCTTGAGATTGAGGTTGTAAAAGATTAATTACCACAGTCAGGTTTTCCTGGCTCTCTTTCCTCCTTGACTAGATATTACCACTGCTTCTGACACCTTTCAGGATGGCAAATTTTGGAGAAGTTCTCAAGGAAGCTGGCGAATTTGGCTTTTACCAGAAAGCATTGGTGACTGCATTATTTATAGCCCCTCTTTTCAGTTTTTTGGACATGATTGCTCCGGTGTTTACTGGCTTGAGCTTCCCACATCACTGCAACACTGACTGGATCTTGGAGCGTGGACCCAACCTGACACAGGAGAGACAAAGAAATCTCACTCTGCCTGTAAACAAGGATGGACAGTTTGAAAGCTGTAGAATGTTCACACCTGTAGATTGGGATCTGGAAACCATTGAAGTTTATGGGATAAACAGCACCACTGACTGCATATATGGATGGGACTATGAAGCACCCAAAGGTGCTTCCAGTTTTATGACAGAGGTGAGCTGCTGCAAACATCCACAGATTTCACACTGACCAGTATTGATGTTATAGACTACAATGGCCATTAAATAATTTCTCAGTTAACACTTCTTCTTTCCTTGTGCAATTCTTTCTTCCATTTAGTTTGATCTTGTTTGTGACAACAATGGTTTAATTGAAGTATCTCAGTCCATCTATATGGCAGGTTTTCTGGTTGGGACACTGGTGTTTGGGGCACTCTCTGACAGGTACAATCAAACATTTATTGCCACCTCCAGGTTCATAGAGAAAGCAGTCATGTCCCACTAATGTATAGAGCCAACTGATGTCTTTTCTGTTCTGTTTGTAGATTTGGCCGACGCATCACAGTCCTCCTGCTAGTCTTGTTCTTGCTCGTTGGTGGTGTTGGTGCAGCTCTTTCACCAAATATCTATGTTTACATGGTCTTCAGATTCTTTTGTGGAAGCTCAGGGGTTGTTGTAGCAAATGTATGTGTTTTAGGTAGGTATAATGTTCACAAAGATAAATGGCTCTGTCTACACAGAATGAATCCACATCTGGCATTGATTTAGTATAACGATTGCTGTGTCAATAAAATAATGAACAAAAATGTTTGATTTAGACAAATTCAATTGTCTCAATAATTTCATTTCTGGTGTGTAGCAGTGGAATGGACTGTTCCCTCAAAGGCTGCTCTTTGTACAACACTGATTTCCTTGGCTGGCTCTCTTGCATTGACTCTGCTTCCTGGTATTGCCTATTTGTTACCAAACTGGAGGAGCATGCAGCTGGTCATCACCAGCCCTGTTCTGCTTCTTTTAGGATTATACTACTGGTCAGCAGCCTCCTGAATCAATCAATGCACTATTCTAATCCAAGAATCAATAAGTGAATATAAATTTGCCACTGTTTATATTTTGTATATCAGGCTTCTCCCTGAGTCAGCTCGCTGGCTCCTCACCCAGGGCAAGATGGAAGCAGCACAAAAGGAGCTCCAGAGAGCAGCAAGGATGAATGGGAGGGAGATACCAGAGAATCTGTTAGAGAAGGTCAGCACTTAAAGACAGGATTTATTTTTGAACACATTGAAATCAAATCACCCATGATGCTTTGCTTTGATTTGTTTAGCTGGAGATGGAGACTCCCTTAAAAAGAGAAAATCTGTTGGATCTCTTCAAGATATCTTATTTAAGAAAACGCACATTTATTCTGGGATTGAACTGGTTAGTATTTCCTTTGCAAAAATGGAAAATGAAAGCTGTTTGAACTGCTTCAGTTTATTTCCCAGTCTGTGAAAGGGATTTGTAATATCTGCTGAGCCGACCTGACAATGTTAACAAGCCTTAGACGGTTGATGTGTTGTTGAAGTTCTGCAGCAGTACAGGACGTCAATTATCTTTTACTGTTTCTATTTCTTTTCCCAGGTTCTCAATAAGCTTGGTGTATTTTGCACTCTCTTTGAATGTTGGAAATTTTGGCCCGGATATTTACATCACGCAGCTCATTTTTGGAGCCATTGAAATTCCTTCATACCTAAGTGGTTACATCTTAAATGAATGCTTGGGAAGGAGGATAAGTCAATCAGGCTTTATAGTTTTGGGTGGTGTTGCTTGTCTCTTGCTCCTGGCTATTCCACAAGGTAATGTATGTGTAATTCTTTATGAACATTTCATACAATCACATTTTGCCAATCACATTTTTCAACACATATTGCACAGAGAAAGATGCAGTCTTAACTCATACAATTAAAGATCTTTATTGGGTAAATCAAAAAAGCATCCACATGATTGTATTCACATATGTTCTCACCTACACAATCACTTTATTTATAAAATAATAAAATTTAAAAATAAAAAAAATAGATTTTTTGTTACCTAGCATGGCTCTAAAAATGCTGACACTGGTCCTGATTTTAAACAGCAGCCATACACTTGTATTCATGCATATTCTCAACTGGAAATCCACTGTTTCATATTCATGTTTTGATATTCACATGAACTCTTTAAACTACCACAACAATCAGCACACATACATCCTTGAGATGGAGCCTACATCATTCTGATGAAAGAGGCAGTGTTGAATAAAACAGTTGAATATATGAAGTGTTGTTTTCCATTTTATCAACAGACCTTCCTATGGTGGTCACAGTTGTGGCCGTATTTGGAAAATATTCCATCTCAGCTGCTTTCAGCACAGCCTATCTTTATACAGCAGAGCTCTTTCCAACAAGTTTAAGGTAAGATTTTTTTTCTCTAATGAATGAAGTCTGACACAGTTCTAATCCTCTGCAATATTTTATACAGCTGAATATAAGCTGTTTTCCTAATTTAAAAATCTGCACTCATACAGACAGAATGGTATGGGTACAAGCTCAATGTGTGCCCGTGTGGGGGGAATCCTGGCTCCACTGGTCGGGCTCCTGGAGGTCTACCACTCCAGCATACCCATGCTGATATGTGGCACATTCCCTATTGTGGCGGGAGGTTTTTGTTTGCTACTTCCGGAAACAAAAAACATTGAACTTCAGGACTGCATTGAACTGAAGTGAGCAGATAAACCATGAAAGGTAAATAGAATCAAAATATATCAATAGTAGGCTAATAGTAATTGTCTTATTTTTAGAAAACCTGAAGCTGGACATATAGAGAAGTGAATATGTGTGCAGATGTGAAATTTGAATAAAAAAATGAATTTATCCATAAATACTTTGTAGAGCAATATTTCTATTCTGAAACTGATAAAATGTATCACATCACAATGTATTACATATCATTTTAAAATATAGAATTTCAAAATAATACTTATTGCTATGTTGGGTTTTGTATCAGTTCTCAGTTTTGCTTTGATCATGTAGTGTCTGAAGCATGTGTATCTGTTCTTTGCAGGCTTACCATTGTTTTTAACATCTGTATTCAAATTCTGTATAAATTCTTAATTCTGTATAAGTACAAAATATCAGTCAGTATCCGTTCTCTGCGGCCTTGACAGCTGTACAACCTTAATTTGTTTCTCAGCCATGTGGGCGCCATCTCGGACATATGTCCATTGTATTTCCTGTCATATGTGTCTTCATTTGCTCAGTAATTGAGGGTCCCATTCCTCTTGATAGAAAATTACTGTGTGGGAGTCCAGGGGCCCACATCTTCCTGAGTCCTCTTCTAACCGACTGGGCTCTATACCTTCTGGTTGGTTAAATTGTGTTAGGAGGTTATTAGAAAATAATGAGTTTACTTGATCATATAAAAGGGGCTACTGAAGTTAGCACTTCAGAGGAGATCCTGACTGTTCTTTCCAATAAACAGCTCTTATATCCCAGTCGGTGTCTACGAAGATTCCTTTCTCATTGACACTTCTCGGCTACCACCAGAAGAAAATTTGCCACAATCAAACTACATGATAATTATTGTATTTTCTGGGCTATAAGTTGCTCTGGAGTATAAATCTCATCAGTCAAAAAATGCTTCATGAAAAAGAAAAATCATATATGAGTCACTCTGAGCTATAAATCATACTTTTGGAGTGGAATGTATTCCACAAAATCCAATACCAAAATTGGACATTTAATCAAGAAATCTGATAAAGCCAGGCCATCTACCTTAAAATCTTTCAATCCTGAGATCCCCATTTTATGTAAATTAAGCTGCATTCTGTTCCTCATGTCCCCTGCAAAAAAAAATATTTGCATTCCTTTAATTTCAGTCACACATGCATGACATATATTCCCAAAGTATTGCTTCCTCTGTTGTCAAATACTGGAAGAAGTATTTACATATTTTTGAGCAACAATTATGCAAAGGATGTACATATGCAGTGAAGTGGGATTGGTCTGAGAACATAACACTGTGGAACTCTGGAATGATTTTAAACCAGTTTTCAACCACTGTTTGCAGTACAGTTCAATACCACCCTAAAACAAAAAAAAATAGTGTACTATAGTCAGTACTATAATAAACTAGAAAGAATTCGGATAGCATAGACCTCCGCCAAGAGCAACAATTCCTTTTGGCCCCATTTACCACAATGTTAATAAAAATTTCAAAATGATCCAGAATCCAAAATGAAATCAGTTCTTCCTTTTCACATTTCCAACAAATCCGGAAAATTTCAACAAAATCGGTCCATAACTTTTTGAGTTATGTTGCTAATAGTCAGACAGACAAATGCCAGCAAAAACATAACCTCCTTGGTGGAGGTAATAAAGGAAGAAGATCATACTCCACTTGGGGAATTAATCTCACTTCTCTCGATTCAAGGTGAAGCAATATTCAAGTCAACACAACTGGATTGTAAAGAAGTTGGAATTGTATAATAAAAGGAAACTGAAGTTGATAACTAACATGTGGCAATAAAAAAACAGTTGTAAAGCATAGTTCAACCCCTCTGTAACAGACAACAAATCTTTTAAGATAGTCACAAGATATTAAAGGTTGAAGTTGAGCGGTGAATAAAGTCTGTGTAAAGTTCTGGAGTTTCATGGTACAGCAGTATTGGAGTCAAAACAAAAAAGATAGCTTTACCATTGGTCTTTACCAAATCAAAAAGACAGGTATCTTTTGGATTTACCCTAACCCTAACTGTGATTTCACTTTTAAAATTTCTTTCTAACAATCTAAGAATATTTGCTGCATATATATGCTTTTAAATAAGTGACTAGTGTTGTCTTCATTAAGTCAATACATTTTTGTATGAAAAAAGTGCTAAACTGCCTACTCAGGGGATTGATTTTCAGGAGCATTGGCTTGTCCTTGGTAAAACATTAATTTATCCAGTTGTTTATTCCCGGGTTTCTTCCTACCTCTACCAGGCATTATTGCTTGTTCTTCCACCTTTCAGGATGGCAACTTTTGGAGCAATTCTCAAAGAAATTGGGGGATTTGGCCTTTACCAAAAAGTACTGCTTGTTGTATTATGCATTAGCAACAGTGTTTTTATTTTGGACCTATTTGTCCAAGTGTTTTTTGCCTTGAGCTTCCCACATTACTGCAACACTGACTGGATCTTGGAGCGTGGACCCAACCTGACGCAGGAGAGACAAAGAAATCTCACCCTGCCTGTAAACAAGGATGGACAGTTTGAGAGCTGTAGAATGTTCACACCTGTGGATTGGGATTTGGAAACCATTGAAGTTTATGGAATTAACAGTACAACTGAATGCATAAATGGATGGGACTATGAGGCACCTACTGGATTTTCCAGTATTGTGACAGAGGTGAGCTGCCCCTAAACATCAACTGATTTTCCACACAGGTGATCAGTAATGCTCTTATATTCTATTTTGGCCTTTAAATGATTTTCAAATAAAGACTTTTTTTTACTTTTCTTACACAATTCTTTCTTCCATTTAGTTTGGACTTGTTTGTGAGAAGAGTGGCTTAGTTGAAGTATCTCAGTCCATCTACATGGTAGGTTGTGCAGTTGGAAACCTGGTCTTTGGGCCACTCTGTGACAGGTATGCTCAAATTTAACATTTCTTCCCACCTCTAGATGGTGATGTGGAAAAACAACTGATCTGTTCTGTTTGTAGATTTGGCCGACGCTTCACATACCTGATTGAAATCTTTATCTTTCTGTTTGCCATGGCTGGTGTTGCTCTTTCTCCAAATATCTATGTTTACATGGTCTTCAAATTAATTTGTGGGATGTGTGGGGCCATGGAGGCTACTGCATTTGTGTTAGGTAGGTATAATCACCAAGATAAAGGATTCTGTCTCTTCATGTTGTGATTGGAAGCTTCCTTAAATTGATTCAATGCTTAAGGCAATGATTTTCAAAATTGGCAGAATTATACAGGACACAGTCATCAGCAAATGTTTTAGTAAATCCATTTTTGTTTTACAGCACTGGAATGGACTATTCCCTCAAAAGCTGCCCTTTCTATAACACTGATTGAGATAAGTGGTGCTCTTGCAATGACTCTGCTTCCTGGTATTGCCTATTTGTTACCTAACTGGAGGAGCATGCAGCTGGTCATCATCAGCCCTCTTCTGCTTCTTTTGGGATTACACTACTGGTCAGCAGCCTCCTGAATCATAATGCAATATTGTCATCCAAGAACCAATAAGCGAATATAAATGTGCCACTGTATATATTTGTATATCAGGCTTCTCCCTGAGTCAGCTCGCTGGCTCCTCACCCAGGGCAAGATGGAAGCAGCACAAAAGGAGCTCCAGAGAGCAGCAAGGGTCAACGGGAGAGAGATAACAGAGAATCTGTTAGAAACACTCAGCACTGTAAGACAGGACTTATTTTTGAATGCAGTGAAGTCATATTCCCCATGATGCTTTGCTTTATTTAGCTGGAGATGGAGAATCCCGTAAAATCAGGAAATTTGTTGGACCTCTTCAAGATATCGACGTTAAGAAAACGGACATTTATTATGGGATTCACCTGGTGAATATATATTTATATATAGAAAATACGAGCTGTTTTGACGAATTCACGTTATATTCCAGCCTTTGGAATAAACCTAAAAGATATGAATAGCAGATATAACATTGTTAACCTGTTTGAAAAATTGGTATTTTTGTCATTTTCAATAATCATTTTTTCCCCAATTATTTTCCAGGTTTTCATTAAATATGGTCTACCTGTCACTGAGCTTGAATGTTGGAAGTTTTGGCTCGAATATCTATATCACACAGGTCATCTTTGGAGCCATTGATATTCTTTCATTTTTTAGCGGTTACATCTTAAATGAACGCTTTGGAAGGAAGATAAGTCAAATAGGCCTATTAGTTTTGGGTGGTGTTGCTTGTCTTTTGGTCCTGGCTATTCCACAAGGTAATGTATGTGTAATTTTTTATTAACATTTCATACACAATAACACAATAACTCATACAATTAAAGATCTTTATTGGGTAAATCAAAAAAGCATCCACATGATTGTGTTCACATATGCTCTCACCAACACAATCACTTTATTTTATTTCTAGATTATGATATCCTGGTGAACTGTACAACAGTACACAGGCACCAATGAGCCTCCCTCATTCTGGTGCATGTTTGAAAGAAGCAGTGTTCAATAAAACAGTTGAGGAGTAACTAAACCGCAAAACTACTTTTCTTCTGCTGAAAGGTGATTCAACATGTATTTGGGCATGAAGTAATATTTGTGTATTTGTTGTTAAAAAAAATTCTAAAAATGTAAGTGACTAGCCTCTATGGGTTCAAACATTTTGGAGGCAGCTTTCAACACAAACCACCACTGTTCACCCCACCCCTCTTATAAAATGTAGAAACTGCATTTAACTGCCTTGCAGACACAGTTGGTGTGTTTTGGTGGAGGATTGAGCAGATATGATTCTCCGGTGTATAATCGGGATCAGAACCCAATCAAAAGAACCCACATATACTTTTTTGTGTATTCGAAAGTGTACTGGCTGTGGTGGGAGTGGTTAGGTGCATTTTAACTGCCCTTAGAGCCCTGACCATAATCAAGGTGTTTTTTTTTTTTTTTTATTTCTACCCTAAATTGAGGGGTTTATTTACAGTTTAACTATATTATTTGGCGACTTCAATTTTCTCAACAGACCTTCCTGTGGTGCTTACAGTTGTGGCTGTAATTGGAAAATATTTCGTCAGTGCTTCTGTAAGTGTAGCAAATGTGTATACCCCAGAGCTCTTTCCAACCACTCTAAGGTAAGGTAATAATGCTTACAGTATTTAATACAGTTCAATACACATTTTCTGGATTAAAAATATTCATTTGTCATGCAGGCAGCGTGGTGTTAGTTTTAACACAATGTTTGGTCGTGTGGGGGGAATCTTGGCTCCACTGGTCGGGCTCCTGGAGGTCTACCACTCCAGCATACCAATGGTGATATGTGGCACATTCCCGATTGTGGCTGGAGGTTTGTGTTTGCTACTTCCTGAAACAAAGAATGTCGAACTTCAGGACTGCAGTGAATTCACGTGAGCCAATAAACCATTAAAGGTAAACATTGGAATGGAAGATATGTTAATAGTAGGCTAATCGTAATTTTTTTATTTTCAGAAAATCTAAAGATGGACCAAAAGAGACAGGAATCTATGTGGAGGTGCAATTTTAATATGAAAAAAAGGAAACCAAACATTTATGCTATACACACGTGGTAGAGCAATAATCCTAATCATAAACTTCTGTGGAAAGACTTGGACCAAATGTGCCAGTTGTAAAACCGCCAATTGGTGAAAAAAAAAAAAAATCATTAAAAAAAAAAAACTTATTGCTATGGGGGTTTTTGCATTTGTTCTTAATTTGCTTTGACCAGCCTGCAAAATTATATCATTACTAATTTGATATTGTTTGATTTCACGTAGTTATTTCATGGAAATATATAAGGTGTTGTCAGCAAATAAAAGTAAAAAAGAAATGGTCCAATAGAATAAGTTGAATAGCATCCTTTTTATTTCTGTCAGCCATGTGTGAAATGTATTCTTAACTAGTTTCATCTGATTTCAAATACTGGAATAAGTATTTACATCTTTTTCACAACATTTATGCAAAGGATGAACATGTGCAGTGAATGAGATCGGCCCATAAAACATTGAGGAACTCTGGGAACTGACTATCAACCACGAATAATCAAATCTGTTTGCCGTAGAGTTCAACCACACCCTGAAACATAATCTTGCTTATTATAGTCACTATTATACTAATTGGAAGAAAAGTGTATTCAAATGAGGAATCAAGCCCACTTCTGTCAGTTCAAAGTAAAGCATTGCTAAACCCAATGCAACTGGAGTGTAAAATAAAATACTGGAGTGCAAAAAGAATGGAAATGTGAATGTAATCACAGCTCCATGTAAAGAATCCAACTGTAGATGTTAATGCTAAAACTTTCTTTCAATAACATTACATCTTCTTAAATTTGAAGTTGATAGTAAGTGCAGGTAGATATCCACTAGCAGTGTGAGAAACTTAAAATATGTCTGTTGATCTTTATTTTTGTTTCAGTTTTGTCTCTCTGGATCTGTCCTCTCTGCCTCTTTCTGAATCCTAACTACCCTCATGTTGTCCCCTCATGTTTGTCCCCCTCCTCTAATGGCGTCCTTGTATATTTAAACAATCCTCTTCTTCCCTTCTCTGCTGAATTTTGATTCCAAAAAACATTCTTGTCAATTATTTTTTATTGATGTACAATATTACTAGTTGGGTTACAAACATGATCCTGCCTGTTGTTCTGGATTTGCCAGCTTGTTTGATATGCGATTTGTGCAAAACAAACTTCTGAACTCTCCACTGCAGCATGCCCCATGGCATCTTTTTTGTATGGCACTACAGGCAGATGGATAAAACCTTTTAGCACAGGAATGAAGATTATTGGCAGTCTGGCATGAGTTTAGAAGAGTGTGTGTTGATGTACATGTCATCCTAGACAGACTCATCAGCCCGTCCACTGACTGTTCTGCCAGAGGACGAACTCTTTCCCCTTCAGCCAGGTTATGCAATCAAATGCTCATACATGAAGGTGGTGTCCTGCTGTTGAGTGTCCTGGGAGAACTGCATCCGCCTGTGGTTAAGCTCAGCGCTGATGGCAGAGCCTCCTGCTTGGTAGTGCCCTTGTTGGCCTAGTCTCATAGCAAGATGGTTATTAGTTTGAATCCACTGAGAGCCAGGAGTGTTCTCTCTGTGTTTTTTTCTCAATAGGAGCTCCATGGTGCAGCCAGCATCAACAAGAGAAATATACAAAGTACTCTGAAAAGTTCATCAGTGCAAGACAGGACTGATCACACTGAAGCCACACATCACCAATGAGGGCTTGTTTTGTGTAGCTGGAGATGGAGACTCCCTTTTAAAGTGTAAAAAAACAAACTTTGACCTCTACAAAAGAAAAACAAAGTGGGATCCAAGAACATAATTTCGTGAACACTGGGGAATTTAAGTTGATAACTAGTCACTATGATATTTAAGATTGAAATCAAAGGAGGAACAATTTCAGCCCACTCCAATAAGTTTATTCCTCCACCTCCAACCCCACATTCTTGCCTGTTGCAATAGGGAGACCCATGTTTTGGTTCTCTTTTAATGAATGCTTTCCTGGGTAATTATAAAGAGTACCATCTCTGATCAAAACACTCAGCAAAAATATGAATGTAGCAATTTTGTTTTTGTTCCCATTTTTCATGAGATGAACTCTTGGTGTTGTCACAGCGGCGGAGAGGGCAGCCCTGCCCTCGGGCTCTCTTTGCACATGCACACCGGTGACCCTATTTCCCTATATTAGGTCCTGGCCCTGCTCCACCTCATCGCCAGGTTGTTCTTAGCACATATGCAAGACTTTCAGGCGTTTTCTGCCGGTTTGTCTGTCCAGTATCGGCCCTGCCTGTCTCTGACCTGCCTGCTTCGTCTGTTCCCTGTTAAACCTGTTTGTGCTTTGTCCTCGAGATACAGTTACATGCCTGCCTGGTTTCGACCTGTTCTGCACCTGACTTCCGACTCTGCCTGCCTCCCGTTAAACCTGACTGCCTTCCATTCCTGACCACGACATCCTGCCTGAGCCGGTGGACCACACTGCCTTCCGTCCCTGCCCCTCTGTGCAACCCCGTAAATAAAGCGATGTTTGAACTAAGACTTGTGTTGCACTTGGGATCTCATCTGGTCCCTGACAGGTATGCCTTAGTATGGAATATCACAGCAATGCAGAAACATACACAAACACATTCAGACAGATTTGAGAGCAAGAGACCTTTACTGTATATATCAAAAGTCTTGAATCATTGTATTCAGCTCATAGGAGAAAAAAACAATAAAAAAAACCATTTACAACTAATGTATAGGTGGGTTGTGCTTGGTAAAAGATTAACCTGCTCAGTAAGATTTTCTCTCCACTTTGATGAGTTATCACCTTTGTTCTCACCACTGTTGAAGATGGTGAATTTTAGAAACAAGTTGGGGAATTTGGCTTATTCCAAAAAGGCTTGATTGCTGCATTAAGCCTCTGCTACTCATTTTATTATTTGGACATGTTTGCTCAGGTGTTTACTGTCTTGAGCTTCCCACATCACTGCAACACCGACTGGATCTTGGAGCGTGGACCCAACCTGACACAGGAGAGACAAAGAAATCTCACCCTGCCTGTAAACAAGGATGGACAATTTGAAAGCTGTAGAATGTTCACACCTGCGGATTGGGATCTGGAAACCATTGAAGTTTATGGGATTAATAGCACAGCTGACTGCATAAATGGATGGGACTATGAGGCACCCAAAGGTGCTCCCAGTATTCCGACAGAGGTAGACCTAACTGAGTTCACGCAAATAAGCAAAGCTCCTAGCAGCAGCTTTGGAAATTCCGTACCTAAAATATACCCTTTTCTCACACAGATTAAATGAAGACATCCTGATACACATGTCTCTCTTTTATGATAATCATCATATATTGTTATAAATTCTATTCTTTCCAGGAACACTGCTATGTCTGCCTGACCTGATATTTATAGTTTATTTGATGGCAGAGTTAAATGAGGCTGTAAAAAAATAATCAGGCTTATCCTTATCAAGACAAGGTGGTTAAAGATTAATCACATTGTTCAGACCCATGTGTTTGCTCCTGCCTTTCACAGAAAAAGAGCTGCACACTTAATGTCATGTCTGTATGAGCAATTTTTGACAGGTCCTAAAAGAAGCTGGTGTGTTTGGCTTGTTTGAAATGGTGATTAATTTCACCATGCTCCCCCAGCACACTTGGTTCCATTAACATGATTGCTCAGGTGTTTACTGGCTTGAGTTGCCCACATTGCTGCAACACTGACTGGATCTTGGAGTATGGACCCAAACTTATGCAAAATCCCCATAATCTCTCTCTCATGTGCATGTATGAACTATGTATGTGCTATGCAAAGGAATAGGTGTTTTCACTTATGCTGCTGACTCTAGCATTGGATATTTCATCAGCAAATTCCTGCAGCTCCTCTTCTTCAGCTCAATTATGAAACCTTGGGGAGTGTACGACTGCTCAGTGGCTTCCAGGGTTGATAATGCAAGTCTATCACCTAAACAGCGCCCAAGGAATTGTTTGACACATTAGTATTCCTGATTCTGTATTTCATTCAGGCTTCTCCTGGAGTTGGCACAGTGGGAGGTGTGGACAGTGAATAATGGTATTTATCCACTGGATAGAGGTAATTCACACCAAGACTTTGTTTAACTCATCAGGACAGAGCAAATTATATGTTTTTTCATTATTTGTAACTCCTTTATTTTCATACATCTCCTCCATCCATTGTCTGTTATTTCTGATCTCATAAGGAATGCTTTTCACTCACACCAATTTAGAGTCTCTAATCAATCTGATCTTTCTGATATGATCTGATGTTTCTGGACTCTGGGAGGAAACCTGTGTCATGCTCTTCTCTCTACAGGTTTGGACGACGCTTCCCGGCTCTTCATTGTGACGACTAGTGTTGTGTGTGTGTTGGAGTTGTCCTCTTGCTCCCTGTGTTTCTGTGTGCTCTTTATTTCACATGCAAATTAGCCTGTGCCATTGCCTGACGGTGATTGGAGGGGCGTACCTGTTCTCTCCTCTGATTGGTCGCGCCAAGGACTCACCGGCTATATCAAGAGCCAAGATGGCAGATGTTCGCGGTGGGGCATCAGGCAGCGGACCTCATCCTCCTCATATCCCAACCAGCCACGTGTTGCCTTTCTAATGTAGGGCTTACCTCTGTTGAGAAGTAGGGTTGGACTGCCAGTTTGTTTAGTGATGTTTTCCCCTGCTCATTTAATTAGGGAGGTAAGGTTTTGTCATTTGTTTTTTGGTTAGGTTAGCTATTTCCTTTTCAGATAGCATCATTTGTCTGTTATTTTGGCATTAGTCCCTCCTGAAGTTTGACCCAACATATTATTTGGCATCCCTCTTCATTTTTGTAAATAAACACTCCTAATTTCGTTTCATTCAATGACTTGTCCTGGTGGCTCCTTGGGACTTGGGGAAGATGGGGGGCCTTTTTCATGTTGTGTCTCAGACACCCCTAGACGAGGCGTAACATGAATTGGGGGCTCGTCCGTCTTTTTCTCGCGCTTCGCTTTTAGGGCGAGTTCGGTGAGTTTTTTTTTTTTGGCTTCTGGTTGGTGCTGCTCCTGCTTTTGACATCAGTAAGCACATTGCACTGGTCCCTTCATTTCATGAGTCCGAAGTGGACTCGTATTTTAGCGCTTTTGAGTGTATAGCTACCGCACTGAAATTGCCTGAGCTGAGGAGTTCTAATCACTTTTTCTCCAGTGTAAGCTTGGGGGGGGAGCTCAGGAAGTTTGTGCCAGTCTGTCCATTGAGGACAGTCTGAACTATGACACACTGAAAAAGACTGTGTTGAGGGCTTATGAGCTGGTACCCGAAGCATACAGACAAAAGTTCAGAAACAGTGATAAACCTGCCAACCAGACGCATGTCGAGTTTGCACGAGATAAGAGTGTTTTGTCTGACAAATGGTGCCTGGCATGTAATGTTAAAACTTTGACGGAAATGCGAGAGTTAATTCTGCTCCAAGAATTTAAAAAGTGTTTGCGGGAACGAATTGTGGTCTATTTAAATGAGCAGAAAGTGTCATCCGTGACTAAAGCAGCCGTACTGGCTAATGAGTTCATTTTGACTCACAAAAGTGTTTTTTCGGTGCCGACACTGAGTGTTTCAAATGTAATGCCTGAGCGCAAAAACAGATTACCAAAGCTGATGCGTAAAAGCACATTACCAGCCGCGGGTGAGAGCTGCAAGTGTTTTTATTGTCATGAGCCAGACCATTTGATCGCAACCTGCCCGGTTCTCAAGAAAAAAAGGTCCGCACAAAACAACTAAACACCCTGCAGGTGTGGGTTTCATCAACACCTTGTCCCCACCTGAAGAACACCGTGGGTTGGTACCTAAATCGGAGGAAATCGCGGACGTTGATCCCCGTTTCAAACCATTTGTGTCTCAGGGGTTTGTTTCTTTAACAGGAAAAGAAGCTGATAAAGTCCCATAACTATTTTACGGGACACCACCGCACTCTCAAATGAAACTTCGTGTTTTTCTGATTTGTTGGTGTGGGGAATTAAAATGAGCGAGCTTAACGCCCAACTTCATAGGATCCACTTGCATTCACCGCTCGCGTCGGGACGCTCTGAGGGTAACAATGTGGTAAAGAGTGTCAATGGGTTTGATTTTTTTTTCCCTGTCGATGCAGATCTGAGCCTACATGTCACAAGAGACATGTTGATTAATGCTCAGAAAAATGACCCGTCTACAACTTTGTGTTTCTCCGCTATTTAGAAATGTATTCCACAAAGTCCAATATCAAAATCAGACATTTAATCTAGAAACCTGATGAAGCTAGGCCATCTCCCTTAAGATCTTTCAATCCTGAGATCCCCATATTATGTAAATTAAGCTGCATTCTACTCATCATGACCACTGCAAGAGTATTCCTTTAAATTCAGTCACACATGCATCACATATATTCCCAAAGTATTGTTTCCTCTTTTGTCAAATACTGGAATAAGTATTTACATCTTTGTGAGCAACAATTATGCAAAGGATGTGCATATGTAGTGAAGTGGGATTGGTGTGAGAACATAACATGGAGGAACTCTGGGAATGATTTTAAACCAGTTTTCAACCACTGTTTGCAGTACAGTTCAATCCCACAGTACAGTTCAATACCACTCTAAAACAAAAGAAAATTGTGTCCTATAGTCAGTACTATAATAAATAAAGAAAGGGTGTACTCAAATGGGGAATTAATCTCACTTTTCTCGATTCAAGGTGAAGCAATATTCAAATCAATACAACTGCATTGTAAAGAAGTGGGAAATGTATAACAGGAAACTGAAGTTGATAACTAACAGGTAGCAATAAAAAACAGTTATAACGAATAGTTCAATCTCTCCTTAACAGACAACAAATCTTTTAAGATAGTCACTAAGGTATTAAAGGTTGAAGTGAATAAAATCTGTAAAGTTCTGGAGTTTCCAGGTGCAGCAGTATTGGAGTCAAAACAATTGACAAATTAAAATTTTGTAATGTAAAAAGTGAATACAATACATCTACATATGCATGCCAGTAAAGAGAAACACATTTAACAATGGACAGATGCCTATCAGATTTATATTGGCTCCTTATGGGGTTACTTTTAATGGACCAATGGTAAAGCTATAAAAAAGATAGCTTCACCATTGGTCTTTCACAAATTCAAAAGTCTGCGGTCTTGTGATTTATCCTATCCTTAACTCCGATTTCACTGTTAAAATGGATTTCAAACAATCTAAAAATATTTGCTGCATATATATGCTTTAAAATAAGTGACTATCAAAGTACATTTCATTGTGTCTTCATTAAGCCAATACATTTTTCTATAAAAAAAATGTGATGAATTTTCAGGAGCAGTGGCTTGCCCTTGGTTAAATATTAATCAAATTTTTATTCCCAGCTTTCTCCCTACCTCTCCCAGACATTATTGTTTGTTCTTCCGCCTTTCAGGATGGCAACATTTGGAGCAATTCTCAAAGAAATTGGGGAATTTGGCTTTTACCAAAAAGCATTGCTTGCTGCATTATGCATTAATAACAGTGTTTTTTTTTTGGACCTGATTGGCCAAGTGTTTTCTGCCTTTAGCTTCCCACATTACTGCAACACTGACTGGATCTTGGAACGTGGACCCAATCTGACGCAGGAGAGACAAAGAAATCTCACTCTGCCTGTAAACAAGGATGGACAGTTTGAAAGCTGTAGAATGTTCACACCTGTGGATTTGGAACTGGAAACCATTGAAGTTTATGGAATTAACAGTACAACTGAATGCATAAATGGATGGGACTATGAGGCACCTACTGGATTTTCCAGTATTGTGACAGAGGTGAGCTGCCCCTAAACATCAACTGATTTTCCACACAGGTGATCAGTAATGCTCTTATATTCTATTTTGGCCTTTAAATGATTTTCAAATAAAGACTTTTTTTACTTTTCTTACACAATTCTTTCTTCCATTTAGTTTGGACTTGTTTGTGAGAACAGTGGCTTAGTTGAAGTATCTCAGTCCATCTTCATGGTAGGTTGTGCAGTTGGAAACCTGGTCTTTGGGCCACTCTGTGACAGGTATGCTTAAATTTAACATTTAGCTGGTGATGTGGAGAAGCAACTGATCTGTTCTGTTTGTAGATTTGGCCGACGCTTCACATACCTGATTGAAATCTTTATCTTTCTGTTTGCCATGGTTGGTGTTGCTCTTTCTCCAAATATCTATGTTTACATGGTCTTCAAATTAATTTGTGGGATGTGTGGGGCCATGGAGGCTACTGCATTTGTGTTAGGTAGGTATAATCACCAAGATAAAGGATTCTGTCTCTTCATGTTGGGATTGGAAGGTTCCTTGTCTTGATTCAATGCTTCAGGCAATGATTTTCACAATTAGCACAGTACATCGGTAAATGTTTTAGAAAATCCATTTTTGTTTTACAGTACTGGAATGGACTATTCCTTCAAAGGCTGCCCTTTCTACAACACTGATTGCCATAAGTGGTGCTCTTGCAATAACTCTTCTTCCTGGCATTGCCTATTTGTTACCTAATTGGAGGAGCATGCAGCTGGTCATCATCAGCCCTCTTCTGCTTCTTTTGGGATTACACTACTGGTCAGCAGCCTCCTGAATCATAATGCAATATTGTTGTCCAAGAATCAATAAGTGAATGTAAATGTGAGCATATATTTTGTATATCAGGCTTCTCCCTGAGTCAGCTCGCTGGCTCCTCACCCAGGGCAAGATGGAAGCAGCACACAAGGAGCTCCAGAGAGCAGCAAGGGTCAATGGGAGAGAGATACCAGAGAATCTGTTAGAAACACTCAGCACTGTAAGACAGGACTTATTTTTGAATGCAGTGAAGTCAAATCACCCATGATGCTTTGCTTTGTTCAGCTGGAGATGGAGAATCCCGTAAAATTAGGAAATATCTTGGACCTTTTCAAGATATCGACGTTAAGAAAACGGACATTTATTATGGGATTCACCTGGTGAATATATATTTATATATAGAAAATATGAGCTGCTTTAACTAATTCACCATATATTCCAGCCTTTGGAATAAACCTAAAAGAAATAAACAGCAGATATAACATTGTTAACCAGTTTGAAAAGTTGGTATTTTTGTTATTTTTAATATTCATTTTTCCCCAATTATTTTCCAGGTTTTCATTAAATCTGGCCTATCTGGCACTGAGCTTGAATGTTGGAAGTTTTGGCTCGAATATCTATATCACACAGGTCATCTTTGGAGCCATTGAAATTCCTTCATTTTTTAGCGGTTACATCTTAAATGAACGCTTGGGAAGAAAGATAAGTCAGATAGGCCTATTAGTTTTGGGTGGTGTTGCTTGTCTTTTGGTCCTGGCTATTCCACAAGGTAATGTATGTGTAATTTACTATGAACATTTCATGCAATCACATTTTGCCAATCACATTTTTCAACACATATTGCACAGAGAAGGATGCAGTCTTAACTCATACAATTAAAAATCTTTATTGGGTAAATCAAAAGAGCATCCACATGATTGTATTGACATATGTTCTCGCCTACACAATCACTTCATTTTATTTCTAGATTATGATATCCCGGTGAACTGTTTAAACATCTCTAACAAATACCACACATGCACCAATGAGCCTCCCTCATTCTGGTGCATGTTTGAAAGAAGCAGTGTTCAATAAAACAGTTGAGGAGCAACTAAACCCCCAAACCACTTTTTCTGCTGAAAGGTCATTCAAAATGTATTTGGGTATGAAGTAGTATTTGTGTATTTTTTTGGAAACAATTTGGGAAAAAATGTAAGTGACTAGCCTCTACGGGTTCAAACATTTTGGAGGCAGCTTTCAACACAAACCACCACTGTTCACCCCACCCCTCCTATAAAATGTCGGGACTGCATTTAATTGTCTTGAAGACACAGCTGGTGTAGGTGCATCCTAACTGCTCTTAGAGCCCTGACCATAATCAAGGTGTTTTTCTACCCTGAATTGAGAGGTTTATTTACACTATAACTATCTTAATTGGCCACTTCAATTTTCTCAACAGACCTTCCTTTGGTGCTCACAGTTGTGGCTGTAATTGGAAAATATTGCATCGCAGCTTCTCTAAGCGTAGCATATGTCTACACCCCAGAGCTTTTTCCAACCACTGTAAGGTATGTTTATTTTCCAAAATGAAATCCTGTACAGCTTTGTATAAATGTTTACAGTATTTAATACAGTTGAATACTTGAATACACATTTTCTGGATTAAAAATATAAATTTCTCATGTAGGCTGCGTGGTGTTAGTTTTAGCACAATGTTTGGTCGTGTGGGGGGAATTTTGGCTCCACTGGTCGGGCTCCTGGAGGTCTACCACTCCAGCATACCAATGGTGATATGTGGCACATTCCCTTTTGTGGCTGGAGGATTGTGTTTGCTACTTCCTGAAACAAAGAATGTCGAACTTCAGGACTGCAGTGAATTCAAGTGAGCCAATAAACCATTAAAGGTAAACCTTGGAATAGAAGATATATGAATAGTAGGCTAATAGTATTTTTTTTATTTTCAGACAACCCGAGGATGGACCAATAAAGACAGAAATCTTTGTACAGGCGCAATTTTAATATAAAAAAAGTAAACCAAACATTTATGCTATACACACGTGGTAGAGCAATATTCCTATTCATAAATTATGTGGAAAGACTTGGACCAAATGTGTCAGTTGTAAAATAGGTGAAGAAATTTATCATTTTAAAAAATACTTGCTATGGTGGGTTTTGTATTTGTTCTTCATTTTCTTTGATCACCCTGCAAAATTATACAATTCCTATTTGATATTGTTTGCTTTCATCTAGTTATTTAATGGAAATATATAAGGTGTTGTCAGCAAATAAAAGTGAAAAGAAATGGTCCAATAGAATAAGTTGAATAGCATCCTTTTTATTTCTGTCAGACATGTGTGAAATGTATTCCTAAATATTGTTTTGTCTGATTTCAAATACTGAAACAAGTATTTACATCTTTTTCACAACATTTATGCAAGGGATGAACATGTGTAGTGAATGAGATCAATCCATATAACTTGGAACTGACTATCAACCACTGATCTGATCTGTTTACCGTACAGTTCAACCCCACCCTGAAACATAATATTGCTTATTATAGTCACTACTATACTAATTGGAAGAAGAGTCTATTCAAATGAGGAATCAAACCCACTTCTGTTAGTTCAAAGTTAAGCATGACTAAACCCACCTCATGTTTGTCCCCTGCGTCTAATTATATCCTTGTGTATTTAAACCCTCCTCTTCCTCCCTGAACTTTGATTCCGAAAACCATCCTTGTTTGTATTATTTTTTATTGATGTACTACAAATTACTAGATGGGTTACAAACATGATCCTGCCTGTTGTTCTGGATTTGTCAGCTTATTTGATATACGATATGTGCAAAACAAACTTCTGAACTCTCCACTGCAGCATCCCCCATAGCATCTTTTTTTCTATGGCACTACAGGCAGATGGAAAAAATCTTTCAGCACAGGAATGAAGATTATTGCCAGTCTGGGATGAATTTAGAAGAGTGTGTGGTGCTGTACATGTCACCCTAGACAGACTCATCGGTCCGTCCACTCCTTCCCCGTCAGCCAGGTTATGGAATCATATGCTCATACATGAAGATGGTGTCCTGCTGTTGAGTACCCTGGGAGAACTTCATCCAGCTGTGGTTAAGCTCAGCCCTGATGGCAGAGCTGCCTTCACCAAGTGCACGGTGGTGCACTGGGCAGCCTGGGCTCAAAGCGAGATGGTTCTTGGTTCAATCCACTGAGAGCCACGAGCATTCTCTCTGTGTTTTTTTTCTTCAAAAGGAGCTCCATGGTGCAGCCAGCATCAACAAGAGAAATATACAAAGTACTCTGAAAAGTTCATCAGTGCAAGACAGGACTGATCACAATGAAGCCTCACATCACCAATGAGGGCTTGTTTTGTGTAGCTGGAGATGGAGACTCCCTTTTAAAGTGTAAAAAAACAAACTTTGACCTCTTCAAGAGAAAAAAGTGGGATCCAAGAACTTAATTTCATGAACAATTGGGAAGTGAAGTTGATAACTAGTCACTATGATATTGAAGTTTGCACTTTTTCAAAGAAGGAATAATTTCAGCCCATTCTATAAGTTTAACCCTCCACCTCCACCTTCTTGCCTGTTTCAATAGAGAGACCTGTGTTTTGGTTCTTGGCATTGTCACAGTGGCGGAGAAGGTAGCCCCGCTCTCGGGCTTGCACACCAGCGCAACGGTGGCCTATTGGGGCAATCACCCCATTTCCCTATATTACATCCCGGTCCTCCTCCACCTCCTCGTCAGATTGTTCTTCGCACATATGCAAGACTTTCCAGCGTTTTCTGTCGGCCTGTCTGTCCAGTTCTGACCCTGCCTGTCCCTGACCTGCCTGCTTTGTCTGTTCCCTGTTAAACCTGTTTGTGCTTGGTTCTCAATATCCAGTTACCGGCCTGCCTGGTTTCGACCTGTTCTGCACCTGACATTCTGACTCTGCCTGCCTCCCAGTAAACCTGACTGCCTTCCAACCCTGACCACGACACCCTGCCTGAGCCAGTGGACCATGCTGCCTTCCGTCCCTGCCCCTTTATGCAACCCCATAAATAAAGTGGTATTTTAACTAACTACTTGTGTCACACTTGGGTTCTCATCTGGTCCCTGACCGGTATGCCTAAGCGTGGAATATCACAGCACGGCAGAAGAATACACAAACACATTTAGACCAATTTGAGAGCAAGAGACCTTTTCTGTATATAGGAAAAAAAAATTTCAACCATTGTCATTGTCAATCATTGATGGGGTAGAAAAAAAACAAAACAAAATATTAACGAAAAAAACATTTACGACCCATCTATTGTCAGGCAACCGGCGAGAACCCAAAAGTGACACCAGAGTTCGGTTTATCACCACTTTATTCTGATAGCAGCCTAGAGTGAGGGAGTAGGAGCCACTGGGAAGTGGGGGCCGTCTGGGAACAAAGTCGGGGGGCAGAAGGCAGTCCGGTCTTCCGGGGAGCAGGCAGGGTTGGATCGTTGAGGGCAGGCTGGGTCTGGGACCAACAGGCAGGCGACCAGGTCTCTAAGCTAGAGGGAGCGGGGAGCGAAACGTTCACCCACGGTTCAAATAGGCCACGTGATTGGCCTAATTGGGTGCAGGTGCGCCACGTGGAGGCAGATCCGAGGGCGGGGCTGCTCGCAGCTGTGACAGAGCCCCCCCTCAAGGGACGGCTACTGACGTCCCCACGGGACCACTAGGACCGGCCCTTACAGGGAGGGTGGGAGGGAAGGGTCAGAACTCCTGGGACCCAGACGGTTCCAGATCACTGCCCCCCTTCACTGCCCCCGCATCCTGCTCGCCCCTCTGAGCTCTGGAACGGCCCGCTCTTCTGCTCTGGGATGGCTGGTCAGGGTGTTAGGCATGGAAGTCCCGTCCAGGAGATGCTCTCCCTTTTGAACCAGAGACCAGAGACCTGTGGAAAATTTTCTTCTTCTGTTGGTAGTTGAGAGGTGCGGATGAGAAAGGAATTTTCGTAGACACCAACTTGGATATAAGAGATGTTTATTGGAGAGAACAGTCAGGTATCAATCGGACACTGCAGTTTGCCCGAGGGAGGTTTCGTGGTCCTGATGGTGAAGATCCCCTCTGAAGTGCTTTCTTCGTAGCCCCTTTTATATGGTCAAGTGAACATTCTTTTATGATGACTTCATAGCACAGTATAGTGAACCAAATGATATGGCGTCCAGTCTGTTGAGGGCCCAGGAACCTGTGGGCCCCCACACTCCTCCACATGAAAAACAAGACATTAAATCACGAGCACAGAGAACTCTGGTGCCAGGACATGCATGGAAGATGTTAGAGATGGTACCAGGATGGCTGAAAGACAAGATAAGGCCTTACAATGGTCAAGGCCACAGAGAACGGATCCTCACTAATATTTTGTACTTATAAGGAATGTTATGTGAATACAGATGTTAGAGATAATGGTACAGCGACTAAAGCCTGCAAAGAACAGATACACAGGCTTCAGACACGACAGACCCACCTGTCCACATTGATAGCTATAAATGGTTTCAATGCTATCATGGGAATTCTGAGTCATCTAACCCCCCCCACACACACATAGTCTGCTGTGTATATGGATGGGCACATTGGACTTGAAATCTGTTTATGGAGTAATTGTAATGTCTTAATTACTCACTAGGTCCAAAAGGGTAACTCTACTTTCACACAAATTTTTAACACAATGTTGGCATTTGCTGTCTTAATAGCTTTAAAATAAATTAAATACATTATTTGTTTATTGTACATTATTAAACTATGAATTGTTTGTATGAAGCATAAAGTTCAGTTTAAAATTAAATATTTAAATGAAAAAACGTTGAGCAATGTGTATTGCTGACTTGTGTTTGGTAAAACATTAATTTGCCAAGTCAGTACTAACCACTTCAAAGAGATATCACTGCTGATTCTGAGACCTTTCAGGATGGCACATTTTGGAGAAGTTCTCAGGGAAATTGGGGAATTTGGCTTTTACCAGAAAGCACTGATTGCCACATTATGCCTCTCCGTCGCATTTAGTCTTTTTGACCTGATTGCTCAGGTGTTTACTGCCTTGAGCTTCCCACATCACTGCAACACTGACTGGATCTTGGAGCGTGGACCCAACCTGACACAGGAGAGACAAAGAAATCTCACCCTGCCTGTAAACAAGGATGGACAGTTTGAAAGCTGTAGAATGTTCACACCTGTTGATTGGGATCTGGAAACCATTGAAGTTTATGGGATAAACAGCACCACTGACTGCATACATGGATGGGACTATGAGGCACCAAAAGGTGCTTCCAGTATTCAGACAGAGGTGAGCTGCTGCAAACATCAACAGGTTTCACACTCAGATGACCAGTATTGCTGCTGTAGTAGAAAATAAAAAAATAAAATAAAAAAAATCTAATGTGTAGAACCAACTGCTGTTTTTTCTGTCCTGTTTGTAGATTTGGCCGTCGCTTCACAATTCTTCTGATACAAGTTGTCCTACTGTTTGGTGGTGTCGGTACAGCTCTTTCACCAAATATCTACGTTTATATGATGTTCAGATTCTTTTGTGGAAGCTCGGGGGTCATTGTGGCTACTGTATGTGGATTAGGTAGGTATGATTTTCACCGACATAAATTCTGTCGACACATCTTTGTTCAAAAAGTCCAGTTCTTTCTCTAATTAACGCATATACCATTGTATTTTATTGTGTGCTTAAGCCAACAATTTTTAGTGTCAATAAAATAATGAATGAAAATATTATACTGGCTACAATCACAAGTGAAAAACATCAAGTATATTTATTACAAGTTAATCTATTTTTCTTATGCAGCAGTGGAATGGACCATTCCCTCAAGAGCTGCTCTTTCTACAACAGTGATTATCATTTTTGGTTCTTTCACAATGGTCCTGCTTCCTGGTATTTCGTATTTGGTCCCTAACTGGAGAGTCATGCAGCTGGTCATCACCAGTCCTGTTCTTTTACTCTTGGGACTATTGTACTGGTCAGCCACTTATCTGACATTAAAACAAAATTCTAAACAAACAACACGGCTTTATATGTTTTTACATTATTTTTCAAAATTTCTATATCAGGCTTCTCCCCGAGTCAGCTCGCTGGCTCCTCACCCAGGGCAAGACAGAAGCAGCACAAAAGGAGCTCCAGAGAGCAGCAAGGATGAATGGGAGGGAGATACCAGAGAATCTGTTAGAAACACTCAGCACTGTAAGACAGGACTTATTTTTGAATACAGTGAAGTCAAATCACCCATGATGCTTTGTTTTATTTAGCTGGAGATGGAGAATCCCTTAAAACAAGGAAATATGTTGGACCTCTTCAAGCTATCATATTTAAGAAAACGCACATTTATTATTGGATTGAACTGGTATGTACTTTTTTAGTGAAAAGTGAAAATGAAAGCTGTTGATGGATCATTGTAAAATACGATATATATAGTATATACATAGCAGATGTTACACTGTTAAGTAGTCTTGAACATTTGATATTTTTCCTCGTCCTGCAGCAATTTTTCTTTCAACATTTCTGTTTTTCTTCTTTTTTTTCTAGGTTTTCAATAAGTCTTTTGTATTTTGTCCTGACCTTGAATGTTGGAAGTTTTGGCTCGAATATCTATATCACACAGGTCATCTTTGGAGCCATTGAAATTCCTTCATTTATTAGTGCTTACATCCTAAATGAATGCTTGGGAAGGAGGATAAGCCAAATAGGCTTTATAGTTTTTGGTGGTGTTGCTTGTCTTTTGATCGTGGCTATTCCAGAAGGTACTGTAAAGCTATTTTTACTATGAACAGTATATACTGTACCATCAATTTTTGCCCTTTCACACATGTTGCATAGTAATAAAGTTAGTCTTCTCTCACACAATGAAATAATGCACAGTTGTCAAAATATTGGGCAAAAAATAAATCTAATTAGGTTGCTTAAGACACCTATAATACCCATATATGTCATTCTGGTACAGCAGGCATTGTTGAGTTTAAAGGGTTGTTTCCAACTTTCTAACAGACCTTTCTGTGGTGGTCACAGTTGTGGCTGTAATTGGAAAATATTCCATCACAGCTGCTTTTAGCACAGCCTATATTTATACAATAGAGCTCTTTCCAACAAGTTTAAGGTAAGATTTTTTTTTCGAATGAATGAAGTCTTATACAATTCTAATCCTCTGCAGTATTTGATACAGCTGAATATAAGCGGTTTTCCTAATTTAAAAATGTCCACCCCTACAGACAGAATGGTATGGGTACAAGCTCAATGTGTGCCCGTGTGGGGGGAATCCTGGCTCCACTGGTCGGGCTCCTGGAGGTCTACCACTCCAGCATACCCATGCTGATATGTGGCACATTCCCTATTGTGGCAGGAGGTCTGTGTTTCCTACTTCCTGAAACAAAGAACCTTGAACTTCAGGACTGCATTGAACTCAAGTGAGTCAATAAATCCTTGAACCTCGAATGTAAATGCTGAAATGGAAGCAAGACAAATGAACAGTAGATCAACTCATTGTTTCATTTTCAGACAACCTGAAGGAGGATGCACAGAGAAGTGAATATGCATGCAAATGGGCAATTCTGATCAAACATAATGAAAAACATTTGCATTATTAACGCAATGAAACTTACATCTAAAGACTAACCAAAATATGTCTTGATGTGTTAAGTATTTGATTGATTTTGATTTTGATTTATAATAATATAGTGTATCACCCAATAGCCAAGTGGGTCTTGCATTTGTTTTTAATTCCACTTTTATCAAAAAACGGTACACATGTATTTACTTTTTTTGAATAGTTTTACTTTTATATGTTGCTATTAAGAAAAGAATTATGATGAATTGTCAGAAGCAAACTCATCTTTGCCATGTAAAGTCTTTGCAGCTAAACATGGCCCTCATTAAGCTCCTCTAATCTTCATTCCTGCTATAAAATAATTAAGCTGCATTCTGGTCATCATGACCTGTCTCAGTGCTTCTACCTGTTGGACTCTGGCCCTCAGTGTGAGACTCACTGTCAAAACTCACTGCCTGAAATGTATTCCAAAGTTTTCTTTTGTTTGGTGTCAAATATAGCATTTAATGTGATTATTATGGTAAACATTTATACAGCAATAATAAAAGTGCTAATAATAATGTGTTTGCAAAAAATGAAGACAAATGATGAACATATAAACTCAGGAACTGATTACCAGATTGTAATGACTGAAACTATTTATTACAAAGTACAGCTTATCCCCATCCTAAAAGACAAGAACAATGTTTGAGTCTGAATGGGTTTAATGACCTGACACAGCTGGTCTTTGGTTGTGGAGAAATTGCATTTATTCAGAATTCTTTTATAGTCGTTCATTGGGAGGAGGCTGAATGAGGCCTTGCTGCCCCAAAAGGTGCAGGAGAAGTTGTGAAAGGCAAAGGGTGACTTTGGTTTTGCATTCTTCATTTTCGATTAACATTTTAATGGTGGTAATTTGTTAAAGGTTGATCAAATAAGCAAAACTCCTAGCAGCAGCTTTGGTAATTCTGTACCTAAAATATAGCCTTTCCTCACACAAATTAAATGAAGACATCCTGACACATATATCTCTCTTTTATGATAATCATCATATATTGTTATAAATTCTATTCTTTCCAGGAACACTGCTATGTCGGCCTGACCTGATATTTATAGTTTATTTGATGGCAGAGTTAAATGAGGTTGTAAAAAAATTAATAAGGCGAATCCTTATCAAGGCAAGGTGGTTAAAGATTAATCACATTGTTCAGACCCATGTGTTTGCTCCTGCCTTTCACAGAAAAAGAGCTGCACACTTAATGTCATGTCCGTATGAGCAATTTTGGACAAGTCCTAAAAGAAGCTGGGGTGTTTGTCTTGTTTGAAATGGTGATTAATTGCAGGCATAGGCTGGACCAGTCTGTCAAAGTCTTAAATTTCACCACAACCATCCTGCTGTTCAATCCTGTTTTCAACCATGCTGCTGACTCTCGCATTGCATATTTCATCAGCAAATTCCTGCAGCTCCTCTTCTTCAGCTCAATTATTATTAATTATGAAACCTTGGGGAGCATATGACTGCTCAGTGGATTCCAGGGTTGATAATGCAAGTCTATTCTCTAAACAGTGGCAAAGGAATTGTTTGTGTTAGTATTCCTGGTTCTTTATATTATTCAGGCTTCTCCCAGAGTTGGCACAGTGGGAGGTGAGGACAGTGGAGGCACAAGAGGAGCTTCTGAGGTCGGCCATGGTGAACAGGAGGAACATACACAGTCGTGTTGATATAGACAGAGCATATTTTAAAGTGAAACAACAAAAGTCTCCATTCTTTTACTGTGGGTTAGCTCAAGGTGGTTGAAATGTATTATTGATCATGCCGACCTCATAAATCATCTTTTGCTGATGCAAGCTGATGTCGGATGGCACTTGAGATGCGTCCTGCTGAGATTTCAACAGCTGAGGACAAATACAACAGAGACCTCTGCTGGGCGTTTAATTATTCATGTATATGACTCCACAAATATTTTCATTTTTTTATGTGCCTCTTGCTGGCTTATGGAGCATAAACCCACTGTGTACTGTGGGTCTTGTTGAAAAACACACGACATTGCATTTTAGTTCTGAAAGTTGCATTTTACTGCAAGACTTGCCAACACATCATATGTTTTCTGGATGAACAACAATAAACTTCCTTGGGATATGTCAGGCTGTGCAAAATAAATCAAGTGACCCCCCCGACACACACACACACACACACACACACACACACACACACACACACACACACACACACACACACACACAGGGTAACTCTACTTTCACACAAATTTTTAACACAATGTTGGCATTTGCTCTCTTACTAGCTTTAAAATAAATTAAATAAATAATTTGTTTATTTTACATTATTAAACTATGAATTGTTTGTATGAAGCATAAAGTTCAGTTTAAAATCAAATGTTTCAGTGAAAAAATGTTGAGCAATGTGTATTGCTGACTTGTGTTTGGTAAAACATTAATTTGCCAAGTCAGTACTAACCACTTCAAAGAGATATCACTGCTGATTCTGAGACCTTTCAGGATGGCACATTTTGGAGAAGTTCTCAGGGAAATTGGGGAATTTGGCTTTTCCCAGAAAGCACTGATTGCCACATTATGCCTCTCCGTCGCATTTAGTTTTTTGGACCTGATTGCTCAGGTGTTTACTGTCTTGAGCTTCCCACATCACTGCAACACTGACTGGATCTTGGAGCGTGGACCCAACCTGACACAGGAGAGACAAAGAAATCTCACCCTGCCTGTAAACAAGGATGGACAGTTTGAAAGCTGTATAATGTTCACACCTGTTGATTGGGATCTGGAAACCATTGAAGTTTATGGGATAAACAGCACCACTGACTGCATACATGGATGGGACTATGAGGCACCAAAAGGTGCTTCCAGTATTCAGACAGAGGTGAGCTGCTGCAAACATCAACAGGTTTCACACTCAGATGACCAGTATTGCTGCTGTAGTAGAAAATAAAACAAATAAATAAATAAATTCTGTCTTTCATTTAGTTTGATCTTGTTTGCAACAATGGCGCTTGGATTGAAGCATCTCAGTCTGTCTATATGGCAGGTTTTCTGGTTGGAGCGCTGGTGTTTGGGGCAATTTCTGACAGGTGTCAAGTTTATTCTCACTTCACAGTTTATAGCTGAACCAGACACTAATGTGTAGAACCAACTGCTGTTTTTTCTGTCCTGTTTGTAGATTTGGCCGTCGCTTCACAATTCTTCTGATACAAGTTGTCCTACTGTTTGGTGGTGTCGGTACAGCTCTTTCACCAAATATCTACGTTTATATGATGTTCAGATTCTTTTGTGGAAGCTCGGGGGTCATTGTGGCTACTGTATGTGGATTAGGTAGGTATGATTTTCACAGACATAAATGGTTCTGTCTACACATCTTTGTTTGGAAAGTCCAGTTTCTTCTGTAATTAACACATACAATATTGAAGTTAATTCCGTGCTTAAGCCAACGATTTTTAGTGTCAATAAAATAATGAATGAAAATATTATACTGGGTACAATCACAAGTGAAAAACATCAAGTATATTTATTGCAAGTTAATCTATTTTTCTTATGCAGCAGTGGAATGGACCATTCCCTCAAGAGCCGCTCTTTCTACAACAGTGATTATCACTTTTGCTTCTTTCACAATGGTCCTGCTTCCTGGTATTTCGTATTTGGTCCCTAACTGGAGAATCATGCAGCTGGTCATCACCAGTCCTATTCTTTTACTCTTGGGACTATTGTACTGGTCAGCCACTTATCTGACATTAAAACAAAATTCTAAACAAACAACACAGCTTTATATGTTTTTACATTATTTTTCAAAATTTCTATATCAGGCTTCTCCCCGAGTCAGCTCGCTGGCTCCTCACCCAGGGCAAGACAGAAGCGGCACAAAAGGAGCTCCAGAGAGCAGCAAGGGTCAATGGGAGGGAGATACCAGAGAATCTGTTAGAAACACTCAGCACTGTAAGACAGGACTTATTTTTGAATACAGTGAAGTCAAATCACCCATGATGCTTTGTTTTATTTAGCTGGAGATGGAGAATCCCTTAAAACAAGGAAATATGTTGGACCTCTTCAAGCTATCATATTTAAGAAAACGCACATTTATTATTGGATTGAACTGGTATGTACTTTTTTAGTGAAAATTGAAAATGAAAGCTGTTGATGGATCATTGTAAAATATTATATATAGTATATACATAGCAGATGTTACACTGTTAAGTAGTCTTGAAAAGTTGATATTTTTCCTTGTCCTGCAGCAATTTATCTTCCAACATTTCTGTTTTTTTTTCTTTTTTTTCTAGGTTTTCAATAAGTCTTTTGTATTATGCACTGACCTTGAATGTTGGAAGTTTTGGCTCGAATATCTATATCACACAGGTCATCTTTGGAGCCATTGAAATTCCTTCATTTATTAGTGCTTACATCCTAAATGAATGCTTGGGAAGGAGGATAAGCCAAATAGGCTTTATAGTTTTTGGTGGTGTTGCTTGTCTTTTGATCGTGGCTATTCCAGAAGGTACTGTAAAGCTATTTTTACTATGAACAGTATATACTGTACCATCAATTTTTGCCCTTTCACACATGTTGCATAGTAATAAAGTTAGTCTTCTCTCACACAATGAAATAATGCACAGTTGTCAAAATATTGGGCAAAAAATAAATCTAATTAGGTTGCTTAAGACACCTATAATACCCATATATGTCATTCTGGTACAGCAGGCATTGTTGAGTTTAAAGGGTTGTTTCCAACTTTCTAACAGACCTTTCTGTGGTGGTCACAGTTGTGGCTGTAATTGGAAAATATTCCATCACAGCTGCTTTTAGCACAGCCTATATTTATACAATAGAGCTCTTTCCAACAAGTTTAAGGTAAGATTTTTTTTTCGAATGAATGAAGTCTTATACAGTTCTAATCCTCTGCAGTATTTTATACAGCTGAATATAAGCAGTTTTCCTAATTTAAAAATGTCCACTCATACAGACAGAATGGTATGGGTACAAGCTCAATGTGTGCCCGTGTGGGGGGAATCCTGGCTCCACTGGTCGGGCTCCTGGAGGTCTACCACTCCAGCATACCCATGCTGATATGTGGCACATTCCCTATTGTGGCAGGAGGTCTGTGTTTCCTACTTCCTGAAACAAAAAACCTTGAACTTCAGGACTGCATTGAACTCAAGTGAGTCAATAAATCCTTGAACCTCAAATGTAAATGCTGAAATAGAAGCAAGACAAATGAACAGTAGACCAACTCGTTTCATTTTCAGACAACCTGAAGGAGGGTGCACAGAGAAGTGAAAATGCACGCAAATGGGCAATTCTGATCAAACATAATGAAAAACATTTTCATTATAAACGCAATGAAACTTACATCTAAAGACTAACCAAAATATGTCTTGATGTGTTAAGTATTTGATTGATTTTGATTTATAATAAAACATTTTATCAACCAATAGCCAAGTGGGGCTCGCATTTGTTTTTAATTCCATTTTTATCAAAAAATGGTACACATGTATTTGCCTTTTTTGAATAGTTTTACTTTTATACATTGCTATTAAGAAAAAAATTATTATGAATTGTCAGAAGCAAACTTATCTTTGCTACATAAAGACTTTGCAGCTAAACATGGCCCTCATTAAGCTCCTCTAATCTTGATTCCTGCTATAAAATAATTAAGCTGCATTCTGGTTATCATGACCTGTCTCAGTGCTTCTACCTGTTGGACTCTGGCCCTCAGTGTGAGACTCACTGTCAAAACTCACTGCCTGAAATGTATTCCAAAGTAATCTTTTATTTGGTGTCAAATATAGCATTTAATGTGATTATTATGATAAACATTTATACAGCAATAATAAAAGTGCTAATAATAATGTGTTTGCAAAAAATGAAGACAAATGATGAACATATAAACTCAGGAACTGATTACCAGATTGTAATGACTGAAACCATTTATTACAAATTACAGCTTATCCCCATCCTAAAACACAAGAACAATGTTTGAGTCTGAATGGGTTTAATGACCTGACACAGCTGGTCTTTGGTTGTGGAGAAATTGCATTTATTCAGAATTCTTTTATAGTCGTTCATTGGATGGAGGCTGAATGAGGCCTTGCTGCCCCAAAAGGTGCAGGAGAAGTTGTGAAAGGCAAAGGGTGACTTTGGTTTTGCATTCTTCATTTTCGATTGACATTTTAATGGTGGTAATTTGTTAAAGGTTGACCAAATAAGCAAAACTCCTAGCAGCAGCTTTGGCAATTCTGTACCTAAAATATAGCCTTTCCTCACACAAATTAAATGAAGACATCCTGACACATATATCTCTCTTTTATGATAATCACCTTATAGTTTTGTAAATTCTATTCTTTCCAGGAACACTGCTATGTCTGCCTGACCTGATATTTATAGTTTATTTGATGGCAGAGTTAAATGAGGCTGTAAAAAAATAATAAGGCTTATCCTTTTCAAGACAAGGTGGTTAAAGATTAATTACATTGTTCAGACCCATGTGCTTGCTCCTGCCTTTCACAGAAAAAGAGCTGCACACTTAATGTCATCTCCGTATGAGCAATTTTGAACAACTCCTAAAAGAAGCTGGTGTGTTTGGCTTGTTTGAAATGGTGATTAATTGCAGGCATAGGCTGGACCAGTCTGTCAAAGTCTTAAATTTCACCACAACCATCCTGCTGTTCAATCCTGTTTTCAACCATGCTGCTGACTCTCGCATTGCATATTTCATCAGCAAATTCCTGCAGCTCCTCTTCTTCAGCTCAATTATGAAACCTTGGGGAGCATACTACTGCTCAGTGGCTTCCAGGGTTGATAATGCAAGTCGGAGGAATTGTTTGACACGTTAGTATTCCTGGTCTTGTATTCCATTCGGGCTTCTCCCGGAGTTGGCACAGTGGGAGCTGAGGACAGTGGAGGCACAAGAGGAGCTTCTGAGGGCGGCCATGGTGAACAGGAGGAACATACCCAACAGTGTGGTTGATATAGACAGAGCATATTCTAATTCATCGTTTTATTTTAGGTTAGCTCAAGGTGGTTGAAATGTATTCTTGATCACGCTGGCCTCATAAATCATCTTCTACTGATGCTGATGACACCTGAGTTGCGTCTTGCTGAGTTTTCAACAGCTGAGGACAAATACAACAGAGACCTCTGCTTGGAGTTTAATCATTCATGTATATGACTCCACAAATATTTTCATTTTTTTATGTGCTTCTTGCTGAATTATGGAGCATAAACCCACTGTGTACTGTGGGTCTTGTTGAAAAACACACTACATTGCATTTTAGTTCTGAAAGTTGCATTCTACTGCAAGACTTGCCAACACATCATATGTTTTCTGGATGAACAACAATAAACCTCCTTGGGATATGTCAGGCTGTACAAAGTAAATCATACTCGGAGAGCTGCAAACAAGCATTGTCTGTGAGGTGACTTGAAAAGGGATTGTCTTCTGATAGAAAAGTCCAAAAGGGCACAGCAGACTTCAGCTTTACTGACATTTCTTTTGCCTTTAAATATATGTCAGCTTGCTGCATTATAGATAATAGTGTAGAGTGTAAAGTGCATATAAGTGATGGCAGATGAGGTAGTGATAGATGAGGAGTTAAACATTAATTACCAACATCAGCATATTTTTCTGCACTAAATAATCATCCTACCCTTCATTTGTTACAAGTACATACAAGAAAAAAAAGAAACAGCAAGTACACTTATGTTTGGTCTTTATAAGAATTGTATGTATTTATTTTGTATTATTATTATTATTATTATTATTATTATTATTATTATTGTTGTTGTTATTATTATCATTTATTATTATTATGTATTTATCATTGAATATGTGTGCAGATGTGAAATTTGAATAAAAAAATGAACATTTATCCCTGAACACATTGCAGAGCAGTATTTCTATTCTGAAACTGCTAAAATGTATCACATTACAATGTATTACATATCATTTTAAAATGTATCATTTCAAAATAATACTTATTGCTATGTTGGGTTTTGTATCTGTTCTCAGTTTTGCTTTGATCAAACTATATGATAACCATTGTATTTTCTGGACTATATGTTGCTCTGGAGTATAAATCTCATCAGTCAAAAAATGCTTCATGAAAAGGAAAAATCATATGAGTCACACTGAGCTATAAATCATACTTATTTAGAAATGTATTCCACAAAATCCAATACCAAAATCCAACATTTAATCTAGAAATCTGATAAAGCCAGGCCATCTCTGTTAAGATCTTTCTATCCTGAGATCCCCATTTTTTGTAAATTAAGCTGCATTCTGCTCATCATGACCACGACAAAAAATTATTAGTATTCCTTTAATTTCAGTCACACATGCATGACATATATTCCCAAAGTATTGCTTCCTCTGTTGTCAAATACTGGAAGAAGTATTTACATGTTTTTGAGCAACAATTATGCGAAGGATGTACATATGCAGTGAAGTGGGATTGGTCTGAGAACATAACACTGTGGAACTATGGATTCATTGAAGTATCTCAGTCCATCTCTATGGCAGGTTTTCTGGTTGGGACACTGGTGTTTGGGGCACTCTCTGAAAGGTACAATCAAACATTTATTGCCACCTCCAGGTTCATAGAGAAAGCAGTCATGTCCCACTAATGTGTAGAGCCAACTGATGTCTTTTCTGTTCTGTTTGTAGATTTGGCTGATGCATCACAGTCCTCCTCTTCGTCTTTTTTTTGTTCGTTGGTGGTGTTGGTGCAGCTCTTTCACCAAATATCTATGCTTAATTGGTCTTCAGATTCTTTTGTTTTAGCAAATGTATGCATTTTAGGTGGGTATAATGTTCACAAAGATAAATGGCTCTGTCTACACACAATGAAACCCGATCTGGCATTGATTCAGTACAATGATTGCTGTGTCAATAAAATAATGAACAAAAAAAATAGTCTCAATAATTTCATTTCTGGTGTGTAGCAGTGGAACGGACCGTTCCCTCAAAGGCTGCTCTTTGTACAACACTGATTTCCTTGGCTGGATCTCTTGCAGTGATTCTGCTTCCTGGTATTGCCTATTTGTTACCTAACTGGAGGAGCATGCAACTGGTCATCACCAGCCCTGTTCTGCTTCTTTTAGGATTATACTACTGGTCAGCAGCCTCCTGAGTCATAATGCAATATTTCAATCCAAGAATCAATAAGTGAATGTAACTGTGCCACTGTTTATATTTTGTATATCAGGCTTCTCCCTGAGTCAGCTCGCTGGCTCCTCACCCAGGGCAAGATGGAAGCAGCACAAAAGGAGCTCCAGAGAGCAGCAAGGATGAATGGGAGGGAGATACCAGAGAATCTGTCAGAGAAGGTCAGCAGTTAAAGACAGGACTTATTTTTGAACACATTGAAATCAAATCACCCATGATGCTTTGCTTTGATTTGTTTAGCTGTAGATGGAGACTCCTTTAAAAAGAGAAAATCTGTGGGACCTCTTCAAGATATCTTATTTAAGAAAATGGACATTTATTCTGGGATTGAACTGGTTAGTATTTCCTATGCAAGAATAGAAAATGAAAGCTGTTTTAATTGCTTCAGTTTATTTCATTTTAACAGCACACAGACATCCTTGAGATGGAGCCTACATCATTCTCATAAGAGAGCAGGTGTTGAATAAAAAGTCTTATTTTCCATTCTATCAACAGACCTTCCTGTGGTGGTCACAGTTGTGGCTGTATTTGGAAAATATTCCATCTCAGCACAGCCTATCTTTATACAGAAGAGCTCTTTCCAACAAGTTTAAGGTAAGAATTTTTTTCTCTAATGAATGAAGATGTTACGGCCATTGTTGTTTTGGTTTGTGTTCCCCTTGTGTTTCTTTCTTTCCTATTTACGGGGATCCATTTCCTGGCCATACTCAACCTTCCTGATTGGTGCAGCAGGTAAAACAACCATCCGGCCTCCTCTTCCTGCAGCTGACTCCTCGTTTGTGCCGCACCTGCTCTAATTAGCCTCATCAGCTCATTGGCTATATAAGGTCACATCACCTTCCTTATGGGAAGAGGAAACCTGGGCTGAGGAACCGGCATGCTGAGGAGCTCCGCAGGTCTATGAATTGCCAATCTGGGCATTGTTTTCCGCTTTTGTGAATCTGTTTAATTTTGTACGTTTGTTTTCTTTTCCAGCCTCTGGGCTTAGGTTTTTGTTCACAGTTGAACTGTGGAGAGTGGCCAGGGATTTGAGCTCCAAACATTACAGATTCTTTTGTTTTTCACTGCAGCCTAAGTTTTTGCATAGGCTCACTAGGTGCAGGGGTGCTGGTTCATGTACTTTGGTTTGTACCAGTTGAAGGGCGTTTTTCTGTTTTATTTCTTATTTGTAAAGGAGCTTTTTACAGCTCCTAGATCCCTCTTTTGTTATATTTAGTTTTTGATTTAACCAGCACCCACCGGCCCTCTCCCTCAATTCCGTTTTGGTGTGGTTTTCCCTGCCCTGTTACTTTCCTAGCGGGACGCAATCAATTAATAAACTTACTTTTTCATTTTACAAAACCTTCTGTGTTACTTCCCTTTTCCCCCTGCAAGCCAGGGACGTAACAGAAGACTTATACAGTTCTAATCCTCTGCAGTATTTTATACAGCTGAATATAAGTGGTTTTCCTCAGTTAAAAATGTCCACTCATGCAGACAGAATGGTATGGGTACAAGCTCAATGTGTGCCCGTGTGGGGGGAATCCTGGCTCCACTGGTTGGGCTCCTGGAGGTCTACCACTCCAGCATACCCATGCTGATATGTGGCACATTCCCTATTGTGGCAGGAGGTCTGTGTTTCCTACTTCCTGAAACAAAGAACCTTGAACTTCAGGACTGCATTGAACTCAAGTGAGTCAATAAATCCTTGAACCTCGAATGTAAATGCTGAAATAGAAGCAAGACAAATGAACAGTAGACCAACTTGTTTCATTTTCAGACAACCTGAAGGAGGGTGCACAGAGAAGTGAAAATGCACGCAAATGGGCAATTCTGATCAAACATAATGAAAAACATTTGCATTATTAACGCAATGAAACTTACATCTAAAGACTAACCAAAATATGTCTTGATGTGTTAAGTATTTGATTGATTTTGATTTATAATAAAACATTTTATTAACCAATAGCCAAGTGGGGCTCGCATTTGTTTTTAATTCCATTTTTATCAAAAAATGGTACACATGTATTTGCCTTTTTTGAATAGTTTTACTTTTATACATTGCTATTAAGAAAAAAATTATTATGAATTGTCAGAAGCAAACTTATCTTTGCTACATAAAGACTTTGCAGCTAAGCATGGCCCTCATTAAGCTCCTCTAATCTTGATTCCTGCCATAAAATAATTAAGCTGCATTCTGGTCATCATGACCTGTCTCAGTGCTTCTACCTGTTGGACTCTGGCCCTCAGTGTGAGACTCACTGTCAAAACTCACTGCCTGAAATGTATTCCAAAGTATTCTTTTGTTTGGTGTCAAATATAGCATTTAATGTGATTATGATAAACATTTATACAGCAATAATAAAAGTGCTCATAATAATGTGTTTGCAAAAACTGAAGACAAATGATGAACAAATTGTTGTCGAATTCTGCTCGAATCCTCAGAAGTGTACTCAGGCAGGCGCACCCACGAAGTTCACCACACAAGTTGAGTCCACACCTCAAAGTACTTTTCGACCTTGCAAGGGAGAGTCGCCCTCCGATCAGACACGTACTCTGCCGCGCTGACCCAGGGACTCCTGCCCCACCCCAGCATTGTCTCTTTTTATTCGAATACAGACATGGTTACACGGCAGGAGGCGTAGCTTAGTTACAAAGACACACACACACACACTACATAGACAGCATCAACTTCCCCTCCCACCCAGTGTCTGGTGGGTGAGAACCGTATCACTCATGGCCAAGGCCATGTGGGTGCGGAGGCCTCTTCGATTACCTTGGAAATGTTTCATACGCAGACACACCAGGCCAGTCTAGACTAAACATACATACTTCACACATTCCTTCCATCACAAACAGTTAGAATAACCTTCGCGAGGTGGTCGTCTCCACTTCGGCGATATTTTACAACAATATAAAGTGAATGGAATTGGTCCAAGAACACAAATTCAGGAACTGATTACCAGGTTGTAATAACTGAAACCATTTACAACAAAGTACAGGTTATCCCCGTCCTAAAAGACAAGAACAATGTTTGAGTCTGAATGGGTTTAATGACCTGACACAGCTGGTCTTTGGTTGTGGAGAAATTCCATTTATTCAGAATTCTTTTATAGTCGTTCATTGGCCCAAAAGGTGCAGGAAAAGTTGTGAAAGGCAAAGGGTGACTTTGGTTTTGCACTCTTCAAAATGCAAAAAACGAAATGAAAATTCTTCATTTTTGATTAACATTTTAATGGTGGTAATTTGTCAAAGGTTAACAACACACCATGACCAAATAAGCAAAACTCCTAGCAGCAGCTTTGGTAATTCTGTACCTAAACTATAGTCTTTTCACACACAGATTAAATGAAGACATCCTGACACATATATCTCTCTTTTATGATAATCACCTTATAGTTTTGTAAATTCTATTCTTTCCAGGAACACTGCTATGTCTGCCTGACCTGATATTTATAGTTTATTTGATGGCAGAGTTAAATGAGGCTGTAAAAAAATAATAAGGCTTATCCTTTTCAAGACAAGGTGGTTAAAGATTAATTACATTGTTCAGACCCATGTGCTTGCTCCTGCCTTTCACAGAAAAAGAGCTGCACACTTAATGTCATCTCCGTATGAGCAATTTTGGACAACTCCTAAAAGAAGCTGGTGTGTTTGGCTTGTTTGAAATGGTGATTAATTGCAGGCATAGGCTGGACCAGTCTGTCAAAGTCTTAAATTTCACCACAACCATCCTGCTATTCAATCCTGTTTTCAATCATGCCGCTGACTCTCGCATTGCATATTTCATCAGCAAATTCCTGCAGCTCCTCTTCTTCAGCTCAATTATGAAACCTTGGGGAGCGTACTACTGCTCAGTGGCTTCCAGGGTTGATAATGCAAGTCGGAGGAATTGTTTGACACGTTAGTATTCCTGGTCTTGTATTCCATTCGGGCTTCTCCCGGAATTGGCACAGTGGGAGCTGAGGACAGCGGAGGCACGAGAGGAGCTTCTGAGGGCGGCCATGGTGAACAGGAGGAACATACCCAACAGTGTGGTTGATATAGACAGAGCATATTCTAATTCATCGTTTTACTTTAGGTTAGCTCAAGGTGGTTGAAATGTATTCTTGATCACGCTGGCCTCATAAATCATCTTCTACTGATGCTGATGACACCTGAGTTGCGTCTTTCTGAGTTTTCAACAGCTGAGGACAAATACAACAGAGACCTCTGCTTGGAGTTTAATCATTCATGTATATGACTCCACAAATATTTTCATTTTTTTATGTGCCTCTTGCTGAATTATGGAGCATAAACCCACTGTGTACTGTGGGTCTTGTTGAAAAACACACTACATTGCATTTTAGTTCTGAAAGTTGCATTCTACTGCAAGACTTGCCAACACATCATATGTTTTCTGGATGAACAACAATAAACCTCCTTGGGATATGTCAGGCTGTGCAAAGTAAATCATACTCGGAGAGCTGCAAACAAGCATTGTCTGTGAGGTGACTTGAAAAGGGATTGTCTTCTGATAGAAAAGTCCAAAAGGGCACAGCAGACTTCAGCTTTACTGACATTTCTTTTGCCTTTAAATATATGTCAGCTTGCTGCATTATAGATAATAGTGTAGAGTGTAAAGTGCATATAAGTGATGACAGATGAGGTAGTGATAGATGAGGAGTTAAACATTAATTACCAACATCAGCTATTTTACCTTTTAGTTGATCCACGGCATGTGGGACTCAACATTTGTCACTAACACTTCCTTTCAATGAGAAAGAGCAGGATTTATTCACTTCCAGTATAATTAAGGCCAGTTTACCTGTATTTGGTAAGTATAAATTCCATCTGTTATCAACCTGAGTAGGTGAGGCAATCTTCACAAGTATAACACAGATTCTCCATTGGTAAAATCTAAAGAAAACTTTCAGGTGTTTAGCAGATATGGAATAAAACTAGTATAAAACTGTCTTATGTCATCCATAATTTAATCAGCAAACTGATGTCAGGCACAAGAACGAGTCAGGTTTATAAATTTGCTGTATGTTTCGACACTGATATAACGATAATAATCTCTCCTGAAGGAGTGGAGTGGACTGATCCAATCAGTATTTTTCACAATAATGTTTATGATTTTTGATGCTCTCAGAGTTTTGGTGCTCCCTGGTGTTGCCTATTGCCTAAGAAGGGCCAAAGTCTTCTTCATCTGCTGAGGAGACTGAGGTCCTTTGGAGTGTGCAGGACACTGCTTAGGACTTTTTATGACTCTGTGGTGGCATCGGTGATCTTCTATGCTGTTGTCTGTCTGAGCTTTGGAAGTTAGAGAAGGACAGGAAGAGACTATACTAATATTAGTATTCCTTTAATTTCAGTCACACATGCATGACATATATTCCCAAAGTATTGCTTCCTCTGTTGTCAAATACTGGAGGAAGTATTTACATGTTTTTGAGCAACAATTATGCGAAGGATGTACATATGCAGTGAAGTGGGATTGGTCTGAGAACATAACACTGTGGAACTATGGATTAATTGAAGTATCTCAGTCCATCTCTATGGCAGGTTTTCTGGTTGGGACACTGGTGTTTGGGGCACTCTCTGAAAGGTACAATCAAACATTTATTGCCACCTCCAGGTTCATAGAGAAAGCAGTCATGTCCCACTAATGTGTAGAGCCAACTGATGTCTTTTCTGTTCTGTTTGTAGATTTGGCTGATGCATCACAGTCCTCCTCTTCGTCTTTTTTTTGTTCGTTGGTGGTGTTGGTGCAGCTCTTTCACCAAATATCTATGCTTAATTGGTCTTCAGATTCTTTTGTTTTAGCAAATGTATGCATTTTAGGTGGGTATAATGTTCACAAAGATAAATGGCTCTGTCTACACACAATGAAACCCGATCTGGCATTGATTCAGTACAATGATTGCTGTGTCAATAAAATAATGAACAAAAAAAATAGTCTCAATAATTTCATTTCTGGTGTGTAGCAGTGGAACGGACCGTTCCCTCAAAGGCTGCTCTTTGTACAACACTGATTTCCTTGGCTGGATCTCTTGCAGTGATTCTGCTTCCTGGTATTGCCTATTTGTTACCTAACTGGAGGAGCATGCAGCTGGTCATCACCAGCCCTGTTCTGCTTCTTTTAGGATTATACTACTGGTCAGCAGCCTCCTGAGTCATAATGCAATATTTCAATCCAAGAATCAATAAGTGAATGTAACTGTGCCACTGTTTATATTTTGTATATCAGGCTTCTCCCTGAGTCAGCTCGCTGGCTCCTCACCCAGGGCAAGATGGAAGCAGCACAAAAGGAGCTCCAGAGAGCAGCAAGGATGAATGGGAGGGAGATACCAGAGAATCTGTCAGAGAAGGTCAGCAGTTAAAGACAGGACTTATTTTTGAACACATTGAAATCAAATCACCCATGATGCTTTGCTTTGATTTGTTTAGCTGTAGATGGAGACTCCTTTAAAAAGAGAAAATCTGTGGGACCTCTTCAAGATATCTTATTTAAGAAAATGGACATTTATTCTGGGATTGAACTGGTTAGTATTTCCTATGCAAGAATAGAAAATGAAAGCTGTTTTAATTGCTTCAGTTTATTTCATTTTAACAGCACACAGACATCCTTGAGATGGAGCCTTTCCTGGCCATACTCAACCTTCCTGATTGGTGCAGCAGGTAAAACAACCATCCGGCCTCCTCTTCCTGCAGCTGACTCCTCGTTTGTGCCGCACCTGCTCTAATTAGCCTCATCAGCTCATTGGCTATATAAGGTCACATCACCTTCCTTACAGGAAGAGGAAACCTGGGCTGAGGAACCGGCATGCTGAGGAGCTATGCAGGTCTATGAATTGCCAATCTGGGCATCGTTTTCCGCTTTTGCGAATCTGTTTAATTTGGTACCTGACCCTCCTTTGTTTTCTTTTCCAGCCTCTGGGCTTAGGTTTTTGTTCACAGTTGAACTGTGGAGAGTGGCCAGGGATTTGAGCTCCAAACATTACAGATTCTTTTGTTTTTCACTGCAGCCTAAGTTTTTGCATAGGCTCACTAGGTGCAGGGGTGCTGGTTCATGTACTTTCATGTACTAACAGACCTTTCTGTGGTGGTCACAGTTGTGGCTGTAATTGGAAAATATTCCATCACAGCTGCTTTTAGCACAGCCTATATTTATACAATAGAGCTCTTTCCAACAAGTTTAAGGTAAGATTTTTTTTTCTACTGAATGAAGTCTTATACAGTTCTAATCCTCTGCAGTATTTGATACAGCTGAATATAAGCAGTTTTCCTAATTTAAAACTGTCCACTCATACAGACAGAATGGTATGGGTACAAGCTCAATGTGTGCCTGTGTGGGGGGGAATCCTTGCTCCACTGGTTGGGCTCCTGGAGGTCTACCACTCCAGCATACCCATGCTGATATGTGGCACATTCCCTATTGTGGCTGGAGGTTTTTGTTTGTGGAAAAAATGCTTCATGAAAAGGAAAAATCATATATGAATAACACTGAGCTATAAGTCATACTTATTTAGAAATGTATTGCACAAAATCCAATAGCAAAATCGGATATTTGATTTAGAAATCTGATAAAGCCAGGCCATCAACCTTAAGATCTTTCTATCCTGAGATCCCCATTTTATGTAAATTAAGCTGCATTCTGTTCATCATGACCACTACAAGAAAATTATTAGTATTCCTTTAATTTCAGTCACACATGCATGACATATATTCCCAAAGTATTGTTTCCTCTGTTGTCAAATACAGGAATAAGTATTTACCTCTTTTTGAGCATCAATTATGCAAAGGATTTACATATGTGTCATGAACCAGATGACAGCCCAAGAGCGACACCAGGGTTTGGTTTGACACCGCTTTATTAGCAGAGTTGTTCAGGGACATAAGGCAGTCAGGTTTATCGGGGAACAGACGCAAACTGCAGGTCAGGCACAGACAGGGTCAAAACCAGGCAGGCAGGCATGTCAGAAACGTCATGAGGCAGAGGCAAAATGTTTGGCCAGGATTTAAATAGGCGATGTGATTGGCCTGATTGGCCACAGGTGCGCAGCATTGAGGCGGATCCAAGGGCAAGCTACCCGCAACCGTGACACAGCTTAAAACCCTCCATAACAGATAACAAATCTTTTAAGATAGTGACTAAGATGTTAAAGGTTGAAGTTGAACGGTGAATAAAGTCTGTGTAAAGTTCTGGAGTTTCATGGTACAGCAGTATTGGAGTCAAAACAATTGACAAATTAAAATGTTGTAATGTAAAAAGTGAAAGTAGACATAGCTCCATGAATACAATACAATTACAACTGCATGCCAGTAAAGAGAAACACAACAATGGACAGGTGCCTACTGGATTTATATTGGCTCTTTATGGGGTTATTTTCAATGGACTGATGATAAAGCTCTACAAAAGATAGCTTCACCTTTGGTCTTTACCAAATCCAAAAGACTAGTGTCTTTTGGATTTACCCTAACCCTAACTCTGATTTCACTGTTAAAATTTATTTCTAACAATCTAAGAATATTTGCTGCATATATATACTTTAAAATAAGTGACTATCAAAGTAAATTTCACATTTTATTGTCTTCATTAAACCAATAAATTTTTATATGAAAAGAGTGTTAAACGGCCAACTTAGGGGATGGAAATACAGGAGCAGTAGCTTGTCCTTGCTAAAACATTAACCAGTCTATTTCTGGCTTTCTCCCTCCCTCTACCAGGCATTATTGTTTGTTCTTCCGCCTTTCAGGATGGCAACTTTTGGAGCAATTCTCAAAGAAATTGGGGAATTTGGCTTTTACCAAAAAGTACTGACTGCTGCATTATGCATTTGTAACAGTGTTTTTGTTTTGGACCAGTATGTTCAAGTGTTTTTTGCCTTGAGCTTCCCACATTACTGCAACACTGACTGGATCTTGGAGCGTGGACCCAACCTGACACAGGAGAGACAAAGAAATCTCACCCTGCCTGTAAACAAGGATGGACAGTTTGAGAGCTGTAGAATGTTCACACCTGTGGATTGGGATTTGGAAACCATTGAAGTTTATGGGATTAACAGTACAACTGAATGCATAAATGGATGGGACTATGAGGCACCTGGATCTTCCAGTCTTGTGACAGAGGTGAGCTGCCCCTAAACATCAACTGATTTTCCACACAGGTGATCAGTAATGCTCTTATATTCTATTTTAGCCTTTAACTGATTTTCAAATAAGGACTTTTTTTTTTACTTTCCTTACACAATTCTTTCTTCCATTTAGTTTGGACTTGTTTGTGAGAACAGTGGCTTAGTTGAAGTATCTCAGTCCATTTACATGGTAGGTTGTGCAGTTGGAAACCTGGTCTTTGGGCCACTCTGTGACAGGTATGCTCAAATTTAACATTTAGCTGGTGATGTGGAGAAGCAACTGATCTGTTCTGTTTGTAGATTTGGCCGACGCTTCACATACCTGATTGAAATCTTTATCTATGTGCTTGCCATGGTTGGTGTTGCTCTTTCTCCAAATATCTATGTTTACATGGTCTTCAAATTCATTTGTGGGATGTGTGGGGCCATGGAGGCTACTGCATATGTGTTAGGTAGGTATAATAACCAAGATAAAGGATTCTGTCTCTTCATGTTGTGATTGGAAGATTCCTTGTCTTGATTTAATGCTTCAGATTAAATCAAGCAATGATTTTCAAAATTAGCAGAATTATACAGGACACAGTCATCGGTAAATGTTTTAGTAAATCCATTTTTGTTTTACAGCACTGGAATGGGCTGGTCCCTCAAAAGCTGCCCTTTCTATAACATGGATTGCCCTAAGTAGTGCTTTTGCATTGATTCTGCTTCCTGGTATTGCCTATTTGTTACCTAACTGGAGGAGCATGCAGCTGGTCATCATGAGCCCTCTTCTGCTTCTTTTTGGATTATTCTCCTGGTCAGCAGCCTTGTGAATCATAATGTGATATTGTAATCCAAGAATCAATAAATTAATTTAAATGTGCCCCTATATATATTTTGTATATCAGGCTTCTCCCCGAGTCAGCTCGCTGGCTCCTCACCCAGGGCAAGATGGAAGCAGCACAAAAGGAGCTCCAGAGAGCAGCAAGGGTCAACAGGAGGAAGATACCAGAGAATCTGTTAGAAACCCTCAGCACTGTAAGACAGGACTTATTTTTGAATGCAATGAAGTCAAATCGCCCATGATGCTTTGCTTTGTGTAGCTGGAGATGGAGAATCCTGTAACATTAGGAAATATCTTGGACCTCTTCAAAATATCGACGTTAAGAAAACGGACATTTATTATGGGATTCACCTGGTAAATATATATTTATATATAGAAAATACTAGCTGTTTTGAGTAATTCATGTTATATTCCAGCCTTTGGAATAAACCTAAAAGATATGAACAGCAGATATAACATTGTTAACCAGTTTGAAAAGTTGGTATTTTTGTCATTTTTAATCTTTTTTTTTTTCTAATTATTTTCCAGGTTTGCATTAAATCTGGCCTATCTGGCACTGAGCTTGAATGTTGGAAGTTTTGGCTCAAATATCTATATCACACAGATCATCTTTGGAGCCATTGAAATTCCTTCATTTTTTAGTGGTTACATCTTAAATGAACGCTTGGGAAGGAAGATAAGTCAGATAAGCCTTTTAGTTTTGGGTGGTGTTGCTTGTCTTTTGGTCCTGGCTATTCCACAAGGTAATGTATGTGCAAGTTTTATGAGCATTTCATGCAATCACATTTTGCCAATCACATTTTTCAATACATATTGCACGAAGGATGCAGTCTTAAAACATAAAATTACCGTAAAGATCTTTATTGGGTAAATCAAAAGAGCATCCACATGATTGTATTCACATATGTTCTCACCTACCCAATCACTTCATTTTATTTCTAGATTATGATATCCCGGTGAACTGTTTAAACATTTCTAACACCACACAGTCACCAATGAGCCTCCCTCATTCTGGTGCATGTTTGAAAGAAGCAGTGTTCAATAAAACAATTGAGGAGTAACTAAACCGCAAAACTACTTTTCTTCTGATGAAAGGTGATTCAAAATGTATTTGGGTATGAAGTAATATTTTGTATTTTGTTATAAAAAAATTGTAAAAAATGTAAATGACTCGCCTCTATGGGTTCGAACATTTTGGAGCCAGCTTTCAACACGAACCACCACTGTTCACCCCACCCCTCTTATAAAATGTAGAAACTGCATTTAACCGTCTTGAAGACACAGCTGGTGTGTTTTGGTGGAGGATAGAGCAGATATGATTCTCCGGTGTATAATCGGGATCAGAACCCAATCAAAAGAACCCATATATACTTTTGTGTGTATTCGAAAGTGTACTGGCTGTGGTGGGAGTGGTTGGGTGCATCTTAACTGCTTTTAGAGCCCTGACCATAATCAAGGTGTTTTTTTTTTTTTTTCTACCTTAAATTGAGGGGGTTATTTACAGTTTAACTATATTAATTGGCCACTTCAATTTTCTCAACAGACCTTCCTGTGGTGCTTACAGTTGTGGCTGTAATTGGAAAATATTTCATCGGTGCTTCTGTAAGCGTAGCAAATGTGTATACCCCAGAGCTCTTTCCAACCACTGTCAGGTAATGTTTATTTTTTTAAATGAAATCCTGTACCATTTTGTATACATGTTTACAGTATTTAATACAGTTGAATACACATTTTCTGGATTAAAAATATTCATTTGTCATGCAGGCAGCGTGGTGTTAGTTTTAGCACAATGCTTGGTCGTGTGGGGGGAATCTTGGCTCCACTGGTCGGGCTCCTGGAGGTCTACCACTCCAGCATACCAATTGTGATATGTGGCACAATCCCTATTATGGCTGGAGGTTTGTGTTTGCTACTTCCTGAAACAAAGAATGTCGAATTTCAGGACTGCAGCGAATTCAAGTGAGCCAATAAACCATTAAAAGTAAACATAGGAATAGAATCATGATATATGAATAGCAGGTTAATAATATTTTTTTTATTTTCAGAAAATCCGAAGATAGACCAATGGAGAGAGGAAGTTTAGAGGCGCAATTTTAATATAAAAAAAGTAAACCAAACATTTATGCTATGCACACGTGGTCGAGCAATATTCCTACTTGTAAACATATGTGCAAAGACTTGGACCAAATGTGTCAGCTGTAAAATAGCCAATTGGCGAAGAAATTTATCATTTAAAAAAAGACTTATTGTTATGGTGGGTTTTGCATTTGTTTTTAATTTGCTTTGATCAGCCTGGAAAATTATACATTTACCAAATTGATATTGTTTGATTTCATAGTTATTTAATAGAAATACATAAGGTGTTGTCAGCAAATAAAAGGAAAAAAAGAAATGGTCAAATAGAATAAGTTGAATAGCATCCTTTTTATTTCTGTCAGACATACGTGAAATGTATTCCTAAATATAGTTTCGCTGATTTCAAATACAGTGAACCCTCGCTATAACACGGTTCACTTTTTGCAGCTTTGCGGCTTCGCAGAATCTTTTTACAATGCACTGTGCTCTGAATCCAGATTGGCAAACTGCAGGGGAAAAGGCACCTGCGGTCGCCCCCAAGAAGCGGAGGAACAAGTTTGAAATTTGAAAGTGTTTAAATAAAAGAGAACCGTGAGAAAATGTTAACGGGTGTGAGAAAAGTGTATAACAGTGTGTGGTTTGGGGTTTTATGGCCTTAAAACCTGTAAAATAATTGTAAAAAATAAAGCTGTTCACTTTGCGGATTTCTTCTATTGCGAGTTATTTCCGGAACGTGTCCCCCCGCGATAAGCGACGATACACTGTACTGGAATAAGTATTTAGATCTTTTTAACAACATTCATGCAATGGATGAACTTGTGCAGTGAATGGGATCGGTCCATATAACCTTGAGGTAATCTGGGAACTGACTATCAACCACTGATAACCAAATCTGTTTGCCGAACAGTTCAACCACACCCTGAAACATAATATTGCTTATTATAGTCACTACTATACTAATGGGAAGAAGAGTGTATTCAAATGAGGAATCAAGCCCACTTCGGTTAGTTCAAAATAAAGCATTACTAAACCCAATGCAACTGGAGTGTAAATTAAAATACTGGAGTGCAAAAAGAATGTAAACGTAAATGGAATCACAGCTCCATATAAAGAATCCAACTGTAGATGTTGAAGCTAAAACTTGCTTTCAATAACATTCCATCTTCTTAAATTTGAATTTGATAGTAAGTGCAGGTAGATCTCCTTTAACAGTGTGAGAAACTTAAAATATGTTTGTTGATCTACATTTTTGTTTCAGGTTTGTCTTTCTGGGTCTGTCCTCTCTGCCTCTTTCTGAATCCTAATTACCCTCATGTTTGTCCTCTGCATCTAATTGTGTCCTTGTGTATTTAAACCCTCCTCTTCTTACCTGAACTTTGATTCTGAAAAACATTCTTGTCTCTATTATTTTTTATTGATGTACTACAAATTACTAATTGGGTTACAAACATGATCCTGTCTGTTGTTCTGGATTTGTCAACTTGTTTGATATGCGGTTTGTGCAAAACAAACAAATTCGTAAAACTCAAGCAGTCCATTTGCTTTTATTCAACTAAGAGAATTTCTATGACCTGGATTACTGAGAACCTGCACAGACCACCATTTTCTACAAAGTACAGTTTATCCCCATCCTAAAAGACAAGAACAATGTTTGAGTCTGAATGGGTTTAATGACCTGACAATGCTTGTCTTTGGTTGTGGAGAAATTGCATTTATTCAGACTTTTTTGTAGTCGTTCATTGGGAGGAGGAGGCTGAGTGAGGCCTTGCTGCTCTAAAAGGTGTAGGAGAAGTTGTGAAAGGCAAAGGGTGACTTTGGTTTTGCATTCCTCATTTTTATGGTGGTAATTTGTGAAAGGTTAACAACATACGATGACCAAATAAGCAAAGCTCCTAGCAGTAGCTTTGGTGATTCTGTACTTAAACTATAGTCTTTTCTCACACAGATTAAATGAAGACATCCACATATATCTCTCTTTTATGATAATCACCTTATAGTTTTGTAAATTCTATTCTTTCCAGGAACACTGCTATGTCTGCCTGACCTAATATTTATAGTTTATTTGATGGCAGAGTTAAATGAGGCTGTAAAACATTAATAAGGCTTATCCTTATCAAGAAAAGGTGGTTAAAGATTAATTACATTGTTCAGACCCATGTGTTTGCTCCTGCCTTTTACAGAAAAAGAGCTGCACGCTTAATGTCATCTCCGTATGAGCAATTTTTGACAGGTCCTAAAAGAAGCTGGTGTGTTTGGCTTGTTTGAAATGGCGAATAATTGCACCGTGCTCCCCCAGCACACTTGATTCCATTAACATGATTGCTCAGGTGTTTACTGGCTTGAGTTGCCCACATTGCTGTAACACTGACTGGATCTTGGAGTATGGACCCAAACTTATGCAAAATATATATATTATATATATATATATATATATATATATATATATATATATATATATATATATGTTTTCTGGATGAACAACAATAAACCTCCTTGGGATATGTCAGGCTGTACAAAGTAAATCATACTCGGAGAGCTGCAAACAAGCATTGTCTGTGAGGTGACTTGAGCAGGGATTGCCTTCTGATAGAAAAGTCCAAAAGGGCACAGCAGACTTCAGCTTTACTGACATTTCTTTTGCCTTTAAATATATGTCAGCTTGCTGCATTATAGATAAACAATGCAGAGTGTAAAGTGCATAGTAAGTGATGACAGATGAGGTAGTGATAGATGAGGAGTTAAACATTAATTACCAACATCAGCTATTTTACCTTTTAGTTGATCCACGGCATGTGGGACTCAACGTTTGTCACTAACACTTCCTTTCAATGAGGAAAAGCAGGAAATTCATTCACTTGCCAATATGAGCACTTTTGGACAGGTTTTGAAAGAGGCTGGCGAGTTTGGTCTGTTTCAGAAATGGTTACTGGTGGCCCTGTGCATTCCCAGCATATTCTCTGCCTTTAACGTGATTGGTCAGGTGTTCACAGGCTTGAGCTTCCCACATCACTGCAACACTGACTGGATCTTGGAGCGTGGACCTAACCTGACACAGGAGAGACAAAGAAATCTCACCCTGCCTGTAAACAAGGATGGAGAATTTGAAAGCTGCAGAATGTTCACGCCCGTGGATTGGGATTTGGAAGCCATCGAAGGTTATGGAATTAATGGTACAAATGAATGCATACATGGATGGGATTATGAGGCATCTATTGAATTTTCCAGTATTGTGACAGAGGTAAATGAGGAAACTCCTCTTATATCTTCACTTGTTCCTGTCATTATTTGATACTGTGTATAATTTTCCTTTTTAACTATTATTTCCCTGTCCAGATGGATCTTGTCTGTGAGAAAAATGGTTTCACCGAGGCATCACAGTCCATGTTCATGGCAGGTTGTCTCATCGGATCACTTTTGTTTGGGGGGATTTCTGACAGGTATGCTCCAAAAACATGAATTGATTATTGGAAATATTTGAAATTTTTCTGCGAAATACCTGGATTCATATAGACAGCCAAAGATTAAATCAACAAATTTGATGGGTGTATAATATAGAAATGAACAGCGCCCTCTTGTGGCTGGCCGCAGTGAGTGAGTGCAGGCCTCTACTTGTTTAAATAGTAGTGTATGTTTAGTCATTTCATTTTAATTATGTTTTTGATACCACATGGTATATTCATATTTATATATATATATATATATATAATGTATGGATGTGTGTAATTTTGTTTAGGTTTGGGCGACGTTTTGCCACCTTGTCCAGCCTCTCTGTTCTGTTCCTGTGTGGTGTGGGTACGGCTTTCTCGCCCAACATTTATGTTTATATGGTCCTGAAATTTTTCTGTGGGGTCACAGGAGTACTTATTATACAAGCAACCGTGATAGGTGAGTTTATGACCCCACAACTTTGAAACCAGTCAATAAATCTGACTCGCAGTGTCTCTACAGACACCCATGGTTAATGATCAACAGAAAGTGAAACAACCTTTCTCTTTGCATAATGTTGTTATACAAGAGGAGATGCATTTGTTAATGGCTATAATCTATAATGGCTGTGCAGGCATAGAGTGGACTGGTCCGTCACACTCAGCATTTTGTACAACGATGATCCTGCTTTCCTACCCATTTGGACTGATGCTGCTGCCTGGCATTGCCTATTTGATCAGCAACTGGAGGATCCTGCAGCTCATCTTCTTCAGCCCTTTGATTATACTTGTGGGAATGTATTACTGGTCAGCACCCTTTGGAATTTTGCAAGTCTCGGGTAGTCTTGACAGATAAATTAGCAACGTAACTGATTCTCCATGTGTTTTCCATTCAGGCTTCTCCCGGAGTCGGTCCGCTGGCTAATGACTCAGGGCAAGAAAGAGGAGGTGCAAAAGGAGCTTCTGAGGGCAGCTAGGGTGAATGGGAGGAAGATACCCCAGAATCTGTTAGATAAGGTCTGCAGCATCACAGCTGATGGTGTCATTTATCCTGGTGGAATTCAGTGATAAATTCCCCTGATCCCGATTCTCCATGGGGGACATTGAAATATCCCAAAGATTCTTTGAGCAGATTGTTTCTGGTTCCAACTCACACACCATAAGTGCACGTGCCAACAATGGTACAAATCTGCATTATCACTGGCTGGCTATACTGTTCACACTTTGCACAATGGCTACTGTACATGTAGCTTTAACCTGGATTGGCACAGCCAACAGTTCAGAAGGAGGAGCTCGTAGATGAATCATGCATATCATTATTAACTGGTTACCAACTTATTTTTCTCCTTCCCATTGCTTTGTTTAGCTGGAAATAGATGACGCAGGGAAAAAGGATAGCATGTTGGACATCTTTACCACACCCTATTTAAGAAATCGTACACTCATAATGGGATTTGTCTGGTAGGTTGTTGTTGTTTTTTCCTAAAATAATAAACTTCCTCATAGCAACTGACAGCAGCTGGGTTTCACAACATTTCTGAGCTACACTTTACTGTTTCTCCAAATCTGATATCAGGTTTTCATCAAGCATGCTCTATTACGGGCTGAGTCTGAATGTTGGGAGCTTCGGCCTGAACATCTTCCTCACTCAGTTCATCTTTGGTATTGTGGAAATTCCTGCAGTCCTGAGCAATTTTGTTTTGACGCAGCGCTTGGGGAGGAGACTAAGCCAAGCAGGCTTTCTGTTCTTTGGAGGTGCTGCTTGTCTTTTGATCGTTGCAATTCCAAAAGGTATTGAGTTTCATCCACAATCATTTTATGTGCTGAGAATATATAGGTATTATAAATCAAGTTTTTGATCTATCTAGCCTGTGATTGTGATTGTTCCATCCTGCTGTACAGATCATTCACTTTTTGCAGGACCAGTACTTGTGCTAATTGTCTGAAATCCAATATCCATGCCAAATTAAAGCAATTTCAGCACTTGCAAGTGCCATAAACATATTTATAATTTCATCCACTTTTCAGACCTCCCTCTGGTGGTTACAGTCATAGCTGTAATTGGTAAATATTCGGTCTCTGCATGTTTCAGCACAGCTTATGTTTATACTCCAGAACTTTACCCCACCACCTTAAGGTAACGTTACCTTTTATAACTTAAAAACCTCTTTTCAACAGTATTAAAGGAAAATTCATGTATATACATGATATATGTTATTTGGAATCTACTGATATATAAAAACAGCAGCGTACATTTAATCTTTAATTTGAAGCAAAAGACAGTTAAGTTGAAATTCAAGACACATTTTCTGTTCTTGCAGGCAGAATGGAGTGGGTCTAAATTCTATGTGTGGTCGGATAGCGGGCACGGTCACCCCTCTCATCAGACTCCTGGAGGTCTACCACCACCAGATCCCCTTACTTATATATGGCATTGTTCCGCTTATTGCGGGTTGTTTGTGCCTGCTGCTGCCTGAAACACTCAATGTTGAACTTCAAGACCACACTGAAGTAAAGTGAGCGCATATTAACCGATAGAAAAGATATATTGTGTGGAAGATGCAGCACTACATGCAGATCTGAAGCAATTCTACTCTGTTTTAGGAAAGTGGAACCTGCAGAGGACGATTCTGCCGTGGACAATCTCTTGAAGGTCTAATTCAAATTAAACCATCTACGTTAAACTTTTGCTGTATTCCAACATCACTCCTCCTCTCAGTGAAGAAAATTTGCCTCTTTAACATTTTATTGTGCACATTCTCCCATTAAAAAGATGACTCTTGTTGCTCTTTGTTGATTTTCTCTATTGATATTTATTTAATCCATTTCACCGCACCTGTAAGTCATAAATCAAGTCTGTAATTTTTAAACAGTTTACAATCTCTTAAAAGAACAAAAACATGCTGACAAAGACATTATACAGGTTTTAGCTAAATATCATAGAACAAAACTACAAGAAGTTGAGGGGAGTGTACCATTCCGTTCAAATAGCGCAAAGTTGTCTCAGTTGAAACTAAATGGAATGGGGCCCTAGTGCATTTCATTAAGTACAGCTGTGTGTGATCAGTAGCTGCGCTCCTCAGAGGAAGCGGAGGGAAGCCTGAAGGACAATAGCGTCAAAGTGATTTAAAAGGTAAGTAAAAATGGTGAGTGAACCGAAGCAAAGGAAACCATTATGCAAGTATGGGATCATTTCACATCATATGACAGATGACTGAAAAAAATAATTAAAAAAAAACTACAACAATGTTTCTCATTTGGTATATATTTTTAATTTCCTCTCTGACAAAGTAAAGGTATAACTATTTAAGCAGACATGAAATTGGCACAAAAAGCAAGACATATACTGTATAGTGAAAATATAAACATATGTGTATATATATATTAAAAAATCAGTAAAATTTTAGTCACATCATTTAAATTTGATTTATAAAGCATAATATTAAAACCAGAGTTCTGGAATTAAGTAAAAAAAAATGCTGATCAAAAGAAAAATCTTCTTTATACACAACATTCCATTTTTAAACTTATTATACTTTTCTCTACGATCACACACTCTCCATTCACACATGAAAGAACCAACAGGACGTCAGCTTTAGAGCGTTTAGCATGGAGGAAATGGTCTATGAATGTCACTTTTTAAAATCAGAAATTGGGAATGACTTTTTAATCAATTAATAACCAATCATTTCACATAATAAAATCTTGAAAACAGTTTTCAAGGACCACAAATATGTTGGCTGAGATATTAAAACAAATACCCATATTTAAAGACAAGCCATGTGATACTTACTATTTCACAAGTTATTTATATCTCTGGCAGGACATTGTCTGCTTTTTTCTTTAGAAGCCAGCGGTTCTTATGCTGAGTGTATCCAAAGCCTTCATCATAATTCCCCTTTCTTCTGAACAGTTGTTGGTAGTGAAAAACACAGTAGAATTCCCCGTGTAATGGTGCATAATTGGACACGCTATGAATGAACAGAGTCTGTCAGTCACAGCATTTTTACTTTTTGACAATGAAGTGCGGGTTGAACTTTATTATTTAACAGTTTTTTCCCCCTCTATCGTGTACTTTTAAACTCTTCATTTTATGTACGTATGTCAATATATTATAGACATGAGTCACATGATCTGTATGTAATCAGATGCTAATTGGGCTACCTTAAGATCATATTCAATATAACAATTATGTGATGTATGATCTATATATTATTATACAGACAATTTTCGTATATTTAAGTGTGATTTCCAATATTAATCATCTTTTGTAATTAACCAGGATTCAAATGATTGATGATACGGTAGCTTTTCTTAAAGGATATTTTAATGTCTCACCTCAGTTTTTTCTTGCACTGTTTACAACAGAAGCAGGCTTTGTGAAATATACATTTGTTTGTGGTTATCCTTTCCATCGGATAAACAGGCTTTAAACATGCTGAGCACGTCTCCTGACAGGCTGGTTGGAACTGGAAAAGAAGTTAAACCTTAAAAAAAACTTTTCAAAAAGTATAAATGAAATCCTGCATCATGACATCCATAAATAAACAAAATAAAACTCTAGTTTCTGATGGCTGGTTGGACTTGGGGCACTGAGCTCTGCCTAAATCGTGGATGCTTCCAGGGGAGCGGTGATGACAGTGGAATCTGTGGAAGAGTAAAGCTTGTTTCCACAGGGATCAGTCCTCCCGGTGACTGTGATAGTGTTTCCCTCGTGGTCCGTCCGCACCTCCAGCACGCTCAGCTCTCGTTTGGGGCTGTGGCAGGACTCGTTGTGGCCTCCCTTCCTCTCTCCTTTGCATGTGAGAGTTGCTGTCGTCAGGAATTTCTCCTCTTTTTTAGGACTGTGCAGGCACGTTGGGAGAACCTCTGCTTTTTCTGCCTGTCTGGCAGCAGACTGGATGGAGATGAAGGTGGGTGACGGTGACTGAGGTTTTGCAGAGTTTACTGCAGAACTTGCAGCCTGAATCCCTGGCAGAGGTGTGCTTTCTTCTGCAGGGCTTTCCCAGTTCAACACAGGCTTTGCTCTGCATGAGCCAACGCTAATTTTGCTAATGTTGGCAGAGGCTGGAGAACCCTGGACAGTACCGTATGACTCTTTGAACAGGCTTGATAAACCAGCAATGTCTGACTCTGATTTCAAAGTTGATACAGAATAAAGAGCCTTCTTTATGGCTTCTTCGATGTCCATGAGCCTGGATAAAGTCTGTTCTTTTAGATTCAGAATTTCCTCACTGGCTCGCTCCAGGTTTCCGAACACATGTGCCATGGAGGTCTTGTTTTCAGCATTCTCTGGTATTGAGGGCATCCTCTCCTCCCTTTTTCTGTCTTTGACCTTGTTTGGTTTCTTTCTGTCAGAGCTGACGACCCAGTCTGGGACATTCTCAAATATCCCTCGCAGAGAGCGCACGTCCACCCCGCTGGTGTCCTTTTCGATCTCTTCCACTCGACTGAGGATGCTCTGCAGTTCCTCCTGCTTTCGCAGGTTGTCGAAAATCTCCATGGCCGCTGCGATGTTGCCATTGACGATCTCGTCCATGTGGACCGACAGACGCTGCCGGCGTTCGTCCTCCGTCTCAGACCGTCCCTTCTTTTCCCTCAGCTCTACATTGCTTCCCTGTTTGACCAATATTCCTGTAAGAATTTGGGAATCGGTGTCTTCGATGTTTTGTTTTGGGGTTTTATGGTCAGCCTGGAAAACTTTTACTCGTTTTGGCTTTATGGGCGCATTTTTAACAGATTTTTTGTCCATTTTCTGACATTCTTCATAGAAATGTATGGCTGGTTTGTTTGTTTCAGTCATGCTCTCTTCAGCTGAACCCTGGGGATTTTCTTCAGCTACCATAAAATTCTGCTGCCCATTTTTGATTTTCTCTTCTGTTCTATTACTTTCTGTGCTGCCGATTGAACCTTTGACCTGATGGCTCTCTTCATCTTTGAGCTGGTTTGTGTGAAGATTTGCTGAACCACATTCTAAATTAGCAATACTGCTCTTATTGGTTGATTGAACACCACCTTTGAGTTTCATACGCTCTGGTTTTGGTGGGATTGCTGGTTTTGGACCAACAGATCTGCATATTTTGGCACTCCCTTGTCTTGACGTGTCTGCATTTCCTTGAACTGACTGAGGTTCAGAAAAAGGGTAAATCTCCTCTTTTGTGGGCGCCTGGGTGGGAGCATCTACGGGTTTTTTATGAATTTTAGATGAGTTTCTGTATATCATAGCTGCTTTGAAATCTCCTCTGGTGACATTAATGTTGGATCTCTCCAGAGACTCCAAAGCTGCTTGAAGTTTACCCTGAAAAATCACCTCACCCTCCTGTTCTTCTGCTGCTATTTCTGGACTTCTTGCACATCCAGAGCAAGGCTCACTGTGTGCTTCATTGTTTGTGACTTTATGGTTTTCTTCTGTATTTTTCTGCAACAAATCTAGGTTGAATTCTGCAGGGAGATCACAGGCTGATGGGTAATCGATCGTCTTTGGGGATGTGAATTGGTCTTCTTTGTCTTTGCTTTCTTTGGGTAATGTTTCTTCTCTTAATTGCTCAGCATCACTCTTTTGCCTTGTAGCTTCCCGAACAAGAGATTTCTGCTTTTCATGTAATGTTTTAGCCTCAATGGTTGCTTGTTGGAGGGCATTTATTGCAAATTGGAGGTTAGAAATCTCATCACAGTCACCTACAACTTTAGCTAATTCAGCTTTGTGGATCACGTGATCGTCCTGGGTCTGGAGATGAGTGCATGCTTGCCATGTTGTAGCTGTAGAGTTTTCCTTTAATTTCTGCTGGGAGAACATCTCAGAGTTGCATCCTGTGGAAGGCAGGTTCATGTTTTGACCTCTAGATGTACCTGCAGACCGTTGGGCTAAAGGCTCACCTTCCTTCTGCTTTGGCTGGGTTGGACTTCTATCTCCAGAGAACATTTTTTTCAGTTTTCCCACATCCACTGGGACCCACTCCAGCACATCTGCCAGGTTATCCATCTGTTCAGGATGAAGCTCCGACCCTTGTGCGGCCACATTATTCATAGGAGAGACTTCCTCCACTGTTGAATCGACGTGAAATGCTTTTAAATACTCTAAATCTCCTTTCTCGATGCAGCTTTTAAACAGTTTAACATTGCCTTTTGCTGTGATTTCAGGCCTTATTGACCCAGTGAGGGTCTGATCTTTTGGAGTATTTTTACTGGAGCACATCAGTGAGTCGGCTTCTCTTTTCCATGGCTCTCGAGCTCCGCTCTCTGGCTGCAGTTCCTCATACTCTCTAATCTGGGGAGGACAGTAACTTTTCACGTCTTCTTCATCAAAGTACTTGTAGAGAGAGTAAACCATGACCTCAGCCCATGCTTCCACATCCTTCTGGATTATTATGCCTTTCCTCAGGGAGTTATCTTGATGGAGAATATCCTCCACGACCTGAACCAGCTGGGCAGTTTTACACTCCGTTTCCTGGTGAAATCCCACGTTCACTATTGTGGCCTCAATGGTCCCTTTCTTATCCTCTTTCAAATAAGTGATCCGAGGCTTTAGGTGTGCCCGTGGTACCAGCTGCAGGATGAAGTTTTGCGCTCCACCTTCAGCCACCTCATCGTCGTCATTTATCAGGGGCCCCACATCTGACAGTGTGAATGTGGCCTTTTTAGCCATCATTGTTTCGCTGACTTCAACAATGGAGCCGCCCGAATGTATGACTTTAGCACAATAGAGACAATTCAGCGTTCCTCTGATGTTCTCCACCATGGCTTCCACCTCATCCTTGTTCTGATGCTTGATCTTATCAAATGGCAGTGACTCAAACAAATAGGCTCTTTTCTTGACATTGGCTGTCAAGCACTCTTGATGCTCCCCACCTGTTGCATTATGGGATTTTGATTCCTTTCCTATGTTTGCTGTGATAAATGGGTTGTTTTTTAAAAGGGCTGCACTCGTTTTGATTTTGTCCTCTACTTCTAGATTCAAAAGACTTGTCTCATCCTCTGTGCCACAGAATTCATGCTCAGGGCTGTGTGGGTGCAGTGGGCCTGTCAGAGCTGTGTTTCTCTGCTGGAAGTTCTGACTTTTGGTCTCCTCTTTTGATTTCTCTCTTTTATCCTCAAATGAAGAGACTTTCCTCTGCGATTTTTCAGCATTTTGTCTCGATGTGCTCACAGACTGACCCTCAAAAATCCTCCTCGTGGCTCGAACGTCAATTTTCACGTCATCCTCCTCGGCATGTTTGACACTTTCCTCTTCCTGCATCTCACACTTTGCTGTTTTGCTGTTTTCACTTCTTTCCGCTGGTTGCCTGGGAGGAAAACATGCGTCTGTTGTAGCGCAGTTCTCAAATATCAAGCATCTGGACAGAACCTCTCCCTCGTATCCACTTTCACCAGCTGCTCCTTCAGTGTCAGAGCTCAAAACCTCAGCCAGCTCCTCATCCAAAACATCATCCAGCCTCTTCAGCTCCGGGTAGGTGTGCTTCAGGAGCCTCCTCAGCTCACATTTCTGCCTCTGCTGATGCAGTTTTCCTTTCACATCCTGGACCATCACAGGCTGGAAGTGTGAGTCAGAACTGTCGTATGGCTGGCGTCTGCTCGGAACAGGTGGATGAGGGTCATCTGACGTTTGTTGGGAATCGTCTGCCATCTTTGAGGAACGAAACCATGTTCTTAAAATAGATACTCTGAGCGCACACCAATGCTGTTTGTTACCTTCATGCATGTTCTTTTTCCACATGCAAGGTGGGTCAGTGGGTTAACTGGGCTCCAAACAGATTAGACAACCAGATACAAACCTAAAATCCGATTTTTAAAATGCATTTTAATCACTTGGACGCTGTACCTGAAATTCTCTCTTACCTTGCTTGGTTTAAATGTTCTCCCAGATTGCTCTTGCCCCTATTGGAAATAATCATCAGTTTGTAGTTAAGGTAACTCCAAACTCCGGTATTTATTTTCTTTCATGTAATTTGTGGTGTTGTAGTTTTGAGTCGGAAATTCACAAAATGTAGAGATCAGAGAGATATTTACGCTTTGTGAAAGCCTGTTTGTTGGTTCCTGAGCTGCCACCTTTGACAGGAGCAGAGCAGAGATAGCTTTGACAGAGACGCTCGGTCTGTCCTTGTTTTGGTCCAAGAGACTGTCGCTGAATCCTGCAAATGATTTCCTCTTTTCATCTGCGGAGAGAACAGAAGCAGCAGAGTTATTATAGTACCAAACCAAATGAAAGACTAGACTGATTTTCATAACATAAGCTGCTTTTTAGCTGGCATTCACATCAATATTCTGTGTGGAGGGTCAATATTAGGTAACAGCTGCCATATGGTAAAGTTATAAATGCACGGCTGGTGTGAAGCAGGACAGATACCCGACTCCCAATGACACAGATATGAAGATTTGGGTCAGTTATGGCCTCTACAAATGGCCGTGCATGTGAGTGGGAGTCTAAAACGGACTTAAAATTGTTCACTGATATTAAATCGGCAGCAGTATAGAGGTTAGCTCAAAATCATGGGAAACATTAAAGGCTCTAATACACTAAAATGATCAGCTTCTGTAAGAGCACTAGGGTGATCCTCATTAAGAATACAAATCTGTACTCACACAGATGATCAGTTCCCTCTGTCCTGTCTGTCTTATGTCCCAGCCTGGTTAAATGTGTTTAGATCTGCGTCCCTGTTGTGATCTGTAGTTCCCTCTTGTTCCCGCCCCGGTGACAGCTGAACCTTTCACCCTCCCGCACTTATTCCAGCCTGGAAGCCAGCTATTTCTGTCCGTGTTAAAGTGGCCTCCTGTGCCAACACCAGGCTGAGTCAATCATGACTTCCTGCACAGTCAGTGCCCCCCCATTCATGTTCATAAATCTATAAATAAACCATCTGTTTGATGTGATATAACCACATGTACGTCACTTCAGTCTTCACTTAGTGTTTTATAAATCAGACTTTTTCATTTTGCGCCACCATTGACAACTAAGATTAAAGTGTTCCTGGATTGATGGCAGTAATCTGATTACTCACCAGCTTTAATGGCTACCATCTTTTCAAAGTCGATGCCTCCTATTGTCTTCCTCCTTTCTCTTCTTTGTTGGGTCACCTCCTGCAAAAAGAGAGAGAGAGAGAGAGATTTTTATCATCTTGCTGCTGTTTTTAGGAAAATAGTAAATTCACAGGAAATACATTTTTGTGTAATCTAGTCTGGTCAGTTACTAAAGTGAACACGTTCTTTTCTGTGCATTCAGCACCTTTGATAGACATTTATCGGCTTTAATGTCGTTTCATGTCATAGTTGATGTCAACAGTCTTGATTTACCTTCTGAGATGATCGATCGTCTTTCTCCTCTTTCAGTGGAGGGTCGTCAGTTTGGCTCTTTGGGGTTTCTTTTAATTTCTTTCCTTGTTTGGCCTCTCCATCATTCATACTTGTGATATCTGCAGGCTTGGTGGAGGCTAGGCTGTTTTTGACGGCTCTCGCCGTGTTCTGTGCATCCACTTTAGACTCAAAGCAAGCCCTGAGGGCCCCGATGGACCCGGAGCTGCTCCCAAGGCTCCCCGTGGACTTGCCGTGGACCAGACTCGTCTTGGTTTGAGGTGGCTGCTGCTTGTCGTCTTTCTTCTCCAAAGCTTTCGGGAGAGACTCTTTAGTTTCCAGAGGAGGGTCACTTATCTAACAGTAACGCAGGCAGAAAAACAGATTTTTGCCAACTACACATATACAGAACACACTTGAAATGCTGTGTCCGTGACCACACACTGTAGCAATAAAGTCATATTTTACTGTGGCACACCTACTTTTCATTATCACAGATTAAAAGCAGAGTAATTGTAGAAAAACAAAGTAGGTTTTAAGAATTACCTTAAATAATTGCAGGATTTTATCTGATTTTGTACCTTTTGGGGCTCCTCAGTCATCTCCTGTGTGCTCTCCATAGACCTGCTGGGTGACATGTTGGTTTTCTCCTTCTTCTGTGCGTCCTCCTTTGATTCGAAGCGAGCCTTCAGGGCCTGGATGGAGACAGCCTTGTTTTGAAGGCTGCCCACGGACTTGCTCCGTGCCAAACTGGTCTTAGCGGGAGATTGGTCCTTGTCTTCATTACCTCTGCCCAGAGCTTCCAGATGAGATTTTTTAGTTTCCAAAGTCTGTTGAGGCATCTGTGGTGATTTCTGGGGAAAACATAAGCTTACTGTAATGTCCTAACACATGAAGATCTGAGAAATGTCCTGCAGATACCTGCTTTGGCTTTGCTTCTGCTTTGATCTCCACATTTTCCCGAATATGGTTCTCCGGTGTCATCTGATACCTGCTCATAAAGTTCATATCACATGACTACAAACACAAGAACTGCATGCAGAAGGTTATCGAGCTGTTATGGCACCTGGCAACCAGCTGGGACACAGATATGGATCTCTCCGGCAGTATCGAGGTGGGCTGGTCACATAAAGAGGAAGTGCTCAGCGACCGTGTGTGCCTCAATTCCATGACAGTTGTGTAGCAGCAGCACAGTTTACCGATAACTAGATCACCTAATGTGGAGATCAGATAATCAGTGCATTTGCTCTGTGCTTCACAAACAGGTTCTACATGATTTAACCTACAGGAATAAGTTATAAATAAATATTTCTAAGGATTAATTTTAAAAAGTTTGAGTATTTTTATTGAAGCCATGCAACCAAGTTTAAAAAAAAATGGAGCTTTCAACTCTAAAACGGAAAACGAGGCGCTCCTATGAGCAAACGTACAGCAGAGACTTTACCTGACAGATGTCGGCCAAGCGTCTGTTCCCTGTGACGATGGGATACCTGCGCACATCACAAGACATGTGCATGAGCGGAGCAAAGTCCTCCTTCCTCATTGCTGGGGACTGTGTGTGTGTGTGTGTGTGTGTGTGTGTGTGTGTGTGTGTGTGTGTGTGTGTGTGTGTGTGTGTGTGTGTGTGTGTGTGTGTGTGTGTGTGTGTGTGTGTGTGTGTGTGTGTGTGTGTGTGTGTGTGTGTGAACGGATCTGGAAAAATGTCCAGAGAATCAGTAAACTAGAATTAGGCTTTTTAATTACATTTCCAGAAGGTCATTAATATCTGATGCTTGGTTAGGCTTATATTATGAAAGCAATATTATTGATCATTATAAAATCTCAAAATAAAATTTTGACAATTAGAAATGATTCCGTGCATCACTGTCAGAGCACTTTGTGAGAGATTATTTTAAAGACCAAATGACTAAATGACTAAATATAGATTATCAGCATTACACTGCATTATTAAATCATGTCAGCAGTCTTAGTATATATAGTACTCTGTGATGTACATTAATTATTGTAATATACTTTATATATTTTACTAGTTGTGTTTTAAACAATGGTTTATGTCTTTTAAAATCAGGTCAATTTAGGATCAAATGTATTTGTATCATTAATTCAGTGTTGATTGGACTCTGGTATGGAGAAGTTTTAACCAGTTTTTTAATATTTGAAGGAAACATGGAAGTTGTCCTCCAGCTTTGGATTTCTTGTTCATAACCAGTCAGATCATGGAACCTTTGGTCAGTCGTTTTCTCCACTACACCGACCACAACAGGCTGTAGCAGAGCAGCGTCAACCACAGAATATCTTCTGCTGCCTCCTTTTCCAGGAACCAAATGATATCTATTATAGGATCTAAATGCACATTAGTGGTCACAGAATTTATGGGCGCCATGGGCGAAGGCCGGTCGTTTTTAATTAAACAGATTAAAGGGGGGGAAAAAAAATTGCATGAGCTCTGTACTCTTGCAAAATTACAAAAATGCATTAAGCCGAAACACGGTGCAAGGACGCTTTAAACAAAATAAATACCGAAGCGTTATTTAATTGCTGCATTATTTCATTTTCCCACACGAGGGCACCAAAACAAACGCAATGGTAATGCACTTATCACTAAATATTTTATTCAATGTTACACAACAGACGTATTGCTATCTAAATTCTGTGTAAATCCTGCTGCATTCGGTTTCAGGCTGGATATTAGGCTGTTGGGAGATTCTAAATGCAAGATTTTAACATAATCATAATGGTCATGGTAATGGTCACCCACAGTGTACACAGTAACAAATAATAACATGCAGTCACACCACTCACTGGATTCCAACATTTAAAATGAACTTTTAGGTTCGGATCATTTAAAATGATTTTCAAGCCTATCACTCTGAGTCTCCTTAAACTCAGAACACAATGGACTTCTGTTTTCGGTTGTGAGGGGGTTTGAAGTGGCTGCTGGAGACACCAGAGGCTTTTGTCGTCGCGCAGAATTCATATTCCCTCTTTTTAGTCTTGCTTTCTGTTAATCAGTCCTCAGACAAAGAGAGAAAAAGGGAACAGCAGCAACAGCAGCTCACACCCCTGGGGCAAAAAAATGAGATTTCAGCCTGGCTGTCTCCCCTCCTCCTCCTCCTCCTCTGACTGCAACCCTTATCCCTCCTTTCAAAACCCACTCCTGTCTCTGTCTCAGAGGCGCTGCACAGATGAAAGGGAATATGCAATGCACCGCCTTTGACTGAACTGTGCAGTGTTATTAGGGGGAAGTTTACTGGCCTTGTCTGCATTTTAAACACACTGTCGACGCCACTCCAGCCAGCTGTTGGAGAGGCTGGAACGCCAGTGGTTTCAGCCTGGCGTCTGCAGAGACTCGGGATCATAAATGCACTCATGCCTGCTCATATGATTTACTGTGTTTTTGATCCAGGGAGACCAGGAGCTTCCTCATAGTCACGCGGGGTAATATTTAAAAGTGACCAGCAGAGGGCGGCGAAGACCAGACAAATCACTTCTGCATTGTCTCCACATCTGGGTTGTGTGGGACCGTTACAGTGGGGCTATTCAAGGCCAAAGTAGGTTATTACAGTGCACCAAAATAACCCACGCACGGATGAGGGAGATAAGGTCAGAGCTGCTAAAATCTTCTGACTGATATCGCAGAGACTTTAATTTGCACTCTGCTCGTGCCCATCATGCCAAATGTTAATGTTCTGACAAGTGGTGCCTCAATTAAGCTTCTCCTGTGGTCACTTTTACACCATAGCACAAGATGTGTGGATCTGAGGACGTCAGTCAGGCGACGTCCAGGAGTCATGAGGTTGCACAGCATGTATGTACATATGCACAGTGACTCATCAGTGGTGCATAAGTGTGTGTGTGTGTGTGCGTGTGAGTGAGTGAGTGAGAGAGAGAGAGATTCCAGCCTTTTCCTTTCAAACTGCCCAATGTGTTATCTGGCTAAGAACATTGTCTTTTTGTTAACGGGGACATTTAAAAGTCTTGGCTTTTGTGAATGAATTTATACATAATCATAAATTTCACTTAACTGTTGACAAGAAGCGGACTAGACTGTTACCTAACAGTTAAATACTATTTATGTATGTTACATATGAAATTATAAAATGCTTTTTCCCCCTTTTTCTCTTCATGCTACCAAACATGTTCCCATTTGCGGATGAGAGACACTTGGCCCTGAACACTGGCTATTACTGCCTTTCTGAGCTTTATTTTATTGATTCACTTCTCCTTTTTTTCTTTCGTAGCTGAGGACCTAGCAAAAAGCCTCTAACATCACATACCTTTATGTTATGCAACGATAATTACTGACCATCATGAAAAGACCTTGTCAACAGTTTATTACACATGTGCTTTAAAGAAGAGAACGGACTGTCTGAGCAATTAAAGCTTGGGTCCACGCACATCTGGAAGACCCTGTGCAGCTGTTTGCTGTTGGCCTACGCTTCCTCTTTCCTCAGCCGAGATGTTTGAGGAGGAGGAAAATGATATGCTGTTTATTTATCATATACTTGAATCACAAGTCAAATGAATAAGAGAGAAGCCTCAAGCCACCCTTTGTTAAATTCCTTGCCCTTTTGTGGTGTGATCATTCTCACACGTGCAGATAAGATTATTCGTCGGCGTACCTACATCTGTTTTTATCCGGGCCCGTGGTGGACTCTAATAAGGTGTAACCGCTCACCCAGGCTACACTGTAAACAGAGCAAAACTGGGGCCCAGTTCAGGCAAAGATTTCCAAGTTCATTTGTTCTCTGTGCCTGAAATAGAAGCAAAAGTGGGAATCTGTGTGTCACAGGGAAAAGTGCATTCTTTCCAGCCTTCTCCAAACACATGGCTATGATTTGTTGGAACACTCCCCTCCATTCCTGCGGAGAACACGAGCAGCGGTACATCGTGTGTGTGTGTTTCCTCCGTCCCCGTGCATGTACTTTTACAGGTGTGTGTGTGTGTGTGTGTGTGTGTGTGTGCGCGCGCGGGCCTGAGGGGAACGTGCTTCAGCACAGCTGAGTGGGAGTGCCTCTGACCTGGGCCGTCCCCTTTCTGTTCCCATGAAGTGGAAAGTGCTGCCGCCCGCCTCGTGTGCGTTTGTGTGTCAGTGAGAACGCACGTTTCACACATGTGACCGCGGCGGAGGCAGCCGCGCTTCTAAGCTGCTTTGCAGGACTTAGGAGGGCGGCCGCTCACTGGCTGCCGGCGGGGCCGCTCTCGCTCGCATGCCTGGAGGGGGTGACCATGGCATAGCTACGCACTGGAGCATGGTGCCCAGGGGTGGATGGGGGGGGTCACACAACAATGCCGGGTCAGAGGCTCTACACAAAGCTGACCACGCTCACAACTCGGCCTTTTAATTAAATCTACCATCTATGTTTCTGTGCGGCTCATACCAGGATGTGTTCAAGATAGTTGGGATTTCCAACCCCCCCCCAGGAGAAAACCGTCCCACCTACGCACAGGGGGAGTGTCTTGTGCTGCACTGGTGACCTGTGCAGGGTGTAATCTTACCTCTCACCTAATGACCACGGTGACAGGCCCCAGCCTGTGAATCTGATTAGAAATAAGCTGCAGTTGAACGAAGACTGAATGCATAAATGCGTTTATTGACGTACACGTAGTTTAGTTTGGGATCGCAGCGGAAAGGAGGTTAAAGAATCGCAGTTTCCGAACTTTCTGACGTTGGGGGTGATTAATTTATGCGGTGTACCTGTGCATGCAGTGTGTCCTGCAGGACTTGGTGTTCACCACTGTTGATATCACACACACACACGCACGCACGCGCATGCATGCACACACACACCCTCCCTCTGCATTCAGTTCATGTCGAGAGCTGGAATATCAGGTTTCCTGTCTCTGTGCACAGTTTGTACTCGCAGCGCTGAGCTTTGTTCCTCCTCTGTCAGCAGCTCTGTGCGCAGGGCCCTCGGAGCTGCTGCTCCCCGAGGAGACACCCGGCAAACTGGTGGCAGGCTCTGTCGGTGAATTTAAGGTTGCTAGGAGATGATTACAACAAGGCATTAAACTCAGACAGTGTATGCATTTAGATAGCTGGTAGCATAACAAATGACCCCCCCCTAAAGTAGCTGTAATGAGATTTTGATTTGTGTGTAATTGATTCAGGATTTTGCTGTTTCTATGCCTTCGCCCTCTGCTCTGGAACCCCGTTTGACCCTGCTGTGATGCCAGCAGAGGCTGGACCCTGTGAATGAGGGAAGGGGAGGAGAGTGTCAGGGCGTTTGAGGATATTTGAGCAAATTTCTGGCACTGGAGAAAAGGACAACGAGTGCATGAGAGAGTAGAGGGCGTAGCTCCACCGTTTCCTCCAAATTGTCTATGAAATTAATAACCCCTGTGTGTAAACTCTCTTATTTATTGAATCAGGCTGAATTTATTGAATGCTAAGCAAATAAGCGGCTTTAGGAATGAGGTCTGTGGTTTTGACTGCGGGCTGCTGGAGCCCTGCCTCGTGAAACTTGATCGCATATGCTCGACGTCACAGCGCAGCTCCTCAAGTGTCCTGCACCAGAAGAAACTCAAACAGAGGCCAACTGGAGTCTCTTATCTGTAACTGTCACACATTTGTTTTACTGCAATAAGTGTCACCAAGCAGGCAGATATTGCCGTATCTGAGCCACAAAACAAACATTTAGGACTTATTTTTGTGCACCCACGACTGCGGAATATAAAATTTCATGAAATAGCTTCCTGATAATTGGATTCATATAGTTTAGATTAAACAAAAATGTAAAATGTATTGTTTGAAAAGCAGGTAACCAACATGTGCATTTAAGTCTAGTTCTAGTTTTAACAAAAATAACAGATTCACGATTCACTAATATCTTTCTTTCCCAACAATTTCAGTGTTGTGTAGTTCTGAGCATGAACTCCTTTGTTTTGAATTCCTGACCTGATTTGCTCGTACCGACCCTGTCCACTAGAGGCAGCGTCACACAGAGCCTCCACAGGCGAGTCGATAGCGGGTCTTAATAAGGGCCAGGAGGCTGCTGCAAACACATGATGCAATCAGGTTGAATCCCATCACACCGTTGCAGCATTTATTCTCCTTTAATTCGGGTTTGTTGTGCATTTTTATCTCCTGGGGGGGAGGGGGGATACAGTGCAGCAGAAGAGTTTAGTAACAGAGCCATGTGATGCTTTCTGCAACTGAGCAGCACAGACTCCTCTCCTGTTACCTAAGGCAATCACCACACACTGCATGTGCATGTGCATGTGCGTGTGCATGTGCTTGTATGTGTGTGTGAGAGAGAGAGAGAGAGAGTGGTGAGTGCTGGGAGCGTGCCTGACCAGCCTGGAAATGATAAATTGCAGTATTAGTTGGACACGCGTGTGCAGCACCGGCTAAGAAAGCCTCCCCTTAATGCATCCACGCATGTGCCCCCCTCACCCTGCTTGTGTCCTTCTCCTTATTTCATTTTTAACCCTCGCACAGCTGATGCCTCTCAGTATTTTTCTGCCTATTTTGCATGATGTTGATTGCACCGGGATGTTGAAGCAGGGTGTTTACTCTTACCAACAGATTAGTTAATCTCATTACATAATAGAGGGAGCTGGTTGTCCATAGGTGATGGTTTCAGCATGAGAGTGCTGGAAACGTGACTGGAGAGGGGGGCAAACAGTCGGCCTACTGGTTGTTAGTGGTCCCAGTAAGCCCCAGTTGCTTGTCCCCTCACTCATCCACGCGCACTCGTGTAAACACCACCTCAGCGTGCGCTCCCTCTCGAGGCACGACTCTGGTCACTGGATATTAATAAACCGCTCCGAGAGTGAGCACAGCAGTGAAAATATCTGACAGGCACTATTTATAGATCATACAGGCGGACGGGAGGAATCCACGGCAACAAGATCCAGCCTATCCCAGAGCCGTGGTGCACAGAAATTGCCTTGGTGGGAAGGAGCTGCAAAGCCCCGGGGCCAGGAGCCCGACTGGGCCGTTGCAGGGGAAAAGCTTGAGAGTGGGGAAAAGCTTACAAATGAAAGAGACACGTGTGGTTGTTAAAGCCAAAACACATGTAATGTAATATTCATGCAGGTGTGCACTTTCCCCGGCCTCCGTGTCACTCGCACACAGACACACACGCATACACACACACACACATATGCACACACAGACTTGGGCTACATGTTAACACAGTGATGAAACCCCAAAGGAATGTCTGTGTTCCTGCTCACGCTTTTAATCAAGTCCACATTTAGATGTGCAGCAGACATGAATTAAAGATGATCCACGCCACAGCGATGACACGGCAGCGCAGAAAAGTGTTGGTGGCAGACCAGGCAGGTGGGCTGACCTTTCACTCCGCTCGGCCACCCCTTTGAAACGGGACTGGCTCCTTGCCTCGGTTCGTCTCTCCCTCAGATACGCGGCAGAGTCCCGTCTCCTGTGCCGTTCTAATAAGCGAGGCTCAGACGAATCAGGATTCTTTCCAGCTGAAACATGTTCCTGCTGATCGCACATGGCTGCTGGACAGTGGGTCTGCTTTATTGTTCTGGCAGCTTCCAACTTTATCGCCTCCTGACGCTACGTCTCGAGTACATGAACCAGTGCCCACATGCCAATATATTACATGGTTTATCCAAAATACAACAGGGGCCATAACATCTGAGTGATAAACTGGAGCAGTAATAAACAAGAGCGTGATAATGTCCCTTCCAGTAACTCCATATAACTGTGCGCACCTTGCTGAGCAACATTTACTGGTTTTGAGTGCCAGTGATGGGAAGTAATGTGATTGCTTTGACACAAACGGTGAATTTATGGTTGTTGATTGTCATGCGATCTGCTCTGAAACACATTTTATGTTGTTTCTGAAACAAATTGATTCCTCTGAGTCCTTTCAGCTATTTGTGAAACTATTCTGGATAATGAATGCAGATAATATACACGGACCCAACATTTCCAACTCTTCTTATTGGGTTTATTAAGGTAATTCAAACAAATAAAACCTAAATACTCTTTGATCTGCAGTACCATGACTGGCCAATAGGGAACGACACTCTTGACCTCTGCTAAAAGAATCAAAACTTGAGAATTGAAGTTACATTTAAAAATAATTAAAATACAATATACTTTATTGACATTCCTGTTGTCTTTTGTCCATTTTGAGGTACCGTAGCCTGAAGGCACAGCACACGAGCAGCCATGGAGGGGGACCCAGGTCAATATTTACAAAAGTATTTTACTCCTCAGTGACGGAAAACACATCACTGAGCATCGTCAGTTCAGATTGCATACGTGTGCATTTACTGTACATACAGGTACATTCTAGATGAAACAAAAGGCCCCAGGTTTCCTAGTGCAGTTATTACGCTCCGAGAAAATGGGAAGCGATCCTGTTTCACTTTGCGCAGTAGCGCCAACAGAAACACCACTTGGAAACTGACAATTTACTTTTCTTTAAAGTCGATCCTCCTCTCTTCTCTGAGTCTTTTTCAGGCCTAACTTCCCACCAACTCCTTCACCTTTTGCTTTTGCAGCAGAACTGGACTTGATGTTCAGCGATCATGACACATTCCTCTCGCCACCCCCCTCCTGCAGGGTGTCCACCTCCTCCTCACATGCACTCTATAACACCGTGTGTGTGTGTATGTGTGTGCGTGCGCGTGTGTGTGTCACAGGGTGATAAAGTGGCAGACTGTCAGACTGGTCATCTGCTTGCACGCTTTCAGCATCGGCAGCCTTTTTGTGACTACACGGTGTACTGGCAGGTTGAATAAATGAGGGAGCTCGCCTCTTATCTGCGTGTCTGTTCTGCCTGAGCGTGAGCAGGGAGTCACAAGCTCTCCGCCGTGCTTCCCGAGCCTGTCTGCTCACCTGGTGGTTGCCATGGGAACAGCCAGACAGCGGCAGACTCTGCAGCAGGCTCCTGAGGGGATTGTGAGAACAGAGAGGAGGTTTAAAGGGAAAGGCCGTCTTTCTTTTCATTACTTTGCCTCCTTACCCTCACGCAGACATGCATTAATGCAGATGGCCATCTTTGCACGCACGTGCACGATAAGTAGTGTCGCACAAATAACTGTGTTGAATGGGAAGTAGTAGCTTGCTAAACTTTCTAACAACTCTTATTGTGTGCCTGAGCAAAAATTACATTAATATTCAAACACAAAATAACCAAATAGCTGCCCTTAACTTTGGGGAAATGATGGTTGTCAGTGAGAAAACAGGAAAAACTGCAGGTTAAATTGCATAACATTGTTGCTTTGCTTTTAGTTGATCCTTAAATTGTACTCTTTCAGCAACAGTTTAAAGCTTTCGTTGAGCGCTCCCAGCTCCACTTTAAGCCATAAAATTTCAACTTCCAAAAGTCAACAGTCGTTCTTATATAAACATCCCAGTGAGTTGGAACGGCAGAGGAGCTGAAGCTTCAGGGAATTTCAGACAAAGGGAGTAATGTTTACTCACACTAATACATCAGAGTGTCCAAATACATAGTGTCATGGCGGCAGTTTGGAGCTTAAAACACACGTCATGTAGCCGTGGTATGTTACTGTCTGATCATTTACATTCCCCTGCAAGGGGAACAGACAACTCCGTTGTCTTTTTTTTTTTCCTCCCGTGTCCTAAAGACAACCCTGCAGCTGGACTGAGCCACTGCCAGGACACTGAACACTTCTTTTTTTCTTCTGGATTTGTTTTTTTTTTTTTTTTTCTCTTGCCTTTTATTTGCGTGCATAATGCAGCAACGCTCGCAGCAAGATGTCTTCGCTTTATCACACCAGTTGCACACTTGTCTCTTTTGTAAAATGCCAGCTGTCCTGAGAGAAGGCGGGTGAGGGGTGGCTGCACTTGTGTGTGACTGCACTAGGTAAATGTAATTCACAGTGTGTGAGCTGATGACTTGTTTTTAAATGCATTTTTGGTGTCTGTGGGCCACAAAGTGCTGCACTTGTGTCATCCAAAGTCTCCCGTCACGGTGTTGATCGCACTTAATGTTTATGTTTTGGCCCGGTTCGTCTCTCCCAGTCGGCACCTCTGATCCGTCCGCCTCCGCCTCCTCTCATCCCCCTCTGCCTGATCCCCTCCACTCCGGCGACAGGGCGGCCGTAGAGCAGCAGAGAAAGGATGGGAGGTCGATGATGGGAGGGGTGGACAACAGCCAGACAGACACAACAAACAGAGGCGAGCGGCTCCAGGAAGGACGCCGCGGTCCTGCGAAGCCATCCGTGTCTGTGTGGGATGACCACAACACAAACATGTGAGGCGCTCCAGCAGGCCCACGGGCTGCTAGGAGACACTTATATAAAGCAGCTCCCTGTCCCCTGCTTGCCATAGTCTCACATGGGGGAGCATGTGAGACAGGAGCTCTGTCTGTGTCGCTGCCATCGTTCTGATTCTTTCCCGCCCTCCTGTGACTCTCATTAGCTCCAGACGCTGCTGCAAGACACCCAGACCGACACCAGGCTCTCATCTTGCTTCATTTTTTTCCCCCGATCCTGCCTCCCCTTTACCCTAAAACTTCGCCTCCTGTTCCCCTGTGGTGCTTTTGTGTGTGTGCCTCTCCCCTGACCTGCATGCATGCACCTCCCCCCCAAAGGCCTGATGGAGGATAGCCAGAGGTCAGTGTGTGAGGTGCAGCTGCAGAACGAACACATCGAGGAGGAGGAGGAGGAGGAGGATGGGGGGGGATGGGGGGGGGTTAGAGAAAGCGCTGACTGCGTAGGAATGGTCACCCAAATGATGTCACAGTCACAGTTTTAGCTCACAGCGTTGCATCTGTGCCAGAGTCCCATGCTGCCTCGGTGGCGTAAGCACAGCCGTCTCAAATAAACACCACCGGCTGCCTGGGAGTCGGCCCTGTTTGGGACGTGACGCAAAAAAAAAAAAAAAAAAGTGCAGATCGTTTCGAAAATGGGTGCAAGAGGCTCATAAAGGGATTTCAAAAAATGCAGCTAGACTAAACGAGGCAGATAAAATGTGTTTTTAGAGGTAATTGAGAAATAAAAATTTTAATTTGGGACGCAGGATTATGTTTGCAAGGTCATGTGAACGTCCCAAACTGTCACTCATTGTTGATTACTGGGGCAGATCTGGAACATATCTTGCCAGCGTGTGTAGAACAGGAAGTCCAATACTTGAGAGGACGCTCGGAGATAGCTGCGAAGGGTCCTCATGTGCAGCACTGATATGGTTATCAACATCATTGTCAGTTAATTTGCTCTAATCTAGAGCGTCAACGCTGCGGATTCCATATGGAACCTGTTGACAGAGCAGAGCTGCTGCCTTAAGGATCAAGTGGGCACTCTGGACTGGATTAATCCTCAGTAAGTGTGTTTACACGCGCATCAAAATCGGACTACTCTTGACTCGATTAGCATGCATAATTTATGCAATTGGACTTTGCAGTAGCTGGATTACCAGTGGAGTCAAACCCCGGAGAATTAAAGCTTCTGCTTCCAGGCCAGCAAAATATGAGTGCATTTAATATTATGCGGTATATTACTGCCTCATTGTCTACATTCTTGTAATTCAACTTCTAATGATCTATCTGGGGGTGGTAGCCCAGCTACATTCGGGCTACTCTGGGCGTTCTTCCCAAGGGCATCGAGTGCTGATTCCTTCCTGCCTTTACCTCCTCCTGTGCAGCTCTGCTCCGGCGTGCCACTGGCAGCCAGCAGATGGAGGCTCCCGGGCGAACTGGCTCGGAACACGCTGAACTAGACGGATTATCCTTGTCGAGGGAAGAGATCGGGACAGATCATCTCATAACAGTCGCCGCCATCAGTGTTTTCGCTCCCTCCAGGGATGCCAACAATAGTCTCGCACTTTTCCAGATTGTTATCAGCAGAATACAGCAGTTAGCACAATCGGATGCTCTCAGGAAGAGAGCTGCGACAAAAGGGTTTATCTCAGGCATCTCATTGTATCAGTCGTTGATTTGTCTCTGGCAAATTCCGCACATATCTGCCCGATTATCTAATTTCTGGCTGTCGGACGCAAATTTGCTTGAACAGGGGAAAGACTGAATGTTAATGAGAATGGGATTTAAAGCATTAACATACTTTGTGACTTGTGGCATGTGCAGGCGCTCTGACCTCAACTGTCTTGTGGATGAGGGGGGGGGGTATTTTTCTTTAGCATCTTGTCACATCCATCTCAGAGGGAAAACACTCCCCCATTGTGCCGCTGGTTATTCCTGTGTCCTTGCTCTTCAGAAGAAGGGTCAGCTACTGCCTCTGGGTGGTTTAAGATGAGAGGTCGAGACCCCTTTAAGCTCAGCGTGAATGCAGCATATCGACTTTAATCTTCTGAGCATAGATGCATTTCTTTTCTTTGTGCATTTTTAATTCTAAACTCCCTTTAATCTCATAGTTGACGCTAATTTCTCCTCTCTTGGAGGGGAACAGACTTTATGCTTTGAATAAATGAAGGACTGGATTTGGGTCTGACCTAATCTGAATCTATCCCAGAGCTTTTTTTTGGCCCGAACCAGTGGCCGGCTGAGATTACCACAATTCTTGAGATTTGGCATTTGCAGCAAACAGTAGATTTATGTCAGGGGGAGTAATCATTTTCTTCTTCAGCACTGGATTATCTCTGCCTTTTAATATCCATTTAATGTAATAGCACAATTGTGGCTGTTTAGAGGGTCCTAATTCAATCCATTTCTCTCCTTTTAAAACCTTCCGGCAGATTACTATTGTCTTTTTTAGGAACTGTGAGATTTTAGCTGAGGCAGGAGAAAAAAAACAAAGCTGCAGATTGTATTTGAGAAATGGTTTAAAGATGGCGAACACTTCGGCTCGGAGTGCTGAATAAAAATGACAACGGGGGAACATGAAATAGGAGAAGTCATAAAATGAAGAGTCTTGCAAACAGATGGTTTAGTGGAGGAATTACTGTCTGTTCTAATGAAAAGCTGCGCATCACAGGGGCTTACCAAGAAATACTGATAGCAGACAATCTGTTTCTATGGAGTTATTTATTCTCGGTGTGCACATTTGACCTGTAATTTCCCTGAATTTCATTTCTTGTTATTAAATAAATCCAGCCAGCCTGGTTCGGTGATATCATCCACATGTTACACAGCAGACTTATGACCTAAATCTTGGATCTTGCTCAGTAGTTCCAACCTCCAGATGTATTTAAGCACTGCTCTTTGTCCGCCCACTCCGTCCGTGAATTTCAACAACTGATGCAAATGAATGTGAGTAATTAAAGAAAGACTCTTGTTTTAGGATCACTAACCATCACTCGGCTCCAGTCATCACGCACGACGATAGTTATGCGTCCCCCTCTAACCTTTCAGCTGACTTAATATTCTCCGCAGATCGAAAGGTTAAAAATGTTGGCGAGTGTGCAGAGCGGGCGCATATGAAGTGTATTAGCTCCTCAATTTTCTGGATCAATTGTTTCATTTACAGAGAACAGAGCAGATAATACTGACAAAGCGCCTCACCGTTCCATCAGAGCACCGACTGTTTGAATCAGAATTATGTCGCACAAGCCTCTCAGACATGGACGTCACCACTTTTTATGAAGCTTTATGGTCGGGAAGCTAAATTAACTGCATGAAATCATTCTGTAGTGATTAGAATATGAGATATTTTAATTATTGATTTGTGCAGGATTTCTGAAGATGAAGCAAAGACGTAGAATTAACATCCAAACAAAAAAAAAAGGTTATGCCTTTTTAAATAAACTGAAAAACTGGTTTTGATTAGCAGATTCATTTAGCATTCCAACCAATCAATATGGGAGTAATGGTAATACAAAGACCTTTATTGTAATTGCTCACTCTTAAACATTCTGGTTATGTCAAATTGTCTCACCAATTTACGCAATTAATTTTAAATAAGTAGTTGCTGGCCTTATTAAACAGACACAAAAGGACAGACTCCCCGTGACAACTCCCCATGGAAGGAAGCGGGCAGTAACAAACATGCAGTTTCTGATTTAGCCACTAGATGGTGAATCAAAAAAGGAGCAAAGCTTTGTTGAAATTGTAACTATTTGATTCAGTCTCATAGGGAAAATATGCTTTCCCCCCTCCACTTCTAGATGAGAACTGTATACATGTATTTTAAGATAAGTGCATTACTTTAACTGTGTATTCAAATACAGAGTGATGCCGTTGGTCTGGCTTCAGGTTTCTGGCAGAATCTAACAGGTGACATCACTCAGGCCCCCTCCAGCTCTCCCACATCACGACGTGAATCCTGCAAGTCTCCCAGGACCCAGAGGAAGAGATAGCACAGAGACGAGGATTTATTACCTGTGGATGAGTCTCACTGTGTTGATGCACTAATATTATGACTCAGAATGAGATCATCCCGACAATACATGATGGATGACGAGGCTCTCTTCTCTTTTCTCTCTTCCCTCGCTCCTGCGTTGAGCACATGAGTCAGATGTGCGCCGTCATGAATGGAGCCTGACACAAACTCTGGCTCTTATCAACCCAATTACAAAGGGAAGTCGTGCACTGATTCACGAGGGATGCAAACAGGCGTGAAGTGCGTGAGCTGAGAGCTCGTGAAGCCCAAAAGGTGACACTGATGTAACTACACACACGCAGTGTGTGTAAGTCGCTGCTTATCTGGATCATTAGCTGCAATATTAGCCATGTGTCTATTTATGTTTGGATATAAATGGCACACACACACACCCTGTACTGTCCACTGCATGAGTCCATAAACAGAAAACGTGTTTAAAAAAAGAAAATTATGCTGCACCACTGTGGACAACTGAGATACTTGAGTCATCGTTATTGCTCCGAGGGGGATCCTATTTATAGGATGTGTTGCCATTTATAACAGCAGCAGCAACAATGGCCTTTTATCCACCAAACATTAGCGGTCATCTGATGGTATGGCGCCGATTTGGTGACTCACATGACAACCACTGGCCGCTTCCATGGTTGTACCTAATGTCTCATGTCTACGCATCCTTGTAATACGATGCTAACGTAAGCGTGAAGAAAGCACTAGCGGCCACTGCTATAGATAGCAAACACACTATCACATGGGAAAGTGTGAAAAGTGCACGTGTAATAACCGAACTGATCCGTTGGGTAGTTACTGCTCGTCAGAGCAGCAATACCAGCATCCGTCCACATCTTGAATCGTTTTATATAAAGTTCGCTCTCACATCTGTCGCTCTCTTTTCATCCTGCAAAAATCAGGATTGTGCAATGAACAAGCGCGGTCAGCTTATTTCGCTCTGAAAGGTGATACACCCCCCCCCCCCTCCTCACCGCCGTCAGGGTTTCTTGGGAACAGGGGCTGTGTCTGTGGAACAACCAGCATGTTGCCCTTGATGTCATGCTACCATGGGAAAACTCCTGGAACCAAAATCACATGTGTCTTTCACAAATATACAGTTCTTATTAATACACATATGAATTAACAATGAATAATACAAAGGATATTAAAATAACCATCCTTTATTTCTTAAAGGTACCAGGTGGGACCGTAAAGGCAATGCTCTAACCTGCGATAAGGCTCAGCTGCCCCTACCCTCACCCCTCCCCTCCCCCCCAGTCCCCCACTCCCCGTGAGGGGGGGAGTTGCACCGACAGAGTGTTCACCAGCGAATATTGTAGGTTTTTACACAATCTGTGTTTCTTGGGAGGGAGAAAAGCTGTGACACAGATCAAGAGCCAAGTCTTTGGTGAATGTAGGACACAGATCACGCAGGAACTTTGATTAATTTAAATAATTTGGTTGGATTTTAGATCTAATGTCAAAAGGTTGCGTCAATGTTTGCATATGTGTGTATATATATATATATATATATATATATATATATATATATATATATATATATATATATATATATATATATATATTCTAGGGTAGAGGAGACTGCAAAGTAAATGAGGGTGGGAGTATTTTGGCATTTTGGGGGCCCTGGGGATTAATCTGCCTGGCCCCAGCACGTCACGTCTGAGTTTATTTCAAGTTCAGTCTGACTTCTAATACTCTTGCACCATGTGGAAATACTGAATGCCTTCCCCGAGAATGCAGGCTCCGCAGCTCCCTCTCCCTCATTCTCCTCCTCTCTTGCCTTTCTGTCGTGACTCACATGCGCCTCTGTACGCCCAAACGCGGACTGATTCATGACTCGTGGATTTCTGGCCGTACCGTGAGTCAGCCGCGGCACATTCCACCTCCGTAGCGGTGTGGGCTCAGCAAGCGCTGGCCGTCTTCCTGTTTTTTTGTCTTCAGTTTTGCATGTGCTTGTGTGCGAATGCACATTTCCGCAGAGATTTCATTGTGGAACAAACTGTCTGTCTTGGTGTCTGATTTGTACATGGTGGTATAGAGCTTCACGCTGTGCTTACACAGGGTAAAATGGAAAAGAACAAACAATACCTCTGATGTCACATTTTTAAAGAAGATCAAAGTGAAAATGTAATATGATGTTAAAATCAGCCGTACTTGACAGTTTCCTTGACTTAAACGCTGTAAACTAACATCAAAAACATCTAGAAAGCCCGGAACAAAAGGGAATGAGTGATGGATGAGTCAGTCTTTTATGCTTTTAAGCTGGACCTGTTTTTAAGTGTGGTCCTGTATCAGTGTGTCTTTCTGTGTAAATGGACATGAAAATGAGCTGGAAACCAGTTGGCACTCATCTCTTTTTTTCCTGGTGGGTGTTTCATAGTGGAGTCAGATGTTCCTCAGCCTGACTTCAAACATGATGTATTTATAGGAAGTGCTCAGCAACTAACAAAACACCTTTGATTTATGTTCAGAGGAATGAGAGGCCTGTTTTCCTTTAATGAACAAACAACGCTTTATCTGGAATTCAAAAGCAAAACCTAATTATTTAGATTTCAGAGCGCTGCAGAATATGAACATTCAGCACATTTAACGGCATCAGTACAAAAGTTTGCATGTTTTAAGGCAGTCCTCTGTCCTGCATGTGGCCGCAGGAGCGTTTGACCCCCCGTCCAACGGCCGCAGCAGCCGCAGCTCCAGAAGTTTTGCGTGTGGCTACAAGTTCAGAGGTCAAAGTTTACAAGTGTTTTCAGCTGTGTGCATGTGTGTGTGTCTGGGGTGTGTGTGTGTGTGTGTGTGTGTGTGTGTGTGTGTGTGTGTGTGTGTGTGTGTGTGTGTGTGTGTGTGGGCTTGTGTGTGCATGCATGGAACCATCCAAGCACAGAGTTCATCCTGCCTGTACACACTGTCCAGTCTGGTTAATAAATGTCAAAACTGGCCCTGCTACAACCAGCTCTTTTACAGATTCAGTCTGAAACACACACTCTGTCGTTAGTTGTGCCTCTGTGCGTGCACGCTTGCAGTACATGTCTAGATATACGATGCAATGACAGGAACATAACACATTTCAAGTAGAGATTTTGCCTGCCGCCTTGTCTGTGCACCAGGCCGCCAACTGAGTTAGCACTTTGAGGTTTGTGGTCACCTTATTCTGTCCAAATGAACATTCCTCCGCTCACCATTAGATCACCACTGTCTCAAATACCATCCTGTCTCTGACAGAGTTATCATGATTGAAACCATTATAATCACTCCGGCTCCATTCCAGCCATACAAATACAATCCCACAAGCCTTGAGAAAGTCTTTTTCAGCTAGTCAGCACAACTAAGCAATAAAATGTTATGGCAGGAAACTCACAATAGCCAACAAGAGTGAGCAGACTGGATAATTAACATAAATAAACTGATTACTTTGTAAAAATCTTCCTGGGAGGATATAAAGCAGTCCCAATAAACACAGATCACAAACTGATTTAGAATATTTACCAAAAAGCTGCTTAAATCTGAGGGACCTGATTTCATAATCAACTTTCAAGGAGCACAGAGGGAGGCGGAACAAGGATTTGATTACATAAGCGTCCTCCCAGCGTCACCGGATCAATCCTCTCCTTGTTTGAAATGGTAGTGAGCTGTCACTCAAACACCGCTCCTACCGCCTTCATGCAGCGGGGGACGTGACGTGTAGCGCCGGGGTCCACAAGTCTTGCGTGCTGAAGCCCCGCCTGCTTTCAAAGGGCATCAGCAGACATTTTACTGACTCATTGCACGCGGCCGGCGGCGCCACACCTGCCCGGGGCATTTTCACGTCCGTCCCTTCAGAGGCCTCCTGGCCCCCGCACAAAGGCATTATTGAACCCCTGGCTCTCTCCCCTGGCAGGCTCGTCCCCCCGTCTCGCCTCCCGCCAGAGCGCTTAGGCTTCTCTAACTCTCTCCTAATTAGCTGATCACAGGGAGGCGGGTCAGAGGTCAGGCACCAGGGGAAAGGTCACCGCCAAGAGTTGCTCCACTTTTTCAATAAACTCGCGCGGGGACACGAGCTTGTTTCGCTAAATTGATTGTTGGATTCATTTGCCAAATGTGAAACTGGAGCTTAGGTCACACGTACACTGGGATCGCGGTGTGATTCAGTGGCGTTTATCCGATTGTGTCTGTCAGTCTCCCCGACGAACGTCTGGTATGTCAGCAAAGCGGGGCGGCGCCATTGGAGAAGTATGCTCATCATGACCTCTCCTTAAGCCTGAGGAATGTGTGAATCACACAAACGCACTCAAGAATGTGCACCTACACCCCTGCCCGTACACACACAGACACACGCACACACGAAGAATACAGAAGCACAACCGCTCTGGCAACAATAGAAACCCCATTCTGAGCTAAAATTGCCTCAGTGATTTGATCAGATGTCTTTTCAATTAGCGCCTATCTTTAAAGTCATCTGCTTATATTTGATTTCAAGAAAGCATCTTTAAAGATAATAAAAATAAGTCTTGATCTTGTGAAGAGCACTTTTACTGAAGCGGAAAAAAATAAACAAATCTATTACAATCCTCCTGTGCTAATAAATGTGCTCCAAATCTCTCTCTCTCTCTCTCTCTCTCTCTCTCTCTCTCTCTCTCTCTCTCTCTCTCTCTCTCTCTCTCTCCCTCTCTCTCTCTTTCTCTCTCTCTCTCTCTAAAGGTTGTCAAAGAATTTGTGCTTTATATGTCCACACTGTGAAACACCCCAAGAAAAAAGGGAGGAGGAGGGAAAAAGAAAATAAATGTCATGAGAGTTCTTATCTGCAAAGTTGCAGGCTGGAGTCCAGTTAGGCATCCTCGTGAGGCCATAGCTAACAAGCACGAGTCCATGAATTAATCAAAAATGAGCTTCAGTCAAGAACATTGAACATTTCTGGCAAAATTGATCAGTATTTTATTTTAATATACACAGATAAATGTTTGTGAATTATTCATGAAAGTTTTTCTTTCACTATGGGAGACAAAAGGTTGAATACCGTTACATTTAAGAGGCGAATAAAACAAAAATCACACGCATAAATGCTGACATTCACTGGTCTTTTGCAAACAGGAAATTTGCTCTTATTTCTTTTTCCTGTCTCGGAACAGAAGCAGGCTGCACCTGAGGATTTGACATTATCAGTTGAGACCTGCGCTGCGCGCACGGGACCACAGACCGCAGAGCCCCTAATGCCAAACAGATGTTCATCAGCTGCTGAAACTGGATGAACTCCTCCTCCACGGTGACTGGTTTTACTGGGGCTGTAGCCTGCATGCAGGCGCCATAGAGTTTCCTTCCCCTTCCTCTAGTTAAAAAAAAAAAAAACAGGTAAACGATCACGGCCTTAATCTTACGCCTGGCTCTGCAGCTGCGCGAGTGGGAGGTACGAGACTATTGCGAATGCGATCAGTTGGATCGAGTAGAGTCACAGTCGACTCCCCTCCCACCCCGAAATAGCAGAGAAATGCATCTGTGCCCCACAAAGTCATTGAAGGGGATTGACAGAGGTCCTGTGACCAACCCGGCTGCACAGATGGATCATGTGGGAGGACAAGGGCAAAAGATTCTGGAAAATACTGGGCAGGAATTTAGTATGAGGCTTTAGTGCCAGTTTGTCACCGGCATTACCATATCATTAGCATTTTTCACAGGGGGATGTATGATTTATCAAGTCATACATCAATCAGAGAGGGAGAGAGAGGAAACCTTAATCAGCTGGGGCACAGGCGGACATATGGTCGACTGATTACACCAGCATTCACCTGCTGGCTCAGATCTACATCCTGAATTAAGATGCTTCGGGGGCATCCGAGGAGGGGGGTTGGGGAGCCAGCGCGCTCACCCCCCACCAAGGCAACTGCAAGGACGCGCGTGCGTTGCAAAAACCCCCCGCTCGTCGTTCAGGGTCACCCGCGACAGCAGAGTTGGGCCCGGAAAGCGTATGCGCGCCACATTTACGTAAGCGGCCCAGGCCGGCGCGGGTCAGCAGACGTAATCCTGCGCACGGTGAGCGGCTGTCCCATCCAGAGCTGTTTGATTGACTTAGCGCAGGTCATTTGCCAGGATGACCCACAAAGTAGCTCAGACCTGACTGGCTCCCAGTCGGGCGAGCTTAAACGGGTTTTGTTAACTTTCACTTGAGAAATCATCCTGAAAAAGGAAAAGAGGTGATAAAAATGCAGGCGCGCTAATCCCCTCACCTCTGAACATTAGTCAGTGTAAACTAGCATGCCATTGTTTGTTTTCATTGTTAAATATTCAGTGATTTACATTATTTGTACATGTTTTGCACAAGGCCACTCCTTCTGAGGCCATGAGGCAGCACCACCAGTTTTCTGTCTCTAATTCTCACTGTGACTCTTTTTTTTTGGGGATGAGAGTCCTCATCTCCCCTCTCCCACTGACCTCTGCTGCCTCCTCTCAGAGCAAGGCTCCCTTAAGAGGACGTGCCATCACTACTTATTACACACAGGGAAAGGCAGGGGGGAAATAAGTAGGCCACACCAGCATTATCTGGGTGTTTTTTGTGTATGTGTGTGTTGTTTTTTTTGTTTTTGTTTTTTTTTTTCCATGCCTTGGAGTTGATTTGGAGCAAATGCAGACAAGGGCTGCTCGTCCGGTGAGGGTGGACGTCAGAGGCGGCGGGATCGCCACTGGTCGCCTGTCCCTTCGAGGTTCACGTTTCCCTGCGATCCTTTCCTCTTCCTTCCTGAATAGCTGTGGGCGCCTTCGGTGTGCTGATGTTCAGGTGCGCCGAGAGCCGCCCAGGATAACAGTCAACCACCAGATGGTCCACTGACCTCCCCATATGCGATTAGGCTTTTCAGTAAGGGCTTTTCAGAAGAAGTGCCGTTTATTCAGCTAGGTGGCACAGATTTGTCCTCCCACATGAGCCACGGCACGTATCTCTTCTTTAGCTTGTTTTTTTTTGTTTTGTTTTTTTAAATAAAACTAGCTCTAATAACAAACTAAAATGTGTGTTTGCAGCTTACCCGCGTGTGAGCTGATTGTGGGAGGAAACCACACCGAACCAGCTGATACACTTGTGAAATATTGGGGGGGGTTCAAACAGGAAGGGACAGTCTTTTGTCTCATAATCCTGATAATCTTTGGGAAATCCCTCAGCATCGACTTGGATTAAGTATTCCACTAAAGAGCCATCCGGCCATTATTAAATGTTAAAGGGGCATAAGCCTAATTAGGGCAAAGAAGTCCACTCCTGGGCCGGTCCTGGGCGACAGGCTTTCCTGCTGGCGGATGCCTGGCCACCAAGCATGAGAGTCTGGAGCCACCCTGCCTCTCCTCACCTCTTCCAAGGCTCATTTCCCAGAGTTCAATTATTCAGGAGGCCCCAGATTGGTTAAGAGACAATTGAGCTGAATGTTATGTCACTGTCTGCCGTGCTGCAAATGCTTCATTTGCCCCCCCCATCCGTTACTGCTTTTGATATTTCTGCGACACCACCTCTGTTGCGTCGGCGTCCTCCGTGGCGCCGCACACAACAGTGCAGTCATCAGGCTGCTAATTTCTCTGTAGGCAACATGCTCCATTTCACTCTCTGTGTCTGCCCCCCCCCAGCACCAGTAACCCCCCCCCACCTCCCCTCATCTCCTCTACACTTCCTCCTGTTCAGCAAAATGCTGATATGTGCGTTAGAGCGCTTATTTTTCTCATCCATTACCAGATTAATTAAAGTGTGGCCGTTGCCAATGCCCAGACGGATCCTCAATACTTCAAATGAGCTTAATCGCCGTGCACTCCCTAATCTCGCACTAATTTAAAGAATTGCCTGGAACATACTGATGACTGGACTCTCTCAATTTTCAACCAGGAAGCTTTATCTGGGGGAAAAAAAAAAAAAAAAAATTCCATCCCAGCAACCACACTGCATTTCATGTCAAGTAGAGCTATTTGACAGGGCTTTTCCCTTTTGGATACGCTGCTTAAAGATTTCGCTGTGTTGTGTGACATGTAATGCTTTCCCGTGCATGGGAATAGGCTTGTGTTCTGGGGAGATAGCGCACACTTGCTTCTAAGACGCCGTCTATTGTGCACGCGCGCACCAAGTCAGGCGTTCTTGTAGCTCTTTGTTGTCCACATGTCATGATGTATTTGGTCACTGGCAGTGGTGAGTGAGGCTGACACGAGAGCATACAGCGTGCCTCCAGGAAAGCACAAGCTCAGCCCATTGTGCCCATTTCACAAGGCTGCTTCTGCAATATCCCAGCGTCTAGTGAGCGGCGGGCTCACAGTGGAATAATGCAGATTTAATCAAAACCTGCATGTTTAAATCATATTGCTCCTCAAGTGATAGCCAGCCCCTAAACTTTGATTAATTGCTCCTGTATTTCCTTGTTAATTGTTAATCATTGTGTGTTATTTTAGAATTCCCTCGGCTAAATAATCATAACTGGTATTTATTCAAATATACAAATGCTCCCAGGCCATTTTGTGCTATCTGAGCTCATAAGGGTATAAATAAATGATAAATGCATCTGGATGTTTTTCATGAAGTAATGTCGCTGCACAGCTGCATCCAGGTGTGTGACCGCTCACTCCCTTCCGTGCGTCGTCATACCTAAAGAATGGCAGCTGATGCCCGCCGGGCCCCGGAGCTGACCCACAATCCTCTGCTGCTGTGTTGGAGCGAGTCCACAGAGAGAAGTATTAATCCTCTCCCTGCTCTCAAATCAGCCCGCTCGTATTTGCATAAAGATATCACGGAGACGGACGGGGGGAGCGGGGGGCGGCGAGGTGCCGCAACATGCTCCCCTCCTCTGCCTGTTTAATGATGTCCCTCCTCTCACCTGGTTCTCCGGTGCAGCCGCGTGGCAATAGATTTGTTTAAAGTGGTAAATCGCTTGATTTATCATCAAGGACAAAAGCCCTATTGATGCCATCCATCTCTGACAATTGAAAAGCCGTCCGAATAAATCATTCATCCCAGTGTCAGTTAATGTAATGTGCAAACAACACGCGTGCACAAGACACTTAATGGATCCTCCATGGGGGGAAACAGCAAAGAATCGACCCATCCACAGCAGCACTCCTGCATTTGTGATTGTGTGTGTTTGTGTGTGTGTGTGTGTGTGTGTCTCTGGCCTAGTCTGTGGTTTATGCCTGGCTGACTGTGTTCAGGCCTAAGGGGCAGAGCAGGAGAGAGTGGGGGTCACATTCTGCTGCTTCTGGGTGGAAGCCCACAGAATCACCCCCACCGAGCTGCAAACACCCTCCAGGCCCATGCAGGACGACAGGAGTATGTGTGCACCGCCGCTACCCCCCCCCCCATGCAGTGCCATCTGTTACCCCACTAGTGAGCCACCCAGGATGAGGCCGGAGGATGGGCAGCTGGGGGTGCTGCAGGGGAGGAAGGACTTGAAGTAGCTGCGGTGCTGACTCTCGAATGAGTCCTGCAGGTTGAAACGTCCTCAGCCTCATGCACAGCCGCGCGCTGCTGCGGCGTTTGACATCAGATCCTGATTAACGCGATGCAGAAAATGTAATGGGCTCCACAGGCCCCTGCTGAGATCAGGATAGAATTACCAAGGAAGGACCAACATGCCGTAATCCCGCAGCCGTTCACTGGTCCCTGACAACAGCCACTGGGGGAGTCACTGGTGATCACTCATTAGCAAACTCAGTAGGAGCTTGTTCTCCCGCGGACCTCCCTTTGGTTTGGTGGCGCCTGAAGCCAAAACCCGATGCACGTTCAGGAGCGAAACCGGAGATGCAGCATCACCTTGATGCCGTACATCACAGCAGGAATAAAACCAGCCTTTCTTCTTCTTCTCCTTCTGCAAGCACGTGTGTTAAAACAGCCCTCACGAGCAGAGTCTAAAGTCATTAATGTTAATGTGTGTGCATCCCTCACAATTCCCTTTGTGACTCTATATATAGGACTGTAATGATAGCCAGCTCAGGGAGATGAGAGTAGTGAATTAATAAGCCTGGGTAGAAGATCGCTGCAACGCCTCTAGACAATGTTGAGGCTCTCTGTGGAAATGCGGAGTAGATGAGATGTAAAGACACTTTGTTCCCCCATCCTCATTCCTGTTTCCTCTCTCCACTGCAAGCTGAGAAGAAATTGATTTCACCAAAATGATTCCAGTTTGGGTGGAAAATTTCTGCTGAGATCCACCCACAAATTGAAAAAGTGGTGGCATTAGTTCAATCTCACCGGGCATTATTTGATAAATTTAATACTTTGTTATTGCAGCTACCTGCTTGTGTAAAATGGAATAGTCTCTGCAGACACCCACAGGTAGGTGAATGAGGATAAAAATCTCAAGGCGCAATCTTCTTTATGAAGTGTTTTAGATAAGTTATCTACAATAGGGGTAGGTAATCAGGCTTAATAATCAATTGCAGATGCAATAATGTCTGCTGAGTTTACTTTCAAATGACTTTATTGTGAAAGAAGGGTACACAGAAATGAAGTTTTACTTCTATGAAAATTGGATGAATGTTGGAGGATAAACTGAAATCGGCCGCCGCGATTTGCCTTCACTGATTTGAGTGCAAGACTCCTCCCCAGCCCAGCTCAGTGATGGAACATCCAAACAGAGAGGGCAAGATGACGATAAGATGCCCTAGTTGCTGGGATTGATTGACTGTCTCAGGCTCCCTTGGGAGAGGATGTCAGTGCGTGTGTGTGTGCTTGTGCGCGTGCGTGCGCGTGCGAGCATGTAAAGTGAGGACAACGTGCAGCTGCGGTTCTCTGAGTTTTATGACTGCGTATTGGCCCCCGAGCTACAACTGCCGTGGTCCTGCTTCTGATGATGTGACGACCGGGTGGGAAATTTTTAGCTTCCTCGTTGGCATCATTGCATGTCCACAGATTCAGGGCTGAGCCAGTGCGGGAATGACACCACAAGCTAGTTCTTCATTTCAGGTTGCTCCATACATGCAAAGACAGCATTACTGGAGAGATCTGTATGGAGGAAGATGCATTTCTGTTTACAATATTCATCAGTCTCCTAGTCCTGTAATCCTATTGATGGTTCAAACATGTTGTCTGTCCTTTTATACTACTTCTAGATTAAACAACAAGTCCCGAATTTAAAAGTTGCCGGCTGTCTCTCTGCATAAGTTGGCAGTTGTTTCTGAGGCTGTCGAATTAAAGAGTGTTTATTTGCACGCCTACCTAACACCCCAACCACACTGCTCTGTCTTTCCATCACACTGTATCTAACTATGAACCGACTGCTGTTTTGTCTTCTGCAGTGTGACTTATCTGTCAGATTCAGGCCTATAATTCAGCTGTGCTTTAAGGTGGCGGGACCTTTTAACAACATTTGTGGGGTTGACCTTGTCTGCAAAATCTGGAGTCTGGAGTCCAAAATGGATTGGCGCCGGCAGGGGTCACGGCCCCTCTCCTGTTCACTTAAGTCAGTGATTTTGTGACACAAGCCCTTAATCCAGACAAAATGTGGGGCTGCTGTTGTTTTTGCAGCGTGCCGCCTCTCCAGGCATCTGCTCGCCACCATTACCATTCATCCGAGCAAAGTCACATTCAGACGCTAATCAATCGATCAATATTTGCTCCTCTGTTGCATTTAGTGAGCCTCGCCATTCATAACGTAGCTGACTGCTGTGTTTGCTAACACACATCGTTGATACCTAAAGCTAGTGTGTGTGTGTGTGTGTGTGTGTGTGTGTGTGTGTGTGCGTGTGTGTGTGTGTGTGTGCTTCTCTCTCATTTATTTGCCAGAGCAGGTTCTTGGTGTATGTTTTAGTCAGAGATTGAATTATGAGCTCCCCTGAGGATGTCAGAACAGGCTGGAACAGTCTTCACCTGTCTGCTGACAGTCTGTTTGGGGGGGGTTCACTATTCTCATTTAGAAGCTCTTTAATGTTCGTAAAAGTTAGCTCCAGAAAAGTTAGGGTAGTATCAAACCCAAAGGTTCCTGTGAGTTCAGCTCTCAGACATCATCTATCGTTCTATTGGTTTGGCTTCTGTCAGTCGGGGTCCTATTTAACCTCTTCCATTAAGGACAAACCAGTCAACAAAGGCAGAAAAACTGGTCACATGATGATATGGCAGCATAAACTGGGTCTCATCTTCAGTCTAATGTTTAGGTGCTGCCTCAGCAGTTGTCAGCCTGTTTCCTTTGTTTAATTTTGTAACTCCTGGGTCAAAGTCACGGCAGCGAATCATTGAGCATGTGTAGTACTCGGCCTGCCTGAATAAGACAGAAAATAAACACATGAATGTTAACTTTGAAATGATTACTTCAATTGTTTTTTTATTGTTCACCTTGTTCTTTTTCTCTCTTCAAAAACTGAAATCAAGCGGTTTTAATCCATTTTTTTTTTCCATAAAATGCCTTCAAAAGATCAAAAACTGCCGTGTAGCACATCTCCTGCAAGGTATTTAAGCCTCATTCTTCCCTTACCACAAGAACCTTTTATTCCAGGCCTCCCACCGACTTCAGCCACTCCAGCTCTTAGTCTTTCAAAGAGGCCTTAATCATTTTAATATGAAAGCTGTTAAGTACCCCCAATAATCACTTTGATGAAATGGAGGACATTTTAAACAGCCCCCTACCTCATTTCAGCTTTTCACCCCTGTCTTTCATCATTCTTTTCATCATCCCAGCCCCATTGACTAACACTGGCGCTCCATATAGCATGTAATTTACGACCTTTCATCCCTTTCCTGACTGCATCTTGATTCATCCTCTTTTAAGCTTTGTCCACCTTTTTCCAATCAGTCCAGTTTGGTTAAATTAGGTCCCTTTTCAGCTCCGGGTATCACACAAAACTGAGATTTTTCTTTTTCCATGCAGATAGGACTTTCTCCCACACCTAAATCTATTAGAGTTGTCAGTTTGATATAAAGTTGTTTTTTCCTTGTGCTAATATTTTCCCTTTTTCTGTGTGTTCTGCAGTCGCGACGTGAGGAGTTCTCTCAGCCACCGCATGTTTGTGAATATAAATTAATCACTAAAGCCGATGTAAATGGCTTATCTTGTCGGTGGGGAAGTAGCGAGAGAAAAAAAAGAAGCTAAAGAGCAAAAATCCAAGCTCTCGCTCTGTAAGTTATATTTAGAAATTATACAGAAGTGCTGCACAACTTGGCTGTTTATGTTCCAAGAATAATTCATGCGTGTGCATACCCGCCACCTCTCCGCCCGAACACCACCATAGTGATAGAAACCAAGCAATGCAAATGAATCCTTGCTGACTTATTTATCAGCTCTTCTGCGTTACCTTGGTATCTCTCTCTGCCTTTTGGCGCTCGCGCTGCCTTGTGGTTTATTTATACCGCATCTCATCATTTATTAAAAACTCAGTCAGTGGGGCAGGCGAGAGAGCATTAAGGAGCGAAGTTGACAGACTGCTCGGGAATCATCCTTCCATCCTGCCAAGTGGGGCTGCTCCTGCCCTCGCCGGCTCGCGCTGAGCGCCAAAAGGCCCTGAGAGGCAGAGAGGAGAAGCCAGGACAGGGTGGGAGCCAGTGAGCCTGCTAGAAGGAGAGGAAAAGTTCCTCAGATTTGATGGAACAAATGTAGGTTCTAACTAAGAATTGTTCTCCTTCAGGCCTTGTTTTTTGTTTTTTTTTTCTCATCTGACGCTCACTGGCGTCAGATGAGAAAGGGAGTGCACACGTCTTTGCCAGGCAGACATACGGCCACATCTGCTCTGGTAAGAATATGAAAACTATAAAACAGGAAGTCAGGAAGTCTCTATAAACACCAGCTGACATTTATTGCACACGGAGGCTCCGCGTGTTGAGATGAGTTAAACATTTTTCTGTTCTGCATAAAAGTTTCAGTGAGAATCCATTCAAACATCGGCTGATACAGAAACTGAACCGCAAGTGACCCCCCCGCAGGTCAATCTTTTTAATGGAATTAAAAAAAAAAACTTACAGCCAAACCAGAAAATAACTTCCTTTTCTTTAAAGCTGAACTTTACTCCTCATTGCTGAACAAGGAGGAGTAAAAATTCATAAAATACCCCAGCGGTGATTGAGAGAGACCTCGAGGCAACCTCTGTGTGGAATGTCACACAAGTGTTAGACACTGTGGGGGCGAGGAAGACCACCCATAGATGCCAAGCGTCATTTGGCCGTCCTGAGAGGCCAGTTCCCGCTTCTGCCTGCTCAAACACACGTGTAACGTGGGGTCTCGGTGGGTGTCACGATGCCTTGACAGCAACTTTATTTTGCTTCTTATTCGGTTTGGCCTGAGAAGAGATTATGATTTTGACTTCATTGTCACGGGTGGCAGGAAGTCTCCAGTTCCACCTTATTGCTTGTTGACCTTACGACCAGCTGCTCAGGCTGCTTCCTCTTTTCTTTTTTTCCCTTAACATCTGGAAGCCATTCCAATTTATCTTGACCTTTAAATAAAAAGTAGTAAAAAAAAAAACCAATCAATCAGATCTAATGATCTGATGTACGTTGGGAGTCGCCCTTTTTATGGTCCTTGACATGCACTCTGATCCAAATGAGGAAATTTATGTTCAATTAAACATTTGTCCCCTAAACATGAAATGATGATCAGTCAGCATCCTGCGTGTGCGACAAACCCATAACAGAAAACCGCATTTCCAAGTGTCTGTATTTTAATGAGCGGGCTGAGGTAGATTTTCTGTTTACAGAATCAAACCGAACAGGGTCAGGGTTGCCTGTTTCCTCTCCCCTCTCTGGGTGGATCTAGGTCAGCAACAGTGACGTGACCGGGCGACGCAACTGCACATTTTCCTTATTGTTCTCCGTGCAAACTGTTGGGTGGTTGCATTAAAATATTTAATCTTCCTACAGCCACGGACACAGAAGAACAATCAAACCTATTTGAAGCCTTCATAATCTTTGATTATGTAATTGCAGCTCTGTGCTCCGGTGCCCTTTGGCCGAGCGCCTCCTCTGACGGCCAGAGCGCCTGGCTGCAGGCTGCCAGCTCACCTTTACACTGCTCTTCCTGTGCTCTACTGTATGTTGCTGCAGGAGCCATCAGCCGCCATGGCTGACAGATAAGAGGTCTGATATAAAAGAAGGAATAAACACCGTCTCTCTGTAAATTACAAGAACAGCTCCATATTCATAACCTCTTTAGACCAAGTGAGATAAAGGCAGGTAGGAGATGGGGGCGCTGAACAGGTAATTAAAATAATTAACCTCCTAATGCATGCATGCTGGAGGCAGTGTCTGGAGGATCTTAAGATGATCCATCCTTTGTCCTTTGATCTCTCACATTAGTGAGTTCTGAGTCTGCCAAACTGTGTGAATTTCACCGCTAACATTTCAATAACCACCAGTTATCTGCATTTTGGTAACTATTATGGTTTTCCTCAAATGCCACGCTGCAGCGTTTACCCACCTGGGGTTTTCTCTCAGCGGAGCAAATGTGACACCGGTAGCGGTACCCAGCAGAAAGTGTCTAATTTACAATCCACGCTACATTTAAAAGCCTCCATTAAGCTCAATTCACGGACCTAATAGCAGTTCTGTGAGCACAGGGGTGCACAAAAGCCCTTCAGCACCCGGCACTGACGCCACATATTCCTACGTTCACACTTTAAAGTCTCAGGATGGCAAACAAGAGCAACCGTGTACTCCAATAAACACTTGGGAGTCAGATTTAGAAGAGTAGTCCCAGCTGCATACTGGGAAATTTGGCAGGGAGGGCATCAGCTGGGAGCCAGGGGGGCTGTGACCCTCTCGCCCCACGAGGTATGGAGATTTCAAGAGACTGGATCTCATTGAGTAAACATTTTTTTCACACTCAGTAAACATTAACATAAAAAAAATATGTTAATCACGAAATGCCTACTCGGTTGACCTCTGTAATCCCCACAGTTGCAAGAATCCGTAGTGATGTAAATTACATTAGCAATCTCACGGCATTAGATTTCAATGTGATTATACCATACGTACACCTTTTCTCTCTTCTTCCCGTGTTAGTATTTGTACAAACATCGCATGGCAACTAAGAGCTTTCAGTCTCCAGGAGGAGAACCCTTGTTCCTCTGATGAGTGTGTTTTCTCACGTGCCAAACGGGGCTTTAAAGTCCTCACCTGTCCCATCTATACACACTGTTGCAGTGCTTAAACATCCCATTGCACCTATATAATAGATATATACAGTAATGGATGTTTAATGTACAGTGAAGGAGTTTGTTCGCTTGTTTGTGTGAATGAGTAAAAAGCACGTTGAGAACAAAGAGAGCTGTGTGCAACGCTACCAGGGGTTTCAGAAAAGTTCCTGCTTTGATGTTGGAAACTACCGGTGCGACCGCTCCAAAAGGGCCTGCGAGCGCGACTGCAGCAACAGCTTTTACGCATCATTTTTGCATTTTCTGGCTTATTAGTTAGCCCCTTGTCAGGCGAATGTTGTAGGAGACGGGAATGCACCAGCCACGAAGGCCGCTGGACATCGGTCCTCAGGCAACCTTAACTAGATTGAGACGACAACGTGCACAAGAGGAACCGTGTACTCTGAACAGGAAAGCCACAGCCGGCCAAATGATGCACTGACATAACAGGGCTGAGGCTAATATTGCGAATAAAACCCGAAATCAAAACCAAACACAGGGTTTTTCACACTTCAGGAAGTTGTGGCTTTGAAGTCATGGCAACGGTAATTTGAGAACTGTGGACACGTGAGGCAAAATGATATTTCTAAAGGGAGGGGGAAAAAAAAACCCTGTAGTAGGCACATGTTGTAGAGCAGCAGACAGCAGTGGAGACTCATGACTAATGCTGTCTGCATAGCAGCATGTCTTTGATTTGTTACAGCCATCGCCTTCAGTCGCGCCACTGATGGACCAGGTGCCATGAGATAAGATCCGGCCAGAGGCTGACGAGACGCCGCCTCTCCACCTACTGTACACTTCTGCCTCATTTTCCATGGCCAGCGGCCAAATCACCTAGTAGCGGGCTGAGGGGAAAACAAAACAGATCCTGTTTCCTTCTCCTTGTTTTCAGTCTTCTTTGAAGTTTCCATGGCATCAGCAAAATCCGAGGGTGGGTGGGGGTTGTGTGTGAGGGGGGGGTGATGTCTGAGAACATTTGTTGGAAAGCCCCGCCCTCTCTTTGTCGTGTCGTAGACAATGTTTGAGGGTTTGGTCTCGTGTTTTCCAGCCGATGGCTCTACCCTCTACTTACACGCTGAGATCACACATTCCATTTGTGAAAATCATCTCCTGGAGCAGACACACTTGCTTTTGTTGATGCCGTTCAAACCCTGCAATTACGCGCTAGCGACACATGCTTCCACTGAGTACGAGACACGGGTCTGGCTGCTGGAAATCCTCAGACTCCTCACTCATCGGATCCACGTGATGTCACCCTGAAGTCCTTCCCTAACCCGCCACGGGATCTGATGGATCTCTGGTTTCCATGCGTTGTGCCCTGATGTGTCCTTTGATATCACAGCTGGAACGGCCACATGATGCCAGCAATAACGTGAGGCAGATTTACGGGATAATGATGGGAATGCCGTCCTTTGCATGTTTCCATCCAGAGGGGGAAAAGCCTTAGAGTTACGGGCTCAATGAGAAATCCTTTCTGCTTTCACTCTTTGTTAGTACAGCTCAATATCATTTAGATTTTTAAGTCAAAATATTAAATCCGGATGATGTCGATGAGTAACAGAGAGAGGAGAGCTTGTGCGAGCGAAAATGGACTTTCTGTTCTTGGCAACGTAAAAACAAAGATGTTGACAACAAACTCAGCTGAGAGACCGCAGAATCTCACATTTCCCAGCGAAATGAGATTGTTTCCTCCAGTGCGTGTTGAAACTGCTTTAACCTCCCTTTTGTTTTATTGCGAGGCCTCTGCCTTTCCATACCGGGTCATGGAAAGGCATGTACCCTCTCTGCACTGTAACAAGCCGCAACAGAGCGGCTGTGATAGTTTACACCTACACATTTCTGTTTCCTCCGCTTGCTTTTGTGAAAGAAACATGAGTAAACAAGCCGTTAATGTGCGATTTTATGTAAAGCATGTTATTTTACAGAAAACATGCTTGTGTGGTTTTCAGTCGTACTTCAGAATGCGAAATAATGCGAGCAGCGACCACTTCTGTAAAATTTGAAATGAGTGTTTTTATTAAAAAAAAAAAAAAAATGGAAGCATATTAATCAAGCAGGTGCACTAATTATGAGTGGCCTCAGCGGTTTAACCTGTTGGTATGAGGGTTTTTGAGGTCAATGTGCTGATTGGACCGGCACCAGCTCTCCACGTGAACGCGTTGTACATGTCACGAGAGGAAAAGGTCAAGGGGTTATTTAAGGATGCAACCATGAGGCCTCTTGAATAACTCAAAATTAATTTATTATGAAGAAAAAAATCAGTCTGGACCACTTCCACTTCTGATCAGGGATAAATTAAAGTCAAAAGATTACGGGAAGGAAGAAAAGTTGTGTCCATTTTGTTGTGGTGACCAGAGTGCCCAGTTTCACGCTTTGAGAATTGGAACAGGACCGTCCTCTGTGGTCTCATCAGATCACTGGGACTTTCCACAAATTTGTTTTTGAGAAATGCTCCAGTGAAAAATGTGAAAAGTCTGCTTCAGCACTTCAGGGGATTTTTTGATGATGCACGTGTGTTAATTAAAAAAAATCTAATGAAAAAGTATGGGAACTTTAAAGGTTTTCTTTTTACTTAAACTCCTCTAGTTTTTTTTTTCTCTAAGCAATTGCAAACAGTTGCATTATTGTTGTTCGCCAGACATGATGCAAGTTTATGATGATTTTATTGTACACATAAAGTTACTAATTATCCATGCAGCACAGTCTTGCCGGCAGCGTACGTGGGAGTTGAGTCCCGCTTTGCCGTAATAATCGCGGGCTCGTGTAAAGTGACACGCAGAACAGAGCAAAAAAAAATTAGTGTGCAAGGACTTCATGTCACCATGTGCTAAATCTGTCACGCTAATCACAAAAACCTGTGAATTAAGAACACTGGTTCTCCTGCCTACTTCTCAAAGACTGCCTCGCCTTTTTTCTGTCTCACTTTTCCCCCCAAAAAACCAACATCTTTTATTCCCAGCCCCTGCAGTCGCGTGTTCACCTCACCGATTCCGCCTCGCTTCTTTTTGTGTATTCAAAGGATTTCACCCCCCCCTCCGCCCGCGCTCTGCCCCGCTCCCAAACCCGCTCCCAGCACTGATCTGATGTAGACCACATGCAGAGCTTGTCTATAAAGGTATTGACTTTACATTCAGTCTGCTTACCCTCCCAGGGCTTCTTTCTGAGGCCAAAAATCAGGTTGGCATCATTTTTTTGCTGCAAGACCCCCATATTGAATTCTTCCATGCAATGCTATTTTTATGGACCCATACTGGGATGCGAATCAGGTTTCATCAACAGTGGAGGTGATGGGGAGATTATCTCGTCCAAGGGGCCACAGATCTGCTGTGATGGTGTGAAGAGTGTTGCCATCCAAGGTTGGAGCTAATAACAGAAGACTGTCTAGGCCCCAGAGCATTAGCATAGAGGCTAGACAGACGGTCCACTTTGAAACCCACTCACCCGAGATGTCATCTAGCCGCCGCTGCCGCTTTGTTGTGCGCGGCCTGTGCTCGGGCTCGGCTTCGGAATAAGTTCAAAATAACATTCAAAGAAATGGCTTCATTCCATAAAGATATTTCCCCTGCAGAGCTCATCTCTCAGCTTCGCCGTAATTGGGGTGTGACCTAAATATCAGACCGAAGCTGCACTTGAACGAGACTGCAGCCTCATTGACCTACATATGTTGAGAACATCGGGTAGAGCTTTATGGGAATCAATACGTCACAGTGCCCTTGCACAAGGGCCATGGTTTTGTATGGATAAAAATGATCGTACCATCAGAGGAAGCAAAAAAAAAAAAGAAAGATGAGATCAGATTGTTATCAACCTGTTGGCTTGCTGCAACTTTAAAGCAGTTGTTTCAAAACCTCACGCTTCAATGCACATTCTCTAGTTCAAAAATCTCTTTTTCTATGTGTGTTCTCTATAGGTACAAAGGAATATTAAGTTACTGCTTCCTTTGGGTACCATTATTCAAAGAAATGTCATCTTTCACAAAGGCATAAGCAAATATAGGTTTACATTCTGACCTGTTTGTCCTTCTTATCTAAAAGTGCAGTGTATTTATGCATTCTGTTTGCCCTGCCTATGAGCAGTTTTGCAGTTCAATACCTAATACATATTATTTTTTTCGTTATTTTTAAGCTGCCACGGTATTTTGACAAATAATAAAATAGCAGCTGACTACTTACAGGTACCTATTTATTGATTAACAGCTAAATTTGTCAATAAACAGTTGCTGCACTTTCACTGACGCTTACAATTAGCATTAAAGTGAAAAATAGATTAATGACTGTCAAAATGAGTGTGTTTCAGCACGCAGAGTCAGGAAATGCCCCAAATATGCCACATTTGCAACAAAAGAAGGGATCCGCGGCTGAAGGGAGCTGATCGGAGTTTATCAGAAGAGAAAAAATCCTAAAAATAAAACAAAGCGAGACAAAGGCCGGCATCAGTATTCATTAGGGCTGTTCCCTGTGGATTTGTAATTGATCGTGACAGATCCACCCCCTGTTGACGACAGCCTCTGTCCTACCGTGAGGCCCTCGGTGAGTCGGTCGGTGGGATTGATTTAGGACCTCCTGTCTGCTCCTCTCCACAGTCTTGGCAGCAACAATAAAACTGGCCCCGGCCTGATGTTTCTGTGTTCTTACCCCTTCAGGGGTAACCAGGCTTGGTGCGCTTTACACGTGCCCTGTAATTAGGAACATCCTCTGGGCCTTGTAATGTCTCAGAATTAGTTGTTTGCGCGGACACGGCCGGCACAAGCGTACAACGTCCAAAGCTGTGTTCGAACGAATGTTTGTTTTACAGCGGGGAGACGAGGGGTGTCTTAGCCTTTTAATTACAAGCCTGTCGATTGTTTTGTAAGGGCGGGAACTCAGACCCAGGATAATTAGAGGGTTAGCACCTTGTCTGAGTTGAAGTGATCATACTGTTTAATCATACTGTTAGAAGCATTATTGTTCTGTATTTTTAAGACAAATCAAGTCGATATGGGTCTTAGATACAAGTTAAGCAGCCGTTTTGGCTCACTTTCCTTATGTTTTATCAGTGACTGGCTAGTTTTTACATTATGTTTCGTATTGTGTTCATGTGCTATAACAGGCTGCAGGAATGTGCCTCTCTGTTTATATTACAGGCTGTATTTTTGTTGAGTGACACCAGAGGACACAAAATCAATGTGAAACATATTTTATGGGTGCAGGCTGGACACACAGATTGCGGAGGCTGTAACGCTCAGAAAGCCAACCGGAGCAAATAGGTCGATAGGAAATTTAGATAAATATCCATGCCGGTCATTAGTGTGGATTAACTAAACGACGATGATTTTTGATTATTTCCACAGGAGTGAGTGTCAATTTTCGTCCTGTCTGCTGAGCAAATGATTCCTTTTTTTTTCTTTCTGGTCAGATAATGCATGCTTTTAAATTGTTCCTTTTTTCCCGCCTTGTTTAATTGGCAAAGGTCCCTCAGACCTGATGCGAGCAAATGTGCAGGACCTGGTCATCTGATTTGTGCACCTTCAGGGAATTCCTGCTATTGATTGGACAGGGATCACATAATTCAGGAAGGGGATCAATGAAAGCTGCAACGAGAAACAACGCCGTAAGCTGATATGCTTTACTTTTTTGTCGTTGCACAGGAAATGAATGTTCGAGGACAGGTTGGGCTGGCTCAAGAAGTCTTATTTTAGTCCTCAATGAGTATCTCAGACGGTTTCAATCTAATTTCCTCACCAGCCCTTTTTCCCCTCAAACAACCTCCGCATGTCTCATCTCATGGTTGCCCGCGCGTGATCCAAGCGGTGAATGATTGTCCGGTGCCTTTCACCTTCAGAAGTTGCCTTTTTTTTTTTCCCTCTTCCTCTCTGACTCGCAGGCAGGAAATTGAGTGCAGGATCAGTGCCAGAGGGTGTGTGCGCATGTGTGCATGTGTGCCTGTGTGTATGCGCGCGTGTGTGTGTGTGTGTGTTTTGTAGCGAGGGGTGTTTTGTGGAGACAGCAAGTTGGATTGTGGATTCCTTCCCCCACTCGGCGCCAATGAGGCCCACGCACAGGAAGCTCGTCCTGCTAAATACAGCTGACCCCCTCCCTCCCCTCCTCCGTCGACAGGTCTGCACACTGTGAGCCGAGCAGAGAAATGACAGTGAAAGTAGCCTCCCTTTACCCCCCCCCCCCCCCCCACCCTTGGCTAATTCGCCTCCCCTCTGCAGCTGCAGCGTTTTAATGAGCTCGCACTTTCAGGTCTCTCTCGCTCCTCAGTGTTTTGGGATCATATAGTTCTATCAGTATAAACATCCCTGACCGTGACGTGACCCCGCAGCGATGGCTCGGACACGCAGACCTGGCCCAGACCCCCCCCGTAAAAATGGTCTGAGGAGTCACAGAATTCATTACTCTTTTTACGGCCTGCCATTGTGGTCCGAATCCCTTCTTTGCCTCTCGGCTAACGCGAATACTCGTCAGGTTTTTAACGCACTTGTGGAAAACTTACCCCCACACGGTTGTTAATAACGTCCATGTTGGCTTATTTTTATAATCTCCACCACAACAGACCTGGGGGTGGGAATGGGGGGGGTGCTATGTTGCCTCTCTGGCTGCAAGTCCATCTCTGTGCGATTGAATGAATGAGAATTCTATGCATCAGCACTCTGCAGCTACCAAGCAATTTGGTGGCATGAAATTTAGGATTTGGCATTGGGCGAGTGGAACCCCCCCCCCCTTTGGCTTGGAGACAGTTGAGTGAACCTTTTAGCAATAATTACACACCATTCTAGTCATTTACACGTAAATGACACTCTCAGATGATTAGTTCAATGCCCATGTCCAGTGCCAGTGTGACAGTGTATATTTTTTCCCCCTTTAACTCGCTGTGTTTGTTGAAGGTCTGCAGGATCTTTCGGAGGAGGAGTGACGATGTCATGAGACGAGAAAGAGTTCTGAGTGAGAGAGGTGGTATTCGGACTTTGACCCTGACCCTGCCGCGCACAGTCCTGCTCAAAGTCGAACAGACGAGCCACCTGATGAGCGCTGCTGCTTTCGGTCTGCCTGTGCCCTCACAGCGCTTCTCATGGCCCAGAGCAAAGTTGTACATGGACATCAGCTGTGAGTGGTTTGTCTTAATGTGATTACACCATCTCTGAATCCAAAAGAGCAGGAAGGACCCTTTACTTATGTAACGTCATTAGCAGTTGTGAAAATATATGAATGGGTTTCCAACCTCAGTTTCAAATAGCAACCATATGCATGAAGTCCTTTTAATATGCTTAATGGTAATATTATATGATAGTGGTTTGCAGTTACCTGGGAGATTTGCTCATATTTGTAGCGTTTAGTGAATTTTCCGCTAACTGTGGGCATAATTGACCAGTTGCACAGCAGCCAAGCATCAATAACCAAACATGGACAAAGAGGGCTCAGCTCTTCAAGGTGCTCATCTGTGTGTTTGGCTGCTGTGTATTAGTGGGACTTTAGAGTCTCCTGAGCTCTGCAGACTTCTTATCCTCATCACTGTTGTGTAAAGAGAGGGAGGCTTAATCCTATCTGGCCTGCAAATCCTCCGCTGGGGCCCAGACTGTGTGGAAACAGGCAAACCAATGCACGGGCGCCCGACTGGCCCTCTCTTTGTCTTTTGTACACTTAGTCGCCTAAACTACACACAAGCACACACTGCTAGTTCTGGATAGCTGCCCGCGCCACTGCAGTCACAGGTGAGCGTGGTAGTTTACTGCAAACAAAGGCAGGGATTGTCGGGGCACTTTCCTCGTCACACAGGCGGCGGTAGAACGCGCTGCCTCCCGCGTACACGCGGCAGGAGAATATGTGTGGAAATGTAAACCAGCAAAGTAGCAAACTTTAATAGAATAGACCTACGTGACCTGCTTCCAACTCTCTGCGGAGTGCTTTTACAGTAAGACAGTCTGCCGGTTGATTATTACACCGCGGCCCAGCAAACATGACCAAATGAAAACAGCCACCTCCTCTCGTCTGCCGCTCGGCGAGCCGCAGAGAACAGTTCTGTAATTGTTGCCTTGCTGCTCTGCTGCCAGCCGGCTCCATTATCCCTAAATGATAAACACCCAGTTTTATTTTGGGTGATCTGCAGAACTGCAGGAGTCAGTCGGGCTACAGCGTGCACCGATGACAGCCTGCCAGGTTTACACAAATCATCCATTTGGAAATAAGCGGTGTGTGTTGACTAAAGAGTCCTTGTTTGCAGGGGAAAATGTCTCTATTTGAAATAAAAACAGCCAAATTGATTTCAAATTGCAGGCTGCCGTTTGCTACAGAGTAGGTTCTCTTTTATGTCTCGTTTTTTAAGCATTCTTATTTAACCTGACATGTTCCTTTGCTGCCATAATCAAAGGTTTGAGCATCAATCTTGTTACGCTCTCGGTTGCTATCAAGTGGGACCAGCGACCGCAAAAACCCATCCAGACTGAGATGCATCCTTCAAGTGTGGCTGCTCTTTATTTTCCCGATTTGAGGGGGCTTTCAGGGACGTTAAACGGAATCCATGTTTTTGAGCATCTTCAGAGCTGGGAAAAGCAGTGGCGACGGTTTATCTAATCGGCGCTCACTCTTCTTCTAATTTGATGGCTGCTGCTGTGACCTCAGCAAAAGCTCCCAACCACTGGATCCGCGCCAATCCACAGCTTAGCCGGCTTGGTATCACCAAATTGCCACTTTTGTCACGACACATATTTGCTGTTTGCGTGTTATTGCACACAGCTCAGGTTGTTTGGGTCTGGAATTACACGGAGAGAAGATGGAAATCTGATGAATAGTTATTTTGCCCACTGGGAAGATTGTTGATTGAAAATAAAACACAGAGATGATGTCTAAACAAAAATGCATTCAGAACAGAGAAAAAAAATTAAACATACATTGTAAGAGTAGCAGCAAAAGTAAGAAAGCAAATCAAAGCCAGCAGCAAAATATGCTGCTTGTGCAAATAGGATAATTTTTACTACTCAGATTGATTGCATGTATTAGAAAAAACTGTATATTTTCATTATTTATTGATTAATATTTTTCTGATTGACACATCCACCACTCTCATTTCATTCCAGCAAATGAAAAGTGTATGCACAAGGAGAAATGTCGCCTCGTTAGCATTATTTCACATCTTGATTCTGGTATGATCGGACATCTGAAATGATTGCTTTTCCCTATTCATGGAGCTAAGCTACCATCCCCAACCCCCCCCTCCAACCCCACCCCTCCACCTTGTCTTGATTTAAGCTATTGTGCTGAAGCATGTAGCTGCAAACGACATTCTGGTATCAATTTCTCGTTTACTGCGAGAGAACCATAACTCAGTTGACTGTCGTGCGTTTGTTCCAGCATTATTAATCAAACATTGCACATGTGGATGTTAGACGAGCCCGTCATCTATTCGCCAGTTTGTGCCATCAACCAAAAATCATTCCATCACAGCTCTGTAAATTTGCATCTTTATAATCCCAAATCACTGCCCTGAATTGGAATCATTCCTCACCGATTAGCACCCTCTTTATTCCTCTGAGGCTTATACTCCTATAGTCAATCTATCTCGGCTCTGCAGAGCCCATAAATTGTGGCTTAAGAGGGAAGACAAACAGTGGGCTGCTGGTGTGGGAATCGGGCGATTTAATCCGTCGTCATTATCAGGCAGGCCCCGTCGGCAGACATCTGCTTGTGAACGCAGTTTCAGGCACCGTTGAGAAAAAAGGCGTTGCTTTGGTTGGTTAGAGAGGAAGGGACACACCCTGGTCCCTTTATGCTGCTTACATGCACTTCATCAGGATCCGGGTGTTCTCTCAACAATGAAAGCACGGCCCTGCTGCTGATGGCTTTATCTCTGGGTGGCTAAACAGACCCGTGGGCGCTCCATCTGCGGAGGTTAGGCCGCCTCGGCGCAACTGCTGAGTCATATCTATAAGTGTGAAATAATGAGCTGCACTCAAAAAGATGTCTGATAAAGGCAGAGAGGTGAAGTGAAACGAGCCACGCCAAAAGCCTGCTGTTTAACAGTGCCTGTCTGGGCCCCAACAGACAGACGTGGTAAATACAAAACCAACAACAGCAGCGCGAAAATAATAAACAAGCAAAGTCGATCCTGTTTGTTTCTTTAAAAGGGCCATTGGAAAGGCAATGTGGCAAACAGAGTCGGTGGAAGGATACTAATCTAGACCTAATCCCCACCAGCATCTGTCACTGATGCATTAATCAGACAGAGAGGAAACATGTTTTTCTGTAATACCTTCTCTTATCTAAAGCCACTGTTGATGAATTTTACAGGCTGGATGTGGGTCACAAGCGTGTTTCTCCTAGAAACAACAACCCCAAAAAATGTCACCAGATCACTTCTGGCCGGATTAATCAACCGATGTTCGCCGTGGTCACTGAATTGAAAGGACATTTTATCCTGAAGAATTCCAAACTGGTTGTAATTAGATTATAAAATATTTACGGGACGTGCATTTGACATGTTCTCTTAATGATCCCTGTTACATGTGCTACTCCTCTCCACTCCGATGCTAGTGATTATTTGCTGACATGCTAATAGTGAGGTGTCAAAATCCATCAACACCTCCAAACCCCACCTGATCTGCACTGATACTCCAAGAAGCAATAAATGCTGCAAATAGGCGCAATTTAATTAATTAGGCCATCAGAGCACCGTTAGCGTGCCGATACAAATCATCCGGCCTTCACTTTTCCCGCCGAAGCACACTTTCTCACCCCAAAAAAAGACACTTGTCAGCGGCGGTATCACAGTCGTTACCATAATGACTGTTGATAAGGGTGCTGATAGGGTCACAGCCGACTGCCTGTGCATGCATAGGGATCCATTGTGTTTGAGACGGGAGTGGTACATTGTTGAGATGATTAACAGCACCTGGAGGTGTGTGTGTCTGTGTGTGTGTGTCTGTGCTCGAGTGTGTGTGCGTGTGCCTCACGTCTCACTTAGTGTTTAATCATTATGAAACACATGCTGTCATTCCACATCCCAGAGGACCATCAGTTAAAATGGGGCTTACGTTGGGACCAATCCCAGCAGGGCATTTGCCGTGGCGGAGGAGTGCGCGACAGGCGGACGGGCTCGGGGAGGGCGCGCCGCTGCAATGTGAGGTCATGTTGGAACTGAGATGATTACGGCAGCGACAATGCGCATCAAATCTCAAACAGGCAGGATCTGCTCCCTTAATCTCATCACAGGGATGCAGCTTTTTTCTGCAGACGGGAAAACAAGCACTCATTCAGCGTGTTTACGCAGCCTGATGTCAGCTGATCAGCACCGTGGAGATGAAACAATGGCAGAAATAAGTTAAACAATCTTCAATCTATTCAATCTTGTGAATTTGCAAATGGAGAAGATAATGAATGAAACAATTGTTTGGCTAAAGTTCCAAAAAATGCCTTAATGGGCCATAAAACTTAAACTAAAGAAAATTGCCAAAAAAAGAGCAATTTGAATATTATAAATGATGAAACCCGACTCGTACAATATTTGTTATGTTAATGGATTATAGATGAGCTGGCTTGCTTATTAACAGTGAATAAAAGGAATCATTCCAATTCTACTCTATAAATTATTTCATTATATTCTGAAAAAAAAACTTTAAGACATGATTAATAACAGTTGCCCATATTTATCTTGTGCATATAAATCTATTCATGTAGAAAGATTAACCAATGCTAAATAAATGGAGACAAAACACTTATAAATGATTAAATGATGCATCGTAAAATCTAAGAATTGACTCCAGCCCGAAACTTGTTTTGCACTTAATTGATGGAACAAATGCATTTTACATGTTCCATAGAGCCGGAGCTCAGTGACGTCAGGCCGGCTCTTTCCCACATGACCTTCCTCCTGGTACACAAATATTGCTCATTACACGGGGAGTTTATGTGCTCCAGAGAGCCGGTGACCCTCCGCCTGCGTCTGGGAACCACCATTCCCCGTCCTCCCCCCCCCCCGTTGATGGCTACTTATGTATGGGGCAGTAAATTACAGCGGGTGGGGCTTGGATTAGGCTTCGGGGGTGGGCGGGCGAAGCGTCTCACCTATGCCGACGTTTTTCCCCTTCGCGCGCCGGATAACTCCACACTCCTCTCCCCCCTCCCCCTCCTCCACCTGCAGATTGCTCCATCAGTCAATCCAATTTCCCGGATGTTGTTTTCTGGTTGCGGATGCGCCTCGGTGAATAACAGCCCATTCACAGGCTGATAAGAACTATTTCTATTTCTGCGACCTGACAGACAACAAAGGCACTGTTGGACAAGTAGGAAATGATTGCGCCAACTTGCTGATGAGTGCGTTGCTTCATCACGGCGAGCAAGTTCAGGTTTCAGATTGTGCGCCATCAAAAAGGTTTGCTGTACGCACCAGAAACCAGGATTGTAGTATTTAACTTACAATTCAGATGTGGGTGATGTTTGTTTCTGCAGTACAAGGGTGGTGTGGGGGTAAGAGGAGCCTGTAATCTTAATATAGGGGATGACCTCAGTGGTGTCCTTTCTTCGGCTCCCACTATAGATGCACTGTGCACACATGGACTCGAGCTCAAGGCAGCTGATGAAAATAGAATTGCTGAAGGGATTTCTCCACTAAATGACCTGGAAAACACTGCCTGCTTGACTTATAGGGGAAACCTGCACCTCCTGCATGCTGTTGCGCCGCGATTGAATGTTACCAAACACCGGTGCAGTTGTTTGTGTTGTTAAATAAGCCTGAAATTCCACCAAATTCTTGCATCTGAACTGTGCGGCATGAAGCAAAGGCTAAACTGATTCAAGATCGCGCCGTTGGGCTGACTCCAAAGTGTTTGGCATTCTTTTCTCAGCCCTCTCTGCTGCACGCTGCCAAAGCATTTTAGAAATAATTACGTGTACTTCTCTGAAAAGTGCTCAGGAATCTCCGTCTCTGCTTTTGCGTTTTGTTTTGCTCTCTCCTTTATGCACAGGGGCAAATATGCAAGTATTCATTATGTTTGTGTGTCGGCATGTGTGGTGTGTGTGTGGGGTCTTTGTGTCCAGGAGTGAGAGACCTGCTCCAGTGATTAATGGGGTTCCTGTGTGAGGCACCGCGAGGCGCCGTACACAATCGCTGGGCCAGACCGCAGCCCCGCCAGGCTTGTCCTTCACACGAGGAGAAAAGAAAGGAAGGCGAGCAGAGGGGAAAAATATTCCCTCGCTGTCCTTTTGCTCTCTCTTTCCTCCCCTCTGCCCATCCATCCTGCTTTTCCCTCCTGAAACTACTTTTATAGCGACTCCCACCCTTTTTCTTCCTCCACTCCCTTTCCGTTGGCCCCTGTCCTCTTGTGAACTTGGACTAGTGGCACGTACCCACTCACATGTATGGCAGAGAAAAAATGCTTCAAAACATATAAAAAGCAGAACTGTGTGTGTGTGTGACTGTTAGAGAGTGAGAGAGATTGGGGGGACGGGAAGGGGGGGGTAAAGTGAATCGTCAGCAAAACAGAGCTAAGCTTTGAAGAAATAGCAGGGGTGGGGGTGGCGAGGAGCCTGCTGTGAATCCCTCTCCCCACCCCACACATACCCCTTCCCTACAGTTTGGGTATGCGGCCCCTCTCCTTAGTGTTAAACAAGCCTTTTAAATAGGCTTTAACCTGGGCCCACCCTCAATGGGGCCATTGTGGGAACGGATGTGTGGACAGTAGTGCTCGGTAAACACGGCTGCTTGTCCCTTTCTCACATTCTGAGGCCATTCTGCTCAGGCTAGCCCGGAGGTTGACCCTATGTGTGTGTGTGTGTGTGTGTGTGTGTGTGTGTGTGTGTGTGTGTGTGTGTGTGTGTGTGTGAGAGAGAGAGTGTGTGTGTGAGAATGAGTGAGTGTATGTGTGAATGAGTGAGTTTTTGTGCGACTCAAAGGGAAAATAGACTAGGGTAGACTTCAGCAGCCGTTATAGGAAGGAAATGGGTGCTGATGCCTGCAGATCAATGATGACTTATGAAATGGAATGACGCTTAATATAAAACAACATCATTGTCAAAAGTCTTCTCAGTCTGTCAATCAATAAAGGTTGTCCTGAGGTCTTTAAGGGGTTTCCTGCCCCACAATCAAATCATTGTTAAACAACTGTGGACTTATTTAGTTAACCCACATAGGTCCGGGGATAAATTTCATTATCTCCCCTCACCCAGGGTCTCTAATTGGCCCTCGCTGTTGTCGGTCTGGCACCTGCAGTTGGCCTGCATGTCACTGTAGCCGTGGTAACAGCAGCATGCTGAGATGCTGATTCCAGCAGCGTCAGGGGCTGCGCGTCCCCACCCCCACCCCCGTCCTTCCTGCCGCTCCCCACCATTGGCAGCGTCGTATTGTCCTTCATCCCCCATCCGAGTAGAAAAATGCCACTCATTAGACATCGTTGGGGGGGGGGTCGTCTACGATGAAAAGCGGTGTCGCCACAAACTTGACATTTGGGCAAAATGTAATGCTTTGTGTGTGACAAGTTCACATAATGCATTTATATGTTTAATAGCAGCACAATAGAGCAGTCATCCGGTGCAAAAGTACTTTTAAATTCTCAGAAAAGTGTGATAAACATCTTATTATAATTGACAGGAAGGCAACAGCATGATGGCTTCACACCTGATTTTAGCTTGGCATCTTGTTTATTCAGTGGAATTGAAAATAATGTCACTTTTGAGAGTCCTGGTGGCATGGCAACGATATTGCTGGATGGATTAGAGGTGTGATATAGCTGCACGGCAGCATTGCTGCATGTGTTGGTAGCAGGTCAGGATTTGACGCACCATTACAAAAAAAAAGCACGCCACCGTGTTGTGCAACGGCAAACGTGTTTCTTTCTCTGTTTTTATGATTAAAAAAAAATGAATAGTAGATGAACATTTCAGTCCAGGAGGATCGCCACAGACAAGAGGAGCTATGGGACGCCCCCCCGGAAACACATTTCGGAAAAGTTACTAGGCATCGTTAAAAGATCTTTGTGAGATATTTTACCCCTTTGTCTCATTGGATTTGATTTATTTTAACTTTGGGACCAGCAGTGTGTCAGTCGGTGTGTGCATATCTCACACGTTTTTATGTTTGTGTCTGTGTGGCAGCTTAGCAACGGGTAAAGGAGAATCAGGTGGGGATCCTAATAAAGAATTTTTAAAAATCCCCCATACGTCATCAAACTAATTTGAATACAGATTCTGGAACTTTGCGATGCAAACTAGAGTGATCACCAGGAAATATATTCCCCTGATAAATAAGTTCCCGGTAATAAAAGTTCCTAAAGCAGTGATGGAAAATGGGCTCAGACGAATCCCGTCGGAGTGTCGAGCCAGCCAGGACTCTTCTCGCTCCAACCAGATCTGATGATACACCCCACAACTGTTAGTGCAATGTTATTATGTTATTATGCACATCGAGTTCGTGCATTGGGCACATGACAAGACTGCTGTGGCAGTCGTGTGCCTCTGCTATCTGAGGAATGCTAGTTACTTATCTAAACGCAGCCGGCTCAGTCATGTTGTGTAAACACCGTAAACAAACCAACTACGTAGTTATGTAATCTCCACCTTCCCATCTTCCAACTTCACCACCCAACAAGTGAGATAACAAATATTTAAATACACCAATCCTACTGTGTGGAAGCATTCAGGCTGTATTTAAAGGTTCAGGGAGACAGGTTTAAAGGGCTTATTTGCAATTGTTTTTTCGGTTGTGGAATTTCTACCCCCCCCCAGCAGAACCTATTGTGATTAACTGTACACTTTGAAATTTTCTCAAGAGACAAAGAGGCCAAGGAGAAAGAGGAAGTTCTGCCTTTGTGACGGGAAACGCGGCAGCGTGTGGTTTCCTTCTCCCTGCCTCAGTGAGAATGTGACATGACCAACGTGTTCTGATGCCTTCTCACCTTCCATTCAAGAAAAAAAAAAAAAAAAGAAAAAGAAACACCGTTTCTCGCTCAAATCAAGAGCGGCGTCACATTTCCGTCGTGCACCCTCATCTCGTGTGAAGCTCGCGTAAATCTCGATAAGTGGCTAGTTTGAGCTTTGTTGTGTGAAATGCTTTTGCAGCACTCTCCGCCGCCGCGCGCGCTTGTGCTTCTGTCGATCATACTAGGTCTGCATGTGCGTGCTGGACTTTCTTTAACAGCACGTGTGCAGCATGTAAACACCTCAACGAGGAAGTACTGCAGTCAAAAGAAAAGAAGCAAATGAGCAGTTTCGTTTCTGATGTTGGCTCAACCTGGCTAATATCTCCTGGTGGAGACTACATCTTATAGATCTATACAGGTCGCCATGTATTGATTTCTGGGCAATGGGAACCAGCAGGGGATCCGTGGAGAGCTTTAAATTCTGCCTCCAACGCTGCTGCTTGAGCACCGGTTAGTGAGAGAAGCGAGATGGCAGCTCAGGAGCCTCTGTGATGAAGTTGCAGATAAAGATAGAGGCTAACTGCAGGGTTCAGAGCGGGGTTCAGCTCAGTCTTGTGAATTACCGGCTGGTGGAACCAGACCCGTGACACCCGCTGTTGGATCTTTTCAACACCTGATTCTCACGCTGCTTCTTCTTCTCTCACCGTCTCCTTTGTTTGATGGATTCTTGTGAACGTTGTCGCTACGCAGTGAGCCTTCACAGTTCAGAGAGTGCAATAATTGATCTAATGTATCAGCCTTCTCAGCGCCTCCACCAGAGCCAGACTCACAAGGATTTGTATCTACAACCAGAAAGAATACTAAATGTCTTACCATGTAAAACAATTAACACTAAATGCTATTTTGCTTTTAAAATTCCTTTTTCAGTTTCAAGCCTGTGCATTTTGTCATTTAATCATTATAAAAGCACTTTCACAATTCTGGTGGCTCAGTTTCTGCCACATAACTAATGAGCAATAATAATAACAACTTATTAAGGTAATATGTCTGTTACTAATGTCCCTCTGGTCATATTAAAATATTAATTGACCTCTCTAGGGAAGAGAAATAGCACAGTAGTTGATAGTAAAAGCTAAATCCCCCTTTTAAAAATCCTATAAAGGTAGATGTTTTGTTCATTAACTGATTCCATTCTTTTGATGTCCTTTGAGGGGATCAATAATATTATGTCAGAGGGAAGTCTATAGCACATCGCACCAATGAATAAAACATGGGACGGCCGTCCTGGGAGAGACAATCCGGCGCGCATTAGTCAGACGTCACCAAGCAAACAACACACAAACTGCTCACTTTCATTTCTTCCCCTGAAGCCAAGAAGACACGAAGAAGCAGTAAGAGCAAACAGGCATGCCACGAGCAGCCAGGGCAGCCCAAACATAGCGCTTGTTGTTTGGCGAATGAATGGAAGCATTGAAAAGTGAACATTACTTCTCTAACTGCAGTGGTGACAAAGAGAGGAAGAGGGCCAGAGGTTTTTTTTTTTTTTGTGGACGGCTCAAGCTCGGAATGCCTAACGTCTCATTATCACCTTGGTCCGACTCCTGCACGTGTTTCTAATTATCGTCGTTATTGTTTAAGAAAATGGTCTCCAAATTAAAAAAAAAAAAAGTGTGTGTGGAGTGATCAGAAAACGTGGGTGCTTGAAAGGGTCTTTTGTTTCATGTGTCACATCTTTGGGGGAGAAGGCAGGAAAAAAGTGACCTCTCCTTTAATGGGCAGCTGATGATGTCATATCACTACACAGATTCTTCGGTCTCCAAGTAAACCAGCTACCCTGCGCCCTGATTGGCTACTTTGCTCGGAGAGGGGGAGGGTGGGTTTTTTTTTTCCTTCTTTCCCTCTTGCTCCTGGATTAATCCCTGTGCCTGAGTGAGCTCATCCCTTCTGTTTTTCTCTCTCATGTAGCCCGTGTCAAAACAGCGGTTATGCCCGGTGATGGTGTGTCCCGGGGCGATCTGGCGCAAAACAGGGCGCAGCAGCGGAAAAAAAACTCCTGTAAATTAGCCTTATTTACACAAAGACTCTTTCCTGGACGACTGTTTGGAGCCTCTCGCTTGTTTTTCCGAGCTGTGATGAACAGTGTCCTGAACCCTGCGCTGCACTCTGCCCTCCGCTGTGAAACACAATGCCACACGCCTCCATCACAGTCGCGTCTGGGGCTACAGGTGGCCAGCTGTCTGCCTGTGTTCCTCTCCTCTGGGACAGCTGGAGCCATCAATCAGTAGCCCCCCACCACCACCACCACCACCCCCAGATTTACCCCTGCTTCGTCTGTCTGTGAGGGTCTGACCGCCAGCACATTATAAGGGTGTCTCATCGGGTCCTCCGGAGGACACTTTTCCGTATCTTCGCCTCATTTTCAGGCTTTTTGGGACAATCTCATCTGACATTTTCATGCTGTGAAACCTTTCTGTATAATCACGCCAATCTATTGACGGTTTTGGCATTTTTACCTCAGGTCTGATCTTCACCTTGGGCCACTTTTAGAGAGCCTCTGATGGCAATAAATTGGAATATCGCTCATCCGGCTCTTCGCAGCACGTGCAGTCACAGGCCTCTCCCCATCTGCAGATGGAAAGAATTGAAGCCCATTATTGTGTTCTTGGAGGGGCGTCTTCATCCGTGAACTCTCTGGCACACTTTTAAAGAAAGTGGCCATAATGTATTCAGTCTGATTCAGTGGCTTTGGCACTAAGGGTTACCATCCCCCCCCTCAGCCAACATTCACACACATGGACATCTTAGGAAAGAGGGTAAACATGTGTGAGTCCACTGTTCTCTGGAACTTTTCCTTCTTTATCCAAAAGGGAACTGATAGTCCTGAAAGAGGGCTACAAAGGGCATCATAAAAGAGCCAAATTAACGACATTTCCTGTTTGTGTCAGTGGAACTTTATTAACTTATATAAGAGGTTAAAAAACATTCACAAGGAATTCACAAGGAACGACTCTTGCATAATGTCTGCACATCAAAAAAGAAGAGTGAATGAGAGTATCGCGATTTTTCGCGTCGTTGACTTAAAATGGGAACTCTTCGCTGATTGTTGCCTCCATTCACACGTCCATCTTCAGTTTCACCCGTGACTCGTTGACACCTCCGCCCTGACTGGGCACCTAAAATACAAAACATGAGAGCAGGATTGGTTTATCTGTGAGAACTTTACCCTTTTTCAACTTCCTTTTGACCTTTATAACCTTATCAGACTTTCAGTTAGTTCAGCTACACTCTGAAACTCTGTGTTTTGGCCTATTTTTCTTGTTTTAACAGTGTAAACACACACATACACATACACACATTATGTGGGAACATATTAGAGACAGAATGAATAGCAACATTGAAGAACTGTACAAAAACAAACACCATATTCAGTGGCTTTCTGTCTTGTATTTATTTAATTAAAGACTGGATGGTCTGGTTTCGGTGTTCCTACACTCCTTGAGGTGTTAATCAGCAGCTTTTCTTGCATTTTCATTTATCTTACACTGCAGAAAGGTTGCATGACCGGGCTTAATTGTTGTTATCAAGCATGCACATCATTATGGTCATGCAGCCTTGATTAAAAGTTAATTTATGACTCTGGAGTCGCATTTCAGGTAATTGCCGTATTTTGCAAATGCGCACATGGTGTGCAACTTCTTGTTCAGTGGTTAAAGGAGGTGGCATTATTTCTGCTGTCAGACAGCTTGACATGCTTCATAAATGCGATCCTCAGGCTAAACGGGGCCATGAGAGATATTCATCTTTTAGCAGTTGATCAGCACATTATATAGCTGACCTGGGCCCACATGTCTGTGATCAGTACCTATATTGACACCCGGAACCCTGGTGTTTGGGACCGGCTGAGATCGAAACTGGAGCATGACTACCTTGGAGGGCGTCACCAAAAGAAGCAACGTGACTGCCTCTGGAGTAAAGATTGATTCAGTCGGCGATTACAAAACCTCAGCTGGGGTGGAAACGCACTGAGGTCATGAGTAAATCCCTCACTGACAGCTGACACAAAGGAGCAATTTTGCTCTCTTTGAAGATCAGCAACTTTTTGAACCAATGCAATTACACTCTGTTTTATGTTTCCCCCATAAGAATTTGTTCCTCCTTACAAAGGATGCCATTGATCTCTAAAATAGAATGTTATTATTTTCAAGATACTTTTTCAGCATAATCTGTGGACAGTTTTGCTATAAGACTTACTTAATAATAAGAAGAAGAAAAACAAAAACAATAAATAATTAATGGCTGCTGAGAGGTTCTGTATTCCAATTAGTGCTGCACAACAGCATGCAAACATGCGATTACATTAGTGATGACATCGTTTTGAAATTTCTGTGTTTTAATGGATATATATTATTATTATCAGATATTTTAATCCCACGCTTGGTTTTATTTGCATTCAGTAGATCAATACATAAAGATGTTTATCTGTAACCCTTCTGCCATCACGTTGACCTTTGTTGCATCCATATGTATTCAGCCACTAGTCTGATGGTATATAGCACAGGGGCGGGTCTCTGGGGACGAAGCCTTCTTCTGATTGGCCAAATATATTAACCTATGTCAGGATTAATTGCATGAAACATAGTCGCATCAATTGAAGATAAATGCGTTTCTGTGATTTTTATTAAAAAAAACATGTTAACCTTTGGTAGCTTTGTGATATACTGCGTAAATGTAATTTCTATGTTTACGTCTAATTGTAATATTATTGACGTCTAACTGATTTTATTTTTTTTCATTTCCCCCCTTTTTCCCATAATATTACAGAGAACACACACCAAGCACAGTGGTCTGGTCACAAGCAGAACTGTCACTGGGATCATGACAGTGGATGTCAGCCTATAAAAATCATTTTTGTTATTGTAACAGACGTGCGTTTCTGGTGAAATCATCTGAGTCATAATTCCCTTATATCACAGCGTTTTATTTTTGACTGGAAATCAGCTGTTCGTCAGCTCCTCCCACAATTAACAACAATTTATTTTTTCTTTTTTTTTTTAGGAGACGTCTGCCTGCCTGCCTGCCTGTCTGTCTGTCTGTCTGCGTATCTGTCTGCGATCAGCAGTATTTCCGTCAGAGGAGCGCGTCTCTCCTGTCCACAGTATGGGTAGAGTCACATTAGACAGGAAGCAGCGTGGGCAGCCTCCCTGTGTCACCGCCTGCGTCAGACGCCAGGAGGGAGTTTTCCACTGACGAAAAAGGCTGCGCTTCTCGGTAGTCTGCCACAGACAAGGGAAGCGCTTCAGCTGGTACGGAGGCTCCGTGCGCCCGGAGAGCCAGACAATAGCACCGAGGAGCCACTGTACGCTACCAGAGGAGGGGGGGGGGCGACACAAGCCGTGTTTTATTCGGATTACCTCCACTGTGATCTGCGGCTGTCCAACCCAGCGTAATTTTGTCCCTAATGGTGATCGGATACTGGAATTGGTGGTGAGTACAGGAGCAGAATGGAGAGTTCGCTGTCGGGGTTATTGGGGGTATTTAACCTCAGCGGAGGAGGGATTACAATAATACTTTATTTTCTCCCTTTTGTTTTTTGAAAGCTTCAGATATTTGCGCGATTGTGAGAGGCGATCGGGTGTTATTGTCTTAAAAAGGAAACACTTTGCATTTACTCTGCTGTCTTTTTAACTTTATTTTAAATATTGACAAATAGCGCGCCGTGGCGAGTCTGTGCAAATCACTTTTGCACAGGTTGACCAGAATGATCAGGGAAATAAAATAACACAACTTGTCGCCACAGGCGAGATTCTCCCAATCCGGCTCCTCCACTTATTGATTTTATATATCAATTATTGATCAACAGCGCTGTGCGGAAACTTCTCGGGTTGCCTGTCGCCGTCAGCGCTGAGTTTCTTCATTAGCGGCGTGTTTCTTTTTTTTTTCAGATTTTTTTTTTCCACTCGGTTGTGGATTCATTTGTGTGAAGTGTTGATGAAGTCGGCTTTGTGTATTCAGTCCGTGTGGAGTTCTTCTCTTTCACCTCCGCGGTGCTGGTGCGCCTCTTGTAACTCGAGCGACTCCTGAAGGCACTGCATGTGAGCACAGCTGACAGGGCTGCTGTCATTACAATTTGCATTAATCATGGCGATCGAGAGCTGGGGAGCATTGCCCCCCCCCCGATCGTTCCACGTTTATTTATTTATTTATTTATTTGTTTTGATTGCATTTCCATTGGTGATCAATCCGACGTGCAGACGCCGGTGAACCAGGTGTGCGCGCTGCCATTGTTAAAACATTGATCATTTCATCCGCGTGTCATCCACGTTAACGCACAAATCCCGCGCGAGCGCCTCATCTGAAGCCGATATTGTTGCATTTTAAGGTGAAAATGACCCCCCCCTAACCCGAGCTTTCTTTCTTTTCTTGCTTTTGATGGAGCCTCTGAGTGAATGCAGGCGCCTCTAGCGCGACCTCATCCGGATCTTTTTTGGAATCATGTTTTCTGGAATGAGGCTACAGAGAACTGAATGATCCTTTGTTTACAGGGAAGGAATATAGCACTTGATGTTCTGAAATCCATGAGGTATCCATTTCCCTGGAATGTGCAGTGCTGTTAAATAACTCTTTATCTCCACTTCTGTAATGCCAGATATTCCAATTAAGTTTTACATTTTGTAACCAAGTATGTTCATTAAGATGATCCGTTTTTTTTCAGATTTGACTTTAAATCAACTTAAATTGCAATTGCATAAAAAAAAAAAAAGAAATCCCATCACATTCTAATCTAATGATCCACAGCTAACCTTGTGGCGAGCGCAGCTGTCGGACAGATAAACCTGACCGCCACTTCCTGTGCGGTGCAGGGGACGTTTCACAACCTTGAGAGCCTCGCTCGCTTTTATGCACCCCCCCCCGTAAGTCGCGCCGGGTTCAGACAAGGTTGTCTTTGCCTGCTTCATTTTGGTCACGCAGGATGGCCCCCACACTTTGTGCTCGGAGATGGGTGAAGGGAGGGTGAGTGTGTGTGTGTGTGTGTGTGTGTGTGTGAGAGAGAGAGAGAGAGACAGTCTGCCACACAGCAGCAGGGAGCTCCCATCTGCTTTGTCTTCTCCCAGCATTCCATGCTGCAAGTGTCCCAGACTGGAGCTTGACCCCTGAACCTGCAGCCACGTCCTCCCTTCCTCCACTTGCGTGCACACACACACGGGGAGGGAGGGAGGGAAAGAGAGAGAATGAGAGAGAGCGAATATACGCTGCAACATTGCAAAGGAATTCTTAACTCCGGAGTTGCCCAACTCTGCTTTTGTTTGGCACAGCTAAGGTCTGTCCCCGCAGAGGCTCTCGCCGGTAGCGCGTAACGCCGTTCTTTCTGGGTAAATCAGTAAGGGAACAGACTCTGGCCTGCAGGCGATCGCCCAGCCTGCATTACAGATTAATGACAGCCCGGCGTGCATCGGCCACACGTGCAAGATAATACCCTGTCAGGTGTGGCCGTGTGGAGGTAGTCCGCTCAGCTGTCTTATGGGACTCAGATTTTCCAGTGGCTAGCAGGAGAAAACACATCTGGGTTGGATAGAGCTTGTGTTTCTTTCCCACTATTACAGGAACGCGGGGCACTGCCAGAATGGAATTCCTGCGGCCAGGGAGACATGACATTATTTATTTGTTTTCTACGGTCCTCCCTCCCTTCTTCCCAATACCTCTTGCTTTTACAGTCGGCGTGAGCGCGCGCGCGCGGGGGGGGGGGGTCACGCCAGAAGGCCGGGATGCTTCAGCGGTGCGGTCACGCTCGGCCCTGAGTCCTGAGGTGAGGTCAGCGAGGCTCGCTCAGGAAGGGGGAGGGGGGGGCAGCAGGCGCAGCGCTCCCGAGCGCCAGTGTGCTGGAATCCGGCGCCGGCGTCACCTTGTGGCCTCGATCAATTAGCTCCGGCATTCTCTTTTTTTTTTTTTTTTTTTTTTTTTAGTCTTTCGGCGACACAGAGGGAGGTGAGAAGAACAATACCTAGAGGCCTGGAGGGACGCGGGGCATGTCCGGACCCGCTCTCACACAGGCAGGAAGACTCCCAGGCTCATCATTATCGCATTTTACGAGCACTTGACTCAGTCAGTTAGTCATTCAGACGGTGCGCCGGGGCTGTCAGCGTGCCATGTAAATGCTCTCTGGCTAAGTTTAGTGCGACTTGTTGCTCCCACCCACGCCGTTATCGGACGCAAAAGAGGCCGGACTGGCGGTCAAAGTCAACTGTGACTCGTCCTGTTGGGCAGAGTGGGCAGACTGCCTGCTCGCTCCTCTCCATATGCAGAGATGCCCAGATCACTTCTAGATTCTCCTGGACCCTCTTCGCTCGGTTTCGAAGGTAGGCGGCTGCTGATGGTTGGGTTCAAATATCCAGCCATTCATAAATCATGTTCTCAATCAATCCGTCAGAAAACTCGCCCTCTTTAACCGCGCCGGACGGTTCACCCACTGAAGCTGCCAACGAAATAAAGATCATTTGGGATCCTGTCTGATTAACCGTCTGTAGCCGAAAGGATCAAAATAATCTCATTGCGCTGACATAGTTATGCATCTGACTTGCTGTGTAGTGCTTCTGGTGACAAATCTCCTCGCTGGAGATTTATCTTCCCAACGCTGTGACAACCGGCTGGGGAGCACCTCGGCGGATGCGTCCTTTATCTGCCTGTGTGCGGTTGATGGAATGACAGTGATGCATAATTTAGCGCGCGGTGAAAACATGCCGCGCTCCCTCTCCGCCTCGGCTGTCCGATCACATCCATTCTCCATTTAGAGGAGACACTCGCAGGCACCGCTTTTTCCTCGGGAGCTGCCTCTGAATTCTTTTATCTGTTGTTTCTTTCTTTTTTTTTTTCTCGTCGTCTTCTTCTCCTCTGCATTCCTCCTTTTGCAAATGAGTCACTGCACAATTGTCTTCTTTTCCGAACCCCCGATCCCTTGTTCTTCCTTCTCCTTGCTCTCTTGGCCTTGTTCGGGGAATGAGCAGGCTGAGAAGCTCCAGATTGACTACAAGCCGTCCCCTTGCCGGGATTAACCTCTCGCCATTGTTTCTGCCCGTTGAACAGGATTAACAAATCAATGTGTCAGGTAGACTGCAGTCAAGAGACAATGACCCAGTTCTGACACCACTGCCTCCTCCTCTCTCCCTTTCCTCCTCTTCTGCCTCACTGCAGATTCTAATTAAAAAGACTTTGCTTAGCTGGCGCTCTGCACTCCCTCGAGGATGCCTCACAGCTTTGTTTTCCTTTTTTTTTTTTTTTTTTTTCCTTACGTACAGAGGGTGGTTTGGGAGAGATGGCAGGAGAAAAAAAAAAAAAAAAAGGCAAACCCGTGCGTGTTTCCTCACACAGGAGCAGCGTGCCAAACACACTTGTTGTCTGGCTAAGTTATTTCATGATGAATTGTGGCGATATTAGCGGTTGTGAATGGCATTTTCACAAACGTCTCCCACTGGGTCAGTAATCTCAAATATGCTTGTGGTCACAGATTGAAAAAGTATTTTTTTGCCTGCTGTGGATGAGCCAGCTTGACCTATTAGAGGGTGATTCATTCCTCACATGTGCACTATAACCAATAATATCCGACTACAACCATATTAGTAAGCCTGCATGTGTAAATTCCCCCACTACCTGTGCAGGGGCGTCAAGCTATTGTCCATGACTCAATTTCTTTTTTTTCTTTTTTTTTTTTAATCTTTGTCAAAGAGGAGAGCTGCTTTTGCATAATTGCTTCATGTTGCTTGCTGGCTGGATATGACTCCCTCCTTGCATACTTGGACACATTTTTTTTTTTTTGCCTCTTCTGACCGCTGACACTTGCATAATGCCCTGATAAGAAAAGCAGCTGTGCAGACTACCCATACCGCTACTTTAAAGCCATTGGTGGGGGCGTGGCGTATCCTGCTTTTGACGCACATACAACAGATGATCTGTGAGGACGTGGATGATAAGCCGTGTTTGGTCTAGTGGCTGACATGTTTGGGATGTAAATTTAACTAATTTGAAGGTCTCTCCTTTGCAGTTGCCTCCCTAAAAACGTCTAACAAGCCAAAGATGAAACAAAAAAGCGCAGGAATGACATTTGGTGGTTCCTGATATACATTTGAACAAAATTGGAGGTTTTGCTGAGCAACTATTTGAACACGCAACACTAAAAATAACCTAAAGTTTAGTATGCAGATGCAAGGGATTTGGCTGGAATCCCAAGGAAGATAAACAGTTTGACATTAAAATGATGACTTTATGTGTAAAGTAAAAGGCCTCCTTTCCCATTCCACATCATCAATGGGAGTGCCTGTTGGACAAGAGCCCAAGCATGTCTCCCCTCTGTGCTCGGCCCCTTCCACCCACCCACCCCTCCCTCCCGTTTAGGCTTGCAGAAACTCTGCTCACACACTTTGACAATGGCACATCTTGTCTACCCAGCACTTCACACTTTCAAAAAAAATGTGCAGAACATCCTCTCTGTTGTCACTATACATCCATTACCACGACCAGGCACTGTTGTTTTTTTTTTTTTTTTTTTTAATTCACACACAATAGTTGACATCATAGCAGACCATAAATGTGTGTGACTTGGTTCTGAATGTCCAGACGATAAATCAGATTTTTGAGAGGATGATATGTAGCTTTAAATTTACCAAGAGAAAGTTGCTTAAAGGTAATAAGGATGTTGTGGTTAAGGATGTAGATGCTCGTATAACGATCTCTTGTTCACATTTGTGCTCAGTCCTTCCTGGCGATCAATGCATTTGCAGAGCTGACGAGATTAAGAAGAGGTTGAAGGGTCCGGTAATTGTTGACTTATGTGAATTGGCTTGATTGATTGCTTCCTGTTCTGTGGTGTATTACTACTGAGCAGCACGTAGCACAAGATGGAGATGAACATGTTCTGTTCTGTGGTCTCGCATGGTCAAGCTCGGGACTGCTCATATCAATAACATCGTGGAACCGCTGTGCGTCTCCGCTGTAGCTCCCATTAAGAGACAAAAGGTTAAAATGAGCAGAAATAATTTGCTAATTGCCCATCTCTTTGCTCCTCTCTGCAGATTGTTCACACTAGCACCATGAGTGGGCTTCTCAAGAGGAAGTTCGAGGAGGTGGATGAAGACCCATGCTACTCCTCACCCTCCTCCCTCTCCTCTGCCGGCTCAGGATGGGACTCGGAGGGGGAGAGCTGCTACTCGGACACCCTGGATTCCAATCCCAGCAACCCGAGCTCCCCGGCAACTAACTACAACGGTGAGTAGGCTTCCAGCATCAGCAGCTCATCAGCTCTGACCTTATGTATAAATAAAGTTATATATATAAATACTAAATACATTTTCTTGCCCTGTGTTTTCCGCTCCACAAAGGCTTGAACTGTAAACGTTATAAATACGAGGCGGTTAAATATGAAGGCAAATATGAACCAATTCACAGAAACAATGCCAGACCTCGGGAATTAGTGCCGCTTTTAATTTTATGCCCTGAAGTTGCAAACTGTCTAATCACATTATGCAGCATCTGCTCATTTGTCCGTAAAGAGCCTCACCTTTCTGTCGGAGATTTAGCGCCAGCGTCTTTCTTGTCCCTTATTTATATATTTTCCTCCCTTCATCTGCTTGCCATTTGGGGAGCAGTTGGATGGGGGAGTGATGGCGGGGTTAAGGGCAAACACAGTTGTGAGGTTTCCAGGGTGCTGGTGCAGGAAGACAGGAAGAGAAGGGTGGCTGGTTGCCAGCAGTGGAAACACACGGAGCCTTGTCTGAACGCCGGGCGTGCACCCAGCACAGGTGCTGAAAGAGGCTGGGTGAAGGGATACAAAAGGGAGAGGAGGGGGGAGTGTTGGCTAATGAAGAAAAGAAGGCATGCAGAGACATTGGAAAGAACAGATTGTGCAGACCATTTAAAATCTGGTGTTTGTGTTGGAGAGAAAGTTGTCATCCATTGTGAATTAAATTGCTAAAAACAGCCAGCGCAGCTATTATTTATGGCGAGGTGTCATTTGCCTCCCGTAAGTGTCAAAAGCCTCAGTGGATTTGATGGATGTGAAGCTGAAACTGGCAGTTTCTTTATTACCCCCTGTGACAGATTAGACGATATAGTGGGGCTATTGTCTGCACCTGCGTCGGCCTAAAAGGCTGGTTCTGTTGCTCTGAGCTGCAGTTATCACGCAGACTTTTTCACCCCCCCCCATCTGCCTTTTTGCGTGTAATTGTTCCGGGTGGTTCCAAGCAAAACACTATGTCTGAGTAAATAGGAATTTACCAGGAATTCCCCACCACAAAATAAAAGTAATCCTCTGCACATGTGTAGACTCCAGCGGAGGAAAAACTTGCTCAAAACTTGTGCTCGAATATTCCTGGACAGTTGAAGTGGAATTTATAAGAGAACCTAAATAATTGCTTGAGTTCTTCTCACATGTGGTTCCACTTTGATTTCCATATGGGTTTTATGTGCATGTGCATGTGTTTGTCTGGAGATTTCTGACTCCTGTCCCGCCTGTGGGAACCGTCAGCTACAGGCAGTTTTCAGCTACAGGCAGTTTTCTCTCCACTTTTTCTGGCAGCCCCCGAAAATCATGTCACCAGTTTGTGATTCCGGTGATTCCGTCTCTGTTTTGGCAACCAAGGGGAAATTCCCGGGCGACTCTTTTCTTTTTTTTTTTTATTATTTTTGTTTTATTTTCCCTACATGAAGGCAAGAAACCAGCTTAAAAAAGATTCTTGTTAGGCTGCTTTTGCTTAACTGGCTGCAAAAGTGCAATGCACTCATTAGCTGAATCTTTTAATGGGCTGCACGATGAGGATCCATTAAGCACTGGGACAATGAATCAGAGGGGTGTTCCTGACAGAGCTCAGCGGGGTTTGCGCACAAGACAAGTGGTGGAGCATTGCGCCATCTAGTGGCGTTAAAAGTAGCACGTGAAAGAAGTTTTTGGTTGCAACGTGTTCTAAATTCTTTTTCTTTTCTTCTTTATTTTAGCAACATCCATCCCAAAGAAAGCGAAGAAAGCACGGCGGGGCAACGTCACCTTTGACCAGGTGACCGTGTTCTTCTTTCCACGCTGCCAGGGATTCACCAGCGTCCCCAGTCGAGGAGGATGCACTCTTGGCATGCAGCAGCGCCACAGCGTGCTCCGCACGTACACGCTGGCCGAGTTCGCGGTGGAGCAGCGCCTCCTCCGCCGCGAGAAGCTCCTCAACAGACTCCGAGAGGAGAAGCTGGAGGCTCTTAAGATGATGGTGAGCGGTTCAGCTTTGAGCGGGCAGAAAGCCGCGCTGCCATTTGTTCGCCAACGGTCGAGGTTTTGACGCCCGTCCTTCTCTCCAGCTGACCAAAAACGGTACTCAAGACAGCGCGGAGGCTGAGCAGCTGACGGTGGACGACATCCCCGAAAAGGACATCGACATCAGCGGAGCCAACTTGGACGAGGGCTCCTTCCTGCAGCCTTACACTCCCAAGCGCCGCTATGCCCTGCTCAAAGCGGCGGGGGTGAAGAAGATTGACAAGGAGGAGAAGAGGCAACTTCACGAGCTGAGGATCTCCAGAGAGAACTGCGGCTGCGACTGCCAGGGCTTCTGCGACCCTGAAACATGCGGCTGCAGTCTAGCCGGCATCAAGTGTCAGGTAAGAGCTGGGCAGACGTGATCTTTCACAAAATCGTAAAGCGTTTACGGCCTTTTTCTTTTTTCTTTCTGGGACTAAATTAACCTTTGATCCTCACAGATGGATCATTCCTTCTTCCCCTGCGGCTGCACGAGGGACGGCTGTGGCAACACAGAAGGTCGCATTGAGTTCAACCCCAACAGGGTCCAAACGCATTACATCCACACCGTCATGAAGCTGGAGCTGGAGAAGACCAGGGAGGAGAACAAAGAGAGAAACTCGAAAATCTCCGCCTCTCCGCCGGCGGCGACCTACCCCTTGGGTTCAGAACTGGCGGCAACCGGGGAGAACAGTTGCAGCAGCGACATGGCGGAGTCGGACACTTCGGGACAGACGGAGGACTCCGAGGCGGGCGAGAGCCTCCTCGGTCACCACAGCCAGCTGGATATCGATGGGAAGGACAGTGGGAACCACAAGGAGAAGTGCCGTGAAGAAAGGCAAGAGCAGCAGTCGCCTACAGAGGCTTTCAGTAGCTTTAGCATGGTGGACTTCGCGGACGAAAACGACAACATCGACGCTGGACTGTTGGACTCTGCGGGCGATCACACGGACAATCGAGCCACGACTGTTTCAGAACTCTTGGATGAGAACGCCAACCAGGCTAACGCCCTGTTCCATTGCAGTAGCGTGCCACGCACGCCCTCGCCCACTGTTGACCGCTCTGCGAGCTACAACATGGACCTGAGCCTTTCCTCCGAGTCAGACCTGGAGTTCTTTGACGGTTTCCCCTGCTTGGGGCCCAGCTCGCTCTACAACTCCCTCAAAGAATACGAACACATGGACAACCTGTTTCACTTTCAACTGCCTAGTTATCCCAGCCTCCCTCCGGGGAGCGACCCGGGGACGTGCCTCTTGGAGTCACTGATCGGCCTTTCGGAGTCCGTCCCAGAACCCCCTGCCACTTTTACAGACAATCAGCTGTTGGAGGAAGCCATGGAATTGTCTGTGATGGAATCTGTGAAAGTTTGATGAAATTTCTGTGGACAGTGCAAGAAAATAAGAGGGGTTTTTAACGGAGGGTACCGAACATGCACACTAATAGTCAGTGTTGAGTGATTTGGGTGTAAGCTGTGATTTCCCGCTTACCTAAAATGTTAGAATCCCGACTTGCCTTCAAAATGTTAGCAAAGCGGTTTGAGATTCTTGCTGTGTGAGATGGCAGCTAGTGATTAAAGATTTAAAGAGAAAAAAAAAAAAGAGGACGTGAAAGCGATGGCCATGCCTGGAGAAGTCGAAGATGGCCCTCAGTTCCTAAGTAAGCTTATCGAACCAAACACCACCAACCACTCGCCATTTAACAGGAAATCAGCTCTCAGCAGGGCCAGGTTGGAGATCTCAACACAGCTGAATGTGCACCTCAGGGATATTTTTTTCTAGCTTACTAGCTTTTGGAGGCAAAGTGTGGTGACCATTGCTCTGATGGCCTTTATACAAAACCCAAGTCGAACCGCAATGTACTCCAGCTCATGTCCTCCCTTTGGGCCGACACTCATGCTGAGGATCCCCCCCAAAGGGTCCAACATGGTACAAAAATATCCCTCTAAAAGCTCCTCGATTAGCACTTTATCTGTGAAAGTAGTCCTAGGCAATGTTTAGCTCGTGTGGGGTCGATTCAACAGTTCACCGCTAAATTTTCTTATTTATGAGCCAGATAATTCAAAAATGTTCACACCATCACAAATCTGTAGCTGTGTTTTCTGAATTGCATTTGTTTTTAAGTTATTTCCTTTTAAATGATTTTATTTATTTCAGATAAAGCCTAATTTCTCTCAATAAGCACTGTGGTTTGATATTTTCACCTGAAAGTGCAATCTTCCTCTCATTTAATTTTATTATTTGCAGAACACATGTATATGTAGGTGTTGCTATGGGAAACGGGACCACAGTCCAACAGAAAGTATTTAATATCTATTCACTTGTTCATTTAACATTTTTTTTTTGGTAACTTATTTTGTCATCATTTCATTAATTATTTAATTTAAGTCTTCTTTTTGGCAATAAAACGGGGTGTTGAAGTTTACTGGATGTGCCTGCTTAATGGCCGAAGCCACGTGTTCGTGCATGTGCGTGTGCACGGGGCTTCCTTTTTAAGCTTTGGGACTGAAAACTGTGGAATCTCCCTAATCACTGAAACTAAATTGTGGATCTATTGTATTGCTGCCTACAATGTAACCATAGAAAATTAGACTAATATTTTGTAACTAATTTATGTAGGTTGGAGGAAAAAAAAAAAGAATTCTAATCACTTACAAATTGAATATTTTATTAAGTAAAATGATTCATTTTCAATCTGGGACAAACTTTGTAATATATATGAACTATAGAAAAATGTATACTTATGGAGGTTATTAATCTCTCGCATTCTAAGTATTTTTCGTAGGCAGTCTTATGTGATATTTTTAGCAAAAAGCCACTAAATTTAAATTGCAAAGATCTATTTGATTGTATTCTGAATCCTTCAGAAGTCTGTGACTTGGGCTACATTGTTAAATTACACATTGTAAAAGGGTGTATTGGTGGATGGAAATTGCATATATTATACAGTTTCTGTCGCGCATGAAACCCTGCAAATTGAAGAGTTGCCTCAATTAGTTTCGAGCGAGAACTTTCAAAGGTGGTTCTTTGGTCACCTGGGCGACCGGTGGAGGACACTAGAGAGTTTCTGTACATATCTCACCCTTTCTACAGCTGTTTACGCAGCCTTTCTGGACCCTTTACAACATAATGCATGCAGGTCCTGTTTGTTAAAGATGTTCTGATTAATTGTATACTTTGAAAAGTGCCGAGCGCACGTCGGAAATGTATTATTCGCTTTTTTTTTTTTTTTGCCTTTATTTTATTTTATTTTTTTAGAAATTCCTTTCTAATTTGATGGGTGTTCCAATGCCATGAAGAGGGCACTGATTTTTACGAGCAAACCTTTGTTTCTCTTGTACAAAATACATCAATTCTCATGAAGAAATGGCAACAGTGAGTGTTTATCGATGTAATGTATTACCGTACAGCTTTTTTAAAATTCTTATTTTCAAAGAACGTGTCTTACTTGTTTTGCCTTTTGCGTTGTACATAATTCTGCTTGAATGGTCCTGCAGAGCAAACAAAGCTGCTTTATTTTTTACATAATTCACACTTTAACCTGCTGTTGAAGAACAGTTTCTGTCATCTTAGCCATTTCAACAGCCTGCCCCTCTGAATAATAAAGACATTTTTTAAATGCTCCATTCTGTTGTTTTTGTCAAGTTTTTCCTTTTTAAATAGAACGTTAGAGTAATGGTTAGAATGGAATTCTGCTTGTTTATTCGAGCCACTATCTCCCCCTGTTGGCTATTTTGAGATAAGAACCCACCATAAAAGACTTTAATGCAACTTTATTTTAATTCGGTGGCTCCATCTGGCAGAATAGTCCATCATGGTCTGGAAACCTGAAAAATACAAGGAAGATTGGGGGAGGGGGGGGGAATAACGAATAACTTTAGGCTATGTATCATCCAATAAGGAGGCTCACTGAGTAGATCCAGTCGATGAAGGACGACACTCTGGTGAAGACTGTGGGCTTTTGCACTTGGTTGCACATGCCAGATGGAGCATAGCTGGCAATACCGTGGACCCTCCAGGCTCCATCTATGAAGCAGTTCAGAGGACCTCCAGAGTCACCCTGTAGAACCAGCAACAAAGACAAAAGAAGAGAGGTTCCGCTTTGATGATGCTGCACAGCTGTTTGGCTTCAACTTAACAGTTTCCAAGGTAACTGGTGACCTAAAATACTTTAATATGGTCCCAAAAAGTACATACAAGTCAAATGTGTTTATGTTTCACTAAATACTTTTGGGGAATCTTTAGGATGTGTGTTCTGTCTCAAGTTATGACGTACTTTTAGATTCTCTGCTGATCTAAAAGTTTTGTATTTGAATGAAAGCATAATGTTGTTTGTTTTTTCTTAACTATGGAGTCTGTACCTGCAACAATTCTGCATGCACGCCAAGCACAGTAAACTAAAGTGAGGGCAAAGCTAAGTGAGAAGGACACTGTTCACTGGTACCTGACATCCAGCCACAACTCCGTCCCCTCCTGCACACACCATGGTTTTCAGAGCGATGCTGCCCCACCACTCAGGCTGGGAGCACACGGAATGTTCCACCACTGGTAGGGGAGCCACTTGGAGGATTGCAGGCATGGTGCCCCAATCTGTGGAAAGAGTCAGAGAAGAGGGAGCGTTATTCTTTATTCTACACGCAGGGCATAATATTGCGTCTTTATTCTCACAGTCCAGGCGCCCCCAGCCGGTGATGTAACAGGTGAAGCCATTAGGCAGCGTCTGATGGGCATAAGGAAGGTTTGCGAAGGCTGTGTAGCTATTACCATAGATGGGTTCAGCCAGCCTCAAGACAGCGATGTCATTACTAAATTAAAAAAGCATGCACTATTAGAAAAAAGTCAGATTGAGAATTCATTTTAAAATGTGATTTAATTTGCTGCCACTATACCCCTTGCCAAGGTCACCGGTCCATTCAGGATGGACAATGATCCTTTCCACAGCAATGAACTGCTCGCTGCCTTCAAGCTCTTCCAGGTTATACTCTCCTGTCACCACTTGGTACTGACGAGGGTCTGAACTGAGGGGCACGGAAGAGAAAAATAACACACATGACATTCATTCGGAAAGGTGGGTGGAGTTCAAAGCACGTAGGTGATCTGACCTGAGGATGCAGTGAGCAGCAGTCATGATGTGGTAAGAGTTAATGATAGAGCCCCCACAGATGTGGGAGAAGTAGCCCTCACCAGAAGAGTCCAGCTGAAGAGAGATCTGAAAAGGTTGAAATGGAAACACGAGGGAAAACTTCATTTATTCTATATAGACTTGAATCTGTATAATCTATATATGAATACATGAAAAACACTCAAATGATTGTTTATTTGACTAATATGAATAATTAATTGCCTACCTGCCATTTCCAGGTTTGAGGAGCAGCATTCTGGCCTCCGACCACCCTTCCATTGTCCACCTCATTAATAGGGGTGGGTTTAGCACAAATCAGCCCTTTGGTAAACACAAGACCAAGAGAAGAAAGAGGGGATATTGTTTTAATGTTGAAAATGCACAGCAGCACTGGAAATGCCATGTTTTCCTTAGACTTACCAAGGCAGGACAGGAAAGCTGCAAACCAAATCATGTTGGGGCAGTGTGGAACCCTGACAGTGTTTGTTATTTATACTGGTCTGAAACTGGGAAGACCTTCATGAACAACAAATCCCCGCCAAAACCACAATCTTGTCGATAAGGGTGCATCATTGACCCCCCCCCCACACACACACACACACACACACACACTGTTCTGTTGTATATTATAATTAGAATGCATGTACCCAATTGTTGATTTCCTTTACCACCATGCACTCAAATTAGACAATTAGACAATTTCTGAAAATGCAGTCATTGACATTTAAATGTGCATTATTTAAAATGGCAAAACTTTTCTTGTTATCAGGTGGGAAACGAGCACATGCTTTTGCATGGTTGGAAAATTTTGATAAGTTCAGTTATCGCCAAAGTTGCGCAATGTGTTTACAGAAGAGAAATATATTTAACCCCAGGGGAGAAAATGGTCATACATAGCAGATCTGCAGTTTATTGTACCCTGATGTTAACAGTGTCAGGCTTAATCTAAAATAATAATAATAATAATAATAATAATAATAAAATATTATTATGAACGAAAAAAAGGTTTTAAAACACTTTATCCTCAAACACGTAAGCGTCGCTCCGCCCCTCTTTGTTACCAGGGAACCTGAGAGGACCCTTTCAAGGGCAGCTAATCAACCACCGCCTGCTCGTTCGATTATTTTGACCTCGTCATCGATTAGCTTAGTCTTGTCCTCCCAATCCCACCTGTGGGTGCCAGCAGCAGGTGATGATAAAGATATAGATTTACGATCACCCTGACTTATTGACTTTTATGATCCTTTGCTTTTCTGCATCTTTATTTCCTGTATAGACAACACTAGACGTGTGAGTGTCCAATTATGTTTAAATCACTGGCTGTATAGGTTGGTGGTAGTAGCAGCCCAGCATGGTGGTCACTGTTTTTCTCCTTACCTGTAAACATGTCTTACCTTTTATGTCCAAAAACCAGTAATATGTGCACTTTACCCCGAAGGAAGGTAGATAGTTGGATATCTTTGACTGTGGCTGGGTGATAATTCCATGTACACATTTTATGTGTAAATAAATAGCATGAAGTCCACCAGATATAATAATGAATATAATGTGATACAAATGCTCTCCGTGGCCTTTTTGCCTATTAAAAATCAGACTGAATTAGTGTTTGGTTTGAGCCACTTAGTTATTAAGTTAATTGTATGTCCACTGAGGTCTCACATTAGGTTATGAACATTACTTGTTTCAACTCAAATTATGTGAGATAATCAAAAGCTTCTTCTAAGGTCGAAAGTACAAAATCCAGGGAAGGTAACAAAGCTTACTTGTGTCAGCCCATGTAGTCACAATGAGAATACAGTGATAGTATAGTGTAAAAACACACAAAAAGCTGTGATGCAATTTTATTTTATTTCAATGGCTGCAAGTGGCAATTCCTTTAGTCCATGGTAACCTGGGGAACATAGAAAGACATTTTAAATGCACAGCTAAAATTGAGGTAGTTCAGAATTGTATCATGCAAAATAGCATCAAAAAGAGTCTCACTTAAAGGATCCAATCAACATACAGTTCAAGAAATATCTGAAATGCCGATGTTTGAAAATAGTGACCATTGTTCTGAATTGCTTTTATGTAAAACGAGGCTCACTGAATAGATCCAGTCTAAGAAGGAAGAGACTCTGGTGAAGACGGTTGGCTTTTTATACTGGTTGCACATGCCAGCAGGACCGTAACTGACAACGCCATAGACTCTCCATGCATCACCAGTGAAACAGTTCAGGGGGCCTCCAGAGTCACCCTAGAGGGAAAATCCAAGTGCCAGGGTTATAGTCTTTAGTCTTGCTATTTTTTTTTTTAAATAATGGAATTAAGAGGTTGAATGAGACAAACAATCAAACACAGAAAACAATAAAGTATCCTGCAAATAAAAGTACCTGGCATCCAGACAGGACTCCGTCCCCTCCTGCACACACCATGGATTCCAGAGCGATGCTGCCCCACCACTCATGCTGGGAGCACACGGAATGTTCCACCACTGGTAGGGGAGCCACTTGCAGGATTGGAGGTGAGGTGCCCCACACTGTGGAAAAGCATCAGTGGATATGAGGGTTCATTGCAATTTTTTTTTTTTGTCCAAAAATTGGTTACAAATTTGCGAGTGTGTTCTCACTGTCGATGTATCCCCAGCCGGTGATGTAACAAACGAAGTCATGAGGCAACGTTTCTTCACCAGGAAGATTTGCGATTTCTACGTAGCCATTGTCATAGACGGGTTCACTCAGTTTCATGATAGCAATGTCATTTCTAAAACAGAAAAATAGTAAAGTTTGAGTTATGGGTACAAAAATGAAAGTTTTGCTGTGTGTGGTCTATATACCCATTGGCAAGGTCATGATTCCACCCAGGATGGACAATAATCCTCTCCACAGGAATGTACTGCTCACTCCCTTCTTCCACATTCATGTTATACTCACCTGCCACCACTCTGAATTCACGGGGGTTTGTACTGAGGGGGACAGAAGAGACCAATTTAATGCATCAAGCGCAAATGGATTAATATTTACAAACTAGTGGCATGAAGGACCACCTGATGACGCAGTGAGCTGCGGTCATGATGTGGAATGGATCGATGATAGATCCTCCACAGATGTGGGAGAAATATCCCTCCTCATAGGAGCCCAGCTGATTAGCAAATCTAGAAAAGAAAACATTTCCATTTACTGTTGACAGATTAGAAATTTATTAAACCACAGTAAAAGAGTGTCTCCTAGGCCATTGCAATATTATTAAGTTGTATTTAAAACCATTATCTTGTATTTTCCCAATATTATAAGAGGATCTCTAAAAGGCGTATTACCACGCACCCAGAGGCATCCTGTGGGGGACACTCGGGGAATATGGGCTGATGGATCCATACTAAGAGCTAAACTACAATTCTTGTACTGTGAAGAAGCCCTGGGCCACACATCAAACATATTAACACCCAATCTTTCTATGGATGAAAAAGTCACACTTTTTATGAATGAGGAGGTTGAGACGAAGGTCAAAATTGACCTGTTAACACAAAGGATGGTAAGAGCGTTGTCTACTGACAGCCGTCTTTGAACAAATGCAGTTGTACTTTTCTAAATGTCAGGCTATTCAGTAACTTGTCCATGATAATGGTTTCCACCACCCATGATGAGGTGGCACCTGGATAATATTTTCCTAGGGGCTACAGATGTGTTCTGGAGTCAATTGCATCAACATTAGGCTGTGTATAAAATAGATATTTTCCATATCTTTCAGGTTTAAGATATTATAAAATGTATTTAAATGAAAATGCAATGCATATTTTACTGTACTCTTATGAATGACTGTCACTGCCAAGCTTGATCATAAATGTGTGTGGTTTTTATTTAGGTAAATGCTACAAAGAAGCTTTTACAATATTTTATCCTCAAATATCCAATTAAAGTAGATTGAAGTGTTCTTGCACCCCTCTTTGTTACCAGGCAACTTCACACAACATTTCTATGGAGAGCTAATTAAACCCTACCTGCTGGATACCATGAATAAATGATATGTGGCTCATTTGCTCAATTTTTCTGACATCATCACTTATTTGCTTATCCTCCGAGTACCTGCTGTGTCTAAAAGCTCTTGGTGGTAGTAGATGAAAGTAACTGTATAGTTTTATGATCGTTCTGTTTTATTGACCTTTACAATATGGAGCTTTTCCTACCTTTATTTTCTTTATCGGCAACAGTGTTCAATAATATTGAAACCCCTGACTTTAGGGTTTGTTGGTTGTAGTAGCCTGGCATGTTAGTTTTGCCATCAGAATTTATACTGGACTGTTAGGATGATTGTGTGCAGCAGTTTACTTTCCTTACATGTAAATATGTATGATCTATGTCTGTTCTAGAAATCAATGTATTGACACCATAAAGTGCTACCAGTAACTATTTTTGCATATTAGAACTCCAATTAAGTTACTGTTCCGTGTGAGTCACTCAGTAAAGGAATGTATATCTATTGTCATTGCACTTTGGGGGTTAAAGTCTATTAGTATTGTCACAATTCTTGTTTCAATTGGGTATTTTAAAGTTGTTTCAAAATATATGAGAGGATCAAAACCTTTCTCAAATGACTCAACAGTAAAAATGTCAGGAACGGCAGCAAAGCTCTTTTGAGATTTGAAATGAAATGTAGTCTTATCATGAAAATATGGGGCAAAAATGCACAAAAGCTGTAATTCAGTATCATTTTATTTCAGAGGCTCCATGTGACAATGAAGCAACATAATCCTTCAAGACCTAGTAACCTAAAAAAACACACAGTACAAAGAAATATCTGAAATTCCGATATTTGAAAATAGTGACCATTGTTCAAAATTACATGATGTGAAACAAGGTTCACCGAAGGGATCCAGTCTAAGGAGGAAGGTGAAAGTTGTTGGTTTTTGATGCTGATTGCACATACCAGCGGGACCATAACTGGCAACACCATAGACATGTCCCACTAGTGAAGCAACTCAAAGGACCTCCAGAGACACCCCAGAGGGTTGAAAATAAGATATTACCCAAGAAGAAATGGTCCAGCTTTTACGACTATTGTTTGCATTGATAATTCCTTTTAAAAATGGAATTTGAATGTGAATGTAACAAAAACATAAAGATACTGTAATCAAAAGTACAAAACATTCAGAGCAGATTGGAATGTTCCACCACAGATAGGGGAGCTGCTTGCAGGATGTGAGCTGCCTCATGAAAAAGCATCAGTGAAAATAAAAGGCTGGCAATAACATTAGTTTTGTCCAAAAATGGGTGAAAAATGCATAACTGCGTTCTCACTGTCAGTCGTCTCCCAGCTGGTGATGTGAGAAGTGAAGCCATGAGGCAACAGCTGATCATCAACGGGAAGTTCTGCAATAGCTGCAGAGGCAGTTTCCTGGAGAGGTTGACTCGGTTTCATGATAGCAACGTCATTTCTAAAGAAAATCATTTTGATGTGCTGTGGAAAACTGATAGCATCCGTATATTTATACTGGCAAGAAAGTGGAAGACCTTCATAAAGTGATTGACAACAAGTCACCTGCCAATTCTGGCTCAATCACATAAAACTAATTTTAGATTATTTTCCTGTGTAACAAACATCATTACAATTCTCTTAAAATCAGAAATAAAATGTTTATCCAATGAATAAACCATAGTTGCTGTTTTTTTTGTTGAGATATGAAAAGAATAGATGAGCTCACGTGTTAGATTGAGTGTTTTCTTTTTCGCCCAGTTTATTTTCCTGTAGATAAATGTGGTACCTGGTATTGGCAACCAACCCCCCCAAAGAAGAACATTTACACTTACTGGTGACAGATTAGAACTGTTTTATGCCAATGTGAATGCGAGTCTCTTACAGAATTACAATATTAGTATTAGGTTCTATTAGACTTAATCGACTTGGGCAAATATAACGTTATTTTAATGTGTGTATCAGCAAGCAATATTCATTATCAAAATATATCTATTAATGACAATAACTCACAAACAACAATATGAACAATAAAAATAATAGAATTCTTCTTCTTTTAATGTGACAAAAGGAAGGAAGGTTTACATCTACAACAACATTTTTAATCTATTCATATCAATAATAAAGTAAATGCTTTTATTTGCAACCACACGGAGCCACACAAGGATGGCAAATCGAATACTGTTCGTTGACACCATCACGGATGTGTTCCGCAGTTGCTCGATTTCTCTGGTATCTTTATTTATTAGCTTGGTCTTGCACAGGCGCCTGTCAGCCCTTTCAGCTGATAGCGAAAGCTAGCTGAAAGATCCTGCCTGTTTTTAAATAATGCATTTTTATATGGTTATAAATCGGTGACAATCAGTTAGGAACAGGCTTCTGAAACAATGGGGCTGTCGCAGAGCTCGTTTTTGTCGGACGGCGGAACTAACTGGGGGTATCACGTCCATGGGGTAAGGTGTACAGTAGCATAATGTCATGTGTAATGAACCCCGAGGACCTTTAAAGAACGTTTGCATGAGCTTAGTGACATATCAAATGTGCTTTTCGATAACAGAGACGTCTGTGAACAATTCCAGTTGCACGTTGCACTGGAAGTGTACAACTCCCAAAACGCAACGGATGAGAGAGCTGGAGGTGACACCCAGCAACATGTGGGGTGGTCAGGGTCTGCTGGGTGCAAGTGTCCGCTTCTGCAACTTTGAAGGGGCCAACGAGAATGTTTGGCATGTTTTGGTAAGGCTTGTTCACCCCCCCCCCCCTGAAAAAAAACAGCTTCTAATTTACCCCATAATAATACTGTTAACAGTATTTCATTATGTTAATGTTTATGCAATTTTTGGCTACTACATATGTATCATATATTTTTATAGGATGTGGAAGCACAGTCTCCTGCAGCCCTAGCTGGCCTTGTTGCTCACACTGACTTCATTGTGGGAGCTGACCAGGTGCTGCAAGATGTAGAAACTATTTATACAAACTATATATATACTTATACATCATATAAGTATCGATGCATCACCTTCACTCTGCTTTGTCCAAAATACTGAAACTCACTATCGTTTTTATCCAACAATCTGACGCAGAGTCGTCCACTTCGGAACCATCCCAGAGCAAACGCCTCTGCAGATGACTGCGCAGGCGAGCATCAGAGTGCTGGAGGCTCCAAAGTTTGTGCGAAGCGTGCGAAGACGACCTGTTAAGAGGTGCTTAACTGTGTCTTTGGTATTTAACCTCCTGAGACCTGAGCTCTTTTTTGATACACATTCTTAACATCTCTTTGCTATTTAGGATTATTGGACCTGATAAGTGTAAAGACTGAGAATCATGTTTAAACAATATTTTGAAACAAGTGGTTTTTGGGGACAATGATGTCCACATACAGGGACAATCAATCTAAATGTGTAACAATATAATGTTTATGGGTCCATGTATGTGGACATTTGGCCCCGTACTAAGAAGAACTAGAAAGCAAAAATCCGTCTTCTGGATCAGATCCGGATCAGCCTTTGGAATATGATAGAGGATCCCGTTGTCCATCCTTGAGTCAAGTCTCATGGGGTTTGGTCAATAATTAACCGAGATAAAAACAACATTTTTGTTGGGAAACAACATGTTTGGCCCCATTTACCACAATGTTAACGAACATTTCAAAGTGATCCAGAATCCAGGATTTCTTCTGGATCACCCCCAAAATTAAATGAGATGGACGTGCTGATGACGGCCTCCCGCCAGCAGGTCGCCGACCAGCTGCTGCTGGTGCGCGGACACGCAGAGGTCGCCCAGGGGTGGCTCCGCCGCGCCGCCGACCAGTTGGAGTGGGTCGGCCGGCTGCTGGGCCTTTGAATTCAGGGTTTGATTCCCACTCCTTTCTGCATCTTTGACTGTGTTTAGACTGAGCTGCTCTAACCAGCTTGATGCTCCTGTCACACACACACACACACACACACACACACACACACACACACACACACACGGTGGAAATGTGAGTGAAACTGAACGATCCCGCCAAAAGCACGCCCATTGGATGTGCTGCGCCGCGTGACGTCTGACGTCACCGGCTGTGAGCGCTCTCGCGCGGGGAGAGGGGCTCGTTTGAAAGTTCGGCGGGGAAAAGCGCCGGTATTACCGCCAAGATGCCGGCCACGACGGACATCCAGACCGAGGGGCTGCAGCAGGGAGGCGCTTTTAGGAAGGCGGAGGAGGAGGAGAAGAAGAATGCGGGCTTCTTTTGCGACGAGCGCGGGTACCTGGATCAGGTTCGGTACATCCTCGAGCACGGCTGCGAGAAGAAAGACCGAACCGGGACCGGCGTCCTGTCCGTCTTCGGCTCTCAGGCTCGGTACAACCTTCGAGGTGGGTGACCGGTCCGACCCGCTGGTGGGTGCATGTCAAGCCACGTCCTCACTTCGTCCACCGTGTGTGTGTGTGTGTGTGTGTGTGTGTGTGTGTGTGTGTGTGTGTGTGTGACATGATCTAAAAAGGAGTGGGAATCAAACCCTGAATTCAAAGGCCGGTTGGAGCCATTTATTGGAGATGAATAGTTTTAAAAAATGACTCAGCAAAAAGGTCTGAAGCCCCCGTGATGCAGATGCAGTTTATGATGCAGATTATGCAAATTAGGCGATGACGTCACTTGGCGACTTTTGGGACAGTCAACAGCTACTTTCCTCACTGAGGAGTCGGCAACGCTGGGCGTAACCCGCTCCTCTTCGTGCAGGTCAGTTCCCGCTGCTGACGACCAAGAGGGTGTTCTGGAAGGGGATCCTGGAGGAGCTGCTGTGGTTCATCAAGGTCAGGGCGTTGGGGGAGAAGCGTGGGCCACCGGAGGGATCTGCAGGTCGGTGGGGGGCGCGCAGGGATTGACGGCGTTGGTGTGGCCGCAGGGATCCACGAACGCCAAAGAGCTCTCACAGAAAGGGGTCAAGATCTGGGACGCCAACGGCTCCAGGGCCTTCCTGGACAAGCAGGGCTTGGTGGACCGGGAGGAGGGCGACCTGGGGCCCGTGTACGGCTTCCAGTGGAGGCACTTTGGTGCCGAGTACAAAAACATGCACAAAGGTGAGCCCCCCCCCAACGTTGGTTCAAAGGTCAGCCGCGGCGTTCCCCGTCGGCTGCAGAGCCTTGTGTCCAAACGTGAAACTCCTCCCACAGATTACACGGGCGAGGGCGTCGACCAGCTGAAGAAGGTCATCGACACCATCAGGGAGAACCCAGACGACCGGCGGATGATCATGTGCGCCTGGAACCCCAAAGGTGACGCAGGGCCGGCGTGCTCGGGTCTCCTCGATGGCGTTCTGCGGTTGTAAAGACTCTCTCTCTCTCTCTCGCCCACAGACCTGCCCCACATGGCGCTGCCGCCGTGCCACGCCCTCTGTCAGTTCTCCGTGTGCAACGGCGAGCTGTCGTGCCAGCTGTACCAGCGCTCGGGCGACATGGGCCTCGGCGTGCCCTTCAACATCGCCAGCTACGCGCTTCTGACCTACATGATCGCCCACATCACGAAGCTCCGGGTGAGGAGGCAGAGCGTCCGCCGGGCGCTTCTGAGGAAGTCGTGTTGGCGTTTGTGCTAAACTAAAGGAGACGTGTAGATCTTTAAAAAAGCGACAGTGTTGTCGAGGTTTTCGGGGACGGTGAGGAGGGGGACGCTGAGTAAATGTCCTCTGTCCCTCCAGCCTGGAGACTTTGTTCACACCCTGGGAGACGCCCACGTTTACAGCAACCACATCGAACCTCTTCGAGAGCAGGTGGGTCGACGCCCAGCGGCGTTTGGGGGCGACGGGGGGTTTTATTCCTGTGATATATATTTTTCTTTAATCTCGACCCGTCTCGTCTGTGGCTGCAGCTTCGGCGGGAGATCCGACGGTTCCCGAAACTGAACATCCTGAGGGAAGTGGAGGAGATCGACGACTTCCGCGCTGAGGACTTTGAAATCTGCGACTACAGCCCTCATCCAGCCATCAAGATGCAGATGGCTGTTTGATGTGAAGACTTTCTGTTTTAAGCTCCGTTATTATATCATTAAATCATTATTTTTTTAATTGGGTTTTGACCTTGACAACATGGTTGGGGGGGTCAGTGTATGATTGTAAGTAAATGAAAAGGTGCTTGTAGTTTTAAAATTAAAGGTGCTTGTAGAAGACCGGGGGGGAGGGTTATTGGTTCAAACTCCAGGTCTGTAGGGAGTATGACGTATGGATGACATGTTGGCGGGGCAGGGCCAGCGATCACCCTGTTGTGTAGCACAGGTGTGACAGTCATTGTGTGTTTGGTTTGAACTATGTCAAGTTCAACGACTGAACTGTGTCACGTGTTGTAGCTCGTTCCACAGGACACCGGCTCAGGAAGCAGAGCGCTTGTGGTTCAATCCCCCCGTCTGGCTGAGGGTACATCATGCTGCTATAATATAGGTTTTGTTAACAGGTGATGATGTTTGAGTTGACGTGTGTTTGAGTTGACTTACTCTGTAAAATAGAGGGAAGTGAACCGAAAGGTGGTGGTAGCTCAGTCCATAGGTGATGGGGCTGGGATGTACTGGGTTCTCAGTTCAAACCCCTTTGCAGACAGGTTGGATGGTCTGTAACAGTAACGGACATGGTTGAGTTAACTTATTTTGAGTCTCTCTATTCTGTGTAAAATAAATTAAAGAAAAACACAGGTGGTGGTGGGGGGGTCAGTAGTGTGGACCCTAAGGGCTTGGGTTAGGCAACACAAGGTTCCCAGTTCAATCCCCACATCAGACTGGAAATGTGCAGGTTCCAGCACATCCCAGGGGGCAACACCCCCCCACCCAGCAAGACAGCAAGCATCCAGGGGGCCCAGCCAGCAACCCATCCAGGGAGGGACACACGCCAGGGAGGGGCTCCTTGCACACTTCCCCCACGACCCCCCAACGGGGGGTCGTGGGGGAAGTGTGCCCCACATACTCAATACAGTTGAGGAAGTAAGACTTTACACTTTTATTGAAATATTTCATTTTTATTTAGATTCATCATGTTATAGTTGACTACAAGAAATAGAACCACTTCAAAACATGATTGAAGGTGCACTGATTTCACTACTCGCATACAGACATTTCAAAGAATATAATTTTTATTTTTCCCCACAGTGGTAAAAAATTGAATGCAATCACTGAAAATTTATTCTTTTTAACCACCTGTCAGCCACCACGATTTCTCCAACATGACCTGAGGAATATTGAGGAAATTTAACATTTGAGATGATTATTTCCACCACTAGGTGTCACCACCACCGACAGATCGAATCGTCCGGTTCAGAGGTCATTTGCTTGTGTTCGTCTTCCACACGTCTCCCTCGGGGTAGCGGTGAGTCTGTACCGATGGTCCCAGCATCTCACAAGAATATCCCGAATCCTGAAACCAGGAATTCGGGGGAGAAATGTAAATGCTAAAGAACGGACAGAGACAGACTTGTGTTGACCTCACCTTGGGGGGCATGTAGTGGGCGTTACGAATCACCACAGGACTGGCGAAGTGCTTGTGGAGGTGGTCCACAAATTCACACATCCTGGAACCAAACGGAAAAGGACCATAAGCAGCGCTGATCGTGACTCGCCGAGCGGACGCCAAACCTCTCGTACCGGTTGTCGAGGCTCCCGGACACGCAGATGTAGTCAAACAGAATCAGATGCTGCACGAGCTCGCAGAGGCCGACGCCCCCCGCGTGAGGACAGACAGGAACTGAGGAGACAGACGCCCGCCGGGGCCCGCTTCTCGTCAACATCACGTTTAAACGGTCGTCGTCACCGACGGCAGAGGCGTGTTCATTTACTGCCTCAGCCCACGAATGACTTCAATTTCACACGTCAAACTCAAAACTCCGCGGGGGGGCCGGCAGCACTCGCTGCTCGCCAACCCCCACGCTCGAGGCTCGTACCCTTGAACTTGTGTGCCATCAGCAGCACGGCGAGGTTCTCGTTGACGCTGCCCAGGCGACAGCTGTCTATCTGGAGGAACTGGAGGGCTGCGGCCTGGAGGAACTGCTTGAACATCACCCTGTTGTGACACTACATACCACACAGATGGAAAAAGAGATGCAGTAACTGAATTGATTCCAGGCAGCATGGTCCAACCCCCCCCCACCGACCTGCTCTCCTGACGCCAAACCGATCCCCAGTGGAGCCAAGGCCTGCAACAGAAGAGCATCTCAGTCGACGCTGCAGGAGTTCCACAGATCAAACTCTCTCTCTCTCTCTCTCTCTCACTCACTCACTCACTCGCTCACTCCCCCCCCCCCCACCTTGGAAATCGCAGCGTGACCCAGGATGTCATCGGGACAGGTGGGCTCCTCGATCCACAGAGGCTTAAATTCCGCCAGGCTGGACACCCATCGGACGGCCTCAGCGACATCCCATCTCTGGTTGGCGTCGATCATCTGACCCACAAACGCCTTTAACGTCCACGCCCACGCCAACCCGACGCACGGGGGCTCTCACAGCTTTACCAGAGCGTTCCTCGGCCCGATCATCTCCCGTATGAGGCGGGAGCGCCGTCTGTCGTCCTCTAAATCGGCGCCGACCTTCACCTTGAACCTGGTCCATCCCTTTTGGAGCGCCTCTGTGCAGAGCTGTGGGGAGCGGGGGGTCACACGTTTGAGGTGTGTCCGAATCACCGACGGAGGCGTTCCCTCTCAGAAACCTGCGTGAGCAGCTCGTCCGAGTACCCCAGCCACGCGCAGGAGGTCGTGTAGGCGGGATACCCCTCTCTCAGCATCTGATCCTCTGGGGGAAAAAAGGGAGGAGGAACACTTGACGCGGCTCAGCAGACTCCACGAAGGCGCTGTCTGGGGCGAGTTCTGCAGAAACAAACCCTTAAAGGGTCAAACTAGCCGCTCTCTTTAGTGCTCTCACCTCTCTGCTGTCTGCCCTCTCGTGCTTTCAGGAGCATGTCTGAGTGGGGAAAAGAAACCGTTAATTATTCGTCCCAAAATGTTCAATTCTGGTGCTAAAGCAGCCTCACCTAGGGCCTCCTCCTCTGTGTCAGTAATGTACCTGAAGTCAATGCAGGAGACAATCTGCTTGGGATCCTGAAATATTGCACAAGAGTCGGTCTTTGCCCCCCGGGGTCAAATGACCCAAGTCAATCACGTCAGGTGACTCACCATGTCCACAAGCAGCTTCCACAGCGGCTGCAGAAGAGGGAACAAAAGACACCGTGAGTTCTGAACCCGCGGGAGGAAACCGCGGAACAAACTCGGTCCCAACCTTGGCCTCCACCCTGGCCCAGAGGTCCCACACAGCGTTCAGGACCGCAGCACTGGCCAGGTGGATCACTCCCTTCTCTGGACCCAACTGGGCCACACCAGGGGGTAAAGATACCAACGTGAGGGTCCAAATGACAAAATAAGGCTGAAGAAACTTGTTGTGTGTTTATTTCATTAAAATATAGATGGCATGCAGGCTCATTCTCACCCATCAAATTGGAATCCGACAAAAATACACTAACTCCTTCAACAAAGCATGACGGCGTATTTATTTAAAGACATATTTGCAGCCTCACGAATGTGTGTTCTTAAACTGAATTTATACGGGGTGGGGGGTTAATGAAGCGTGAGTTGTGGCTTTAACGACAACTTGTGTTTAATTAATAAAACTGAAACTGCACTCTGGGTCCGTTACAGCATATATTACAATAAAATCAAATTACTGCAAGTCAGATATGTGGCCTATGTATCATTTAAACGTTCTTAAAAGGCCTTCTTTTGGTTATTTGGGTCTTACTGCTGCACGTCAACGCGTCCAGACCGAATCACGTGACGCGCGGGGCTCAGAGGTCAGCGTTATTTTACTTCTTACCGATCTCGGTGCCTTTTCCAAGAGTGAAAGTCAGACCGAAGCCTTTCAGTCCGCCGTCCGTGTCCAGCACCACGTACGCCACAGAATAGTCCGGGTCGGTGTGCTGCAGCGTGCAGAGATTTCACGTCAACTAAAAATCCCAATAATCTGGATTTAAGCGAATGTTCGGGTCTTTTTTTCTTTCTTTTGGTTGTTGCAGCTTCCTCACCATCGCATCCGAGCCGTGCTGCTCCACAGACGTGGGGAACCTCACGTCCATCACCGTCAACCCGACGATCCTGCGCGCCATCGTGCAGCTGAGGTTACAGAGCTTGTGTCGCACAGCTGATTTAACTTTTCCTGAAACGAGGGGGGGCCCACCCACCTCCGTCCATTGGTCCAGACACTTAAAGAGACCAATAAAAAAAAAACGCCTTTTATTGCCTCTCTCACATATGTGCAAACATATTATTAACCTTACAAAATGATATTTTAGTAATATACAAAGCCTTTTTTTTTTTTTTTAATAAGCTCAGGCATTATTTAATGTTATTCTCGTGGTAATACTGTATGTTTAAGAGCAAAATGCAAAGACAAAGTGTAAAAAAAACAAACAAAAAAAAACGCCTGCAGTACAAAGTGTTTGATGAGCCGCCTCATGAGTCACCGTCGGATATGAAGATTGGGAGATGCAAGTGTTTTGTTTTTTTTCCAGCACAGACGAGCGTCTCAGTCCATCCTCTCTTTCTCCACTATACCCCTTGCCAAGGTCACCGGTCCATTCAGGATGGACAATGATCCTTTCCACAGCAATGAACTGCTCGCTGCCTTCAAGCTCTTCCAGGTTATACTCTCCTGTCACCACTTGGTACTGACGAGGGTCTGAACTGAGGGGCACGGAAGAGAAAAATAACACACATGACATTCATTCGGAAAGGTGGGTGGAGTTCAAAGCACGTAGGTGATCTGACCTGAGGATGCAGTGAGCAGCAGTCATGATGTGGTAAGAGTTAATGATAGAGCCCCCACAGATGTGGGAGAAGTAGCCCTCACCAGAAGAGTCCAGCTGAAGAGAGATCTGAAAAGGTTGAAATGGAAACACATGAGGGAAAACGTCATTTATTCTATATAGACTTGAATCTGTATAATCTATATATGAATACACAATGACAGTGTTTGTTATTTATACTGGTCTGAAACTGGGAAGACCTTCATGAACAACAAATCCCCGCCAAAACCACAATCTTGTCGATAAGGGTGCATCATTGACCCCCCCACACACACACACACACACACACTGTTCTGTTGTATATTATAATTAGAATGCATGTACCCAATTGTTGATTTCCTTTACCACCATGCACTCAAATTAGACAAATTGGACATTTCTGAAAATACTGTCATTTAAACGTGCATTATTTAAAATGGCAAAACTTTTCTTGTTATCAGGTGGGAAACGAGCACATGCTTTTGCATGGTTGGGAAATTTTGAGTTCAGTTATCGCCAAAGTTGCGCAATGTGTTTACAGAAGAGAAATATATTTAACCCCAGGGGAGAAAATGGTCATACATAGCAGATCTGCAGTTTATTGTCAACAGACAACACTAGATGTGTGAGTGTCCAATTATGTTTAAATCACTGGCTGTATAGGTTGGTGGTAGTAGCAGCCCAGCATGGTGGTCACTGTTTTTCTCCTTACCTGTAAACATGTCTTACCTTTTATGTTCAAAAACCAGTAATATGTGCACTTTACCCCGAAGGAAGGTAGATAGTTGGATATCTTTGACTGTGGCTGGGTGATAATTTCATGTACACATTTTATGTGTAAATAAATAGCATGAAGTCCACCTGATATAATAATGAATATAATGTGATACAAATGCTCTCTGTGGCCTTTTTGCCTATTAAAAATCAGACTGAATTAGTGTTTGGTTTGAGCCACTTAGTTATTAAGTTAATTGTATGTCCACTGAGGTCTCACATTAGGTTATGAACATTACTTGTTTCAACTCAAATTATGTGAGATAATCAAAAGCTTCTTCTAAGGTCGAAAGTACAAAATCCAGGGAAGGTAACAAAGCTTACTTGTGTCAGCCCATGTAGTCACAATGAGAATACAGTGATAGTATAGTGTAAAAACACACAAAAAGCTGTGATGCAATTTTATTTTATTTCAATGGCTGCAAGTGGCAATTCCTTTAGTCCATGGTAACCTGGGGAACATAGAAAGACATTTTAAATGCACAGCTAAAATTGAGGTAGTTCAGAATTGTATCATGCAAAATAGCATCAAAAAGAGTCTCACTTAAAGTCTCACTTAAATTGCTTTTATGTAAAACGAGACTCACTGAATAGATCCAGTCTAAGAAGGAAGAGACTCTGGTGAAGACGGTTGGCTTTTTATACTGGTTGCACATGCCAGCAGGACCGTAACTGACAACGCCATAGACTCTCCATGCATCACCAGTGAAACAGTTCAGGGGGCCTCCAGAGTCACCCTAGAGGGAAAATCCAAGTGCCAGGGTTATAGTCTTTAGTCTTGCTAATCTTTTTTTTAAATAATGGAATTAAGAGGTTGAATGAGACAAACAATCAAACACAGAAAACAATAAAGTATCCTGCAAATAAAAGTACCTGGCATCCAGACAGGACTCCGTCCCCTCCTGCACACACCATGGATTCCAGAGCGATGCTGCCCCACCACTCATGCTGGGAGCACACAGAATGTTCCACCACTGGTAGGGGAGCCACTTGCAGGATTGGAGGTGAGGTGCCCCACACTGTGGAAAAGCATCAGTGGATATGAGGGTTCATTGCAATTCTATTTTTTTTTGTCCAAAAATTGGTTACAAATTTGCGAGTGTGTTCTCACTGTCGATGTATCCCCAGCCGGTGATGTAACAAACGAAGTCATGAGGCAACGTTTCTTCACCAGGAAGATTTGCGATTTCTACGTAGCCATTGTCATAGACGGGTTCACTCAGTTTCATGATAGCAATGTCATTTCTAAAACAGAAAAATAGTAAAGTTTGAGTTATGGGTACAAAAATGAAAGTTTTGCTGTGTGTGGTCTATATACCCATTGGCAAGGTCATGATTCCACCCAGGATGGACAATAATCCTCTCCACAGGAATGTACTGCTCACTCCCTTCTTCCACATTCATGTTATACTCACCTGCCACCACCCTGAATTCACGGGGGTTTGTACTGAGGGGGACAGAAGAGACCAATTTAATGCATCAAGCGCAAATGGATTAATATTTACAAACTAGTGGCATGAAGGACCACCTGATGACGCAGTGAGCTGCGGTCATGATGTAGAATGGATCGATGATAGATCCTCCACAGATGTGGGAGAAATATCCCTGCTCATAGGAGCCCAGCTGAAGAGAAATCTGGTGGGGGAAAATGACCCAGTAAATACCAATCAGATGATATTATTTCAATTGTTTTATGAAGCTTTCAGCTGAGCATGAGAACCACAGTTACCTGCCACTTCCATTTGTTGGGTTCAGCATCTTGGCCTCCAACTACCCTCTCATTGTTATAGGGTGGGGATGGTTTAGCACCAATCAGCCCTTTTGTAAATACATAAATATACAGACAGTGTTTTAAACAGAAATAACAGCACTGACAAAAAACTTATTAGACTCACCAATGCAGGAGAGGAAAGCCACAAGCCAAATCATGTTGAGGCACTGGGGAACACAGACAGTGTCCCAGTATTTATACTGGCAGGAAAGTGGAAGACCTTCAGCAAATCACCTGCCAAAAGCTCCCGATTGAGTCATAATTTCTCATCAAATTATTCTGTTTTACAATATGGTTAAAAACACATCGACCAAATAAATTATTCCTTCCAGCGTAACAAGCATTATTTTTCTTATACAATCTAATGTAAAATGTTCATCTGTTTAATGAACCATATCTTCTGGGTCTTTTTTTTATTTGGGTGGGAATAGAACAGGTGTGCTCACATGTTAGATTAAATGTTTTTCACGTTCCTGTAGATAAATATCACGGCTGATTAGCAAATCTAGAAAAGAAAACATTTCCATTTACTGTTGACAGATTAGAAATTTATTAAACCACAGTAAAAGAGTGTCTCCTAGGCCATTGCAATATTATTAAGTTGTATTTAAAACCATTATCTTGTATTTTCCCAATATTATAAGAGGATCTCTAAAAGGCTTATTACCACGCACCCAGAGGCATCCTGTGGGAGACACTCGGGGAATATGGGCTGATGGATCCATACTAAGAGCTAAACTACAATTCTTGTACTGTGAAGAAGCCCTGGGCCACACATCAAACATATTAACACCCAATCTTTCTATGGATGAAAAAGTCACACTTTTTATGAATGAGGAGGTTGAGATGAAGGTCAAAATTGACCTGTTAACACAAAGGATGGTAAGAGCGTTGTCTACTGACAGCCGTCTGTGAACAAATGCAGTTGTACCTTTCTAAATGTCAGGCTATTCAGTAACTTGTCCATGATAATGGTTTCCACCACCCATGATGAGGTGGCACCTGGATAATATTTTCCTAGGGGCTGCAGATGTGTTCTGGAGTCAATTGCATCAACATTAGGCTGTGTGTAAAATAGATATTTTCCATATCTTTCAGGTTCAATATATGGAAGGAAGGCTTCCAGACAAGCCTTCTTTGAATGTATTCTCTGTAGGCAAGATTAGACTTGTTAGTAGATTCAAAACTCAAATTATATGTTATATGCACTAAAGTTTTCTAATGGCATTGGCATGATTCACCGTGTGCACGTGTGTGGGGGTGCATGTCTGCTCTCGCATGGTGAATGGTTTTATTTTTATTCAAACTTATAAATATAATTGGATAAGTGAAGGCAACAGTACAAATGCATATTTTACTGTACTCTTATGTCGACATCGACTGTCACTGCCAAGCTTGATCATAAATGTGTGTGGTTTTTATTTAGGTAAATGCTACAAAGAAGCTTTTATAACATTGTATCCTCAAATATCCAATTAAAGTAGATTGAAGTGTTCTTGCACCCCTCTTTGTTACCAGGCAACTTCACACAACATTTATATGGAGAGCTAATTAAACCCTACCTGCTGGATACCATGAATAAATGATATGTGGCTCATTTGCTCAATTTTTCTGACATCATCACTTATTTGCTTATCTTCCGAGTACCTGCTGTGTCTAACAGCTCTTGATGGTAGTAGATGAAAGTAACTGTATAGTTTTATGATCGTTCTGTTTTATTGACCTTTACAATATGGAGCTTTTCCTACCTTTATTTTCTTTATCGGCAACAGTGTTCAATAATATTGAAACCCCTGACTTTAGGGATTGTTGGTTGTAGTAGCCTGGCATGTTAGTTTTGCCATCAGAATTTATACTGGACTGTTAGGATGATTGTGTGCAGCAGTTTACTTTCCTTACATGTAAATATGTATGATCTATGTCTGTTCTAGAAACCAATGTATTGACACCATAAAGTGCTACCTGTAACTATTTTTGCATATTAGAAGATGAAAAAGCATCAGTGAAAATAAAAGGCTGGCAATAAGATTAGTTTTGTCCAAAAATGGGTGAAAAATGCACAACTGCGTTCTCACTGTCAGTCGTCTCCCAGCTGGTGATGTGAGAAGTGAAGCCATGAGGCAACAGCTGATCATCAACGGGAAGTTCTGCAATAGCTGCAGAGGCAGTTTCCTGGAGAGGTTGACTCGGTTTCATGATAGCAACGTCATTTCTAAAGAAAATCATTTTGATGTGCTGTGGAAAACTGATAGCATCCGTATATTTATACTGGCAAGAAAGTGGAAGACCTTCATAAAGTGATTGACAACAAGTCACCTGCCAATTCTGGCTCAATCACATAAAACTAATTTTAGATTATTTTCCTGTGTAACAAACATCATTACAATTCTCTTAAAATCAGAAATAAAATGTTTATCCAATGAATAAACCATAGTTGCTGTTTTTTTTATTGAGATATGAAAAGAATAGATGAGCTCACGTGTTAGATTGAGTGTTTTCTTTTTCGCCCAGTTTATTTTCCTGTAGATAAATGTGGTACCTGGTATTGGCAACCAACCCCCCCCAAAGAAGAACATTTACACTTACTGGTGACAGATTAGAACTGTTTTATGCCAATGTGAATGCGAGTCTCTTACAGAATTACAATATTAGTATTAGGTTCTATTAGACTTAATCGACTTGGGCAAATATAACGTTATTTTAATGTGTGTATCAGCAAGCAATATTCATTATCAAAATATATCTATTAATGACAATAACTCACAAACAACTATATGAACAATAAAAATAATAGAATTCTTCTTCTTTTAATGTGACAAAAGGAAGGAAGGTTTACATCTACAACAACATTTTTAATCTATTCATATCAATAATAAAGTAAATGCTTTTATTTGCAACCACACGGAGCCACACAAGGATGGCAAATCGAATACTGTTCGTTGACACCATCACGGATGTGTTCCGCAGTTGCTCGATTTCTCTGGTATCTTTATTTATTAGCTTGGTCTTGCACAGGCGCCTGTCAGCCCTTTCAGCTGATAGCGAAAGCTAGCTGAAAGATCCTGCCTGTTTTTAAGTAATGCATTTTTATATGGTTATAAATCGGTAACAATCAGTTAGGAACAGGCTTCTGAAACAATGGGGCTGTCGCAGAGCTCGTTTTTGTCGGACGGCGGAACTAACTGGGGGTATCACGTCCATGGGGTAAGGTGTACAGTAGCATAATGTCATGTGTAATGAACCCCGAGGACCTTTAAAGAACGTTTGCATGAGCTTAGTGACATATCAAATGTGCTTTTCGATAACAGAGACGTCTGTGAACAATTCCAGTTGCACGTCTGTAAATGTCAGGCTGTTCAGTAACTTATCTGACCAGTAAAACTGGTCAGCGGTAATGGTTTCCACCGCCCATGGTGAGGTGGCACTTGGATGATATCCAGGCTTCTGCACCTTCCAAGACACTGAAATGTAAAAGTAGTTCCATAAATGTAATGACAATATCAGATCTGTGTTCGTAGTTTGCACACTGTGCGTTTTGTACGTTCTTGTTTATTGACTGGTTGATTTATGTGTTGTTTTATATTGCCCTTCAGGGGATGAATTAAGCTATTTGAAGTAAATTGAATTCAATAAAATAGAATTGTGCATCTCATATTTCAGGTTCAAAAGGACTCACCTGCCCTGAAAGCTGGTCTGGAACCCTTCTTTGACTTTATTCTCTCTATAGGCAACACTAGACTTGTAAGTAGATTTAAGACTCCTCCTCTCTTACATATATCAGTTACATTCACTAAAGTTTTCTAAGGAAATTGCAAACTCATTGTTTGGTCAATTTACGTTTTGGCCTTTTGGGAAAATCAAAAATATTTTCCTGTCTCTGCAGAATAAAGAAGGCGACCTGTTGAAAGATCTTCTAAAGGCCAATGTGGAGAAAGCTGTCAAACTGGAAGTGTACAACTCCAAAACGCAACGGATGAGAGAGCTGGAGGTGACACCCAGCAACATGTGGGGTGGTCAGGGTCTGCTGGGTGCAAGTGTCCGCTTCTGCAACTTTGAAGGGGCCAACGAGAATGTTTGGCATGTTTTGGTAAGGCTTGTTCACCCCCCCCCTGAAAAAAAACAGCTTCTAATTTACCCCATAATAATACTGTTAACAGTATTTCATTATGTTAATGTTTATGCAATTTTTGGCTACTACATATGTATCATATATTTTTATAGGATGTGGAAGCACAGTCTCCTGCAGCCCTAGCTGGCCTTGTTGCTCACACTGACTTCATTGTGGGAGCTGACCAGGTGCTGCAAGATGTAAGATATTCTCTCTCTTTCCTTTAGCTCTATAAATGTGTAAACACACACAGACGTGTAAACCATTCTTCTGTGGTGAATCGAATCCTCTTGCAGTCCGAGGATTTCTTTTCCTTGGTGGAAGCCAGTGAGGGGAAAGCACTGAAACTGCTGGTGTACAACACACAAACAGACCAGTGCAGAGAGGTTGTGGTGACTCCTAATGGCGCGTGGGGAGGGGAGGGAAGGTATATTTCACACCCTTGCATTTATTTTCCCTTTTTGTCCATGTGACGCCATGCACGCAATAGCAGTAAACACAATTGCTTTATCTTGTCTTAAGCTTAGGATGTGGCATTGGCTACGGCTACTTGCACAGAATTCCAACCCGTGCAGCCGTACCTGTCACCCCCCAAAGCAAAAATGTCCCTGGGTCCAAGGAAACCGATGAAGAGCTGGCTGTGAGCGACCACAGCCCACCTGCAGTGGCTGCATCCACCCCCAGTATCAGTGAAGTAGATCTAAATCAATCTGAGGGAGCCGGGCAATGTTTGAGCACAACCTCGCCCACTCAGCCAGTTGCAGACTTAGGTAACCGGATCTTATTGTAAAAAAAAAAAAAAAAAAAAAAATTGCTTTCTCTATCTTCCTTATTACAGAAATGAAAATGCTCGTCCATCTTTTTGCTTAATGCAGATTATACCAATATCCCAGAGGCAGCGACGCCAGACTTGTCAGACATGGTTTCCTCCGATGACATTGGCCAGAGCTCTGCTTTTGCCAATTACAGCGCTGGCTCTGGTGATCAGGGTGGCTTGGGTAGGTAGCTTTAAACCCAGTGTTTATATCATGCTCACTAGAGTAATTCAATACTTTCACTGCCATACAAGCTTAAAAAAAGCAATAATTTTTGGGACAAATTTATGAAATTCTTTTACCGCTTTGTTTAGATACCTCATCTGTTGACCAAAGGCCTTCATCTCAAGAGACTGAAGAAGACTTGGGCGCCGATGAGTCCGATGACAGGCAGTCTACCGAGCAGCCCGCGGCACCCCGGGAGAGAGAGGCTACAGATGAACTTGTGCAAGTTACCACAGAGAGCCTGAATGAGCCAGGTATCCCAGAGTTCAGTTCTGAGGTCTCGGCCAGTATCATGGAAGCGATGTCAGAGACCACCGCACCAGACAGTTAAGAAAGGTTACTGCATTTTCAAGCAACCCGTTAGCACTCGCAACCGCATTCATGACCATTAGATCGCACCGATAAGTGATTGAAGCGCGATAATGATTGTAAGTTACATCACTGGGCAAGACTTTTTTTTTTTTAAATACTCTAGAGAAACGATGACGACGGTGCCGTCACAGCTTGTGAACTGAATGCACACGCAAGAGAAAAACATTTCCTGGAAAACGGTGTCTTAACTAACAGTTTTACGTAGTTTAAAGATAAGCCAGTTCACCTCACTGTTGCTCAATATCAAGCAGAATAACACACAAGTGGCTCTCATGCTAGTTTGCACAACGTATATCTTTATTGTTCTTTTATCACCTTCAAGACAAAACTATATGAAGCACTACTGAGACAGATATTCAGCTTGAGCTCCTGCAGATATGTGGGAGTTTTATATTTTTTTAAATTTAAGGGGACTTCATTTTGTCATGGGCTGAGTTTGTGATGAATATACATGTTTAAAAAAAGAACCAACTCAGGTATGCACCATTTTAGCCATTTATTTATGTACTGATATGATTTACATTAGGGAAACGGTTTTGGTAATTTACTTTGAATTGTTCAGATTTGATTTAATTTATGATTTATGGACACAAATAATCAAATATTTATAAAACGATGTACAACAGAGTGTTTGGCAGTCTAGTTGTCTTATTTACTTACACTTCCTAGTTTTAAACAGCAGGTGCCAGCAAATACCTTTTTTTTCAAATACTTTTTTTTTTCCTCCTTTTTCTTGATCTGCTTTCTCCACTTGCAAATTCTCCAAAATTGCCATCAAATGAATGAAAGACAGAGATTAACGAAGACACATAGTTCTTTTTAATGCATATGAAGGAGGGGGGGTTTAACCACAGAAAAAAATCCACAAAAAAAGAATAAAAGAAGTAGCAGAACGAGAGCATTCCTCAATTATTTACCATGACCCTCCTCTGTTGACTGGGGGGATGGGTTCTACGTGGAGGGAAGAAAGACTACAGGGAGATGGATCTGTAATAATTCTGCTGCAAAGTAAGCCTGCTTATGCAAGAATGTGAATATGAAAGGATATTTTCTTTTCCAGCATGAGCACGCGTTAGCTCGTCCTATATGAAAAAGTCAGGATGCAGAAGATTCTCAAGATTTAGAGTGAGTATGCTCTGGAACGTGACGATATTCAGAAACAGAAGCCGCCCGAGGCTCAGGTCAGCAGCTGTAGGTGAAGTGTGAAGGAAACACCCCTGCCTGGCCTTCATTTTTTCCCCCGTCTCACAGGGGTCTGTGACGCAGCTGCACCCGCTTGTCATCTCAGCTTTGCCTCAACCTCCGAATGCCTCGGCTTGCAGGCAGCAGCACAGTGCCCGCTGCCACAGAATTGCTTTTGCAGCATAACAAATTGAGAAATAGAATAACGGGAAAGGGGGGGTGAATATGGGTGGAAGGAGAGAGATAAGGCTTTGAAAAACCACAGATTAATTACTGGGTGCCCACCCCGGTATGAACAGCTTCCTGTTTGAGGGTGCAGCTCACGAAAACACGCGGATTGGCATGTGCGGATCCTCAGGTGCGCTGAATGTTTCCGTGCTTGTGCGGGTGTGATAAAGCAGCAGCAGTAGCGAGTCTTGGTGAGTGTTGGCATAAATCCCCTCCACACTTGCAGATTTGCCACCTTAATCACATCTTTGTGCAAAGTGGCCTATATTTGGAGCGGCGTCTTCAGACGCTTGTAATGCAGCATTCCCAAATATTGGTCCATGCAGTCTCTCACGAATTCCTGTTGTGCATCTCTGTCTTCTTATCTGTGGATCTTTTTTTTTTTTCTTTTTGGTTTCACTTGATCTTAAAACCTTGCTCCACCGACGACCTGTTTGGAATGGTTCTGGCTTTTCTGGCCTTATTTCATAATGAAATGTAACACTAATTCAGAAAAAAAAACAATAAAATATAAAACCATTTTCCTTTAACTTCTTTTGCAGCTTCAAGGTGGGAATTTCCTGTCAATGTCCAACGATAAATGAGAACATTTATCAGTATCTGGAAAGCATTAGCGAAGCAATACTACAAAAGCTTTAGGACCACAATGATCCTGATCGTTTAGCTCCGTCTGCTCTTTGTCACGTCGTCCGCTCGCTATCAGCGGCGACACAATTGCCCAGAGTCGATCTTTAATCTGTCCATATCGCAGGGAGACCCTGCTGATGGCAGGGCAGGAGGTAAAGCCAATAGGAGGTTAGGAGAGGTCGCCCCGCTTTGTGTCCGGGCGCTAATTGTGATTCGGCGGTGCAGAGAGCCAGCCGCACACGCTGTCTGCTGTCAAGACCGACCTGCTGGTGTCAAGTCGGTGTCCATCCGCTAATGTGGCAGCCAATCTCTGAAGAGATATGGTTGCTGGGTCGACACCCAATTTGTCTGTTTTTCCCTGTTACGCCAGCACCAGAAGAAATGCCGAGCTCCCTTTGTACTGTTATTGCAGGTTTTTTTTTTTTCCCACTGACTTGTCAGCACATTTGCCTGCTGTCTTCCCCCCCCCCCCCTCCCTCTCTGACATATTTGCGTTGACATCCTTGCGACGACACGGCCGCACTTTGGAGCCGATAGGGGACTGTCTCTTAGAGTTAACCTCATTCGCCAGTTAGCCATCAGCCCCCCACAGGCGAGCGCGCTGGCTTCAGACCTCCTCAGTTAACATATATAAAGATGCACGGGGTATTGCGTGCTGGCCGCTAAAGCGTGAAAAACCTGAATTCTGCGGGATTACTGTGGATGTAGGATGCAGTGGAGGTAGCTTCTTGTGTCACAGGAGCAGGACGACAAAGTGTTTTCCCATAAATCCTACAGCGACACCAGTTAAAAGCAACTCCAACCATAAGATATTTAAGATATCGATCTTAAAATGTCAGCCTAGTGATTTTTTTCCCCCCTGTCTTCACTCCATTTAGACAAACGGCTCCTCTGATTGATCTGCGCTGTCTCAGTGAATGTTCATATCATGGACAACACCAGAAAAGAGGGGGTGGGGGTGATCTACCTGATAGCCTGGAGATATTTGTGCAGGGTGGCACTGGCTCTATGGTGGAGGGAGTGAAGTGTGGCAAAATGGAGGCGGGTGGAAGAGGGTGAGGGGAACAGATGGGTAATGATGAAAAAAAAAGGCAGCGAAGTCTTCCCTCACGGAGGGAGCAGATGCAAAAACTTTAAAACAACCGACCTTGCACTTTTGCAAACGGGCTAAATTGGCTCGCTGATTAATGCCATTTGGAGCGAATCTGACCAGATTTGACGCTCCTGCTGGACCACAGAAGCGGCTCCAGTGTAAACAGCTACAGGCTAACAGAGGTAGCCCTGATGATGGCTCGGTGAAAGGGCCAGGCGGTTCATTCTCCTGCGTCTCAGACGCAGTTATAGGGCAGTTGCCCTTTGAGATCGTCGTCTCTTTGATTGTTTTGCAGATAAAAAAACCCATTCACATCAGCCTGCACCCACGTTGTGAAGCTGCATTGTCAAATCCGACTCCGAGTCTGATGAGGGCCATGAAACTGTTTGATGTCCCTGAATTAATAATCTTGTGCTGTAATTAGAGTGATTGCACGAGGAGATACGTTCTGCACCAGCCAATACAACCATTCTGAACCTGCGGGGCCAGACAGGCTTTAGTACAGAGGAAGCACGTGAAATGAAAGTTTATTTACCTTCCAGAAGCAAACAGAGGAGGGCAGGTGGCTCCAGGCCCTGCCCCCCCCCCCACCCACCTGCCCCTCCAATTACCCATGACGAATGGACATCAGAGGCCTCCGTCACAGAGGACGTGGAGAGCGTGGGCGCGTCACTTGTGTGGCGTGAGTCATCCAGCGTTTCCCACCAACCCATCAGAAGCAGACCGGGCCTGTTCCTGTGGTCTGTGAGTGTGCTTGGCACGTTTCCACTGTGGTCGTCCATGTTGTCTGACCACGCAGACAAGGTGTCCGTCCCCCCCCGGGCAGCTTAATACCAGTATTTTCCCCTGATGTGACTCCATTGTAGTCTTATCGATGCCGATCATCTGGACATTAATTGAACACTCGCATGTCCAACGGACCAACGTGTGTAATTTTATTGGCTGCAAAGCCTCGGTTGCCATGCCAACTGAAAATTACCACTGAAGGTATAATTACAAGGTGCAGCTACATATCTTAATGTTCCATTTTTAATTCAACTTGTGCTCTTTGGTTTTATGCAGCCACCTTTGTCTTAACTGGCACCGCAGCTGGGAGTTAAGATCGAAGCTTCTTTTTCCCCAGTAAAACATGAATGCATCTCATCACACGGGCGTGACTTTAGCAACATGCCAGCTTTCAGTTGATACTTCAGCCCCCAGACTCCTGTCACGACAGGAAAGATGAGCCGAGAACAACGGTAGAAAAGGAGAACCTCCCCCGTGTTTTTAATATGTAGCGCTCAAGGCGCCGCTATTCCTGTCGCTGCCAGACACCACCTGCTTGGGTCTACGTAGCACGACTACGGTCGCGTGGTGTTGGGACTTCACGCTAACATTTCGCACAAGCATCTTTCACGTGCCAGAATTACAAGATGCAAAAATAAACCCAGAGGAGTTCGCTGGGATATCAACCTCAAAATGCACATCGATAAATGAAGAGCGTTTTTGAGCTGCAAATGCTGGAGTAGCAAGTTATAGATTCAAATCCTGAGCACAGGATCCACCGAAAACACGGTGGTGCTTGACTGCTCAAATGTCACGGAAATGGCAGGTGCAGACAGTAAGAATGTCACGGAAACCTTGTTTAACACAACACAAGCATTTCCATGCATTTCCATTTCAGCGTCTAATCTCATCTTCCATGTTTTGGTCTATAAATTAGTTCCCTTGCGGTAATCAGCCTGTGATTGGGTTTGTCTTCACTCTCAGACTATTGTCAAAGCCCCTTATCTCCATCTGCTTCTCTGTCTGGGGGGAGCAGCCATTCATCTTTCCTGTTGACTCATTTATAAAAGGACTCTGACGTTTGCTCATCAGCACACACATAAATACAGGTGTAGAGCTCGTGGATCCCCTGAAGAACAAAGAACTGCACAAAAACAGGTTAAAACACAACTTCCAGCTGAGAAAAAGGAAGAGGAAATGTGTGCAAACTGTACAGAGATGTGAGCCAAAATGGGTGTTCTCCACTTCAAGTTCTCACTTGCTCTACTTTAGAATAATGAATGTGATTGGAAAATTCTTCTGCTAATAAATGACTCGGATCATTAATATGCTTTAATTTCCTGGAACAAAATCTGTTGGGAGTCCAAGGACAACATGTTCTACAGATGAGCACTTAAGCTGCTAAAATTCAGGGTATGACTCATCTCACATCACTTCCCTGGGTTTACTTTGGTCTCCTGAGAAGCCAGAACAATGATGTCACCACTGAGTGGGTGGAGAGCATTAGTGAGAGCAGCCATTCATGTTTAGACCACAGTGATCCCCCTTTCTAAATGGGCTGCATCAAGGGATCCTCTCTGCTCCCAGGTGTGGCATGCTTTATTGACTGTAATATGTTCAGTAGCTGGTAGTTGCCTCATAAAGGTGCTGGGTTCGGTCCCAAGCCGACCTTTGATGTGGAGTTTACACGTGCTTTCCATGCCTGTGTGTGTTTTCTCCAGGTATTCCAGTTTCTTCTTCTCTCCCGCATCATTCCTTGTGATGGAGCAATGGTGTGAAAACAGGTATGAAAGTAAAATTAACAAAAAAGATTCATGACAGTGTTAGAATAATTAATATAAGATGTCTGCCATCCTTGATGTCATTTTTCTGAATGGAAACAGAACCAAAACATGCATTAATAATGTCCCCACAAGGGAAATAAATCATATAAATGAAGGCTCAAATGCACTTTTAAACCAGGCACTGCTTTTTAACACATTTGTTCTGGCTGAAAGCAGTTGCTGAAGATTCGTTCTGTTCCAAGGAGGTGACATTAATATGTGACATTAAAAAAAAAAAGAGGTAACCTGCAGTAATGGCATTTATCATCACTGGATTCATGTTTTTTCCTCCTTTTATTGTTTTGACAATGGTGTATGCTTCCCGCCTGCCTGCAGCATCTGGGTCAGCTCTATATGTGATACAGGGCCTTCTTACCTGAGCCGCCTGTCTGCATCACCCTTCATGACTCATGCCTCATTTTTTTGTGCCTCTACATCAGACGCCGCCCCCCTCCACCTCAGTCCGCTCTCTCGTTCCTCTCCAACGAACACAGACTCTCGTGTTATTATGTGCAAAATGAGCTACGCAAAGGGGGCACGAGCAAAACAGACCATTGCAGAAAGATGTAGTGAGACAAGCGATGTGGTTTTCAGGGGGAATGGGGTGACCTGTTGATGAGGGAGACGTCAGATAAAGCAGCGTGACCTGATTACACATGCGCGGCATGTCCAAGCTGTTGACTTGTTCTCTCCTGGGCTTCAGATTTCCCCCTCTGGGAAGCCCTAGAAGCAGCATTTCAGCTGCCTTCACAACCTCTACCCTGTTGGCAAGCTGTCTGATGGCGTACCCACTAGGTCAGATTCACAAAGACGGAGCAGATTGAAGGAATAAAACGGGATGATAACATTCGCTCCGGAGCAGATCTGTCTTGGTTTAACACATGTCAGGTTGCCAGGAGGTTGAGGTGCCAGGCGGTACTTAAAGGAACACAAACCCGGAGCTTAACACCACATTCTGTCACCAAGGAATCACCTCTCTATAAATGGGCCTTTTTGGAGCAGTAAGGCTTCATTATAACAGAGGATGTTATAATGAAGCCCTTTTTTCCAGTGTCCCTTCTGCAGTTCAACTTTCCTTGAATTGGTGCGGAAGACTTCCTTTCACTCATCCATGCATGTTTAAAGACACATCAGCAGCCAAAGCCAGTTTTTTTGTGTGTGTGAGCTACATTGCTAATGCAATCTGTGCTGTAAACACTGTCCAGCTCAAAGAGGACAGACTGGGCAGAGAGGAGGCCGTTTTTGGAGCTTTAGCATCATTTGAAGGTCCAATATATGTGGTTTCAAGGTCATGGCTCTGACCAGTTGCTACGTGCAGTCCCTGTTTCCCACACGTGGCAGTTGGCCACATAGCAGAGATTAATGAGAGAAGATGAGGTGGGGAAGGATGGGAACCAAATGAGCTTCATGAGTATTCAAATGTGAAGCTTAAGCGCATAAGTGAAGCTAATTTGGACTGCGATTATTTCCTGTTATTTCAGATGAGCGCTTTCTCAGAAGTCAGCTCAATTGCCCTCCCTGTTCTCCACCAGCCCACAGTCAGGAAGCCACCTCCTCACACTCCATCTGCTCCCGCACGGGAGGAGCGTGAGATTGCTCTATGCTCTGCCAGCGCTGAGTGGCTCCATCTGGTAACGAGACAGTGAAGACAATGGCCACGCAGAACGCTGGCTGGTCAATAAAGTCCGCTCGGCCCGTGGGTCGATAAGGTTTTTCCTGCTGCAGAGGTGTGGGAACGGCGCTCAACCGCAGCGCTGTCGAGGCCCAGAAGGGACGATGTATTACCGGGGGGGCTCCGTGTAATTACACCCAGTAATGTACAACTATCGATAAAAGAATATTTCTTCTTCTGCCTTTATTTCAAACTGCAGCTTATAATTTACTGGCTGATCCAATGTGCAAAAACATTATTTACTTCCCCACACTATCTGCTAACGCAAACTCTGGTAGTTTATGAGCATACTAAGGTTTACAGCCGGATTTATGTCCTTCATCCTGTGGCATTGTTCACTGATTAAATGCATCGCTGCACAGAGCTTCAATATGACAGTCTGGCTTGATAGAGCGATGACATTTGCGCTCGTATCTTATTATAGTATGATCAGCGTCCTGACAGTGACTGAAACCTGGCTCTTTTACAAACTGCTCAGTTATCGCTCGTGTTTTACCTTTTCCTATTATCGAAGTCTTGCCTTGTTTCATAGCAACGGTGTTTGCTGAGAGGGGGGGGGGAAATATAATGGGGTGACCTCACTGCTCCAATCGATGCTCCTGGGATGAGGAGCATTTAAAGAAAATGTTCCATTCCAGCTGATTCGAACCCCATGCTTGAGGCTCTAATGCATCAAGGGAATATGTGTTTCAATGGAGGCTTTAATGGGAAAAGATTGAATTTTTAAAAAAATTTAATGAGAAATAATGAAGAAATATCACTAGTTGATCCCCTCTGTGTTTTCGCTACAAACAGTTAAAGTGAAAATAGCTGTTCACTTTGGATTTGCCAAAAAGTCCAAGAAAAAGAACCAAAACGAAGTTTACTTCATAGAATCTGGTTAGTTTCACTTCCTTCTATAGTTGAATACTCATCTGATCATAGGTCTTTGTAATACAGTTAGTCATTAACATTATTTTTGTAGACTTTCCATGTTCTCCTGTGAAGTTGTCTTTCCTCTTTCTTCCCAAAACTGCCCTTTGTGTGAATGTGTGTGTCTGGAGTGTGTGTTGGGACTCTAATTAGGAATAAACAGGAATAAAAATAGAAGAAGGGGGAACATTTGTTGCTGCCTTTGTTTTATTCCTATAAATAAACATGCGCAAGGTCTGAAACCTGCAGTCACTTTTACAATCTTGCAGTTCTTCAGCATCAGAGCCGTAACTGCCCTTCTCATTGCAGAGAGTGACAGCATGAGCCATAGTGCATGTGGTGATTTATGGGCGTGCCAATAAATCTACAATCATCCCAATAATCAACTTTCACCCCAGCCTGCCCCATTCCCAGGACCCTCATCCCTCCTCCTGTAATTGAGTCCCAGATTTTTTAGCATGATTAACACATTCTTGGGCGTCCATGACTGACAGCTACCTAAACGTCGCTTTCCTGAACCCCCAAGGACACTGGAGGACACATTTATTTCCAGGTGAGGGAGGAAACGGTTCACTATCCTTTGATTGATTTTATTTGGACCCTGACTGTTTTCGGTTTGCTTATTGATCACTTTCCATATTGACTTTGTCAAGGAACCTAGAACGGTTCAACGACTGTTGACAAATCCCATTTGCGAGCTTTAAATTGTCTGCGAACGACCTGAAGGCTGAACAGACGGTATTGACCGATGCAGATGCAGTGATGGGTGGCAGTTTTTCTGGTGCCACTTTTCTGAAGTTTCTCACAGGCTTTTAAACTTGAATATTGATTTCCTGTCAGTCAACTCATTGACTGACCAGCTGGCCATTCATTTCTGCTAGCTTGTGACTTGTGCATTGAATTTGCACATTTTCTTGGCTTTGTAATCTATAGATCTATTGATGTGGGGGGGGGGGGGGGGTTACATGAAGGGAGGTTTACATGAGGGAAGGGATGCTGTCACCATCCCTTCGTTGTTACGAAACACTGTTGTTTCGTACCCTCGCCCCCGACGGATTTGTGGAATCGGCTTTGACTGACGCCTCCTTTGTGCTTCCCGTAATAGCATCATATGCTGATGTTGATGCCGCAGCTCTGCGCTGAACAACGAGGATGTCATCCAACTCGCTCTCCTTCTTAGTTCAGAAACCGCATCGGTGGCAGCGTAATAATCTGGTGAACGGTTCCCTTCAGAAAGGAAACGTTTAATGAAATGTGCATATGTTCTGGGTCACATGAATCAATCACGCCTTCCTTCCACAGATGCCTGAATAGGTCGAGGCACAGGCTGATCATCACAGAGGGCCGTGTCTTAATTACACACTCTGAAGGGTAAATCACCTGAGGCAACAGCAGATCTCTGTTTCACACCACAATCTTATTTTAGGACAAACGGAACAGATTGTTAGACTATTTTTGTTGTATTCCTTCTTCAATTTTGCTCTCTACATTTCAGAGATTACTATGGTTACCAAAGTTTCTTTTGAGCTAAATGCGTACATACACACTCATGAATAAGTTGTTTTTTTCATTTAATTATTTTCTTTATTTAAAAGCCAAAAATCCAGTGATAAACATGAGCTCTGAGTGTCCATCATGTTATTGGGCCAGATTTAGCCACATAGGTTAATACAACCTTACAATGTTGTAGTACATAGTGAAAAAGAGCAGGACAGAAGCTCATTCAGTCTTTACTCGCAGGTTTTTCATCACCCAGCTCAGAATTCTGCAGAAAATGTGTCATTTTAAAGGCTTTTTTCCCAAATGGTACTTTGTGCCAGGTTGTTTATTTTCACCTGGAGGGTATAATTTCGGCAGAAATGCGTCATTTCTTCCCCTCATGTTCTCGTGTCATGTTTTCGTCAGCCCTGGAGTGGGGCTCTTTGAGTCCATTCACAATGGAACGACACGCTGTTATCAGCGGAGCCAATTCACCAGGACTCACACGCTCAAAGGTAATGAAAAGCAGAGTGTTCTGTCTGTCCATACAAGGCGTCGGCCATCAGAGCAATTTGTCACAGGGGAAAGTTAATATCCTCGTGTCTGCTCGTACCTGCTGCTTCCCCTGGGTGCAATCTCCAGCCTGCTGCTTAGAGGTGTCCAGGGTTTGTGGCTTCACCTCGCTGGATTGTCAAGCTAATCTCAAAGCCCTGTCATCAGCTCGTGATGATGGATAATAAAGAATTATCATGCTAACTACTAACTGCCTGTCTCCTGGAGTGTGCACAATACTACATATACTGCAGGTTTATATGAATAAAATTGGTCAAAATCAGCCAGAAAGTAAAATAGTTTGCACATACTGTTATGATCTCACGGGGATGGAGGACCCAAACGCAGGCACAGAGTGACGTGGGAGAACAAAAGTTTATTTAAAAAAACCACTAAATGCTCCTCAGAAGGAGGGAACAGGGCTCTCGGGCCCACACAAAAATCACCCGTACGGGGAAAAGTCAGGGAAAAACAAAACGATACCTCCCCGTGAACCGGGATGTCCGGGGAACGGACAAGCGGGGACATCCAGGCAGACGGACACGGGAATCCAGACGGGAGTCCAACGGGACACAGACCAGGGAGACAAAAGACTAACGCTGGAGACCATCTAACCTACACACACAAACACACACAACGAACCGACCGCTTCCACTGTCGGCCCCGGGCCCTATCAAGGGGAGGTAATTGCGGGGTCCAGCTCAGGTGCGCGACCGCCTGTTGGACCCATGTCAGGGTTTGGCGCCCCCTATGGGAGAGGAGGTCCACCAGACCCTAACACATACATAATTTATGGTCCTGATTCGGAGCAAAGAGCAACCCACCGAACATGACCATCCATCATTCATGGCGTGTTTGAGAGAGGAAGTGAGAGAAACAAGTTCAGATTTCTGGAGACGAGCTACTCTCGGAGCGTGTTTGCAGAGAGAGCAGCGTGTTGACCAAGGCTTGGCTATTTTCTAGCCTATGGGCTGCATTTTAAATTGTGCTTACTTTAATTTTGCCCTTTGTTGTCGATAAACTTATTGTTACATGATGAACTCGGTCCTCGTCGGAGCCGTTCAGCAAGCAAAAATCCACACATTATCTGTCCCCAAGTTCAGGTCGGACCTGTAGAAGGGTGGGCTTGTTTTTTCTGCTTTACAGCCAAAAGTAATAGCTAAACCAACGCCTGAGGTGTCTTGTAACACTCACTGGCCAGATGTGCAACATCGAATCCAAAACAAACCTCCAGGCTCTTGTGTTTTTCCCAAAATGTCTGCAGGAACATAGGAAACATGAGCGCAGATTCTGTTGTCCTTTAGCAGATGTGGTTTCTTTGTTTTGTTAGAAGGAAAAACTCAGAGGCAGAGTTAGGATGATGGAGGCTTCGCATGGTTCATTTAATCTAGGAAATGATTCTAGACTGGAAATATATCCACCATATGTAGATATATGGACTCTGCTATATCTACCTGTGTGTCTGTGCAGCTCGTATCACTCTGTTTACTTGTCTTCTCTCTTTCTATTAAATCGAAATTAAATCCTTCAGACCAAATATTGGCGCAGGGTTGATTACTACAACGTCACAAACCACCTTCCACAGTCACAGTTTATGCTGCAGCGGCGGCGTGCAGCTCATTATTAGCCGAGGATCCTGTCGCGTTGCCCGAGGCTCAAACTCAACAATCTAATCTTAGAGCTCTCAACACCCCCCCCATCCACCCCCTGCCATTTTAAAGTCACTTTCAATGTTGGCCTGCCTTTCATCAGGAATGTGCTCTCAGTCATTTCCTTCCGATTCTACAAGTTTTTGTGTTGCATGACCCCTTTTTTTTGGCCCCCTCTTCTCAAAATGCATACATTTAGTGCATTACTACTACCCCCCCCCCACCACCACCACCCATACACACACACACACACTCCCCGCCATACACACAAACAAACACACACACACACACACACACACACACACACACACACACACACACAATTCTTTGTTCTTGGGGAAAAGGCTGCAGGTACTGTTAGGAGAATATTCTTGGAGCTAATGAGATGCTCCGAGGGACCATTATGGGAATCCCATCAAGCCTGAAAGAGACAGAAATCACATGCACATGAATCAGGAGGTGTTTTTATATGATGGAGATGAAGGCAAGAAACAAAATATCTGTTTGCTTTTGCAGAATTGTCCAATTTAGGAAGGGAAAAAATCAAACCTTTCTCTTCAGTGGCTTTAATCCCATAATGAGGATAATGATGGTGGTGATGATGATGGCGACTGATGGGAGTGTTTCCTTCCACTCTTGCCGTCTGAGGGATGACGAATGCAAGCGTCTCTAGGTGGGGAGGAAGATGAGGGAGGAGGGGGATGAAGCGCCGGCAGTGAGGTGACAGTTGCTCCTCTCACCGTTTCTATGCCCCCCCCTCCTCCTCCTTCCCCTTCCCCTCCTCTTCCTCCCCTCCCCTCGCAGCTTCAGCATCATCCCCGCCAGCAGCAGCAGCAGCAGCAGCCTCATCAGCAGCTCAGTCCATCGAGAGCGCGGAGGACAAATAAGCAGCACTCATCTCCGAGAGGCGCTTCCACTGGAGGAGGAACATGGGGAGATGGCGGCCGGCCCAGAATAAGGCGCAAGGATTCAAGCGAGGTCTCCCTTTATGATAAAAGCTCTCTGCAACCCAAATATTAAAAAAAACAAGAGGTAAGGCACGTGCATTGTTTCTGTTAGATGAATTATTTTCTTTATTTTTAATTTTGGTGTGAAGGAAATCTCGAAAGTATCAATTACCGTTTTTCTTTTTGCAGGATGAAGGTTCAAAACCGCAAAATGCATTTAAAATGAAACTAAAGGGATTCTGTCACCATGGCAAGATTGCACTCAATGCGAATAACACTAAATACTAATTTTTGTCATGTAAATATTCATAAGTTCGCCTTTTTTCGATCTACAAATTCTGAAATGATGATTTTTAAAGTCCCAACATGAAGGTTTCTTTGATCGGTGATCTTATTGAAACTGAAAGAGTAAATAAATATTGAGACAAGAGGAACATATTTTCTTTTTATACAATTAATCAAACAAAATAGCAATGATCGTTATTAAAGATTAAGTTACATTATTGTATATATCAGAAAAAGGAGGAGCAAACGCGTGGAAGAGATCGCGTGATGACTGCCCCCCTGTGGAGATCATTTAAAATGCATCATAAAGGACTTTAAAAATCCCAAAAGATATTTAATTGTTATTTAATTAATTATTAATTGTTTTTTATTACTTGTTTTCTCTCTCCAGTCAAATCTCCGTTTTGTCTTTATTCAAATCTTGAATGAGAGACAAATCCGTTAAACTACAGGTCTGCAGAAACATTTGACATTTTCACACAGGCTCTGGTTATTTAAGCTGTGCAGCTCCATTCATCTCTCGAGTGGCCCACATTCAAGCACTGGCTCCTGTGTGGTTTCCAGTTATATAATATCATCACCATCAGAGTGGATCAGCCTCAGAGTGTTTGCCACGTGGTTTATATGAGCTCGCCCTGGCCATATATATATGTACACGGGGGTCTGACAACACAGGAACGGCAATGGATAAAAGCTTTTGTATTTGTACAGTGGATCATTTGTATTTAATTGGTTTGCACACCAGAATGTGTCAATATATGAATGTTCTGTGTGGATACTGAGAAAGCAGAGGTTACAATCAACCAACTTTTAAGCTTTAAAAAAGCATTATAAGCATGTATGAATTATGCTTTATTAAGTGTTATATATATTTAATCATACAGTGATTTTTGCCCTTTTTTTTAAAGATTCCCCCTCCTGAGGCAAACATGGATGTTTCGTCCTCCTCGCTCCAGTACGGATCCAAAAAGCGGGTAAAAATCCACCCAGACACGGTGACAGTAAAATACGCCACCCACTGCCCGCAGCCAGGTGACGAAGGGTATGACGACGCACCTTCTTTTGAAGACTTCGGCGCCTTCGCCGAGGCCAGCCCAGGAAAGAGGTTGGTGTCGGACAGCAAAGGCGGGAGGACTTTCTTCGGGACCATGGAGACGCAGCCCAAGAGCCCGAACGTGCAAAAAGACAAGGGGGTCGGCGGCCAGCTCGCCAGCTTCGGCGAAGCCAACGTGCTGGCCTCCAGGGTGACCTGGATGGCCTTGTTTGGGGCGGCGGTGGCTCACGGTTGCGTGGCGCTCATTACCCGCTTGGCAGCAGACCGCTCCAAAGTGCCCTCCCTCGAGCTGCTCTTCATCCGCTCCGTGATCCAAGTGCTGTCCATCCTGGTGGTCTTCTACTATCACGAAGGCCCCTTCGGCCCCAAGGGCTACCGGTTGCGTCTCTTCTTCTACGGTGTGTGTAACGTCATCTCAATCACCTGCGCCTACACGTCTTTCGCCATTGTACCTCCCAGTAACGGCACCATCATGTGGCGCGCCTCCACCACGGTCTTCAGCGCGATCCTGGCGTTCCTGCTGCTGGATGAGAGGCTGGGCTACACCGACGTGGTGACGGTGGTGGGCAGCGTGTTTGGCCTGTGCCTGGTCATGGTGCCCAACGTAGCAGACGAGGAGAAGTCCAGGCTCGGGTTTTGGAAGGAGGCCTTCGGCTACACGATGACAGTGATGGCCGGCCTGACCGCCGCCCTCTCCATGATCGTCTATAGGGCCATTAAAGAGCGCGTCAGCATGTGGACAGCACTGTTTACCTTCGGCTGGACGGGCACCGTGTGGGGCGCCTCCACCATGTTTGTCATGCAGGAGCCCATCATTCCTCTGGATGCGGAGACCTGGGGATACTTAATTGGGATCTGTATCTGCTCCACTGTGGCGTTCCTGGGAGTCTACTATGCTCTAAACAGGTTCCATCCAGCCTTAGTCAGCACCGTGCAGCACTTGGAGATCGTGGTCGCCATGTTCCTGCAGCTCATCGTCCTGAAAATGATCCCATCTGTTTATGACGTCATAGGGGGCCTGGTCATCATGGTCAGCGTCTTTACCCTGACGGGGCTGAAGCTGTACCGGGTGAGCCGGGCCATACGGCAGGAATACCAGGAGATCCTGGACTCACCCATCAAATGAAGTTTTTGACATGTGGCTCTGTCTGTTTACAGTGTGGTTGAATGTCTGGATATCCATCTGATGAATTTTTTTTGTATCGTGGTGTCAATGGAAGGGTTTTTCGTCGTGTAACTGATGTCTTAATATTTGTGCGTGAAAATAAAAGACAAATGTAACATGGTGAACCACCTCCCCTCAGATGCTTTGATGTCATATCTAAAAAAAAAAAAAAGTCTGCAAAGAAAGATGAGAGTAATGATTATATGCACCCCCCCCACACTCAGAATAGGGTGCAGTGTATCCCTCTGCCATCATTCAGCCACATTTGTCACACTGTGTAAATGTCAGCCCATAAATCATACATTCAAGGAATGAAAGAATAAAAAATGGCACCCGTGTTGTATAAAACAACTGGCATTGCAATCCTTTGTTTGGCAAAATGGTGTAATTAATCATACATAAAGCAGAATCAAAACCCTTGTATTTATGGAAACGATCAAGTATTTTCCTGGCCTATTGAGTCCATGCTGTCAGGGCTTTATTGTTTCCTGACTTATATTTTATTATGGTATCTATATGTTGGGGCCCCAGCAGCTGCCTGACATTTAACACCAGCATACGCATCCCTGCAGAGCATCTCTGGTTACTGTCAGACACACATCAGTCAAACACCCCTCCCTGGATTCAAATCCCGACAACATGAGACCGGGCGGGTGATTCAGTAGCAAATCCCGTTTCCGTCTGTGTCCTGGAAGCCCTGAGGCAGAGCCAGAGTCTAGGAATGAAATAAAGATGACAGGACATGTTGACACAACAGGGGAGTTTCGCACACAGCCCAGCAGGTGGCATTCACAACCCATCCCATTATAAACCCTTTGCGGCACAATTTCAGGGGATTATTGTCAGGGTTGGCATTCCTCAGAGGCTGATGCTGGTTCTGTCATGAAAGAACTGGGAGACATATTTATCACATATTTATATTCATATGGCAATCATACATGCAGCTACATGCACTATAAATATAAAGGCTGAGTAATTAAAGCGTTATATTCCGAAACAAACTGATTTTTTAAAATTCAGATTAGGATGACTAAACAGTTCCAGATCCTCCCGTCTCGGTATAAGTATGTCTAAGTCTTGTTTTGAGGTGGGGGTTTTTGTGTGCGAAGAGCAGAGGAGACCCATCTGTTTGAACAGGAAGCAGACTGCATCCTGCAGCGAGCTGCACCCTCCAAATTACTCTGCATCCCACTGCATCGCAGACGTGCACAAGGTAGAATCCGACCACAGTTTTCCAGGAGGGGCCTGAATAAAATGCAACGATGCAAGATCCTCAGTTTGCTGCAAACCTATAGGCGAAATTTTGCACTTAACAATGAATAATAATACCCTAAGAATAATTCATATATAGACTTATAATTCTTCATAAAGCTTGCACAATCTTTGTTTTTATGTGGTAAAACAAATCGCGACGTCACAATTTGTTTCATGTAGATTCACTGTTTAGGAAAAATGTTCAGAAAAAAAGTTGTATCTTTGGATTTTCACTGTCACTTGAATGAAGGTTTTTTTGCGTTCTGCAGTACCATTTTTATGCCTTTTCAAAGACAGTTCAAACAGGAACTGGTCTGATGAGAATATGAGGCAACACCACAGTCTCAATTATAGATTATAGGTCCGTGACCCCCCCCCCCAACAAAGATGATGGATGCGGGCGCATAAAATAAGAACAGCTGCAGTGCGGTTGAGTGAAGCCCGGGTGTCCAATCAGAACCGAGACGCTTCCAGGGCGGACCAATCAGGGGAGCCAGGGGCGGGACCCGGACTGAACCCGCTGTTAGCCAGCCTAGCCTAGCCTAGCCGCCGAGCAGCGATGCTATTCCAGCGGGGCACTGCGTCGCCTCTGCTAGCCTAGCCCGCCCGAGTTGGAAGGGGGAGAGAAAAAAAATAAATGGCTGATATTTAGTCTCCTGGATACCGTCTAGAATCCGTGGCGCTCCTTCGCGTTGACCCACCCTCGAAGGCGATACGAAGACGTGGCTGTGACCGATCTGGTAGGTGGCGGCGGCGGTGTCGCCCGGGCTAGCTCCCATCCTTGAATTCGCCGAGTAACGTTTTTTTTTGGGGGGGGTGATCGGGCCGAGGCTGTCCTGCCAGGGCTCAGAGACACCGCTACACGTCCCATCTGACGCCTGGAAACATTTACAGCCTTTTTTTTTAGGGGTGTGGGGGGGATGATTCATCTCGGGGTTTTGAGCCGCGTTAATAAGAGTGAGGTATCGGGGAGGCAGCCGGGCTAATAAAGTCTCTGTTGGAACTCTGCACAACTCGTGTGCATGGAATTTTATAGCCTGCAACCCATTTACCACGACCCGAAGTGATCTAGTTTAGAATAAAATGCACACAGCTGCCTCGGTGACACGTTTAGTCCATTTAAAGGCAGAGTTATAGTGATTGTGCACAGATTGGAGCTGTTCCAGTGGAGACATTAACCCCAGATCGCCTTGTGTTAAACAGCTATTTAACCTTAATTGGACTAAAAATGGCTTTTTGGGGAATCGATCCAGGCTGTCAGCTGTTTCAGTGGTGATGGTGGTTTCATTAAATCCACTATGATGCTTTCAGATCGCACAGATGAGCTGATATAATAGTCATTTATTTGTTTTTACTCCTCAAGTGGCAGTGATTTATTACTGAATTACAGAAGGGACCAGATTATGATGAGATCACTGTTGTGTGTTTAGACCAGGGCCACTTAAAACTCTTCAACATTGTTTCTACCTTACACAACCAAAGTGAGACTAAAAATGTCCTGCTTTGGTAACTCAGTGTGCGATAAGGCCAAGTAATAGTTGGCAAGCCTGACCCTAAACCTTGTTTGTGTGGTCTGGACTGTACATTAAAACAGTGACAGTCATATGACTCAGGTATTTTCGACAGATTTGAAGATGTGTGGTTGTCTGCAGCTCTGAGTTGAAGATGTGTGTTTCTGAATGCCAAAGGTGTGTGTGTGGGTGTGTGGGATCTTTTTGCAGCTTTCTTATAGTATATTTTGTGAAATTGTCCCACTCTCAGACTTCTTCAAAGGCTTTCATTAGAATGTTTTGTTTCACAACCGCCAGAAAGGGAAACGTTGGCTGCTCAGCTTGTTTTGGTTTCACAATGCCAAAATTGTAGCGATACGATGAGTTAATGAGATGATGAGAAAATGACAAAAAATAATAATAATATATAATGATATATAATATATTTGGACCAAGGTAGGTTTCATATGATTTCTATGGAGTCAGAGGAGGGGAGTAACCAACTGTGCATTTTCATTTTCAGCAGCTGAAAACACATTTTCGTTTTTCTATTGAAATTGAGAAACGAGGGAGTTTTTGCAACCTTATCTCTGTAATCTTGCTTGTTGACTCATCTCTTATATTTCCTCATTTACTCTTTGATTTCTTTGACCATCTTCATATAGTCGACACCTCAGCTGTGTTAACCACTATATCTTCTGCTTGAAAAGGAACTGATCCCTTTTTTGAATTTGAGCAAAAGCTGAAATCAGGGAATCAGAAATATCATAATAAGCTAAATGTAGTTTCATTTGTGGCCAGATTTGCTATCACTTCATATTTAGAGCCAATTGACTTCCTTGATGGGCACATTATTTTCAGTTTCAGCATTGTTTTAGAGTTTAGGAGGTGAGAAAAAATGAGGATGCGCGCCCTTTTCTGTTCTTATGAGTTTATAAAATAAGATTAATTCACTGTTGCAGGAATGCAGCTGTAGCTTCTATTGTCTTTTTTAAAAAAAATCAGATTACAAGTTACTGTTAGAATTTGGACCTTTGTGGCATCCTCCAGCAATCTGGAATGCCTGCTGTTCTCAGGATGCTCTTCCACAAGTTCCAACACGCAGCCCTCCTCTACATGTCCCCAGTGACTTGTTGTGACAGCACCCCGGGGCTCAAATTTGTCAGGATGTTCACAGAGTAAGAGCAAGCCAGTGTATCACTTCACCTCTTGACACGGGCCTTGGTTTTCAAACTATCTAACGTCATTAATACGAGTGATCTGAACAGAGGGAAGAAGCCTGTAAAGTACAGCTTGGCTGCTCATAGCATGGACGATCTTGTACTTGTGAACAAATATAAGGTATTTACACAAAAGCACTTGTCAACAGTGTCCACTAACCTCAACTTTTTACACATATTTGGGCTTTTTAAGGGTTCTTTGGCCTTCACGACAGCTTTGTGCAGGTTATATTATGAGAGCGAAACCTCCAGCAGCTCTCAAAGGACACGAACTTTGGTCTATTTTGGGCTTTTCTCATCTGCCGACAGTGATCCCATGGGGAGAAGAACTAAGTGCTTTTCACACAGTCTCCTTGGTAAAACCATATTTTCTGAAGTCGATCTCGTTCATGTAGTAAATTACCCGCATCAAGCAAACCAGAGATACAGAGATATGCTGCGTGGTTTCATCTGAATTCAGAGGTCAGATTGCATCACTCTCCTATCATCCGGTCGCTCTTATGTCCACACTTCCTGTCTCACAGCTGGCTGGCCAAGACTCCCATGACCCTTTGCTGTTATGCCGCTGTTTTGTTTTGAGAGAATCTAGGACAGCTGGGACAAGACGCCGTCTCGTGGGATTTAGACGGCCGTATTTTTGATGTGGAAAAAGGGGGGGGGGGGACGCGCGCGCGCAGGCATCAGCGCATCCTAGCGCCGTCCCTTAGGTGGAGGAGGCCAGTTGCTGCGGCTGCAATGTTTTGGTTAGACTTGGTGTGAGTTTGGAGAGGAAGCACAGCGGTGCCAGAGGGCATAAACGGGCATATAGAGCACATTCCAGAAGCCTGCAGGCTGTGATTTTAGCACGCTGTCACAGGGATTAGGTTACTCCGTCTGCCTCTGTGAGCTCATACTGCTGCTGTCCCAGTGCCTCAGCACACTGTACTGGCACATTCTGCCTGTGAGGAACCACAACCCCGAGGTTACAGGCAGACTAGTAACACTTCCACTATGCTGAAGTTCTTCACTATACATTAATAATTGAGCCACTGGGTGTACGCTATTCAGAAGTTGGTGCATTCTGAGTTGCCGCAGCAGCTGTAGTGAGCAGGATGTGGTGAAGAAGGTTAGCTGCTTTATAGTAGCTAGCATGGTTGATACATGCTTCATTATGTGCTCTTATACTTTGCGGTTTGTAGTTCCCCTTATACTGAGAATCTGTTGCTTTTTGTCTTTGTGTCCCTCGTTTGCTGAACTCTTCCTCTGTTATTATCAGACATTACCTTTATGACCCTGCGATGGCTCAAAGTGACAGAACTATGTTGTAGTAGGAACAGTGTCAGAGCAATTTGACCCGTCTGACCTGGTTTGGTGTTTTGGAGTTTCGTATGGTTGTCGCTCAGTCTGGAGCTACAATACCTTACAGCATCTGACGCCAGTTTTTCTTTTTTTTATGAATCTGCACGATCACAAGATGTTGTGGTCTTGACTGCAGTGGCAGGTTATATAGTGAAGGTGATAAAACTCTTAAGAAGTTCTTTTTCCTAAAAAGGGAGCAGGGGAAGTACATTTGTGATCATGTCGCTGTTGTGTAATAAATGTGAGGGGAAACTGTTTAGAAAGGAAGAACCGACTTGTCAGCATCTCGGGCAGCCCAGCACAGGGAGCGAGGAGCTTATTGCATTTGTGTCGGTCAAAGAGTCGACACTCGAGGAAAGTAAATCAGCACGTTGTTTATTTTTTGTGCCGCTCCCTGACTTGTCTCCCTCTGTTCGTTAATTCAATTAGACATGGAAAAGGAGCAAGCGGTAACATGCTACAAGCTAATGCCTCAGCAAACAGCCTAAAAATCTGACTCGGAACCACCCACATGTCCTATGGGTCAGCCTTAAATCCCGTTCGTACTGCATGTAGACTCATGTTGTGCACTTTTTCACCACTTATCCATGTTGTTCTGTTCTAACTCTGTGTTTTTGGTGTATTTGGTCCACGCTGTGTTGCTCTCTCTGTTTGTCCAAGATCAGGTTCAGGGGCCTCTCAAGGTCAACTGCAGTTGGATCCAGGGCACCGCTGCTTCAAATCAAAACTCCCAGGGCTTTTGATCAATGAAGTCAGTGTCTGGTCTTGAAGTCATTTTTAGGGGAGCAGAGGAGGGGCTCACTCCAGTCCCATGACAGACCAGCTAAGTATCCGTAACAGTGCATCGCTCCTTCAAGTGCGGCCCAGCCGGGCTGCTCAAGGCTGCACGGGTCATAAGACCCGCTGCTGGTGAATGTGAACATTGTTAAACGCAAACAACCTTCGCTTGTGCATCACTGTACCGCCAAGTGTTAATTTTAAACTAATTGGGAAGCTTGAACTTGCTGCGATAATCATCGTTGCTAACAATGGAGCTGCGCCTGTCAGGCATATCAAGCAGTCCCAGCATTTGCATAGGCTGCAGGCAAAAGACGGAGTAATATGCACCACGCTCAATTTTAACTTGCGACATGGCCAACTGCTGATGCACAGACCCTCTTCTTCACTTCCTACTTTAAGTAATCTCTGCCATCTGCCTGGCTGTTCACGTTTGACACGTGACACAGTAGACAATTGCTGGACTGTTCCAGGGAGGAAATCTTACCGTCTGTAAGTTTATGAAGAATGTGGATACTGGGAGATTTTGTACCCCCTGGCAGCGGTCGATGCTGAAAGAGAAGAATAGACATTTGTATCTGTTATTTGTTAGTTCACCAGTACAATTGTGGTGGTGGAGCAGGGGGGGCATGTCTGACAAGGCTAAACTATTGAAGCGCTGTCTGGGGTTTCTGCAGGGAGGTGTATCTGGTTACAGAGTTCATATTCTCATATTCACATCGCCTTCCGAACAGAAAAAAGAAGAGAAGCAAAGAAGAAACACGTTTTGAAGGCACTTGCGTTTCTCTGCACCTTTCTTTCCCCATGCTCTGATGTGGAACCTTGCAGCATGCAGGTATCTTTTTTGCAGTTTCTAAATTTAACCTTTCCAGCCCTGGTTTCCTCTGAAGCTGCATTTGAAATGAAGGCTTTTGAAGGTTTGCAGAGGAAGGATCTTTCATTTGAATGTTTTCACTGGGAAATAGTGATTTTACTAAGATGTTTTAATCATACAAATAAAGAATACACACTGATTTTTAAAGGGCTGCACAGAATCTGTGCCTTGGTTTTGTTGTCATTACTGAATTAATGATAATTTGGGTTAATCTTTTCTAATGAATGCATTTATACCAGCACCATATTGCTTGTATGTGTGTATTCAGTGGTCTGCTTTCACTCCCTGCAGGCGATGGGTGTGTGTGTGCGCACTCCTCCGAGCTCTGCTCTCACTCCCATCAGGCGTTCTGGGCGTGTTGAACATATAGCTGCCAAAGGAGTGAGGAGCAGGCCGAGCACAACCTGGCTAATGCTAATGTTTCAGACATCATGCAGTAAAGGGCAAAATCTATTATTTTTCTACCTACATGCCCAACAGTGTAGATGAAGCACATATGCCCATCGTTGTGGGGCTTTCAATAGGATTGAAACTCCCAAAAAAACAGCTTTAGGTCATTTTAAAATGATCATAGTCAAACCTCTGACCTCCATCTGGCTTTGTTTTCCTCTGCAGTGCTGCTAGTTCATCATGACGGAGGAGGTGATCGTCATCGCCAAGTTCGATTACATGGCCCAGCAGGACCAGGAGCTGGATATCAAGAAGAATGAGCGCCTCTGGCTCCTCGACGATTCAAAGTCCTGGTGGAGGGTACGAAACGCCACCAACAAGACCGGCTTTGTGCCGTCCAACTATGTGGAGAGGAAAAACAGCGCCAGGAAGGCTTCTATTGTCAAGAACCTTAAGGACACACTTGGTAAAAAAAATCTGTGATTTACCATGGGTTAATAAGCCGTATTTTACCTTTTTTGTCGCAACAGTGCTGCACTTTACTTTCTGTTTCTCTGAATTGGGCTCTTGTGGCGTCTGTTGGGCCATAAAAGCCACCACAGGATGATGAGTTCAGGCTCTCATTGGTTAACACACTTTTAGTCTGTTTGGTTTCTAGGTGAATTATTTCCTACTCTGTCCTACATGGCACTGGTGCTGTCTGCTCTGTCAACACAACGGGAATATTTCTGGCCACTGTCATCTGCTGTTACTATCTTCCAGCCTACTGTAACTGTATACATAAGCCCAGGCTGCTGTTTTCATGCCTTGGTTCCAGCCTGACTCAGTTTCTCTGCACAATCATGGACACTTGGTGCAGCAGCCCTGATTTCTTCTCGGGTTATGGCTGATTCACAACTGAATTCACACTGACAGCTCGGGGAACCTTATCGCCCTGTATTTGATGTGGTCGTGACCTGCAGAGGGCTACCCCAGTGAGGAAGACCCAGCCCGCTGCTCTTTGCATAGACCACAGACAGAATGGGGGTGTTCTGGTTCCTGTTTTAAGAAGCGTGTCACGTCACCGTTTTTTGCAAAACATCTTATCTGTGGTACACATGAACTCTTACTTCCAGTTAACTATGCAACATTTTATTAACACGTGATATAATAACAGGAAGTGGCCTCCTAATGATGCGCTCTATGCATGATTGATTGTAACTTTATCATCAATGTGCATATAGTTTCCTTTAATTGACATGATTATATTGTTGCGTGTATGTTTTTGCCTGTTTGAGGGTGTGTGTGGTCATGCAGAACAGCTGGGAGCCTCTCAGCAGCTTCCTACCTGTCACGACCTCCTTTGACGAGATAACATCAGGTGAACAGCTGCACCGCATGTGCACACCCATGTGCACGCAGAGCAAATATTATATATATGTCTGTGTGTGTATATACACACACAGGCCTCAAAATTCCACTGTCATGCCGTCTGTTGTTGGAAATCTTGCGTCTTTTTCCTTTTTTTTTGTTGCAATGGCGCCTGTTGCTGGGTGTGGAGTCATTTTATGAAAGAATGTGTAAGAGTCAGAGCCATCAGCAGATGGTCGTTTCTGTTTGAAGACTGACGTTTCCTGGATTTGTAGTGAAGTTATGAGTGTCTACAAAGAAAAGGAAGTGTGACTCAGCTTTGACCACTCCACAGGTTTCTTGGGTGTAGGTCTGCTATACTCGTAGAACGCCTTCCTGCTGCAGAATGCTGCTAGAATAGATTCACTTTCCCTTTATCTCCCTTCTTTCATCTTTTTCTCTCTCCAGAGGCGAACCTTTGCCCCCCCTCCTTTTCTCCGTCCTTCCCCTCTCTATGAGGCCTCTGCCGCTCTGCCTTCCAGAGCTCCAGCAGAGGCCTCTCCATCACACACTCTCATTGGCTGAACCCAACCACATGGTCTGAGAGTGGGCTGCCCTCCTCCACTCTCTACCCAGCGCTCAGGGTGTTCACATGGAATAACTCCACAGCCGCAGTGGGAGAAGAGAGCGGGGCTGGGAAAGAGAGAGGGAGAGACGGCGAGCCCACAATGGACATGGCTAACCTATTCAAACATTTCTTTCGTGAGTTTTAAACTTGTGATTTCTTTTTAAAGCCCTTTCTTTTCTAAAAGTTCTGGCCGTCTTGAGTCGCGTGTAACGCCTTTGTCTGAAGTTTAAGCAGTTCTGAAATGGTCGTCAGGTTGTTTTCTTCTCCTTTGGTTTGTAGCTGGGCTAAATGAAAGCAGTAGGGATTTCTGTGCTAACATGTTTAGCGGGCAGGGCAGGGATGTCTGTGTGGGACTGGGTGGATATGCATTCTGAAGAGCCTTCTGCTGAGCCGAAGCCTGTAATTGCCTCAGCAGGCCCTCTCTGTCTTTTTCTTTTAAGCACAAACACCAACCCTGCCTCATTTTTCCAGAGTTTTTCCTCAACAACCGGGCTGAAACTCCGAGGATTACATTATCACTCCCGCAGACGACCCCCCCCACACACACCCTGTTGAAGAATATCTTGAATAGAGTGTTTTCTTTTATGTTGTCCTGAGGGCGAGCTGGTTCAGGGAGGGTCCCCTTCCCCTCGATCTCGCGGCCAGTCAGGAGCTACAGTTGGGACGGACGCGGGGCGCTCATGTAGAACAGTGTGGTCATTGTGCAGAGAGGAGGAAGGGGTCTTTGCTGATTGATGGGATCCCGGCTCCCATCTCCTGCACCTCAGCTGGTTATCAGAGGAATGCTCCAGGGGCCGTGGATTGTTAACAGCGTTGTAATCTCACTTTGTAGCTGTTGAGCGGTGTCTCGTGTCACGGCCTATCGTCCCGTCCGGAGCGTATAAAGGGCTGCAGAGAAAATGAGATATGAGCTAACAAACCTTTTGCTTATGTAAACTGAGAGCCATTGCTCCCCTCTGTCTCTGTCTCTCTCTTTCTCTGTTGCTGTCTCTCTGTCTCTCTCTATCCCCTCCCTTGGCTTTCCTGTTTCTCAGCCTCCCCAGCAAACGGAAACTCTAATTTGAGCCACATTTCTCCCTGAGCTTTGGAGGAGAGCATACAAGAGGAAGTGAGAAATTAGAAGGAAGTGTGATCATTGTGTTTGCAGCACTCGCTGTCTGTTCCTTTGCTCCTCCACTTTTATCTCCTTTTCTCCACCATTGTTCTCTGCCCATCCATTCCATCCAGAAACTAACATAAATTATAATAATGTGAAAAGGATTATCTGTGCTCTCTTTGGTTTTCTTGTGTTTTCTGCTTTTAAAGGATTGCTCAAGAGGACGTGGGCAGCGGTCTGGACTTAATGAAGCCTTCAGCATTGTAACCACGTTAGAAAACAATGTACATAGCGCCATTTCCTATTTTTCTTGTTATTTTTAGCACAGAGCTTCTTAAATGATATCGCCATTGTTTATCAGCATAAATAAAGAATCGTTTGCTTAGTAGTTGCAAAAACTGATCTCAGCAGTCTGCTTTTTAAAGCTCTTATATGGTTTTGCGATCTCAAAGCCTGTCTAAGCCTCCAGCCTGAGTAGTATACCTGCAGTATGATTATTCAGTCTTATTTACCTGTAATATGTGTTTGTTACTTATTATAATGTGTGGGTTTCCCCTTACACTTTAACACTTAAATACTTTTTTTGGGAGATCTTGGGTGTAAAACTCTCTAGAACCCTAAACCTTGGCTGTCATGAAACATTTGTACCACTCCACGAAAGCGAGGAAATTACATTTTTTATGAGTTGAACGTAGATCTGACAGGCTGGTTCAGACCGGATAAAATATCCGACACCTAACCTCTGTTCTGCTGACCCAAATATTGAGGAAAAATGGGTCAAGTGAAGAGAAAAAACACCTTTGCTGGCTGACCATAAAGATGAAAAAGAGGAGTTTGGGAGCGAGGTAGAAACGATAGCTGATATATTTTGGAATTCTTCATATTCAGTCTGGAGCCTTCCTGGCTTCTCCCTCCCGCCGTTCCAGCTTTTCTCTGCTGTCATCAATCAGTCCCGTCGGCAGCTCGATTTGAAAACGTATTTCTAAGCCGTCACCAAGAAAGTCCCCGCCGAGCATTACGCCATCCCGTCCCTCCATGTCTTCTCCTTTTTGATAGTTTGACTCATCGCTGTGGCGTCGGTGCGTTTCGTGTCTCGGCCCTTATGCTAGGCCATATGGCTTATGGAGCCGCGTTGCATCACATGTCTGCTCGAAGGCACATTGTTGTCAGGCGTAGGAATATTATGGATACACAGAAAAAGTGCTTTGAGGGGGCCTCCAGCCTCACCAGTGTTGTCATCTGCTGCTACGTAGCAATTAGCCAGTCTGACTGTTGTTGTGATCTGGTTTTGGGGTTTGTTTATGCCGTCCTTTCTGTCCCGGAGATCAGGTTCCACTCAACTGCAGGGATGTTCAGGCGCGTCAGACAGCCTGACGCGGGGAGTTGTCACCCAGAGGAAGAGTCCTGGAATGGAGGGAAGCCGAGGGGTCGAGAGGGCCCTGGCAGACAATAGATGAATGGCTGGTGCAGGAAAGCCGGAGTTCGAAAACAAAAACTCCTTCCCGCGTGTTCGTGGCGGCCAAAATGGCTCCGTAGGTGCTCGCATCTGCTGCTGCCTCCTTCACGCGCCAAAGCGAGGCTCGAGAGCGATTCTCGCGTGTTTGTCGGCGCAGATATGTGCCGTGATGCGATGCAGCCCAGTTTCCTTCCTCTGTCTGCTTCTCACAGGAATACTCGCTGATGTGTGAAACACACGAAGAGCACCAGAAGTATACACAGCTCGCGTCCGCCGACGAGTTCTCCGCCCAAATGTTTAGCGTCTGATTGAATGACACAATCCAGCTGGACGCGGAGACCGAAAATATTTGCATTTTCTCTTTCAAACTTGGCATCAGGAGTCTGACCTGGATATCATTGGTGTCGCTCCAGATAGTCCAGTCTGATGGATACAACGCATTCACAAAGACGAGCGCGAGCAGACAACTGACACCTTTAACCTTCCCTGAAGAAATAAAATATGAAGCCGCCAGTCTCAGCAGGGTCTAAACTATTATTTAGGCAGGGCTGACCCTTGACCTTTGCTCGGGGAGAATTAGGTCAGTTCCAGTGGCGTGCAGAAGCTCTGTGGGGTTTTCAGGTGCACGACTGTTTATGTGGTTTTTATCAGCGCTGCCTGAACAGAAATCTTCCAAGCTGAGCTCTTCCTGCTATATTTAGAACATCCACAGATGGTTCGATCTTATCACTTCGCTCATCCCGCTTTGATGTTTCCACACCTCTTAGAACTAAAGGGAGCTTTCACGCTCAGACAACAGCGTTTAACACCCCGTCTGCAGCCTATAGTTACCTACAGCGCGACTAATAACAGGGTCTACCTGGAAGCAATTTGCCGTTTGACTCTGGGCACCACCGTGAAATTTGTCTGCGCTCTTGAGTCACAGGCTCGCTCAGGTCACGTCGCGGATTCAGCCTGGCTCCGTGACAAATCGGCACCGTCTCTGGGCCTGCAGACTACACCCCGAATCTGTGTAATATCACCTCGCCGGCTTTGCGGTTGCGCAAGCGGATGGATCACAGGCGTGATCAGAAACAGTCGCCTCGCTTCGCTGTCCGCCCGAGCGCACTGTCGAGAAGTTCCCTCCTCGCCCCCGTATCTGCTGGAAGTGACCTATTCCACTCCTCGTCCCACACATCTTTTTTTTTTTTTTTTTTTTTTTGAACCACGCCAGCTTTGCCTTTTTTTGTTTCCTCAGCACCTAAGTCTAATCCCCAGGAATGTATTTGGATTTAGCCTGTGGGGGGTTTAGGGCACTGTAATGTGGAAAATGACTGATTTTTAGCCCTCCATACCCTCCCTTCCTGTACTTCAGCACAACCACTAATGCTCATAATCGCTGCCTCGTATTTGTCTGGGATTTTTTTTTTTTCCCCCCCTCTTCCCTTAAATTTCAGCAGTTTATTTTTAAGGCAGTGTGTGTGTGTGTGTGTGTGTGTGTGTCGGTGTGTGGATTTTGTTTATCTGTTAAAACTTGTTCGACAGAAACAGAAGGATGTTAAGGCCTGTTTCCTGGGACTTGTGATTTGACAGACTGATGTAAACACAGTGTATCTACTGGAGTTAACTTGTACCTAAGACTCTGGGCTAATTCACTGTTTTGACCTTTAACCCTGGCTCTCTTAACTTGTTACGTTTTTGGCTTTTTTGCTGTAGGGATCGGAAAGGTGAAGAGCAGGAAAGGAGGAATGAGAGACACGGCCTCAAACGCAGACACGGCGGACATGTACGCGGACAACGGCGAGCGGCTGTACGACCTCAACCTGCCCGCCTTCGTCAAGTTCAGCTACACGGCCGAGCGGGAGGACGAGCTCTCCCTGGTCAAGGGCACGCGCGTGGTGGTGATGGAGAAGTGCAGCGACGGCTGGTGGCGCGGCAGCTACAACGGACGCTCGGGCTGGTTCCCATCCAACTACGTGACGGAGGACGTGGACGGGACGGCGGGGGGCGGGGGCACGGGGGGGCTAGGGGACCAGACCGGATCGCTGACGGAGAAGCTGGCGGCGGTGGTGAACAGCACCGCGAACGGGAACCGAGTGCTGCACACGGTGCAGGCGCTCTACCCGTTCAGCTCCGACAACGCCGAGGAGCTGAACTTCGAGAAGGGCGAGGTGATGGAGGTGGTGGAGAAGCCCGAGAACGACCCCGAGTGGTGGAAGTGTCGCAAAGCGGACGGACAGCTGGGCTTGGTGCCCAAAAACTACGTCACGGTGCTGGACTCCGTCTCCCACAAACAAGCGGCGGGCTCCGCCGGGCCGCCCACCCCCGACTGCGACTACATCTCGCCCTCGGGCAGCGGGCGCTTCGCCGGGAAGGAGTGGTACTACGGGAAGGTGACGCGCCACCAGGCGGAGGTGGCCCTCAACCAGAGGGGCGTGGAGGGAGACTTCCTCATCCGGGACAGCGAATCCTCGGTAGGTACCCGACCACCAGCTCAGAAGCACCAGCATGGTTTTTGTCTGCTTAATAAACCCTTCTGCCTGTTTTTCTCCCCCCCGCCCCCCCTGCGCAGCCACACGACTTCTCCATCTCGCTGAAGGCGCAGAGCAAGAACAAGCATTTCAAAGTGCAGCTGAAGGAAAACCTTTACTGCATCGGACAGCGCAAGTTCCACTCTATGGAGGAGCTTGTTGAACACTACAAAAAGGCTCCCATTTTCACCAGTGAGCAGGGAGACAAACTGTACCTGATCAAGGCCCTGGCAGCCTCCTGATCCCCCCCTTTTTCCCCTCCCCGTCTGAACACACAGGCATGCACGCACACATGCATCCTAACTGCATATACCGATCTATATATTCATACACGTACAGATACTTAAGCCAGGACACACTAACATTTGAACTCCCCGCCTGAGAGCTTGAAGCACGATGGAGACTTCAGTGCCTGAATTGCGAGCATTCCGAGAGGAGGTGTGGAGAGAGCTTGGAGAGACGTGGACGAATAATGTGGGAGATTTAAAAAAAAAAAAAAAAAAAAAAAGAGACTCTGGGACTCCTGAGAGCTGACTACAGACCTCTTGGTCACCCGTTTTAAATTATCCAGATGTGCTAGGTCATAGGCGACGCCATGTATTTCCACCTTTATCTATTAGAGTTGCATTTAGTTCCATTGTTTTTGTTGATAATATATAATCTTTTTAACAGCTTCTTTTTTAAAATGTGATTTTTTTTTTTTTTTTAACTTGTCCATTTCGGAGTCCAGCCCGTAGAGGTCATGAGGTTATGTCATTGCATTTTTTAAAGTTTTTTTTTTTTAAATTGTCTGTCTTAAACCTTTTTTTTTTTTTTTTAACTTTTTTTTTTCCCTTAGCGTTGTGGACTCGCCCGTCCACAATCTTTGCGTATCATGAATAAAAACAAAGTGACCAAAATATATTTATTGCTAAAAGTCTGTTAGCATGTCGGTTGTAGTCACGCCTTTCACCACGTGGGGGGGGGGGTCGACCCGGGTGTCAGTTAGCATTGTATGAGACTTCCTCCCGGTTTTGCCAAAGGGGACGTTTTGCCTGCAGAGGGGAGGGGGGCAGCAGGGGGTGGGCGGATGTTAACTTTTCAAACAAACTCTGGGAGCTGGGAGGGAAACGGAGGAGCGATGATGTCACTGCGCCTGACTCAGTAATCAGCGGAGGAGTTAAAGGTCAGCCAGAGGTGCTGCTGCTGTGGTTTGAAAAAAAAAAAAAAAAAAGACGCTTCACATCTGGGGGATTTATGCCGTTTTTCAGGTTCGAGGAATCTGTCTGGTCAGTGTCACGCCCGCACGCTTTACTGCTGCGGTCTGCGTCCGCGGCACAGATCTCTGGCGGCCGTCCAACTCCCGAGTAGATCGAGTCGCGTTTGGACGTGCGAAGGACGGCCGAGACTGAAGGCTGCAATCAGAGCTGCAGCGGCGGCGGCGCTGGGGCCGCTCCAGCAGCGGGCTCAGAGAAGAGAGGAGGAGGAGGATGCTCGTGATGATGAGTTCTCCAGCTGTGGCCTGAGAGGAGGGGGGGGTGTGGGGGTAGAGAGGGATGGTGGAAAAATGAACTTTTGAAGAACAAAAGTGGGAGAGAGAAGTGTTTCACTAAGTCAGATGTGTTGCGTTTGCGGGGGGAGTGAAGGGTCGACCGTGGTGGCAGGGGGGCGTTTCTCTCACGTTCATGACCTTTTAGTTGGTCTGATGGTCACCTGTACCCTGTCTGTGCCATTTTGAATCCTTTTTTTTTTTGTGAAACGCGTTTGCCTGCAGCTTCTGTGGGTGTGTGCGCGTGTGTGATTTCTCTCCTGACTTCCTGTTCTGCAGCATCACAGCGTCAAATGTCCCGTTTGAAGGATCTGAGATGTGAAATGTGCCTTCAGAGTCACCTCCGCGTGCTGCTCGGCTGAACTTTCTTTCATGTGGATCGCATGTGTTTGATGACCATGGTTATTCCCTCTTTTTGTTTGACCCGGGCTGGAAACCTCTTTTATTTGCAATGCACACGACACCCGTCAGATGATCTCTGTAGATCTGAAGTGACCTTACCATTGCTGAATTCATCAGATTTAGCTCGTTGAATGTCTCCATGTTGAGTAGCAGAAACTTAATCCAGCAGGTGTGATGTAATCATGACCTGGATCTCATGTTAACGTGTCAAAAATGTCATTTTAAATGTCTGTAAGACGCTTGTGTTAGACGGCACTCAGTTTTTAGTCATTTAAGTATGTGAAGTACATCAATATTCAACTATAAAGGATCTCTACAGTGTAAGTGCATGGTTGTGAACCAGGATCTTCAGAGGCCGTATGCAGAGCCTGGCAGCTGGACAGAAATAATCCATGCGTAAGATTATCGACCTACGGCTGCAGCTGGAACCTCCACCACTGACTCGGCAAGCCCCCCCATATCTGAAAGGTTGAATTCTTCACAATTCTGAACAAATGCCCCCCCCCAGTGGTGCTTCTGTGTCGCTTTCTAGGCTGTTTTTGTTTCACTGGATGAGAGTGAAGAAACGCAGGTCCATGCTGTGCATTGAGAAAAGGCAGTGCTGTGAAATGTGATGTCATGATCTTAATACTGTTTTTAACAGAGGGGAGGTTTGTCTACAGGTGTAATTATTTACAAGAGTTTATTCGTGTTCTAAAGATGTAATAAACTATTCAGAAATGCCTGCTGTGTTTGCTGCTTTTATTTTTCTACACTGACAATTCATCATTATTTAGACAGCATCTGTTCAAAATTGTCTCTAGGAGCTTTACAGAAAGCCAGGAACTGACTCCCAACAAGCATCAGTCGCAGGAAAGACTCCCCTCTAACAGGGAGAAAACCTTGAGCAGGAGCAGGGGGGCCCTCATATTAAGGCTAAATATGAGTGGGTCAGTGGGGTCAGAGGTCAAGTTGAGTTGAGGTCACCAGGTCAGCGCAACTATGATACCTGTAGCTCAGGGGGAGTCCAGTCCGTGATCCGACCAGGTTTTCTGATCTACCAGGTGAAGATCTCGCTCAAAAATGCCTTGTTGAAGGTCGATTTCCACCTGGGAGGACCGAAAACCTGGTCAGGATCACCGCCTTTGAGGACCGGATTCTGACGCCCCTGACCGTCTTGAATCACTGAATGTTTGTGTCTATGGCGCCACCTGGTCGACGAATGGGTCACCGCACTGGATGTTCATAAGCGCGCCACCGTGTGGACAGCTGTGTGACTGCACCAAATGTTATTAATTGCGCCATCGTGTGGACAGTTGTGTCACTGCATCAAATGCTATTAATTGCGCCACCGTGTGGACAGTTGTGTCACTGCACCGTGTCTGTCAAGTGCGCTACTTGGTGGACATTTATGGAATTGCACACTCAAAAAATACTTTTTTTTTTTTTAATACTCTTTTAAATCGTGCTTGGAAAAGCTGGAATATTTTCAAAATAAAATGCCCTTTTCATTTGTTACACTCTTACCAAGGTGTATTAACCATTAACCCAACCGAACCTGTTTGGAAACATGTACCAGAAATTTATTTGGAGCAGCAGATGGTTGGAGGCAGTACTTCCAAACATTGACAAGACACAAAAAGGAGGGGGGGACAAAACAAACCAAAAGACACTTACAGGTGGCCACCACAATGGGGGGGCAGGAGAGGGGGGGTAGGGAGAAGGGCCCCGTGGTGGTGCAACAAAAAACAACAAAAGAAAACACCCGGCCCTAAACTTCCCTACAGTCTATTCCCTATCTGCCTACCCCAGCCCGCACAGCTGGATTACTAAGTAACTTAGCCTGCCAGAACCTTACCTACCTGCTACAGAGTAAAAAGGCACCACACACATCTTACCTAGTGTATATAGACAAAAGGGTTCCTACAGGTGGTATGTATACCCCAGGGTGTCTTGTCTAGCCCTTCTCCACTGAAAACAACTAGCAACCCCCTTAGCACAGGATATGTCCGTCAGTTTAACAAACACTAGTCAACACACACAGAAGCAAACAAATCTACCAAACCCCTCTCCTCCCACTCCCGCGCTAAAATGGCCACCCTATATGTGGGACCAGGCAGCAACTGATTGGGTAACAGTGAATGGGGGCGAGGAACACAGGATTGGGTAAGAAGTAATTGATGAAACACAGGTGTGAGGGTCACATGAGGGATGATGCAGGAACAGGGCGGGCCAGGGACTACAGCCTGCACCGCTGTAGGTCACCACCTGGAGGAGACAGGAAAAAAAACACCACGTACACAGCACATTTTCCTGTAACACATTAAACATTTTATATACAAAATATTTTTCTAACAATGCAGATGAGGAAGGGAGGATGGATCGCGGTCCCCCCCATTAATCACATTAATCAACCTCATTGTCAGAGCGGCACGCAGGATCTCAGGGAGCATTCCAGACAAAGTCGATTTGTGTTGGCCATTGCGTAACCTTGGGGGTCGGAGGGGAGGGGAGGGGAGGGGAGGGGGGGCGTTTGGACGTGCGAAGGACGGCCGAGACTGAAGGCTGCAATCAGAGCTGCAGCGGCGGCGGCGCTGGGGCCGCTCCAGCAGCGGGCTCAGAGAAGAGAGGAGGAGGAGGAGGAGGATGCTCGTGATGATGAGTTCTCCAGCTGTGGCCTGAGAGGAGGGGGGGTGTGGGGGTAGAGAGGGATGGCGGAAAAATGAACTTTTGAAGAACAAAAGTGGGAGAGAGAAGTGTTTCACTAAGTCAGATGTGTTGCGTTTGCGGGGGGGGAGTGAAGGGTCGACCGTGGTGGCAGGGGGCGTTTCTCTCACGTTCATGACCTTTTAGTTGGTCTGATGGTCACCTGTACCCTGTCTGTGCCATTTTGAATCCTTTTTTTTTTTGTGAAACGCGTTTGCCTGCAGCTTCTGTGGGTGTGTGCGCGTGTGTGATTTCTCTCCTGACTTCCTGTTCTGCAGCATCACAGCGTCAAATGTCCCGTTTGAAGGATCTGAGATGTGAAATGTGCCTTCAGAGTCACCTCCGTGTGCTGCTCGGCTGAACTTTCTTTCATGTGGATCGCATGTGTTTGATGACCATGGTTATTCCCTCTTTTTGTTTGACCCGGGCTGGAAACCTCTTTTATTTGCAATGCACACGACACCCGTCAGATGATCTCTGTAGATCTGAAGTGACCTTACCATTGCTGAATTCATCAGATTTAGCTTGTTGAATGTCTCCATGTTGAGTAGCAGAAACTTAATCCAGCAGGTGTGATGTAATCATGACCTGGATCTCGTGTTAACATGTCAAAAATGTCATTTTAAATGTTTGTAAGACGCTTGTGTTAGACGGCACTCAGTTTTTTTTTTTTTTTCGCTCAAAAATGCCTTGTTGAAGGTCGATTTCCACCTGGGAGGACCGAAAACCTGGTCAGGATCACCGCCTTTGAGGACCGGATTCTGACGCCCCTGACCGTCTTGAATCACTGAATGTTTGTGTGTCTATGGCGCCACCTGGTGGACGAATGGGTCACCGCATTGGATGTTCATAAGCGCGCCACCGTGTGGACAGCTGTGTGACTGCACCAAATGTTATTAATTGCGCCGTCTCGTGGACAGTTGTGTTACTGCACCGTGTCTGTCAAGTGCGCCACTTGGTGGACATTTATGGAATTGCACACTCAAAAAATACTTTTTTTTTTTAATACTCCATTTTAAATCGTGCTTGGAAAAGCTGGAATATTTTCAAAATAAAATGCTCTTATCATTTGTTACACTCTTACCAAGGTGTATTAACTATTAACCTAACCGAACCTGTTTGGAAACATGTACCAGAAATTTATTTGGAGCAGCAGATGGTCGGAGGCAGTACTTCCAAACATTGACAAGACACAAAAAGGAGGGGGGGACAAAACAAACCAAAAGACACTTACAGGTGGCCACCACAATGGGGGGGCAGGAGAGGGGGGGAAGGGAGAAGGGCACCGTGGTGGTGCAACAAAAAAAAAAACAAAAGAAAACACCCAGCCCTAAACTTCCCTACAGTCTATTCCCTATCTGCCTACCCCAGCCCACACAGCTGGATTACTAAGTAACTTAGCCTGCCAGAACCTTACCTACCTGCTACAGAGTAAAAAGGCGCCACACACATCTTACCTAGTGTATATAGACAAAAGGGTTCCTATGGGTGGTATGTATACCCCAGGGTGTCTTGTCTAGCCCTTCTCCACTGAAAACAACTAGCAACCCCCTTAGCACAGGATATGTCCGTCAGTTTAACAAACACTAGTCAACACACACAGAAGCAAACAAATCTACCAAACCCCTCTCCTCCCACTCCCGCGCTAAAATGGCCACCCTATATGTGGGACCAGGCAGCAACTGATTGGGTAACAGTGAATGGGGGCGAGGAACACAGGATTGGGTAAGAAGTAATTGATGAAACACAGGTGTGAGGGTCACATGAGGGATGATGCAGGAACAGGGCGGGCCAGGGACTACAGCCTGCACCGCTGTAGGTCACCACCTGGAGGAGACAGGAAAAAAAACACCACGTACACAGCACATTTTCCTGTAACACATTAAACATTTTATATACAAAATATTTTTCTAACAATGCAGATGAGGAAGGGAGGATGGATCGCGGTCCCCCCCATTAATCACATTAATCAACCTCATTGTCAGAGCGGCACGCAGGATCTCAGGGAGCATTCCAGACATAGTCGATTTGTGTTGGCCATTGCGTAACCTTGGGGGTCGGAGGGGAGGGGAGGGGAGGGGGGCGGATCACACCACGGCTCTTAAATTAGACAACCACGGTTTGTTCCAGTCTCAGCCACAACAGAGCAGCGGGGTCCCGTCAGTGAGGCTCCAAAACATTCAGATCAAGAAAAAACTTTATGATCACCAGGAGAAACAGAGAGAGGATGAACGCTTGAGATAGGAATCACACGAGGAAAAAATACAATAGCATCTGCACGGATTGGTCACCATTTGCCAATTATGTAGTAATTGTCAAAAAAAACACCCTTTGGGGCTCGATCAGTGAGTGATTGAAGAGCAGGACCCCTCTTGTTTTTGTGCTACATGGAACAAAAACCGCTGCTGATCCGAGAGGGGCGAGAAAATCAAAGAGCTCCCGCGGGAACGTCTCCTTCAGAAGTACAGGAAGTCGGACACGGCGCCGGGGAGGTGGGTCATCAGCTGCATCCTGATCCACCAGTGTGGCTCCTGCGGCGTGTAGCGGGTGTACGGGCGCTTGGACCTGACGGCGTCGGTGATGTCGTCCAGGACGGGGGCGACGTCCTTCTGCCCGCTGCTGCAGTACGAGCGCATCAGGGCCATGTGCTGCTCGAAGTGGGCCTTCCCGTAATCCTCTTTCACGTGCGGCGGGGCCTCGCTCCACAGCTTGTTGGCAGTGCCGGCCACAATGTCACGAGTCAGGATGCCCGTGGCCGCGATGAAGTTCCCAGGCTCGATGACGCAGACTTTGACCCCCCAGGCTTTCATCTCGTAGCGGAGGCAGTCGGAGAAGGCTTCTATGCCGTACTTAGAGACGCAGTATGGGGACCGCATGATGTTCCCCATCCTACCGTACATGCTGGCCAGGTTCACGACACGACCTGTGCACAACACACACACACACACACACACACGCACAGTGTGAGTTAACCAGCAGCCAACAGGTCTGATGCAAAAACAAAAACAGCACCTTTTTCCCCAGAATGTTTCTCGGGATTAGACATTGTTTAACAAAGCCCCGCTGACCTTTGGCCCTGCGGATCAGTGGCAGAACAGCTTTGGTGACCCTGATGGTGCCCCACAGGTTGACCTCTGAAACCTGCTTGTAGGTGTCCATGGACGTGAACTCGACTTCTCCAAACGTCGACACGCCCGTTGTTGATGACGGCCCACAGACCTGAGGTTCAAGTGCTCTTTAGACCTCAGGCCCGAACGACCGTCCCCGACCGCCCGGGGCGTCCGCGCGCGCTCGGGCGACCTCCTTCACCTTTTTCTGAGTCGGGGGAGGTTCTCCTTCACGTAGTCCACGGCCCGGTTCACCTGCTCGTCGCTGCACACGTCCAGCTGGAGAACATTCATGCGAGCCGACTGGAGCTCCTCCAGCTCCTTCGCACCTTCGCCGCCATTATCCTGCGAGGACGACAGGTCCCGCCGCTGTGTTGAGCTGAAGGGGAGGGAGGCTCGGAGAGCCGCGACGCATCGCCCGTTACCTTCAGGAGGCACCCAGCGAAGACTGTGAAGCCCAGCTTGTGCAGGTGTTTGGCCAGTGCGTGTCCAAAACCGCTGTCACATCCTGTAATAAGCACAGCTTTGCCCTGCACCTGAAGAGCAGAGAACCATACAGTTGTAACACACACACACACACACACTCTCACGCACACACACTCACACACACATTCATGCATGCATTCTAAGACATTTAACACATTCAGCAAGTGCAGTGCTGAAATGCTCCAAAAAGAAGCATTTCTTTTGATCTCAGCTTTGTCATTACTTTTCCCAATCTTAGCACATCTCACCAAATTGTTACCACATGCAACTTAAATCGTGTTACTCAATTGAGAGAATACCAACGCTTTCTTCTAAAACATGCACTCGCTTAACAACATCAAGGTCGAAACACATGACACAAATTCATTTTGTTGCACTCAGACTCATGCTGACACATTACCTCCACCAATCCTCTAGGAATTCGAGGCGTCGCAACATACAACACAAAAAGTAAATATAGCATAACTATACATTCGGTGACGCTCGTCTCCGGTAACCCAAGCATCCGCATCGAAGCATTGAGAATGGCAGGCACCCCGACGCCCAACGCAACAGTTAGGAAGACCGAAAACGAGAGCAGAAGTGCCGATCGGAGCAGCGAGTGCGGGGCCATCTTGTAGGAATGGTGTGTTTACTTTCCGCGGCGCTGCGCTCGCAGCCGCGGCGGTGGTGACAGCACGTCTCCGGCTGCACAGCTCCACCGACCGGGGCGGGCCAGCGCCGAGACGCGCCCCGCCGCAACCTGCAAAACGAGTGCGCAAAAAGAAAAAGAAGAGAAAAAAAAACAACCTAGCGCAATGATGCATTTGTTTTGTGCACGGAGGTAAATATTAGAGTTTCACAACTTATTTGTTTTGCTCTCCGCGGAAGTTTTGAACAAGCGCGCCGGCTGTTCACGGCAGCTGGTTTGCACGGAAAATACTATACTGTTCAGAAACTGTTTATTTTTATTATTTGTCTCAAGGAAGGCGTGCGAAAAGTGTAAAAACTTGATCATGCCGTTATGGCATTTACGTTCGCTCTCCGCGGAGGAATTTAAACCCCCGAAAAGCGAAACCGGAAGTGGTTAGGAGGGAATCATCTTGGACTCTTTGGACGCTCCTGCAGGTGCATGAACGTAATTCAGGACGCTGGTTAAAAAAAAAAAAAAGAACTCGGGAAAAGTATGATATGATATGATATGATATGATAAGGCTATACATCAGGCAAATGTAAGTATATAAAACCCACACAGAAGCAAAAACACTTGCAAAACTTCTGAAAAGTTTAATATTTTCAGGGTCAAATATCTCGTGGAACAACCACAATAAAACAAAAATTCTTGACAGGACACAAAGGCACTAAGGATCAAGTGTATGACCGTCTGAGCATCTCTTGGCCCATAGAAGTGCTGCAAACATGACTACTCATCTGTGACAAAGGCTTAACAAGCCTAGTTAAGAGTGTTTGATGTAAAAATATTACATCCGTTATTCTAATATCTTCAAAAATGCTACTTTATGCTATGAAAATCTCTACAATATACAGCAAAAACAAAAAAGTGGGAAGATTTAGCGACAGTCTTGCATAGATAGTCCTAGTTGTGAAGAATCCTGATAGATTTATCAGCAGTAAGAAAAAAAAAAAAAGTAATCTTTTACAGTATCTTGAGACACATGTGCTGGTAGTTTGTTAAAAATGCAAAGATCCTGTTGAGATGGTTCTTCACAGTCTCTTTATTTGAGGAAAGTGTCAAGCTTTTTCTTGATGTTATCAAATGAGTCCATTCCCAGGTAGTCCGCCTGACCCTGCTCCCATTTCTCCTTCCTCTCTTCCGAAGACAGCTGGGGTTCGAGCGCCGCCGACGCGTGCGTGGGATAGCTCTCGTGCTGAGGAGTTGAAAAAGATAAAAAAAAAAACACAGAGTCAAAACGAATGAAAAAGCCAGAAAGAGGCGAAGGCTGCACAGAACCAAACTGCGTTTTCAAAGCGCAACTCGTCATTCGTAGCGTGAAGATGATTTTAGCGTCTTCAAAAAGATTAACCCTCCCACAGCCAAGCACGGAAAAGCCCAAAGTGGAGGAGCGGGAAGAGACAAGACAGTGATCAGTTACCCCGATACGACATCATACCTGTGCACTCTCAACCGAGACTATTTCACTGTACTGGAACTTTTTGGCATGGACAGGGGAGACACAGAAGAGGTCATTTAGCATGGGGAAAAATGAGGGTGAGGAAGGTGGTCACAATGTGAAATCTTTTGAGTCGTTTCAGTTCTGGGCGATTGGGGAAGCGAGGGGTTAGGGTGGAAGCTCAAACCGCCGTTAAAAATCCGCCTTTGAAGGACGCTCTCAGACAGGGAGCGCGTCTGATGGTCGCACAAACCTCTGACCGAGCCGCCGAACGCGCTGCTCGACGGCGTGAATGTGTGATGAGGTTATGGTGAACGAGACCTTTCGGACAGCAAAAGGTCGCAGAGTTATTCGTGATTTTGAGCCATCGACTCTACGCTTCCTCCTGGTTTCACGGCTGCTGTGGGGGGTCGGAAAAGTTCAACGGCAAGTTCAATGACATCATCGGCCTGAAGGGGGGGGGTCAGGCGCTCAGTTACCTCCACGCATCCGGAGTGGAAGGGCTGGTCTCCGAACTGCTCCTGCAGCGCGGGCACCACGGCGCTGGAGTAGAGCTCCCACCAGTCCAGGAGGAAGGTGGGGTGCGTGGCGGCGTCCGAGACGTTCCCGGAAATCCGCTTGGACTTGGGGTCGTACGTGTAGCTCCAAGGCTTCGTCTTCCCGAGGAAGTGCACCACCTTGGCGTTCTGGCCGAACCTGCGACAACAAGGCGGAAATCTCATCGCTTGATTTACGCCCGTGGGAGCGTCGCCCTTCAGGGTGGAAAGTGATTCAGCCGGACAGGCGCGCAAAAACAAACCAACAACAAATACGTGTTAATCCGCCCTGCGCAAATACCAAACGTTGATGCCGTTTGAGGACAGAGGCGGTGGCGGTGGTGGACGGGGGGGGTGGGCGGCCTCCTCAAAATGGAGGCCCACAATGAGCAGGAGGCCCGGAGATGAAAACATAAAAGGCCTGTAAATAACCGGTTCTAATTTGGGATCTAGTTTCAGCTGTTGGGAGCTCAGCCCGGTGGACACCCAAAACCCCCCCCAACGCAGGGCCCCCTCCGCTGGACGCCGATCGCCCGGTTCAGTGTTGCCGGGCAACGCATTCATGTGATCCGGTGTCCACTTACCTCAAGGCTCCGCTTGTCACCCAAGATTTCGGCGGCTACTGACGTTACAGGGAAGACTCGGAGGACCGCTGCGCCCCCCAAAACACCAGGTTCCCAACTGTTGGGGGGGGGGGGTCAGACTTACTGCTTGAACGCGGGCAGGTAGGTGTAGATGGCCACGCTGCTCAGGTTGTAGATGAAGGGCAGATGTTTGGATATGTCGGCTGTGGCCCAGCTGCTGAAGAAGCCGTTCAACACGCCCTGATCTCCACCTGCGGACAAGATCTTTAGTGGACCCCCCCTCCTCCAGAAGCTCGAACGTTCACGCGCCAGTAGGTCTCGGAGACCGTGGTACGTAGGAAACCCATCTGACTGTCAACAGCCTCCTCAGTGAGGGCCCCACCAGGCCTCTGTGTGTGTGTGTGTGTGTGTGTGTGTGTGTTAATCCAGCCAAAGCACTCAGGATTTATTCCCCTTGTTCCTGACAAAGATGGATCGCCTTCAGCCCCCCCCGGGGCCGGCGATTAACTGGTCCCTGCTGCAGTTGCCTCGTGTAAATTCCTGTCAGTGACGCGTCGGCCAAGAATGCCACCGTTGCCGCTTCGCCCGCATCAAAACACAGGTGTGTTCTGAAGGGCGCCTCACGCCTCACTGCAGGGCCCTCCCGTTTGCTTCAGGGCTCGGAAGCAAAACGCCGATAAGACGGGTGAGACCGGACCAATAGAGCGCCTCTCTGATGACGACTCACAACAATGGGCAGCAGGAACGGGGGGGCCGGTGGGACGATCTGGCTAATCATAGCCGCGGAATCCCCCCAACGCGGTGTTGATTTACACGCGCGGCAGGACGCAAAGTAGTATCTGGCATTTCAGGGTGTCGGTTACAGGCGAATTACGCAACGTCTCGGCCCGAGCCTCGATCGAGAGCCTCCGGAGGAGCGCTCGCATCAATGCGTCCACAGCTGACTAAACCAGGACACCAAAGCCGGGGAGGCGGGAATGTGCATTTACATAGCTTCACACCGCCGTGTTTTGGCTGGAGACGCCCCAGGAGGCCCGATTGGGGGGGGGGCAGCTCACCCAAGTTCAACCAGAGAAACCACCGACTCGACATCTCCGCTCGTCCAGAGACGCACGCGTGCATGCGTACAGTAGAGCGCCCGCTAAATGTGAAAGGTCGCGGCTCTAACTCATGCACCAGTAAACATGAAAAGACCCTCCGAGCTATAAATAACCCCACTTTATTAAGAAGCGCCCCGTCATGTGTACACACAGGCGCAGCGTTCACATACTGGAGATGAAGATTTGGATAAACCGTCACCGGCGGTTACATAAACGCACACTCACAAACCCCCCCCCCCCCCACAAAAACAAGTCTTTTGGAAGGATGAGACAATCGTGCTTTTGTCTGGTGGGCCAGCCGGGAAGGACAGATTCCATCCAACGGTTCTGGCAGCCAACGATGAGTCGGCACTTTAAAGCGCGGGGTCGGCTTCATCCCGCCGTCCCGCGTTTGAGGGGTTTCTCCTCTAACTCGGGCGGCGGCGTGCTTAAGTCGGGGGGGATCTGCTGCGGAAACAGGGGCAGCGCTGCCCCCCCCCCCGCTGCAGCCACGTTACCTGGAACCTCCGCGGGGAGAGGAGCGTTTGCAGGGGGGCTCGGCTGCCCCCTCGTCAGTTTGAGTCGATTCAAGCTGACGTTAGACGGGCGATGACTCAAGAACATGACAGGGCAGGGTCCGCGTGGACGGGGCTGCCCCTTTACCCTCGAACGAGTCGAGAGTCGACGTGCGCTCGAGAAAGGAGATAAAGGAAGAACAAGTGCAATAAGTGTAATATCTCCCTCGGCAGACAAGCTCAGACCGCAGTTCAGCTACAGCACGCCTCATGAGGAGCTTCTGAATGTCTAGCACCAAAACAGGCCCTCTCAAATTTAACTTTACCCCCCCCGGGAAGAAACCCTGAGAATAACCCCAGCAGGGCCGTGTGTCCAGGCCCCGGGGAGGCTAAACGCCTGACTAGAGAGCAAAAGATAAACAAGAGGGATTCACCACCATTTTAGCAGGAGCGAGATTACATAATCTACTTTTAGACTATAAATATTCCTTGTCCTCTTTGACCCCGGAGGAACGGTGGTCGACGTCACATCCGCGCAGAAGAAACGGGACCTTACCGTCGAAGCTGCCGTGTTCCGAGCAGTGCTCCAGCAGTTTGCCGTACGTCTCCACCGACGGGCGAAACACGAACACGCCAGAGTTGAAGCAGTCGGGCCAGCCGGGGTCGGGAGCGGCCGACAGCTCCTCGCGGTCGAACAGCTCGTCGATATTTGAAAGCACCTGAGGCGGCCGAGATCGGCGAAAGGTGAACGCGGGTCGCCGCTGCGCTGCCGCCGCCGCCCGGAGTCGAGCTCTCACCATCGTGTCGGCGTCCATGAAGACGCATTTGGAGTAGCGCGTGAGCGTCCAGCAGTGGAGCTTGGTGAAGGTGACCCCCAGGTCTGGCCTCTTCATCATGGCCAGATGCGCCGTGTCACCGCTGTCCAGCACGTCCACCACCATGACCTCGTCGAAGATCCTCTCCAGCACGGACCTGAAGGGTCACAAGGCTATAGAATGAATCGCAGCGATCCCGGCGGGCGGGGGGAGAACGCGGGCGGGCTGCGGGTCAGGAACCGGTCAGAAGTATCTTACTGGCAAGGCTCCGACACCCCTGGACCGATGAGGGCTACCAGCTTCTTGGACGTGTTGTGGTTGCGGAGGGACTTGCCCAAGACCATGGCTCCCCGAGCGTAGTTGTCATTGGTCGCCAGCGTCACAAAAGCCTGCTCTGTAGAGGTAACCACACACCCAGAGATGAACCATCAGACCTTCACACACCCAGAGATGAACCATTAGACCTTCACACACCTAGAGGTGAACCATTAGACCTTCACACACCCAGAGGTGAACCATCAGACCTTCACACACCCAGAGATGAACCATCAGACCTTCACACACCCAGAGATGAACCATTACACCTTCACACACCTAGAGGTGAACCATCAGACCTTCACACACCCAGAGATGAACCATTAGACCTTCACTTCTTCTTCTTGTCTTGATGAATTAGCACTTTAGACAATAAAATATACAAACTTGTAGCAAATAATTCAAAATGCTCCAAGAACTGAGACTTTAAAAAGTCTAAATGAGAAAAAAAAAGTTATTCATACAAGTATATTTGCGATTAAAATGTTTTAAATGATCTACAAAGCCGAGTCTAAATGCACGTGAATACGTGAGGAAACAATTAACCTGGGGAGGACAAGCTGGTGCATGTTGAATTGTTGAGGGTGTGTTTGTGTGTGTGAAGAGATAGAGATTGACCCTCACATGAGGAAATGCCAAAACTAATCCAGAGGATTAAGCAAGCTTTAAGCATGTTGCCATAAGAGCTGTGTATTTCTCACTTAATTTTGAAATTTCTAGAACCGTCGCGAATGTCTGAGCCGAAACACTGAATCAGCAGTTTGGGGTTTTTTTTTTTTCCATCCTCCAATAAAAAAAAAAATTCTCATGCCAGCAATTACTTCAAATACTGGAAAAACAAATTAAAGCCTCAGTGGAAACATTTCCTACATTGTTCTTCTGCATTTACTTCAGGCACCAACAGTACCAGTTTGAAAACCTCATAAATGTTGAAATTTATTTGCACTACCAGCGTTTCTGACGGCAGCCAGTAAAGCCTGGCTGCCAAAGTTCCCCAACAATGACCACCCTGTGAATCTGAGACACCGGAGTCAACACCGCCGCCTGGGCTGGTCATGCGACCCAGGCGAGAGTCCCATTACGACTGCCGTGTTGAAGCGACGGGGAGGACGGGGAAAGTTGCTCCCACTCCCTTGCATGTTGGAGGCGCCACACCTCCTTCGGCTCGCAGGGGAACACAGTTGACAAACGTCGGGAAAGAAGCCGGGAATTCACTGAGAATTCCATTTGGTTCCATACTGTTCCTACTTCAGATAGGACCAGTAAGGGCACAACAAAGTGATCTTTCTCTGAAAACAAGCTTGCTGTTTTCGTGGCATCATTGTGGGTATGACTATCAAATTTAAATTAATTAGATTTATGAAAAAGAATCACTAATTGGCATGTGGTTAGAGAAGATTTTCCTTATTTTTCCAGGAGGAATATAATTTAATATCACAATGAGCCTACATATTTGGAGAAGTCAACAGGAAAGATCATCCTTTAAGTTTTCCTTAAGAAATAACATTAACATAATGATCTATGTTCTTTTAAACCTTTAGCATAAATATATTTACATGAAACAACACGATTGACAGACTTGAATCTTAATTTTAGCAACCAATGTTCATTTCTGTCAGCAATAAACCCCTGGATGAGACAAACAGGACATTTTGTTCCCAGACAGCCACAGTGGTGGAGGACAGGCACTCCAACCTCTTCTGACTGTGGTCTTACAGGTAGATGCCACAAAAATCACACACACACGCGCGCGCACACACACGCACACACACTGGTGGCCTTGAATGTCAAAGTTGCTGTACACACTGTTCCCCCCCAGCCCAGGTTTACACTGCATTCATAATTCATGTCCCATCTTAGATGTCACATTCCTGGAGTATCAGGGCTGATAAGGCCAGAGTTGACTGCATCAAAAATCTGATTTCTGTGTTCAGACGTGACTGCAAATATATTTATATATGTAATATGCCACATCATGCGGCTTCTAATCGCAGTTGCTATCTCACTCAACTGTCATGTAGCAGAATCATATTTCAGACATGGCTGTCAGCTCAGGACACTAATGTCTGTCTTCAACTTTAACCGATAAGAACACCAAAAACACACACACACACACACACACACACACACTCTCTCTATCTCTCCCTCTCTCTCTCTCTCACACACACACACACACACACAGTGAACACTTTTTAAAGTAAATCACTTTACTCCTGAGTAACATGGAGACTCTCAGAGAGGGTCTGGTGGGAGCCTGAACGCACCATGCCATTGGAACGAAGACCCCCACCAAAAAAAAATGACAATAATGAAATGAATAAAAGGTCTTTAAAGCTGTTAAACCAGGACGTACCTGCCATGACTGAAGGAGCCCGGACTTGTCGGCGGCTCTGCGGTGAGAAAAGGACCCAGCGATCATACACACGGTGATTTATAGAGAGCCACAACAGCGAGGCGCGGGGTCACGTGACCCGCTCACACACCCACCTGCTCCAAGCACGAGCTTCCACGCCCCCCTCCGAGAGTCGAGACTACAGTACCCAGAATGCAAAGCACGTTTTGCATGGGTTAATTGTTTCTTTTTTTTTCTTTTTAAAAACCTGGATCTGATGCCGAAGAAGAAATACGACATGTGGCTCCCTCGACGCCCCTTTAGCTGTTGTCTTGACCGTACAAACACGTTACGTAAAAAGTTAAACCAGTTGCCATTTTGACCGCTGACGGGCTGTGGGAGACGTATTTGGTGATTTGTCGCCACCCTGTGGAGGAAATATAGAACACACGGCAGTGACATGAACCAGCCAAAGTCCCTTCTTGATTAGGTTATACAACTGTGGATTATTTTTAGTGGTGTTAATCTAGAGATTAAAGTAGATTTATTTATATCTATATAGAAAAAAACAACCTTATATGTCCTTGGGGCAAGAAATCAATTTCCACCAATAAAACATAACCTTTTATTTACAAATGTCTCCTCGCCTTCTGTTAAGAGTCTGATTCCCTGCTGGGTTTTTCTTTTCTTCTTTTTTTTTTTGGCTCCTTGTGCTTTCTTCACACAGCCAGATGCTTGGTTGAACTGGAGACGCTGCCAAAGCAATGCCACATACTGTGGTGCTGGACTCCCCCAACCACGAGGCTGTGCCAGCTAACCAAGAAAGACTTCCAGAGGAGGATGGAGAAAAGTTGCACTGAGCTGTTGTGTTGTGGTTTGTTAAATTTCAGCTTCACTTAAGTCATAGCAGCTGTAGACGTGTTAGTGATGGACTGGAAAAGCGTGATCATTATTTTATTCACTAATATATTCATGCTTTGTGGTGTGCATGTTTACATCAAACAAAGACACAGTCTGTCAGACAATGCATTATCATATATACATAAAAACTGATTCAGCATGTGGGGATGGATCATTGATTTTATTGTTTGCGCTCATCTTGACACTCTGTCAAGCACAGCGAGGAAACATGGCAGGAGGCGCCCGTATCCATGGATACGGGCTGGAGATGGCTGAGAGATTGGAGGGGCCGGGAGGTGGTGAAGAGGAGCCGAGTTGGCAGGGGTCCTGGCAGTTCCGCTCCCTTAATAGAGGTTCTTCTGCACATGGGCAGCGATGTACTTGACGGCCAGCATGGTCTCCTCGCATGTGGGTTTGATCTGAGACTCGGGCAGCAGGAAGCCATAACGACCAGTGTCACGCAATTCAAAGGTGTAGGAATACTTCACTCCAAGGTCATAGGCCCAGTCATCAGAACCACCAGCAGCTGGGTCTGAGGACACACAAAAGAGAGGGGGAATTATTCCGGGTTTGGGATGTCTTTTCCAGGCAACGGTGCTCTTTTTCTCTAATAGAAATGGTCCTGTTATATCTGTCGCATGCCGAGCTGATTGAACTTACAGATTGTCGTGGCACCAGGTCCGCTCGTGTAGCGAGTACCGTACAGGCTACGCAGAGCAGCACTTGCCCCCTCAGCAACCTTCAACTGCAATGCAGAACAGGAAAAAAAAAAAGAGCTGAGGTGAAGAGGATTGTTATCAAAATTAGAAACCAAACGCTGGTCTTTCTAAGAAAGCTGATAACCAAAGCAATATCTAAAGGCACCAACATCCCAAATAAACAGGACATGTTCCACCCAATAAGATCGGTTCTGCCTCCAAACAGTTTTCTGATTTTAGAGACAGATAATAATAATAATAATAATAATACATTTTATTTGTATAGCGCTTTTCAATAAGAATCTCCAGTGGGCTCCGACAGGAAATGAAAGCCCGAGAGAGATGCCCTTGCAGCAATTTATATTTCTAGGAGAACAAATGACTTGTGACTGCTCCCCAGAGTTATTTTGCGCTGTAAAGGGTCAGAGGAGAGCTCAAATTATGCTGGAGTAACATCGAGGGGAGAGGGTTGCAGAGGGTGTTAGAGCACGGGTGTGAGTGTTAACTGTGCAACCCTCAGACACCCCAGTGGGAAGGAAAAGAGCCGTGAGAATGATGCGGCGAGGAGATAGCTCCAGCGTGGTCTTTAGTTAAAGGGGAGGACAATGGGACTGCTCCTTTTCCCATGTTTTCCTGTCAGCGAAGCAACTTTACCAATAAAGAATATTTTATATGGTGAGGAGCTTTATGAAGGTCCTTTACCAGCTCGCTGTGGTCTGCAGCCAGGCTGTAGGTGTAGGAGTAGGGGAAGAGGAGCAGCTGGGAGTAGGAATGGACGGTGATGTAGGCCTTGATGATGGACTTGTTCCTGCGGATGAAGTTGGCCACGTTCTTGACTTCGATCTCAGACTCGGGACTGTACCCGCAGAAGGTGTCACTGCAGGGATTGCTGGAGGCTCCGAGAGCTGAGATGGTGGAAAAAAAAAGCCCTGGTTAATATGTGGGCTTCATGGGTGACAGACACATTTGATTTATTACAGGATAAAGGCCTGTCAAACTGGTTCTTAGGAACAGTGGAAAACATAAAAACACATGGAACTATGGATGAGGAATTAGACCTGGAAAAATCCCCATATCCAAAAGTGCCTACAGAGACTTAGAGTATCATTTATTTTGAGGCTGATACTCTCTGGAACTTAAATCTATTGTGTCTTTTTGTCTCCAGTCTGTTCCAGACGGGGACGCTGATGCAGCACAGAAATAGATCTCTTCCAAACATTTTCTTCTTAAACTATCAAAACACATGAAAACAAAAAAAGAAATGCAATCTCAAATCATTATTCTACTTTAGTTTATCACACTACTTATTCTTATCTTAATTTATCAACATTTATTTGTGTTGTTGTGTCTGTATTTAAACAGGAATTATGTCAAATACCGGCACATTTGGGTGGAAACTTGAAAAGCACATGATTCTTTAAAGTTTAACATATTTTGGCATCAGCAGTAAAACTTGTTTATTACCTTCTTTGAGTTGAGAGGGATATTAAATCACCGAGAAGCCTATTTCATGGTATAAAAACGCATATGAACTTACTGCACCAGCCAGCGTCAAAGTTCCTGTTGGGATCAGCTCCAGTGCAGCTGGATCCGGACTTCCTGGAGCGAGTTTTCCTCCACATCCTGTTCTATAGTTCCCCAAAGTGGACAAAGTAAGCACGTCGCACATGCGTGCAACAAATCAACAGATGAACGGGGACAGCGGGGGGGGGGGCCTGATCGGCCAGGTCAATGCTGTAACTCACGCTGGTGTGGGTGAACTCGTAACCATCGATGTTGAAGAGGGGTAGAACGTAAACGTCCATCTGGCTGAGCAGGCTGGTCATTTGAGAATCACTGCCAAAGGTAGACAGAGCCTGAGGAGAGAGGTGTGGAGTGGCGTGATTAGCAGGCGAAAAAAACAAAAACAAAAACCTGTCCCCGCTCACTCGCCGCTCGCCCTCACCTCTTTGACGAACCACTGACAGAAAGCCGGGGAGATCCATTCTCTGGCGTGGATGCCGCAGTCCATGAAGATGGCGGGCTTGGCGAAGCTGGACTTTCTGCCGAGCTTGAGGACGGTCATGGGGCGACCCTCGTAAGTGTTTCCAATCACCTCCCTGCTGATGAGGTTGGCGTTGGAGGTGGAGATGGAGGAAATCCAGGACTGGATCTGAAACAATAGATTCAAAATAAGAGCCAGCTGAGGTTCGTATATCACAAGGAGCGGTTGTTCCATTATACCTGAGCCCATGTGTTGTACTTTGTGTAGCTGTGAGCTCGGGGGGAGGGCTTGTTGTCAGCCTGGCCATCAATGGCAGCCTGCAGGTCTTCAATAAGGATCCTGAGAAACAATTTTGTCCAAATAAAGATCCCAGGGCCCGACACATATAGTACTTGTATTGACACCTACTCGTATTCCATGCCACTCTGGTCCAGGGTGGTGTAGATCAGGTCCAGATACTGGGCATGCACGCGGATGTCCACATCGATGTCGATGCCCACCTGCTTCTCGCTCTCAGGGCTCCAGAAATCGAGCTGCAGATGGCGCCAAAGTCACAGACTTGAAGAACTTTGACGCCTCAAATATGGAACGTGCTTGTTTTGAGAAGATATTTTATGTTCATGTCTGAAAGGGCCGAGGCTTTTGCACAAGGGATGAAAATCAATTTGATTTTCAATGTGATGGTGGAAGATGTGTTGGTGTGCATACCTCAATGTTCTGAGCCAGGTTTTTAATGACAGTCACATGCTCTTCAAGTACAGGCTTCAGACGGAAGACCTTCTCGCTATATCAAATAATACAGAAACATGAAAAGTATAGAAAAGCAAGAGAAAAACAGCATTTCATTTCCAGTATTGTTTGATATTTTCTGAAACACCTACACCTACAATACGACTATATACAATGTGACTATGTTGTTCTATTTTTTATTAAATTTATCAGTAAATATGCCATAAAAATCTGTACAGCAGGTAAAGGGTTACACCTCTGAGGAATGTTATTACCACAATGCTGAAATACCTTTGAACAAAAGAGTCTTTGTGCTTATAAATAATTGACAAACACCAGAAGAAGTTTGAAAATTGTTTCAGGCCCAATAGGATACTGACAAGGCCAGATATTTTAAGTCAATAATACACAACTTAATCTTATAGAAATAAGTTTTTTTTCCCCATCATAAATATAGATTTACCCTTCAAAGCGAGTGATGTCTGCCAGGGCAACAGCCACCAATCCAAAAACCAGGAGGATCCTCATGTTGGAAGTGAGCGTGGTCTCGATTCTCAGCCGACACTTATAACCCCAACGTTCCCTCGGCCCACCAATCGCCATCCAGGAAAGACGCCACACATCCTTCTTTTTTTTTTTAGCCACATGCTCGTGAACGATAGGTGAATGATTGATAGAGTTTCTTTGGGGGGAACTTTCAGTCAAGGACACAAGGACACACTGTTTTAATAACTGCTATGTTTAGATACCTGGAGATAAATGGAAGAAAAAACAAAACAACTTAATTTCTCCCATTTTATTCAGTTTTTCATGTATTCACAAAACTTACAGAACAGGAAAACATGTTTAAATATCACAAAGACAACCACCAGAAATATTGACAGTGAGCAGCTGTGCCTGACGTGTTCATTTCAGTGGAGCAGCAACACTCCACGAGGATCATCTGGTTCGGCACATACAGCATGCGTCTGGTGTTAACCGAGGTCAAATCACAGAGACAAAGTTACATCGTTGATATTGTTCCATAAATACAGCCGCTGGTAGAGCGGGCAGGAATGAGTTTTTGTTTTTTACTGATGTGTTTAATGAGCACTGCTCCAACATCTAGCTGACCTCAAGCTTTTACTTGCTTCCCTCCGTTTCCTCGAGACACCGCAGCGACACAAATGTGCATTACATGCATGTCTTACACGATATACTTCTAATGCATAAATAACGGTTGTATGCTGAGCGATACAATGAATGGAGAGAAGTCCATCAGCTCGTCTCAGGATGTTTTCTTTTATACGTCAGAGTTTATATGACACGATGTATGATTCGTTGTTCTGCAGATAAACATTGCACAAAGTCAAGTTTTTTTGCTCAGACACAGGAACATGTACACATTTTCACCAGTCTGCATTATTCAGTGCTTGGTAATGTCGTTGGGGTTTTCAGATCTCTGGAATGTTTCCATCCCCGGTTACTGGTAGAGCGGGGAGACCGGTCTAGCGTCCTTTCTGTCTCAGCCCCCCCCCCACACTTCCCCTCACTTCACATCCGAGGACACCTTGCTTTTGGACGTGAGGCTCAGGGCCTCGGAGGCGCGGAAGGAAAGCGCGCTCATTTTGGAGCTGATGCTCGGGTGGGTCCCCCTGGCCCCGCCGGGCGAGCAGTGCAGCAGGCGCACCAGGTTTTTGCGGAAGTTGCGCCCCACGAAGCCGTACACGATGGGGTTGACGCAGCTGTTGAAGTAGGCGATGCAGATGGTGAAAGGCATGGCCGTGTCGATGATCTCCACCAGTGGGCAGTTGTCCACTTTGGTTAGCTGGGTGAAGACCTGCATCAGGTGGAACACCTGATGGGGCACCCAGCACAGGAAGAACGCCAGGACGGCTGCGGCCAGCATGCGCAGCACCTCGTCGTCCCGGGAACGGGAGCTTTTCTGGATGGTCCGTGACCTCAGCAGCGCCCTTCCGATGAGGCAGTAACAGGTAATGATGACTATGAAAGGGATTAGGAAGCCCAGCAGGCTTTTCATCAGGCTGATGGCCAGCAGGAGCTCCTTCAGAGTCTTGCTCTCCTCGATTTTTTTGTGCAGGATGGCGCACACCGTCGTGTTCAGCTTTTCGAGGTTGTGCACGTCCCTGGTCAGCGCCGTGGGCAAGCTGAGCGCGAAGGCGAAGAGCCAGATCAGCACGCAGGTGATGCGCGCGTAGACCACAGTGCGGAACCGCCGCGACTGCACCGGGTGGACGATGGCGAGGTAGCGGTCGATGCTGAGCGCCATCAGGAAAAAGATGCTGGTGTAGAGGTTGAAGGTCACCAGGCCCGCGCTGGCCTTGCACAGGAACCCCCCAAAGGGCCAGTAGTAGCCTCGGGCGGTGGAAGTGGCCCACATGGGCAGGGTGATGAGGAAGGTGAGGTCCGAGATGGCGAGGTTGAGCACGAAGACGTTGGCCACTGTTTTCAGCTGCATGTAGCAGTAGATGACGGCCACCACCATGCTGTTCCCCACGACGCCGATGACAAAGATGCTGCCATAGACGATGGGCACCAGCAAAAAGATTATATTGTGGTTTCCCGACAGGCCGCACGACAGTTCTACCCCTTTTGACGTTCCCATTGTCGTGTTCTCCATTTTTCCCTTTTCAAACAAGCCCGACCCTGCGAGCTTTAAATTGTGTGTGTGTGTGTGGGGGGCCTTGTTGGCAGGGCGCGTCTGTCACCGCCGAAACAGGCCTTGGGCAAGGGTCTTAGTGAGTCCTATAAAAGAAACACAACAACAACAAAAAAAGTCACTAGGGGAAGAGCCATCATTACTGCTGGTATGGTCCATAAACCCTAATCCAAACGAGAACCCAGGAAAGCGCTCACCCTCCACCAGCTCATTAAAGACCTGCACATTAAAGCCATCCTGACGCTTTATGTTATTTCTGTAAAACAGGAAGCCACGAGGAACAGATGTTGTATGTTATTCAATATTCCAAAAATGCCCTTTGAAGCATCATTATTCAGACAGACTTCATCATCCCTACACTGTTAAATTGTCTTTTGGCTAATGAATGGCAACAGTAAAAAGTCTACTCTGCTTTATTAAATGGTCCGTCCATCTGGGTGGACTGTCAGCAGCCGGAAGGAGAACGTTTATGCTTTTGCGTTACGACCTGCGCTAATGAAGACTGCATGGCAAAGTGGGAGCTTGGATAACGCCATTAAACACCGAGGTGCTGGGGGAACATCGGGGGGAGAGGAGGGAGGGAGGGAGTGGGGGGGGGAGGTTGAGCCTCCAGTCACTGCAAAAGACATGTCACGTTTCAGACCCTCGGTGTGCAGAGATACATTGTACCCAGCATGAGAACTTCTAATCAGCACACACCTAAACAAACAGGACAGCAGGGATTCAGCTTGGTGGAAACTTTGCTCTGTGAGAAAATCAAACCTGCGTGCAAGCTGAAAATATGCCTCCGGGCAACTTTTTGGCTCATTTGTACAAGCAGAATGGGAAGGGTGGGGGGTGGGATGGGTGGATGGATGGGGTGGTGGTGGTGGTGGTGGTGGGGGGTGGTGGTCAGGGAATAAATTCTCAGTTTTTAGGTTGATTGGAATCGCATGAGGAGGTGTGATGTGGTGATGTGATAACATTAGCAAAAGAATGGAATGTTGGCATAAGAAAAAAACTATTTATTTTAAAGCATAAAGCTGTGGATTGTATGCACTGGATATTGTTAAATATGCATGAACTACCACAGTCATCTTTATTAAACGTTGCAGGCATTTGGCCACAAGATGTCGCCGTATCACCATCAGCTGACATCACAGCGTCATCATAAAAATAAAGTTGACCGGCTTCCTCTTCAGCCAATTGAACTATACACTATCTAAGTGGCATAAATTATTTGCTGTTGCTGAACGCACCCTCCATCTTCACTACATGAACCAACTAAACCAGTATGAACTGCTTTATTAAAACTAATTCATCTCCAGTCAACAATATCCTCATTTTTCTGCCAGGATTCCAAGGGACAGGTTCTCTGATGGAAAAAAAAAAAAGATAACAAATAAAAGACCCATATCAGTTTGCAGATGTGTGGACGGTTGAGAGCGGGAGACATGCGGGTGCCAAGGGCAACAGCAGGACCAAGTACAGTATCTGCTGCTTTCCTGAGCAGACCCAACCCTCGTAGGTAAGGCGGCGCAGTAGTGGGTTCACTGTGCGTGTTTTCCTTTTTCGGACCGTTCTTGAGAGCATTAAAGTTTAAATCTGTTTGTGTCTGAATTTTCAGATGACCACAAAAGGAGAAAATGGACGGCACGTGTTTATATATGCTTGATAGTAACCTGCCAGTACATTTCCACGAGTAAAGACTCTCAAGGTGAGTGCACAGTTGTGGGGGGGAATATAAACAAAGCTGAAAGTTATTGCCTCCTATGCATGTGAGTCCCATAATAAAGGCGAGGTGGCACGGACGGGAGCTGACTCGGAAGTGGGTCATTTAGCGAGCGTCCAGCGAGCAATATAATGGCACATTACTGAATGACAGCCATAAACCCCGGGCGACCACAGACAGGAAGGCAAACACCTTCTCCGAGAGGTCAGAAGAGCAAGCTGCATCCTCTACGACGCAGCAATGGGCCGCAAGGCATTTGTCTCCAACACAAGGCCAGCTCACAGTGATACACAATCTAAGGAATGGGAGGACACTTGGGGATATATATATATATATATATTTTTTTTTTTGTTTTGTTTTGTTTTTGCTCTGCTTGTAATACAAACCCTTTACACAATCAAGATGAACCCACCGGCCAAACTGGACAGAGATTCATTACAATCACTCTTCCCATCAACAAAACTATCCGAGCCAAGCTGCTCGGACATAAGCACTGCCATCTGGCTTCCCATACAGAACACCAATAACTTGTTTGTCTGAGGGAGTTAATGATTTATTTCAGCCCCATTACAAAGTGACTTCAATCTTACACCTCATCATCCCCTTGTTTAGGCCTCATTTCAGATCAGCTTCCTGTTGGTTTAAGCCACTTTTTTTTTTTTTTTTTTTTGCATTAAATTTAACACCCACATGCTCGCCGGCAGCAAATTACGGCTTTAAACACAACATTAAAGTTTAATCTAACGCCCTCGCGGTAATAACACAGGTGTCAAGTGTCGCGCACCTCAACCGCAACCTCTTGCAGCTTCCTGCCTCCCTCTATCTCAACTTAAAAGGGGTCATTTTTATCACAGTGAGGAAGTTAGAAACTTGACCCCGGACCGAGGAACTTTTTGGGATGCATGGTGTCAAAGAAAGATTTATGACATCCATGACATTAGCAAACACATGCATGTTCAGCAAAGAGGACTAATGGAAATACTGGCATCAGAAGTCGTCTCTGCTGAGTTCTGTTTATAATACGCTGCTTTCACGTGATTAAACAGCACAAATGCATGCCTGCAAAGCCTCCGATTTGATCCCCTATCGGACCCAGTGAAGTATGCTGAACTAACAATAACAGAAAATAACAATAAATCCTTTACTTTCTCACTCCCCACACACAGGGTGATGGTTTGTTTAAGGCACATTTCACAGGGAGCACCTGAGATCAGATCCAGAAACGTCTCCAGTCGCCAAGAGAAAAATCGTCCCTGTAAGTATGAATCATATAAGTCTATGAGCAGCGGTCTGAGTTATTTCTCCCCCGAATGGACTTGGAATAAGTATTTTCCAAGACCGTTCGGATTTTCAGACAGCCGGGAGCTACTGTTTGTCAGGAAGAGGGTCTAATTCTCCCTGCGAATCCAAGACAATGTAAACTTCACGGCAGATTCCTTCCTTCATTTCTTCTAATATGACTTTGCATTCTTACCATACCATAGTGATCGGGTTTTTCAGGCGGTCAACACGCGGGACTTTCACCTGAACCTTCGGGGACAGGTAGCACGGATGAAATCAGCCAGTAAATCCAATAAATGTGCTTTATATTTACAGAAAATGCCCCCCTAAATGTTCCACCATGGTGGACAAAATGAGGGAAAGATGGGATTAAAAGCAGAATTAAGAAAGACGTGAAAGTGAAAGGGAGATCCTACCTGTTGCTCTGAACCAGAAGGCTGTCGATGCTTCCCAAGCAGGACAGAGACCACCGCTGTGCACCACTGACTGGCCCAGATTTAACTGGTGGAGCGAGACGAGCAGGAATACCCTCTGACACACCAACACACACACACACACACACACACCCAGTACTCTTACACACACACACATACACACACGGTGATGAATGAAATATACTGGAGCCACGCAGTGTCCTAGCCCAGATCTCCCTGTGGACAACAGCCCACATACAAGCACACGCACACACACACACACACACACGCACAAGATCTTACACAATAGCACATCTCCTCCTCCGCCTCCTCATATTCTCCTCCTCTTTCTGCCCCGTCCTGTGAATCCCCCCCTTATAATTTTCTGCATTTAATCACTCGTTTGGGGTTTTGTGGGATATTGAGGCTGTTTTTTTTTTACACAGGTGGACCCCATTACGACATCAAGTCAGGACCTGTTGCATAACCGTCGCAGGGCGTATTGCATACACATGTTGCACAAAACTGGTCTCGGTATTGTGACGGTCACCCGAGGAATCATCAACGGCCCCCCCCCACAGTCATCGTCTCAGCATGAAAGGAATGGTCAGGCTCTGATTGTGATTGGGCCTGTCGACACTCCGTATTAATAGCTGCCACGAGTTTGCCCTTGGCTCGGATGAGGGTGGCTCAGTGGGCTGGGAGAGGGGAGGGAAACCGGCGGGCTGGAGCCACACGGCGAGGCTACTTTCCTTTAACCCTTTTCTGTGCTTTCTTAGAACGCTTCCCATATGTCAGCCCACTTTCAGAAATCTCATGAATTACTGGCATTGAGCTTCAACGCCCTTTAATCTGCCCAAATTCCATCGGAATTTACAAGTTGTTTTTCTTTCACAATTTTTCTCCCGTCTCGGCGCCTTGACAGGTGCTGAACAGCAGATCACATCCTCAGCTCTCCGCCTCAGTCCGAGGCAACACTCACGATTGTCATGCAGATAGATAATGATGGATGAGCCTGACTTTCTGTCAACCCCTGAAGCCACTCAGTTTCAGGAGAAGAAAGGAAAAACAAACATTTTAGACTGAGTGGAGGGCCTGTTTGGTGGCTCGGGTCCGCTCATGTGTAACCCAGGCACATTTAGTGAGCCTTCTATTGGCGGCACCTCTTCAGAGGTCACACGAGGTCAAACCTTTTGAGAATATGTGACATGTGCCAGAGAGCTCTTCAGCCGGAGCAGGCTGCTGAGAGGAGGACAGTCTCACTTTGTCTGAAACGCAGCAACAGAGCCATTTACACCTCCAGGGGCTTATGATCGGGCTCCATTATATCTTCAATTACTGTGAATGATAAGAATCGTCCATTAGGCGAACGTTATCTTTCCGTGTATCCTGTCACAGCAGCGAGCAGCCACACAGGATCAAATCACTGTCTCGGTCCTTGGTCTCACTGCCACAAGAACTGTAAACAGTCTAAATCTGACCCATGAGACCCCTCAGGAAGCGCGGGCCGAGTTATGTATCGAGCCTCGAATCTGCGCTGCGATTTCCACCATCCAAATACTTCTCAGCGGGGACAGGATGTTGTTGCAACACCCTGCACTACAACAGTGATTTACACTCTCCGAGCACAAGCAGAAACAGATGTCGATGATTTTAAAAATGGACATCTGCTGGGAGAAGATTGAGTGGGAATAGAAATTTCCTGTGGGACTGCACCTTTTTAGGATGGATGGGGGGTGTTTATTTCTGATTGCGGTTGGCATGCTTGAAAAGTTTCCTAAATTGAAAACAGAATGTAATATTCCCTTTAGATCAACGTGCAAAGGGCTGTTTCAAGATTTCACATAACGAGAGCCGGGGCTGTCATGAGCGAATTAAATCAGAAACACATGAAAAATTAGCCTGGAATGCAGTCTTTGCCGAGACACCACCATCGGCGACAAGAAGTACAACTCCCAATTGACATTGTAGCAAGGTAATAACGAAAAAGGAAGGTTCTCCTTTGTCATTTGTGCTTTGTGCACTAATATTATTGATAACCAGGGCATGTCACAAAGATTAAAAAGAGCATGCTCTGTCAATCAGCAAATTGCAGTGTGTCAAGCTCAGCCCTTGATGAACTACACCCGTGTTCTCACTGTCTGTCAGGAATTATCCTTCCCAGATTTTGTCAATAGGTTTCTATTGACAAACCCAAATGAACTAAACTTTTTCTTGTGCCTAGCATGTTCTTGTTCAGGATGAAGAACAGATCTCATAGAGAAACCTTTATCCATTCCCCATATCTCTAAATTGTACAGTTCGATATAACTACCGTATTGGGCAGTGGGCAGCCAACATGCAGTATCAGGGGCTCACATCCAGATGTTGAGAGTAATTACTTGAGCATATTTTTAGTGGGGAACACTAGAGAATCCAGTTTGTGGAGAACATGGAAATTCCACACAGAAATAACCTAATCTGAAGCCAAGATCTTCTTGCTTTGAGGCAACAGGGCTAACAACAGCCCGCCATTATTACAACATTTCTAGGTGAGACAAGAAAAAGAGAAGAGTCTCATACCCTGGAGATGTGGTAGTGGGCTATGTCCTGGTTAATCAAATCACTCTAACAAGATTAACCAAGTTAGCACTTAAGCTGCAATAGAATGAATTGATGACTGAGGTAATTACTGGTAGCCTGGAGCATGGCAGGGAACAACGGGATGATTACACCAAAACAACAGAGGAAGCAAAATGCCAAACCACCCCGTCACCACCTGCTGAAGAAAGACAATACCCTGTGAAGATCGAAAGGTGGAGCACTGACAGGAAGCTGCTTCATGTCATTTCACCTGGTTTTATGTGCTACACAGCTTTAAAGAAAAAAAAAGAAAAACCTTAATCATCAATTTCATTGCAGAAGATTTACAAAAACATACATCTCTTTAAAAAAAACGGGACTTTCCATGAACTGCCAGAGTTGCTCAAATGAGTTTGACCAATGTATTGTTTCTGTTCGGGAGTCTGCATGTTGTGTTTCTGTAAATCTGATGGCCGCTAATGAATTTTGACACCTTGTGGCGGGAAAGGAACATGAGGAATGAATAACTTTGAGGTCATCTGTGCTACGGCAATCAGCACAATGAAACACAGCGGTCAGTAATGTCATCAGGAACACCTGAGTCTGACAGCTGAGACCATATCATGCTTATCTTTGCCTTTTAAGGCCTTGCCAGTTGTGTAAAAATAATTCACTGGCTTACCATTTTTTTTTACGGTATGCCTGTTACATTCAAGCATTTAACAAATGTGTTTATGTAATGTCCATGACTGACAGATTCATAGCTATATATTTTGTCAGAGTTTTTTCTTTCTGTCAGCGTCATACAGACAATCCCCTGTGGTTTTCTAAGCCTAAACATGCAAGTTTAAATACCCCCCCCCCAAAAAAACCCCCAAAAAGTAGCTTTGTGTTATCCATTAGTGAGCCTAGTGAGAAAATGAGGTAAACCCACTAAAATTATTTTTGTAACCATAACTTCAGGGACGCTTTGTTTTTCTTCCCCCCCTGCTGATTCTGTGCTTGTCATCCTATTGTCCCTCTCCAAATTTAACTTCAAACAGGAAGTTCTGTATCCCAGTTGTGGAAGTTTGGGTCCCTCTCTGGCTTGTTTATGCTAGAATATGCATTGTGAACAAACGCCTTGGCTCACACATTGGCGGAGTTCACGTTTGATTACGCTGACGAGCCCCACGTGTTGTTTTTTCTTTCTCTGCTGTCATCCACTTACATTGTGTTTGTACAGACATTGTGTTTCCATTAGCTCCCAGGCTTAATTTATTTCAAACATGCTGATGATGTTGCTTTTCAGGACTCTGCGCTTAAGTGAGTTTATATTACATCACTAAGTTGCATCATGTTTAGTGTTTGTGCTTCAAGAATTTACTTTCTAAAGCATGTGCTTTAGTTTACAGTTGCAATCAATGAAAAAAATGCACTAAACTGTGTCAGTGTGCTGCTTTGAAATGACAACAGAAAAGTCAGCCATCTCACATTTGGCAGGTGATGTGCTGCATTCCGCAGGCCCGTCCATCATTCGAGCAGAGTCTTTGTGGAGGACAGCTTTATCGCTCGTCCAGCCTGGTTCCTGCGGCGTTAAAAAGGGAGTGATGAGGTGAAAGTTTATTATCGGTGTGAATCCTCGAAGAATAAATCTCTGCCAAATTAATCATATAACCAGAATCATAATGTCCAGGACTATCTGTCAGTTGGCAGATATTCAGGCCAAAACAATCTCCATTGATAAACCTGTTGGCATGGATGAGGTCATCCATCAGTGATCCATCAGCGCATATGTGAGGTGTGTTTATAACTGTTTTAGGATACAGGAAAGCTGGATTTTTGTGTATTTGCACTGATGCAAAAACAGGTAAACCACACTCTTGGACAGAAGTCCTAAATATCCAGCTTGTGAATCGACCCGAAAAGGCCTGCAAGGGACCCATTGCTTGTGATTTTAACAAGGCATTTATTTTCTCTGTGTGCTCTATAGGTGTCAAGGACGGTATTTGGACACCATCCCCCTGGTGTAGTCAAGGATAAGAAAATATTTACTGCATCTCTCACACTGAATGGACTTTCTCTTAGAAAAAGGTTTCCGTGGTAGCACGAGACAGAAGTGCAACAGTTTTGTCAAACCCCGGTGTCAGGAATATGTGTGTGACCTGTGAGCACTCGTATGTGGTCCTTACAAGCTTTAATTCGAGCCTGACTTTATGGAAATTCTCGACCCTGAGCTTGACCCCGGACATGCAAAATTACGAGGCCTCTACACAACACGAGATTTAAGAAAAAGGAGAGAGATGTCAGAGACAACAAATCTTTTACACAAACAGGAAGCGTCCAGCAGATTGGGAGGAAAGTGGTGGGAAGGCCTCTGACGGGCCTCTAAGAGATCACATTGTTTGGGTCTGGGCTCCCCAAGGTTGGCTTTTTACATCCACATGCAGGGAGGGATGGGAAAATAGTGGAGAGGATGCTGAGAGGGAGGCTTGCTACTTGGTATAACCTCTCCCATGAATATTTTCAGCTCTCTATTAGATCTGCTCTGGATATTATATATATATATATATATATATATATATATATATATATATATATATATATATATATATATATATATATATATATGTGTTTCTGTAAATCTGATGGCCACTACGGTGTGGATGAGCACACGTTCCACCTCTGTGAGGTTTATCATAATCGGATGACATCCAAATTTGAAAAAGTGAGATGTCAGGCAGATATATTTGACTTCTGTAAGGGACTATCTTAGGCAAAGGAGCAGTACAGACAAAGATAATGGAGCTAAATGTTGCCCTCGAGCAAGGAAGTGAGTGTGCCTCTCTTACTATTAAAGAGATTCGTCATTGCATTCGGAAATGTCAGACACTGATTGTCAGAATGGGTGCAAATGACCAAACTTGTCTCCATTTGCTTTCTGTTTTTGAAAGGATTTTTCTAATATTTCACTTGTTTAGGGCAGCGAGCTGTCAGCAGGTGTGCTCTGAGTCAGACTCTACTGATTGCACTTGCATTTGAATTTCTAATAGCGTAAATGCAAATCATAGTGCTCTCTGCCATGAAGCGCGTGTGAAAAGTTTCAAGTACACGCTGTTGCACTGAGAGTCTGGAACCTGTTCTTATCCGCAGCCAGGCTTTCCTTATGTAAACAGCATGTGTGCAGCACTGAGCTGTCTTTCTCACCCGTGACCCCGTGTTTTGTAAAGGAGCCAGGCTCCGATAGAAGTCCAAACAGAGGGAATTAAATGGCAACATCGATTAAAAAATAAAAGCCAAAAATCCAACAAACAACTAAATCATCCTCGGTCACTTTTGCATAGCTTTGGTCTGGAGGGAATGCCCTCTGTCACAGTTTGTACCCGAGTTCATCTTTAAAAGTCTGCTCCCAATCTGGGGAGTTGGAGCTCAGCTGAGTCAACAGCCCCACGGGCCTCCAGGCCGTATAAACACCCCCGTACTTTCGGAAGAGGGTGACTCTCGCCATGCTGGCGAGGCGTTGTCATGTTCAACTCTGAAGAAACAAACACATCGGGGTTTGACAGACATGTTTAGGAGGAAGGCAATGCCTGTGACTCTGATGGTCTTATCACAAAAGAACATGATGCGTCCTAAAGTTATTTCAATTTTTTTTTTTTTTTTTTTTGTTGAAATCTGAATTAGAAAAATATATATTTTTCATGTTGATAAAATAAACAACTGGTACCTACACTAGGGATGTCAAAAGACAAAACAATACAGAAAAAGTGGTGTTTATCCTGATCCTAAAAGGGCTGCAGTCCAGTAGGGTTTTATGACAACTTCCTCTGAAATCCCAGTTTTTTGCCTGTGGCCAGACAACCATACTGGATAGTGGCTCTTCTAGGATTGGGTTCAACACCCCTGCCCTATAGATAAATGAGGTAGAACAGATTCAGATGGATAGCAGAGATCTTGTGCTAACTGTTTCATGTATTCAAGCAATCCATTTAATAATTTATTCAACTGCTTCTGAAAACAACCTATGATATTGAAACCATAAATCATCAATTACTTGAAAAGTAAAGATTATGATCCTCTTTTCCTGTTTTGCTTTTTGGTTGTATATATGCTTATTATTCCATATCTCTGACATCATCTTCCAGTCAGGGTCCTTTTTATATTCCCCATACATGAGTAAATGGATCTATAAACCTTTATAGAAGAAGTACTGTGGTATTATTATCTAGTCGTAACTTGCATATTACGTCATCGGGTCCCTGCATTTTACCGGATTATGCGCAACTCTGAGTTCTCTTGACCTGAAGTGAGCAGCAGGTCAAGATTTTTTTTCCAACCCATCTGACAGTATTCTGGCCTTCTCTCTGCTCTGTTTGGTATGCTTGCATGAAGTCAATGAAATATATATATATATATATATATTATATAATATATATATATTTTCAAACCTATGGGATTTATGTTTGGCCATGTGTTGTGAATCTACCTGATGAATGCTAAACTGTGTTGTTCCCTGATGTAACATTCCATGATGTTTTTCCATCCATTCCCAATGTTTTATCCTGATGTTGGGATTTTTATGTCTTTCTTTTTTTAAAGAAATGCCAGTTTATGAGCAGCACTAATGTCTTGTAATCACCAGAGAGGAGGAGCACATACTGTTTTCTCATTTTATTTTCGTTTCAGACGTTGGTAACATGGTGGGGAGACAGTGTTTTTTTTATTTTTATTTTTTTCATGAACTTCTGCAATGGGATACATTTGAACTGTTTGGACATGACGTATTGCAGTGAGTCCTCGAGGGATTTTATTTTTCACCTCACCACGGGCATTCAGCAGAGAATACAATCCTCAGGGGAAAGGCAGGGATTCCTAGTAACATACTAAATTACTGATGAAGGTGCATTATCTCATAAACATAATTATTAAAATGATTCGAGAATGCACTTTTTTAAACACACTAATGTCAATGGTCTGATACTGTCCTAATGGAGAACTTTGAGCCCCCGGACTTAAGCGGATGGTCTTTGACTCATAAAAGCTGCCTCAACATTGTTTAGAAGTTACAGGAAATCCTCTCTGGAACTGATGGCACTCGTCCTATGAGCTGGATAATGTACCTCGCGGCACCACAAACCACCATTTGGGAAAAAGACAGCATGAACCCACATCCAAATTCCTCAGATCTCAGTTTGATTGGCTCTTCCAGAGAAAGTCCCCACCATCAAGATTAACTCGCAATCCACCGTTCTCATGTGATGTCAGGGTGTCAAGGCTTTAATGTGTCTAAGTTCTTTGTCAGGTTTCCATAGCTACTTTTAGGGGTGTTGATCCTGATGCCTGACTTCACCTGGGTGTGTCTGTCCTATGGCAGTAAAGGGTGTTTTAAGTTACAACCACATGAATGCCAGGATGCCAGCAGCACTAAGAATAAGTGACAGAAATTCCTTCAATATTCTGCTTTGTTTGTTCTGACTGCTCAGCAAGATGTGACACCAGTCTCCTAAAATAACCGATTCCATACAGCCACGCGTGGTGTCAGCAGGCAGGGGTTGCTCACTTTGATAATTGGGTTGATGCTACCGTGCCTTCAAATTGAATGTGTTTCCTCAGTTGGAATCTTTTCTGTGAATTGGTGTTACATTTTGTCTGGTTCTCCATCTTCACTCAGTTGGAACTCCCAATGTACTTAGGGTGGAACCTTGCTGAAAGTATCTGAACAAATTTGATAATTTTTCATTATTTTGTGTTTTTTTTTTCTTGAGCTTTAATCCATATTCATCGAGATTCATCATGGTCCCAAGAAAGTTTTCGAGAAAGATCTCAGGAAGAGAAAAAATGCCAGCGACAAAGGGAACACTTAGTATAGTGCTAGAATATAACTTGTCATCAGTACCCACCACCATTACCGTTCTGGACAGCTGGGATATTTATTGAGTTATTTTTTATGTATGCTAGTCAAGGCCTTAACTTTTTTATTCTAATTTTTTAACAGTTTTTCCTTAACAAATTAACCCTGATGACAGAGGTATGACTATTTCCATTTAATTTTTTTTTAACAACCTCAAAGAAGGCAGAAACAGGAAAGGCTTAATTGGGGAAGAATAAAATAAGTAGGATGGTTCATACATATTTGGTAAACCCCACAGAACCATGCCTTATTTCCTCTTCCTTTAATGCACAGCCTGGCCAAAGGGTTGCAAACTGAGCCAAGGAATCCTGCATCTCGAGCCAAACGGCAGCATTACAAATGCATAAATAACATCATGGGAACAGACCTCAACATAAAAAGAAATGCTGAGAGTGTTTGCAATCATTTCAACACACGACATATAATAATTATAAATATATAATTGCAAACTGTTGAATTATGTGACGCTTGTACTGTCGTGGTTTTTGTCACTCACCCTGAGTGTTGTGGTGGATGGTGGCTTAATTGAGCATCAAATGGTCGCAGCATCTGCTTGAATCTGTTGCTACAACACACGTGCTGCTGTTATTATGGATTAGACTCCACAGCTCCTAAATTGGTTAGCAGATGCATATTCACTCTCATTCCCCCGGTAATCGCTGAGACATGCGCACAGAGCGCATCTGAGTGAGGTCAGTGAGCCCCTGCTGAGGAGGAAGGAGTGGATAGGAGAAGGAGTACAGCTAGAGGAAATAACACAGCAGCGGGGTGTCACATGCCAATCAACATAAAGCAAAAGTGAGAAATATTAGTTGGAAGACCTGTGCTTGCCAATTTCCCAAAAGGGTGCAAGGTGATATTTTTAGCCTTCACAGAGATTCAGGGTTTAGTGTATTTACTGGAGCTTAAATCATGTTGTGTCAGTGAGGTTCAGTTGTGGGTATTTGATGTGTTAAGTTAACTTTTTTATGTTGAAATTTAGTCAGGGGATTAAAATAGTTTTTAGTCTTTTTTGTTTATTGCTTATTATAGTATGTCTGATGGTTGTTGTGTGTGTGTGTGTGTTTGTGTGTGTGTGTGTGTGTGTGTGGTGTGGGGGTCTTATTAGCATTTTTCAGATTCATAGCTGGTGACAATGTTAATAAATACATGGAATTATTGCAGGATAACCACCAAGCATTTATCATGTATAATATTACAAATGGGAAAATGAAGAAAAGATGGTGAATATCTCATGGTAGCCCACCCATCAGCATGCAGACGAGTCATATCTGGATTCCAGACCGGTGCCTGTATTGTTGACTTGATGACATTTAACTCATTTCCACATGACTTGACATTAAAGGGTCCAGTTTTAGAGGACTCCCACTCTGCATTGGCACGAAAGCAGAGGAGGCGACTCGCCGCAAGTTGACTCCTAATGAATTCCCTTCCTGGGAGCTCTGTAAATATTTTCATCCTCTCCCTCAGCCTGCTGATAGAGTAATTCCACTCACGTTTCTAATTAATCACTGAGGAGTGGAGGGAGGCTCGGACAAGAGGAACTGGATAAGTGGCCGCACGACTGTTGGAAACTCTTCACATCAACACCCCGAATGCAACCCTATCCTGTCCTTTTATCGTCCACATCAAAAGCAAGCACATGTGTGCACAGGAAGGTAAAAATAGCACCAGTTGGTTTATTTTTATTTGAGTGTCATGTCAAACATCTGGGCCCCCTGCTTTGAATTACAAAACACCTTATGCAAGATAGCAACGCTAAATTACTTGGCAAGACCAAATCTGACGTGTTCTGGCAATGTCATGTTGAAGAATATTAGTTATGCTCTTGCATCTGGTCCTGCACTGTAAAAAATTGTGGAATTTTCTTTGATCCATTCAGCATCATCCCAAAATCACACCCAAAAGCTTTTGTTAAAGCAAAAAAAGCACCCTAATTTTATAGTCTCCACACAATTTATCTGGTTTCACTGAAGATCTGTCTTCATGTGTTCCAGTTTAACCATAAGTGGTAAAAAACATTCCCTAAACTTTTTTAAAATTAGTTAATTTACACATTTTGTCTATTTCATATCAATATTTTGATAGATTTTTTCACCCCAAACGGACAGCTACTTTGATCTATCGCTTCCTGTGCTTTGAACTTTGTATGCAAGTGTTGACTTTTCATTTCCAGAAATACCTCAGCAAAGCCAGGGTTCCAAAACAATGTGCAACCTTCTCCTGAAGGAGTGCCAGTCACAGTCATTTATCCTGTGTTAATATCCTCCTTTACAGACAATTTTCTACCAGAACACATAATAAATCCCAGGGGATATTTGATATTTGGAGTTTTCTTCATGTCTAACACCTGTCTAAACATCATGCAATGTTACACTCTTACCAAGGTGTAATAACTAGGGTAAGTGGTAAAGGTGTAACTAGCCTGTGTTGAGACCCTAGCAGGTGGAACCAACAGCAGTCGGAAAGTGGGGGTCAACACAAGACACTGTCACAATGAAAACTGATTGGAAAGAGGTATATGGAATTTATTTGGAGCAGCAGATGGTAGGAGGCAGTACTTCCAAACATTGACAAGACACAAAAAGGGGGGGGACAAAAACCAAAAGACACTTACAGGTGGCCACCACAATGGGGGAGCAGGAGAGGGGGGGTAGGGAGAAGGGCACCGTGGTGGTGCAACACAAAAAAAACAAAAGAAAACACCCAGCCCTAAACTTCCCTACAGTCTATTCCCTATCTGCCTACCCCAGCCCGCACAGCTGGATTACTAAATAACTTAGCCTGCCAGAACCTTACCTACCTGCTACAGAGTAAAAAGGCACCACACACATCTTACCTAGTGTATATAGACAAAAGGGTTCCTATGGGTGGTATGTATACCCCAGGGTGTCTTGTCTAGCCCTTCTCCACTGAAAACAACTAGCAACCCCCTTAGCACAGGATATGTCCGTCAGTTTAACAAACACTAGTCAACACACACAGAAGCAAACAAATCTACCAAACCCCTCTCCTCCCACTCCCGCGCTAAAATGGCCACCCTATATGTGGGACCAGGCAGCAACTGATTGGGTAACAGTGAATGGGGGGGAGGAACACAGGATTGGGTAAGAAGTAATTGATGAAACACAGGTGTGAGGGTCACATGAGGGATGATGCAGGAACAGGGCGGGCCAGGGACTACAGCCTGCACCGCTGTAGGTCACCACCTGGAGGAGACAGGAAAAAAAACACCATGTACACAGCACATTTTCCTGTAACACCCCCACCCGTAAAGAACAAACCCACTGGCTTTGTTTCACCTTCACACGTCACCCACCTACACAAACATGCACAAAAAAAAATGTAAAGACAATAAATGCAGAAAGACTTACACCCAGATAACGCCCCCCCTCTAGACCGAACTGAACCACACATTTCTAGGCCCGAGAAAGTGCATCAGCAACCACATTCTCCGATCCCTTCTTATGGTGGATGACCAATGGAACACCTTGGACAAGCAGGGCCCACCGCATGAGGCGCTGGTTCTGATTGTACATCCGATCTAGAAAGACTAAAGGGTTATGGTCAGTGTACACATCAATGGGAAAACTACTAGAGCCCAAATAGACCTCAAAGAACTGAAGCGCTAACAGATAAGCAAGGGTCTCTTGTTCTATGGTAGAGTACCGGGACTGGGCTTTACTGAACTTTCTAGAAAAATAACAAATGGGGTGATCAAGTCCTTCATCTTCTTGAAGCAATACAGCTCCAGCTCCCACGGCACTGGCATCCACCTGCAGCTTGAAACCTTTATCAAAATTGGGGGCAGAGAGAACAGGAGAACTGCAGAGCAAGGTTTTAACAGAGTCAAAGGCATTCTGGCAGCTCTCAGACCAAGTGAACGGATTTGCAGGGCTCAGTAAACTGGTGAGTGGAGCTACAACAACAGAGAAATTCTGGCAGAAGCCACAATAGTAGCCAGCCATACCCAAAAACCGTCTCAACTCCCGGCGGGTAGTTGGAGCAGGATAATTAGAAATGGCAGCTACCTTCTCCTCTAGATGGCGCACTTGGCCTTGACCAACCTCCTTACCCAAGTAGGTGATTGTAGCTTTCCCGAACTCACACAACAAAAACAAAAGAAAACACCCGGCCCTAAACTTCCCTACAGTCTATTCCCTATCTGCCTACCCCAGCCCGCACAGCTGGATTACTAAGTAACTTAGCCTGCCAGAACCTTACCTACCTGCTACAGAGTAAAAAGGCACCACACACATCTTACCTAGTGTATATAGACAAAAGGGTTCCTACAGGTGGTATGTATACCCCAGGGTGTCTTGTCTAGCCCTTCTCCACTGAAAACAACTAGCAACCCCCTTAGCACAGGATATGTCCGTCAGTTTAACAAACACTAGTCAACACACACAGAAGCAAACACATCTACCAAACCCCTCTCCTCCCACTCCCGTGCTAAAATGGCCACCCTATATGTGGGACCAGGCAGCAACTGATTGGGTAACAGTGAATGGGGGCGAGGAACACAGGATTGGGTAAGAAGTAATTGATGAAACACAGGTGTGAGGGTCACATGAGGGATGATGCAGGAACAGGGCGGGCCAGGGACTACAGCCTGCACCGCTGTAGGTCACCACCTGGAGGAGACAGGGAAAAAAAACCCACATACACAGCACATTTTCCTGTAACATGCAATAATCGGTTTTCTACATTGAATTCGATTAGACTCTAGTAGTAAATTCTTCGAATAGATTCTTTCTTTCATTCTTGTGGGCCTTTTTTGTTGAAAAGGGACTTAAAGCTGGCACCGTTATTCCTCTACACTGAAGAGTTATATTAGTTACAATATTGATATACATTTTCAGTTGAGTATATTCACATCTTCTCCCCCTGAGACGATCCATTTTAGAGTTATCCTTCTAATTGAATAATCACCCTAAATATGGCTTCATTTAACCACAAATGTCATCATGCATCAAAACCTGCATCTGATTCTGTCACAGTAATTGTCCTGCCGTGACTGCTGATTAGGGACGTGCTGTTTCGATATTTAAATTTTGCTTTAGTTCTTTTACCAAACAGGCATTTATAATATTCAACTGTCTCCACATGGCAGTAACCTGCTGATAGCCTTCCGTAGGGGAGATCCTCCCCATTTTATGAGACAGGGCCATTTCCTCTAACACAGATGAATCTGCAGGAGGGGCGAATGAGTGTTGCAAAAGTGTACACTAACCCCAAATTTTATTTTATTCCCAAAGATTAATTTTCCAAGCCTAACCGAATGGAATCCAACTTTGTTGCAGAGACTTGGACAGGAAGCCGCAGAACACACACACTAATCCACCTAATTTGACAGGTGAGGTACTGCTGGAGCATCTCCCAAACTTTCAAGGCCTTAAACTCCTTCATTCAGCCTCCTAATATACGACCCATTACTCAAAGATGGCAGTGACGGATGAGGCTGGGTCCCCTTTACGAGCCCCGCAGTAAGCTTAACCTCAGACAGATGTGGGTCATCATATCTGAAAGAAAGATTTACAGTCACATTTTCCAGCCTCTTCGATATACTATTAAATATGCCGTCTATTGAAACTATTCACCCCATTTGAGCGCGTCTGTGTTTTGAATTGTATGTGTGAGTCACGCCTATGTGGAGCCAAACTTGATGATAACACGACAAGCACATGCTAAACAGACGTCAAAGTTAATCTGTCCTCAGCTAACTGTCCATCATGTTTATTTAATCACTTCTGATGGGCTATGGATGATGCAGGCTGATATTGGTCTTGGAGCTAGTGCAGTGCAAATCAGGTTAGCGCTTACACTCAGTGTCTAGGAGGCCTGCAAACCTGGCCCCTGTTTCATTTCCCCTGGCTGCATTACCCACTTCTAACAAAGTTACGGCACACTTCTCATTTTTCATTGGATTAAAAGGGCCATTTAGATTTGGACATGGGACACTGTGGTCCATCAATCCCCAAGTGCATCTGCCCTATACCTTTCACATCCACACACACACACACACACACGCCTTCTCACTTTCACATTGTTTTTTTTTTTTTTTGTCGCTGGCTGCCTCTCTAACCCTCAGCACACATTAGCGTTAATTCTCCACTCTTTGTTTAATTACATCAGAGAAAGGACAACAATGCTAGCAATGATCATTTACCGGGGCGCTTAAAAAGCCATAACGAGGCAGAAAGCGGAAAGAAATGCTAATAGCAGACATTTGGTTTTTGGATCGTTTTGGTCTGCAGTATTTGTTGGGAAATAATGAAATCACAATAATTTAATGTTGGCTCAGTGGCCAGAACAAGATGAAGGAAAGGAGGGAAACAAACTTCTTTGGCATGGATCTATGTGTCTCTTAATGTTGACCTGGGCCAAAGTGTCTGATGTCGCTTTATTTCACAACACTGTCTTTATTTAAATAGTTTTGGGCAAGCTTTATGAAAACGTAACCTTCGGTTAAGATTGCATCGGGCTTGTTTTGACCGCTGCTCACTTGTGATTGGTGCTAACGACAACCACGAGTCCAGGAGGGTCTTTACTCGTGCTTTTTTCCACGTTCGCATTTTCCAGAGGAGAAAAAAACTCAGTCAACATTTATACTATCCTGCTCCTCTTCATCTCATGGATAATTTATGGCTCTACATCTGTTTTGCATCATGTACAGTATAGTGAAAGTTACCCTCCCCGGGGCAAATTCGTTTGGAGGGAACTCTCAATAATGTCGGTCGAGGGGCATCTTCTCATATTTCTCCTGGCGATATTTGGGCCCCGCTACCCTGACCTCTGTGTCTGTGCGGGTTGTGCATGAGGATGATTTTTCCTTCACAGCTAGGCTGGGCTTCCTTAAACAAGTTCCTTGGGTTTTGTTTCCCATGCAGGTTTCCCATGTAGATTGTGTAACACAGATAGTTGAAAATACACACAAAAACACAAACTGTCACATCTTTTAACATGGTCCCAACATGCATGCGTGACAAATCGCAGCTCTTCAGTGATTCACTGTCCCCGCTCCTTTTGTTTTTAGATGTTTTATTAGGAACAAGCCCTAGCCTGGAAGTTAGAACAAGTCTGATATGTTCCAACCTTTTCCTCTATGTGTATGAAGCCAAAGTACATTGCACAACATCCATGGAGATTTGATTTTCAATAAAAGTCCTAAACTATGTCCAAAATGTTTGATATCTCCTGGAAATCCCAAGCAGATGACCATAAATATATTATGCTGTTGCTCTATCTATCTATCTATCTATCTATCTATCTATCTATCTATCTATCTATCTATCTATCTATCTATCAAAATTTCTTAATTAAAACACTAAATTAAGACAAAAATTAACATGTATTTATAATCTCTATTTCTTTATGCAGATATGGAAGTGTCACTAGCATTGTGACATTGTGATTAACAGGCTGTTTCTGTGCCATTTCACTGCTTTCATAGAGGGAGAATAAATATTTAAAAGCCAGTGTCAGAAACTGTCAAACACCACCATACCACAGCATATGTATGTTACATGTCATCACGCTGTTTTTAGTATGCGGCGTCGCACCAGGCGCAGTTCTCTTGGAAAAGGGGCTTGACTGTACCATTCGTTCCTCAGCTTTACATCCTTTAAGGTCATTCATCCGGAATTCTGTGAAACACACGGAAGCCGAGGCGTCACCAAACTGTTGTTAACTGTGTGTTACTAGGCTGCGCTGATGTCACCGCTGATTGTGCATCAAGCCCAAAGTACTGGAAGTTCTCTGCTGCTCAATAGGTCAGCAGGACCACATCACTTCCAGGCAACGCTGCCAGTCTGGAGTGATTTTCCAGGCTTCTGACTCATGTGACTCATTAGGATTATCACTGTGGGTTATATAGTTTAGAATATAGAAATGTGAAGTTGACCTGGCTTAACATATACTTTATATGCGTGAGTTTGGTTATATTACTGTAACAAACAAATGGAGTCTTTCTTTTCAATGCTGACCCAACGTTTCACTCTGCCTCCTGGTGGTCATAAAAACTGGTGCAATTTTTCCTCTGATAATAATTAATAAGTATTCTTTCTCATTTCTCTCTCTGTATGTGGCCCCAAATTGTTTTCTTCTACTTAAATGTTTTTGGGTTATATGGTTCATTAAAAAAAAAAAAAAAGATTGGGTTTGGTTTTTTTATGTTACTCCTCTTAGAAGTGATTTGCCTGTCTGAAACAATCAATTTCAACTTCTCAGAAAAAAGACAGTTGTTTACATTATATTCTGTTATTATGTGTATAATTGCGCATAGTTTACATATGAAACGTGAATTGTTTGACCGCCACCTTGTGGTTACTCAGCCCAATCACAGTGCTCCCAAATAAAGAAAGGTCTCCGGGAGAAAAGTCAAAATGTGTCTTATATTTTCTTGGCGCATCACAAATAAATGAATAACCAAAACAACACATTTGTGAGTACAGTTTAATGTAGGTGGATACTGGTGGTCAATGTTTTATTCAATGAATTACAGAAGATTATTGAATTTCATTCATGTTTAGAGCTTCATCACAATCCTTTTGAAACCTTTAAATATTTCTTATCATCTCCTTGATTAAAGTAAATAATAATTCATTAATTTTAATGATTTTGTAATGATATAAATACTTTGTACTTGTAGGAAATGCTCTCGCTGTGTCGCAGCAGTGATTTCTTTCTCCCATCTTTAATAAAGCTTATTTAGAGACTTCTTCTCCCCTCACATTGTGCTGAGTTTCTCCCTGATCCATTAAACTCCTTCTTTCTTTTCTGCTTCATGAATTTTTAAAGCTTCTCGGATTCTTCAAATTATAGTGACACTTAAATGACCCTGCCCCCCCCCCCTTCATTTAGTTTTAACTTCCTTGGCGATAAAATGGCGGCCAAATTGCTAAACATGTACACAGTGATGATGGTTATTGTTTGACCACACCACTGGAGTTCAATTGGCGGGGTGCACCGTGCAGTTAGAGGCTGAAAATTTGCACGTCCTGTGGTGAGATGTTAGGGACACTAACTTCGCGCCTGCACACCAAGCACATCAACTAGCATGCCTTGGGCAAATGAGGCAAACTTGCAGGAGTATTTGGAGTCAGCTTGCATCCCTAATGTCAGAACAAAACGGTAGCCCCGGCGGTAACACTCAACGCTTTACTTGTTTATTTATTTCTGCATTTTTTTTTTTACCCCTTCTATTCTCCTTCCCCCCAAATTAATTACACAATTAGCATAGCAAATTAGCAAAACAATTATGATGCATGGAAAACTTCCAACAAACACAGTCACGGCCTGTCTGGATGCATTTGGAGAAGGAAGGCAAACAAAGGAGAGAAGGGTGGTTTGGAAATTATGAGGTATGGAATTGGAATTTGTCATGAAATACTGAAAAAAAAAAAAAAAAAGACGATACCCTCTCCTGCCTGTGAAATAACATAACCAAAGCAGTGCACCTTTAATCGCCAAGTATGGAAGTGGCAATTAATTAATTCTTGAGGCTTTGTAGAAGGTTTCATGGAGCGCACAATCAATTATGCTTTCTAGCTCCTACCCCTCTCTTTTTTTCCCTCCCCATCCATTATCGCATACATATTCATCTCACCTATTATTACACATACTTTTTAATTGGGACTTTAAAGGGATATTTCATATCAAAATAAACATCAACTTGTGGTTTGCATTGGTAGCAGACGTAACAAAGTTGTTGAGAAATACCTCTGATGCAGGTCAATGCTAAGGTCTCCCAGGGAAGGAAGGGTCTAAATAAAAATAAAATATAAATAAAGATGAACTGAATCGAATTGATCTGGACTGGGTGCCTGAACCGTGACAACCTCTTTAAGGTGATAACTTTAATGCATCTAGACAGCAAAACACATCAAATCCAAGGTAGTTTGTCTACTAAGGGATAGGTACACAAAGCTGGTCAAACTAGAACCAGAAACTAATTTAGTTCATATTAGTGCTAGACTGATATTTACAATACTCCTGCTATTAACAGCAGCTTTTTCTCCTTTGTTAATGAAAAACTCTCCTCTAACAGCAGTGTTACTTCAACACCTCATATTGTCAAGGTTCTCCAGCCATCATCTCCTTCCACTTATGTGGGCCTGAGATGGACATTAATCACAAATATGCAGCAAATATACAGAGAAACACTCCTATGTTCATGTCAGCTTTGTAATAGCAACTTCACAAATTTCCACTGGCTCGGTCCCAGCGGCACAAGTTCCTCGTGGGCATCACATACATCATTACGCTCAGATCTCTTTCAGTTCGACGTGTAATTAGTTTAATGAGTTTTGTCCACTGAGAGTACCGCGGAGGGCCCCGGCTCCAAAGCGAACATATTTGTGTGACAGTCAGAGAGGAGAGCAGATTGCACATCACAGGCTAACAGTTGGCTACTCTAAGATATGTAATAAAAGATCAAAAAGTCATTGATGGCTCAACTGAAAAGTGCTAATGTTCCACACTTGACAGCTCGCTCTTGGCTTTTAATTGCAGTCCATTATTTAGAAGATATTAGCTTTGATTTGTCGAAGTTTGTTTGTGTTTTTAGCCCCCTTTTTTCCCATCTGCTATGTCCTGTCATGTAAATAAAAGCAGTGTGGTGAACAGAGGGAATTAAATTCAAAGCATCCCACTGGCTGTCTGGCAGCTATATCAAAACAAGACTGTAATACTAAACACAACATACAAACAAGAAAAAAAAAAGGCTGAGGACTCAAAGACACTCCAGTGATAAAAGCTGTGAGAAGAGTACACAGCACATTAAATGACGGAAGATGAAGCCAATGTCAATGATGAAGTGAAGCTGTGATATGTTACATTATACTTAATTTAGTGAAATGACCTGTCTATTCAAGAATTATAGTTTTTTTATGTTGAGTTTTTTTTCTAAACTGCAAAACACAACATCAAAGAAAATGTGCAAAAAGATCAAAGCAGACAAGCTACATCTCAAAGAAAAGGACATCCATCTCACTAAACTGGTTTGTTGCCATCTGAGAATCAAAGTCAGCAGTCGTAGTGTCACCAGTCTGCGCCTGTCAAGGCCGTCACAGCTGGACTCCGCCTGTGAGTTGATTAAAATAGGAGAGTCCGCAGCTAATTAAAACCTCTTCCCTTTTTTAATGCGGGAGTGTTAAATAAAGGAGTGGGCGAGGGGGTATAAACAGCCTCCTGACAGATCGTTCATTCCAGGCTCCCCATTGATTTGAGAGGAGTGTGTGAGTGGAGTGTTGATTCGCCTCGCAAAAGCAGGGTCACCTTAATGGAGACACCATGCCGCTGTTGTCTGTCCTGGTTATCTCAGGGCTTAAATGGTGATTTTATCACATTTCTAATATTCTTTATTGGCTCCACAGTAGCAAAGAGAAGGAGAAGAATAAAGAAAAAAACTTTCCCCAGTTTCCTCTTGAAGGACAGGTAGTCTTCAGCCTGAATTTTGTGTTTAGTTTTACGAGGTACCCCCGCTGCTACTGCTGCTGGTGTTTAGGGCTATTGAGGTGGGGATGATTGGCTGGCAAGGGGGTGGGGGTGTGTGTGGTGGGGGGTGTTACAGTTTAGAGTTACAGTATCCTTGGACTCCTGCCTCTGATACTGTCATGCTTACCAGGAAGTGACAGTCTTACGACCAACAAATCCCCTATTAAAAAAGTGCAAGACGTAGCCATACCACGAGGCATTGGGGTTTCATCCTACTTTCAGACTGAGTCTTGTAGCGAACCTGGGAATTAACTTAATTATATTTTGTCTGACAAAGAATACTCCCACTGCAACATTAGAATGATCTGCAAAACCACTTTACTGTATGTCCATTAGTCAATCCACTGACTCAGCAGAAGATGGTGGCCTTTTTTCAAATATGATTGGCTACTGAATCATGGAAACTCCAAATATTCTCTCTCCTTAACCAGTTTTACACATTCAGTTGAATAAAAGCCATTACAGAACATTACAGACACTAGATGGGGGTGAGGATTGTTCCACCTGTGGGAATCCAGCAAACATAATCGCCCCAAATCAGCCGTTTGTCTGAATGACGACAAGTCTGTGACGGTGTTGACTGCAGTTAAATAAAGATGGATGATGTGTTCTCACTTCTGTCGTCAAAGCTCAGGGTCTTTACAACGGCAGGCCGTGGCATCAATCTCTTTAAGCTGGTGTTGATTTTTGAGACAGAGGACTAGGAGACCTGAGCAGGATGAGGAAGACGCAGCGATGCAAAAGGTGCTATATTATAAAAAGATGATTTAGGATATACCAGCAGGTAGGATTTCATCACTTGTCATTTGTTTCTCTGAGAATGTGGCTTTAAAGATGGCGAGCATTACTGATGTGCTCATGGACTGACTGAAAGAATTCTAAAACTTGAAAAAAGAAACATGTGAAAAACTGAAAATTTGAAGGCCCCAGTACAGGAGAACAACCTGTGGTATAGTTTTTCCATTTCCATTTTTCAAAAAGTCAAGCATTCAGATTGAATTATTTTAAAAATGAGTGCTGTATACATGGTAACCCATGTTAAGCATGTTTAAAATGCTTTTCTGTCCATGCCAACTGTTAGTTAGATTGCTTTGTGTCGACAACATGCAAATATGCACCGATGCCATTTCTCTTCACTTATATTTAGCTTAAATGGAAGTGCAACATTTATGAGGGCAAATGGAATATTCCATATTTTTTCTTTTTTTTTTTGTTGCGTCCTTCAGCCATGATGGCCTGCAGGAGACATGCCACATTACACGCGCTTGCCGCTCAGTGTTGTGTGGCCGGGTTCCTCCCGGTGGTCCGAAAAAATAAACAATACACTTTTGGAAAAATAGGTAAAACATTACACATTGTTGATAGTAGCAGTAAAAAAAATATTTTAAGGCTATAAATCTTATCCAGTCGCCGCGGCTACAAATGTGAACAAAATATTTGTTTTCAATGTAAAAAAAGACTTCACGGCTGCACGAAACTGAGTTTCTGCATAGTCGTGAAGTTTTATGATCCCAATTGCCTCACATATATTGCCAGCATAAATATGGTACTTCACCATGGGACGCTCCACAGAGGGTCATTATGACGATAGGGTTGGCAGCAACAGGTTCTGATGCACAACTTTAACTGTGGGTCTTGTGAGTTTCTCCCATCGTTGCCTTCGTGGCACGTTAGCAAAAAGGCAAAGTAAAAGCAAAAAAAAAAGAAAGAAAAAAACTAACAGAGAGCAGTAAGTTTTGGATTTACACAAAAGACTACTTTTCTTATAAAAGGACCTATGCCAAAAATAAACAACCTACCACATCATTTAGATCTTTGATTTGATATGAGACTCTCAAAGCCCTCACAACAGGAAAACATGGATTTGACTATATCATCATAACCCATTGGCAACAACACTGCGGTGGGTGATTCAGAAACATGTGCTGCCATTTTATCATGCCGAGGGCCAAGTTTTCGGAGCCTTAAACACCCCGCCAAGGCTTGATAAATCTGGCTTGAAAAATCTCATTTGCAGAGAGTTAGGCATCTGCAACAATATTTATCTTCTTTCCTGTCCAAGGGTAATGGGTTAGGCAGGATGGATGAGGGCACAGTCCTCTTGCCTTCAGGTGCACAAGCTCACAGAGGACCCTTCGACGGGCGGCTTATGACGAAGCAAAAGGAAACACATCAGTCCCCTCAGTAAACATATCACCACAGTTGAACGATTGGCTATTAGCATAATTAGCCACCCTGATCTTAAGACAATTCATGTATGAGAGTTATGCTTATGTGTGTGTGTGTGGGATGGTTCTGAGGAGGGGGTGTTATGTTGTTCCACAGCAATTAAAACCATCTAATTTCACAAAGAACAAACACTCTTCGGTGGCTGGGGGAAAGCTTCAGGGCGCGGAAACTTCAGGAAAAATAACGTCCTCAGTGGCATGGAGTCTTGTCTGATGATGCCTGCTAATTACACAGTCAAGGCACTTCCCCCGAAAACAGAAAAGTAATAGTCGAGGGTCTGCGCCTGAAGCTTATCAAGAAATGTGCAGGCAGACATTTAAATGCTAGCTTTTATATGGGCACAAGGGGAAAAAAGAAAAGAAAATACAAAGGTCAGTTCCAAATGTAGGACTAAGTCTCAGATGTAATTAACCTTTTGATTTAGGACAAACTGCCTTGTAAATAAGATGGCCAATAGTTATTGAAATTATATTCATTAGCATGATGTGACCTCTAATCTGGGACTTCACACACTCCCATAGTTACCTCCAGGTCTTCACTCTTTTTTGACTCATTCCATCTTTCCCCCTTTTTTCAACTTGAACATGTGTGCATGGCATTCCAATCTCTTACAACAGCGTTCCGAGTCATCTCAGAGTCACCAGCTATGTCTCTGGGTTGTCATTAACATAGAAATTGACTGCCAGCGGAATCAGTCCAGATAACAATCCAGATCAGCAAAGCCAAACTGCCTTTTTGTCCACACACTTTGTTAACTGAGAGTTGAGTCAGAGCATGGGAAATGTGGAGAACATTAACTACAAGTCAGGAAACTATAAGGAAGTGAGATACAAGAAAGGGTCTTTTCCTGCGTCACCTGTCTCAGGGAGGGCTATGTATATAAAAATAATATGGCATGTTTTCACACTACACTTGCTTTAGTGGGGATTTATTTATGCACATGTCTGAATGAGATTAAACTCCTCCGTCATCTCAAACAATAAAAAGCTCCAGTGCAGCGTTGATCCTGCACAAAAAACACAATCCTTTGTGATTCAGTGCACATCGTGCAAAGAAATCCCTAAAATTTCCAATGATTAATATGATTATACATATTTAAATGAATTAAAATACAGCAATGTCACCATCTATGCATTAAAGCTCTGCAAAAAGCATATATGTGGTATAAAAGACGCACAATGGAAACAACTGTTATATGTGTGTAATATATTACGAAATGCTTTAGGCTGACAAGCTGCAATTATCCGCACAGTGACAACAGATTTATAAGCTTCCCGTATCTCATTGAATACATTTATGTACTGTTGCAAAAACCTCGTTTTTTTTTTTTTATTTCCCTGAAAGTGAACAGATGGATAATTCCCAAGTTCTGCACTTGGTTTCGAGGGTCGTGACCAAAGTTTAGTGTTTTTCTTTTAATAAAGGAGGGAAAAAAGGGGAACAATCTGCAGCTGTTTAAGCTTGAAAGAGTAGGAAGAAAAGATGGAACATTTTCCTCCAACACCTTTCTATTCCCAAAAGAAAATAAAAGTTTTGTATAAAATGCCTCCTCGGGGAATTTAAGCATTCACAGATTTTCTCTGAGACAACAATTGATGGGGAATTGAAATCCCTACTGGCACTATTTCTGTTGTCTCTTCTTTTCTTTGTTTCCAACAAGCTCTATCTAGCTAACAACACACTGTAGTTAGAACAATTATGAAACCTCGGCTAAAAGATTTGGGTATCAAAGGGAGTCAAAGGATGCACAAAGTCTGCTTCTGGAAAACCGACCAGACCGGTGTGATATCTAAATATTCCACTTTACACCGCTTAACAAAAACAGACCCTGCAATAAAATAACACATAAAGAGCTGATTGGAACCAGTCGATCCGATGAAAGAAACATCATTCCATTCCTTACTTAAAATATCCAGCCTGGCATGTTTGTGCTGGCTCCACTTTGGTGTCCAGATCATCCTCTGACATCAAAGGCCCCGGGGGCTCCAGCTGGGATGTTTATCTGCCTCCAAGTCTCGAGGCCACGCCGCCAAAAAGAACAATAGCATTTCTCACCATCTCGGGGGTCGCACTCTCCCTCATTGCACTGCACAAATGCAGCGCCCCATAGTTTAGACCTCAATATCCCTGACAACATGCGTGTACACACACACACACACACACACACACACACGCACGCACACACACACACACACACACCCACACACAAAATTTAAAGCCTCTCCTCTATACCGGCTTTGAGTGAGGAGAAAGGGAAACTTCCTCATGTTTGAGTCCAACTCCAGATGTGCCAGGGGTCAGGGGTTAAACTTGAAAGTACCAGGATGTGGCGTAACCCATTGAAAACCAGCTTGCAGTGTGAGCATTCCTCACGGGAGGGGGTGACGAGCACCATTTCTTGTATTCTTTTACCACTGCTCCCAGTAAGAGACCTCATTTTGTGGGGGTGCGTTATGACAACGCCAGTTATGCAAAGATGTTGCCAAAGTCACACAGGTGAGATGTCAGTTGCCAAAGCAGGTGTGGAAAAAAAAGCAAGTGGGTATGTCATTTTTGAGTTGAGGTCACAGATTTGACCTCACCTTCTGTAAGAAGTGTTTAAGACTTCTTTTCTTATCTCGTTTTACTTTGCATCATCAGCTGAATTAAGAAAAAAAAAATTCAAATTGCATCAAACCAAAGCAAGTGAATGGTTGGACTGATAGTTCTTGGGTATTCGGCGGCCTTTCCACCCCCTGCCAGCTACTGAGCACCAATAGAGACATCACTGTTTATGTGCAAGAGTCTATTACCTCAATTCAAGAATGTCTCAGAGAAATTGGGCTAATTTCACGAAAAAAAAAAAAAAAAAACGCTAATACGATTATTGCAAGTGTGTCAGAGGCTTAATAAGTGTGGAAATTGGCCTGTCATATAAGACCTGAGAGTCTTGGCAAATTGCGTGATTACAGTTGCAAAGCCTTGGCCTCGCTTATTGTTTCTTTATATATCGTAATCTGCTAAATGAAAAAGGACGAGACAACTTCATTAAAATTCGCCCCAAAAAAGTGGGTAACATTAATGTGACAGAGACAACTTTATTGTGGTATTATTATAATAATGAGCTTTAGAGGATGTGCAAAGATTACATGTCCCTTGAGATAGCTGCTTTTATTATTAGGCACGTGGAGTGTTATCTCCAAAACTGCCTTTTATTGCCCTTGGTCTCTGCCACAGATGCACAGTGGCAGTGAAATAAAGGAGTGCAAACAAAGGCATATTTCTGGGAAAATATCTAAATAAAAATGTAAACATGTTCTGTTCTGTATTTGCTACATTTGCTGGCTGCAGGAGGTGAAGCTGCGCAAATACAAAGCTTTAGTTGGAGTTTGTGGGGTCATGCATGCTGAAGAGAGCCTGCTGTGCCACTAGATGGAGTCAGATCCTCTTGAAGAGCTTTGGGACGTCGGCAGAAACAAGACAATAAAAGCAGGAGTAAAGCAAATGGACATGCAGCCCCTCTTTACTCAAAAACCCGCAAAGGGAAAACGCATAGTTTCCTATTCCGAGGCAACAACACAATCTAACAATGGCCCACATCTTTATTTAGTATGCACAGAGCAATGCCTGGGTACCATGGGAGAACCTACCTTTTATTAAAATGAAAATGATAATCACCCTGTGTGCATCCCCCAGCTTTCAACCCCTCTCATACAGTGAGCTAATTACCTATGCAAGTGTTTGGATTATACATGGAGCTATAGACATGTATTTGTATATTTGTATATTTTGTGTTTTTATACTGCAAGAGTAGCTGGTAAAGTCTCCTTTATGAAGTGCAAACTGTTAAAATCATTTGATATTTTACTTAAATTCATTTTCCGTCAGACAAATAATGAATTCAATTAGTATTTGGATTTTAAGATATATTTTACGGGGACAGAGTAAAAAGGAGGAATAATGGTTTATGATACATTTTGTTATTCTACATTTTACATTTGAGTCAGATAATGTTTAGTTCATCCCCACTGCAGATTCTTCTTAAAGAATAAGAAATAAAAGTGCACATTGTACTGATTTAGGTACAAAGAAGGCATCTTTTGGCATCATTTGTTTATTTAAAGTCTTTCAATATTATTTCCATGTGTCACAGAGTTACCTGAAAAGGTGTAGGTATATTAAGGGAAAACAGAAACAAGTGTGATTCCCAGAGGAGCCAATGTGAACTCCGACAGATGTTTCAGTCCCAGAAAAGGGAAAGAAGAAGAAAAAAAAAACACCCTCCTCTTCTCTTGACATCTCATGTGAATAGCACCATTTAGCTGTTGTGACAGGTAATTGACTTCAGGACCCAATGAGGACTATTTATGTCACGGTAAATAATGCATCGTTCCACATATTCAGAGTCAAACAAATGCTTCTGCATTTATATGGTGATGTTCGATTCTTCATTTGTGATTGGACAAATCAAATTTGAAAACGGGGGTGTGGCCTCGAGAAAGGAAGTGTAAACACCTCCTTTTGTGTTCAGCTGGTGTTTGCATTTAATCGAAAGTCAACTCTCAGCGTTTCAGATGGTGCAATGAATTACCATTGTTGTCAGATGGTCCCATTTACATCCCGCCTTGAGCTTGAACTTCTAATTCTCTTTATATACTGAAATATTAAAAGCCTAATATGTCAGCTGTCGGGGCCATCGTTTATCATCTTAGCTGAGGCCTGTAAGGATTTCTCTCAAGTGACTTTTGATCAAATACCCATGTTTGTTCCTCTCTCTACGCCTGTCTTTGGCGTTCCGCTTCCAACTTGGCTCCGTCGGCAGCTGCCCGTCTGCATCCCGAAGCCCAAGCTTTTATTTTCCCGATGACCCAACGTCCCTGTTTCTGTCACGCTCACGCAGCTGAGCTGATTAAGAAGTTAGCTTTTGAAGACCAATTCATTACACTCCACCATTTTGTTATATGGCCATTGTTTCACTCGTCCAAAGATGGGAGTCACGCTAATTCTGATTTCCTTTGGAAAAGCTATTTAGTTTACAATGTCTGATGGATCTGATTAGACATTCAGGCCGGCCTCTGCTTTTATGCTTACATTAACTAACACAAAGAGCCCCCCTACAGGTTAAAGTTTAAATGTGGATTAGCAGATAAAGCAACTCCTGATTAGGTTACTGCAGGGCTTAGGGGAGAGAGAGACAGAGAGAGAGAAGGATTTTCCTTGCACATTATATCACAAACATCTTCACTCTCTCCCTCTCTTTTCTCCTTGCAGACACTCCCAGCATGGCTATCTCTTTTGGCACAAAATTCTTTGAACAATTATGCAAATGTGCACAAGGCAATGCACAATACAGTATGGAAATAGATTGGAGAGAAAATGGACTCATTAAGGACAGATGGCATGAGTGCTGAAAGCCATTTGTTATCCATGCAGGAAGACGTTTCAGACAGTGTCAGAACCTGCCAGACATCGGATATGTTTTTCCTAGGGAGCACTGTTTGTTGGGGTAGTAGTTCTTGATTATTTAGGCGCAATGACAATTATAAATGAGCAGTGATCTCCCCATACATGCGATGTATAGATTTGTATGAATACACATTTCTGTTTTAATGATGAGAGATGCTAACATTTTATCATTCTGCCACGTTCTTCCTTTACTCTGCTGTTAAATGATATCGCGGAAAAATGTAAAAACCTTTTCAATGAAATTATGTACATTTGATCAAAGTATAACATGCTCCCGTTTGTTAAACAGAGACCCGCGTTCGGTGATGATATCACAGAGCGACAGAGGCTTGTGATGTGAAATTGCGTGCGCCATATGCATGACTTCTGCTCTGGTATTACACACACGTCACTGTTGCTACAGCACACATGAATGGAGCTGCATATGGCGGAGAACGTGCACGCTTGTAGGAGATTACGCCGCGTGGAATCATGCTTTGAAACATGGGGTTCAGTCCACAATTAAGGAAATTAAGTCATCCCTATGCCTGGTAAGGATAAGGTGTCGCATTATCGCTGAATCCAGTGCTGTCTCTGGGCGGGAGAACATTATTTGCAGCAAAGATTAAGGTTTTCCAATTTATTGCGGATGTCCGCACTACGAACCTGCACCAGTAACATGTCTGAAGGGGGAGTTTAGGCTGGAGATATGTGGGCTTCAACACAGACACTGTTTATTTAGTCTTAGGCCCTCTGCGGGCTTCCTCAGGACCACTGTCCGGGCCTTTGATGCCACAGAGTTTATTGTTGACTGTTCGCCGCCGTCTGCCTCAATAATCATCCCAACTTCACGCAGGACACGGAGGAGGGAGGGCACAGGCTGCCATTTATTCCTACACTAATTTTCCTTTGTGATGGATGGCTTCCTTATTGTGTCATTTGTGCCTTTGAAAAATGTTCCCCAGAGCAGAAGAAATTACCAGCTTCCAAATCATACACAATCAAGCACAGTTCTCTGGGAACACAAAAGCCTGTGCAAAGGACAAGGAGAGCTACCCAAAATGGTCCAAATTATGGGTGAAATGTCACTGATATGGACTTGTATGCTACTGTAGCTGTAAATCTGACAAATGATATCACAGAAATATTAGGTTACAATCACATCAGCTAAATGTAGAAATTAGCTCAATCGTTATTTTATGAAGTAATATCTGAGATTGAGTTTTAAAATCCTTTTGTGACAATACAGAAAAATGTTGGGTAGCACCTCTGCTGCAGTTACACACAAATCTGTATTGAATTAAAGGATTAACGTGTGTGTGTGTGTGTGTGTGTGTGTAAAGTTACAAATGACATAGTAGCATAATTCTTAGACCATGTTTTTTTAAGCAAGTTTTTCAAGGATTATTCGTACTACTGTAAATTGTTAAACCACAGATCTGCTTACAGCATGTGTGTCTAGAAAGACTCAGCTAAACTTCAACATAAATTTATAATACAATCACCCATTACTCTTTTTTTTATCCTTGATACTGTGATAACCAACAGTTTGCCCACTAATGCAAATATTTTGCCAACAAAGCCCATCATGAAAACCCTACAAAAGTCACAACAAATAAAAGAAGGCCATCAAAAGCTTTCATTTCCAGGACTTCCCTCTTTGTTGCATTCAAGTTGCCTTTTGTCCATCCGCTGGCGATTGTGACACGATACAGACTTCTGAAGGCCAAAGCTTCTTATTAAATTATTTCTGGGTGAGATGAACGGCAGCCCGGGGTGGGGTGGGCCGCGGGAGGGGGACCACTGAATGGAATCATTAAACTTTACCAGTTATGTGACGCACCGCCGTCTGCTGCGAGAAGAAAAGCTGCGCGTTTTCATGCCCCTTCAAAACCTTTAACTCGCCATGAAAAGATATGACATCAATCCTGGCAAAAACACAAGGGAGAAATGAATGATGCCATTGTGGCGGGTAAACATCAATCATGCTCAATACTTTGGAAAAACAATGCATTTTTTGTTTGCATTTCAGAGGTGACAAACAACACTTGTGGCTGGCTTAACATTGTCAATTCCCATTACTCAAAACCTGAAGCAAATCAGAATTAAACTGTGGCCCTGTTGCTAGGCAGCGGAGTTCTCTTGACATGGTGGTTAGTTTTTCTTTCAGTGCTTGACAAGAGTGAAGTGAAAGGAGTTTAGAAAAACTTGCTTAAGGCGCTCAGAGGAAGGGGATAATTGGAGTTTGTGGATTGTGTAGTGGCCCTTGTGTGGAAACTTCCAGAGCCGGAGACACAGAGAGTCGGAGGCAACAAAATTTAAACTCTTGTATACAAACTTGACCCCGGGACCACTGCAGGGTTTTCCACACTTGGTGTGCAGAGTGTTTGTCCTAATGTGGCCTGGGGCCCAGTGTCAACACTGCAGTACATAGAGAAACAGGTGAGGGCAGCAATGCTGGAAGAAAAGTTCTAATGACAATAACAGCGTATCAGTTTTATCTATAGCAGGACACAGAAGCTGGAAACTTCTATCAGAGATGAAAATAAGAATGATAAGGTACAGCCAATTCTAAGAACAAGTCAGGGACAAATTCATTCCTGAATATGGAATTCTCACAAAAAATTGTATTTCAATGGGATGGCAAAGCAGTGGAGAAAAATAATGGGATGGTCTCAAGGGATAAAAGAGGGATTGTTAATTTTATTAGTCAGTTAAAGACACAATAAAAAATGGTGACTGTGGCATCACGAGTGCAGCCTGTGGAAGTGCACAACCACTTAAAGAGGTAACCAATTAATGCTGGATTAACATTCATTATTATTTACAGTAGCTTTTGTGCTCGTGTCTGCACTCTATTCCGTGTGGGGGGGGGTAGAGAGAGGGGAGAGGAGAGAGAGAGAGAGAGAGAGAGAGAGAGAGAGAGAGAGAGAGAGAGAGAGAGAGAGAGAGAGAGAGAGAGAGAGAGAGAGAGAGAGAGAGAGAGAGAGAGAGAGAGAGAGAGAGAGAGAGAGAGAGAGAGAGAGAGAGAGAGAGAGAGAGAGAGAGAAGGGCTCGGAGGTTGTTTGGACCCAAGAGGTGCAGTGAGGTGGCTGGCTCCATTGTGAGGACACCACCTCTCTCATTATGCCCTCTCAATCAACACTCCTGCTCACAGGAAGCCCCTGTAAAGCCCATCTGCCATAGCTAATCTACAGGCAGCCCCGCGCTTGCGTCTGGGCCTGCTACCCTCAGCCGCATTATTCTCAGATCCAAGGCTTCGCCAGGGATCAGCCAAAGCCCATTAAAGTAAATAATAGCCAGAAATGACAGGCTTAGCAAGGATTGGGGAGGAAGTTGAAGGCCAGTTTGAGCTGTGAGCCCCGATTAATGGAGAAAAAGCATTTTGGGGGGAAAGAGAGAGTGTAAGATGGAGAGAAAGAGAGATGGAGAATGGGGGGGGGGGGGGGGGGGGGGGGTGACCTCAGTCTGCGGCAAAGAATTCCTCGACCTCAGGGTCGTCAGGACTTGTGCTACCTTCTGAAGCATTAGCAATCCTTGAGCTACTTTTACTTTGATGAGTCCCAAACAGGATGGGGAGGTGGGAAGGGGGAGGCTGAGAGGACTGGATGGGGAGTGCTGGGGTGATGAGGCAGGGGGTGGGATGCATGCCATGTTTTTCAGAGGGCCCCTGGACGAAGAAGCGTCAAGAGTCAGTCACAGCAGTGGAAAATCAGTCTGGACAGACATGTTGTTTAATAACATACAGGCAGACAACGCAAATGTTTAATATGATTAAAAGTATAGATCTGGTTGGATCCTTCAGTTTTTAACTTTTCAAAAAGTTATTCAGTCATTGCAATTTCATTTTTAATAACTTTTTATGAAGTACTTAATTGATTAAAATTGCATAATAGAAAGTGGGGTGTCATTTGTATTATATGGAACCCTGTTTTGTTAAAAACATGCTGTTAATTGAATCAATTTTTCTCAGGATACATTGCATATCAGAGCAAATCCATTGCCATTACTCTATGGGAATATTCCAGAAACAGAAACACACATATCAGATATCACCAAAATGATCAAATATATCAATATAGTATACTTAAAGTCATGGTTATTTTAAGATTAAGCAACTCGGGAAAGGCTAGTCTTGGACAATGTTCCAAAGGTGATAAAGAAAAGAAAAAAATACAAAGAAATCAAAATGGTTAATAGTTAACTAACCTCTGAATGTCCTGAAGGCATTGCTCCAAACATGACCTCTCACAGCTGGAAACTTGACCCTAACATCAAGGATAAAATTCAGCAGAATATACTGTAAATGCTGTCACGACATGCTGTTTTAGCTCTGAATTATAGTGTAGTTACATTGCCTAAAAGGCACAAGTCCAGGGAAAACAGGCTCAAATTAAACATCCATTACCACAAGCTGTGCCTCGCCGGGTGGAGTGAGTTTCGGCGTACTGAAGGGACGGATAACACTGATCACAGGAGTGTTTTCGTCGTCCACGCTTGCATGTTTATCACTGCGAGAAAAGCTTATTCCACTTTGTGCTTGAGCTCAGCTTGGGAGTTAACATGATTTGTCACCGGGCCGACAGCGGAGACGGTCTAAGCGAGATTATGTGAAGCAGTTCCACCTCTGCTTAACTACTGTAAAAATTGCTTATACGCCTGTGAAGGAATTGGAATGCATTCAGGAAGCGAAAATGATCAGCCTTGTGGTCGGCCGGCCCGCTTCTTACGGGATGCCCTGATTGGATGGATGCCCTAGACACCTGGGGCACAGGAAGAAATAAGTTAGCGCTGCATGAAAGCTATGCTCGTTCCTCAAAGAATATTGTCTATTGATCGAACATTTACCCGAATCTTCAAAACACTGTGGAGGAGGAGGGGGGGAAAAGAACAAAGACAGGTGGAAACCTCTACTTCAGAGATGCGATGAAGAATTTAAGATCCTCTGAATGTTTTATCGACAAGACGCGGCTAAAAGATACAAGAAAATCTCTGGGGAAACACTTCAGATTCCTTAAAGAAGCATTTAATAGTATTGATTTTTATTGTTCATCGGATAGCGTGAAGACTTAGACTGGTTTACTGAATGGATTTAGACATATGCACTTACACAGAGAGAGGAAGTAGACTTTCCAGTTCTTAGATTTAATCCATTGGACAAAGTGTGCATTGAATTTTAATAGGCTTCTCAACTATAAGCCACAGCAGCACTCCTTTCCAAGGCTGTTACTCCTCTTACTGTGGTTCCATATGTAGGATCTGGTTTGTTTCCTCTCTGGGACATTCAGGAGGTCAGCATCCAGTAGATGATGCTTGTGCCTTGCAAAACTGGATAGAAATATGGCGATTGCATAATTTATGTCTAAAATAATAATAAAATTGAAACTTCATTTTTCATACACTAGTTGGGTATTCGCTCAAAAAAGAAGATTTAGTCACCTACTTCTATTCAGCTTCTGAGTTTATTGGCTTGATCCACATCACATCTTTGGCCAAGGCCTCCTCCTCTTCTGTGTGGCCAGATCTTCCCTCTTTAGGAGGGTGAATACTCATCCTTGACCGGCTCGTCTGAATGAGCCCAGCTCTCCTCATGTGCCACAAAAGTGCCACTGTGTGGTGTCACCCCCCCCCCCCTCCCCCAGCACACAGTGTGATTTTGGTATCCGTTGTCATGGAGATGTGGCAAAGAGGGAGGAAAATGAGAGCGCTAACCTCTGGCTCCCAGGCCAGACAGTTCATTTGGGGAGAGTAAATTGCACTCTGGCTGTTTGTTTGTGTGCCGACAATAGTGGCACTTGAAAAAAGGTGAAAAAGGGACAATGTGACACTGTGTCAAACACTATGGAGTATACTGAAACCTTATATAGGTAGTGTTAATCACTGTTTAGAATAAACAAACAGTTTCTTTTTTAAAATGAAACATTGAATTTGAAGCAATATGAGGAGGAGCAACATTTCTGGTTGTTACGTGTGATATGAGGAGAGCAGCGTTTTTCTTGGTTTAGGCTACATTTCAGTTAAATAATCATATAATATACCAGTATATGATCAAAAGAATAATAAATATACAATTTAAAGGCAGCAATCAAGCACCTTCAAGAAAAGCAGAATTAATCAATTTCAGACCATAGTCATCAAATGCTTGGCAATACATCTGATACCCCATATACGGAAATCAGAGATGTTTTTACCCAAATTCACAAATGGATGAAACAGGGAGTTCTATTGCTGTTACCCAAGTCCCGTGATTTAAAGAGGCCAGGGAAGAAGGGGGGGGGGGGGAAATGAAGCCACTGACATCATTAAATCAGATGGCTCACCCCCAAATGATGAAGGAGGGCCATGACTAGTTGAGAGGAAGATAACGCGGTTTTCTGTTCATTTGGCAGAGTGCCCAGGTTTTCATTCAAAAGTCTTCCCAATCCAAACTTAATCCAGGCCAATTAAAAGTCCTTCTCTTCCTGCTCCTTCAGATGGGCCCACAGCTCATCGCCAGGAAGGTAAAGCTCAATTTCTGTGCATTCCTACTGGAGCAGACATCACGCGGGTCCAATCTACCCGTCTGCATTGCGACGCAACGGCAAACCTAAAGAGAGATTGATCCCAGACAAAAATGAATATTTGTTGATGCAGGAAAGCGTGCTTTGTGTTTTCTTGGGGCTCCAAGGGAGAAGGTGTGAAATCTAATAAAGCTATTCTCAGGAGGGGCAGCTTTGATCAGGGATTCTCTAAACAAGCAGCAAGTCCCACATGAAAAAAAAGATCTATATGCTCTGACATGAGCTATCTTTACATCTTGACTTCTGTTTTCACTGAAAGAGAGCTGTTGTATTGGAAACAGCTGAACCATTTTATTTTGAGCCCGAGGCACTTTTCTCCTCTCTGATAAGTGTCTTGAAACATATTCCTTAAATCCTACCTTCTGCTTCACCTTTCCATAGAACTTCCAAAGGTGCAAATTGACACAAAACATGTTGCTTATGCTAATGAGCAGTGACGTATAATATCTGTGAAATAAAGGAATTATTTACCTTGTTGAAGAGGTGTCGAAACAAGTGTTAATTTCTTACTCAGCGCATGTTTTATGCACTATAAAGCATTGTTCACATTTAATTATACAAAGTTTGCATCTGTTAAAAAGAAATAGGCATTAATTTTTGAACACACAAGTGGTAAAGCATTAACATTAAACTGAGTCTGAATATCTGAATTCTGTATCAGGGTTAAGATATTGCACTGGGTGCTGTAGGAGGGCGTGGTTAATGCAGAGTCATTCTCTGGGTCTTACTGCAGCTCCCCTAACTCCCCAGAAGGTCACATAGAAAGTGACACACAGCACAGCCACACACTAGCAGCACACCAAGACGTTATATCCCCAGGCATGCTTTATTTTATTAAATATTCTTTTCATTACTGATCGAGATGTGTTTTTTATATTCAAACTCACTTGAATGAATGAAGTATGTGAATGAAGTGAATTTAGCAGGTTGCTTTGTGACATTAGGTATGCATCTTTTTTTTTTTGATTACACAATCAATGATTATTGATGTTGTGGAGGCATAAAAACATAGGGATAAATTAAAAGATGAGAGAAGCAGCTATTTATAAAAACAAACTAATTATGGCAGGTGCTATAAACAATGCACTATTTCATGAAAACGACAAATTAGACTACATCTGTCTCCTTCCCAAGGTCTACCCATTTTTTCTTTGTCTACTCCTCATCCTACCACTAGGTTTATTCCCTGGAGGAGTTTGAAGGTAGTACAAGCAAAGCCATTTGAGCCACCCATACAATGATTTGATATAAAGAATAAAGCTAAGTGAATTGCGAACAAATTCCACAAGGCAAATCCATGACTTTATCTGAAAGGAATTCACAGGATGATAAAATCAGAAAATAGCAGACAAACTCAAATGATGCTATGGCACACACACACACACACACACACACACACACACACACACACACACACACACACACACACACACAAAAACAGTTGTTACCTCCTACCTAAACTCTTGACAGAGTAACTGACTAATCAACAAACACACTCATAAATGATTATAAAACTGAAAAACTGTGCACTAACAAGGAGCTCATTAATAGATTTGTGAAAGAAAAAAAAAAGGCCACCACACATGTTCCAGGGGGATAGTCGTGACGCCGTGTGAACACACGTAACTAACAACTTCCTTCACATTGGATGCACTTTGACAAACAGCCCTGCTCCTCGGCACTTACGCCATGTGCCTCAGCATTAACACTAACGCCCTGTGGTATGGTCGGCCGGACAGGCACTTGACTGATGGCTCTATTAGAGCCCCCCACCATGGTACCTAGTCCTGTCCCAGCCCTTTCTGCAGGCTGGACGTGCTGTTGACAACGCATTGATGGGTTAAGGAGAAGAATAAATGGAGGATCCAAAGACGCCAGCAGCCACATTCAGAGGCCTGCCAATAGGCCAGTGCACATAAAAACATAGCCCGCACATGCGAGTTGAGAGAGATACACGGACGCGGCTGTGTGCACACACACAAGAAGCACACAAGGAAGTAGAAAGGATTTAGCCATGCTTCACCTTTTGTATTTGGTTGGAACAATGGCTTACACAAATACAACGCACAGCTGATCTGCACCCCTCCTTTCCACCTCTTTGGTAGCTTGTTCCTGAGACCACCATGAAACGTAGAGGCCACTGAAAGGCTGGCTCCCGATAATCAGCTCCAAAGGGGGTGGAAAACACAATTCATATCTGCACTCTTTTTGGGAAAGCAACCACTGGAGCAGGAAATGACAGTGGATGTTTTAATCTTCAAACGGTGAGCACCATGCTCCCTCAGGCTAGATGGAAGAAGCCGCTCAAATGTGACAGAGCTGCCTACCCAACAGCCTGCTCAAAACAACAGCTGAGAGCTTTTTTTTTTTTTTTTTTTTAGGCCTGTGTTGAGAAAAATTATCCAAAAATAAATGTATATTTAACAACAACTGTATACAAATACTTTATTGACATATTCAAGCTTTAGAGCTGGGATTGGGGATTATGTTTTTCTGGATTTAGTGCCTGAGGAAAACAAGGAGAAGACAGTGAACACGCGTAAGAGTCGAATTTGTGAGTCAGATTCTGACTAAAATAAACTTGCTTTATAAACTATACCCAGGACATGCATATTAATTGATAATAATCAGATTAAGCCTCCACTTCAATCTGACATTTTGAGATGGGCACTTTATCTTCAAGGCTGGAAGGAGTTGCCTACATATGAATCAGAGAGCACAGCCTAATTGCACGTTATTGCCTGATGATTGCCGTGGCACTATATAAAACCAGTGATGTAATTACTCCACAGATAGTGATGTAAATAGCCTCAGGCTGCTGCTCTTATAGGAGGAAGTGGTGAGCGGGCACAGGGCTGAACATCTGGGTGAAGAGGTGGCACAATTAGAGGTGTACATTCAGGTGATTAGCAACATCCCACATGCACCAGAAACATACATCTGACAGCGTCGTTCACACTTCAACGCAGTTTTCGAGAGCTTCTCAAGCACTTCAGTAAACATTTCAAAGTGGGGCTTATAGGAGGTTGTTGTAATGTGATATAGAAAAAAATAAGCGGCCCTCATGGTGTCACTGCTGCCCAGCCCAGGGAACAGATGCACAGTGGGCCAGCTGAAGGTCCCCTCCTCTAGAAGAGGCCCTCCCAGCCCCAGAGGAAACACAGCTCTCAGGGCTGCTGTCATATGTTTTCGGCGTTTGTACAACGCCTGATAGATGTAATGTAAAAGCGGCTTTGTGTGTGGGGGGCAGTGGGGGTTGACTGTGATTGCTGGTAATAACTGACTAATAGAATAAAGCAATAACGCACAGCCTCGGGGCGAGAGAGCTCCGCGCCGACAATTTCATACTGGAGATTTATCGTCACGGGGAAATTAGCATTGCAGTCTGCTCACTTTCCCTGACTGAAGGAGCTCCGTCACGAGAAAGCATGTCCAGAGAATGTGTCTGTCAGCTTCAGTTCCCCTCTGCCATGACAGGCCATAATGCAGCGATGAAGAAGTGGAACACAGACAAATCACAATACAATGTACGAGATTAATTTTGTGGTATTTGTATAAACAAGTGACAATTAAAATCCAATTTCAACTTGTTTGATGGAGATGTCTGGCAACTTAATGCCTCCTTCTATTTAACAAAATAACAGCATTGTATTAATAGGTAAAGGTAAGGCTCTGCTATATTTGCCATACCTTATTTTTCCCCAGTCAGGTTGGTTCTCAGAGTCAGTGACTGATTGCAAAAGAAACTAATAAGCATACAGGATAATTCTGTTTATATTCTGGAGGCCTATGATAAGAATATTAATTAGGCCCATCCGTGACGCTTCAGATAATAACAATGTCAGTAGACTGAATGGATTCTGTGACCTGTTAAAGGCCCATTCACCAACTCCAGTCTGCCACAGTTCATTCTTTTGGCCACAGGCAGCCGTCGTTTTCACACCCTTTTTTTTGAACTGTTGGGATTGTTCTTAAACAAAATACCGGTACGTCAGAGAACACAAATATGCCACAGTGGCTGTTGGATACACCAGGTTTTCTTGACGTGGCCATCAAGTTAATATCAAATGGGGTTAAATGTCTAGAAATAATAGCAATATATAATACGATACATTTACAATACATTTAATACATTACTTTTTATATTCAACAGACACTGATATTTGTGTAGATACTTAAGTCAACAAATAGTTAAAAGTAAGGTTTCATAACTGCTTCATCAAAACGTAGTCACCTGATATCCATCATAATCTTTAGTCAGAACACTGGAGGACTCTGAATTAATCTTCTCAGTGTAAAGCATATTCCTGCCTTGCCTGGTTAATGTGAGAACATTACTCATGCTGCTTCTCCTGGGATGTCCGGGGGACGTGGCTGTTCAAATGAAGGGATGCCTCAGTCTGGCCAAAAACGTTTGCTGTACCGGCAGCACACAACACTTCGGTAGTGCAGCCAATAAAAACATGGCGACTAAAAAGACGGCTTTCGAGGGTCACTAAGTTCATTGTGTGTATTATTGTTAAGTCCCCAGGGGAAAAGCAGGATAGGCTTTTTGTTTTTCTTTTCTTTTTGTGTTAGCTCAGTGACAACATCCCGTGAAACGAGATAGATAATCCGGTGGCAATTAAGAGGGGAGTTTTTCAACAGAATAAAAGTCCCATGTATTAAACAAAAGCACATTTTGTAATTATTAAAGCCACTTTTCCGTTCTTTATTTATTCTGTCTGGATTCAAACTGTCTGGTGCATTTTTCTTCATAAATCACATATACTACTATTGTGAATATGGAAAAAATTACTTTGTCTATGCATTATTTACAGGAATACTCCCCTACCTAGGGAGGAGTTTATCATAACAGCAACGAAAATCCAGTATTCCACAACTTTGCATTCAGTTTGCACAAAATAAATCCTCTGTCGCTGATTTTGTAAAAGTCGTTATTTGACATAATCTCAGTTCCTTTTTCTTCTGTCCTGTCCCCACCTACTGTGTTAGTCTTCCACAGACCAACTGTAAATCACCTTTCTCCTGGGCCCCCAGTCGCCAAACTGGCCTCCACCCAAGGCTCAAAATGCATGTTCCTTCCATTGACTGGATATAAAGATGGATAGACATGACAGCTTTCTAAAACTTAGTCAAAACATAAATCACTCCCCTGGTGACAGGCACACCACGGGTCACAACTCACCCTTCCTCCAGTTTTCATTTTTTCTTTTTTTCCCCCCTTTTCTGAGTACATTTTGCATCTGTTTAGATTGCGCTTGCTGTTGGGGATACTGGAACTCCAGCACCCAGGCTCAATAAATGCAGATTAAATCACAATGCAAAGATGTCAGCCTTCATATCTTGGCTATGTTGGCCCTAACGTCTGTACAGTAATAGGAAGTGAAGACCTGTCGTCCGTCTTTATTTATGTCAACTGTCCATTCTCAGTTTGATTTCATGCTGTGTTTAGGATGCGAACCCCAGTTGAGCTGAACCCTGCTGCCTGTGGTGACTCCCCCTGTGAATCAGAGGTAATCTAAGCAGACTCAGTGAGCAGTGGGACCACTAGCTTTCATTGCTAAATACGTTAAAATGGCCAAGCCTACACCCGAGATTCTAGCACTGATAGCACTTATGTTTTCTTTTAGATATAATTTAATATTTAGGATTGAGGTACAATGCATGTTATCATAGCTAACCTTTGTGACCATTCTAAATATTTAATAGATTTAAATTTAGGATTGATACCACAGAGGGTATCTTTGTGAATAAAGTAAAAGAGGCATTCTGTCTCCTCATTTCAGGAGCACTTAGCGTTGGGTCAGGATCACTGGGCTGGCAGACATGTGGCTAGTGGCAGTGGACTGTGGTGAATGAGTTAAATCACCCCCTTGTGAACTGGACCCTGTGTCGTCACAAGAGGAAAGAGGCCAAAGACTCACGCGATGAGGGTAATCCAACAGCGAGCCTGTGTGGCAGTGCTGCACCCCGCTGTTCCCAGAAAGACTCAAATAACTCCCATGTGCATCCAAGGAGAGCAGAGGACAGACATACATCAGAGCTGGAGGTTGAGGGAGTGTGAATTTATCTTGGACGTTCTAGTTGCAGGCTGCACCTACTTGCTTTAAAGCCATCAATTCTGCCAATAGTGGAGTAACTGACTGTTGTGATGGGTCTTTCCATGATCTGCTGTCGCAAAGATTAGTTGTCTTGTGATTTAATGACTGTCCTGCACCATATTCTTACAAAGGTCCTTCTGTGCATCGGAATACTGGAGGGTTTTTAATTTTGATAAATGCAGAAAGTGTTTATTTTAAGTGTTTAATGTCTATTTGAATGTAACCTCACAGTATCAATGAGCTAATCTGCCCTTTCAGGCCTTTCCCAGCCCCTGCAGGTTTTATTTACAGCCCTTAAGTAAAATCAAGTGGTGGAATTGTTTTTCTTTTGATAAAGACATAAAGAATGTATTAAAATTTAGTATACTATACAGATGCAATCATATTTGGTATATCTGGCTGTGAAACAGCAATACATTACAGGTATCCATCAAGGATATAATTGTTTTCCCTTTTTAAGGAAGAAAAAATTTGTTGCAAAAAAACAAAAATTGAAAAAGAGTTTTGCAATTTTCATTAACATTTCCTCACAGATTAACAAAAAAAAACAGTGATGAAAGCGCCTTGTGAAGATTAGAACCTTTTTAATATTTATAGCATTAGTATAATGACACAAATCACCTTGTCTGAAGTATCAGTGTCTGCTAATTGCACCAAATGTTACGTTCTAATCATTTTTCCTTTGCAGCCAAGTGTCTTCAGTGTGTTGGCTTAGCAGACTAATTAATTTGAACTGAAGATTTCCCCAAGCTGCTTTTTCTTCCCCTAATGAGAGACAAGTGCCAGTCAAAGTGGGAGCCACACGGACGTCCGGCATTAAAATAGAAGCCTTCAGCAGTCCGTCTGCTCGTGGTGGGGGTTGAAGGGGTGATCGCTCTAACCAGCATCCACCACCTGCTTTGCTTGTTCACGCTGTCATTGGTGCCCTTTTTTGGTGCTTGCAGAGTCTTTAAGAGTTTAGCTATGCCTTTGATGCTGGCTTTGATTTTTAGAATATGCGTGGGATCAATAAGGAGTGTGGACTTCAAACACTCAGGAACCCCTTCACCTGCTGCTGGTCACCATCTGAAGTGTTTCCAATCACATACAGAGACTAAACAAACAGCAAGGAGGGGCCAGCTGGAAGCTGACTCCATGATCAATAAAGTCTAAAACCATGTGTGGAGAAATTTGGCACAGACAGAACAGACACACTGGTGTAGCCAAAGCATGTCTATCTTGAAATCAGTTAAATGAGCATTAAAAAATAGCATGTTAGGTGTCAGAATGTACATTTAAAGGACCACATACACACAGGCCAGCACTTCAAAGTGCTTAGATTAATGCGTAATAATCTCCAAGAGCCATAACGCTATAATAACTCAGATGTCTCTAATATGTCACTAAACATTTGATAATAATGCTTTTTACCCCCTCTCCTTTCCCTTCGGACAAATCTAGTAACCTAAGTGGCAGCAAAGTTCAAAGAAGCAAATTGTAATGCATGTTATGGAAATAAACCCCAGTCTGATTATCCTTTAAATCTGTGGCTGCCCCAACCCCCTCTAAAAATGGCTGTCATGATGAAATGACTATCCTTTATTACATTCTTTTCCCTTAATCCTCCTCAATTTATTAGAGGGGGAGTGCCTCGGCACAACAATGCCAAAACTCATTTCCATGGGAGCCCACACTGCAGGATGTCCATGAAGGGAGAGACAACTGATTTCCTATGCAAAAGGACCTTTTGAAAGGGGGAGGAAGGAGACAACTGATTCTTTTATCGCAAATGACTTCAGTGTTTTGTTTAGGGGGGCTGAGGGTTGTGGAGCCAGCATGACTTCTGCTCACACTTTAATTCAGCTGATGCAGGTGCATGGTTAATTGCAGGTGTGGCAGTGACTCGCCTCCACCTCCGTATGTCCTCGCCCGTGCACACACCCGTGGGCACACACACTTGCACACGCACACACACACACACACACACACGCATGCACACACACGCACACGCACACACACACACACACACACACACACACACACACACACACACACACACACACTTTTCCCGTGTAGACATTAGCCAGGTACTGAGAGAATAGATCAGCAAGCACCTCATTTGCATTTGTGCTATTCAAACTCTGCTGTAAGTCTGCGAGAAACTGAAGGGGTCCTATTCAGAAATCGTAATAGTCTAGTGAGTACCGTAGTGTGGGAAAGCTAAGCACAAACTTTGTGTGTGACGAGGAAAAAAAGACAAAAGGCTTTCTGTGAACTGTTAACTCATTGTCTCTGAGATAAACAAGAGAAAAATGCATTCTTTTTGAATTAATTTCAAGTATGTAGTGACGCCCTTTGGTAGTTGGTAGATTATTTTAAACAATATAATGACATTTTTTTCTTTTTCCCCCATTTTTGAATTCTAAAATCCTTCCTCTTGCAAATTTGCTTCGTGGAAAGGTGAAAAAGGGGAGGGGGAGGGCATCAGAAAGGAACTTCTTAATGAAACCTCACTCTTCAAATCCTAAATGAGAGGAAATTACTCATCAAGTGATTATCAAACTGTATTATAGAAATCAGGGTGAAAGAATAGAATCAGGTGGAAAGGGTGTGGGGGGGCTGGCAATTTGTTCTCAATGGACAGTGGATGAAGAGGTGGCAAGTTAAAGTCTCCATTCTGAAGGGTCTCCTTGTGGAGCTAATTCCGATTAATGGTCAGGGAACATGGCTCTGTGAAGCCATTTTTGACATCCTGGCTCCAGGTAATCAGAGTGACATTAATGCAGACTCCAAAAGAGACAACTCGTCATCAGGAATTTTCCTCATTGGCACCGAAAATGCCAGGCTGCACACCTCTGACTGCGTGGCCCCCACATCTATTAACCTTATTGATTTGGAGCCATGCTGAGCCCCTCCAGAGCTCCCGCCCCCCTGCTGCTGGACTGAAGTGGATCAATCCTACGCCGGGGGCCACAACTCGATAACAACCCAGACTTCTGTTTGCCACCTGAAATTAATACACATAGAGATACTTCTCTGTATATTAACATTATATATAGTAGATGCATCATGTATTTGTGTTTAAAAGTGGTTAAAATGGTCTAATCTGAGCCAAAAAATAAGAGTAGAACATTTTCCTGCAAACTAATTCCTAACTAATGCCTCGATTTAATAACCAATTAAACTTTGTTACAATATACTTCTGCTACAGCTGGAATAGTCATAACTACTCTTTTCATTGATTTCTTTCTCCCAGAGCAGTTCATTTACACTAACAAAGTGCCCTTCAGAGTAAATATGCAGCCTCACACACTTCAGGCAATCAGCACATCCTGCCCAACTATTGCAGAAGTAAAGTTTAATCAATGCAAATTACACATGACAAACTACTTAATATTTTTGCATCAAACCTTTGGGACAATGTCTGTGGAAGGTCATGTGACCACAGCTCTTGAAAGGATGTAATGCAGGCTTAATTTGTTTTGCTGTCTGTGCCACTCTTCTGGATGATTTTCCACATCATCAGAGTTGCACAGAGCACAAACACGCGTAAAACCACACCTTGCATCCAAGGTCTATTTGAAGTGGAGACTCAAAGAAAAAAAGGAGCCAACTGTGAAAACAAGCCACAGTGTCTTTAAACTTTGAGCACATTCTCGCTGACCAGCTGTAACAACTCCAGCAATACAACAAGCACTACAAAGTCATTGAGCGCTACTATAACACTGTGTGGACGATGGAATCCTATTGTCAGCAGCTTGATGCTTAATTTTCTCAATGGTGTTTCATTTTGTAACACCGAGCAGCGAGTATCAAAGTGACAAAAGTGGAATGCAAATGTAAATAGCTGGTAATGTTTTTTTTTCTGTGCCCAGAAAGTACCGGATGCTTGGTAAGCCACTGCGTGATGGAAGCATAAGCATCAGTGTCGGGAACGGTCGGTCTCATCTGCGACTCATCATCAGCTAGTGGAGCCCAGCAGGGGGAAAAATGTACACCCAGAGCAAATCTGTAAACACCAATTTAATCTGCATGGAGAAAGTCACTGTCATCAGCAGTGACAGCAAAAGCCTCTGGGCCACGGCAGTGCTCAAAGAGTCGCTCTTTCCCCCGATATCTCCGTCAAACGCAGACATTAAGCCATTATGGAATGTCAAAAATCCACCATTGAGAAGTTCTTTTCTTTCTGCCAGTCATAGCTGCTGAATGGATTGTGCACCGCCACGGTTTAAATGACGTCTATAGCCTGCAGTGTCTCTTTTACGTTAATTGCTGACAAATTGCTATTGACCTTTGGAATTAAGGAAAGGAAATGCGTTTATGAGCGTATAATTATTCATGTTTCATAAAGGCTGATATGGAATTTTTGACAATTAAAATGAAAGCAGTGGTGAGGAAAATGTGCAACCTCAAATGGTCAGATGTTGTAATTAATTTGGGGTCATTCTCAGATTTAAGAGGATTTTCCCAATATCTGCAGTATTTGAAAGTGACTGGGGGGGTGGTAGTCGTGTTGATTCTTGGCAGCAGAGCCAGACTAAGGCAAAGTCAACACCAGGCACGATGAGCATTTAACAATAATGAGAATTACTAGTGGTCCCTCCCCCGTTTTTCATACCCTAACATCCTGATTTCATGGGTGACACTTAGGGACCCCCCGGGCTCTCTAATGTGCACTTGGGGACCCATGTGGTAGACACAGCCAAGGCTTTTTTTTCCATACAGACAGATGGATAAGTGCAGCAGTACAGAGGAAAAAGCAGGGTATTCTTTGAAATCCACATAAATTGCATGTAGACTGAATTAAATTTTGGACTAAATAACAAAATAAAAGGGTTTTGTAAAAAGCTATGAATACTAGTTGTAAAAATGTATTTTGCCACTTCAGTTTCTTAACACTGGGTGATATCACGGGACTGGTGGCCTAGCACCCACAGTCTGCGATCCGTCAATCCTGTTTGAGGTCACCATGTCTGCAGTGCCAGGGACTCAGACACGGTTCAGCTGGCTCAGGCCAGAGAAGGGACAGGTCCAGGCTGGGCGGTGTATCATACCAGCCCCCCAGGGCAGCCTCTGACAATCTACTTGCATCAGGACAGATTTGGGAAGGCAATGTCAACGGGGGAGCTTGGAAAGGGTCCGGCGGTGAGGGAACCACCCCGCAGATGGGCAGGGAGTATTCACAGTCTCTAAACAAGGGTAAAATCTAGCCACATAACAGACCAGTTTCAACATCAGTTTGTGGTTTGTTGCTTTTACTGTGCTAGCTATGTGAATTTGTAATTAGGAGGCCAGGTTGGAGAAAACAGTGGTCTACAGTTGCTCAGTGTTTGAACCCTTTACTGCTTTTGACTTCACAAGTCTACTCATAAACCTGCAAATAAAGTAGGTGATTAGATTTGCCCTTGTGCTGTGCATGCTTTCTATCTAATCTTGTGGCAGGCCTGCGGGTTGTTGATTCATTTTAAAAATGTGAGAGGTTTGGGAACATCTCCAGGAGAGCCACATATTGCATCACCCCTGCTGCTTTAACCCATTTACTTCATATCACCAAGCCAAGGCCTGGGATTCCTGCACGGGAGTGGTATAGCCTAGCGCTGGGCTAAAATAATTAGACGACACCTTCAATTGTCTCGTCACCCCTTTAAGCAACACATTCACAGTCACTAATTGAATGAGCTGAAAGGAAGGAAAGCCCAGAAAATACCAGCGTCTCGTAAATCTTCCATAAACATTATTTGTTGATGGGGAAAATGGTGACTCCCATGCTGTTAAATTCCTTAGGCCTGCTGTTGTCGATTAAAAGGACAATCAGCTGGACACTCCTTTCCTACTGTGTAATGGTCAGTGGTCATGCCAGTGACCCCTGCTGCTTTTGGTAAATTAACACTGGGCAGAACATTCTCTGTTGTTTAAATCACTATCCACATACATAGGAAACAACCTCAGGAGGCCAAACATCAATGAAGGAGAAGACATTTGAACAGAATATATGACAGCTATGAACTATCCGTATATTTTATATGTTTTGGATTTGGAGAAACTGTAGCTTAATGTGTTATTTAAGAGACTTAAAATGGTCTAAATTAAATATTTGCATTGAGTTCAATGCTTTAAACCCTAAAAGGTCACTTTTCTGCAGTGTAAATATAGCCCCTGTATCCACACCGTAACCTACAAATAAATTGAATTATGCAGGGTTAGAGCATAATTAGAAAGCATTTTAAAGGGGAGATAGTCTAATTATTGGTGAAGCAGCTTAAGTTGCTTTGCTCGCTAATTGAAGTAGATCATGAATGCAGCGTGAAGCTGTCGTGGCATGTTCCAGCCAAATCTAAATCTTAATTAAATTTTGTGCAAAAAGAAAGTGTTAGAGAGGAGCCTTAATCCATTTAAGGGAGGATGGTGAAGGGCTATTAGAGGGTGTTAATTCGTTAATCAGAACTTTGTGTGGCTATCCTTTACTATATTGAAGTCTGTACTATATCTGAACCGAACAGCGGGAGGCGTATACAAAATGGCCTGGAGCCATTGTGAATGTAGGTGGTGGACTAGGAAATTAGAAAGCGCACTGAGAAGAAATCAGAGGGCAAAAGAAGCTCTCATGCTGGTGTAATATTCTCTTTTTCACACATTTCCCCCATTTTCCATCATGTTGTCCTATTATGCCACTCTGTTGATATTTCCTGTTGAAATGGGATCATCCTCAAACAAGTGTATAAGACAGGTAAGCCGTAAGTGGCCATGGCAACAAAGGCTCCACAGGGGTCAAGTTCCTGTGTAAAGCCTGTGTTAATGACATCATAATGGATGGGGGCTATGGCCTAACTACAGCTTCAAAGTAGGTGAAAGATGGAGAGAGAAAAGAAGCTTAGGAGATGAGGAGACCTTTCCGTGACCACCTCCTCGAAAAAGAAACACCGTCCATCCTTGTGACGCAGCATGGCCCCCTGGTCTCAAAGCCCCTAAATGCAACACAAATATATGCACAGAAATGCACTACAAAGCCAATTGCTTTGAAGCCTGCAATTGAGTTTTCTAGTCCTAATACAGCTGATGAAGAAGCCGTGTGCCATTCAAGGTGCTTTACCACCAAAAAAGAAAAGTTGAGGACACATCCTTGACAAAATCCTCTTTTCAGGCATAATCCACGTTGTACTATTTTACTTGAGGACTGGAGTGTGTTACATCTGATCTCATCCCAAAAGCTATTCAATGACATGTAGTGCCACGTTGATTATGTTCCTGGTACACACAGGACCCTTTCACTCCTTAGTGGCTTCCCATCACACCTGGGATAATAAAGAGGATTTAAACAGGTCTGAATGGGTTAACCAGGTGTTGAAACAAATAATGGTTTAAAATTGTAATTAACATGGCTTGAATAGAGCATTGCTCTTACTAAAGGTCTCCTCCGTTGAATGACTTTGGTATGCAAGGGAACACAAGACTGAAAGGGCCCCAGCTTTGTCACTGGATAGAATAAGGAACTAATGGGGAATTAAGATCTTTAGAGCCTGGGTGCTTCTCTTATATGGCTTTTCCCCTTTTCTTCAAAGATGTAATGCCACAGTTCACAGTCCTGCCCAGCGAATTAGTTGCACTTCCCCTAAATGTTTAACTGCTCCCAGTGTGCTCGAATGAAATGTAACATCATTAAAAGATCCTGTGAGCTCTTCAAGACCACAGTTATTTCACAAAACCACAAAAGGAAGAAAAAAACAAAACAAAAAGCTTGGACAGTCCATGCAACACACAAACATTCACAAACAGTGAATGTAATGTTTTTTTTTTATTATTATTTAAAGCACCTTCTGATAGTTGGAGTTAAAAATTGGGTCATTATCTTTAAATACTGGCACAATGTACTGTACAGAAAGACATTTTCAACCTTTGCCTAACAGTTATACATAGAAAGCATTAGCATTTAAATGGCCTACTCCTCTTAATGTGGGCATTTCATTATAGGCCTCTGTGGTCAGAAACATATGCTGTCTCTGTAGCTGACATAGATGAACAGCCCTGACACTGAGGATTCAGCCGAATGAGAGGTTAGCACACATGCATTTGGCTTCATTTTATTTCAGCGTTCTCTGTGTCTCTTTTCGGTGCCAGTAACACACCCACGTGAAAGCCAAACCATCAGATTCTAAAGTTTCCAAACATCAGCAGCAGAACTTCCACTTGGTTCTTCATTTCCTCTGAGTGTTTTGAAGCTCCCCACTGTGAAGGTCCTAATCTTGACGCATCAACGAATGAACAGAGAAAAAAGGCTGATTGCACGTGATTGACAGGCCATGCGGTTACCACAGTAACTCCTTTTTGGCTTTCTGTGGAAGTCCAATTCATCATCAGAATTAGATGACTGTAAAAGGGTCTATTATCATAAGGGTGAGTGGTGCAATCGACTACCTGTGAATTGATCGAACTGTCTGAGTCAAGCACTCAACACATGTGTTAAAAATAAAACATAGAGCACCTATGCCAGTTTTCACATATTGCACTGTAATTTATTTGTGATTTGTTTTTCACTACACCTATTGTAGGCTGTGTTTCACATAATTATGGATTTCTTTTCTTCTGTTTTCCCACGAGTATAGTCTCTGGAACTGCAGTTTTGAATGCAGAGTTAAAGCTTATCAAATGACTCATATACAGTCATGGATGTTTTTTTCCTCTCTCACTTTGGAATGTGCAATGCCCTTCCACACTGTAACATCAACAACACCAGGAAAAAAACAAAACAACAAAAAAAAACAGCCTTTCCACGCCTGCAGAAGAATGAGTAATGAGAAAACATACTTCAGCTGTATCTTTTCTCACCCTGGCATTGATACAGTATTTCATGTGACATTTGATAGATAAAGATGACATTTGATAGATAAAGATGACATTTTATTTTATTTTATTTTTGAATATGAAAAAAAATAAGATTGACTGATATAAAGTATCTTGTAGACTGAAACATTTGTGGGTTGAAGTAGGCTGTTGCAGCAATGTGAAACAACCATCAGGGATTTCGGCGAATGTACATGGCCAATGCCCAAACCACCTTCAGAGAACATTGGGACCTCATTAAGTCTATCAGTGCAAACTGGGTGACACAAATGTAATCAAGGTCTTTACAAAGGATGCATCTTAAAAGATTGCAAGATTATCTTGTAACTATTATTATTATTATTATTATTGTTAGTAGTAGTAGTAGTAGTAATTAGTAGTAGTAGTAGTAGTAGTAGTAGTATTGGACATTATATGATTGTTGTAGTTTAAATAAAACTCATATTAAATGTATATGTAGTGTGCATTATATTCTCTGTCTCTATTTGTTGGTTCATACAAATGTCCAAATTTAGTTTTAAACCAAGCCAAGGACAGTGTGAGTGTTTGTATACATGTGGGCATAGACTTACTGTATGTATGCATGGTTGGGGAAGCCAGAGCCAGCGTCAGCATCGGCGTCAGTGCTGTGTAGCATCAGTGTGTCAGGGGCAGCGGGGGCCGTGGCACCCATGCAGGTTTCCCATCAGCTCAGGGATGCAGCTGAGTTGGCTGGACAGCACCGCGGCACACTCCAAACTTACTTAGTGTAATTAAAGTTGAGAAAGGTTAAAATTTGATGCTGAGATGAGGCGAAGGGTTCTTTCTCTCAGGCAAGAGACAATATAGGGTACCTCGTCAAAGCGGCTAACTGGTGAAGCCTCTGACTCTCCTGGAAAGCAAGGAAGACACGGTAGAAATGCAGACGCACAGTGCGTATTATGATTAGGGTGTGAGGCCCTGAAAGGAGGGGACAATTGGGTGTCCATGTAATTAAACTGACCAACCTTTTGTGGCACTCGTCCTATTCAGGAAGATGCATGAACATCCATCCGGAAGAAGGAGTGCGTAATAGTCTGTGATCCACGTCTGGAAGGAGCGTGTGGATGCAGCGAGGGTTTAATCCTCAGAACAAACACAACAAGATGGAACGTCAACTCGGGAGATACCGGGAATTTAACGATTTGAGAATACCGTAGATTAGCTTGTCAGCAATTTACAAGAGTGTAGATTTGAATCTGACTAGGAAGTTGCATAAGCCTGCCCTTTCTTTTGGGTTATATTCGCTTGAGGTGGCCTTTATTTGATGAACAACCTGGTCAAGGAAAATAATTTGGCTTAATGTGGAAGTCAGCTTCATAGGGCACTCACATCTTACATGTTCTCTTTACAGATGGCTCACCAACTAAGAAAAAGAGAGAAGGAAAGGCTTACAATAACATTTATTAAAAACCAAGTGTGGAACAAGAGCACAAGAATACATTCAATGCCTGAGTCTTTGGATATAGTTAAATGGTATACCTTTAGCATCATCAAAGTGATGGTTGCACAAATTCCAGGATTACTTCCTGCACTTCTGTTGGTTGTGTAGTTGCAAGTCTGAAAATAATACCGGATAAAAAAAATAAATTAATTAAAAAAAACCTTTGATATTATCATTATGAGTCAATACTAACTGTGCTATCATTATTATTAAAAATTATTTACTACACATGCGGTTACAGATCTCTGCACATGAGATGGCACATCCACTTATGCAGGCGTGGCAGGAAACAATGGCCACACTACAGCTTGAAGAGATGGAACACATGTCACAGGCATTGTGGATGTCAGGGTCCGCCACAGAAAGCCCACCACATTTTGTTGACATGTCACTTGCACCCTCTCCTCTGTTGGTGTGGTGATACCCTCTTTCTGGAAATGATGGAGCCTTTTGTCTGCCATCAAAGGGACTCCTTTACTTTTTGTTACTCCTGAAAGGGTCTCAGCAGCTGTCACACAAAACCAGTGAATGTCATCAGGAAATTAATTCATCCCATCTATAAATAATTATATATTTTTCCCTTAAATTCCCTCTCTGCTGACCCCCCATCATCATTATCACTCCTAGCAACAACCTATAGCTCCCTGAAATACAAATAAACAGCCAACACCTCAAATCATTTGTAAAGTGAACCGGATGCTTAATAGTAACATCATTAAAATCATACATTTATTATGCAGATGTCTGTCCAAACGTCTGCATAACAAATGGAGCACTTGATTACCTGTCAAATTTGATTACAGATGGATTATATATTTAACAGCTATAGTAGACTATGTCCCAGGGCTTTTCTTTGGTGCTTCCTGCCAGTTGTGTATATACAATTTCCATAATGCAGAAATAGGTTCTTAAAAGGTTTAAACTCACAAAATATGCAAAAATGAGGCTATATTGCTGATTATAGTTTTAAAGTTGAAGGCCACTCTCGCTGTTAGTGTGCAGATATTAGCATGTGATGTGCTAGCTAAAATGAAGAGGTAATGGGCATTTCTTTTTGATGTCTTGTCCTTTAAGGTTTGAGACTGGCATTTTTAATCCAGTTCAGATTAAAACACTCCCCTGTTCTGACGCTCCATCCCTTGCAATATAAAGCCCCTAATCTCTGGTTCCCAACCGCAGAAAATCCTATTAAGATCACCTTCAGTTTAACATGCACATTGTTATGAAATGCAAAATATGCAGCTTCACCGGTGCACTTTTAATTGAGGGTAAGGTGCCCCTGGTAGTTGGATACTGCACTGTTGGCATAAAACATTTCAGTAATTTTAAGAATATCTGTCAAGGACAACCTCCAAACCACAGATTCCCTCTTGGGGGCTCCCTCAGAGCTGAGCTGTGGGTGGGATGCCACAAGGGTTCTGTGGGGGTTTCGTCGGGCATCTCGCAAGAAGTGTCAGCTTGGGAGGATTTGACTGATTAGGTAATATTCACGCGTGTTCTCGTGTAAGCAACATTATGAGAACTCATTTCCAGGCTCCAATCTTCCTGTAATTCTTGTCCTTGCCATCACTCTTTCAGGGCAACTTTCATCTCTTAACATGGCGACTCTGCTTAATGAGTTGCCTGCGACGGCAACCTTGATGGCAGTGGCAGGCGTCAGCTTTTTATTGCAAAGCCACTTACCCGAGAGGGCAGCCCCCCTGGTAGATACGGCGATGCCTAAATCGCCCCCCCCCTTCCAGCCCGCCCACCGAAATAGCATCTCTTCAGAGGTCTCTTCAGAGGTCTGCCACCATTCATCATCATGACCACCTGTCCTGTGGAAACGACCTCATAAATGCAACCAATTCATCGACAACTGGGGACTTTGTTACCAGTCAACTGCTGGTTGTCACTGGCACAACTGGCATACGTAACCAAAACTGAGCACAAATATCCTCTAAATGCATCAAAACTTTTATCAAGTAGAGCTCCCAGCTGCTATAATACATGAACAATAAAGAAGGAAGTCCATTTCAGCACACTTGAAATGTGCACGGATATCCAACAACCTTTTGCAGTAAAGAAGCCCACTAGCAAAGCTTGGAAAGATGAAACCTGTACAACCAGGTTCTTGATTTGCTTAATGTTTTGCCACATTTTTAAAACCTTGATGGTATATCATATTTCCTCTCAAACCTTTTGTTACCTGTGACCTAGTGTAAAAACCGTAGCATCTTCTACTTCAGCCCGATTTACACAACAGTAATTGAACTGAGTAGATTATCTTTTCATGAGAATGAAAATTGTCTTTGACTTTCTGAGTACAGCACTTGACTGTAGACATGGATATCATGGGGGATGGAAGGCAGTTAAGCTTTTATTTAAAGTGCTGGAAAGAATAGGAGAGCTCTTTTTTTTCCAAGATTTGTGATTCAAGATACGCTAAACCCAATCTCCGGACGCCTTTTTCCAAAAAAAGAAAGCATGCTTTGATATAAACAGGACGGTGGACAGCCATCTGTTTTATAGATAAACACGTGATCAAAGGGCATAACAAAATGTGTAAGGCCCTGTTTCCCCTTCTCCTCCTCCTCCTCTTCACCTTTTTTTTCCCTTGAAGGGGAGTTTAAAGAATGTGGAGCGGTTTCCAGGGGATACAAATGGAAAGCTTTTGGAAATGTGGGGAGGAATTGAGTTGAAGGGGCAGCTTCTGAGAGAAATTCCCCAATAGCTTTTGGAGTCATGTGAGGAATCCCCAGGGTTCTTCTTATCACACAATGGAAGAGAGAGGTGTGATAATATTCAGTTATGGTACCCCCACTTTTAATGAATGTTGTTTATTAATAAAGGAGTCAGCAACACAAAGGCCTTGATACAACCTTTAACCTCTAACTTGACTTCTAAAATAGCTGTTACTGTTGCTAGCATTAAATTTTCACTCTCAGTGGTCAACAGGACATGTACACAGGTCATTTATTAACCTTAACTTTGGAAAACATCATGTTAAGAAATACTGATCCATTTATTTTGAAGTCGCTCTTTAAAATAAATAAAAATATTGTTCCTACCTTTATTACTCACCAATGTAGAGCTTTGTGGAATGCCGCTGCGTCAACTTTCCTGTCACGTACACGTGCACAGCTACTCCAACATCAGCATGTCGGTCGGTCAAAACTGGGAAGTGAACTGTAATGACCTGGCGCAGGTCTGTGGTCTCTGCCACTCTTGTTCCATTTCTCCTGTACATCACTGTGCAAATGACATCTTTGTTTCGTGTCTTTCCACACATTTTTTTTGTTCTTTTTATGTTCATCCTTTTTAGAGTGGTTTTATTTTACAAGACTTGGAGTTAATTGGAGGGTTTAAAAATGATTCATTTTCAATATTCAATTTGTCTTCTATGTGCAGGATAATTAACAATAAAGCAGAAACAAAAACAAGAATCAAACCTATGTCATCATGCATGATTTGATAATACACTAAAATATAATACTGTTGTCAACCAGGTGTTCCAACAGTGGCAAATGGTAAAATATTCATATCACACAATGCTGTGCTTGTGTTGATTTGTACATGAGAAATGTGCAAATTCTTTATGCAGCAAGCCCCCCCCCCCAAAAAAGGCTCCTAAATTTAGTCTCCTTTTTGCTTGACTGTGTGACTGACAATTAGCACAGATGCACTTTGTTGTGGAAACCTAGAACTTCCTTTCTCATCCTGGAATTCCAGCCAGAAGCTTTTCAAAGCTAGGTTTTATGTCTGAGGCACACGACTAAAGGTGGAGAGCCTTCTGTCATCGATGTTTCAGTCAGCCACTACAGTAAGACTCTGCCTCTTGACCCTTGTGCATACAAAGGATTAAAGAGTGAGAGTGGAGGGTTGGGGGGGGCATCTGACAGAATGCACGCCAGTCGCACTTAGCCTAGGCTTACACTTCTTTTTCTACGACCACACTGTACACACACAGGGATGCAGTGAATTATTTTTGTGTTGGAAAAAAAGTCCACATCTAAATAAAATCCACACTCATCGCCTCACTTGACAAATCAGTGATGGCGAATTGACATTTTTTTCTATGGTTTATATAGCCCATCTGGGTGATTTAGAAAAGGTGAGCACAGGAATGGACATTTGATGTTGCTGTGATTACATAAGATGGTCAAGGTATGGGTCACCTTAGCAACCAATCAGTCTGAAGGAAATATGCACACTTTGCTCTGAAACAGAACAATACCTCCTGCATGTATTAAGATGCACCAAAAAAAAAAAAAAAAAGTCATATACATTTAAAATAGGGTGTCATCCTCAGCCTGTGATGTTCTCCCCTGGTAGGTTGATCATTCTTACACGACTGCCCTCATTAGGTCTGACAGGTCACGCAGTGATTAAAAATTGGAATGCTGAAACAACAGTGTAAGCATTAGGATCATTGACTGCCTTAAGTCCCAGTGACAAGGAAAGCCTGGCCAATGACTCTTCTCCAGTCAGTGGGAAATCTTCAGCTTGGCTGCCTTCTGCCGATTCAAAGCGACAGCTCCTGAAAGTGTAAGCGAGACTGTAGGTCTAGCTAGTGCCTCTGGAGGAGAGGGGTGTGGGGGTTCTTCCACTTCATGCCCGTGTTATTATCCGGGCTTAATCAGCTGCAGTACAATACTAAAAAAAGAAACGTGGATTGCCACGAACACTCCATGGATGGAAATTATAGTGTGTTTGCCTCCACCATATGTTGTTTTTTTGTTCTGTGCCATAACAAATATTCTGTTCGACAGTTGCAAAGACACTGAGCCAGCTTTGGTGTATCGTTACTTCCTTACTGCAAGGGTGAGTGAGAAAACATGGCACCAAGTGGCTGGAAAGATCTGCTTGCATGATCATCCGTCCAAGGACTCCAATTAATCATTTTTTCGGAGGCAAGTGAACAAGCCAGACAGCACACAAAATTCTAGCAATTCAGCGGAAGGTAGAAGAGTCCCTAAATCTCACAGAAGTAATCTATAAAACCAGTCAGCAGAAATCCATGCATCAGTATGTTGCTCGAATTAACACCCTCATATTTGCTTCCGCTCAGTTTGTGGGCAAAGGTGATAGAACGCTGGTGAAACGCCAACTTCTCCACCCATATGCTCACGGTGGCAGGACTGGGCGAAGGCACAACACGTACCAGCCAAGCGTTGGCCTGACATTCGACCCTGTCATCACCCTCACCCACTGGGAGACGAAGGCTGTGCAATATGCAGAACCATACAACACATTTGTTCCTATTTTGTCAGAAAAAGGGAGAATCTTTTTTTTTTAAAAAAAGAGGAAAACAAACTTTAATAGTGTAAATCACATGCTTTAAAAGCATAGGTGCAATAAAAAAAAAACTCATCTGATTATTAAATCATAATTATTCACAAGGCAGCAGTGAATCACCAGTAGCCTCATATTGCTTTTTAAAGCATAGCACATGCTAAGGATGGCTTGAAAGTCCTCACAGACATTTTTGCATTCTTATTTCTCTGTGTCAACGTTTTTAATTACATGTTGGCAGGGCTTAAGATCTCATTAAATTTGAGGGTATCATTTGGATGGTTGAAAGACAGCTTAGTGTCAGTCAGTGCCACGGTGATGGATATAATAAATCCTATGCCTTCTAATCCAGTGATGTTAAATTCATTTTCCAAAACCTGCAAATAAATCGGCAACGACAACCCTCCAAAATGTGTAATAGCAGATGTCATGGCATTCACAGACAAGTCGGAATACCCTTATTTCACAAGTGTCAGATAAAGACGGAGAGAAGTCAAGAATGAATGTAAGGAGCACTCTGATGGAAGGCAATGCTCTCACACACATCAGTGCCACTGAAATGCCATTTCTTGAACATTCCATCAGCATTTTAACTTCTTTCTCTCATTTCTGGCACTTGTATGTTCACATTTATGTACTCATTCCTCATGTGGTCAGCTAATTGTTCCACCAAACCACTTATTGTGATAGATTAATTAAAAACCATTCAACTTATGTTATAGATAATAGATATTTGTTCTTTTTACTTAAAATAACTACAGATATTTACTTTGTGTATGATTTATTGGGATGTGTGGTAGCTGGTTGGTGAAGTGGGTTTGATTAGTTCTCACTTGGATTAGGCTTGATGCTCATAGTGAAGTTGAGCTCCCGGTCATTCGTTGTTGGGGGTTGAAGCCTGAATGTCTGAAAATGAAAGAAAGGTCTGGATGTGTGAAGTCAGGACCTTTCCAGTCTGCTTCCCATCCCTGCTGCTGCTACATTAACCAATATTGTTGTTATGAACTCACGGGGATGGAGGACCCAAACGCAAGCGCAGGGTGACGTGGGAGAACAAAAGTTTATTTAAAAAAAACACTAAATGCTCCTCAGAAGGAGGGAACAGGGCTCTCGGGCCCACACAAAAATCACCCGTACGGGGAAAAGTCAGGGAAAAACAAAACGATACCTCCCCGTGAACCGGGATGTCCGGGGAACGGACAAGCGGGGACATCCAGGCAGACGGACACGGGAATCCAGACGGGAGTCCAACGGGACACAGACCAGGGAGACAAAAGACTAACGCTGGAGACCATCTAACCTACACACAAACACACACAACGAACCGACCGCTTCCACTGTCGGCCCCGGGCCCTATCAAGGGGAGGTAATTGCGGGGTCCAGCTCAGGTGCGCGACCGCCTGTTGGACCCATGTCAGGGTTTGGCGCCCCCTATGGGAGAGGAGGTCCACCAGACCCTAACAATTGTATCTTCTGTAGATCTTTAATGTAACAGTTGATGGAGTTAATTGTAGATATAGTGTTTTGGGAAATTTAAAGTTAAACACAGAGATACTGTTGTTGAATTTAAATGTTTATTCTAATTCCTTTTAATTTCATAGTGTGCAGATATATTTTCACCAAAGGCCAAATAGTACTGAAGTTTTCTTTTAGTTAAGTGGATCATTGGGTCGTTAAAACCAAAAATACTTAAAGTCAAGTAAATGTCCTTGGATCTTGGAGAAAAAAAAGCCTGTCTGAAGTGCACCGAGCAATTAAAAAAATCAACCCTGATTTCCAACATCTGTCCAGTCGCATTTGACCATTTCCGGGTTTCCTAATCAGTGAACAGAATAAGATTAAGGGATTGTACTCACTGAGCCAAGCTCAGCATTCACTTTGAAATGAATGAAGACTCAACAGGTAATTACTCCATCTAGAATTGACACCGGACATTGATTTTTTTTTTTTTCTCTTGCTCTCGTACTTTGAAAAGGGCACTTTATAATTCCCAGGAGACAACATCATGCTAAATATGATGTCAATAGCGTAGATTCTGGAAACACAATTTTTATATATGTAATGTATAACATGATTACACAGGTACACTAATGAAAATGAGCACTATTATTGTTGCTTACTTCATTACAATAATGTTTAGTGGAGTTTTAGTGCAATATTCTTCTATAAATAAAAGTAAATCTCATACAATAAAACATCTAAACATTTAGTAAATAACTTAATGTATGTGCTGCTTGGATTTTCTTTCATCTATTGCAGCCAGAGTGGAATTATTTTAATGTCCAATTCTGCTCATGTGACACAACACAAGAATTAGAAAATAAAATAATAAAAGATAGGCGCAATCATGAACAACATTATTTCTCTTCTCAATGAGACTTTCTGTGGCATCCATTTCAAAACCTATAATGACCCCCTACTGTTTGTTTGTGTTTTCCAGCAGTCCCCATATACCTAAGAGTGTCTTCTCCCCGACCCCAAAATTTGATCAAAACAGAATAAAACACACAATCCCAGAACCAACAGACCAAAAACACAATAACATGGTTATTTCCCCCCTCCTCCTTCTTCTTCTTCTCATTCTGGCATTAATGAAGTTCATTCGTAACAGTTAAGTCTAATTCTCACAAATTGAAAGATGGGCTCTGCATTAGCAGCAGTGAACAACTGCGATGACAACTTCATTAGCATAAGTAGAACTGTGCATCATAAAAACCATATTAAAAATTGCTCCCCAAATTGCCATATTAGTTTCTTTATGGGGTAATTTCTACACTACATGCAGTAATAGAATATTTTCTTTACCCTCCAGTGCATATTAAACTCACTTATCTTCCCCCTTTAAACTCGTTAGAATTTAATGGTGAAATAGGGAAAGTTGCCTCTGTTTGTCCCAAGCATATTTATTTACAAGACTGAAGAAATTAAATTATTAAACAAGTTGGGTTTTATTTCCCTCTAAAATGAGTAAGTTTTAACAGGGGATTGACTTATTAAAGGTAAAAGGTGATGTGGGGCTAAGGAGGGGTCGCTTAAAAGGCAGCTTAGGTTTGGATGAATGAGACAGGGAGTCAAAGGACGCCAATACTTGAGTGATAAATGACTCAACTCTGATTAGAAATATTGCTATTTTTCAGGCTTGTCAGTGGAATTAAGGCATCAGCACAATGGACTAGTTACTGGCTTTTTCATAATTGAGACGAGACCTTCTAGCTGTGCCCCACAGCTTATCATTAATCAAGCTGAATGAAGCAGAGGCAGCGTGACAGCTCTCGGATGGGGAAGGTGCTTTTTCAGGTACAGCAAGGCGAACTTGAGAGTCATTTATCCACCGCTGGAGCACACAAGCCAGGATTTTAACTTTGCTCCCATTAGAACGTTAATTGATTGGTTACTTTAGTTGAAATTGCATCTAATTTGGAACAAATGTATTGACTCTTTTATGCAATTTCTTGCCAGATATCGCTGTTCCAGCTCATAAATATAAAAGTTCAGGGCGACAGGCTGCACCAAGCAGGCATCGCTAGCAAATCAATACAAGTTGAGACCATTATTGATGAGGATAACGATCATTAATTATGCAATTTAAATGGATTTAAGCAGGTGTGGGTGAAGACCTCAGTCAGGGTGGTCAATGGAGGAAAAGACCTGAGCGTCAGTGCTCTCTTGTTCTATTAGGAACCAGCATGTCCTCTGTCTGCTGGCATCACCGTGCTCTTTATTGATTAATGACTCTAATTCATTACAGGGAAGAAGGCTGCGAGTTGTGCTAAACGTGCTATTAATCAACTTTCAGTGTCAGGTTATGAGGATCTGCGTCGGAAATGCCACCAGCAAGGCAGGAGTCCAAGTGGCTTTTCCCTTGGCTCCTGTAGCAAGAAGGTGGAGATTTTAACAGGAGTTAAGAGTCTTTCATTGCTCTAATACCTCACGTACCCCCGTGACAAATGTCTTTGTGAGAAACTGAACATAATTCCTTTTGATGGAGTGGCCGCCATGTTCTTGCCACAATTTAGAGTCGAGCCAATAAGAATAATGAAACACCCTTCCGTTCTCTTAAAGACGCACTATTCATTCCAGAATAAGAGCAGTGAAATGCCTGCGGCTCCAAATACATCACAGATAAATCAACAATATTATATTAAGCTCAAAACTGATGAGAGGTTAAAAGACTGGAGGCAAGGCTACAATGAATTTCAACTCTCACTGGTCTGTACAAGGCTATCATTTCCCATTGAATGGAGACATTTATGGCACTTTAAATCCAGCTTTGTAAAAACTACAATTGATCATATTTGCTGAAGCGTCGCTGAAAACACATACAACTAGTATTTACTTTAAACACCTTTCAGAACTGTGCGGCCTTTATTTCAAGTGACGTATTGAAATTCTGTGAGGGAGATTTTTCGATAACCTTCTTAAGCAGGCCGAGACCCTCAGTACTTAAACTAGCAGTTAAACTGGGGATGTTAGAAAATTGCTACGGTCCTTGGGGGTCGTGAGGGTTCCACGCTGTATTACCGGCACATTAGGTTAGCAGTTGTTGTAATATAAGCTGTCAAACTATAAAAGAACAAGCATGGGATTTGTGACCCCCCTTCCCCCGACACACACACACACACACACACACACACACACACACACACACACACACACACACACACACACACACACACACGCACAAGCAGCAAACTTGTGTCGTGCAAATTCGGCTGTTGGTCATCACAAATTTGTAGATCCAAGTCTTTCTGAGAATTGGAGGTTGGTGTAAATATTCATTAGACTGTTTCCGCTGAAGAGAGTAACTCTGGAACAGCATTGGATACATAGCTGTAATCACTGATCTGTTTAAAAAAACAACATGAAAAATGGTGACAATAGCTAAAACAGGACATGAGAGATTACAATTCTGGTTATTTATCATAGACAATTAGTTGATTATAGATTTACAGATCTGTAAGCTGTCACTTTAGTATGTGAATTGATTGGATGTCAATTTTTGTAGGCTTGTCTATACTAAAAACAAATCTCACTTTGGACTACACTGAAAATGATTTAATTACATGAATTAATTGATTTATTGATTAAATGATTTACTTAATTGAGTCTTTGTTGCAGCCCTTTGAAAACTCTCACCATTTGAAAGCTGCCATGCTGTCAATTAAGCCTCTAGAGGCAAATGCTGGAGGTTAAAGGTATCTGTAAACACGGTTCTATCTAGCGAGGGTCGGGATGTAAATTCCCTCAGGGTGAGCCCCGGTGTCAAAGACAGAATCAAGGTCAGGGAAAGCATGGTAGCGGTTGGAAATCACATGGGAAATGTAAAACGAGTCCCCCCCAAAATGGCTCTCCAGCAGGACATGACAGGAAACAAGCTGACCTCTGGTGATGTAACCATCCAATGATGTGGAATTATTAGATTTGCTTAAGAGACAGTAACCTTCAAGCTTTCCTTTTTTCCTCCCCTCTCCGCTCATTTCCAGAGTGTGAGGCAGCCATGCATGGCTGAGCCGTGAAAAAGAAATGTCCCATAATAGGGGGGAGAGGAGGAAGGGGGGTGGGGTAGCAGGGCATCTGCCGGTTTGTCAAAACGTGGCAATAGCACCTTGTTAGATTGAGGTGCTCAATCAGGGGAGCGCTGGAGTGCCCGGCCAGGTTGAGTGTGGTGATTACCGGGGGCACGGCTGTCCAAAGCCCCTGAAATGCTCCACCTCACCGCAGGAGGCCCTCTGACATTCAAGCCTGCATTTTGTGAATCAGTCTTGAGTGATTAGGGCAGCGACAAGCAAAAGGACAGATCAAACAATTATTCCTCCTCACCCTCCTCTCTATCCTTTTGACATGTGGCAGAGCAGGAAGACTGTGGCTTGGAACCCTTTTTAATCCTTAATAAAAAAAAAGGAATAGTGAGGCATCGTTAAGATTTTTAAGATGTGAACTAAATATTTTTAATTTTCCCCTATAAAATATCAGCTTGAAAAAAAACCAAAACAACGGGCAGCATTCTTCCAAAGCGCTATGCTGCTAACCCCTTTGTGTGAGAGCTTTGTAAGGTCATTGTGAGGCTGTAACCACTAGGAATGCACGTAATTGTGGCTACATGATTTAGCACCCGAATTAAAGAGTCGCTGCACAAAAAAGAACCTCCACTCCCTCAGCATTTACCTACAACTCCGTTGCCTTGTTGGCCGGTTGTGCCGCCTGGGCTGCAGCCACAGGCTCCGGTAAAAATGAGTCAGCGTGAGTGGGGAAGGAGGAAGTACAGTGTGTGTCAGAGCACAAGAGGGCAGTGTGAAATCCCTGCGATGCTCGTTCGTCCGACTAACTCGCCTCCCACCTGAAACAACAGCCATAAAACCTGTTGTGGGCTGCCAATCTCCGCTGGTTGTTTTCTTCCCTGAGATCTGATTACAGAGGGAGAGCTGAACCACAGTGCGCTTACGAGGGATGGGGGGGGGGTGACGATCTTTGTAGGGCCGTTCAGCAGGGACTCCTCTTTGATCTGGGAGGAGAGCGCTTTTCATCTGCAAGAAATGTGTTTTCAGACACAAGAACATAACAAATGCTATTGGCAAATTAATACAATAAAAAAAGAAACAGACAGACGGACGTATCCTTGTCTCGCCTCTGATGCCGTTATTCCGTCTTTGAGGAGGTTGGAAAGAAAAGGATTATAAGTAATGAGTTGAATGGAAATCAGGATGTTCAGAGCAATTCGTCCTCTCTTCATGAACACGTCGCACCTCGACACCACTGACCTGAGATCTGTAATATCTTTATTCATATCTTATCTCGGAAATGTTGCATTTGGCTAATTCTAAATGAGCAACAGCAACACATTGGGGTGAGCTAATCTCTGTAAATGATAAATCGTTTGCTGCCGTTTTAATTAGACAGATAAACTATGATCCACTGGATTTTCTATTACAAGATCCTCAACCGTGGGGGAAGATTCAGTCATCGTACGCTCTTTTATACAATGAAGCATACATTGTGACCTGTGTGTGTGTAATATTGTATCTGTAAAGTAAGTGGTCTGCCTCTTCAAAGGCAGGGGGGATTAGTGTATTTCTATCCCTTAATTATTACAGCCAAGAAGCGAGCGACAGCACCTGAAAACTGGACAGAGCTCCCGGCATCCTGCTGCGGCCGGAGAGCACCCCGCTACCCACAATGCACCACATCTCGACTCCATCAAAGACACAATGCCATGTTAACACCCTGGTCTTTGATGAATAGGCTTAAGTTTCCTTCTTCCTCCCTCTGTTCTGTTTTTTTTTTGTGTGTGTGTGTGTGTGTGTGTGCGTACAGTGAATTCAGATGTCTTGCTGGAAGACTGAAATAAGAAATGCGTCACACATGTTTCACCCAGAGTAACAATAAAACAATCTTGTGTCTTCACATCTTTTCTGGCCTTAAGCCCTTCTGGACTGACCTGAAACTTAATCAGCAATGTATTTTTTTATTTCCTGGACACTTCCAGCTTGGAAGAATGGATGTAAACAGCGCCATATATTCCTAAATTGACATTTTCTCTAGTCATCTCCTGCTAGAATGCAGGTGAAAGGTTACATTGCTTTCAGAGGGAATGCTGATTCAAAATTGCCAGCAGTTGCTTTGGAGAAATCCTTGGTTGCTTTGAAGTCTGCACCCCACTGAGTGTCCTAACTTTGACACAGTGAAGAGAACCATGGCTGCAGCTATTTATACATCTTGTGGGAGAAAAGGTTTCCCCCATGCACAGACCACCCCCCCACCACCACCACTCTTTTTTTTTTGCTTCTCAGAGGCTACCCCCTTCCTTTTCCACAGAATTTGAAGTAAGTTATCACATTATCAAAAGACGTCCAAATCCATCGCGTCTTAGCGGGCCGCGCGCGCTTGTGTTTCATGTTGTTGTTTTTGCGATTATGCCACGTCCACGCTGTCTTCGATACAACAGGGTCACAGTCAGAGGGTCCAAACCAATGCATCTCTTACAATTCTCACACTCTATTGATTCACCCGCTGAAATTTATGTCTTTTCAGGGAGACCCCCTGTGGCGGCCCTCGCTGCCTCTCTCACAGGAGGGTCATGGTGACACCAGAGTGCCGGGGACAGATGCCCAATGATTCCCTCCGATGCACCTCTACTCGCACAAGCCATATCCATCCGGACATCATGGATATAAACAGGAATCACCAGATATCATTCTTTATTTCTCTCCCTCTCTCTCCCTCTCTCTCTCTCTACACCCCCCTCCCTTTTTTTTTCTATCAACAACAGCTATTGTAAATCTCTGAAGCGAATGCGCAGAGAAATAAAGATTGAAAGAACAACCGGGGATAAGGGGAAAAAAGAGAAAAATGAACACAAGTGGGTGGGGGGGGGGGGAAACCCAGCTGGTCCACCTTTGCCACTGGAAGCCAGTGAAGTCACCCTGTGTTTTTGTGAGGGTGCGTGTGAACAAAACGCTCTTTGAAGTCGGGCTCCAGCACTGTACTGAGGAATCACTACGGCCACTACTAAGCCCATGCAAAAATGTGCCGGCTGATTATAGAAAATGCTATAGAATCTACTCATAAATCAACTAAATTTTCATGCAAATGGCCTCCTCCATGGGGCGTTTACGTAGTGTGTGTGTAGCGGTATCAATAGCACATAAAAGGCACTTTTTTGGCACTTAGGAGAGAAATCATTGAGAATCACAACCCAGAAAGCACACCGCACCTTCAAGGTCAAACACTGCAAAAAAAATAAATAAAACACACACAAACACGATCGGGAGGTGCAACAAGACCGGAGAGTCGTTAAGGCTTTTATCTCCTGGATGAAGGAGAAAGATCCACCCGACATCCCAGAGGGTACTGATCAATCACAGGCTGACTGGTTCAAACTGTTTGTGCTGGGTTCCACATCTATCACCATCCGATGGAGCTCTGTGTCTGACTACAGGACGGGAAAAAAGGGAGCACTTTCAATTAGGGCATGGCGAAATAGATTCACACCACTTGATTTATAGTGCAAGACTAATTACAAAAGCCCTTTTTTGCTCCTAATGCAGCCAGAGCTGAGACTAAGTCTCGTACTTAAGGAGGTTATTGTCTTACGGTTAAATGGCAGGCAGTGAAACAGACAAGGGCGTCCTTCTGAAAAAGCTCTCAGTAGCGACATAAAGGAGAACATCAGTCTGCACTGCTCTGATGTTTGGAGGAATGAAAAGTGCACATTGTAAATTTATGCTAATTATTAATAAGAGGATCAGAGTTTGTGCAAGACTTTACAATTTAGCCGATATTTAATTTGTTGGCCATTTGATTTTTCTTTTTTTTAAGAAGATGCCATTTGACATGATGCAATGACAGAATACAGTTTAGATGACATCTTTTAAGTGTAGATTATGTCATTTCCCTTAAATGCTGCCACTGGCCCACACCTCCGGGGGAAGACAGAGGCTTAACAATAGGTACAAGCTACTGGCAGAGGGCTGGGGCACGCTGCACCTCATGAATATCATTAGCATGTGAGCTGAATTTGTATTACTTTGGGATTACATCTAACCCCGTAACACAACCTGATTGTGATTGCGCGCTGAAAATGTGTAATAACATAATCATATGTAAAGTAAATGTAAAAATATAGATCATATTGTGGCATTAAAGCATCCTGCTTGGTTTAATCTTAGGAGGGAAGGAAGGGAGTATGGAGTTTGTTTTTTGTTTTTTTTACTCAGTTCCTTGCACAGCCCTTTATGCAGCATAATTCAATACTGTTTGTAATGTAAACACAAAATGAAACCACAGTGAGTGCTAAGTACACGTGTGAGATGTCTTTATTGCCTTAATAGAAACAACAGAAAGACATTTTACTCCTCTTCAGGTAAATAGCAGACAAAGAAACCTCTGTGCTCCTTAGTTTTACAATAAATTGTGCCAGATGGTTTTTACTGCTTAATTGATCCACTAAGCACACAATTATCCACATAAACTTCCACTCTTGTATTTAACACTGTGTAATCAATGTCATTAGGAAACAGTCGATCGTTTATTTTAGTCAAGATACATACCTTAAACAGAAAGATCTCCTCATGAAGGTGTTCTGTGTTTCTGTGTGAAGAGATGCAGGAAAATCTTGTAACGTCTGGTTCAGCCAAAGACACCAAATCCCGCAATAGCAGGAGGTGGCAGAGGCTGGGTGTCAGGGTGGAAACCCAGACACATTTTCCATCAGTGAACCTCCTGGGATGTCACAGTCTACTTAAGGCAGCCCACACCTCCTAATAGGTGCTAGAACTAAGAGGAAGAGATGGAATGTGATGGTTTTTGAAAACTTCCTCCAAGACAAAGAGCAGGACTTTGTGAAATCAGGAGAATGAGACTTGTTGCACCAGGATGTTGAGCAACTGGCTAATAAAGACATGAGACTTGAGTTATTTAATTGAAATTTGCAGTTGTGGTTTAGTGACAATTTCCTGACTGAAGGTGCGACTGTTCATAAAGACATGAAGTTTTAATTGCAGCAAAAATATTGGATTCATTCCATTTCCACAAGAGGTCAGAGAGATAAATATTGAAAACGGACAAAAGAGCAGACTTCTTCAAAGTGGATCCTCACTCTTACTTTTATATAAGAGTTTGCCTTTTGGTAACCCCTTACACAAGACAATGCAATCTAAAATGTGTGTAAATGCAATTAATTTTAATGATGGATTTGGGATTGAGGCCAATCTTGATTGCATGTAAAGAGTCCTCTGCATTTAGTCATTCTTTTTTTTTTACTAATAAATAAGAGCTTTTGTAAATCAAGCATATCATTAAGCAGCAATTATTTAAGCTTAATGTAAGATAATCAAGAAGATATAATGGACTCATAGAATTTGCAAAGCACCTATAAAGACTACATCAACGGCATAAAATAATTGGCTTTAACTATTATTACTGTTGTTGAAATTGCAACTTGATATTAGAAAATAATATCAGAGAGCACAGGAAGAGATGACAGACATGCTCCTTAAAGGAGGTTCCACTCTGATTGAAAGTGAGAGCTGCTGATCAAGCCCCAGTTAAGGCCAAACCATCAGGAGTGAGGTGTCACTTCAGAGCTTAGCTGAAGGTGTAAACTCCACGCTCCTCCTCAAGTGAGATGAAAGAATGTTCCGCTTGATGCAAACCCTCCTAAACACTGACAAATGTGATCGAGCCAACCCCCCCACAAAAAAAGACATTAATGACAACAGACGATCTGCTCAGGTAAGCACCATCTTACCTCTCAAAGTGCTTTACATTGCAACTCATCATGCCGGGTTGATTTCAAAGTCACTGCTAGTCTGCAGCCCCGACAGATTTCCTGCCCACATGCACACGTGGCAACGTCACAGATGTCTCAGAGGCACAGGTGATAATAGGGCCTTAATCGCACCAACTGGTTCTGCTTGTCCCTCTCAATGTCACATATCCGGATAAGTGTGGTAAATATCAGCCCGCGGATGCAGCAATGCCACGTTATCTGCTTTTGTCAGACCAAGGTCTTGGTCAAATGAAGTGGGTGAAAGATGAAAGGTGTATATAACATTTTTAAAGCCAGTGTGATGTCTAATCACCAGGTTAATGCTATTTGGATGGTGCAAGTTGGAAACTCCTGGATTAAAAATAAAGCTGAAGTGTGGAATGCATATCTTTGCATGCAAGATGCAAAAGGCAGCTGCTTTGGGGCTGGTTGGCGTTTACTTTTTGACACTGGTGGGTGATCAGAACAGACAAGTGTAGAGATGCGGCCTTTGGTCATTGAGTATTCACTGGTAATATGATGTCATTTCAATGCATTTAAAATAGCTTCATTTTACCACACATTTTTATTGATATAATTGAGGTTTGCCAATATAGTGATTTCTAAAGGAAGAATGTAGAAAAACTGACCTCTCGACCATACCGGCTGTACCTCATTCAGCCGTGCATTAGCGGAATCCCTGCTGTTCAATATGTCGCGGCTCTCATGTATTAAATGCAAATTTCCAAGAACCGCCCTCATGTATGCTATGAATGATGAAGTCTACCGTGGTGATGCTCAGGCTGCTGTCCAATCCTCAGCTGAATAAACGCAAGGGCCATTTGCAGGTTGAGACAGCGAGATGTTGATCTTTCAAGGCAATCCACCGCCCTCCCTTTCCTCTGATTGACCCACCGCTCTCAGATGTAAAAGGGAGGCAACAGTGAGAGTTCAAAACCACTAAAATTTGCCATAAACGCTGCTTCCCTGAGCTGCTGCGCCTGTCTCAGAGTCAGTAACGCTCATCCGAACTCGTGAAGTTCTAAGTTGTCAGTGACAAAAAGCTGTAAAATATTCAAGGACATCATAATAAAGGAACAAAATGAAAACAGATCAAAGAGATGGTTTTTGACTGATGAATATGACAAATCCAGTCAGCAAACTGAGAGAGATTAAAGTAAAAATTAAATATTGGTACTCAGGTTAATTATCTAATTATACATAATGAATCTTGATATTTGATTAAAGGCATGTTCGCAAATGCTATAGAAGCTACAGTTGAATTTATATTACTGATAATCAGGTTTATCATATTAATTGGGTGGAAGTTTTTCCACTGCAAATGTTTATTGTTGGCAGCTTACTAAGATGATACCCATCTAAGCTGTATGTTTAACACTACATATTATACAAAAGTATGGTTTTTCATCTTTTTAGATGTGGGTGATGTGTTTTGATGATAATGTGTTACATTCTTTACTTCTGAAACCATGTTATGGCCTGCAACATAATATGTGCCCTCTTGACTTAATTTCTTTATTTTCTTTTGTTGATTTAGTTGCATTAATCGTTGTTTGCAGCCAGTAGCCTTGAAATTGTCACAAAAGTTACTGCTTACTTTTATGAAGACAGGGGTTTGTAAGCTAGTGTGTAAAATTAGCTCTGCAACGTATTGCTCCCTATAAAAAGCACATTTCAAGCAGCTTGAGTAATAAATACAAGGTAAATGGAACTCACTCCAGCCTCCCAGAAAAGATGGTGAAAAGAAAACAATAAGTCCTAGAACAAATGCTAAAGACTTTCTTTCATTGTGTATTCATGACCTGGCTCTTGTTTGGAGATGGTCTTTCACTGTGACAAAGCCAAACAGTGTCAGGCTGTTTCTGTCACTTTAAACAAATAATGATGCAACAGGAGTGTTTCCAGTCAATGTAAAATGCACTGTTGAATCACCATTGGGGCCACATAATGGATCGCTACGCATCACAAGAGCCAGGACGGGCTCAATATTAACATTTCCTTTTGACGTGTGGCTAAAGGTTTTCTTTAACCCGTGGAGGCTGAATGGGAATCAACAGATAATAAGAAATTAAAAGGTAAAGAGGACACAAGGGGGAAGAGTGAGAGAAAGCCAAATCCTAGCCCCAGGGCTTAATGTTGGAACACAATGGCAGCCAGGGTAGTAAAGGAGTTGACATTTCTTATTCGCCCCCTCCCCTTGTGCCACCTGCATGACAATTAACCTCGCAGCAACCTTGAGGTCTCTGATTAGTGATGGCCTATTGTCTCGACCCCATTAATGCTTGGCCCCCACTCTGTCCTCAGAGCTCCCACATCAACAAATCAAACCCAGTTTCCAACAGCAGAGAACTGGCCTCAGATGTAGGAAGCCTGGGTAGAGTGGGGATGTACCAGCTACCTGGAAAACTGGGGAGCACTTCATTATTGAATGGTCCCACATAATAATTAACAAATTGGGGATGGAAATTGGATGAATACAACAGGAAATAGTGACTTTGCCTGACAATTATCCTGACAAATTCAAGACATAACTTTGAAGCGTGAAGAGAAGGAAAAACCAGAAAATTCAAGCATCCCCAGAATTAAAAGCATGCCAGATGTTGGGAAACCCTCAAGGAATAAACTGACACATTAAACATAATATCACCTCAAGCACTGGAGCGCAATCACTCGTTCTCTCTGGGGAGCTGTTATATTATGTGTTGCTGCCACAGTTTAAATCTCAAGAATTAGAGGCGAACACAGCACAAGCGTTGTGGGCTCACAGCACTCTGCACAGGGGAGCTGTATGCACAGAGCACGGACTCTTTCTATATGTGCTTTCAAATATTCTGAGAGAGATAAATGTCAAATCTCCCGGCTCGCAGCCACCCAAATGGGCGTCCGACTGACTCCAAATTCCAAATCTCATATTTAATGAAACTTTTTAATAACAGAGGCACATCGTTTATATACAGAGGAAATTATTCCGTTTCTAATCTTTGAAACTCTGCTTAGATTTGGATGCCTCTTAATCACAAGTGGCTTCAAAAAGAGAAATCACATTATCAAAACAAACAATTGAGGTCTAATCCATATTTATTACTCTAATGATGAGATCTGCCAAGATCTGCCTCATAGTTTATGTCACTTCGATTTTATTGGCTGAACAATTACAATTAAATTTACATAGTTAGAATCACTTATGATTACTGCAGTGATTAGTGTAACGAGTAGGTCAGATGAGGAACTGTGCTGTGAAAGTGTTCATTTACTAAACAACAAAAAACAATGTGGTCTCGATGCAATGTGTGGACACACTTACCTCGAGTGAAGGTAGCATTAATGGATATGTGTCCTGACATCTACAGATTTGCATTAGCATATCTTTATGCTTCTCTGCTCTTTACTGTAAAACAATGCAGAATTAATGAACAAATGCTGGAACAGTCCAAACATGTTGACATAAGATCTGTAAAAAAGAAGCAAAGGGAGCTTGGTGAGATCTGATGTTGCTGTGTAGCATAGGTCAACTGGCGTTTGTGATTATGAATTGGTGACGGCTGAATTTACGATGGTCCAACCATAACCACAGTACATAAGTATAACATATAGCTATCACTTCCCTTATTCATTAACCAAGCAAACAACAGACTTCACCAATCCTCAAACAATGTAGTTCAATCTAAGACCTACAAATAATAAATCAAACATATACAGGAAGAGTGATGGCCTGATGAGGAAAAAAAAAGTTGTGAAACTCCTCCACAGACAAGTACTTGCTTTTTTTTCTTCTGTAATTCCTTGTAGTTGGAAATTTGCATTGGATTCTCTCCTTGCGTTCACTTGTTTCATGATGGCACTAATGGCCATTTGAGCTCCGCAGCTCAACTCGGGGAGAAGGAAAAGGGTCAATTTATTCTATCTTATGAGAAGATCTTGGCGTTCCTGTGAATTCCACTCACGTCTGTCATTATTAACTTGCTTTCCACTGCGGCTCAGTCTATATAGAGCATCGTCGGATAAATAATTCATTGCAGTTTACCTTCAGCTGATCGTATATTCTCACGCCAATGAGTATGATTAGACATCCTCCAGCAGTGTGATGGAAAGAGTGATCAAAACAAAATTATAATCAGAATAATGGGCCTCGAGTTCAGAAAGGGCTGATTGTCAGTGAAGTACAAGTTGTGGACTCTACTAATTTCCTGTTGTCCTGACGATGCTTGAAAACAAGCAAATTCACAGGGTTTATTATTTTCCTGTTGAATTACGGAATTCATTAAGAATTGAATCTAGGAGGCCCAGGTGTGTTTCTCTGTCAGATAAGCAGCACAACAGTTAAACCATTTACCGACTGTCCGGCATGCAGGTGGCAGAGGGGCTTCTAGGGCACACCTGCCAGCTGATTCGCACATTAGGCTACGCGGCGTGCTGTCTGCAGCCTCCGTTCCCACAGGACAGCCGTCTCGGTGCAGGTGCAGAGGCAGAGAAACTGTGATGAATCGCTCCAGATTTAACATTGGCTTCCTCTAAAGCCCCAGGAAGAGGCAGCTGGATTCGCAGTTACGCTCTTTGAAAAGGCTTCGACTGTGCCCAACCATTATTTCAGGATTCTGACAATAAAATGGCCAAAAAAAAAAAAAGTGAATTTCGCTTTCGCTTTTATTTACTTTTTTAGCTTCATTGAATTAATCAGTGTGAGATACAAACTTGCACAGGCTCCAGATTGTGGAGAAGTGTGATAAATTAGGTTATTTTTTGTAGTTAAAAAGTGAATCTTCTGGCAAAATAATTGCTAATTAGTCACAGCAGAAAATGAATACAGATGAAATTTATATTGTAGTATATTCTATTAATATTCTGGCAGTATCTTGAACATGATTTATCAATGCTACGTATTGGTCAGACCCCCCCAGGTTGTAATACTTTATCTGTGCCATCTCAGTAAACTGCATTATTTATGTAGTTTTGTGAGTTTGCCCATGCAATGTCTTTGCATGTTTTAGTTACAGATGCATCCATGATTATAATGTTTTGTTAAAAGCATTTTAATTGAGTAGAACTTCATCCTCCAAAGCTAGAACGATAATTCATAAACCAGATGTTGACTCGGAGATAGATGAGAGTCAAAACAGAAGAAGAGCAGAGCTTAAATACCATGCAGAACCATTTACAACAGATTTTGCTCACATGGAAATGATAATTTTAGCACTTTGAGGAGCCATTACACGCTGCAGTACTGTTTGATGCTGCTGCAGCCTGATTTTGTGCTCATTGTCTGAGAGTGGCATGTAAACAGAGCAATCATTAACCGACTATGTGGAGAGAAGCGCTCTGTCTTGGTAAAATATGATTCCAGGTGAGGCTGCGTGTTCTGACAGGTCGCAATTTTCCAGCCACTAATTTGGTCTCCTCGTGACAGCGGCGAGTCCCAGCACAGCAGCGGGACAATTACATCCAGGTGCAAGGATTTGATTCAACAAATTCTGGGTGGATCTTTCCAGCTCGCTCCAGTGCCATCACGCCATCACGCCATCACGCCTGTCCCCCGCCACCAACCCCGCCTCCCCCTCCTTCACCGTGTTGGTGTCTCTTCTGGGCCAGCTTGGAGCAGATGCCCTTGAAAAATCTACAGGCCTCACATGTGACGACGACGACTTAAAAAAAAAAAAACAAAACTGAAGTACTTCCAGAAACTTGAAAGTCATGAACCATGTGGTATATTATAATAATTGGAATGGCAGCAACTGGAAACATTCCCCTGAATATTCCAGAGGATAATGGGACATGCTAATGAGTGTGGAATCGAGCCAATCAACAAAAACATGAGAGGAAAGACAGAGAAAAGGTCGGAGACCCACCCCCATACCAAAAAAAAAAACCAACAAAAACATAGAGGGATGTTTTCGCGGGGTCTTTGTGGAGACGCAGCACTGAGGCATCTGGCTTCTCTGTACACTTGAGCTGTCAGAACGGGTGCACGTTGATTTGGGAACTCCTGCACCTGGCAGAGGATTTGGCCCAGCCAGAGCAATGCTCCAACAAAACGTGCACGACTGTCCATAAATATCACCCCTCCCCATCAAAAAAAAACAAAAAACCCACAGACTTCAGAAAAGCAGTCTGACAGAACAAGGCCGGAACGCCAAATGAAACTTAAACTGATGATTTATCGATGTACGTCACGTCTTAAAGCGTAATTCCTGCTTAATGATAATTATGCCTCCGTGAGGAGCTTATGGAGCGGCGCCTTATTAAAAATGCTGGACCGTGTCTCCCATGTTCAGGCGAACTCTGTCATCGCTGACAGACTACATCTCAATCCTGTGGACAGCTGATTGGATTTACTCAAAACTTGGGCTGTAGAAAGTCTCACGCTGGGAGTAAAATTGACTTAGGGCCTGTATTCAGAGGGAAAGATGAAGGGCATCCAGTCTTATCGTTCTCCATCCCGTGTCTCCCCGCAGCACCAATGCTTTCCATGTGTTGCTCCGGTTGGTGCCTGAACGTTTTTCTCCGTGTGACGTGAACGCCACGGCGGGGCCCAGAGTCCAGGGAGGGAAAGGGGGTCTCATCTGAAGTGCCGCCAGCTTTTTTTTTTTTTTTTTTTTTTTTTACAGCTTTGGGAGCCATGTCCCGACTGATCAGTGGATAAAAGATGGAGACAGACACCAGAAGGCTCGAGGGAAGCGACGTAAATAGAGACGTAGCTCGGTGTCTGTGCAAGATTGACATGATTATGAGACGTGAAAGCATCCGTCACCCATGCTGTGATTGTTATTTTCATAAATGCATTATCAGACTTAAAAGTCATACATCAGAAAAAGACCATATATTACATTTTAGATTCGATTTTTATTGGACATTTAATAATATGTCTATAATGCAGTGGGGAACGATGCAGACAGTGGAAGCTGGGGGGCTGGTGTGTGTGTAATTTCATTCCCACTGCATCCTCACAGGGGTGCTGGTTCTCAGACTTCAGCAAAACACAAGCCTTCATTTGATTTAGGGAACTCCCCCCTCTCATGTGCCTCCCCTGCTCATGAAGTGTCCCAGTATGGAATGTCTGCATTATTACGCCGCTGACAGAGATTGATGCTCCCCAAAAACCAGCTGCACATGCAATAGCCTGTGGCTCGCATGAACTTCATTCAGGAGGAGGCAAAGTTAGGTTAAATGAGGGATTTAGGGTTTGGGTGTAAAAGTGTGATTCGAAGGCTCCACGTGGCTGCGAGCTTGGATCGAGTCCCAGAGTAGGAAAAAGTGTAGTGATGCAACTTTAAAATTGAGAAAATCTAGCCTGACACATCCAAATGATCCCACTTTTGTATTTTATTTAGTTATATGTGACATTAATGACATTTGATTTCAGTGCTGCAGCATATAAAACGATATGATTCACATGGTGAACTGTTGCGAGAAAACTGCTCATACCTGTTGTTTAACACTAATCCTGTTCAATTCTCTGTTTCTCTCTCACTCTTTCTCTCTCCCTCTCACACACATGCGTGCACACACACCCACTTATATACACACAGGAGAGAAAGAGTGAGAGAGTCTTATAATTAACTTACAGTGCCTGATGCTAACACTATTATAAAAGTTCTAATCCCGATTCAGTCTAGTGCATAAATCTCCGAGAGACGAACAAAGAAGTGGGCTTTAAACTTTGTACTAATGTCACAGGAAGGTCATGACTTGACTGCATAAATAAAAAGAGGCATTTTTTTCATTTTGAGGTTTGGGTTGAGCTCAAAAATCTGATCAAAGAAAAAAAAAAGATTTAATTCAGAAAGTAAACCCCTTGTTTACCTTACTTGAAACATTGTTACTTTACAGAGATTAAATGACCATTTTTTTGCATCAGTAATATTTTACTCAGAATTTAAATGTGCCTCTTCCCCACATTGAAATTCTGCGTCGAGATTCAAACCATAAAACTTGTTTCAACAGTCACATTTTTGTGCAAAGAAAGAAGCTTTAAAAAAAAGAGACAAAACAGAAACAAATGTTGGCCAGCTTTGGAACATTCCTCTCACCACTATATGATATTAAATTATTTATAAATCTGATGATGGCAGCTGCAGCAGTTTGCGAAGCGCTGACAGATGGGTACTTGCATGAGTTTGGATACACCCTTTTGAGAGAAACTCTCTTTTTTAATCTTTTTTTTTAAAGACTTATCAACAGTTGTCCATTAGACACAAACCACTGCTGTGTGTTGGTTTTTAAGCAAAAAGCTGAAGGTTGGCTGCAGTGCAGGGGGCAACACTTAAACGCCAGTGGGGCTTTTCGCCTCCCTAAATGGACGCATCATGGTATCAAAACCATAATTGTGTTACAAAAATAAGAAGATTCGGACACAGTTTTGACAGTACGTTGCACGTGTGGCTTTCATTTCCAACCCGTGAATTCTCCAAATGCCAAATACCCCCCCGCTGCGTTGTTCTAAAATGCAAACACTGTCAGTTTGACGTGAGTTTGCGTTAAACTGCAACTCCAGAACTTTTCAGCTGCCTCGCCGTTTTTATTTCAGTCCCATTTTTGGTTCAGCTTCGGTTGTTATTCAGTTAGAGTTGATCTTGCGTGAGTGCTTTTATTGAATAAAGTGTCTTTTATTTCACAGAAAACTGATTTCTGTCCAAAATAAAACCCTGGCTGCTTTATTTGAAACAGAAAAAAACTTGAAAACATCATCAGGTATGAAAATATTTTTATTATTCAAAACATTCGACTCTACTATGACTTCACCTTAAACAAATACCAGTCAATTATTGTCAGTCATGTTTTATTTTAATATTTCATTTCTCTTTTTCTCTTATACATTTAATTACTTGGGCATGTTCAATATATTTAAATAAATTTTCCTTAAAAAACTAGAGGTGTCATTCCACTTTCCTGCTGCTGAGGTTTTATTTCTGTTAAAGTTGGAGGGGGGGACAAAAAGGAGATTAATTAGAATGAGTGGAAAAATAATAAACTGCAAACACCTGCAGCAAGCAAATTTAAGCTAATCACTATCAATCACACTGTGAGTAAGCTATGGGCTGTTGGGATTAATGGTATACATGCACCTTATGTGCGGCGAATTGGTGACGTTTTATTTAAAAATTGATATGAGGAAAGAAATGATTACAGCTGCATCTGTCAGTCAGAACAGATGATTTCTATTCTGTCAGAGCAGCAGGCAGCCCAGCATCAGGGAAAAAAGAAAAAAAAAAACCTGGCTCGGAGCATGTTTTACCTTTCTTTACAAAATAAGCCTGAACGCAGACTCGCACATTTATGTTGCCTTATCATCTATTAGTATCCCGCATGTTGACGCATGACGGAGCTGTCACCGCCTGGCATCTCAGAGGTCTCTGAATACATCACAAACCTGTGGTACGCGTTTAATATTGTTAAAGAGGTGCTTTCACACGGGAGCGCAGAGGTCACCACAGCTTCTGGGAGTGCCATAACCATGTTAAGGCGTTCATTTTCACCTAAACACCATTGTATCACTCACTTAGCTGTGATACTGGGGACTGCCGGAGAGCGGGGGCATAAAATTGAACTTGCGGCGCTTTCAGGAGCAGCTGCTGCACACACCCCGAGCTGTACGTTGGGGGACTGCAGAGGATGATTCAAAAACATCTCAGTTATCTTCTATCCACTGAAATGTGTCCATCGATTCAGGCACCGTCGTATAGCTGCCGGTTATCCGCAGCCACCGCTTTCATTCGCAGCACGCTGGATGTTGCATGCTTTCTGTAATGACCCACAGTACCTCTCATAGCTAAATCTGCCTTTTTGCTAACATCAGGAAGTTGATATTGTGAGATTCCATCACTCAGTGCTCGGTCTCACCCAAAGATTCTTCAAGCTTTCAGGTTCTGGCATAGCTTAATTTCCTCTTGTGCCCTGCTGGTGCAGCTGCTGAAAGCTATTCCAGTGCCAGACACACAGACATGATGATACCTTCCATTCCAGCTTTTGTTTGCTCCTTTCTTCGAAGCCCGTGTGAGTATAAATGAATGCAGCAGCGCACGGAGGTATAGCACAACTACAGATAGACACCGGCCACAAGATGTCGTGATGCTTTTGGCCTATTTTGGTCAGAAGGGATGTGTTTATATTAGCAGGCAATGTTTCTTTTAAGGCGGAGCATTGCATCGCGTGGACACTATTTCCCTCTGTTCTGTGCAGATACACAGTAACACGGTGGAGTTGATGCATGCTACCACTGCAAACCTACAGCGAGAGCATGCACGGGATTATCTGGATGGATGGAAGGATGGATGTGTTTCCATTATCAGACGTCAAACCAAACAGCGAGCCAGGAACAATTACACCGTGGCAACTATTTGCAGGGGAAAAAAGGAGGCGTGGATAGAAAAACAGCAGTGAAATAAGCGGCTATATGCATGACATTCCACTGAACCACTCTGCTCCGCTGACATTACTTTTCCTTCCATTCAAAAATGATTTACTCGCAAGGAGGGAAACCAAAGAAATCCATTTCTAGTTAAATATCTGGACTCAAAAGCAACCTATATTTACTGCCCTTCGTCTCAGAGAAATGTTTTGTTTTCAGGGCCGTAACCCAAAGGGAACCGTAAATTCCAGGCAACGTAGAGATAAAAGGTTATGCAAGACAGTTTTGTTTCTGTGAGCTTCATGGCAAAGTCAACCGCCAACCAGAGCTTATTACATTGTTATTACCACTTCAGAGCCGTCACATGTTTGTGCCTAACCAAGAAATGTGCCAAATGAAAAGGGGAAAAAAATTTGAGTTTGTGGATTTATCTTAGAAAGCAAATTCAGAGCGTGCAAGAATAAACGTTTGAATTCTATTCTGTTGCGCTGACAGAAGAAAAGCGTTGTGATGTGGAGAAATCTGGCTGTGATTATCTCTGGCTGGTCATCCTCCTTTGTGAAATAACAAGTGATAATAAGACTCATCAGAGAAGCAGATGTCGGCAAGCTGCTTTGTGAGCTGTAAGACCTCTGTATCGAAACAGTACATTAGCGCGCCATATGTGGGGGAACGTAAAATCAAAATGTAGGGGCTGATTTACATTCTGCTTGATGAATTTATTAAAAATGGTTTATGGTGATTGCATGGCTCTGTTACCAAACTCAGAAACCAGTTTGTGCTGTCAGTGATGGGTCATTTAATAACCTGAACAATATTTGCTTTTAATTATTTTCGAGCTTGGGAAGTTATCAATACATGGATAAATCAGTGGGTTCATCTGTTCATATCCCCAATTTAAGTGCCACAGACTGACAACTGCCTAATTTGGTAAAAAGCAAATCACGATTAACATGCAGCTCTGATATTAGCACCGATGTGTCACAGGGTTCACATTGACTCAAATATTTACTGGAAACACGACAACGTTTATGCATGTTTGCACACTGTTTTGCGTCATATATTTTAGGTTACAAATAACTGGGGGTTTTCAGATTTCAATCCTTCATTTAGATATTCATGCAATTTTAATTTCTGATTAACTGACCAAACTCATGTTATACAGGCGGAACGTGAGTGTGAGTGTCCTGCCAGCCTGCGGATCGATGCAACTGGAAGCCGAATTAAAATCCGCAAATGAGCAGGAATGTTGCGCCACAGTCAAAACAAACAAACAGACAAACAAACAAGCAAACAGACAAACAACCGACCGCTGCTGGCGCAAACCAGGCGTCAATGAGAGCACAACTGACGCCACATTCCTTGAATAAATATGGTTCACCCGCACCCTCCTTGCCCCTCCGCAGAGGTGTGCAACAGTCTCGCCCTGTCGCTATAGGAGCTAATTGAAGTGGCCTCATTTAGGAGCGCGTCAGAGGAGGACGCGACAACACCGTGTCAGCGCCTCCACAAATCTCCTGCGCCGTCTGCGCTTAATAGCGTGTCAGAGCGCACAAGTGATGCGTCGGGGGTCACCGTGAGCCCCTAATGCTTCACTATAACGAACCCTGTGTTGGCAAAGCAGAGATGAATGTCCCAATCAGTGATGTGGTTAAATAAGAAAGGCTGCGGACTGTGGAGACGCCTGGGATGATGGCACATAGCAGCCAAACCTCCGAAAATAAAAAAGGTTGTTTCTCCGTTGCTACACTTTGTGCGTTTTATCCAAGAAAGAAAAAAAATGCAAATAATTGCTGCAACATTCAAGCTACATTTTAGGTATAAAAAGATGCATAGACAAGGTTCAAATGTAGTTAGCAGAGTTTAAAGTCATTTGTTGTGTTGCTTGATTACGTAGTCGTTGCGTAAAATCGATAAAAGTTTCATATTTTCTGAAAGAAAAAAAAATCAATGTGTGGTTTAGTGCTCTCTGCAAACTTGACTGTGGGATGAATTGCTCCATTAGCCCGAGTCTCGCACTGCAGCGTTTTATGGCTGCAAGCAGGCAGCACGGCAGACTTTTCTTGCAGTCTGGAAACGCCTGTGAAACGCAAAGTGGCCTCGACTTGAATTTGACCTTTCTGGAGATTATTTCACCACATGCAACTTTAGGGTTGGCGGCCTGAGTAGCTTTTCACCTCTGGAGTTGATAAAAATAGGTAGGACTATCACATATCCTCCACCATGTCGGAACATTTAGCTGGAAAACTAATTAATCCCAACTGCAAATGTTTAACTTGGTATAGATTTAGTGATTGACGGCGGCTGCGCATTCACATCAGAGAGCTGGCACATGCACTGGCACCTCATCCATCAGGGGCGACGGATTATATTTTTTATTTAAACATCGCACTATGTTCGCTGTGGCTGTGAGTGCAGAACGTGAAAGGGGAAAAAAGAGTCTTCCTGGAAGTTACATTTACGTGCGCAAGAATACTGGAAAACATGGCTTCGTATTCAACTTGTCCAAAACCTCAGCAGGAAAAAAAAATGTTGAAGAAGAACCAGAGCTGGAAACAACGCTGTGTCCATTATTTTCAAAATGACACACAGTATGTCTATATTGTGTCTGAAAAACACAGACAAATCTGATTTTTTTTAATGCGTAAAAGGCGCACGGAGGTGAAAGGCTGAGCCACCATTCTGTGGGATACTCCATGCGCAACTAAGCTGTAGAGTGTCTACCTTGGTAACACAAACGTCAGGCTCGGTTTACTGGCCACAAGTGCTGCTGATACATATTCATGACGCCGGCGCCTGCGCCTTCCCGGTTACCCGGTATCAGAGTGTTTGTCATTTCCAGACTTGTGCGTAAATACATTTAAAGTGGATTTTTTTTTTTTCCATCTCCCTGCACTCCAATTTGATACCGATGTCTGCCGTCAAGTCCCCTTTTGACGAGCATCTTATTTTCGGTGCGTCGGATCCGGTGCGTAAAACCACAGGAAATGAATACAGGAGGTGCATGTCTAGGTTTGCATGGTTCAAAGAGTCGCGCTGGGTTTTGAGAGGTTAAAACGTTGCCTGTTTGTAGTTAAAAAAACGGAGAGAGGAAATAAAATTCCAGGATCTTATTGTGGGTATAGTTATAGTAAACGGTTTTCCCAAGTTCACACGGTGAATAAACAGTTGTTGTTGGATTCAACTGATCAGAGTTGTGTTAAAATATATGTCGAAACACACTCCTTCAAATTCTCTATATTTCCACTCACGTGAACATTTTTTTTTCCAATACAAGGCGCGGAATGATTTCTCCGAACGATTTATACGGCGTGCAGCGTCTTTTCCCTCCCCTATAGCACTGAAGCACCAGCACTGGAACCTAGATAGATAGTGTTAAATAGAGTCGAAAAAGTCATTTTATTACCATCCTTCATTTATCTCCAAATTTAATAGTCCGTGAAAAGAAAATATGAATACATTTCAATACATTTCAACAAATCATCGGAAGATGAAGGCAGTCGTGGGAGTGAGTGTGTGTGTGTGTGTGTGTGTGTGTGTGTGTGTGAGTGAGAGAGAGAGAGAATGAGTGTGTGTGTAAGTGTGTGTGTGTGTGTGTGAGAGAGAGAGAGAGAGAGAGAGAGAGAGAGAGAGAGAGAGAGAGAGAGAGAGAGAGAGAGAGAGAGAGAGAGAGAGAGAGAGAGAGAGAGAGATTGTGCGTGTGTGTGTTTAGTGAGACCACGGACGCACACACACTTCCTATGCTGCTGTTATAAGGATTCTTTTTCAGATTAAAATTGTTTTTTGGTTTTTTTTTTTCTGGGGGGTTTCTGTTCTGGTGCGCAGCGGTTCTGACAAAGCTGCAGACTGACAGATCGCGGGCTCGGCGCGCACTGGCAGTGTTAACCATGATCACTGGCGGCTGCTGATGTGATCTCTGCCTAATGGGGCGGTCAAGCAAGCTGCAGCCAGGAACAATGAGGGTGTGGGGGGTGTAGCCACATTGACTCCTTAGCCCCCTCTCCCTAAATCTATACGAAAAACCGCCTCAAAAAAAAAAGAAAGAAAGAAACGCAGGGAAATAAATTAGATTTGAAAATTAGATTCCCGAACAATTAAGTGACGCGAACTCTTCCGGTGTTGCGTTCAGGAACAACCGCCGTGATTAATCGATTTAATTTGCGCATTTACTACGGGGCAAAGTGTTGGATGTTAATTTTGGATAAACAGAAGATGCGGAGTGGGGGGGGGAAAGTGGTGGTGGTGGTGGTGGGGGGGGTCGCATCTACTTATTATTGACTGTCACGGAAGTTGTGACAGCGCGTTTAAAACGTAACCTTTGGCACTGAAAGGCACGGGCACACGCACAAGCTGCAAAGCTACATTTTTTTTCTCTTAAATTATTTATGAATTTCACACTTAATCTTTGCTGAGATTAACCCCACCAAAATCACCCAATGAGACCAATGACCCCCGACGCGTTGCATTATTGTAGTTTTTAATGCTTTAATATAGTACGAAATGTATCCAAACATTTTTTTTCCTGTAAACTAAATTTTACATACGAGCGCATTTCTCCATAAATACCGATCATTTCTAACATGTCACCGGTCCTTTACATGCGGATAAATATGGAAAATTGAGCTACTTACATGTAATAATACTTCCTTTTAGACAAAGCAATTGACAGAGTTTTTTTTTATATTTATCACGTACATAAACAGATTGACACGGAATTTCAGGCTTTCACTACACGATTTATCGACATGACATTAAATAACAACAATGATACTGGTGCTACTGAAACTGGACCTCGGACGAAAAGGTTGCACTGGATAGGCTACAAAAGCACATTAATACTAAGATTCGGTTAGGTCGACGTGTAGACTGGAGTAATACTGAATAATTCACATTTGGTTCACGACTATAACATTCTTTTCAGTGAAATCTATCCATCGCGATATTCTTAAAACCTTCTCCGTTTTTCCATATATCTAGGGACCACATTTTCACAAATTCCCTTAGACTGTGATAGAGCTATTTACAAAATAAAATATTACATTTTCCCTCCCTTCCCGGAAATCGGTGAAATCCTCATATGTACAAAAAAAATTCAGGCCCGGAGATAAGCATGCTTTTTTTGGAGATATCTTTCGAGAAAGTCTCTGAGTAAAAAAAGGAAACATGGAAGGGTGGAACAGAAGTTAAACTCAGTGTCCTTGCTCCTTTTTTCTGTCCGTGCATTCGCCTTTTAATCGATCTTAGGGGGCCTCCCGTCTTTTTCCCAGTCCATGTTTCACGGACTGACTTTAAAAAGTCCTCTCTCGTTTTTTTTTTTTTTTTTTGTTTGAAATTCAGTCTTTTTTTCTCTTTTCTTTCTGGCTCTTTCAAAATCATTTACACGTACCATTCATTGAAATTCGACGAGAGCGCGCTGTGGCTGCTGGTGTGGTGCACCGCTGTGGCTGCTGGTGATATGGAGCTGCTGCTCTGGTTCTCTGTGGACGGGGACACGATGGTGGGGGGTGTGGAGGACTCATACCCTGAGCTGGCTGCCGGGGACGGCTGCGATCCCGGATTGGTGGATTCGTGAACCTTCAATAGGGGGAAACAACCAACACAAATAAATAAGCGAATAAAAAAGGCGCGACTAAACAGATTAAAAATGTTCAATTTCCCGTTCTGAAGTTTGCGAAATTCTTAAACAAAGCACACTGAAAACATTATAATTATCATTAAGGTCTTAATCGCGTTTGCCGCTTGAAAGAAAAGAAATAAAGAGAGTGTCAAAGCAAATTAACTTATATCCTTCTGTTTTCAGTACAAAAGATTTGTCCCCAAATCTGACTCAATTTATTAACACATTTCTTTTAATCCCTAATTTTAATATCAATCTGCAAAAATTGATTTCACTCAGAATAGGATTTAAAAAAAAAGAAAGAGAGAAGCATTTTCTCTTTACCTTCATGTGTTTCCGTAGGGAGCTCGGGTGTGTGTATGACTTGTCGCACATTTTGCACAGATAGGGCTTGTCCGACGTGTGGACGTGCATGTGTTTCTTGCGGTCACTGCTGTTTGCAAACCGCCTGTCGCAGCCCTCAAACTCGCACTTAAAGGGCTTCTCACCTAAATACCAAAACACAAACATGAGCTTTATCACACCGAAATGTCCTCAGAATTTCCATTCACCGTTTGGGCCTCGTCTAAAACAAAATGATCGTTTGCATTCAATTTTAATTCCATACAACGATATTTTTTTTTGGCTTTAAATGTATTAAATTAAAGACACTCGGGCCTCTGGTCTAATTCATTGTTTAGCAGTAAATTGTGGTGCAGTAATAACACGTTTAACAGAAATTATTAAAACTGGAACACAAAATATCTTTCTGCTGACAACTGCATCGCAAGCCAGAAAATACCTTTGCTATAAATAAATGTACGTTTAAAATTAATTATCTGCTTGGATACAACAATAAAAGGGTCTTACCGGTGTGTGTCCTTTTGTGGATTTTTAGATTTTCCGATCGCGCAAAGACTTTGCCACAACCGGGGAACGGACACGGAAAGGGCTTCTCCCCCGTGTGTACTCTGATATGATTCACAAGTTTGTATTTGGCTTTGAACGGCTTCCCTTCCCTGGAGCACTCTTCCCAGAAGCAGATGTGGTTGGTCTGCTCCGGTCCCCCCACATGCTCCACGGTCAGATGGGTGACCAGCTCGTGCATGGTGCTAAAAGTTTTGTTGCACGACTTTTTGGGGTTTGACAGCTGCTCCGGCTCGACCCACTTGCAGATGAGCTCTTGCTTGATCGGCTGCCTCATGTATCGAAAGAAGGCCCCCGCTCCGTGGTGCGCGGCCATATTCATGTTCATGGGGCCGTAGCCGTGTAGCTGGGTCGATGCGTAATGGTCGGAGCGCGGGCTCGTAACGTGGCCGTACTGGTCTGCTCTTCCGTACATGTCCCCCGAGAAGCCCAAGCGCATTTGGCTGTTAACCACGTTGGAAGACGCGTGGCTCGCCGCTTGCTCGTGGAGCCCCGGGAACAGCAGGTGCCCGGCTGCATCTGAGTGTCCATGTGGCCCTGCGAAACTTCCGGACGCGAACAAACTGTGCTGCGCCCCGGCGGCGTCCCCAAATCCACGATTTCTGAAGAGAAAGTCCCTGGTGGAGTTGAAAGCCGCCGTGGAGTAAGAACCAACGTGGGTCGGGTGATGATGGTGTCCCAGGGCTGCTGCCGCCGCGTAGCCGGGAGCCTGAGAGGAAAACGCCGTCTGCCCGGAGCCAATATCGTGGGAGCTGTGGTTTATTTTGAAGGCGCCCATCCCATCTGCGAACGGATTTATCCCCAACGCCACTTCTCTCTCTGTGACTTCGCCTGTTGAGTGATGCCGTGAGGAGCCGAAAGTAGTGACTCCTATGGTGGGATACTGCGGTCCTGCGTCCAAGAGCATCTTCAGTCTAGACTCGCCGAGACGACTGAGAGCAGAAATCACAAAATCGTGCACAGATATTCTTCCTCCCCCCTCTCCCTATCACTCGGACCTGAGTCGACTGAGCAAACTCTCGAATCCAACGATTTTCTGTTTACTTTTCAACACGCGAGGAATTCCCCTATACCGCTCATCCGACGCGCACGCATGTATACATGCAATATTGCCTTTTGCGGTTTGTCTTCCTGTGGCGCAACTTTCACCTCCTCAGTCAGGCGGTGAGCTCTAGACTGATAGTCGCAATCATTCCTGCAGATAAATGAATTGAAAAGACAACACAGTCCACCCCTGATGAATGGAAGAGGAGGGGGTGGTCACGTGGTTGCGAACGCTGCGCGCACATTGGCGGATCTGCTCTCTGCCCAATAACATCCACTCACCAAATAACAATCCGCGGCGTAGGGCCCACACTTTCATTGGCCTCTTTGCATCATCAATCCGATATATTGTGAGATTGCTGACTGAGAATTTGTTTAAAAGGCTGAATAAGAGCAAAACAAAAGTTACAAAACGGCATCGTAGCACGCTGCTGCACAACCATAGTATCGATCTACCCATGTATCCATGTATCTATGTATCTATGTATCTATGTATCTATCTATCTATCTATCTATCTATCTATCTATCTATCCATCCATCCATCCATCTGGTAAATGAGTTTGGCTACAGTTTAACGTGGGCCCCAACTACGCACGTGTATGCAGGTATGCGCCCACAAGCAGATACTCACGCAAACACCACCCCCCCCCAACACACACATATGCACAAGCGCGCACGCACGCACGCACACACGCGCGCACACGCACACACACTTTTAAAAACACGGTATTATGAATTTATTTTGGAGGGGGTCATGTTTTGATCTGTGAATTTAAAATGATGTGTCCCCCCCCACCCCCATTTTACCCCTTTACATCACGCGCCCAAGCAGTAGCACTCACAAAGGCTACCTTAAACATATAAACCAGCGGTTAACTTGGAGAGCATGCTGCAGCTCGTGTCCATCAGGGTTTGGTTCTGCTGGCACAACAGTGATGCGTAACCAGCGCGCAAAAACCTTGTGGGTTGTCGAACTTATCAAGTGGGATTTGTGGCCCTCTCTGCAGGAACCTCCGGCTGCTGGAGTTCAAAGCCACACGCACAGACGTGCCATGCAAACCCCTTAAAATATCTTGTTGGCCACTAGTGTGTTTTCTACAAATCCTAGGAAAGAGGGAAAGTTTGGTTGTTCTCAACTTAACAAGTAGACCTACATCGCGACAGGACGTTAGAGAGGGTCCACAGGTTCAGTATGCAAAACACTGAGGGATCTTCCAACAGGTGGAAAACGGTAAGAGTATATGAGTTTGGCAAATTTCTATCCAAGTTTGTAAAAGTTCCTGAAACTGAAATATATTTTATATTTAAAAAGCACAACGTAATGAAACCGTCAATCTGCGCCTATTGTCATGTTGGAGAGGGTAAAAAAAGGGCTACCAATTTTTTTTTTCTTTTGGGATTTACAGTGAACGGCACCAAGCCAGCAGTCGCAGCAGTGTTTTATGAAACCTCTCTTCAGTTCTTTTTTTTAAAAGGGGATACAACTCACATGCTTGTCTTGAGGAGTGTGCAAGTTGGACCAAAAATAGCACTTGAAAGTTTTGCATTACGCTTCTGTGATGCCTCTGAAAGCTACAGCTGTGAGCCTCGTGAACCCCAAAGGCCATTTAATAAACATATTTTGGATTCGTCAAATCTCATAGTATTGACACAATTTCCAGCGTGTTGAATGTGACGCTGACAGCAGCAATGTTGACAAGTCAATTTAAAGAAACCTGAAGGATATTTTTTTATATTTTCTCCCTTCACACAAAAACACCCAGCTGAGTTAATAACTTGAGTTTATCTGAAACATCTCGCAGTCAATTATTTAAAAAAATAATCCTACACTGAGTGTTTTCTCCAAATATTTTTTTGGATTATTAAAAAAGCAGCGGAAGTGTGGTTAAGTCCAACGTGAGAAGGACCGTTTATACTATAAAAGCTCTCTCACTCCTCAATTTATTTTCCGGAAAAGTCACAGCAGGACTGAAAAAAAAGAAATTCAAATGTGAAATTAAAGCCTGAGCTACACAACGTGATCTGCAGTGTAAAGCAAAACACCACACACAGTCATAAATTGGGCAGGAATATTAATAACTATCAGGGTATTGTAAGTAAGTCACAAAACAATTAATGTTGTCTGGTTATGATATTCTGTAACATTCATCAAAATTAACGTAATGAGTTTAGACAAATGCGTGCACAGTAACATTCAGCCGAACACTTGAGTCACTTATGCCCTGCTGCTTAAAAACCGATAGATTAAATAAAATAACTTTAGACTTTAAAAAACACATTGTTCTGATGCATAACTACTTTAAAAATTGGCAATTACACTGAAGAAAACAATCACTGTGTGTAAATATAATACTTTAACACCGAAGTAACTGATACTTACAAAATCGATGTTTAACTTTAAAGTTAAGACTGTAACGGCAGCACCGCCTCTGCCCCTCATCCACTCCCGTCCTGGGTTTACATCAAAATTACCCCGGATCATAACAACAGGTTCCGTCCATTGCATTTTTTTTTCTTTCGCCGGGACGTGGCCGCAGCTTTTCACACTTCCTCCACTTCAACCGGGCTCGGAGTTAACGGGCGGGCACCGAAAGGAAATCGACGCATTATGTAAATATGGGCATTTATATCAGCGCACAGTGGCGTGATATCTGCACTCCAGACTGTTTTCAACACCCACGCCGACTTTTCTCTCGCTTGGGCTGAAGTTTTACTCCGCGCACGTCGACACTTCCCCCGCTTAAACTTGTGCGTAATGTGTGCGTAAAGCTGCCTTTCGCGCGTACCGGGACAAAATTAAGATATCAGCGCGTTATTTATGATCCATATAACCTTTATAGCGAGAGTGTACATGCTCTGGGAGGTAGTCTGTTGTGTAATTGCACGTTCGGAGCGGGGGAAATTGCCGTTTTATCGTCGCGCTGCCTTTGTCCGCCGCCGCACAAGTTAAAACGCGTGCATTTTATCTGGATAAACTTTTTTGGGAATTTTATTGCACCATAACGTTTGCATAACAACTACTTTTCTTAAGCGTTGCCCGAGGCACTGCGCCTGCGCGCTGGCCGCTTGCTGTCACTAAGACATTTTTCTTCACGTTGGAAGCTGTCACTGGTGACGTCAATCACGGAGCTCTGACCAATTAGAGAGCAGGGTGATTGTTTAGCTCCACGGGCTGCAGCGCCTACCATGAATCTCTATTCAGTATCAAAGCGTCCTGCTGCTGCCTCTCAACCGAATGGGATTCCATGTAGTTGCAGATAGACTTAACTTTATAAAGACTTTTTTTTTTCTATTTTTCATTGCGATTAAAACATATTTGTCATCATCATTATTATTTTGCCTGCTGTCAAGTTATTCTAAAATTAGGAAGTAATGAGCGTGGATGCTTTGGGAAGCCCCGTGATGGACCCTACGTTTTCCAAACGGAACACGGCGCTGAGATTAGTTGACTTGGCAGGGGCTCACCACCATCACCATCATCACCACCATACCCCTCAGAGCGTGACAGGCTTCCCGGGGTTCAGCAGCCATCCACACTCAATGGCTCACTCGCACCCTGGGGAGATTACTGCGGAACCCCGCCTGGGGCCGAGTCCATTCGGGCCAGAACACATGGGGCACTCCGCGGCCCTCAAAATCAGCCCAGCCCATCATTATCCCCACCACCATCACCACCACCACAATCATCATATGGCAGGCCACAGTGAAGTGGTCTCCAGTCAAACGGGAGCTTTTGGCCCGGTTCAGGCGACGTCGGTGCCCTATTCTATGTCTCACACAGCCCAGGCTCTATCCGCAGGTAGGGATTTCCTCATCCGGAGAGATCTGACAGCTCAAACCATGCCGGTACTGACCGACCAGACCGCTGGTCCAGCCTCTCACCACGGAATGTTTGTCTCAACAACAGGTAGCTATCCCGGACACTATGGTCACCACCCGGACGCCGGGAACCATACGCTCTTCTCCGGACTCCATCACGACCAGCCTCCGAGCGGATCACCGGGTGGCCAAGCGTTGAATGGACAAATAAGGTTAGGACTACCCGGAGAAATGTACGTTAGGTCTGATCACTTGAGTCAAGTGGCAAGCTCCAGGGCTGATCCGTTCTCCTCCTCGCCCTTGCACGGCTACGGTAGCCTGAATCTGAACATGAATCTCAGCGCGCACCACCACCACCACGGAGCCGGTGCCTTTTTCCGCTACATGAGGCAGCCGATAAAGCAAGAGCTCATTTGCAAGTGGCTGGAGCCGGAGCACTCCCCGAAGAAACTTTGCTCCAAAACTTACAGCACCATGCACGAACTTGTAACGCATGTGACGGTGGAGCACGTCGGCGGACCGGAGCAGGCGAATCACATTTGTTTTTGGGAGGAATGTCCCAGGGAGGGCAAACCCTTTAAAGCCAAGTACAAACTAGTGAATCACATCCGAGTTCACACTGGGGAAAAACCGTTTCCCTGTCCGTTCCCCGGCTGCGGGAAAGTGTTTGCCAGATCGGAGAATTTGAAGATCCACAAAAGAACGCACACAGGTGAGCATCTGTGAATTTTTAAAAGAAAAAAAAGGAATCTGTGCTTGAAAACGTGTACAATTACATCAACAGGTTGCATGAGGAAAATACACAGACTTTGGATATGTGCTTCTAATTTTTTGTCTTATTTGTTTATCCGTCTTTATTACACTCGGATCATTTTTTACGCATTTAAACACGCCCACAGACCAAGCTAAATAAAGCCTTTTTGCTTTAGATCAGTCCGCAGCAGCTACTGAGCCACCTGTTTGTTACGAGCTGCACTGCAAGTTCTCTCTCTCTCTCTTTTTTTTAATACAAAGACTGAGCTCAGGGAATATGCTACAACTCACTCAAGCGTTTGACTGTTCAGGCTCTTGTTTACACCACAGCACAAAGGCTGGGGCCCACGTCAGGTCCCGTCCATGTCATGTAGCTGCTTAGTGCATGTCAGACATCAGCACATGTGGAAATGTGCATTATTTTCTTCTTCTTGCACTTGTAATTAATTATTCACAATACAATATAATATAACATGCACGGCTTAGCCTTTTTTCATTTCGCATTTTGCAGTCCTTTATATATATATGGTTATTAAATTACCTAAACACACATGAGTTGTAATATCCAGTAGCCAAAGCAACAAGTTGAGCTGGTGCAACCGGCTAAAATAATTCACCAACAAGTTGCCAGAGCTGACTGTGTTTGTAATGGCTGACTTGTTAAACTAAGACGGAAAAAAAAAGAGAAGTAAAACAGCTCAAAATGGCTGCTTGCCTGTTTGGCTCTGTGACCTTCTATGGAGAAGTGAGGAGAAGGGAAAAAGGGCCTTAAAATGTGAGACTTGTAAATGAATACGTTCTTTTTCCCCCCCCTCCAGTGGCTGCATGCATGTCAGCCACCCTCCCTGCTCTATTTCTGGAGCCGATGTTTTATTCATATAATTTGCTCATATTACCTAAGTACAAGTCTGTTAAATTATTTCTGTGTGTTGAATCCCAAGGGGCTTGATCTTTGGTTTCATGTTTAAAACCTATCTGAAAGTGTGGTTATGGCTGGGGCTGCCCCTGGGGCCTGTTCCTCGACGGCTTCTTGTAGTACACTAATATCCTTGATTGGCTCTCTCAACCCAACAGCTGAAGGTCAAAATTGATATTCAACCCACAAGTGTAATTAGAGTGGGGGCAATTAGGCGACATATTCTCCAAAGCTTTAGTTGGAGGGGTAAAAAAGGGAAAAAAATCAGCAGTGTTTGATTTCTGTGTAATTTATTCAGATGTCTTTTTCTGGTTTGTCATAATCAGGTGTATTTGTAATTAAGACAACAGTGGTGATGCGTTTGTGGGGCTTTAAGAAAGCAGGGATCCTGTGAGGCCTCCTATATTTGGTTTAGCTTGTCTGTTTTGACGTATGCATTCATGTATGCAGGCGCCAGGTATAGACCAGGACAGTAGGGGTGCAGAGATCCTATTTAGACAAGCCTGAAAATCATGGGAGGTCTGTCCACGAAGGGAAAAAAAAACGTTCTTTTTTTCTTCATCAGTATGATGAAAATTCCTAATATTCCAAGACAATGCTTTGATATTGACTTGTTGCATAAAAGTTTTGAACGTATGAGGGGGAAATAAGCACTCCAAAGGCGCTTTCTTAAAAATGTCTATGATTTTGAACAGGTGAGAAGCCCTTCAAATGTGAGTTTGACGGCTGCGACAGACGCTTCGCCAACAGCAGCGACAGGAAAAAGCACTCCCACGTCCACACCAGCGACAAGCCCTACAACTGCAAAGTGCGCGGCTGCGACAAGTCCTACACGCACCCCAGCTCCCTGAGGAAGCACATGAAGGTTCACTGCAAGTCCCCACCGCCCAGTTCGGGTTACGAGTCGTCCACCCCGTCGCTGGTGTCCCCCTCCTCGGACCTGGGTCGGGAGCCGGGCGGCTCCTCGGTCCTGTCGGAGCCGATGGGAGGCTCCCAGCCAGCCAATTTAAGCGAGTGGTACGTGTGCCACAGTTCAGGTGCCAGCGGCGCGCACACACCGCCCAGCGGGTCCTCCACACCCGACCCCTCAGAGGAGCCACCTTACAGAAACCCAGAACCAAGAGAGGCGTTTTAACCCAGAAAGGCGAGCAAAGGACACTTTATGGGAAGTGTTAAACCGTTAAAAATGGTTGAAAGCCTGTCCGGAAGAGCCACCAAACAGACACTCCGAGACTTCTATTAAAGAATGTGGTCAGCCTGAATGTGTTGACGAGATTATATTTTCAAACCTCAGACGTTGGAAGTGTTTGGCTCTGCGCCCTGACGGCAAACTGCTCCACTCGTGGAGAGGGTCGTGTAAATCCGTGACACTATGTGATGCATTACTACAGGCCGTAGCCATGTCGGTGTCAACCCATTTTATAAATTCAAGTTTTAAACCCCACCGATGTCTTTGTTTTTTTTTTTTAATTATTAATTTATTTTTCAATCCGATCACGGCGGGTTTCTTTTGTATCATGGAACCAAAGTGCATGTTTCAAGACACAAAAAAATAATGTACATTTGTAAATTTTGTAAGTTTCGACGTGTTGATGTTGATAGTTTTGTAAGGCTCTCTGTAAGTAAGCCATTATTTGTACAAACGGTTTATGTTTACATTTTTTTTGGTGAAGATGGGTCAACAATCAAATTGTGACGTATTTGATACACGCCTGTGAAAATATAAATGTTAGATTATTTTTGTGCTTTTTTTTAATTGTCTTTTTTTTATATTTGAAATCAACCGGCACTCAAAACACGTACCGAACTGCCTTGTATTTTGTGAGACTTTTGAATAAATACTGTATGAATAAATGTGAGCCATTTTGGATTGTGAAAAATACATTTTGAACATAAATGTGTTGTCTTGAAAATAAGCGTTTAGTTTTTATTCTATTTGTTTGTTTCCAGTCGGTCAGGATTTTTAAAAAAACGAAATATCTGTATTTTTTTCTCTGACTAACTGAACTCCGCTGTTTTTTAAGCCTTGCTTTGACGCGCTGGAGGACCAAAATATTCCGATCCAGACTTCAAAGAAGATTTCACACAAAGAGCCATTTTTTTCACGACGGTGAATCCTCATGGTGAATTAAGATTTCTATAGCAATAGTCAAGTCAAACTCAAATGATATGGGGCCAAGTCCGTGGACTCAAAAGCCCGCTCTAAAGAATGTAATATTTGCTTCCCATGGGGTCGGAAACGGTAATCTATGTCCTTTATGCTGCAGACGAGGCTGGTATAAAAGGAGAAAAATATATTCTTTTGCTCCGGGCCTACTTTACGACAATCAAAGGAGGCGCCGCAAAAAAACTCAGTTGTCTCACATAATAGAATTGCAATACAAGAGGGCCGAAGTGCTCAATGAAGAGACTTATATTTACGCATAATCATATTTTCAGCTCGGTGCATGAAATGTGTAAAAACACGAGAGCTTCGCGACAAGAAATGACGAGTTAATTATTTTATCTTTTTCTAGGTTGCTATTAAAAAGTTCTTCAAAATAGAATGAAGACACATGCTCTGTTTTCCTGGGAAACCTTTTTTTTTTTACCCCCCTTAACTTCAGCCCAAGTGGAACCGCGCCACGGTCCTCCTAATATAGTTTGGTTAAGTGCGCGACAGTTTGTTCTGTGGCGCAGGCCCGCCTGAATGGAGTGAATAAACACTAAAGCAAGCAAACAGAAGAAGATGATGCCTCTTTTGCCACCAGCTCTCGTGAGTAAAGGCGGAAAACAAAGTGGAGGGGGGACGAAGAAAACAAGATAGTTGGATCTCAATTGAAAGCGCGAGTCTTTGAAGTGAAAGTTGATATCAGAGGGATTCTTCTAGGTCGTCTGAACGACGTTGATGACACGGAAAGCCTTTTGTTACCGATTTGTTGGGCTCCTCTCTATTGGGCTCCTCTCTATTGGGCCGTCTAAAGCTTTTAGTTCCACTAGTCAAAACGGACAAGAACTAACTGGGTCGCGTAAAAAAAGAAGAAAAAAAGATTTTACATTCAGTGTTGAAGGTGAAGGATAGGCGACGCTTAATGGCGCCTTTTCTGCTGAAGGAGACAGGAGGGAGTTAAAACATCAGCGGCAAATCATTTTTTAGGCCAAAGTTTTTTTTTCTTTTTCTGAATTGGGTCTTTACTGCAGACAAAGATCAAAGGGAAACGGCCCTGAATTCATTTAGTGGAATAAAACTAGTGTGCGTGTGCTGCGTGCGCGAGTGCCGTGACCTTTAGGGGAGTAATTTATGACTCTGACCAAACACACGGAGCCAGCGAGGCAGCCTTGTTTAAAGTAACACCCCGACGAGCCCGAGACACCGAATAAAATATAAAAGCTTTCCGAGCGCAAGATGAAAGCTTTTCGGGGCAAAAGATAAACGTGACGAGATTGCTTTAATTTGAACAGCGAAGATCCCGCCGCGAGGATTCTGGAAGGGCTGAGTTTGAACAAGTGATCCTGTTGGGTTCACTCATCAGGGCTTCCGTAACTTCGGCTGAGTGACAAGCAACGATCTGATATCATCCCCAGGGTCAAGAATCAAGAACAGGTGTGTGTGTGTGTGTGTGTGTGTGTGTGTGTGTGTGTGTGTGTGTGTGTGTGCGCGTCTTTAAAATTAAACTGGAAATAAAAAAAGGGGGGGGGGTAACAAAAAGCAACAGAAAAGAAAATGAAACAATTTTCGTGTCTTCCAGGACCTCTCAGCGCCTCTGCTGCAGCCTATAAGGCTCGTTTGAGTGTGAAATATCATTTCTTTGTAAAATAAAGGAGGCGTTAATCCGACTTCCGGAAACTGTCCGGCATTATTGAACAAAACCCTTTTAATAGGGGGATTAGCAGTCTCGGAGTAAAAGCCTCACCCCCCTCCCCTCTTCTTCTTCTTCTTCCTCTTCTTCACCCCCCCTTCCTCCACGCCCACCCCACGCTCCAACACCACCATCAGCACCTCGAACACCAACCACGTCATAATTATCGCCACTGAAGTGGCCGAAAAATTGGCACTGAAAGGAAGACGGAGGGACAGGTGCATTGGAGCTACCAGGACCAAACCGGAAAGGCAGAGCTGTTAATGGTGCACTGGGAACAGTGGTTTATAATGATGCATTCATGCTGCACTGAACTTGAAATAGCTCTCATATTAACACCTAGAAGATGAAAAGTTACAACTATTTTATTGTTTTATTAGCGTGGCTCGGGTGTTAAAGGGAGCTTAAAGGGACATTACGAATTTTTCTTCTACTTTTACAAACGAATGGCAAAAGGCAATTTGGATTAACAATTTTATGTCTTAGAAAACTTCTAGGATGGATAGAAAGACTAGAGGCGTGAAGATGTATGTCTATTAAAAGATAACAGGCAGTTTGTCACTTGATTTGTGCGTATCATCGCCAAGTAGGGCACAAAATGCGCCGATGAGACCCCCCACCTTCCACCCCACCTTGGATTTTCGGATTACCGTCATCGGCGAGAGTTCAGGAAACGAAGTTATTTCGCTCTACACACTCGCGGACTCCCACCAACGCGAATCAGCCCCCCGGCAGCCTATAGACCCGAGCACGGATTTCTAACAACCTCCACATTATTTGGCAGAATGTGTCACATACTTCACACCTGCACTCTGAATAGCAGCTCCCTTTCAGTGTGTGATACGCCTGTTGGCCTTGGTCTCAATGCAGCTGCATGAATGAATCAGGGAGCCGCTTATTTCGTCTCTTTTGATCCCAGATCTCCCTCTCTCACTTGATCTCGCAGTCCCAACTGAAGAGCCACAGCCGTGACGACTTTCTTCAGCGGTGACATACTTGTTGCTGCAAACATATGGATGAAAATATTGTTGCAGTCGTGCGCCGCGCCCGTGAAGAGGAGAGTTCAGGGTGATTTCTTTACGCGTCAGCATAATGCAAACAATAATTTGGTGGCATGCGAGTTTTTCTCCTGCTTTTGCCAAACTGCAAAATAGAAATAAGGTGCGATAACATATCGCAAAGATGGATGCATATTGGGGTCACGAGTAAAGTGGGCAAAGTCATCAATTTGGTGTGATAAGAACTATCTCGCATAAGAATTTCCCACAAAAGTTCAACTTTTGTGAGGCCTTCTGATTCTTTTTTTTTAGAAAAGTAAAGCCATCCCGCAAGAGAGAGAGAGAGAGAGAGAGAAGAGAGGGGAGAGAGAAAAGAAAAATAAATAAAAGAAAAAGCGTCCATGGACCGAACGTGGCTCACAAACAAGCAAATGAACCGTTTTAGGACGAAAAAACCCTCCCACTGATTTAGCCAGTGCCATAATGGCAAAAGTGCGTTTCTACGCTCAATAAAAGTGACAGTATATCATCATATATCAAAGTAACACAGTATTATGGCATGCAAATGCTGCCAGTCTTATGAATCATTGGTTTATCTGCACTATTTCACACGTCAGATAGGGAAATATGTTCCAAACAGACAGGGAAATGCACAGTTTGAGAAGAACCATAATGCATGGGATCATTCTAGCAAGTATTGAAGACTTTGGGTCATTTCGCCACCTCCCGCAGGAAACACATTACGCCTCTCATATTTACATACTCTTTAATATTTGTCAAACATTCATAAATTACAAACTAATGAAATGTTCGACGGTCCTTGGAGATGAAACTAATGAAGACATCGACTTTTGCTTTTGACACATCTTTGTTAGGTTTAATACCATTCTGTCTATCACGCTCTATTAACTATTATTATACTTGTGTCAGGCCACCGCTGACACGTTACGACATCGGGATCACCTGCTGGAGGTGGGCACGCCGTGGGGAATAAATGGCCTCCATCTATAATCCAACAGCCTGTATAAAATCTTAAATGCTTCTGACTTAAATGATCTTTTTTAATGAAGATAATTTTACAGCAGCATTACAGTGCATAAAATAGTCGAGAAACACAAATTATCAGAAAGGGAAAATTAAAACAAAGATTTTTACGCATTTTACGCACGTGCGCAATGCGTAAATATTTTACAGGATTCTCTCTTTTTTAATTTTTAATCTTTAATTTTTAAAGAAATTATGTTTTTTTATATTAAAAGAAACGAGAAAGCTAAGATAGAAATAGTAATCATTAAAATATTGTCTGCGTGTCAATTTCGCTGAGGTTAGCTGTTTTTATGTATTCGTTCGTCTCGTTTTCTTCTTCATGTAACCCCAAACTCAGGAAAATACAGGAATGATTACAAGAAAAAAATCGACGATACAACAACTTTAAAATTCAAAGGACGAGATCTATTGTCGCAGCAACAATATAGATCCTTGGAGACGTGTTTATTTGACAGAGCAAATCCCCGTCGTGTCAAGGTTGTCATATTCCTCTCAATGTCCAATGCAAATGCCGTTCCATAATCAGATGCAGCAGCATGACGCGTTTATTACTTTGTCAATCATTTTGATGCGGCTGTATTGAAACAAAGCGAAGCCGCGTCCGGTAATAGAATTAAAGAAAACCCTTTCAGCAGCTGGCAATTTCAGTTTGACGCGTAAACCATATGCAGGCTAAAGTCCCTCACTCTGAGGGGTCAGGGGGTCTTTATCGGTTAGAGAAATACTTTTCATGTATGTATACAGTATATGTGCAGTGATTTAGTAATAACGCATTTTACGCAATAATTCACGGTAAAAAAAAATGTCATTTGAGAGTTTTCATAGAAACGCAGTTCTGAAAAAATAAACGTTTTTATCGACCAGAAATTGAAATAGTTGATCTTATTTCTTCATGTGCATGAGTTGATTTATTATTTAAAAAGATACGTTTGAATGATATTTTTCCCCCCACGGTTTTAATAATTACTCGACCACTGCGGCATTCTCTAAGCTCAGGATATTTTCATAATACTGTAGCCTGGGAAACTGCTCGGAGCACCGGAGAAGCCAGCTTTCCCACCCCTCAAACATTTCTCAAATTTCTCAATTAAAAATAGGATTATATCAACTTCCAGAAGATCTATTTTTATTTTTCCACATTAAGAATATACAAAAAAGGTCTATGCAGAAACAAACGAGGTAAGCCCCCACCCCCACCCTCATATTATTGCACACGGGGCTACGTGAATGATATGCGAAAGTGTGTTAAGGGCTGTCAGGAAATCAGCCTCCGAGTTCTTACCCGACGTTAAGGCTGTCTAATTTCTCGGCATAATTAACTTTATGCTCAAAATCAATTGTTTCCTGTACGCAGTCAGGGTCCAGGACTGCAAGCAGCGAGAGGCCTATTTGAGCATGTGAGAAAGCAGGAAGCAGCCCTACCTGCCACTCATTAAGTCCACAAAAACTCAATACAAAGAGGGGGGGAAGAAGGATTAGACCTGCTCGTTATACCTGCCGCGCAATTAACACTACTTATTCTGCTAATCCTTCTGTTCTAGAAATAATTGAACTTGCGATAACAATACGAGAAATAACACACAGACCCACTGTCTAATTTTGCACAAAAATCACATTTCGAGAGGAAAGACTCTGGCATAAATACAACAATAATTTGTTTATTATATTTCTGTCATGCCTTTCTATTTTTGTGAGAAAGTGTGCGCGTGTGCGTGTGTGTGGGGGGTTCCTTTCAGGAATCTTCAGCATCACGAAGCAGCTCCGATCACCTCCCCTCGAGGAACAGAGGTAGCTGCAAGTCTTTGTGTTTTAGGTGAATCGGGGCGCACTTGAACCGAGAGAGAACTTGACCTTTGCCTTTATGATTCCCCTCCCCTCCCCTCAATGTTTGTCTAAATCACAATTGTCTTTTGTGCGTGGACATGCGCTGCCGTGCCATGTCCCATTCAGCGCCTGGCTGTCAGACGAATGGGAGAGGACGCCGTGACGCATAGGTGTTTGGAAACTTTTTGGCGCGGGGATGGGGGTTGAGGGGAGTGGGGGTGAAATCAACGAAACAGTGGACAGAGACCTTTGCAAAATTGTCCATATCTCTCTGATATGGGTGTAAAATTATCTCGCCCATGTGTGCGTCCGAACAATCTTCAGCCGTTTGACGCGTCTCGACGCGCATGCTTCATAACGCTGGAGGGATTGACTTGTCAGCACTCGTGTCAGCGCGCAGATGTACCTATATCTCTGCTGGGGGGACACATGCGGGTCAGTGGAGCTAGCGGAGGTGGGATTCCTCCAGGTTAATGTCATTGTTCTTTGGAGACTTGACTGTAAACAAACCCCGTAGAGAGCATAGTAATGTGACGCAAAGGACGCGTGACAGCAGGCCCCTTAACACGGGTAAATAATAAAAATGGCTCAAATTAACAAGTATATAAACAGCATTCCACTTTATCCTGTAGTTGCAAAGCATATAAAATCAACAGGGTAAGTTATGAGCGTTCTGAAAACGGTGGAATTAAAGAAGCAGAAGCAGAAACCAGTGAGTTCTGAAAACCCACACATTTTAGATTAACAATGCTAAAGAGACAAAGAATGTCAAATGACAAATTAATTGACTAACGGAAAAGGAAAGAATGTTCTAAAATTTCATGATTGTGCGCGGATGTGTACCACGTGGGGAGTTTTTTTTTTTTTTTTATCGGAGAGCGCGCTAACGGGGGAAAAAAACACGGCCGACTCAGTTGCCAACTGGCTTTTGACAGGTTATAACACTCTGGATGTCAGTTTTCACAGTGTCTTTATTTCCGCGGCGCAGTTACGGGCGAAGCACTGGCGCAGTAAACTGCGGGAAAGTTGCTTGGGAGCGATAGAAATAACTGTTAAAGAGGGAGCGCTGGTTCTGACGGGGGACGTGATTGCGGTAAATTGTTGCCTATAAGGGAACAAAGACGCCTCTGTTCGCCACAAAAATGTTGATAATTACACTGCTGAGTTTTAGAGGTGCTTCCACTTAGTGGTAGGTTTCCTGTATTTAAATTATAAATGAAATTTGATGGAGGCAACCGCGGATTAATATGAAATAAACCCTTTAGTAGCTCGTGAGTAACTTATTTCACTATCAAGACATTATTTCTAACTTTTGTGCCACAAAGACTCTCTGTTCTGCTTTAATAGACCTTAAAAAACTCTTTAACACATGTCACGGGGACAAGTGTCAGTCCCAAGAGCAGCTATTGCGCGCGTTGCATGGCTCACTTCTCTGGGTTCTATCAGACGTGAAAACAAGCTTTGCGACAACAGCTTCCTGGAGTATTATAATTAATGTTCTCGTGCAGATTTACATTTTAGACTCTGGCTTTAAGGGCGCAAAGGCACTGTGTGGAAATTCCAACGCCTATCATTTAGCTCGCACAACGAGCTGCAAATTGAGTCTTGGCTGACACTTTCTCAGTCATATTTTCACTTCCTATTCCCTCCTTGTTCAGTGATTACAGGATCTTTTGCGCAGACCGGCGGAAATGGCAGATGAAGTTGTTGAAGAAAGCCTTTCTTTGCTCATACAGTCGAAGAATGCAAAGCTCTCAGCATCTGGCCTGCTAAAATCATTATTTTCCACGGTAGATGACAGTGGATGGAGTATGATTCCTCATCTCTTGACAAGTAATCAATTACTCTGTCTGCTTTTAAAAAGTGAGGCTCTGGGGGCAGGAAAAAAAACGAGACCTCGTCATTTCTTTCTCGCCATAACTTTGTCCTTTTCGGTCTGCAGATCAAAAGGCTTCTGAAATTGGTGTCCCTGAGATTTACATTGTTGGGATGATGGGGTGACAAAGCGGGGAGAAAGCGTGGTCTATCAGACGTGTCAGCGTGCCAAAAGGAGGGAGTGGAGAGAGTCTGAGAGGAGGCCTGGGTGTCTATTTAATACCCCAACTTGAGGAATTTTAGAGCTTTCAGCTGTAGCCAAGTCCGTTTCTCTTCACCTTGTGTCCAGTCACTATAACTTTGCTGTGACGAGTGCGCTAACGTGCGTAAATGGTTTCAAATTGCGCACGTAAAAACGCGCATTTCCACAATATATTATACGACAAAGCAAAATAAATAGAATTATTTTCCCCGGACTTCTGTGTGATCTGACTGCCACGCCTGCTGCAACCTGCTGCTCCGACATAGACTGAGCTGAGAAGCATCTGATGTGACTGGAGCTCCGACGTCCGCAGAATAAATATTTGTATTCATCTGAGAAATGAGGATTTGAACACGGAGACGAAACCCGACAGAGGAACATACACAAAAACACACAATACGAGCATTGTCCCCGGGCATTGAAATTCTGATTCACCATATCATAACCCCCGCGAGGAAAAAAACATCAATATCTCCGTAGAGAGGACACGTTTCTATGGAAAAGCAAGGAATTTTAGCCCATAACAGATCTGTCTGAAGAGAAGGGAGGGTGGGTCAAAGGGATCAAAGGCTAGGTTTAAGGCTTTTTTTGCGTAAAGGAAAAAAAAAGTTGTTGACTTGTAAGTGTTGGGGGACCAATTTTCTACAGGATGTCTCTTTCTCCGAAAGTGCACGACCTGATCGCACTCTTCCATATTTTGCGCCAATAAATCTACACACACAAAGGGAATTCTGAGAGATTTACGGATTGCAATGGTTCATCTTTCTGTGTGGCGTAACAGGATCAACAGGCAAAGATCTATAGTATCTTTAATAAAGACGCATCGTTGCTTTACGAGCTTTTACGCACGTTGATTTACAGGCAGCATCAGCCACGACCAATATAATTAAAGTCATATTAAACCTTTTTCACGAGCTGGTTATGGCTGAAACATCTCAATTCGGAGGCCTTATGTGCATTTACGCCCTCCCCTGACACGCAGGCGGCCGAGAAACAAGACCAAAGTAAACAGGAGACTAGTCCCTTTGTTGTGCCAAAGGCAGCTGCCCAGCCCCTCTTTTATCCCGGAGCAGACTGACCGCATCCTTTCCCGCTGCCCCCTCACCAACCCACTGCACAAAAAGAGAGGGATGTTCTGCTTGCATGGGTAACACTGTCGCTGCAGCCCTGAGCAGTCCTCCAGCTTACTATTGAAAGGAGTGGGAGTAGTGGACACAGTCTGATCTGAGGAACACAAAGGCTCTCCGTAGAGTCCCATTGGAGTGAAAGGAATGAAGGGGCTGGACATCCCTGAAAGAGGTTCGGGAGGTTTAGAGGGAGAACGGAAGTTTTGTTGTTGTGCTTGATTTCCTCTGGAGTGGATAGACAAGCAAAATCCAGCAGTCTTTATCTAAAATGAGAAGAAAGGGGCGCGCTTAAGTCCAGTTGGTATAATAATTTAAAGGGTTTGAAGCTGCTGATTAATGTAATATCAGCTTTTTAATCTTTTCTGCGGGCAGCAGCAAAATAACACAATTTAAAATTAAATTCTAATCAATTTTATTTAATAAATTTGGGAACCCAGTTTTTGTCTTTTTGACTTTTTCGAATCTTTACCTTTATTAATACATAAGTGATGCAAGCTAGGCTGATAATTTAACAGGAAAATAAATGAATAAAAAAAAAAACAATGGATTATCACTCAAAGAAATGTTTTAGTTTCCATTTGCACAAATACACAGTCTATTGATACTTAAAGGTTTACCATATAGATTATCCTCATTAAATATTTACCATAATTAATGTTTTTATTTCAAGTAATTGAGCAATTTGTGGAAAATTCACATTTGGGATTTAAGTAAAAATAAGATGGCATTTAAGATATTACATATGCAGAAATGTAAACCATATTAAATGTGTTGCTAGGTTTATTTTACTTTTATATTTTATCACAAAAAAACAATAAAATCTAAAATCTGAACCTAATTTAAAGCCAGTTGTTTGACTGTGTATGGCCAACAACGAGACAAATCAGATATGAAACTGTTGCCAGGCAGACATGGGAACAGGAGGCCGGTCTGCCCTCAGGGGAGTCCCATGCTGGCAGGGTTTATGTGAAAATACACACACTTTCAACAGGGATTGAATATTTCAAAATGGCCTCCTGATTTATACCATCAAGGTTTAAAGGGTCTGTGGCGTCTGCTGAAATAGAGGTGTTGACAGCCACACTTGACAGCTTCTCCCTCATACTGTTTTAATGTTGTTCCTGCCGTCTTATGTGCTGTAACGTGGCATTCTGGGCTCGTGTTGCTTCCACTTCCTGTCTGGATTGTCGCACGTGACCGTTTCCTGCATTTTACAGAAAATATTACTGGAGGTTTTCCGCGATCCAGGTGTCGCGATGGGACGGCGAGTGCTGCAGATCAGTCGGGACTTTTGTTATTGCTTCACTATAACCAGTATTATGGTGCCAGGGAGAAATTCACTCTGCCTGAGAATCCCCTTTGAAGGCGCATTCCAAAGGTCACAGTGCAGCCACCATGTAGTCACAGCGTTTCATCCTTGTGAACATTTGCGTGGGCCGCACTGCCCCTGGGCCTAAAGAAACACACTCGGGATTTCTCGAGCTATAGTTAGCGAGCGGCCAGCTCCACCGACGGAGGACGCTGCTAACGTCAGTGCCACAAAGTCTCTGATTGTGGAACAGTGGAGCAGTCGGCATTTGCCACCTGATTGCGTTTCCAGCTTGTTCTAACTGCGCGTAATCGACATTTACTGTGAGTGTGCTCACACTCCAGGCACAGCAGGCCTCGCACACATTGTGTAAATAAAAGGGGAGCCTATATTTCGCGGCCGGGTTATTCCCAATTTATCCATGTGCTATTTTAAGCCAGCGCGCAAAGTGTGATGGTTCACACACTTATAAAGTCTCTCGTGTTATAATTATCATATTCAAGCTTGTCGTTCAAATGCTTTAGCATGTGAAACATGTAAACCCCACGGTTGGCTATATATCAGCCTGCTCAGCTTGACATTTACAGTCGACCACCATCTTGTCTAAATATGAGATTACTGTTGTCAAATATTTAAAGCCTTGTAAAACAGCGAGATATTTATAATGCGCCCTCATCGCCTGAGCGGTGTCTGTGCGATAGGAAGAGTAAAGAGCCTGACATGTGCACAGTAAACATGGATAGAGTTGTAAGTGTGTGCAAGTTTGAGATGCCACTGGAAACTGGTAATCATAGGAAATCAGGAGAAAGGTTCATGGAGAGCCTGATACACAATTTACAAGATAATTTCTTTAAAATTTTGAATATTTTACTGAGTGTATGAGCAACAGTGAAATGTTATTTTTGTATCTGTAAATAATAATATAATAGAAAAACCTCCTCCAAAACTGGTGTGATAAACAACTGCAGATATTTAAAGAAAGTGGTGGCTAAAAAGTGGTGGTATGATCAACAAACGCATGCACACACACATACACATACACACACACACACACACACACACACAAGGTAATGCTGAACACATGGTGGCTGGACATGAAGACTGAAAGCAGTGTCCTGCTCAACTTCTGTTTCCCACCGCAGGGAACTTGACATGTGGGAATAGAGGCTCCATGCATGGCTGCCATGCATTGGCCCTTACATTTTGCACATGTAGGTAAACAAGCCCGCCTTGTCTGCCGAGAGGCTGGCGTTTATACATGGGTGCAAAACATGTGTTGCGGCCAAAGTCTCCACAAAGGTCACCAAGCCACGCTTTGAACACTTCAAAGACGGGAGATGAGACTGTAGCTTTTAAGTTTTATGGCAGGTGTAAGCAGGGGTTGCTGACCAGCCCAGGGTGGTCTGCTCCCTGGTCTGCTGGTGGCGAGCATGACAGAGCTGGTGGTGCCGTGCACAGGGCCGGGGGCAGGGACGCGACCCACTGACCAGCTTGCCAAGCTGTCTTCAAGTGGCCGGCCACATTTGGAGTCCAAGGATCTGAAAAGGTTCCTAGTAGCAGACTGGACACAGGCAGACGTCCACTTCAAGGGTCTCTGGTTACAGAGGACCTCAGCAGGGTGTGTCTGAGGCCTGTGTCAGTCCCATTTGGAAACAGATACATTGGCAGAGGAGGCCAGGGCCTGATGACCATACCATGGAGTGACCGCGGCGCTGCACCCTCCCCTGACGGAGCAGAAACAGACCCTGAAGCAAGTTCAAAGGATCGAAGAGGTCTTGCCAAAGTTCATTTGCTGGAGTTCATTCATCTCAACACCTGATGCGGTTCACTGCTGCTTGCATCATGTCTGGATGCTTTTTAGTTCAAAATGTGAGGCTTCAAAGAGTCTTCAAAATGAGTCATTCTCGTGTCCCTTAAGCATTATCCACTTCATTTATTAAGGCACCGCAGTCTGTTTCCAGACAATTTGATACAGTCCATTATATTTCTTTCATTTCTTTATTAACAGTGAATATAGCCTCGCCAAATTTGTTTTTTTTTGTGTGAAATGCTATTGATTTTGTCCTTGTCCCAACAAACAAGAAAATGACTTCACTAACAAATAAGCTTCTGCCTCATTCTACAAAAGTCTATGTTTTCAGCAGAGTATCAAATTTGCGCAGTTGGATGTGCTTTGGAACACCGCATTATGAACATTGAACCCAACACAAAGTGGCTTAACAGCTCCTCTGGCGACAGATGCAGCTAAATAGATCATTTCGAATGCTTTACAATATCCATAATTATCTGAACTCGGTACAAGGTGCGGCACATTTAGTTGATGATCTCTGAATGACAGATCTATAACGGCCCCCTTCCCTTCTCCTTGAGATAGATGGAGACCCATGCGCACATTGAGAAAAGTCATTACAGGCCCAGGGTGAGGCAGGTGTGTTTGCGGCACTTCACAGATGGCTGGGAGCCTTGTTAATGGCAGAACAGTAAACACCAGAAAACTTTCTGCTCTGAGCTGGATCACCAGAGCAGCTCTGACTTTCCAAGGCTGTTCAACATGAGGTCAATTCACCAACAGGACCGTAGTGACACTAATAAGATCCTGCAGATATTCAGCACACAGTTTATGTGCATACTGAGAGTATTTACAGTCTCAAGTTTGTCTATCCTTCCTCTCACACATATGTGGCATTAAACACTCAATCTCTGTATCTGACCATCTTTCTAACAATTATAAGTGATATGGATGATACATTCAAGTGCTGAAACCCATCTCTTCTATATATGTGTCTCACAAGTAGGATTTGAACTAAAATCCTTGTGGCTTCCAGTATCACTAGATCCCGGGTCTCTGTCAGGTGTAAGGTTTGTAGTCTAGGTTACTGCATGAAAACATGAAAAACATCATTATCTTACCTTACCTACAGTCTGGGCATTGTCAAGATTTGACACTATGGGCTTAGAACCATCAGGATGGGACGTAAAAAGTCTACAAAGTGGGATCAAACCGTGTCAGGCCAAAGCTCCGCAACTGCACCCTTGCTCTACACAACAAATATAAACAGCACATCCCAGTCTGAGGATGGGAGACATCTTATCAGCTCCATATTAATTGTTTCCTATTAAAAAGGAACATTTTGCAACACCCAGAGAAACATTATCCTCCCGGAGAGTGAGGCTTCTTCCCATTTCACTACGGCGCTCAGACACTGCGGTGAGATGATTAAAAGTGCATTACCTGAGCTGGGTGATTCCCTGAATGAGCTATACTAAATTGGTTGTTTTCTGCATCATGATTAATCGATCTTCCAGGACCACATTTCAACACGCTTTGTTTTTCTGTCCCCTGTCATCACCTATTATTAAAGACAAATTCCCAATATCTCTCTAGGAGTCCAATTAAGAATTTACATTGTGACAGTATTTTTCACTTTAATTACTATACATATTGCACGCTTGATGTATTTCCTTATTTATCAAACAACACAAAGGGATTGAATTCATCAAGTAAACAGATAGTTAGATTCTCTAATTGCAGCTTCCATTTTGGCTGTGCGAGAAAAAAAAAAGAAAACATCGATGAACAACTGTATCATTTCTTCTCCAGAAAACGGCGATGCAGCACAATCTTGCCAAAAAAAAAAATGCATGAATAAAGACTGTTGTCAAAAACCCAGCTGACTGTGCCAGAACCAGATTTTTGTACTTTTACAAAATACTCAGCAGTAATTGCAGTAAGTTGTTATTAAGACACTGGTTCTGGACTCAAATTGACCCGATGTCAGGTCACCTGTTTTCACTTCAAATGCGGCTGACATACTTGACAGCATTTACCAAGCCAATAAAAGCCTTCTGTCCATGAATAAATGTTCATTTTTTTTCTCTCGTCTGTCTGCGGGAAACACGTGGAAGAGTGCTAGCTTGAAAATGCAGATATTCTGAATAATCATCTCATATCTGAAAACAAATGTAATAACAAAACTGGGAAGCCTCTGTCGTTGATTGGTGCCCTGGAAGCAAGGCCTGCAGTAGTTTGAGTCTACCCATGGCATTAATGCCCAATTTTCACGCGGCATCTATACTACCTCCTTCGTGCGACCCTGCAAATATCCTCTGGGCCTCTTCATTAGTCTACGAGGCCTTCGTACGACGGCTCTCCAGTTAATTTGCCCCGGCAGGACCGTTTCCCCTGCTGATCTCCAGCAGGGGAAAAAGCTCCCTCAAGTCACTTGAATACTCGCTGAGGCGCGCTTGATGCAAATATATATAGCAGTTGTTTGTTTCAGCTATTTTTCACTAAAGTGCCTGAGCGTATCCCCAGCGCCACTCATCACTGACTCGGTTATGGCCGCCTCTCTGGGTTGATCTTGTCATGCGCCGGCGTTGTGAGCATTGCGGTGGATCATGGATGCAGCCACCGACCCCCCCCCCCCCCATCTTTCTTTCTGCATTGTTTGGCCGACCACTTGCTGCTACAATTGACCCGCGAGTGGAGCTGATGACCAAGATGACTAACCCCTGGGGAGTCCGAGTCAGGGAAATCAAGCGAAAGATGTGGAGGGAGAGAGACCGAGACCGGTGCTCTGTACGCCACGTTCCCCCCTCTGCGGTGGAAGTTTCTGAGCGCCGTGGAGAGATGCCACATTTTTGCAGCACGAGGCCATCATTTTTTTCGGGGGGGGTGATCCAGGAGCTCCTAGCGAGACCCTGGCATGGAGCGAAAGGCGCTGACAGGTGATGCTGCTGCCGACAGCGCGGCTCGGCCACCGACCAGACAAGAGCTGTCTGCTCGAGCAGCAGAAGACCCGGGACCGTGCAGAGAGCGTGATCCCGAGTTGGCACTGACCACAGCACCAATCACTGGAGCCGAGCTAATTGTGCCACTCTTAGGTCGGGTTTTGGGGGGGCCTGGACCAGAAGTGAAATAGCATGAAGACAGTGTTTATTGTGTCTGCTTCAGTCCAATAGGAGTCAGAAATCTATGCTTGGTCTCCAGTAGGGTAACATTTTTTTTTTCCTTTTCTCAAATTGTCATGGTGGGGTGTGCAGTCCAAAACATGTAATGTTGTCTCTTATCAGAGGCAGACGTGAAAACTGAGAGAGGGAACTGCTTTTACAGGAGATGAACTCTCACCATGGAACATTTGGAAACATGTCTCCCTCCGCTGCAGGGCTGCGAGGTAGCACATGGAAAGCATTAAGCTCTTTACAGATTGAATAAGGATGGACCAATAAATGTCAGGAATTTCAGAAGGGGGGACACAATCACACAAACCTATCACCATTCCCACTTTGCATTCATTATGGGGACAAGCGTTCCCCGCCACTTCCCACCTTGCCGGATGGTATCTGCACTGTAATTAGCTGGAGCAAGATTTGGTTTCCATGACAGCGAAAGCAAGTGAGAGGTGGACAAAACATAAACGAATGACAAGGAAAAATCCAAACCAGATGATTTCTACATGTGTACGACAGTAATGTGATGTTCACATGTCACCTGGCAGGTATTCAGCACTGGTCCATTCAGAGGGGACGACAGCGGTTGGGTTCCCCAGCTACAGACGGAACAAAAGTCAGATTATTAAGCAGAGAGGGATCGCATGGCAGTGTGAGAAAGGGGTTTAAAATCCCACACTGATGAGATTGAATGTGTCAGATTTAATTTGGGGGACTGATGCGGCCCATACTTCTGCTGGACGGCGCCCAAATCCGTCTCCTTGGAAGAGTTACTGGGCCACGGGACTGGGAGTGGGGGTGTGGGTGGATGGGTGTACACCACAGTGCTTCAGATGGGCTCAATTTGGATTGGTCGCTGCGAGCACAGAAGAGCCGCATATTTGTTTCATGATCAAAAGTGAAATATCTGGAGGGAATTGTCTTGTTTTGTTAGATTCATCACATGCAGACATTTGTTGGCCGTGTTGGTTCTTCACCAGCCTGGTCGACCTTTTGATCTGCACATCGGCCTGTCATTTTTTTTCTGGCTCAAGTTTACACAGTTCTTGCTCTGATGATTCTAAATTCAGTTATATATGGCACAACACCAAAGACACCAGTTAAATATTGTTGTAAAATAAAATATCCACTTTTCTTCCTCATTCCTGTCCTGTTTGATTAATGACGCAAACTTTTCTTGCCATTGTGCGAGTGCTGCAGATCATCAAGTTGTACTTACCAAGTGACCGTTTTCCCTGCTCATCCCTCAGCTTCCAGATTTACGGGGGGTAGAGCCGTCAGAGTGGAATCATAGGTCTACAGATGTTTGCAAGATGTTTTTTTTCTGTCAGTTGCAGATTATCCCCTGTAGCAAAATCTCATTAAAGTGCAATTTACAGAGCTGCACTGATGTTGCCATCAACCAAAATTAAAGGCATTAATTTTTCAAAGAAGTTCACCAAAGTCCTCACAATAAATGATGTGGCACTTTGTGAGAACGATTCGACGAAGTGTTATTTTTGGATGAAGGAATTAACTCACGTTAATGGATTGAGAGGATTGGACATGGGCGGCAAGGAACGACGTGCAAATGTGGCCATTTAGTCAGAGCGTGTCGGTATAGAGACATGCATATTAGGGCTACCATGCTGGGACAGATGAGGGGAGAGGAAAATATGAAACCCTTATGGAGGTTATGTGACAGAGACATGTGCAGCGAGGGCTGAGGCACCCGTTCTGCTGTGTAGCTGCTGCTGTTGCTGGAGGAAAACCTGCCCATTAATTGCATGTGTGCCTTGTCAAAGGTGTCAAAAGCAAAGGTCAAATTGTGATAAACATTTGCCGCTTATTTGAGAGTCAATTTTTTTCAGTGAAACTTTATTTGTAGGCAAAAGTGTCACTTTTTGTTTGTATATAATGTTGCCCCTTATTGTCCACACAAATTCCTCTTTTTATCCCCAATTATACACGTCACTAATCTCCTTTGGCCAGACTGATCAATAAAGTTTTTTAAAAATCTATACTACATTAAAAAAATTAATTAGCAAATATTTATATTTTAAATAGACATAAAATAAGTAGATGTACTGTAACTTAATAATTTATAAACACTGTTAAATTAAATTTTAGTAAGTAAATACTACTACTACTTCTACTACTAATAATAATAAAATAAAAAAGAACAAGAATTCATTGTCTTCTCTAAGTCTAACTCATAATTACAAAAAATATAATTTCACACTCTGGATTTTAATATAGTCTGCAGTACATGAGGATTAATCATGAATGATTACTTAATAGCTATTGACCATGTGAAGTGGCGTTCCCTCTTATTTTAAATACATTAAAATTAATGTCAAAAAATGGTCTCTGAGCTGCGTTCGGCTCCGTGTAACCAGTCCTGGAAACTGCAGGGATGTGATTTATAGTGATGAGGGAAGTACTCCTGCAGACCACGTAGGAGACATTAAAAAAAAGGAGAACATAATATTGTATAGTCCCATGATTTATGTCAGCATTTATGATTTGAAAACGGTGCAATTAACATTCATAGACTTGCATTCTGAATAAATGCAGCCTTGGCCTGCGTGCCTCAGCAGAAAGGGAGACACTTTAATGAAGCAGTTGAAATTGCAGTTTATTATTATTAATTATTATTATTATTATTATTATTATTATTATTATTATTATTATTATCCCATAAGTATATAAGAAAACTTTTCTTTTGGCGCACCATTGCAGGACCTTTATTCCAAAGTTAAAGGCCTGTCTGGGTGAAACAATGTCGGGCGGATATAGGTTTAATTAAGTTAAGTCATGAAAAAGATGTCACAGCGTGCAGCAGCCAGCTCGCCTGCTGCACATAATGCGGCCGAGAGTCCAAAAGCAGAGCTTTTCTCCGTGCAGGACGCTCTCTGAGGCACTTGTTTTTGTCCCCGGCTCGCACCGTCGGGGCGTCGTGCCAAAGCCCGTCAGCCGAGCATCAAAGGTGCGGAGTTGTCGGATCCCCCCGCTCTGCATATTCGCCTCATTTCGGTCGAATCCCACCTGCTGATGCGGGTTAAGTTGTGCAAAATCAGCTTGCCTTGCGGAGGCTGCGAACGCGCGCAAGTTCAAAAATGCCATTGTCCCCCCCCCCCCCTCTTCCCTTTTCATCCTCAAATCCAGAAATCATCTGCGAGGAAATTATAGGCCTCGTGAGGGCAGGTCTTTTGCATACTAATTTTGTTAGACTTACCTCCCGTGGTCAGTGTTCGTTGTGACCATTAGCGGGGAGCACCAGAATTTATTTTTATTCGATTGAAAAGACAATGTTTGGAATAAGGCACCTGGAAGATAAATGGCTCAGAGCTGTCTTTGTCTGCTCTTGAACCCAGGCCTGCAGGAGTCAGTGAGACCTTAAGGAAAACACGTGGCTTTTGCGTGGCCACAGTGACCTTCCTTAAAGTGCCCCCGCACTTTTTTTATACGACAATTAACTTTGCACAACTTAAAAGCATTAAGAAAAATCCGCAGCCTCGCCCTGTCTAAGCTCATATTTGTGCGTGATAGAATTACACAGGCCCGTATTCCTCCTCAGGTTCTGCATGTAGCAGGACAAGCTTTTAATGGTGAAAGGAAATATTTTTACAGGCTGAAAAATAAACACCTTCAGCTTCGAGGTGTGTTAAAAAAGAAGAAGAAAAAAAGGAAGCTGAGGCAGGAGAGATTTCTTTTTTTTTTTTTTTTTTTTTTTTTTTTTACTGTTGGTTGCATTTTGGGAGGGTGGAGGGGAGCTTGAATGGCAGAGAAGGGGAGGAGGGGAGGAGGCTTCAAAAGCTGCTTGCCAGCAGGTGGCGGCAGTATAACGTTTGAGCAGCCCCACCCCTTCAGCGCGGGGCCCTGGACTCTCTTAATATTGGCAGGTGTTTTATCCTCCAGCTCAGAAGAAATTAATACTGTCAACGTGTCAACAAATATGATGTCATTGATCGCAGATGGGCGGAATTCAGCGCTGTCTTTCGAAAGGGGTGATTATTGAGAACACCAAAAAACATCCTCCCGGTCAGTGGTGGCAATTGTCGGACCTGTGCAGTTTGACAGAATTTCGAATGAAACACACAAAACAAAGCCACGACAATCCTTGGCTGACACCTGGACCATCCCGAGTATCCATCAAGCTCCTTTGTGACGGCTTATCCCTGGTGGTCGGAGCCCTAATGTGCTGGGAATCATTCAGAAGATGAATCGCGTGATGCATTTTTAATTTCCCTGCAGTGGCACAGGGCCAGGACTCGCTGGGTCAGATGAAAATGAGCGCCGGACGGGCCCGGCGACATCATCCCGACGATGGGCCGCGGCACTTAAGGCGTGATGTACGACGGTCATTACCGAAGGCAGGTCAGGAGGGAGCCCGGGTCAGCCCTGCCACCAAAGAGCTACAGCGGAGGGGGCCACAGAAGTGTCCAGCCCAGTTTCGAAAAAAGCCACATCCCTTCAGAGCTTCTCCGGGAACGCGCGCCGGGCCCCTGTTGGGACGGACGGTCCCTGAAGACAGCGAGGGATTATTACCCATCCTCACCTCTGCTCTTTGTTCTCGTACAGTGTGTGGCAGCACCACTTGGCATGCTCTCCCTCGGTTGCATCACAAATAATGGCCTGACATATGTGCCACTTATCAACACGTCTGCAGACAAGTTGGCAAGTCGCACGTCTATTTTAGTTTGGGGTCGGCTGATTAGTGGTGCACATACAGCTTTGAGCACCCTGTCACTACTGCTCTTCATCGTCGGTGCCACTCCAGCACAGCGGAATGGCCGGATAATTACCGGAAGTCCTAGGGCCTTTTTTTTCTGCGCGCTACCTTCGATTGAAACCGTGACCTTTACATGTCCGTCGATGCACCTCGGGGTGGTGCAACGATCAACTGGCCTATCCAAGGCTATGGGGACGGACAGTGTCAGTCCCCATGTCACAATATTTTGGGTATCAGAGACCGAGTGCCAGCCGAACTAGGTGCGAACGCGGATGAACATCGCTACGTGGATTTTCCAGAGCTGCCGTTCATTCAGGATCAAATTAAAGACTCTCGTGAGTAGAACGTGGACCAAACACAAGTTCAAAGCTCACCTTCACGACGCGAGGCGAGGAACTGCACATCAAGGAAAGATTAAAAAAAAAAAAAAAAAAAAAAAAAGAGGGGGGGTGGAATAAAAGAAAATGACCAAAATGAAATAATGTGGTGGACCACCTCTGGAGCGAGTACAAGCATGGCATCTGTGTCAGATGTTGTTAATTAATGTCAGTATGCTCCTCGCTGGCACTCGGCTTCCTGTCCTTCATACAGGGCAGAGCCTGGAGTAGGAGAGCTTCTGGGGACTGTGTGTTCGTGTGTGTGTGTAAGCGTTGTGTCTGTATGAGTGTGAGTAGGTGAGTGAGTGTGTTTCTGTGTGTGTCTGGAGCGAGGGGTGGGTAGCTGGGCTGAAACAAGAAGGAGAAAGAGCGGTGGTAGGGGGTGTTAATCCTACTCATTATAATTCCAGTCTGTGGCCTATCTTAGCAAAGGGACTACAGGGGCCTACTGCTGCATCTTATCAATATGTATTTCCCCTTTTTCACCTCTCCGAGTGCCCCCTGACAGCAGCTACGGCTAACTAGCCTTTCCTGCGCTATTTCTCTGCATGCCTTTGTCAGCGTATGGTCCAATTATTGCGGGAACATGATGCATGCATGTGGCAAAAGAAATGATGATGCAGCCTAAAAGGGTGTCAAGCGCCAAAAATATTTGGAGGATTTTAGCAGGAAAAAAAAAGAACGAGCACACCTGTTTTATAAGCAGATCAGTAGATAAAACTAGTTAATATTTAATGTGAGGTCTTTTGAGGTGTTTATCCATACAATTACAACAGGGAGCTAGGCTTTTGTGTGAAGAAAGCAATATTCTTTTAATATAATATGCAAATCTAAGTTTAACTCTGAAACCTTTCTGCATCCATAACCCTGCGTGAACCACACGTGCTACATAGCAGCTTTGACTTTTCCTTTTCCTGCAACACGGTAACATCAAGTTGCACATTCTGCCATGTCTTTTGGGAAATCAAAGGCTTTTAAGGACAGTAAATTATTTTTAATGCCTGCACAAAAATAATGGGCCATTTTCTAAATGATGTGCCATGCTGGTGCCGGGGATCATCAGGATGCCAGCTCTGCCTCCCTGTTGATCGGCTAATTTGAGACCTAGCGCACCTGGTGTGTCTTATTGCATGCACAAGCGCCGAGAAATGGCACTCCGTCTGCCGGGTTTGGTTATTTCCATGCACAGCAAAGGTACTGATGGTGTTAGCATTAACAGGCCATTAAAATAAAGGAGGGTGAAGTCACTGGACCCAGAAAGTTATGGCGTCTTGCTACATTTGAAAGAGCAGAGTTGGACAAGATAAAGAGGAAGCGGGCCTTTCCAACATGGCCGCTGTGTCCTGTAATAACCAAAGGGTTCTGCTTTTATAAGACTTCCGCTGTGCAGGAGTTTAAATTGATGTGGACAGCTGAGGTTTGAACGGACTTCTGCAGGGACCCTTTTGGGGCTTGTTTGAGACGGCCTGTGCCTGACAGTGAAAGCACAACGTGCGCGACATGCAGATGTTAAAAGATTCTCCGACTGTCACGCGTCCAAGAAAAGCTTTAAACCCGTTAAGCGGAATACGGCACTCGAGGGTTACAGGTCTGACTATTACTGCAGATCTTCTGTTCATGGCTTCCACCTGCCTCGCCCAGCAGTGCAGAGACAGGAGCTTATCTTTTGCGAAGCTTTTTTTTTGGGTGGGGGGGTTCTTTCGGAGAGCAAATCAGGGGAGGCTCTGCAAAGGAGTAAGGCACAGTTTGGGGTGGCGCCACACCTCTGTACTAATTTCAGGGTTAGCAGAACGCCCAACAGGAGTACAGCATTGCCATGGCAACGGTTAACAGCAAAAAGCACCGTCTACAATCTGATAGGGCCCCAAATAATCAGTCATCGCTACACAGAGCCGACTCTGGCTGTCTTTTTTCCAACAAGGAACATTTAGGCGAGTGCTAAATCTGTGCTTTCAACCTGTTAAACATTTGATTTTATTTACACGGCGCCATGGAAATGCCGTGGCATCTGTTCAGCATTAAACGTCCCAAGAGCAGCGCCTTTAATATGTTTTTAATCCCTGTTTTGTTCAGCCGTACTTTTGTCTCCATCTTCGGGTCTCCTAATATTTAGCATCCGTGCGATCGCGGCAATAACACCGACACAATGGCTTTATCCATTTGGCTCTCCTCATTTATCTTTTAGCAGATGCACTCTGTAATAAAAACACCGTTATATTTGCTTTCCAAACCAAGCAAACAAATTTACTCTCTCATTCTGCATCTGTACTTGATATTAAAATGTCCCCCCCACACACACACACACATAAAAGAGTGCATGACAATTCAGAAACAGCAGAGATCAGTCAGGGGCATCCATGATCTACTTTCCATCAGGATCTACTCAATTTATCAGAGGAGAGATGTTATTAGCTCCCAGATAGCTGCAGCAAAAGCATGTAGGTATTTTCCTCCCCATCAGCCTCTTTTATATTTTTAGAAATGTTTTTTTATATGCGAACAATGGCCTCAATATCAAGGATTTTAAATGATGCTTGAAATACCAGTCACTTGACTTTGATGTCACAGGCAATTAAATCCAACCTTACCCCTTTTCCACCGTTAATAACAGCAATCTCGCCCAGCCTAGTGCCTAATTAATATGTGCTATTTGTCACTTCGCCTTGACACATGCATATCAAAGTGGGGGTGGGGAGAGTGGCTGCGGTGGTGAGGAGGTGGTTGCTGGGAGTGGGGGTGGCGGAGGGGGTGATGCAGAGGGCAGCGGCGTGAGTGTGCTGGGCTTTCATTAGGCAGCAAAGGTGGAGCGCTCCTCCTCACTCTGACGCTTCAAAGTGAAGAGCGGGTGTAATGCCTTTGGATTTCCTGAGGGGGCACTGCGCCTGACGATGCCGGTTTGTGTTGATGGGCATGCCAAAACTGATACGCTATGATTAAAATTTCAAACCGGTCGCATTTAAATTACTTTGGGATTTATTATTTGAAATCCAGAAATCAAGCTACGTGAAAATGTGCCATTCCAGGTGAAAATAATCATCGGAAAGTCTGTTTGTCTGTAATTTTTGCGCCTTTTTAGGAGATCATCATCCTTCACTGGAGTTTGACTGTGGCAAAGCCGTGCTTGTAATTAGGCACGTTTGTTTGTGTGCGGGCATGCATGCATGGGCATTGCGCATTTGAGTTGATGCCTTCTCATTGGCAGTTTCCGCTCGGCTCGGCGGGTGGGAGGCCAGCGCCGCAACATTGCAATGAAACCAATGATCCGTGGTTCTTTAGATGTGACCAACAAACTAAGTTGTCATCTCGTTCCGAAACAAAAGGCGTGACGAGGGGAAAAAAAGAGTATCAAAGCCACCGAGGTTACGTGGCGAGCTAGCAGCGTTTTGTGCCAGTGTATCTCTCCGTGGGGTCAGACATTAATACATACATCCACGCTATACATTCCTCGATCAGACTCCCCCGTCCTCTCGCTTTCTTCCCCGAACCTTCTGCCAAATGCTGCCAGACACACATCTGTGCTGAAAATGAATGGTATCCCAGAGCCCTCTGAGTCAAGGATTCACTTGTAAAGAATGCAGTTTTATTGGATGAACAGACTAATGTACCATGCAATGTAGTTGCAGAAGCATTTTATGCCACATTGAAAGAGTCAATTAATTTGCATAATTCAAGCGAGCATGTTCTTCCACTTTAAAGGCATGGGTGGGCATGTTGGCTGGCCACGTCAGCTTCTCTGTTTCTGATAAATTAATCATTTTCCCTTGTACAATTAATTACATTTGTGACAATTTGAACCTCTGTCCCACCCACCGCCAGCCACTTTGCAAAACCAGAGCATCCTGATGAAGCCCCAGTGATTCAGCCGACACCTAAACAGAGCGCCCGTGCCTAGGGCTGAATAAAATTAATATTTTGTTTCCCATCTGGCGGAATCAGCAGAATTAATGAGGGAAGGAGGCCTGTAGCTACACTGAATCCAAGGATCAATCTGCCTCTCTCCGCTGCCTGCTACTTTTTGCTGGAGGTGTGTGTGACGTGGGGGTGGGGAAGATACTGGCTCCTACGCTTGTACAGCGTGGGCATCCATCACCCACAATGCACTGTAGTGATCACTACTGCAAATGAGTGATTACAACAGCGCCAGTCACTCCTTGCAGCCCTGACAGATAGTGAAATTCCCTCCTCCCCCACCACCTTACTGACTGGCTTTGAGACGCCAATGTCTGTCTGTCTGTCTGTCTGTGTCTGTGTATGCGTATGTGTGTGTGAGTAGTGTCGACTGTGCGCCGGAGCACGATCAGTTCGGCATCTGGGCCGCATGTGGTTCTCGTTGGCACGGCGATGGCCGGGGGGGGGTCAGGGTGGCTTTTTGATGTTCTGGAAACAGGGAGATGTGCTTTTACAAAATACTGCATTGTTTGCTTTCTTTCCCCCTGCAGTGTTTTTCTGGGTCACTTTTCCTCCCTGACTTGGATTTGACGGCAGGTTTACATTAAGGCTTTTCTGGAGCGTTGTGAATTTTATTGACCTGAATCGGGTAAACCTTGTTTCCGTCATTTCGGGATCAGAACGGGGCATGTTTGCAACCACATTTATACATCACAGATATTTTATTTTGGGTCTCTCTACTGATGACGCAATGCTTGCAGAGGTACAGTTGTTCTGCACCAGTTTTGTGTTTATGCTTCAATTAAAAAAAAAACAGTAATAGTAGATTATTTAGCATCATTTCATGTAAATCTGCATACATGATGAATGGATGTGTCAGAGTTACCTATGTAACCCCATTTGTTACCGGAAAAGTCATAAATGACAAATGCTTCCATCATTATCACTATCCTCAAAGATTCTTGTGACATCACACATGAAGGAAAGTTGATAATCTCAAAACTTTCTCCACATTTTCATTAAGTACAGACTTTGGTGTCCAACATAAATCACAACCACAAAGAGACAAGCCACAACTCAAGCGAATTTGTCTGTACCAAAGACTCTATTTTAGTCATCTAAATTAAAAGACAGCACTTGTATGACAGAAGGGGACACTCGTCATCCAATCTCGGTTCCTCCTTACCTCCTTCCTCTGCCCCTGCACCCCCCCCCCCACACACACACACACCCGTGTCTCTCCTGCTTGCATTTCGCCATTGCCATTTGGAGAAGGTGCCAGTCGGCCCTTTGAAGTAGCACTTCAATTACAGGGTTTAACCCCACAGGTCAGCCCTTGATTATTTACCCAACGTGAGAGTAATACTGCAGGAGAACCTTTTTCCATGAATGCAAATGCTAGGCTTTGTGTCAAAAACATGTCTTTTAGACACTCCTGTTGATGGGGAATGGGCTGCGATAGGATCGACGCTGCCAAAGATCCAGTACTTGTGCTAGTTAAACTATTTCAGACAACACTGTTGTGACTCAAGGACTTCTGTTTGGGTTAACGATTTCAAAAACATGCCACCATCTTTATTTTTTTAATCACGCTAAAAGCTACTTTTGTGTCTTTTATCCACTTGGCTTGCTTGATAAATTGGGACCGTGTTAGAAGAGATCTAGTCAAACACGGCATTTAATAATAGATTATTTCCCTGATCAGGTTGCTGTTTACTTACCCCTTAAATCCCCGTTCCCTCTCCTCTCAGCTGGCGGCCTTCTATTGACTTGTTGTTATTTTTTCATGAAGCGAAGAGGAGGCGGTGGCGGCGGGGGGGCCACACCGAGTGAAGTTATCACTCCTTAAATAATATAAACAGGAGAACAACACAGAAGGTAAGGTCTAAGTCATCTTCCCTGTTAGTTCATTTCAGTCTAGATGGCCCCCGTTCGCTGGAGCATGATGCGTGCAATGAAAATACGAGGGTCCTCCTCGCGCCGCGGCCCCGTGTGCACCACCTCCATAAAAGTTGCAACTGCCAGCTCAGGTGGAAAAATGTTGCCGGGTAAAAGATGTATTCAATAAATAGAGAGGGACAGCATGGGGCCTGGAGAAAGAGTGCATGAGACGGAGGGCTGGAGGGTGGAGTAATGGAAGTGAAGGCAGATGGGACATGAGTGTACATTAAACAGAAGTGCTTGACGCCTGTGAGAGGAAGTGCACTGCTGGGAATAGAACTCCTAACTAGCATTGTCTTCTTTCAATTTAAAGAAAAATGCAACGCTGTTATCTGTGGAGCTCTTCTGAATGAGCTGACTTCATTCAGGTATACTCCCATCTGTGTCAGACCTTCCTTCCCACATGTTTGAGCACATTCTCACCCCAAACTCAGCAAATGGCCCCAGTACATTCTATATGGATTCTGGTGTGTCAGCTGATCTATTTAGGCATACTAATGCGTGTATGCATGTAAAATACTTCTTTATGCATCTGCACGTGTGTCCTAAGCCTTTGTGAATGCTGCTCTCTGGTTCAGTCCTGTGCTGGGAAACTTGTCCTTGACTTCTGCTATTCCTTTTTTTTTTTTTTTACATTTACACAATAAATCTGCAGTTGTGGTGCAGGCCCTCTGGAGGGATGTTTACTACGGTAATGGTTCCCAATGTTGCCCTGTCAAATATTCCCTGAGCCAGTTCTGTTTTCTCTGCTCGGGAGATATTTGTCTTTTTTGGGTTGCTTCGAAACCGGACTGTTGGATTGTTGGTTGATATCAAAAGTAATGTGTATCCATCAAAAAATGTTGTATCCATTGTTAAGACTAATAAAAACCAAGCAGATTAAAGGTTGCAGTGATTTGAAAGCAACAGACGGAGAATGGATGCAGTTAAAACCAACGGAGAGTTTTAAGAAATAATGTGCTAATTGGTAATTACACACTGGAAGTTCATCAATGCTAAATGTAGTTAAACGTATCCAACATGAAGATCATTGGTGGAATTGATTCATTTTTGCAACAGGAAATAAAACAAAAATATTTTTTTTTTTAATAAAAAGGGGGTGGGGGTCAAAAGAAACTGAAAATACCAAATCACAGACTTCAAGTGAGCCAGGCTTCCTTGGTTTTCCCGTCACCAGAAACAAGAGCATGCGCGTGCCATTGTGTGTCACAATGACGATGATTACAGAGGATATTTGGGTCTTGATGAAAGACTTTCTGCGATGCCAATTGATCAAGCTGATACATACCTGTCAGAGAAACGAGCAGAAACGCGCCATTGTAGTCGTGCGGTTCCCCGGCTCTGGCGTGCTGCGGCTGGTGATGGGGTTATGAATGACAGCTGGTCCCTTGATTGTCAGCTCAGCACTCCCTCGACCTCCCATGAGTCAATCTGAACGCCGCCCGTACAGTAACATGGACTCCCACCAGCTGAAGATTGCACATAAAGGACAAATGATTTGGTTGATGCATGGAGATGACAGCGTGAATACTCCAGAAAATGAAAATCATTTTAATCTTTTCAGCTGGAAAAAAAAGAGAAAGGAAAATCAAGCAGTGTCACGGACAATACTTTTCATGGCAGCAATAGCATAAGGAGCGGTTTTCTTCTGCAGACTATTATTTTGAGGCAGATAGCCACACACCTTCTCTACATTTGAATAACATAAACAGCCTTCTGTGCTTTAAAAAGCAAACCAGCCGCTGCCGAGCAGAGATCCCCTGATGTCCCGGCGGTGTGTCTTTCTGTCACCAGAGCACATTCATTACGCCTCCTTCTGACTATTTCAGACAAGGCATCAATTTAAAGATATAAAGGTATCACGGTGCAGAAAATATCACATTTTCCCCATCGGCCATGCCAGAGATTTCTCCTTCTGTGGCGCGGAGGAAAAAATAGGAGTGGCCCCGGCATGAGTCTCGGCCATTTTTCCATTCCCCCACAGAGATATTTGAGAGCGAGATGAGCCTACTTCCATGCTGTGTACACAAAAAAAAGGAGAGAATTGGCGCCAGCGTTTACACACCTACAAAGAACAGCAAGTTTGTCCTCAGAAACCAAAGTATTGCATCTTCTGCATCTGTTTGGCTTCAATAATTCACTGCTTTTGAATGTTTTATAAGTAAACTGTGTAATCTTTGGAAGGATGGATGTGACGCTTCCCTGGGTGCTGTAACTTTCTTTTTTTTTAATAAATGAAGATGGGACAGCGATATCTCTCAACCTCGACCAATGCTACCGAGCAAAACAGTCCTCTTTCGCATTGTTTAGAACTGAGCGATGCGAGCCTGGGCGATACGACATCATGACAGTCCCTCCACGCATTAGACTTGTTGTCTTTACCGCCTGGAGTCGGGGGCCTAATAGGATCAAAAATGAGGCAACGGTGATTTCAGCCATCGCGAACCAGCTTTATTAACATCTCCTTATCTCCGGTATCATCAAAAGGCCATCATCAACTAAAAGTTAACAGCACAAACCCTGAGCTCCTCGATCTCCTGAATGCGACATACCATCATTTGCCGTTTTTTTTTTTTTTCCTCCCCGCCGCCGTGACTGATTATCATTACCTTTTCTTGCAAATACCATGCTCATTACGTTAGTGTACAGCCAAAACATTAGTAGAGGGAGCCTATCTCTCTCCCATGAAGGGAGAGGGGAGGAGAAGAGCTATGGAGGCAGATTTTCCCCTAGCCTCAGCAGCCAGCCCTGGCGCGCTTGGCTATTAACCACAATGAACATGGGCTTTGTTATTAACATCTGTTCATCAGGGATCGGCCCAGGCCTAATCACCCCTCACACCTTCTGTTTCTGCACAAGAAGAGAGGCAATCAAGGGCATCATTTGGCAGCTGGCTGGAACTACTAATGCTTTTCTCTTGCTCTGCCCCCCCCCACACACACACACACACCCTTCACTGCCTGCTCTCTCTCCTCGCTGCCATCTTTCTTCCTCTCTTTTCTCCTCTTATCCTCAAAAAAAAGTCTTTTCTCACCCTCTTATGGGATTATGTTATTTGAGAAGAAAACACACATACAGCCAGATATGGATGCACGCACACACACACACACACGCACAGAGAGGCATCACAGAGGCAGAGGACGAACCTTTGATAGCAGCGAGATGGTAGATTTACTGATGGCCGTAACAGTCCGGCGCCGCGGGTGGCTCATATGAACTCAACCTCATCTCGGTCTCTGCGGCGCGTTCACGCAGGCAGATGTTCACAGGTTCAGATCGGCTCCCTAAACGATGTGGGTCGGGGGGGTAGACAGTAAGAGAGGGGGAAAAGATGTGAAAACCAACAATGGCGAGGAAACAGAGGATAATTGCGAGATTGACAGGTTGCCTGTGGGAGATACTTTATGTAGGGAAATAAGGTGTATTCCTGAAGTTAAAGTCATCCAAATACTAACTCTGTGATTTTATTCGTTGCATATGCATTTTTCGACCATATGATGATGTTTTTTTTTTTCCCCTGCCAGGGCTCGTGCCAGGGATTGTGGCATTTGTTGTCATCGGATTAATCCCTTTGTCAGCTCCGGCCTCTTGAACACATTGTGTCTCCTTCTGTTCCCCACAGGAAGGAAGGACTGGGGCATCTGTGTTTGGGTTGGCTATGTCTAAATCAGCACTCCTTGTCCCGATGCAGGATGGATGCACATGTCTCTCCCTCTCTCCCTCCCTCTCTCTGAGAAAAAAAACATGGCCTCCCGTCTCTCTCGGTGCAGGGACTCATGCAGAACACACAGCCTTTCATGTGTGGATGTGGCTCTGTGATGGCTGTCACTCTTCTCTGGTTCTCCAGAGCTGTCAGCTTGAGATGATGTTTACCAGGATGCTGCTGTCAGTCAGCCTTGCTATTATTTGTTATTAATGTGAAATATTTCTTGGCTGTGTGCTCAGAAACTTCATTAATTATAAGAATTTAATTAAAAAGGAAAAAGTTTCACATGTTCTTTAGTTCAGATTATGAGTTAAAAGTTCACAAATAGATAACTTGTCACTTTTTTGATAAGCATATTCCTTCATGTGTCATGTTGGGGTTCATTTGGTAGCAGAAGAGGGATATTTATTCATGAATGCTAGTTTTTTATTTTCCAAAGCAGGGCTGTTAATTGAGGCATGCGGCAGTACTTCTGTAACACAATCCTGTGCATCCAAAATAGAGGTCAAAGCTGGTCCCTGTAATACCCCGAATAGATCTGAAAGCCTAATATTTCACTGTGTGACAGTAATTACAGTGTAGTCTCAGGCAGGATATCAGGTCAGTTATTTCAAACCCCAGCTGACATTGATGCCATTATGACACCCAGGTTATCATGCTAACAAGGCCAAAGTGATGTCTTGAAGTTCAAGCACTTGACAGTTTTGCAGTAAAGCTTCATTTTAATTCTTTTTTTTAATGCATATTTATGTGGAAGAGTGGCTTATTGGTGACTGGAAACACCTCAGAATGCATTCTAACATAATAAATAGAGAGCAGAAAGGATGAAGAGGTGAAGAAGCATAATAAGAGGAACAGAAAGTGTCTGAGGTCACAGTAGCTGAGATAATTCTTTAATTAAAAGGCACCATAACTCTGAGGAACAAGCTGACAACCAGAGGAACTAATAGTTAATTGAAACTTCAGTAATGCATTGAAATTTGCTCTTTCCTTCAGGAATAAATTCTTAAACTGTAGAAATACAATTACCAAACTGATACTCATACGCAAAATAATGGAAATTCTGCTGGAAAACGTCCCCGAGAACTGAGAAAAGCATTACAGTCATTTGAGTGCATGCAACAATGATTCTCATTTTAACAGTCAGTTCTAAAATTAAGCTTGTAAATTAAAATACGGGCATGACATGTAAAATATTACATGTGATTAATAGTGCCATCAGGACATGTGGAGGGTGATAAATAAGGCTAAATTATACAAAGCCGTTAGATAACTTTCCAATTTAAACTGTAATATGGCAAGGTTAAGGAGACGTTTGTTGTATTTTTGTGTGATATGTCCTCATCTGGGTGGAACAAATCTGTAATTAAATCAATTTCTCAGTCTGTGAGCCTCCTTGGATTACAGGAGTCTGATTAATAAACTCCATCAATGGTATACAAGGCCTGACACAATCACATTTACACTCTATAGTTTGTCCTGTTGATCAGATGATTACTGATATTACAGGCAGGTTTACAAACCCAAAACCCAGTTGTAGTTTCACATTTCAATTGTTCTATTTAGATACAGTTCCCTTTGGGCTCTGAGTGTTAACCAAATGTAAATACTTTCAAAGAAGCCATCAAGTGGGTGAGACATTAGTTGGGGATGTGGTTTTTAAGAGAGAGCTTGATTGCAAATTCCAAAGTGGCATGTTGAGTCGAACCTAAAGACTGAAAGCAGTAGCATCCAACTCTTTTCTTTGCTATACACAAATATGACCATGGCTGTGTATTATATGGGGGCACTGGGATCAGTCACGAAGATGACACCGATGTGATACCTGTGGATGTGACAGACAATCCATTATTGAAGATGGATGAGGAATCTCTGTTTTGAACCTAAGTCAGAAGTGGTCATTTTTTACAGTGTAATAGGCAAAGAGAGGCTGTTCCCAGTACAGTCACACATCCTCTCACAATAGCTCATGTAAAGTGTATCCAAGCATCCATTTAAAGACCATTCTCTTTAAATAAAATGTCAGCTTGAGTGAATTTATCAAGCAAAATCATTTTCAAGGATGATTGTTTTGGGGTGATGTCAGAGCTAAAATTTGGTATGAAACAGATGTGCTGATCCTGATCGTCGTGAGCTGGTCTGGCTGTTTAAAGTTGTGCTGACAGGGTTTATCCTGCAGCATAAACATATTTAGCCAATCAGTCATTGATAGATATGCAGATTAGATCCATACAGGGTTTGATGTTCCATACACACAGTTTATCTTGCACCAAAATAACATCATCAAGCTAAGATCACACGTATCACCGTATTAGATTTGATTTTCTTCCCAGAAAATGCAGACCTGACACGATCTCTTAAACCCCCCCCCACTATGTGTACCACTGCTAAGCGCAAGCAGGATTTTTCTAATTAGCCTGTTTGCAGGCTTGGAGCATCACTTTTAATGAGGTATCAGCTCCTCGAGGTCATTTCCTTGTTTTTTTTTCCAGCTCGTGTGCCTTTCATGTGCACACGCGCATGGTGTGTTTCCTCTCCCCTTCAGTTTGTTTGTGTTCCCTTTTTTTAATTGAAAAATGTTTACTCATGTTGTCTCCATCTGTTAAGTGAGGAGCAGCATGGCCACAAATAATTATGACCTTTGCAGGCTGTTTTCTCCCAGAATTCCATTCTGTCACGGAGAACATTGCACAACACTTTCTTATGAATACAAATATATTACCTGAGAATGCCTTGCTATCATTTATAGAATTGGTTCTGAATGTGTAAGGACTCATTTCTTCTTCTTCACATATTTTTCGTAATTCATATTTGGTTCTGCCCTTCCCTCTCTTTTCCCATTTCCAGCCGCAGGGGTCAAAGATAACGCATTCGCTTGACATTAGTCAACAATAGCTTTTTGGTCATGGCTCACGACATCCACACCTTCCCTCCACAGACAAGGGTCGTCAATTTTATTGTTTAAAAGTCATTCTGCCTAACCTTTATTGACTCCATTTTCTTTCATTTCTTGACCTAACTACCCGTACACTTCTCGCCTCCTTCCTACTCAATGGCTTCAGTGCATATGTATTCACCACGCAAGACCTCTCACACTTCCAGCGTTGCCTTCATTGTTATCTCATTCTTCACAGACCGTCCTATTTCTGTAATGGTGCACCGTCAGCCATTATCTCTCCATCACACATTTGTCTGTCTGAGGCATTTGGTCCATGTACAGATTGAGATTTTCACCTTGCCGTCACCTAAGTTTCCTTCGTCCCCATCGTTTTTTATCAGCCTCCAATCCTGCGCCATGATTCGCTGACAGCTCGCCGGGCTAAACCCAACACCTACGTAACTGCAATGTGATTCGGTGGGAGGAAGCATGCCCACGGTGGAGATGACACAAGTGGAACAGGCCTCGGCTTGCATAGGCAACTAGATGCTAGTGTCCCACCTTTGTTGAGGTAAAAACAGTGAGGTGCTAAACACCTTCCATCCTGGGAGTGGTGGGGGGGCTCGCAGTGCCATTAGAAATGGTGCGGAGGAAGAGTCGGTGTGTCCATTCCTCAGGCTGGTTGTGCTGTGAGTCGAGGTGTCCAGGGATGCTGTTGTCACGGTGGTATGACAGGAAGACAGGGGTGGGTGCTTGAGGACTTATATTCCCAGGATCAAGGAGAGCTGGGGGGGTAGAGGTGGAAGGATATGAGGAATACACTGTGCTGCTGTATATGTGGTCTGACCCCAGGATGGTGATTCAAGCACTTACAGGCAGGCATGGTGCAGCGAAACCACCAACAAACAAGAAAAAAAATGAAGCATGGCACTAATGAGAGAGCATGCATTAGCATATGCATACTCTGCTGTGGATCTGAACAAAGTTGCACCTGAGAGCAAAGAAAAGTAGACTGGACCCTGATGGGTTAAATGGCCATGTCCCCCCTGTGTTGAGGGGGAATGTGCTCCTGTGCTGTGAGCAATTGCTTCCTCTCTCCAGGGCTCCAGCATGGGGCCAGACTGGTGGCTGTTAGTCGGAGATGGATGACTCCTTATCCTGCCCCTTCCGACAAGGAGAGTGCACAGTCAGAAAGCAGCACTAGAACCCCAGACGCTCCAGCATGAGTCGCACTTTTACCCCACAGACGTGGAACTGATGCGTGGATCACATGCACAATTAAGTAAAACCTTAAATAATCATAATTTAGCGGTAGAGCTAAAATGATGTGACACTGGAATTATCAGTTTGGAAAATTGGGACAACACAAACAGCAACAAAGAAAAAAGCCCCACCCTAACCCGCCATGGTTATCCACACTGGATAATATTTGGTTTTCATATTCATGCCCTACTAAGGATGGGCGTTAGAGGTATACTCTTATGAATTTACGTAGTGTGATAATGTTAGAGGAAATACGGATGAAAACACAATTTATGGAGAAAATAAGTACAGAAGAATATCAGATTTATTTGATATGTCATCACAGTGATGCGAAAATCAAATAAATTGAGCATAGACGTGGAATTTGCGATGTAACAAACAAGCGAGGTGGTGACTTAAAATCTGACATCCAAGATAGATGTTAAAAGTGAGCAAGCTGTTCGATCCGTCATTGTGTGATTTGAGCTCAATGTTGTGAGTGTAGAAGTGCAACTCACTAATCCACAAATCATCTGGAAAGACGTAAGAGGCGTTTGTAATTTTGGATTTAAAGTGCAGATGGAAGACAGACAATATTAATGTAGATAGCTAAACTGTTTTGTGTCAAATGTTGACTGAGTAATAGCCCAAACAGTCCAGTAAGCTTGAACGTGGAACCAAAAATGTGTTCCCTTCTGCTCTGTCCATGTGTCTAACCATATGAGTTAGCAGTTCATCTACGTTCGCCATGCTCCAGGAATTGAGGTCACCCTCAAAACTTGGCACAAAAAAAAAAAGATCCAACAGTGTTGACTTTAACGTAACATCTCGCCTCCTATCTGCAACATGGAGAAAGGCCTGAACAATGTATCTAAAGTGAAGTTCTCCCAGCAGGTGGAGGTTCAAAAGGGGTCCCAGACCATCGCCTCTCTCAGGGGGGGGGGATCAGATGACGGCCGCCTTCAGGCCTGGCCAAAGTTTGACCCTGACTAAAAACAGGCCTGTTCCAGACCATTGCCACACCCCCCCTTGAAACAAAAACAGGGAAAGTGTGCGTCACCGGGGGTACGGGCCCAGGAGTAAATGGTGTGTGAGCGCGTGTATGTTTGTATGAGTGGTGAAAGGGCATGTAAAGGTGTATGTGCACCTGAAAACACTGACCCAAACCTGGGTAAACACACAGAGGACCACCTCGAGGGTTTTGCTCTTTGAAGTCATGAGACTGCTGAACGTGTCAGTGCCCAAACACGTGACCCATGTGTGTCTGCAGCGTTCGTCCAGTTAGGTCAAATGTGTTATTCATACGTGTACTTCTTATAACTTCATATTTGTTATACAAGTGATTTTTATGCATTTATTTTGAAAGCGTTGTCAAGACTTCTGAGACAGGAACTCCAGATTGGCCAAACAGGTAATGAGGTTAGAAGCTGAAGATCGTAATGACAGTTGATGGCCACCAGCTGGTAGGCTCCGCCCTTTGGTCAATGACTGATGGGCCAAACTTGACCTTCTCTTAAAGCAACAACGGGGTACAGGACCTGGGGGGTGCGGTCAACATCCCTCTGAAATGATGGCTGTTTCAGGGCTCAGACACACAAGTAACACGGCCCAACACTCCCGCTGTCGTACATCGCCTGGATGACAGGGGAACGTCAGGAGGAACACACTGGTCCATATCTTAGGAGGGGGTTGCAACAGAAGTTGGTTTTTGAATGTTATCTTTAAGGGTTGGGTCTTGAGATCAATTTAAACTAACATTATTTCTCATGAAAAAAATTACTTTGAGAAACATGTAACATAATACACAACATAATCCAGTGAAGTTGTAAAAACAATAACATGGTGATCATGAGCTTTAAAGAAATCCATACTTTGGCTGAAAACATATCTCTTCTAATGATTGGGAAAGAAAAATGCCAATCATGGGTGTTGTTGATTGAACCCGGTAAAAATGTCTATTACATTGATTTCTATCAAGGGTATAGCACAGTTTAAGGAAGCACATGAAAAAGAAAGGTAACGAAGGGGTGGGGGGGCTGCAATGGCACAGAAGGCACCTTTGATTGTAATGGTTTGGCCAATTTTGGGGGTATAAAGGAGGCTACGTTTGATTTGTATGTTTGATTAGCTGGTTAAAATCAGTAATCAGACCATTTAAAAGCCGGGTGCATCACATTTGCTTATTTTTTTTTATTTTTCTGTGGATGAGTCTGGTGAAAATACATATATTAACTGCACATATTTACCACCAAAGAGAAGAGATCTCATGCTGGTTTCAGGGTGTCATACCGCCTAATGACATTTCCACAGATCCACCCTGACGTCCTGTCAGATTTTAGGTGATAATGGGGAGTGCACTTGATCAAATTGCAGCTGAGGTTAGCAGTGACCTAGCAGGAAAAGTGACACGTGGAAGTGTCGTGGAGCTCTGAGGTCACACCAGCATGTGAAGAGAATTCTCTCACCATAGAATATGACAGAGCGAGCCTTCCAGGCTGCAACTCAGCACTTGGGCTGAGCTAGCCGCACATAATGTTAAAGGGAACGTCTCCTGATAGTCATGCTTGAGGAGCGGCATGAGAAAATGATGTGCACCCAGGTGGTCAAATGCTCTTTTTGTCTCTCAGCAGACGACCGGTGCTGCTTTCATTGCTGTTCATCACTTTAAAGGAGGACCCATGGCGGGTGTTTACGGTTCCTCGCTTCCCCTAGGTTCTGCATGCTTCCATGCTCCCCGCACCAAAGGGGCAGGAGCTTTTGTTGTAAAACCCAAGAAGTGAAAACTTGTAATGGCTCAGAATATATGGTGCGGATATATGGCGCGTGAGTAATAAACCATACATCTCTTCAAGTCAAGTTGCGTGGTGTGCAGACATCTTTCACAGCAGCCCCATATGGACAGCCAATTTAATTTATACAAAAAGAACAGCCCATTTATTGTATACCATATGATATGTATATAATTGTAGCACTACTGAGCGCACAGGCTGAAACGTCATTAAGCTCAGATTAATTCTTTCACAGATCTACATAAAACTCAACAGAATGATATCACTCCGAGTTGGCATCAATAAATTGTGAAAATATAGTGTCGCTGAATAGAAGGCATATGGCCATTGTAGGACACTGCTCCCTGTAATTGAGCGGGAGAACAAGCAGTCCATAAAGATGCCAAGACATAGTTAAATATTTATGCAGATGAATGGGGCAATAAATAAATGGTTAAATGAGTAATGGCTTGACTAACGTGATCACAATAGATAGGTCGTGTTTTATTTAGGACCTCTGATCTGCAGGGTGTTTTTCTAATGAGTGGTCTGTTTAAATTCCGTCACCATAGAAAAAAAGAGATGATATTTTATGCATTTGTTTGGCATAGCCTAAAAGTCTGACACGCTCCAGACTGGCCATTGTTACCTTTTGGTGATTTTAGGCATTTTAATTTCATGTTTTAATAATTTTTTGTTTGTTTGTTTGTTTGTTTTGGGGGGGAGTATTTTGGGGTTTTTTGTCTGATTTTAGTAAAATCAGCACAGAATCATGCCAATAAGTTTTATTCATAATGGAATGTTTGTGCCCTGTCTAATGGCTATCTTCTGGCCCTCTCTTTATGGACAGATGAAAGTCATCTTGTGCTGTTCCTCTGATATCGGGTGTCTCTGGGCCCCCTGCTGAGCTGGACTAGAATGCTGTTGTGGCACGCCCTCTACAGGCAGAGACTGGAACTGAGTCGATTTGCAAAGCTGCCCTCTGAGAGTGAAAACAATAATAAGAGACACAGAGATGTTATTAAAAGGTAGAAAAAAATTCGTAGTTTGCCACTGTTTGAATAAACAAACATAAAGCACGCACACGCACACACACACACAGACACACACACACACACACACACATACAAACACACTTATATATATATATATAATATATATATTTTTTTTACATTTTATTTTTTTAATTGCACATTTTTCTTCCTGCACCGTGATTGGACATACCTGCCCCGGGTAGATGTGAGCGAGAAGCTGCCAGCAGTACAGACTCTTAGTCCTACTGTGAAGTCAGGACCACATCAGACATGAAGCTGTCCTCAGCATGCCAGCAGGATCTCACTCTTTGTCCTTCAGATGCTTTCCTGCCTCGGCTGAATGGACTCCATTGTTGTTTTTGTTTTTTTAGGGTTTTTTTTTTTTCCACGGGCACAAATGCAATTTGCTGTCGGAGGTATTGTGCCCGCACATTAACCACCATAAAAAAAAAAAATTACATTCAAAAGGTGATGGAAAAATATGCTTGTGCTCTTACTTTTGATTTGTCTCACACGGAGACAGCAGGGGCTGATGTGAATGTCAACATTCTGTATGCTTGAATTATTTCCAATGAATTTAAGTGATTTGTCATGTTTTGGGTGACCATCTTGAGTCTCTGTGGGGCCCCAGTGGTACCTAGACAGCAGATTTTTTTAAATTCACACTTAAATTTATTGTACTTATGAATGCAAAAAAGGGGGAAAGACGGAGGTCCTCTTCTGTAATTCTAAATTAAGTGAGAAAAATAGAAAGTGTCCTAACTCAGCATGAACTTATAGTATGAGTTGCCTGGAAGATAGTTGGAATTTTCCAAAGGGCTCTGATATCGCTAATGTGTTCTTGTAGGGTTGAGTTTAGCCTTTAAACGTGTTGTGTCCTTATTGTAGGCAGCTGAGGCCCTGCCTGTGGCCGTGTCCAGCATGGAGACACCAGCTGCCTTCACCGTAACAGACCTCTGCCTGGCTTTGATGCCCAGCCCCTGACCACAGAGACCCTGCGTACCCACCAGACATCTCTAGTTAAAAATAATAATAAAAAAAATATTTAAAAACATAAACAACTCTCTCCAATTAACATGTTTTTTTTTGTATTATCTAACGGGATAGCTGAAGTTGTTTGATATCTGTAGACAAAAAACAAGCTGTTTGGGTCTGGGCACTCTGGGGTGTCTGACTGATTGACTGCATGGGCAAAGTTCCCAGGGTCTGTCTTTGTGTCCAACAGCTTTTCAAACAGCCCCAGGCTTGAGAGAGTTTTGCCCGCGGCAGAAAAATGATAAATTAGAATTACATTTGACCAAATCAGAGCGTCTTGGTTTGGGCTAGAAAGGTGCAAAAATGAAAGGAGATAGCCTTTCATCCTGCAGAATCAAAGGACAATCGCGTTGACGCTGATGTTTTTGTCCCCTGGACGAGTAATCATATGAATATGCAAAATAAAGACTTCCTGCTGCTGTTTTGAATTTGATTCAGGCTGTATTTTACATTTTTGCACATTAGTGTCAAAGCAAACATGCTAAGACTGAAGATTTGGAATTGATCCTTTGGAATTTGTCTACTGAAAGATATTAATACTACTCATGCATTCATTTATTTTCCAAAAATTGGTTTAGAGATTATAAACTAATTATATGCAAAGTAAAGCATGGCATTCACCTAAGAACAGGATAAATAAAGTAATTTCTATCACCTCCTGAGCCCAGAGTCGTGGAAGTACTTTGACTTGACCTCCCAACTTTATTGCTGTCGTCCTTCAGGGCAGAGGGCGTGGGCGAACATCAAACATGTTACTATGTATTAAACTCATTATTGTTTGTGCTTCAATAGCACAGAAATTCAAGAAAAACATCTGTATTAAAACGAACCCAACTAGTTCCACAGACTTTTCCCTTCGGTGCTGGGCTGCAGACAGATGACGCAAGAGCGCCTCACGACCAGTGTTAGCCCTTAAAGCCCTTGCGCAAGCAACTATGAAACGCCTAATGGCTCTTATCATCAATATCACGACTGCAAAGGTTATAGTTAGATGGATGCGTCCCTGCGCTGCATCTGACTGATGATGCCCTCAGACGTGAAGCACATGGATGGAGGCTTTTTGTTAAATAACAAGTAGGTTATTTCCTGGGTAAACTTAATGTCGGTGAAATATCTCCTTTGCTCTAAAGGTTATTTCAATATAACTTCCTCATTGTTCATTCAGTCCTCTAAAGCCATGCATGCCTCATCCTCTCTCTCCTCTGACAAGAAGTACTATTGGTAAGTTTTGACTAATGGCTAGCGTGACTGAATTATAATCACATAATAATATCTATTGACTTGCATTGATTTGCTATTAGCGGACTAGTTTAACCTTGATTTATAGCTCCAGTCCCGTCAAGTCCAAAGCCATAAAGGGATCATTGACAAGCAACAATAGCCTATCCTAACATGCCCCTAAGGTCCCCTTCAGCACTGGATCAATAGCTGACCTCTGCAGCTATCATTTACAGGCAATAGCATTTCAACTCCTTCTGAAAATGATGCACTGTATCTGTCTGAGCAGAACAGGGCTGGGTTGTTCTTAACCTTGAACTAATAGCTTTCCATAATCCAGAGTGACTGATGTGTAGAAGTAATAACTTAAAGATTTTTTTTTACATCCTATTTATAGGATTGTGGGGCTCCAAATAATGGTTATTTTTATTATCTTGATAGATGTTTTTGTCAATAAAACAGAAAATCAGGTGTGTTGTGACCTACTGGTTAAGAAGCTGTAATCTCAGTTGCCATGGCTCAATTCTCCACGTGCTACAGGGTTTTCTATAATTTATCATATAGAACCATATTTTTTGTGAGGACTAAATTTATCTACTTACTTATCTTATTTACTATTTATCTATACTGGTTCCAGCTCACGCATACAAAAAAACTCATTGTCAGTACCTGGTCACTGACAGTGTCCACTTAGTTTTTAAAGCTAGCTTGCCATTAAGTGAGACCTCGGGGACAGAGTATCACTCACTGAGTGACCTTTATTATGAAAAGACCTGGTGGGTCACTGGATCTGACACATGTGTTAGGCTTATTAAGGCTGCTGCTCTGACTGGGACCCATAGGTGTTCAGCAAACTGACGCCAGCTAACCTTTCTGTCCAAATTAAAGGTAAATAACAAAATATGACCTTTCTAAATGCACAAAATTAGCCCGCTCCTGTAAAAGGAAAGATAAAGTCACCTGTTTTGAGCTTTTTAACTGCATAGGACCAACACTGAGGGTAATGCAGGATTGATGATGAAACCTTCCTGAAAGTTCGGACTGCACGTGCATAACTACACGTCTACAGGTCAGCGTGTGTCTGTCGGTCAAAGGAATCCGCTCAGACAGGTGATGTGGGTGAGTAATCCATTAGAAGGATACAGGATCCCTGTCTCAGCAGTGCGCTGTTTGAGCCCACTCAGCAAGACCTCGACGGGCCCCAGAGCCAAGGCCTGTCAAGCCACGAGGCAGAGTGATGGAGAGCCCACACCATGGTGCACTGGACCCTGGCCCTCACCCACGCACTGCCACTGAGGCTGCACACTTGGGGTCCTACCACCACTGCAACACGACCCAGATGTACACCGCAGCTCCTGGATGTGCTGAGGTATTTGGGTGTACACACACACACATGTTCGGTGTGTGACTGTGCCAACAAAGGCTCAATGCAGATGAAGATATTTCCTGTCTGTTTGTCTCAGGGGCTCTGACTATTACCATTCTTACAGGAAAATCCACTCAAATCCACAAACCTCGACGCACAGTCCCAGAGGATAGTGCTTCCTTGCTGGCTCCCTGAAGAAATACCCCTACTGTAGATCTGCAGCACATATAATAGATTAAAAAGGAGCTATTCCTTACTTGGATGTTTGAAAAAACTCAGCAATAGTTGTGAGAACTGCAAAGCGGCACCTATGAGGTCTTTGTACTGAACGATTTCCAAGAGAACATAGCGTGTTCCTTCAGCGATTACTGTAAATGGAAAAAAAACCTAATTACAAATATTTGCTCAAAAACATGACTACCTGCAGAGCGTAAATACACAGTGTGGATTTGAGATACATGGTTTTGGCTACACATTAGCGGCACACTGACACCACACTGAACTCAATGCTGTTGTTTGCAGAGGGAGCTTGTTCTAGTTCAATAACCGGCGCTGCGATTTTTCCTAAAAATAAGCTTTTGTCATTCCATCTCCAACAATGGCAGTAAATAAAAACATTGTTTAGGTTTGTTATGAAACAGAATAGGTAATCCGGAGCAGCGCTGTCTTTCTGGGGTGCAAACAGTTCATTAAAAGCAACCCATGATGTTGAGGTTATTACTTGTGCATACAGGAGTGATTCCTAAAGAATGCATGCATCCAAATCCATCTTTGATTTTGGGAGCATTTAAATGACTGTCAAAGCAGCATAAACAGCTATAACGGTAAGTGTAGCAGCTAGTACAACAACACATTTGTATCGCATTTGAGTCTGAGTATTCCTCGTGTGTGTGCGTGCGTGTGTGTGTGTGTGTGCGTGTGTGTGTGCGTGCGTGCATGTATGTGTTCCTGCCTTGCCAGCCTGAAAATCAGTTTGGGCTGTGAAATCCCAGTCAGTGCTCTGAGCTTATAAGCATTCTGATCTGCTTGGGAAAGCTGCTACACTAATGCACTGAATTCACCCGGAACGGTCACATTGTCTGACTGTAAAATGTTCTACCCATTTATAATACTCCAGTGTGTAACAGTTGCCTTCTCTTTGGTGTTTTGTCTGGCTAAAATCAACAGATCGCGGCTTTGGCTATTTAATCTCTTGGCAAAAATCCCCTGTCTGTCTTTAGAAAACAGCCTGAAGACCGACTGGAAAATATATCAACCCTCGTAATTGTAGACTTTTATGCAGATTTAGAATTTATTGTGCTGGAAACTAAAGGGAATAATTTGCAAGGTTCCATTAAATTGATTATATATTTATTATATAATTGGCAAGTCTGACAGTTGTTCCAATTGTTCTAAAAATTCCCACTAAGAAACACAGCTTGGTTTAAAAGCAATGTAGGGAGCAATGTAACTAAAATAAATGTGAAAATCATCCTTAAGTCATATCCTCAACCTTTACCTCCAACATCAAAATCCATTGATTTATAATATCTCTGTCATATTCATTCACTCTTCTCGGTTATTAAACAATCTATTTTTCCTCACTAATGGAGCAAAGTTTCCTTGCGACATTTTGCTAATGTACGCTAAAGATCCCATTTTCACTCTGATCAAAAAACATTTCCAAAACACTGGGCTGCTTCTTTATGCCCTTTAGGCAAAAAACCCCACATTGTGTAGATTTTAAAGATTTCAGCCTCAAATATTTGCTCAGCTCTGTACCGGAGGTTGCATAAGTTAACCATCTACCATCAAAACATCATTAAGAGTAATTGAAACTCTCTGCGGATCTCTGCCCTCTAGGTGCGAGGGCTGTCAGAGTTAGTTATGTAAAGGGGAGGATATGATGACAGTGGATGATGACGTATGTGTCTGTGCTCTATATGTGTGTGTGTGTTTGCAAGGTGACTGCGACGGGTAAGCTCGGACAGTTCGCGACCCAGCGGGGACGTTGGCGCTCCGGCTGGGTAGGTAATGATATCAGATGCCACGCTCCACAACAACAGGTGCCTTGGCAGTGCCACCTTACAGCCCCATGCTGCGTCAATGACATCAACGCCGACCCAACAGTTAATTATAGATCACCGATCCTCTGCCTGTCATTGTTCAGCCGCAAGAGACTCGGGGGGTGGTTGACATGTACGTTGGTAACGAAGCACTTTTGGTTCAGGCCTTATTATGTTTTAACAGTGTGCATCCATTGGTTTACATACACATGGGTCTTTATTGCTTTTTAAGCTACCAAGCTTAAAAATTGCAGTTATATATTATATTATCATATTTATATTGTCTACCAAGAAAGCTGAATGATTATCTCCACCAAAAATGCATGCATAATAAATATGCAATCAATATGAAAAGGTTGTACTGTATATCCATATGTATCCATATGCAACTACATTATGATTTCTTTTTAAACATCATCCTCATATGCTCACAAGCCATGTGACTAATTCAGTAGCAGTGCTCAGCTCCAGGGTGCAGACTAGGAGCAGATTTAGGTGCAGCATTTGGATGACCATATGGATCTCTTTGTGGCGCCAAGAGACCATGCAGCTTGGAAACCTGATCATCATCTCCCCGGTGACAGCTGGAGCCTTTACACCATCAGAACATTCGTAGACTTCTAATTTGTCATAACCACCTCCTGTGGCAAAGAAATATGCTGCTTTTTTCTTTTTTTTTAGGTAAGCAAAAGTTTGGAATTTCGGGGAAGAAGCAAGGTTCGTGGAGAGGAGGGAATGGGGCGGGACATACAAGGAATGCCTCGGGCTTACATAAGTCCCTCTACCCTCAAATTATATGGCTTTCATTGCACAAGACAAGAAAAAGTGTTCCTGAGAGCATACCACATGTGGGCCTCTTTGTCATGTTTCTAGCCTTCTCAGAATACGACCAGACTCGGTCCTCTGGAGGTATTAGAGGGGGTTGTCCTTGCAACCGTCCAGTTATAATTTCACAAGTGTGTGTGGTATGAGTGTGTTTCTGTGTCTGTGCTTGCAGGGCATGTGCGTGTGTCTCTGCACCTAGCGGTTGTCAGTCAAGCGCAAGTTCTCTCTCCCCGAAGTCCCCAAAGGGGGCGGTAGGTTCTAGTAGCTTGTCAGTAAATATATCACATTAATATTTCATAGCTCTGTTTTTTTTTTTTTTTGTCTTTGTTTCAGCTTTCTCTCGCTGCACCTTGTTGTTTCTTCCTGTTTGTCTGAATGGACCATGTACCTTATGCTCATCAACCAGAAAAAGAAAAAAAAAAAACCCTTGTTCTCCATCTCCGATGTGTAAGTGTTTTCTGCCTCAAGGCACAATTCTCTTGTCATTGTTGCACACTCAGGATCTTGTTGCACTGTGGTGTAATTGTTTTGCCTTTCACTTTGCACCCTGAAAACAAACGGCGGTTTCACGGTCCGTCCAGCTCTGGACCGCTTAAGCTCGCCGCGCTGAGAGCGGGATTGTTTCGCTAACAAATTAACGACTCTCGAACAAAGGCTCGTGGTAACAGAACGGCCGTTACGCAAAAGCAATTTGAGCAGCGGACAGAAGTGCAAGGCTCTGATCCTGGCAGTAAATATCTCTCAGAGAGGCTCACGGGCTAGCGTTACTGAGCGAGGGGAGTGTGAGTGCTGGTTCTCTGGAAGTGCTGTTAATTCTCTGCAGACCCTCAGAATTCTCATGTGGGCCCTCCGAAAGCACTAGCCGAATTAAGTGGATATGGCTATGAGATTTTGTAAGCGTGTCACATTGCTGGTCTACCGTGACATTACTTGGTTGTTAAGTGTTCTTTAGCGGTTTATGGCAGGATTTGGCATGCGTCTGACGAAGCAGAAATGGGCCATCAAAATCAGTTGGCCTGATAGCGAACGGAGGAGTGACAGATTCTGTTTCTGTTCATTTGCTTCAAGCTGGCACTTCTGGGAGAACAGCAGACAGAGAGATGTCCAAGTGGACATCTGGGAAGAATTAGAAACAATAGAGCTTCGGGAAGATAAAATGGAAGCTGTGTTGTTGTGTTTGGAGGGGTTGGGACTGTGATAGAAATTGTACCAAACCAAACTCAAAGCCACATTTGTAGGTTTGTAGGTCTACTCTTTCCCCCTAAAACAGTAAAATATCTAAATATTCTTGACTCAACCACATATGAGATCTTATTTTAGTTTTCTTTTTTAAATTCTGATAAAATACTGTTTGATAGGAGGACGTGCTGTTAGATTCACCTGCACCATCAACAATCATGACTTTGTCAAGTAAATGTTGTGTTTCTGTCCAAGGATGATCAATAAAAGAGTTCTTGAGCAGTAGGTTGTGGCAGTTACATCTTTACGGCAATCTCTCGTCAAGTAAAGGAGATCTGGTTTCACGTTAGTAGCCAGGCACAAGAGTCAGAGATGGGAATAAAAGGGAAGAAAAGGGCTGCTTTATAAATGCTCAGCTTCAGAGACAAGCTAGCTGGACTGTAACTCAAATATGTAGTTTCAGAGAGAAAGAGGAGAGTGAGAGGCTATGGATTTTAATCTGTCAGTCGATAAAGGTCAGCGCTCGAAAGGGCTTTATTCCTCAGCCCCACATCAAAGTGTAAATCCGCTGATTGCAGGGCCTGAATGGGAAGACAACAAGGCTCCATTTGTGGTCCGTTTCTATGGCTCAGTGTGTATAAGACCCCGCGTGCGCGGTCCCATAATACAGGGGGTTTCTATCAGGGGCCCCCTAGATCAATGGGCCGCATGACCTTTGCATTGTGCTGCAGGCTTGGCCCGTGATGTCATGCCATCTATCCGGTGCTCCACTTAAAGGGCCGAAAGAAAAGCAAGGCAAAGTCCCACACCTTCCACCCACTGTGCCACAGAAAAGGCAGCATGAAAAGCATCATCTGCAAATGTATCCACCTGAAACAGGATTTATTCCTCCCAAAACACACCTTCAAGGATTAGGCTGGCACGCCGTAAAAGCGCACGGTTGAGAATAAGATGCCTGCTGGTTAAACACCGAACGCGACAATGACAATTGAAGGTGAACGCTGAGTCACGGTCCCGGTGCCTGCACGCTGACGTTGACAAAAGTCTTGATGGCCGATTCAGATCAGCCCTATCACTTCTGGAGTGTTCTGCATTGATGTATGGCTATTGAAATGTAACATGGTGCAGCGGAGACTGTGAGCCAAGAGACAAGAGAAGCCCTCTCATTGTTCCCACGTGAAAGGTTCTCTTTATAGTGAGGAGAGACGATGGCAGCTGGTAGGTTCTTCCCTCTATAGAAGATAGAGCACTTTCACAGAGTTGTGGAGTGCATTTGAATGGAAATCTAAAGAGGTAGGCGTGAACCATTTGTTTTGCAATGTTTGTGTTTGCTGTCAACATGTCTGTCTGTGTTGTGGGCGGCCTCTTTTTACTGCACAAAGTGGTCACCCCCTCCCCTTCCTCCCACACGACCCCAACAACTCTGCATCACCCCCCCCCACAATCCTGAACCCAGACATAATCAAGGGGGAGGAAGAGTTACACCAGTGCTGGAGCCATCTTTGTGGGCAGCTTTCTCATGGCGACAGATGTTGTAATTGCCGACTGATAGATTGTGCGTCAAGGACATCATTAGGGTCTCGATGGCCGGGCTTGAAGGAGCGAACGGCCTATAAGAAGGACTGGGAAAAGATGGAGCTGGCTCAGGCGGGAACGGACGGGGAACTGGGACACATCTATCAGCCTTTTGACCGTAGCCATGGGGATTGATAATGTGATTGGCCACGCACTTAAGGAGACACCGACAAACATAATAGCGTGTCCGCATCTGCCTCTGTGATGGTATGAAAACTTTGAAGGACACTGTGCATAAACAAAAAACGTCTGTAGTGCTTTCGATGAAGCCCCGTATTGTATGCTGCTGCCAGAATTTGATTGATAAATGATGCACACATGGTCTGGTTCCCATGTGTCATCCAGAATTGGATCAAAAATAAAGACTATCGCAAAAGTAAACAAACCTTTATCTTTCCAAATGAGGGATGTGTTCAATTCAGAACATTAACTCAATGTAAAGATAGTGAGGCCCCCCTCAACGAGCGGTGCAGCACTGCCGAGGGGCCCAACCCTGAGAGAGGCATTATTCTCTGGTGGCACATTCAAGGTCATTTAAGCAAGTGTCCCCACGTCCCACCAAGTGTCAGTCTGCACCAAAGTAAATTGTCAGTTTGTTTATACATGCCATCTGATTGTGTAAGGCACCCTCCCTATGCGCACACGTACACACCCACGCGCGCATATATGCACACACCAAAAGAGCTCCCCAGAGGTCAATTAGTACAGACAAGGGGGCTTTCAGACAAAGGGTGCTAGTGGCCCAGAGCAGCCGAGGAACCACATAATTAACAGTTATAAAGTACTTTACTCTGTTAATTTAATTAGTTAATCCTTTTATCAGCGCTTCTTTGTTGAGGGGAGTCATTATGGCGCTTCTCTTCTGGTGTCACACGTGCATCGTGGCTCGTCCTCCAGCGTTATGTGGCACGGCCGATAATGGAGCTTCTGAAGAGACTTGTGGCATCCACGGATACACCCAGAACGGCAGGAGAATTAAAGGCCACATCTGAGGATCGTAGATTTGCAGAATCAAAATAAACATGGTTGTGTGATAATTTTCCTCATTAACTTGTCGCCGTGGCACCCGGTCACGTGTAGGGATGTCCTGGTGAATTGGCGGTGGTTTTACTTTTGATTGAACAAGGATTCAACAAGAGACAGATCAAACACCAATGCCAATGATGCTTTCGGTTGAAATTGGTTTGATTGAAGTCAAGTGATCGTTTCCATGGGTCTCAACCCCCCCCCCCCCATATCTGCCCTCGCACTCATGGAAAATTATTCAAATCGGCCGTGCTCACCATCACATTTATTTTACAGCGCCACTTCAAGTGCCACAGATTTGCGTGTGTAATCCTATGTGATGTAGCTGCACGCGGCGTCAACTCTTTTCAGGTGCACTACCTTTGAACATCAAATCGCTTATTGTGCGCACGTGTGTGAATATGGTTTGAAAAGTCCACTGCTCCCCGTGGAGGGAAAAGGCAGTAGACTCGTCCTGGCCTTCGTTTAACTCGGCAAACGTGTTAAAACCCAAGTCACATGCACAAATATGGTACACGGTGGCCTCTCTGCATGCTGCTGTCACCTCTTGTTCTATCAAAGTGTTACACCAAGTCCTGCTGATTACTGAAAGCCTTACAGTGGCAGCAGAACGCTCATAGAAGGGTGTCCTGGGTTTGCTGGCGCTAAGATGCAAATATTAAATTTTTAGTGGCGCCTGTGCTGAAAAATGTCACTGTATTTTCAGTAACATGGTGGTGCGTTTGAGCGCAGTAGGCCAGTCCTGAGGAAACCGGTATATTTGCAATCAAACATGCAGCAACTCCTGATCTGACCAGATGGCTGATTGTTTGCTTGTGAATCACGTCTCTGATTGCAATCACATCCGACCATTGTAGCTTCATTAGGCGGAGTCGGTACATGCTAAAACACCTGTTAGTTACTGTTAATGTTAAAACTGTTCATTTGCTGATCTAAAGTCAGAAGGCGTGCCATTCTCCAACGACAGAATTAGCCTGTGGCTAATTAAATCATCAACCAACACCCTCCTCTCTTTATGATTGAAATGATGAAAGGAAATAAAGTGACTCATGCACCCTGCTCTGCTTCTCTTAGCCTATCACGGGTATGATTTTAAGAAGGAAAAAAAATCACCATACTTTTGTATAAGATAGAGCTGTAAACACTCAAATTAGTTACATGTCTGAATAATAACCTCATTAATGACAATACATTAGGTACAATGAACTAAAGTTTACATTTATATTTGATACTACTTTTTGTTTCATCACTGTTATGTTTCTAATAGTGGCCTCTTATATATAAGCAAAGATGGGTAAATAAAATGCGATATCCTCTCTCAGATATTAATTCTTGATACTAAGTCTAGTTAGAATGAATAATAATCTTACGTTAAATGTTACACATTAAAATATAATTCTAGTAATCTTTGAACCTTACTGTTTCTTCTTTATTTCAAATATGTACTTATTTCACAGAAGTAAGGTAAATATTATGGCTAATTTCTAATCTTAGAACAATTCCAGTGCCTGTGTTATTACCCACATAACTTCAGGCTGCAACGCAAAGTTTATAAACTCCCCCAACCATGAAGAAATGGCTCCTCTATAATTTCTGGCAGCCTTTGATGGGGATTTGTGCCCAAATGAAAATGCATCTGAAATGAGCAGCCCTCTGCGGCCCCCACAGTGTGCAAAGATGGCATACAGCAATAATCTTAAAAAATGTAATTAAACACAGATAAGATTAATACAATCAGGGAGAGATGATTGAAAGATGCTGTTGTTGTGTAGGAGGGTGGTGAGGCCCCCGGGCCCCTGGGCCCCAAAACGAGGCGGCTAGCTGTGGGGAAAGGGGGCCCTTCGCGCTGGGATTAGCTTAGCCAGGTGGGGGAGCTTCGTGGTTTGAGCATTTAAATTAGCAGCGAGATGACAACCCCCATTAGGAGGGATTAAAGGCCTGCTGGCAGGCAGAAATGCACTGGCACTGGCAGGGGCATCCGTCACACAAAACCCAAGGCGATGTGGCACAAGTCAGTCACTTGACAGCCACCGTCATTCTCTTCATCACAATGGTGGAAAATGACGAACACCAGAAGTCGATTAGCACTGGATTTTCATTTATTATTAAAAAATGTAACACAATGCTTTTAGATTTGGTATCAGAGGAGATATTCTCTAAGTGCTTTACTTTGTGTATCTCGCAGCCCAAAACAGTGACGCTGAAAGGTTTTTATCGCAGATGCTGTGTGCATGTGTGCATTTGTGCTGCCACTTCACCGCATGGTTTGACTTTCAGATTTGCTGTTTCAGATCTGGGCGCCGTGGCGGTGTAACGACGCGGCACCCCCCTTTTAAAGTTAATTCGAGGGGACAGCGCCGGGGTTCAGGGGTGAGATCGCACAAAGGTCCAGTCTCCGCGCCGGTCCCCGCGGAGAATCTGTCTGTCGGTGGGATTGTGCTAACGTCAAAAAGCTGCGAGAGGAATTACTGGCTTATCGCCATGTGACAATGGTACTTTTTGTTCCCGAAGCACTCCCAAGTTCTGAAGGCAGAGCAAGACAAAGCGAAAACCAGCAATCCGATTAAAACAATCTCCTTGTGTGTTGATTAACGCACATTTGCATGAAAATGGCCCTCTGTGATTAAACAGTTGTAGGTGAGTCTGGGGGCCCTGCGTGGAGTTTTGGCCAGAAGGAAGCTCAGAGTGCACTATACCGCTCTACACACCACGAGAAGGGAGTCTTTCCTGCCAGGCTGTGCGCAGGCTGCTTGACCGGCGTTGCTCGTCGTAAATGTGTCAGCTTACAAACAAGAACTTTTAAAGTCCACCACCTGCTGGAGTAAGAGCTGGGATCAGTGTGGGATGAGAGGATCGGATCTCTATGCAAACGAAACGATGACAAGTGCCAGATAGGCGCAGCGACAAGCCAGGGGAGAAATCAGAGCGCAGAAGCGGAGCTGGGAGCCTCTGTCGAAAATATGCACTTTAAAAGCTAAGATTTATGATGGAGCGTTTCACGGCTTTAGCGATTTTCCTCGTACGATAATCACACAGATGTCTAGATTCATCCTTAACCTTGCGAGGGCAGCAAAACAAACAGGCCCTGGAAGAGTGTCAGGAACAGCTTGAGATGGCGGAGGGGGAAAAAAAAAATGGAGAAGATAAAAAAGGAACCGTAGACAGACAACGTCAGATGCCACCGTTTGGTATTTCTACAAAGCTCCAGAGAGGTGCTAGCCTGAAGCCATCGCAGAGTTTCAGATGAACGAAGCGAGGACAAGCGCGCCCCTGCGCCAATGCGGGCCTCTTCTCTTCCCCTACAGTACGCCGAGCTCTCCAGCGGCAACAGGAAATCAAACAATTAGCAGGAGGGAAATAAAAGGTCCTAGTTTGCCCTCTGGCAGTTGTAAACATGGCAACGGTGTTCGGTAAACGTCACCGCGCAAAGTTCCATCCTTTGTTGCATCGCCGCAGCCCTTGCTGACAAAGATGGAAAGACGAGGTAAACATCGGAAGTAGGAGCCCGCTGCACATGCCTTCCAATTTTCTTATTTTTAATTTCAATGACAACTGAGATTAATTATTTGCATATTTATTATGATCACATTAATATTTGACAAAGCAGAAATAACTGGAACAAAAAAGATCAGAAAACATGTCTCACTTCATTTAAATGATTGTCATAATGAAGCTAAAGGCAAATTAAAAATCCAAATTTGACTTGATGTTCCTTTCATACTCCAAAAACGGACTCGTCATACACAGATATATTATTTTATAATTTAATGGTGCCTCTGTGTGACAAAACAAAAGAAATGAATCAAACTGAACAACCCAGGTAAGTTTGTGACTAAGCTGAATTGTTTTCCTGTGTACTTATTCTCTGTCAACTGGGTATTGTGGACACATTTAGAGCTACATGGAGCAGCTCTAAAGCGGAGGGCAAGAACATGAATCCGCCCGTATCAGCGTGCACTTCAACGTGCCCTCTAAGTGGAATTCTTAACTATGGGACCCCTTCACAGCGAGGAGTTTGTGTTTACATAAAAGAGCCGGCCGCGGTCTGGGACATTGCACTCGGGACCGGGGCATCCCAGTTCTGTGTCTGAGTGCAATGGAGAAAACATGGACATTAATGTAAAAGCATAAAACAAGAAACATGTGGGTTTTTTTTTTCTTTTTCTTCTGAGATGAAAGTTTCCAGACTGTTTTGTGTTAACTAAAAGAGACGAGAGCAACTTAAATGCTGAAACTTGATGATTCTTATACAAATGCCACTTTGGCTATTTCAGCCTTGTTTAAATTTTTATTTGAACTAAAAAAGCTATAAGAATGAAGATATATTACTCTAACAACAAGTAACAAATAATAGACTTGTAACTATTTACTGATTTAAATTAACACACAGCACATTAGTGCCTCTAATATGTTGGGAACAAATAAATATATATACAGTATATATAAACAATATTTCCACAAACAACTTTTGATAAAATCCCATGGTGGTTTTCTGGGTGTGAAATTGACATTTTTAAGCTTCTTGGATTTTTCCAGACAGTTTTCTAATGAAGCATCATATGTGTACAGTAATAAATTAAGTTCATTCATTCAGGCTCCTGTGACTGTAGATTCAAGGTTAAATTCACATAATGTGTTTCATGCCAGGATGAAGATCAATCTCACTTAACCTGGAATTTTAAAAATTGCTTCAAACTTCATACTGTTTATTTGACAGTATTTTTTTTTTTTTTCTAAAAGGGTTTGAACTGATAGTAATGTGTTTTGACCCATGTCAGGTCGATAACGATGACCGTTGTTCTCCTTGAAAAATATGTACAGGACTATAAAATTAACTCAAAGAACTGCTTAATCTTACCGATACTAATAAAAGTAAAATTATGATTATTAGGAGGTGGTATATACATTTTTCTTATTCTGTTATGTTTTTGCACAGCTATTTTAGAGACACACCTAAAGCACATGTATTATTTCGGTATAAGCAATGAGCTGGTTTCTCTTTGCCACATATTACACTGTTTTGTTGGACAACAGTTCCGTGCTGGTTTGACCTCTCCACATTTCCTCCACCATCCCTGAAAGCAGGACCATCTCGAGCTGCAGGGGCCTCTCTTCTCGAGGAGCGCATGCTCTGGTGCTCTACTGCCCTCCAATGGCGTATGCCTGCCAAGCGCTCCGCTCCTGTCTGCCTTCGGGTGAGAGGACAGGCTGGAGATCAGGAGAGCAAACAAGTCTGGGCCAAAGGAGAAAGGCCTCCACACTGGGGAAACTGGTCCAACAGATGATGCCGTGCAGGATAGGCATGTTGGTGGATGGCTGTGAACAGGTGTAAGGAAAGAAGCATCCGTGATGGATGCTAAAAGCTGCCCTCTTTCTCCTCCTGGCTGCGCTTTTGCCTAAAACGGCACGCTTTTACAAGTTTCACTCTATTACTTTCAACTCATTTGCACAAACAAACACGTGCACGAGGAGCCAGATATATTTTATAGAGATAAATGTGGACAGTGCGCTGAGGCCCAGATGGTTCAGCCACAATGGCGGCGCAGGGCGGCCTTTGATGGGTGTGAGTGATTGATTTCAGGCTTGACTGGCTCTGATAGAGTCACCTCAGGAGGCGCCTGGCAACCACAGGCCCACACCAGAGCCTTTCCACCAGCAACAAGATGGAGCTGAAATTTGCAGGATGCCCAGCAGCTTCAACTCATGTCCCCATAGAAGTCCAATATATTCTGGGTACTTACTACCTCTGGAATTGGATGGATTTTTGTCACCGCCGTCAACCTTCAATGGCAAAGCGGTTTAGAGTAATGGATCGTTTCGTATGTCACAGCGTGCTGCCCTAAACACAAAACATGCCTGTTTTCATTTGTCACCTTTAGCTCCTTTTATTCTTTCGTCAGGATAAACATGACAGTGGAATTATCATCAGCATCCACACCATCGGGAAGAATAGGAACACCTCAAATAACTTTACGTTTAGTTTATATTCATACATCTTTTCCTTTGTCACTTCAAGTTCTTTCTGAAATGCTGTAATTTGCCCTGTGTGAAGATATTGAGCGATAGCTGTAATGGAATATGAGTGTCATCTCGGGGGCGACATTTTCCTGCACTGCCACTGTGCTGCGACCAATTCCACTAAGCTCACCGGGCAGGAGGGCACCGTAACCATGAGGACATATTTGCCCTGGAGTGATCTTAGTTACCTCGAACACGTTGACATGATTTGACAATCAATTAACCGTCCCCTCATGAAGCCTTATGGAGTCCAAATGCCCCAAACAGGCTCTTTGCTGTTGCACACAACAAACTGGAAACATAGATTCGTATATGAAACAATAGAAATAATTAACTGTTTTAAAAGCAAATACTCAAGCTTCCTTTTGGCAATATAAACAAATGTGACACAAAATGGCCTTTTATTTTCTGCTTCACAGTATGGATAGAGTTGTTCTGATCTAGCTCAGCATCGCTGGAGTCTGCGCGGGCATATTATGTCAAAGAGGAATATGCATTAAAATGTGAAAACAGCCACTAAAAGTGAAAAATCCCCCGTAAATTTGCAATTATGTTTGTGTTTCTAATCACAGCGCCTAATTGCTTTAACTAAATAAATCACACTCGGGTTCACCATAGTAATAGCATTACCATGGTAATAATTACTACTGTGATGACATTGACATCAGGCAGGTACACTTTGCCTCATTTGAATAATTAACATCTTAAAAGCCAGCGCTCTTTCTTCTTCATTTTTTTTTTTTTTTGCATCCAATCGGCTTTCGTTTCTACTCGTAATTGTGAGTTTATTAAGGAAGGGATTGATGAGCCTGGTGCATAATTTAACAACTGGTTCTCCACATTTGTAAAACCTCATCTTCAAAGAGCACTAGTCCCGTTTATTTAGGATTAAAGTTTAATGTGTCTTGTTGCTCGTGAGTCAGAAAAATGATTTGTTTTGAATATCCTCCAGCTATTGTCTGATTAGCTTGGAACAAATCTTAGTTGATTTGCAAGAACGACAACAGAAAATATTGCTTTTGCACCCTCACCCAAATCCAAATAGCATCAACATCGCAGAGCACTTCATTTGATTTCAGTTTTATACAGCGAACATTTTCCAGATATTATTTGTGAGAAAAGCAGAGCCTCGGTGTCAGTGATGCAGCCCAAGCTCCAGGCAGACATATATCTAACTGGAGACAGAGGGGCGGGCAGAGAGGTGAGAGAGAGGGCAGGGCAGCTCTGCCCGCCTGTGGAGTTTGGCATGTGCCCTCCCTGGGCCTCCTGCAGACCTGGGGTCAAAGTAAATAAAGGGGCGATATGGACCGCCTCCAGCAACCCCTTTTTCCACCCTCCATCTCATAGCCCAGTAACAGGAATTGGACACTTTATCCATTGGCCACGCCTTCCTGTGGTCGCCCATACCATCGCTGCCACATGCCGTCTTTTCTACATTCTCCAGCTCCGCTTCCAGACATTAGACCAAGCCCTCTTCTTGGCGGTCTGACACCGATCCGCAGTAGGCTAGACCCGTCCTGGTGGTGCTAACAGGCTTTCTCCATATTTATTTTTCACAAGTTACAGAGTCCTGTGCTCCATCTGGCAGCTGAATGAACGCAAATACAAAAATATGCAGAGGCAAACTTGCCCAATGTTGGACAGACTTCTCAAAAGCCTGATGTGCTATAAGAAAATCCCACTAGTTAGCTCACTGTGCTCATGGTGAGAACTACAAGATTTGCAGTGTGATCACGGTCTGGGAGAGCTTTATAAAGGTGGTTTATAACACCATGTCAGCTCTACACACACTGTTCTCCTTAACAGTTTGTTGGATGTTTTATCACCCTCCCTTTAACACCTCTCTGTCTCCTAACTTTCATCTTAAATTATTCAATCCTTTCCCACAAGATACCAGCGCCGTCAAAAGAACAATATGCTAGCACCCTTTCCAAGTTAATGTCAGGGCACCGCAGACATGCAGAGGCCTCCTCCTCCTCCTCCACCTTTTCCATCCTTCCATCTCCCCATCCCTCCCGCTGGAGGAATTCCCAACCCTCTCCGCAGGTAGCCAGACTACCAAGACCAGCAGAACATGTGTTTTCCTCCCCTGATCAGGTCACACTAAGGTCTTCCATTCATCCCCAGTGATCCAGCGGCTCCAGCTCTCCCGCTTGCACTCTCATAGTACACCGCTCCCTCACAACAGATGATGAATTCCGTTCACATGATAGGTAGATGAATAAAGGAAGATAGAATATAGCGAGACACCCCCCTCCAATGTCTCCAGACACATCTCTTCCCAGTCTGTTTGCAACTCAATCAGTGACATGTGCAATTTTAAGGGGGGGGATGGTCTGTTCTGCCATTCCGGCTCCTCAGATGCTTCAAGCTGGGGACGGATTTGAACTTTGACCGCAGAGTTATGAATTTTCTTTTAAGACCCAGAGGAACTGAAGGAAAACAGTTTTGAAACAATGTACACAGGATAGTCATGTTTCAAAGATTTCAATAACATCAGGGAAGCCCGGCTTTCATCCACGCTGTTTCCACACGGCTGTTTGGTTCTCTGTCTTTAAAACAGCCATAATGTTGATGCAAGAGGTTTGGACAACCCAAGCACAATATTGTTCCGCTTGGATCACAGGACCCTTGTTAGCTCATTTAGTCGGGAAGAGATTTTATTTATGGCTGATTTCTGTTCGAGCACTTCGCCAAAAATCACATCAGATCCGTGGACTACAACTTGAATTTTATGATGTAAGTATTGATCAGAGCGGCTTTGCTGTCCACAGCCAGCGGCAGACACTCGGGGGGTGTAATACCTGCCAGAAGAGCTGAAGATGCTCGAAGATATTTTCTACTTGGTCTAAGCGAATCGCCAGGGATAATATAAAACTTTCATGGGGAGTAGATGGAGGGGAAAAAAAGATGAGTCCTCTTGGCTTGCTGTAAACAATATTTATCTTTGGAAGATGTTATTTCTGCTCCAAAATGCATTAAGTGGCTGCCATCTTTTGCAGTGGATTTAATGCTCGGTGGTGAGGTGATGCACAACTCGGGACAGATGCCATCAATCCATATTCCACATCCAGATCCCAACAGCTTGGCTCAACTACACGGACATAAACTTACAAAGAAAGTGCCAGAAGTACTATGAAGTTTATATTGTGTTAAGGGGCTGAAGTTTATATTTTAAAAAAATGGTTGCACTTGAGTCAAATCGACAGCAGTTAAAGAGAATTGATTTCAGGAAATCCCCAGTCATACCTGTAGCAACCTCCAACAACACAGACCTTGACAGCTGTAATTGGTCTTCTTGACTCATACGTATGTTACTTCCTGTTACTACATGCTTCATAAACACACTTGCCCTGTAAAAAAACAGTATGTGGTTGGGCGTCGAATAATCTTATTCTCAGACTCTACTTCAGTCCTTCTAATCTGGAGAAAATTCATTTCAAAGCCCTTCCATACTTCCTTTATCTTACCACAAACAGCTGCAAACAAGCTAAGGAGGCTGCAACCAACGGAGGGGATATCAAATAAATAAGCCACAATAATAACACTCAGGTATCACAGTCTGTATTTAATGTTTATCAGGTGTTGTGGCGGCCATGACACCGTGCTGCGTAAGATTGTCGACAGGGGGCATCCTCTTGGCCTCGTTGGCAGCATGTGGGCAGCGGCGGGAGCCGAACAGGCGAGCCGCGAGATTAAGAAGGCGAGGAGCTTTGCGCGCCCCGCAACCACACAGAACCCACACGCCAGCTCCGCTCCCATTTTTCCTTATTACCGTAAGCAGAAAGGGGAGCAAAGGTGCAGAGCATTGCTGTTACTAATGGACTAAAAACGTCCATTCCACAGACTCGCAGCCCCTTTCACAATCCCGCGTTCGCTCCCACCATCGAGGACTACACTTAGTCAATCACAGTCCGACCTGTAAGGAATGGACCAAGGGACATCTTGTGAGACTGGGTGAAATGTGAGTTAATGGGAAGAGAGTCGGTGGTTGAGTAAAGAAGCCAGGCAGAGTAGGTAGTTAAAGAGCAGAACAGTGCCTTAGGGGTACTCAGTGCATGTGGACTCACACTGGGAAAAGTGTATTTATCAACTTAATAGCAGGTGTCTGATTGAACATGACTATGATTACAGCAAGTTGTTCCTTCTTTTGGCTCCACTCCTCCTCCTCCTCCTCGTCTTTGTGGTCCTCCTCATCACAACCCCTCTCACTGCTCCCTCCTGTATACCTCTCTTCAAAACATCAGGAAAATGGCGTAGCGGGAATTATCCTCGTCAACACAATAAGTGATTTTATTACCATAGCTAAGCTGGTACACAAATGTGCACGTGGCGTGCTATTTTTATATCCTTTCTTTGCAAATCAAGGATATTCCAAGAGAGCAATAACTGGAAATAAACCCAAACAGGAGTGACTTGGAGAAGATGTGGAGCAGGGAACCATTTAGCTGATAAGGCAGAGAGGGCCCTTCAGGTGTCTCCTGCTCCACTGCTGTGTAAATGAGCTCCAATTAAACAGGCGGCGCCTGGCTCCGGGTCTCCCCGCAGCCCTCCCCAGCCTCCTCTATCCCCTAAGCCTCCCCCAGCCCCTTGCTGTTCGCCGTAAGGCCCGGCCCACCCCACGGCTCCTGCAGCTGCTCACTCAGTCCCGCTCTCTGTTTTGCACTCACACTGTGTGACCCAGAGGCCTGCTTAACTCGTGTGCGTGCGCGCACACGGTTGTCTGTTGGCGTGCGTCAGCCTCCGTGTTTGTTAGCCCTGCAGCGTTTCGGCTTATTGTCAACTCTCAATAAATGACAGCATGGTGGAAATGTTGCATCCCAGTGTCTGCTTGATTTGTGTGCATTGCAGTAATTGCTCCGAAAACTTATTTTTCGACGCGGAAAAAAAAAAAAAAAACCCGAAGCATTTCCAGGAAAAAGTTTATCAAATCCAACTTTCCTTTCTGAGACCCCGTAACCTTTCCGTCCCCGACCGATCGGAGCGTCTTGGAACGGCGGCCGCATGCAACATTAGCAGTTTGCAAACATTGTTTGATTTCTCAGAAGGCCTTTGCCACGTGACGACGGGGGTCCGAGAACAGCGGGCGATTTGGCCAATTAGACGTGGTGGTGGTTCAGCCAGCCAGATTGGGAGATTCGCCCTTGGCTGCCGGCCAGGACACTGCGGTTGCCACCCCTGAACCTCAAAAATGTCTGTGCCACCAGGCCTCAAACGACAGAATGAAAAGGACGGAGCAGTTGATGCAAGACGAGCGCGGATGTCTGTGAAACGTCCTCTTATTGATTATATTTGCCTTTAGATCATACATCTGTTGCAAACTCAAAGATGCTCAGCTCACAATTGGTGGTGTAATGTAATGCAATTACCATCCTTTCAGTGGGCTTTAGCCATCATTGATCACCCGGCATGGAGAGCAGGAGGCATGTGAGTGTCCTCAAAATGGTGGAACGATCACATCATGGTGATGAGCAGGAAAGAGCAGGAAGATCAAACCCCAATCTTCTCCGAGTCTAAAGATCCTCTTGGCTGGAACCTCCAATCAGAAGCTCTCCAAAAGATGTAATTAGGCAACTTTAAATAATTCAATATCTTTAAGAATCCCCCCATGTCTGAAGAAGACATAGAGAAGAAATGCTGCAAGACTTTATCTATCTTGCTGGAGCCAAGTGACTTTTGGAAATCCTGCGTGATAAATGACTCCAATAATTATCCGATTATTAAAACTGCTGGTGGTTAATTTCCCGGCCACGATGGCAGCTTATCAACCTATTGTTTCAGAATCGCTGCAAGCTCAGCATTCACCATGGCTACGCGAAGAAAATAACAGAAATTTTCACGTTGCAAGGAGGGTTTCCACGTGACGTATCTGGGTTTTAAGTCGGGCTGGAGATTACGAAGCTCTGCCTCCGACGGCATGAGGAGAGCACAATTACCTGTTCTCGTCAAGCTATATGGGCTGTCAGCAGCCCTTCCTGCATAATACATACCTGACATTCTGCTAACATTACCTGCCACACGTAACCAGTCACACTGTAAAAGGTGTTTGTCTGCTCCCCCACCACTCCAAATGTTAGATATTTAAAATTAATGGCTGTGATTAAGACACTGAAAACGATTCGATCCTGACTCAACTCAGGAAAACTGAGGGTAAATGGTATATTTAAATATTAAGTCACATGTAATTAAGCAGGGGAGAAATATCCATTCCCGTTGTTAGGGCAATTATAACAATTTCCATCAAGGGATTTCTCAGCTTGACTTTTGTTCTGAGCAATAGTGATTAACGTTATAGTTAATTGAAATCATTTCCTCAACTCCTTCTTACTCCACCGGCCGCAGAAGAAAGGGAAGCCGGACCGAGCGGACACAGCACGACAGATGTGGAACGGGGGGGACGTGATTTTCTCCTCTCAGGTCCCTTCCTGCGAGCATATTTAACCGTGCGTTGGGTGGTCGTCCCCAGGCGGCTGAAGAGGTCGCTCTCCCCCGCGGCAGCGGTGAATCAGTGGACAGTCGGAAATGAGGGCCCAGTGGGGCGACACACCTCGGGCTTGAAGCCATTTCCTTACATCACTCTGGGACTATAAGGAAAAAAACGGTGGGGGGGGGTTGGGGTTTCATGCTGTGATGTCCATCTTGTGCGGTGATGATAGCCCTGTCATAACGCACCATGTCATGTTTTTCTCCTCATCAGACAGTCCCATTAAAATTAGTAACAATTAAGCAATTAAGTGTGTTAAAAAGATGATGGATTTTATCATTTCAAAGCCTCCTACGGTTCAGCCGTGTTCACGGCATCAGTAATTAGATGCGAGGCCTCGCTCTGCAGGTTGCGTTGGGGAAAAGTTCAAATCCTATCGAGTGTTGAGTCTAGGTATTGACCTTTAAAGGTCAGAATGGTGTTGGGTCAGAACCCAACTGGTCAGCTGATAAGATCATTCTGCGTATTAAAATATGAGACATATTAAACTTTGGCTGAACACACGTCACACTGCCAACGCTAACTAAGTGTGTGATAGAAAATGACAAATGGAGACGCGAGAGGAGCGCCAACGTCCACCTCAGGCCTCCGACAAACACTTGGTTTGTGCCAAATGTACTCTGTGTCTCTGGATGTAAAAAATCTTCATTCATCTTAATTTTCAATCCAAGACAATGGTTTCTTTTAAAAATATTACAGTATTTGATTCCACCGCTGTTTTTTTCTGCTGCCTTGATGTGATTTTTTCATATGTCCTTTTTAAGGGCCCAATTGATTTTATTATATTTTATGTTGCTTCTTCACAATATTTTTGTACTTACTACTAAGGTATTAAAGAAATAAATAAAAAAACTAAAAAAAGAGTATATATATGTATATATATATATATATATATATATATATATATATATATATATATATATATATATATATATATATATATATGTATGTATATATATATATGACTTTATTTTGTTTTTTATTTACTATTATCTTCCTGATTTCAAGTGTAGTACAAACCAGAATAAAATTAAACAGAATAACTTCAGCTTTTTGCAAGCAAAGATACACAATTCATCACTGCATGCAAAATACTTTGATGTGCTTTAGGGGAAACACAAACAACAAAAACATCCAGAGGGGGGTCTATGGATCCCATCAGCTCAAAGTTCTTGTTAGGATGTGTTGATGAGGAAAAATCACGCTTTTTGTAGTTATGAGAAGTTTGTCTGCAGCCGTGTGGTGTATTTACAAAAGTCAGAGCTCAGATTAAGAGTTAACGATGATGTGCTTGAGTAAATCACTTAATGTGAGACAACACCGATGACAGTGTCAGTCAAAGTGACAAACTGAGTCCCCTCGCCTGATTGTCATTTGCCAGAATTGAAATTTCGTTGCTCTAAATCTATTTATGTGGCTAATTGCTTTTGCACAGGGACTCAAACGGTGCCCCTGCCGCCCTCATCCAGACGTAATCATCCTCCAGCTCCTCTTCCCAAACTTCGTCGACTCTCACTCCTGCGTACTGTCCGGAGGGACGCGGGGCCTGTCCTCCGCCGCCCTGCCCTGTTTTAAAGCTCAGGGCCGGCCCGCGGCCTGCAGCCAGCAGCGGTCTTCCCTCTGAATGTTATTACAGAAGGACGCGGGGTCAGATTGCGGCGATGACGCGAAGAGAGAGGCCCGTTGAACACTGGAAAGTCATCCTTTCTTTTTTTTTTTTTTTTTTTTGCTGCATCACATCACACATTGACCTTGACGTTTCTGACAAGAGCATCCATCACACGCCAAAACCCACCAAACAGGCGACGCGGGTCTGCCGGGAAGCCCAGTGAATCAGATTAAGGAATAACGCCGGTAGATGGATGCCCTGACGTCAAGGCAGCGAGAGGGATCAGCCTTCCTCTTCTTCATGCATTCCACTTCCTCAGCACGCCCGCCCCCCACCCACCGCCCCCACCACCCCCTCCCGTGCTGCCTGCCTGGGTTATATTTCTCTGATTTTGACACAGATGATTAACAGCCACAGGATTACTCTGTTTTTGATGGATGCTGCAGCATCATGGAATTAATTCAGCGGAGCTTTGAAAGGCTGTCGATGGGATCATCTGCCAGGGATGGTCCTTCAGAGTAGATAAAGTTATGGAGGCTCCGTTACTCGTGCATAATTGAAGCCTCCAGACTTACTTTGTGCCGAGTTTGTTTGTCTCGGTTAATTATTAATTTAGATGAAGGTTAGAACTTCATACAGCAGCAACATTGATGAAGGACAGTGGAACAGGAAGGAATTTGCTTTGGAGTGAAATTAGGACAATTAAATTCCAGAAATGCAGCTAATTACAAGGCATGTCAGAATTTTGAGGTATAGCCGAGTATTCAGGGGAAAGAATTGCAGATTAAAACTCTAATAAACCTTTTTTTCCACACTGCTAACATTAAATACAAAACTGAGAGTCATTATGTGTGTAATCGTGTGTGCCTGTGTGTGTGTGTGTGTGTGTAGGTGTGCGTTTCACCACCATAGGGCCCAGCTGGGAGCTTCCACCCAGTGACCCCTGACTCTCCTGGAGAGAAGTCTTCAGTGGGTTTGCTGGACAGAAAGACAAGAGCAGAGGGGCGCGGTGGAAAGGCGGCGCGGAGAACAGGGGAGCTTTGTGCGGAGCCGAGCGTCCTGGGGGGGGGGCGCTGCGGCTGCAGCTCACGTAGCTCCCCGAGTCCCGAACTGCTCCGGCCTTTCGCACTCTGCACAGACGCAGACTCGCACGGGGCGAGGTGGCCGCCTCGCTGCGTGTCTCCACACACACACACACACACACCCTGAGCCTGTGGAGGCGCTGCACAGACAGGCAGCAACCAACAAATATTACCTCTCCTAATTATACACAATAAAATAATAAAATAACATGTCCTCCATCCTAAACACATTATTATTTTATTTCACATTTTATAAATTAACAATGTGCTTTACCTTAATTAATACTGAATTTACATATTTTTGTAAGTGCCTTAGCAACATTAAAATCAGGGTTTAATTTATTTAATTTAGGTATAATTTTGCAATACCTCATTAATATACAGATAATAAAAGACTGAATCATAGAAAATGTGTGGAAATTAATGTAATATCATAAGAAGTATAATCAATTAATATAATAGGTAGAAACAAAAAAAATAAACAAACATGTGCAGCTTCTTATTTTACGGAATAAAATTCAAATATAACGAAAAAGTTATTCCAAAATGTAGCAGAGGAAAACAAGATTTGCACAACAATTTCTTTTCTTCTGCCTTTGCTGGGACAATTTGGAAACGAAAGCACTGCCCATTATTTCATCTGATCAACCCCAGCATGCCGGCGTTTTCTGCAATCGAGTTTTACGGTGTGCGGGCAGGATGGTGGGGTGTCTGTGGGGGCTCTGGGGGGGTACCAGGTGCTGCAAAGCCTCTCATGCTATTACCATCGCACCAGCCTGGCTCTCCGTCCCATTTTACCTTTCACACACACTCCCAAAACAACAGGATGGCATCATTGACTGCAGCTTTGTCCACTCCCAGAATATTTCAGAATCATGGAGATTTTTTTTCCTTCATTTCCAGGAATAGACATCAAAACTTAGCATGGTGTTTTGGGGTGTTTTTTTAAGGGGGGGGGGCTCAGATTGTCAAAGTGGGGATTCAAAATAAAAAAAATGGTTTGGTGCACTGACCAGAGATGTCTCCTCAAACGTGGACTGTGAGCTCCCTCTACCCACCAGTGTTCAAAGTGCAGGTGTCCTCCCCAGCCCTCCCAGCCCTCCCAGTCCAGGGTGTGGGGTCGTCTGGGAGAGGCCGAGGACAGAGGAGGCTCCTTTAAAGGCTCCCTCAGCTGTGACCGAGCGCCACCGGCAGTAACCCGTGTTACGCAGGCCGCAGTTATGACACCGTCAAAGGGATGCACCCAAGGAGGCAGGCGACAGGAGGGAGTGGGGGGGGGGGGTAGTACAAGGGGAACGCGGCCTAAGAAGCACCCCCCCCTCCCCGCCCCCCAGCCCCATCTTGCCTTGAACCGCAGCAGTGCACCCTCGGCGGGAGGTGGACGGGCCTGGCTTTGAAAAAGAACACCTTTGTGATCCCCAGTGTTTGGGATGGATCATGACTGCAGATGGCTGCAGATACTCTCTCTGAGGATGGACTGGGGGGGTGGGTGAGAGAGATGGGGGAGGGGGGAGGATGGGGGAGATAGGGGAGGGGGGGAGAGGGGGGAGAGAGGGGAGAGAGGGAGAAGGGAGAGAGAGGGGGAGAGAGGGGAGAGAGGGAGAAGGGAGAGAGACGGGGGAGAGGGGGGGTGAGAGAGGGGAAGAGGGTAGAGAGAGGTGGGTGGAGAGTGAGAGGGAGAGAGAGGTGGGGGGCCAGAGAGAGAAGGGGGGTGAGAGAAAGAGGGGGGTGAGAGAGAGGGGGAGAGGGGGAGAGTCAGAGGGGGGAGAGAGAAAGAGGGGGAGAGCTTCTACATCCGTTTCCTAATATGAAAGGAAAGTTGTTTGTTTTCCTCTAAAATATTTAGGATTTCTGGACAGAAGTCCTGTAATTTCAGGCGAAGCACCAGTGCAATAAATGCATAAAACAGCTCTTAACAATCATTCTGATGCATAAAAGCTGCAATTAAAGTTACAGGCAGACAGGCGTTGTGCTGAAAGTTCACACGTGTCCCACATGTGGTCGGCTAATCGCGAGCAGAGCGCTAAACTAAGAAGCAGAGGTAGGAACGGGGAGCCAACACGCTTTGGTACGGAGGAGGAGGGGGGAGGGGTTAAATTATTACAGGCCCTGTGATGGTGACAGCATTTCCCCCTCGGTCTGGGCGAAGAAAACAGCGCGCTAAACTTGTAACCCCCGCGTTCCAAAATCGTTTTTAGCCGCGCTTGACAGCGAGTTTTTAGCTTGACAGCGAGCTTGCAAAGGCTAGTAACACTTTCCCCGAGGCTCCGTGGGCTCCTCCAGCGATCCAACTTTGTGTGAAGCTGTGAAACAGATCCCTTCTGTTTTATGCCCCGTTCGCATCTTTGTCTCTCCTGGTTTGGTTGCTATAGCGCCACATCCAACTCACAACTCATCGGCAAACGCCTATAACATCTTTGCCGCCAGTCAAGAGCCAAAAGCAACAGGCGGTGATGGTGTATTTTTGGAACAGCAAATTTTATTTTTTTTTGGATGATTTCGTGACAGTCTTCAGATAATAACTTGACTTCTGAAGCCAGCATGAGCGGCGGTCTTGGGGGGCGGAGTTCTCGGCACAGGAGACGGGAACCTCAGGAAGGCCCGCGTCGTCTCCAAACAGCTGTGGTGCTGCTTTTGTGTGATTCGGAGGGCCTGTTGCCCCGGCCTCCTTTCAGGGCTTTCACACCAGTCTCACTCACTTCTCGCTCCCTGGGTTCCTCCTCGCAGGTCATAAATTAAACTGAGGGAGGGGACGCTGGAGATCAGACAGGCAGGAGGAGGAGGAGAAGTCAAAGAAAAAAACAAAAAAAAACCTGATTTTGGGTCGGTTTCAACGCTCAAATTCTGTGAGATGTCGAGTCAGGATGGGATCGGTTTACCCACTCGGGGGGGGGTCACGCCGCTGTTGACAGTGTGTGTGTTTTAACGAGTGTTACAGCAGGGCGGTTCCTGTGGGACGGGAATGATGGAGGACGGGGGAAACCGTCAACACGTGAACAAGTGGGATAACTCAAACAGCCACTCCTGGCAAAACAGGAACACGGAGACGGCCCTCGGAATAGGAGCGCACGGAATTCCCTCATATGTTCTGACGGGCTTCGTGGCCTCTTGTGTCCCTGGTGACGGATGCCCTGTTCACCGTAAGGTCAACATACTGCCACAGTAACTTAATGACCTGACTGGGGGGGTGGGGGGGCAGGCATTGTGCGCCATTGCGCTTTTATGAAGCAGAAGGTTGAGAATTATGAAATATCTCACCCCACATGTGCGATCTATCGAGAGGCGTCACAAAAACACCTACTGGAAAAAAAAAAAAGAGGAAAAAAAAAACCTAAAACAGACTTAAACGGCCTCGCGTGAGGCTGCGTACGGAACCATATGGAGGCCTCGGCATCGCCTTGTTTCATACATGTTTCTTTTGACATCAATAACGCTCCGGTATCCAGCGGCGCCTGGAACGCATCCAAAACAATTATAAAGTTGCCGTGGAAACTGAGGACCTGTGCCAGGGTGAGGCGGACTGTCTGCGCTCAGATAAACCGCATGGAAAGTCACGGCAAACAAAGCACTTGACAGGGGAGCAGAAATGGGAGGAAGACAAAAAAAAAAAGAGAGAGAGAGGAGAGGGGAGGGAGGTGAGGGATGGGCAGAGGTGGAGAGACAGAATAACAAAAGCGGCGAAGGTGGGGGGGGTTTTACAGATGATGAAAACAGGAGATTTGCATTGTGCGCGGGTGCTGTGGATGGATGGCAGCCATCAGAAGGCTCTTCAGACCCTCTCTAAACACACAAAAGTGAAAGTGAGCATCATGGCGACACTCAGGCAGGTATAATAACGCTCTTTGTGCTTTTGTGCGCCCATGAAACATGATCACGACGAGCCGGCATACATTCCGAACCCTGGGTGACGCGTGCACCGCCGCGTGTGAAATGCTGTAATGTATTGTAACCTTATGCTAACCTAATGAACAAGAGGGCGAACGTGGCGTAATGGAGCCTTTTTACATTCATCTTTAGGCTCCTCATTACGCGCCTGGTATGACAACCTCATTAGGGCTGCACAAAAGATTATCCACGTGGGTAAAGAACACCACCTTCACGTACCACCTTCAGACACCAACATATGATGTTTTCCTCTTTAAAAAAAAAGAAGAGAGAAATCAGGTAGAGATAGACAGGAGTGAGAGCTATGGTGGGAGTAACTGGGCTTTTGGAGTCAGAAAGAGAATCTGACTGGCTTTCAAAGACCCCTGACTGTTTGCTGTGTTTATTCAGATGGGAGAGCACGACGCCACTATTTCAAAGTTGCCGCATCGCCTGTTTTGATCTCGCTGATGAAGAACACGTTTCTGGGTTCCGGTGGAGGTTCCCAAGCTCTTAAAGGTGCTCCCAAGAGTTCAGCTCTGTGATGGATGATGGTGAAAGCTTGATTAAATAAATATAAAAACACATAAAACAAGAGGACGTCTGGCTTTATTTCAATGCTTGTTTGAAGCCACTTGTTCTGATCAGAGCAGCCTTTTCTGGGCTATGGCGGGGCAATTACCATAAGACAAATCAATTAAAACACACTTTTATTTGTCTGCAGCTGAAATGTCAGCAGATCTGCTCCAGCACCGTCGTTTGTTCTCATTAGTGTTTCTCAGAGAAATCAGTGGCACTTGCAGAAATCAGGTAATTTGTATCTGCAAATAAGGATTCTGGAGGTAGCATATCCACGGAGCGTGTATCACTAGAGTCTGTGTGCATGCATGCACGCATGTGCATGTGCACAGACCAGTGTGGGCCACTTTGTGCATTAGTCACGGTAATAGCTGGTCAAACACTGCCCTCTAGCGGCACTAACGTACAATAACCGCTAACTTCAATTGCATAATCAAAGCTCAAAATTAAATATACATTCACACAATTTCTCAAATAAAAAAAAAAGTACTGTAGTTGCACTAATGCAATAATTTAAATTATACTTATTAATACGAAACTACTAATATGGGATAATCAGTGTGTCGCCATCAGCAATGGATTATCAGTGCTGGGAACGTTTGCACAAAAAAAGTGACTCTAAGATGAGTAATGGAGCCATGCAGCCATGCTTTCAGATGATGCCACGACGGCTCTATTAATCCTGATGACAGCAGGAGGACACACCGACGTCCCGGACCGAGAGAAACAGTAGTGACGTCATGGGAGGGCATTGTTGTGAAGTATCGCTACGCTGTGTGCTTCTGTTCCCTCACCTAAAGTTACACATCAAGGACAATTATTTAACTGCATAAATGCAGAAAATATGTCCGATCGGAGGAAAATATGGAGTTATATCAAGAGCCCCAATGGTGGATGGTGGAACCCACACCTCCCAGCATCCGCCAAGAGAACATCTATATACTCGCGCTTGCAGCTGTAAACCCCGGGGTGAAAGTGTTTTCACTCAGAGCTCATTTACTCTTCGCATTCTACCGCATGCATCCGAATAAAAGTGCACTGCTGCGTCCGTGAGCGCGTCTTTCGCTCTGTCCGGTGCTGATCTGGACGATGACGCGGCTCTCTATCGCCTCCTTTTCTATGCTCCCCTCCTCTCATTGGCCCTCTGACACAGGAAGCGCGGTGACGTCAACCAATCAGATTATAGCTTTATTCCATTCTCTCGGTTCCGGAGTGGCCTGATACTATTTTCAGTTGCAGGTGAATAACGGTGAGTAATCACGTTTGCTGTCAAACTAAATGAATGAAGGAGGGACGGCGGTGTGAATGTCGATGTTTCTTTGTCGGGTTAAAAAGGTGCTTAAGATAAAAAGATCTCGACGCCCGCTCCTTCCACCATCTGAGGGAACGTTCCTGGATAGTTGTAAACACGTTCCCGAACATCTGCGCACGCCTCCGCGTTCCAGGGAAGAGCGGTTTGTCGTGGCGGTCGGGGTAATCGGGTCCAGGCGGGTTTTTAAAGGCGTCAGATAGAACCCTAACCCTAACCCAGATAACCCAGCGTCGCCCACCATCGGCGCTTTGCAGCTGTCAAGACCCACGGCGCACGCACGCACGCACGGACAGGCACGCCACGGGCTAGTTTACACGCCGGCAAAGACTCAAATTCACGACATCGTGATGTCCTGAGTGTCCATCTGCCGCCCTGAGTCCCTTAGTCTCCGAGGGTCGGCCCTTTGGCCGCCAGATGGCGCCGTTTCCCACTCACAGTTCTCTCCCTGCCCAGGTCCCCTCCTGGAGGCGAGCTCAGACATGAATATGTATGCTGTGCCCAACCCGGGAATACCGGGCTGCCCACCAGGGCTGGAGTACCTCACTCAGGTGAGCACACCAAGATTTATTACCAAGTTAAACATTCCCAGTATACTCCCAGTTACTTTAGTTACCTTGTCTAATATTTTGTTGTATTCATCTGTGCATTCATCTGCTTTTAGGTGGACCAGCTTCTAATCAAACAGAAAGTCGAGCTCATAGAAGGTAAAGTAAAGAAGCGTGTTGGAATATTTAAAAAGCTGCATTGACTAATATATACATGACTAATGATGGTGATGAGGAATTTATAGAAAATAAACGAGAACAAAAAACTGATTTTCTCAAACTTAAGGTTGTATGACCATGAAAGTTTCACAGGTTTGATAACAGGTTGTTCACCAGCTCAGCCCTTCCAGATATTTCCATTCTAAAGTGAACCTGATGCTAAAAGAGAAGAACGCGGCTCACTTCAGCAGTTGGCAAACATGCTGAACTTCTAGAGAGAAGTTCATTGAAATCCTCTAGAGTTTCTATTGAGAATCTGCGCAGACATAAAAAAGAGGAAAATCTGACCACATGAGGATTACGATCCTCACCATGGACGAAGTCCAGTGTCAGTGCTCGGGTCAGGGATTGATTAATCGGGTCTGGACTCTTCTCCTCAGCCCTCGTCGGCTTTGAAAGCAACAACAAGTATGAGGTGCGGAACACCATGGGCCAGAACGTCTTCTACGCCGTGGAGGAGAACGACTGTCTGAATCGGCAGTGCTGCGGCCCCCTGCGGCCCTTCAGCATCCACATCCTGGACAACTTCGGCCAGGAGGTCATCACCGTCACCCGGCCGCTCAAGTGCATGTCCTGCTTCTTCCCCTGCTGCCTACAAGAGGTGAGCGCCGTGGCCTAGGCTCACCTTTGAACCGCCAGCGTGGCGTTTGGAGGACGTGAGTACAACCCCCTTCCCCCTTCTCCTCCTCCTCCTCCCCCCCTCAGCTGGAGGTGCAGGCCCCCCCGGGGAACCCGGTGGGCTACATCGTGCAGCAGTGGCACCCCTTCTCCCCGAAGTTCGTCGTCGCCAACGAGCACAACGAGCCCGTCCTGAAGATCCACGGGCCCTTCTGCGGCTGGAGCTGCCTCCCAGATGTTGACTTCGAGGTGGGTTCTCCCCAGACCCCCAGATGTACCCCCACCCCCCACCCCCCCACCCCAACCTGCGCTCCAAGGCAGGAAGCGTGTTTCCAATCACGGCTCGCCCCGGTGGGACCTGTTGCTCGGGCTGCTCCCCGTGTGGGACAGCGTGCCCATTGTTCCCCGGCTCAGCTGGCTTTATTAAAGTGCGATGGGGGGGATTTGGGTCAGCAACGCAGACCTTTCACCAGCGCACCAGCACGGGTGACTGGAACATTATATTTCCATCTTGCTGCTTCTCCAGCTGCTTTAAATCATTACTGCCGACACACACACACGCACACACACACAAAAAAAACAGCCTTTTCTGTGGCAGCGGGCAAGCAGATGAAAGAGGATGGGATTACGGCCGCTTCCGTGATCTCTGTTCGGCTCCGCTGAGCTTTATTCTAATGCCGCCGGCGCGACCTCTCCTCTCGTTCCCGACAGATCCTCACCATGGACGAAACGAGCAAAATCGGCAAAATCAGCAAGCAGTGGACGGGGCTCCTCCGAGAGGCCTTCACGGACTCGGACAACTTCGGGATCCAGTTCCCCATGGATCTGGACGTGAAGATGAAGGCCGTGATGATCGGCGCCTGTTTTCTCATCGTGAGTGAAGCTTCGCTGAGTGGGGGGAATACTGGTGTTTCTTTTGTTGTTAATTAATGAGGGATTCCAAAGTGCTTCAAGTATGTCATAATGTGTCATTTAAGCGGCGTCACAATGTGGTCGTTAGCCTCGCTTGGCCCAGATTCAGACATGTTTCTCATTAGCAGTGGATGGAAAGGTCACGTAATAGCCCTTTAATTAACTGAATAGTTGACCTTAAACAAGCCAATCACCACAAAGGAAAACAGCCAATCGGAAGCAGCAGCGTTAGTGTCACGTTTGTGCCGTTAAAAATGCATAAATGCTACAGCATCACCAGGCGTTCAGCAGCTTAGATCAACCAACGTATCCTTCCTTCCACAGGATTTCATGTTCTTTGAGGCGACTAACTGAACGGGATGTTCGACACAGACATTACGGAGGCGCAGCGCCGCGAGGCCACCGTCATCAGCTCGAGACGCCGCACAGAACAACAGAGATTCCCTTTTTCTTTTTTAGGTAGACAAATGTCATAAATGAACCCAAACAGTCAGGAAGGGGTTGGAGTCAGCCTGCTCAGGCGGGTCGTGGGTGTGTGTTGAGGAGGATGTTGAGTGGTTCACAGGAGGTTTAATTGACCTTCCTGACCTCTCACCTACACTAAAAACGTCAGATGCATAAAAGCAAATGTAAAAAGAAAAGCAGTACATTATGCAACTAAACCCAGATTAATAGAAGAGATGTTTATTTATATCGTTGGATTTGTGTAATGTAGTAATTTTGTAGTTTATATATTTGAGGCTCTTTTTCATTGATTTGCTGGTTCGTTTGCTAGACAGTGTTAGTGTGATGTTTAAATGCGTGTGTGTGTGCACAGCTCCGCGTGTGTGTGCCGCCACTGTAAACTATCACACAGTGTGATGATGTTTTTGCTGCCGTGTTGGTCACCAGTCAGCGACGAAACGGTCCCGGCCAGCAGGGGGCGTTATCTTCTCATTCAACAGCCAGGCCCTGCCTGTGAGGCCTGAGGTGGAGACAGGTCCAAGGGGGCGGGGGGCAAACTCAGGTCGGTGCACGCTGACGTGCACATGGAAGGATGTTCTCGAGGCAGGTTTTTGGAGGAGATTTTGTACATTTAATCACCCTAGCATCCGTGTTTTCACGCACACTTCTCGGTTCTGCTCTTGGTTTCATTGTTTTTATATTGTTCTCGTGCATCCGAAAGCCTGAATTGAAACTTTGATGAACCTACTTCTACAATGTTTGCCAGAAAGATCAAATTTGAGAATGCTTCAGTATGCTGCGTTGTAGCAAAACCTTTGCTTTTGGTAGCATCATGATGAAAAGTTTCACACCACATGTAAATATAAAATCCACACCTCATTGTTTAGCCACTCAAGTATTAAAAGCAGAGAATGTTTTTATTTTTTTAATAAAAATATAATAACTGCCAGTTTGGTTGTATTGAAAGGGATATTCTGCCTATTGACTCTTGTCTGTAAAAATGACCGTAAGTGGATTTATAACACAAAATTGGGCCAACTTAACTTTAAACACATGGCTGAGGTGGAATTTTTGAACATCGTAATCCATTTTCATTTCTTTTGGTGCGTTTAAGAAAGCACTCCATTTCAATAAATTAGAATCTTGGCATTTTGTTTGGAAGAAAAGCACTAGCATCAAAGTATCGGCTGCAGGTGCTACTTTGTGATCCATGAGGCTTTCAGATCGTGTTTAAGGAGCAAATCACAGATTTACTCCCAAGACACAGGTGGAATTGAGCTATTTCTGCCAGGCTGCATCTTCAAAATGAGACAGTTGACACATCTATTCTTCTACTTTTGCACTGAAACTGTCAATGGCTGAACCAGGGAAGTTGTGAGCTAGGCAAATAACCTCTGTGAGCTGAGCTTCGGTTGTGCAAATACTTTAATAAAAGTCAACATTGTGACGTGTGCAGTTCTTTGGAGTTTGTCTCGATTTCGAGGAAATTGTGTTTCCCTTTCAGCTGTGATATAAACTCTGATGTCTCTGATATTTCCTCATATTTTCAAAAAAAGGTGATATTCAAACAGGGATGTCCTACAGTTCATGAACTGAATACCCAAACCTCACACACAGGAAGTAGGACAACTGAGTGAGGAGGTTCCAGAAAGTCAGATACAGTTACACAACTGTATCTGACTTTCTGGAAAAATGGATCATCTCAAATGTGCTTTGATTGTTGATCAAAGAAGAAATGTCAGCCTGCAGCTTTAATCAATAATCAATGCATGTTTCTGAAATCCGGATAGACGAGAATCTGGGTTCTGATTCCACAAATGCCAAAGAAAAGCCAACTGCTGCTTTAGCCTGACAAACATCAACAGTAAACAGGCGTCGGGGGTTCGGGAGCTTCTGGCCAAACAGACATCATCAAACAAACGGCTGAAGCAACATCTGGGAAAACAAAGGCCAGGAAGCAGCGGGGGGGGGGTCCTGACTGTCACCCTCCACAGTAGCGTCACACACACACACAGACACACACAAACACAATGACCGCGGCCCTCGGGATGTCCCCACCCCGACTTCAAACCATCATCGGAGAGAACAAAGACGGGAACGTGACGTGCCAACCCGACTTGCTGGCAGCCGTTCAGAGCAACGGAGCGGAGAGGACCGGAGACGCGCATCACTCCAAGGCTCAGAGAGAGATGTGAAAGCAGCGAAATACAGAGAAATACCCTCCACACAAACAAGAAATGGGAAAAGCCAGGTCCTAATATCTGGCGTTCCCTGCCTTAAACCCCACTTGTGCCAAGTTTTTAATGAGAAAACATTGCCGCCAGAGTGATTCCATTAAACAAGTGAGCAAGTTTGCATCTTCAGAGTAATAAGATACATCTTCTGCTCTGAGATCGAGGTTTTACAGTTCAGCTCTGCTCTCCTGTCCGTCTGCAGGAATTCCAGAAGCTGGAAGTGGTCCTGGTAACCATTAGTGAGATAATTAGTAGCGTTCGGGTGCATTTTTAGAGGTGACAGCGGATGAATGCTTCTCCTTTCTTAACCCAATTCTGGAAGTTTTTTCTAAAGCTAGTGGTTGTGACGGGGGGCTGCCTGATGATGACACACAAATGAAAGGCTGCCACCGGTGCTCGTTGGGCGTCATTTTGGAGCAACCCGATATGGAACCCCAGGCTAGCTGGCGGAAAATGTTAATTTAGGAGGAGAAACTCGCTCCGGTTTGAATATTGCAGAGATCCTCAGCTGTGCTGCAGGAGTCTTCGGGCGAGCTCGTAGCCGGAGATTAAAGACAGGGCCAGATCAAAGCAAAGTAATCCGTGTCAAACCTTTCTTCTTTAGCTGCTTGATACCCTGAAAGATGCTCGCTGTGCTTGTTTTTGTACTCGTGTTCTAATCCCACTCCCTCGACCCGGTTCTCAGCCAAACCCGGGGCGCCCCTGCGGCCTGCGAGGTCAGAACTTGGCCTGGGATGATGCAAAGATCGGCTCCTATGAAGAGGCCTCGGCTGAGGGGAGGGAGCGCCGCTGCCCTCTCTTTTGATCTGGACGAGGTATTAAACTTTCTGTGGCGTAATTAAAGCTCCCTGGGATGAAAATAAAACCCATTCTTTGGGCACTTGTGGTTTCTACAGTTGGGTTTAGGGGACCGAGTGAGTCACAGGAGCAACTGGAAAACCATCCAGTTATTCCACTAAAACCAGGTTATTCCAAAAACAGAGCAGACAGAGAAGGCGTGGCCAAACCACTGATGCTTATGTGACTTTGGCTAATGTGACGATCATTCTTTAACGTTCTTTTTTATATTTCACTGCAAAAGTTCTTCTCTCTGCGCCATGAGATTCCAACAGCAGCTGGGAAAGTGAAAAATCCGGATTAAAGAGCAGTGACAACATTTCGTGCAACTCTATGCTCCATTTATGGTCTAAGTCGGAATTCTGGGAATGAAGCAACACCCAATAGTTGCACTGTTAGCTAATACCAGACAATAACAACAACTCGTTCTAAGAATACGTGGACCCAGTTTTCCTCAAAGTTTTGTGTTCAGCAGGAGTTTCCAGTGATTTTTGGGATCAAGTGGTACACACTGTACTACACGAAGATCTGTGGTTTTGGATCCGTCCACCATACTATTATTCGGAACTCTTTCCAAAGTCCGACACACAGTTTTACCCCTGTTCCTGTAACTAAAATAATCAGTACCAGTATCACCAACATGCCTACTTCCAAATCCTGACTCAGGAAGGTAAAAGCTCATGAATGGCCTCACATCACACGATGGGATATGAGTCCTGGACACTTCTGCTGCATGTAATCGGTTCCAGGTGGCTCCGTCCCGGCCATTCCAAACGTCTGGTGGTTGTTTCAGGCCGAGCCAGAGAACTGCAGCGGGATGCCACACAGGTTTCGTCGCGGGCTGCGTCCAGCACCAGGTTCTGGGCCACAGACCCTTATTATCCAGATGTAATTCCCTCATTAAAGCTCTTTTAATTTGTCTCAGAGCTATTTTGATCCCAATTAAGCAGGGATCGTTTGCATCTTTCTCTCCGATTGTGATTCTACAGGTTGCTGTTTGGCGTCTAAAGCTATTGTTTTCTGGACCGACGAAGAATCTCAGGTCCAATTCGATTATGTTCTCTGGCTTGTCTCTTTGTGAAGGATTTACCATGGGCCTCGCTGGAGCTCATAAAACGATTCTATCCTAGTTTCCTTCAAACCCACGAATCTGGTGATGTCATTAAGTACAACAATCTGGGAACTGGTATCCCGCTCAGCTTCCAGGATGAGGCCAGGCCGTAGTGGTCTGGAGAGCCAGGCTGCTGCTTCAAACAAAGACCGGGACATAAAAGGCACAGAGCCCGAACCCAAAGTTGCTTTCTGTTTTTCCGCTCGTGTCACAGCACGGAGGGCGGAGCTTCTCCAAAAAGAGACCAAAGACCAGATGAGTTTGGGGAACAAAAAATGGAGCCGCCGTCATAGTTTGATGGCTGGTGTGAGTGGGAGGCAGGAATAAAGCCAGACGGGTCGGCAGTCCATCACGGGACACACCGGAGCAGTTTAATGTCTTCAGTCAGCCCCGCGGGCCTGAGTTTGAATCCTGATAATCATCACAATATTGACACTTGACTGGAGAAGCTCTGCTCCTATCCAACGCATGACAAGGACCTTTTACGTTCTCCTGCTGCGTTCCCAGCAGGACCATTAGCATGACTGACTGGTTAACAAACAACAGCAAATCTTCCCTCACGTCCTCTAAAACACTTCAGTGCTTTTGTGATTTACCTTAAGTTATCCTGTTATTTTGGTTGTGTTTTAGGATTGTTGACTGTTTCGCTGCTGTTGCTGGATCGCTGCTAATTCCCTGACTAACTCTAATTCCAATCATGACATCTGGAATTTCAGCTATTTTAGACAGCCAGATTGTCCAGCAGGTGAGAAATAATGAGGGAAAAAAAGAGAATATACTGTATCTGCCAACAGTCTTAGGCACCTGTTTTCTCAAAAATAAAATCTCTTTTGCCTTGATTTTAATTGGATGAAAAGGTTATTTATTAAATATTTCACTATAATTTGGGGTCACTAGTGTGTCTACGAGACTATAGCTTTAAGTCACTTCTGTGAGTTTCCCCTCTGAAAGCGTGCGGACCGTGGAGGGCGCACAGGCTCAGGGGGAGGACCTGGGGGAGGGATGTTAACAGCCCGGGGGTGGTGGTGGTGGTGCTGGTGATGGGGGGGGCGTTTAAATAAGGCTCTGTGCAGTCACACTTTCGCTCAGGACGTGCCTGTGTCCGGGGGTGAAACCGTTATCCTCCTTCCTCTCTCCATGGACTGCTCATAACTTCTCCGGGAGCTCAAGCAGCCGCACTTGCAGTTGAGCTCCAGCGCCTTGTTGCTCCTCTTTCTCCACCTTCCTCCGGAGCTAAGGGGCCTGAAGATCCTGCAGAAAACTCCGGGAGGAATTTCTTCTCTGCGTTATTTGCTCATTGCCAGAGCCGAGCCTGCGGGGCTGCTTTCGGACGCGGGGCGCAACTATGGAGTACTTAAAGTTCTGTTTTGTGTTTTCATGCTGGCTGAAAATCGCCTTTTCCGTCTTTTCTACTGAAACAACCCAAGCCCCTGCGCCCATCCCCAAAGGTAGGCAGAAGTCCAAACTTTTCTCCTCCTTTCCCTTCGTTGCCTCATATACATCTACATGTTCGGACATTTACGCCGCGGAGTGCATAACAGTTTGGTTTTCATCCAAATCTGCATTGGCATTTAAGAACATTTATTGAGGTGAGGTCACTGTAAAGGCTGCAAACGGGAACAATCCGCCTGCGCTCAGGCGTAAAAGTACATGACAGGACAGAACAGTCTGCGGCTTCCTGCGAGCGCTCACACCTTCTTTTGATTTAGATGCGTGCAGCTCGGGCTTTTGCACGTCTTTAAAATAGCAGTCAGAGAACAAAAAAAACAACCAATTATGGTTTCAGTAAATTCCCCTGTGCATATTTGGCAAAGCCAAGAATGAAAAAAGCGCAAGAAAAAAAATGCGCAAAATGAATTCAAAATTCACCAGAAATTATGGAAGGAGGCTCGGTTGTTCAGTGTTGCCTCACTTTTGTGTGTCTTAATTGCACTTAAATTATTTTTGTCTTTTTTTATTGGAAAACTTGTAAAACTGTAAGTGGGCCCATATGTTTAATGGTTTCATTATAAATGGAACCTGTGTTTAAGTTAAGTGTGAAAATCAGTCTTGACTTGTGTCTGTCTTCACACAGTAGCCACGTTGGCTTTACAAGAGGTACAGTTTATGCTTTTGAAAGCCTTGCTAATTCACTTACGTCCTTTTACAGTTTCTTTAAGTAAATTAATGACTTGTAATGCCAAATAGCTTGAAGTGCTGCAGAAAAACAACCTAAATGAGCCAACTCAAACAGATTCTTATCGTTCTGCTCCAAACTGGGACGAGTTTTCTCTTTTCTTTTGTCTTTTTCTCAACAGGAATTCAGATATTTGGCAGTTTAAGGCCTGTCTGGGTCATTGTGTCTGAAACTCTGGAGTATTAAGCCTACAGCACTATTATGACCTCATCATAAAGGAAGAAGAAGACTGAAACTTTGAAAAGTTGTCCAGGTTCAGCCTTGCAGTAGCACAGATATGAGTCTGATCTGGGCCCTGTGTCACCTCGGTGCACCTGGTCTGGCCGCGGACAGCGGACGTGACTGCCAGCTTGTTGGTTCTGGATAGAAACCTGGGTGGTTTAGCCCCTCCCCCCCCTCCACACACACACACACACACACACACCGCAGACGTGTGTCATCTGAATGGGGCCTTTCACTTTTTCTGACTGCGTGACAAAGCACAATGTCTGATTTCACCCAATTCTTCCAGTCAATTGGGGAGCTAACGCAGGCACTAAGACATCACTGTTATAAAATTTTCTCACTTGGCAGCAGTGGAACTAATTATTGACAGATGTTCAGTTATATAAGCAGCGTTGCAAGGAAATAAAAAAGCTGGTTAAAGTGCACGTGCACGTCTCTCAATACACCCAAAGAGTTGCACAGGTGCACAGATGTAGAAAGAGGAGTAGAAAACACTACTCTGATTAATCTAAGAGCTTACCCCCACCCCCCCACAAAAAAGAAAAGAAAAAGCCAGTAGAGAGATAGTCTTCCTCATGCTAACCCAGACTATTTTATTATTTTTAGGTCATTACTCATCAGCACCCCTGAGACTTTTCCCAGACATTAGCAGTGCGTCATTACTTGGACATACCTTCCACTTTAGAATGGACAAAAGTCTTCCTCTCTGCTCGTTAACTCCCCTTTGGCAGGCAGCAACTATAATCTTGGCTTAGAACTGTGACACTGAACCGATTTAGGCCAATTAGGCCTCATATTTACCAGAAAAGTGATGTACGGATGGATGGATGGATGGATGCATGGCTGGATGCATGGCTGGATGCATGTTAACCTAAGCCTAAAATGTTGACTGGAACTGTGTATTCCTCTAAACCACGAGTCATTTAAAGGGCTGCCATCTAACCCAAGCATGTCTACCATGTTTTTTCTTCTTTATAGTGGGTTTGGCCCCTGAAATTAGGTTTTACATTAAATCAAATTGATGCGACGAGACAACTAAATCGTCTCCTGACTCATTGCTGGTGACATCATGCCTGTGGTTAGACAGAAGGAATTTGAAACAGTCCAGTTCTGCAAATGCCCTACAGGATTGTTTTACTGGGGCATTTTTTAGTCATTCCAATGGCTCTAAAGGTGCTAGGTAATTGTCTCTGTTTTAGTTGCTAAGCTTCACATCTAATTAACCCCATTGCTAGATCAGGCACTGGTACCTTTTGTTATCAAGGCTCCTTCATACCCACCAGTAAAATTGATTTTTCTGGGACAATACTGCAGTGGGATTCTGCTGAATGGCTGCTTTATGACCGGTACAAACTGTATGATTTTGGGCCATCCCAGATGAGAGAATGATGGAGGCCGTTGTCACGGTCCTGCGACCATAGATAACCTTTTTCTGACAGTGTCAGAAATTTAGGCTGACAATCTCACAGTGGGACAGCTGCTGTGACCTATCTCTACTAGTCAGCGCAGATGAATGATGAATTTGTTAACTCAGGGATGCAAGTTTGTGAAAAAAATAAAAAATAAATAGTAAATTTAGCCAACGAACTGGAACACACAAAGCAGACACAGATGGGTTTGATTGTGTTCTTCTGCTGCCACATTGAAATGCTTGTGGACATCCAAGTGGCTCAGGGAATTTCAAGCCCAGCACCGCTCTACTGTTGGGTCTGACGGTGCGGCTTCCAAACGTTTGTCACGTTCCTCAAGCAGCAATTTGGCAAACCCACAATAAAACAACTAATTAGCCAGCTGTGAAGATGCTATCTGAAATAGATTAGGTGGTCCAGTCAGGCAGCCAGTTTACTTTGTGCTTTGCACCAGTTTCATGCATCTACTGGCTCCAGTCCACTGCAGAGTACACTCACCACTCATCCAGAGTTGTTGATAGGGTCTCCTAATGAGGGCCCCCAAAGGGGACACAGAAAGGTCCACAGCTGGAGGTCAGTGACTGCGCTAACTACTGCCCTTCACCAGCATTATCTCATGTTGTGGTATGTTCATATATGTGAGATCAGCAAAAGTTGAAGAAACAGTTTTCCTTCAGGTGTGACATTTGGCTCACTCGGGGGGGGCACACCCTATTTGAATGGTATTTACCCGCACTTCTCCTGACTTTGTGTGAAGTTCTGCTTTGTGAAAAATAAAATTAGCCTTTTTGCCTCAAATGTGCCTCTAATGACTACCTCATGAACATGCTGAAGCATTTAGCAGCGCAGAGCCAAATATTTCCCTTAGGTATTTTGTACATACCAACAATATTACTTTTATATTCCAAACTGGTCTGAAGTTTACCCCCATTTATGCTGTAACACAGACGGCATTTGCGGCATGTTTGAACCCCTGAAATTTACAGCCTGTGCAGGCAAATAAAGACTTCGTCTGCTTCCTGAATAATCCTCAAAGTTTGTAACACAGTAAGTGCATTTCTCACTAACCCATCCAAACAAACAGACAGTTTATCAGTAGCAAGTAAATATTTGTCTTCCTGGTGACTCCAATCTGCTCTGTTTCTTTCTCGCCCTCTCTCCATCTTTGTGGAACTGGCCCAGGAGCCAAACAGATAATGAGATTATCTAACATTGATGTAAATCACATTTAGACTCTTTTTGGGGATGGTTTGATTTTAGTCTCTCACCTGAATGAGTTTGCACCCCTGGGGCAGTTGGCTTTCTATAAATGGTCAATAAATCCCAGCACTGTCAGAAACTCATTTGCTGCTGTGTCTGTGGGCTCAGAATTCTAGCAGCTTTGACACAGTCATGGGTAGATGATGAGCATAGATTGACTCTCCCATATGAACTGTGCAGAAACACTTAAATGCCATTTAGGCACTGATTCTGTAAGTGTGTTTTATAACCCTGCAGAACTGCAGTTAGTTCCTGAGACAGGAAAATGACACTTTCGCATAAACTCTTCCCAGAATGTTGTACCATTCCATGAACCGATGCTGTGAATGTCCCGGTGGATTATAGGGATCAACTTCCAGACGAACCAGATCCAGAATGCCTCAGTTTTGCCTTTGGCAGAGCTGAAAACTCAAGCTGCTGTGCCACTGGCCTAGTTTCCCTCCTTGTGTGCTACGTTTGGAACCTGGTGACACCGTTGTTTCCATTTAATTCACTTTAGGTGGTTTAGGGCTGCGTCAACTCCCACAACCCTGAAAGCACATTGCACGAACATGCCAGATTTCTATTTTTTTTTCTTTCTTCCAACAAGCCACCTTTAGAAACCTTCGTGCCAGGCTAGCTGAGGGTAGCTGAACAGAGAAAAGTTAATTTTCTCCCCAGCCTACTTCATGCTGGAGATTAAACGGCTAAAGAATGTTGACTGTTGCATAATTCTCCTTCCTTTACCTGAAGAACAGTATAAGCAGTCTTTACATGCATGACTAAAATGGAAAAATTCTTAAAAAAAAGTGCCAATGGCAGCTTATCCACTGAAGTGTAAATGTTGACCCCTGGGCAGAAGCCAGCGTGGTATAAAAGGGACTTGGCATCTCTGCCTGTCTGAGCCACATTCCTTTCCTCCACTTGAAAATCTCACATGGATGTGTTTACTTTGACTAGACAGGTACAGTCTTAAAGGCTAGTCTAGGGAGGACTTCTGCAACTGGTAGGCCCACAGAAGCGCTCAGTTCTCTGTTTTTAAACATATTCCATCCACTCTTCTAAGTTCCAGGCCTCATGACTCAATTCTTCATTGGAGTCTTAACAACCAACATCCAGGACATGATGTGGTAGTTCAAAAGAATAGAAAGTGTTAAAAAAAAACATGTAAATAACTAACTTTCTGTAAACAAACATAACTGCATTTTTTTTAAACTGCAGGCAAAAATAAATCCAGTTAGACACTTTGTCTAGACAAAAGTGATTGAATGATTTTTCTGAATATGAACCAATGCTGTCTCTCAACCACCAGCTAATTAAGTAAGACACTGGCTTTACTTCTTAAAATAGAACTAAATTATACTGGCACACAAACCAGTAGTGTGGCCATCCGGAGGAAAAAATATCCTCGGCCTATTATTCCAGTCGTTAAGTGATTTGTGCTGCTGGCTCTGAGGCGGAACGACTCTGACCTCTCGTTATACCTCTGTAACATTTGTACAGCTGCCAGCCTGCAGCCCAACATTAACAGAGGTGTGCAAATGGGACTGGTGTCGCATTATTGTACCCCCTGTAAAGCCAATACCTTAGCAATAATTAACCTCCACATTCCCCAGGACTTCTGAGAACTTTTTGAACTAATGTGGCATTTTGTAAGTTGGAATCAAAGTTCCTTTTGTATCCTTTGTGTCTCAATTTCAAAGACACTTGTACTCAAATGAGAGAATAACATGTCATCTGTGTACATAAGCACTTGGGCTGGATATCAATAGAAACAAAAGTGGCTCAAATTACAAAAGGTCTGAAAAAGACAAAAAGATCACAAAGGGGGAAAAGAGGAAATCAGCATTATTTCCTTAACTAGGAGCCTGCCCATTCCAATGCGCTGCAACTGTTTTCAATTTTGTGAGAATGTGCTACTCGAGGAGACATCACCGTGGGTGTAAGCCATCACTCTCCCTGTCTCCTGTTTGTGTTTTTTTTTTTGATGGTTTAGTTACAAACAGATAAATGTAATACTTTCATGTGATGGAAGACAGTGATATCAGCTGTCATTATAGTCATAGAAAGTTATTATCATGTTGGCTCAAGAACAATTGAAAACAGAGACAAAGTAGTCACCAGGGAATATGAAAACTCTCCCAGGCTAAGGAAAGCATGGAGACAGAATTTCCATTGACTTTCCCCAAATATTAGCAAAGAACCTCAGCTATAAATCATAGAGAAGTTTTGGCTGAACAGGGACAAAAACAACTTTTGTTTTCACTGATTTGTGTTGAGTCTGGGACAGACTGTCCAAACCATATACAATATATTAAGAGAAATCCAATTAAAACCTTCCAAAGATTTACTTCACAGATTCATTCAGACCGATAAAGAAACGTGTGAATCTTTGCTGCCCTTGTTCATTTCTTCCCTGATTCTGTCAGTAAAATGAGTCTCCCAGATGTGGGATGCGATCTCAGCGCTACGTCTGATTATTCTGTACCCTTGAGCCAAAAACATGAACAGCCGCTCAGCGATGGCTGGAACAGTCATTCATTCCATCACACAACCAACCTGTAACAGAACCTGTGTGTCAGACGAGCACTGTGACATCCATTAGCGCAATGAAAGGCCCAGACTGGGATGAGAGAAAGGTTGAGTCATGCAGACACTAAACACATCAGAAAAAATGATCCTCTGTAGACTATCTTTCTGATAAATGTTCAAAAGCTTGCGCTTGACTGCAAATTTTGTATATTGTGTGCATCAAAAAGTGAATTAAAGCATCGGCGGCTGTCTGAAACTTTAATTAATGACGTTTATATCGCGATTACAAGTTTCTTCTTCCATGGTATTTGTGATCAATCAGTTTCAGAGTTGACGCCAGGACATCAGCCATTGATCTAAATGTGCACAGTGATTTATTCTGCTGCCAGCTAATGATTAAGCTGACAAAGTGCTGCAAAAAAATTAAGAAACATGCCACAAATTTTTCAATGTATCACCCTTTGAAAGGCAGAATTAATAATTTTAAAAAAGTTTTTTTTTTTTTAAGGTAAAGCATGATCTCAAATATAAAGTGAAGTAAATCTGAAAATGAGGTTTAATTGTGTTCTAGGGTGCTTCTTGCTTTCTTTTTCAAACTTTCACAGCTGTGCTGGCTGGTGCCCAATAAATGATTGATTGCAGTTTGATGAAACATTGTGCTTTGTATTAAATAGAAGCAGAGTGTTTTTGAAAACACAAAATGCAATATTTCCATCTGTGTAATATCCTTTTAATATGGTTATTAATTGTGTGCTGGTCTGCTTAGCCTCAAACCAAGAAGAGCTGCCACAAACAACATGCTCACAGCAGCTCCCACTATAACTAACAAAAACCAGCTCATTGAACGTTCATGGAACTTTAACAAACAAGTCTGCACTGGAAACACATTTCAGAGCATCTATAAATAGAGCTGCCACAATTTCTAGTTATATTCTATATCCAAATCCATTTGTTCTTAGTCATAAAGCTAACATTCTGTGTGTTACTTTCTTTGTTTTCTCAGAAAAGCTGCTTGTCCTCACTGTTGCAACTGAGGAAACAGATGGCTTCCAGCGCTTCATCCAGTCTGCGCACTATTTTAATTACTCTGTGAAGGTAGGAACTGAGAATGAGGATGACTGGCAGGATCATTTTTGAGGGGTGATTCAGCTTCCTGGTTTCGCTTAGAAGGCAGTTTCATCCATCAGTTTACTGCGATTCAGCATATTTTTTTTTTTGCCATAACCAGAAACTTTTGCTCCATTTCTGAACACGTGGAACAGTCTGGAACAATAACACTTCATCATGTGATATGTTAAAGGCTTTACAGATGACGTCTGGTGAGGCGAGTGCAATGCAAGTTCGTGTTAGCCTCAAAATAAATATCTTTTGTGTTTTGGTGCAGGTGTTGGGGATGGGAGAAGCATGGAAGGGTGGCGATGTCGGCCACTCCATCGGTGGAGGGCAAAAAGTCAGACTACTGAAGGAGGCCATGGAGGCTCTGGCTGACCAGGAGGATCTCGTGGTGCTTTTCGTGGATAGGTGAGAACACTTTGGCTTTTTTCTTCCTGTTTATAATGTTTTTAATAATCTCCAAAGATGGATGCTGTATTTTTTCTGACCCTTCCTTTAAAGAAATGCCTCAAAGCCTCCATTAGTTGCTCTTCTGTGATGCCCTGTGTGATACTTAAATAACTCTGGTCTCCAACAGGAATTGGTAGATACAGCACATCTCTATAATTCTGAAAAGAACTAATTTCTACAATTAGACTTCAAAAACAACTTTGAAAACGCCTCCTTAGTGACACTAAAGAACTACTCAATCATGTAAAGGCATTATTATAGACCATTCATGTAGAGAGTAATTTTCAGGGGCTGGAAGCTGAATTATAAGTTCTCAAAGGCAAAGGAAAGTTCTCCTGAGATAATGTGGCTAGTTTGGAATAATGACAGTTTTCCTCAGCTGACAATAATGGTACTTACTGACTATGTTGCATGAATAATGTCATGTAAAGCTGACACACCCTTTGAAACCGAAATAAAAAAGAGCTGACACACCCTTTGAAACTGAAATGAAAAAGACTGTTTATTTCATAGAAAATAATGACAATGATCTTTTAATCTCTATAGTCTGTTTTTTTCGTTTTTTAATTTAAATTAGGACCTAGAAAAGGATTTGATTATTTCTTGTGAATATTATGCTAATTTCTTTTTAAGTAGTCATAAAATAATAAGCAATTTTTCACCTTTTATTGCAGCTCTAGTGTAGATATATAAGTTATACTGAAACGTTAACAACAGTGTGCATGTTTAACAATTTAGGGAACACAAACAGTTTGTAATGAGCAGATTCTGTTTTTCAAAGCTTTTATTACTAGATGGGTTCTTAATTCCCACACAGGTTGGATCACAACAGGGATGGTTATAGATAATCAGTTATTGTTTTAAGATTAATTTCCACTGCTGAAGACTGATAAGACACGAGACAGTGATGTGCCTTGTGGCATGTGTCCGCCAGATGTGGAGACAGTGGTGCAAAAAGTCATCCTCTCCTCTCACTTCTTTCCTAATTTCATGCCTGAATGAGGTGGTTTAGACTGCTGTAGCTATAGGACATGAGGAAAAAAAAAAATACCCAAACGTCAAACGTGGGAACGTTTAATACGTAGTGACGCTGTGGAAACAGTGTCGGCTCAGAAGAACTGCCATTTTGACTTTGACTTGACACCTTAAATGTAAAAACCACCGGGAATATTCCCACATCTGAAAATATCTCTGATTTTAGGAATAACACCCTGTTCAGCAGGCCACCACCAGCGCATGTAAATGATAGGAATTATTTCCTGTCTGCGTGAGAGAGGGCGTCATCTTAAGGTGGTAAATGGTGAATACGTTGCGGTACGCTTGCTAGGACAAATGAAAGATCTCAGCTGTTTGAAGAAGGTTGTGAGTCCATATTTATGTGGAACAAAAACACTGATAACAGTCTGTCTATATTCTATCTTCACCCCTCCCTTTCAGCTATGATCTAATCTTCGCTGGAGGGCCAGAAGAGATACTCAGGAAGTTCCAGCAGGCCAATCACAAAGTGCTCTTTGCGGCCGAGGGACTGATATGGCCGGATAAGCGGCTAGCCGACAAGTACCCGTTGGTCCGCAGCGGCAAACGCTACCTCAACTCCGGAGGTGGGTTCCACAATGGTTCCACACACGACCAGAATGCAGGTGCTTTTGCAAACTTAACACTTGCCCACCATCCGTGCTGGAGATTTCTTACCTCTGGCACCAGTTCACGTTCCAGCACCAGATGCTGACCTCTGAGGACCTCTAAATGGAATTCAGCTAAACCTTCGCCGTCATTGTTTGAACATCAACAATCTGATGTTATCTTTAAAATATAAAACCACTGGCCCTTTATTACCACAACCTTCTGTTAAATGAGGGTATGCTTTCCATATGCATTGGATCATATAGGCATTTCCTTTCCAAGTAGATAGGAGCCAGTGCATAAATATTATTAGCGGTCATGATCACTTTCAAGTCTTTTATAAGACTCTAAACTAACTAAATGCAGATTTCTAGTAATATATGGATCTTAAGACATGGTGTTGGCTCAACAGCAGCGTCTCACCCCAGTTGACAGTTGCTCAACTCTAATGAGCCAACCAATCAGGGAGCGTACTGCAGTGAGTGATATTAAATATACTGTAAACGACAGCTCCAAGCCTCCAGAAGAGCACAGACTTCCATCGAATCCAGTCAGACTGAGCATTAAAAGTGTTTTTGTGCTCCAAATAATATCCACTAGTTGGTGAGCTAGTGTTATTGGGTCCGCTTAGGGGCGGGAGAATGTTAAGCCTCCAAGATCAGGATGGTTTTAACCAGGCTGGCAGTCTCTTGACAGGCGTCAGAACATTGAATTACTACTTTCGCTGCGGTCATCATCCTGCCCTGACCTCCAGTCATGGCCTGACCACCTCTGGCTGATTCAGGACTGGTTTTCAGCATTTATGTCAACAACATGATAGCTTTGCCTTGGGCCTCAGTATGATCTATATTTTTCAACGTGTTCCAGCAACTCCTATGCCATGAATACATATGGGTTGCTTAAATTTTCAAAAACAAACTTTATGATGCTGAATTTTGCTTTATTTCACTGCAGTTCTTGTTATTTGCAGAATAAAAGCTATTTTCTCTTGAACTTTCACTTGCTGAAGCCATTCTGAAGTTGTTATGTCTATCCACCAACACAATTCCCGTCTGCACAGCTTTTTTTCTTTTCTAAAATAATAGGATGCAAAATGCCACACACCAGAAACGCAGCCAAACCCTGCAATCTGTTGCCGTGGTTGATGTCTTTGAGAAAGGAAGGAGGAAAATCAGGGAGAGAAGAGAGAGGCAGAGTTGAGGCTGCCAGGAGAGGTTAAATTTGAAATGGATGTGTGACTCGATGCTGCCAAACGCCGGTCCAGATGCTAAAAATGTATAGTCCGCAGCCTTATCTCTCTGGATTAGCACCAACAATCAGAGCAAATGTGTCCTAGACACCTCACATTTTGTTCTTGTTTTCGCATTTGTCTCAGATCTCTTTCTGCTGACTCTGACCTTATTGCAGGTTTTATGGGCTATGCTCCGCACATAAACCAGATTGTCTCCCAGTGGAGCCTTCATGACAATGACGATGACCAGCTTTTCTACACTAAAATCTACCTGGATCCTTTACAGCGAGTAAGCATGTTGTTTGGCATCGAATTTGCAAATCCAATCATGACAAAACGCCAGCTCAGATGTTCTCTCTCTCTGCAGCAAACCCTCAACATGACTTTAGATCACAAGTGCCAGATCTTCCTGGCCCTGAGTGGGGCTGCCGGTGAGGATAATATTGTTTCACTTAGATCCCACACACACTGAAAGACGGGTGCCCGTTTTCGGATATCCGCCGTCATAGCATCCAGCCCATTTTCACAATCTTGCCTTTGGATCTATATTCGGCAGACGAGGTGCTGCTCAAGTTTGGAACGGACCGCGTGCGAGTTAGGAACACAGCCCACGACTCTCTGCCCGTGGTTGTCCATGGCAACAGAAACACCAAAGTGAGTAAAGGACCGGCGCGGTCATGGCCGTTGAACATCCGTGGAGAGAATCGTTTTTTTATTTCTGGTAAAATTGTTGAACCAACCTCCATTATAGTCACAAAGATTTCATTTGATTGCAAAAGCTCGCGCTCAATTAGTAAATACTGCATTTATACTGTGTGGTTTTTTTTACTACTGCTAAAACAAAGCTTTCTTTTATTGTATTCTTATTAGCTCAGTTATTCTCTTGTTCAGGTATTATCTTTGCTGTTTTTTTTTTTCTGAACAACATTTCTTTGAAGAGCAGGATATCCCCATGTCCATTTTTGTTTTTGTTCTGCCACTGGCCTCCCATTTCCCTCAATAATGAACCGGATCGACCAAAATGACTCACTCCTCCCAGAGGCTTTCCGAAGCTGGAAGAAAACCTTGCATGAGAGAATTATTCGTGCAGTGTCGCCGTGCCATCCGGATCTGCCTGGCTGGATTTATAACCTTTCATTTGCTATCATTTTTCAAGATCTGTGCATAATTTCACAAAATATAAACACTTTTGTAGACTAAACACAGACCAGGAATGACGACACCGACAGCAGCTGTGGCCTTCGTTTTCTCTAAAACATGATGAGAACGTCAAGATTTGTGATGTCTGTGCATTAACCTGCTTCCTTTTTTCCTCCTCAGATTTTCTTGAATTATTTGGGCAACTATGTTCCCAACGCATGGAACTATGAGCATGGCTGCAGCCTCTGTGACAAAGATATTCTGGACCTGTCTCAGCTGAACGTAAGGCCTTTAAATGGATTCTTTTTTTTTTTTAATTTGCCCTTTGCCCGCCCATGCTCAGCTGCGGAGAGTGTTTTTTTTTTTTCCTTTTGAGTCACCTCTCCGCGGACACTGGAAAGGATGAAACATTGCATTGACCTTCCAGTGTGAACCATCCATCAGTTTCTGTCTAGACAGGACGAGTGAGGCCCGGCATGCCTATTACAACAGATAAGCAACACGCTTGGTAATGCACACATCGCCTCGCCAGCAATAATAAACAGTGTCCCTCCAGACCCTTTTAAAAGTGCAGAAGCGTCAAGGAGAGCACACGGGGAAGAGGAAGCGGTGTAGGATATGGCTTCTGGGGTTTCCAAAAGGGCTTATTTGAAGGGGTGTCACAGCTGACCAGCCCAGCATGAAGCTGGTTTCTCAGGATGGGTTTAAGCCACAAGAGAAAGTTATAGCGTATAGTTTAGTGTAACCAAGGCCAGCGACATATAGAGGAAGGGCCTCAACTGGGAAATGCTTCACACTGTGAGGTTGTGTCAGTCACAGCTGTTTTTTTTTTGGTTTTTTTTTGGAGGGGGGGCAGCTGAGTTCACAACGCTCCAGAATATTCAGCATTCATTTCTAAAGTGCACTGGAATTAAACTATGCAAGGTTGTTCGTAACAACATCTCCCAGAGTGTGGATCTGACACCTGAAGTCTTCACCTTTGCGCTACATATAAATATGCTTCAGCACTTCAACTGGAGCTCATTCAGTCTGAATCCAGCTGAAGAAAAGCTTTTCTGTTGCTTTCAGTGACCTTCCTCGGTGAATACAGGACGAGCAGTGTTTTTAATAATGAGGGCGAGTTCATGAAAAGGTTTATTCTACTGTACCATTGCTTGTTTGAGACTGGGAGTAGGTGGAGGTGAACTGGGGTCAGTGGAAGCCTTCTGTGGTACTTTGTGAGCTTTTGATGTGTTACACTAAACCATCCAGTCCATCACCACAGTTTAGTTTTATTCCGACACACACACTCTTGGCTCAGCTTTTCACGCCACTCCTGTCTTTGTTGCGTCTGTCCATGCCGTTTCTGTAACCGTTTGACCTCACTGGACAAAACGCATGAGCTCCAGTTCCAGAGCCTCAAACGCAAGGCAGTGCGGAACGCAAAAATTAGACGCTTCTATGCCGGTGCCTTTTCATCCCCGTCCCAGACCTTCACAGTAAACTGGTCACTCTGAGGGACGGTCCAGACACAGCTGTGGTTTGGAGACAGACTGTCATGGGAAAATGTGCTTTCTTCTCTTCCACATTTTACTGTCATTTCCCTGAAAAGATTTACACGTGGCAGCCTAAAGCCCACCTCATTGTATACATCAGCTATACTTAACTACATACAGATGCACCCATGCACCCATAACTGTTTGTCTCATTGTTTGAAATGAGACTCAAAGGCAATTGTTTCCAGTTTTGTTAAACTTCAGCTGAAGTTTGTCCTGGAACGTCAAAATGTCAGTGATATATGTGCCGCATGTGCTAGTTCCACAGCAAAACGGCTGTGTTTGAAACACATTCATTTGTGTCTCCTCTAATATAAACAGAAGTATCCAAGCGTGCTGGTTGGAGTGTTTATTGAAAAGCCAACGCCGTTCATTCCTGAGTTCTTCCAGCATCTGCTGTCGCTGGATTACCCCAAGGATAGAGTCAAACTTTTCATCCACAACAACGTGAGTGTGAGCCCTGACAGCTAGCAGTAGATGGCATAAGACTCCGCTGCAGGTGACCCCTGATCTGTCCCTGTTGGCTCCCTGCAGGAGGTTTATCACGAGAAGCACATCCAGAAGTTTTGGGAGGAATATCGGAATGCGTTCGGCAACTTCAAGATTGTGGGGCCAGAAGAAAATTTGAGCCAAGGGGAGGCCAGGAACATGGGAATGTAGGTGCTGGAGCTGTAGGCAGGAGCGCATCTTCAATAATGACCTGAAAATCTAAGGTTGATCTGTCATGCTTTTAGGGATCTTTGCCGCAAGGATGCCACATGCGACTTCTACTTCAGCTTGGATTCAGATGTGATGCTCACTAACTCGCACACGTTGAAGCTCCTTGTTGAGCAGAACAGGTAATCCTGGAGCCAGACTGGAAACAATGTTCAACAATGTTGGTTGTGGTAAAAGCACAAGCACACACATCCAAGTGAATTAAGGGGTAAAGATAAGGTGCAGTTGACTTCCTGTTCTTACCTGGACACATGGAAACAGTGAACGTGTCCATTACACCAGCCATTACATCATCATCTAGATGCAATTATGCGCTCTGTTGCCCCATCTGCAACTGATGCATTTAAAGAAACCTGCTCAAAACATATCATTGCTGAATATGTGCACATTGAAAGATATTTAAAGACACCATGAGAATTCCATGCCTGTTAAGCTGTGGGGGAACTGGTTAAACCAAGACATTCCAGAATCAACAAACAGTGTTGCAGTGCATCCATATTATGCAACACTGTGATTTATGCCTCGGTTCTGAGTTTCCCAAGTTTAGTTCATATAGAAAAAAAAAAAAATCCCTTTCATTGTGGTTTCGTTTTGTGAGCCTGGAAGAGCTGCAGTGGAAAAAACTTGTCTTGCTGGATTTCTTGTTAATTCTAGGAAGCAGAACTGGTCAGAGGCTTTAGAATAAACACGCTGCTGCACTCATGAGAACCCAATCTAGTTTGATTTAGCCTGGGTCGCTAGTTGCCTTTATTTTATACAGTCTCCATGATGTGGCGGTGATCTGGTGGAGGGTTTGCTCTCCTCAGTGAAGCTTGCCGCTTCCACCACTTAAAAGCTCGCAGGGTCATTGCCTGTCTTTGAGCTGCAGTGCACTTTTATCTGCTCTGACAGAATTACCATCTCTCTCTCTCTCTGTTTCTCGCTTCCCCACAGAAAAATAATTGGTCCCCTTGTCACTCGACATAGCAAGCTGTGGTCCAACTTCTGGGGAGCCCTGAGCCCAGATGGCTATTATGCTCGCTCTGAAGATTATATCGACATCGTGCAGAGGAAACGTGTGTAAGTTAATAGTGCAGCAACGGGTACACACAGATGTGAATTAGCATTTTTAACATCACATAGTGGTGCTGAGAAGATTACAGCGTGTCCACGACGCTGTACACTTCAGAAAGAATTAGTTTCTCTACTGGCCAGTACAGAGAAGTTGAGTTTCACTTCCATGAAAATCTTGAATTAAACATTAGCCTCTTTTCTACTAACATTTCCAGGAGCTTTTATTGATATTAATTGATTTACCTGGGTAAACCCGACAAACTTTGAGGTTTCGGTTCCCACTGCACCTCAAAGTTTTGGAAAATGTTTTCAAATGTCCCTGATGTGTGGGGTCATGCAGTGGTTGGGCCCGCTGGGATCGTTTTGGTCCTTATGCTTCTTATAACCTCAGTTAACTTTCTCCATCTTTTCACTCGTTTGTTTTGCTGTGCCTTCCACATTTAGCTCCACCAACTTTTGGCCGTTGTTCTATAAACTTGGTAGTCTTGAGTGACTGACATGAAGTCCTGCCCAAATCAATGGTGCCCCTTTCAAAGTCCCGGGTAAATTTTAAACTTTCTGTGGTGGAAACGGGGCCATAAAACCTTGAGAATCTGTAAATATGGGAAAAAAAGGATCTCCAACCAAAATAATCCATCAACACACTCATTCTTGTTTCTCTTCATTTCTAGGGGTGTGTGGAACATTCCTTACATGGCACACGTTTACCTTGTCAAGGGCAGTGCTTTGAGGAACGAACTGAAAGAGCGCAACTACTTTGTTCTGGAGAAACTAGACCCAGACATGGCTTTCTGTAAAAATGCCAGAGAAATGGTGAGAATATGGACCATACTCTTCTGGGACTATCATCATAAATATTGTAGTACAGATAATGTATAAGTAATGGTCCATTTAAAGTCTAGTATAGCATAGCCATGAATGGATTTCCAACTATTTCACTATTATTAGCTTTCAAATACAATGAGTTTTAACTGGAAGTCAACAGCTCAGCGGAAACCAGGCTGGCAAGTATACTGTCTGTCACTAAGGCATGAGGCTCATCTGTTCCCGGTTTTTGTGTGTCTCAAGTTCTTTACCCCCATGTGTTTCTCATAATCCTTTACTTTCTCCTGTCCTGACGGGCGTACAAGGTGTAACGTGTTGCAGGTTGTTGCTGCCTCTTGGCTTTTTTTCCCCCTTGTTTCGTCACCAACATGTCTGTTTCTCAGCTGGCATGCCTGACCCAAACTCTCGGTACTTTTAGATTGCTTGGCTTTCCCTCTCCCCCCTCCTCCCCCATTGGCATGCATTAGCTCTGCCGTTAACCCACAAAGACATCAGCTGCAGAGGGAACCTTGCTCCTTTTTTCCTCTCCTGAGTTGCCATGTTTGTGACATCATGTGTGTGATTTCTAGAGTCATGTGATATTATTTATGTGATGCTTCTCCTTTATTTTAGACCAGTCACAGAGAAAAAGACTCCCCTTCTCCGGAATCATTCCATATGCTCAGACCCCCAAAGGTTCACATTTGTTCATAAATCTTTGATACGTTTTACCAACTGCTTTTACCAACTGCTCTTTGTCAGTTTTGGGAAATGTATCAGTTTTTGTATTAATCTGTGGGATTATCTAGATGATGAGTCACTTCATATCTTTATTTTAGACAGAGAGATATTTAATTTTCTTTATTTTATTAAGGATAGGTTGCGGATTTATGAGGAGGAGTCACTTCACATGCAGGTCCTCTGTTCTGATGCTTTATCCTGAAAAGCCAAATCCTACATTTCCTTGAAAAACTCCCCCAGAAAGGTCAACAGCTGCTCCTGTTAACATGCTGACTAATCTCAGACTAGGTTTCCACAGAAATTATTTGTTGAGTTCTGGTCAAAAATTGGAAGATTTCATAAGATGAATTGAATTCTGCAGGGTTTTTACTGGAATCTGCAAGCCTTATGTGATCCGAAGTTCTCTGGAAAGCCTAGTCTGATAATGAGTCCAATCCCCCTCCACAGTTACCCTCCCTACGCTTCACTCTGAAGGGAATATACTTCCTGGATTTGCTTTGACCCAATCTTCCTCTGACCCCCCCCCCAACACTCTTATTCTGTAGCTGATCCACCCCACCCACTTATAGGCCTCCTCTAACTTTTCCCAGACTGACTACGCAGTTACTCTGATTATTTGTACAGTGACATTTTTTTAAAAAAAAGTCAGTTTTCTTCGACATCATATAAAACAATGAAGGTGTGATTGACATGGAAACTTTATCTTTGATTCCAGCTGTACTGCCTTCAAGAATTCAATACTTCCAGAAATTGTTGGTTCTACAGAAAAGGCTTGGCCCTTCAAGAGTTTTTTGGGGTTTATTTTTGCCTTTTTGAGGTTGCTTTAAACTCCACATACTTAGATTTTATCTTGATTATCCTCCGCTCTCCAGAATCTTCTGGGATATTGACCCTGTCCTTTGACCCCTCCTAAAGTGTTTGCTGTCTATGCTCCGTTAAGCTGACACTAAACCTGTACGTCTGTCATATCTTGTTGCGTTTTCAGTATTTTGTCGAAAGAAAAAGGATAAAATTTGTGTCACTGCCCAAATAATTCCAGATTTTTTTCAACTTTGTGCAAATGAAGCCTTGTAGTAGTTTGCCACTTTTTATGCCGTCCAGGTGCGTTCTGGTCTCAGGTATCATATTTACTCAAATGTGCACGCATTACATATTCTCTCAGTGAGTCACTGCAGAAATATCTGTTCTGAACTTTTGCAAAAAGCAACTGAACTTTCTTTTCCTGTATGCTGCAGGGAGTCTTCATGTACATAACAAACAGCCATGAGTTCGGGAGGCTCATTTCCACAGCCAATTATAACATTTCTCATTATAACAATGACTTGTGGCAGATATTTGAAAACCCTGTGGTAAGTCATTATGATTTCTCATTATTGCTCATTATTCCACAAAAAAATGGGATTTTTTTTGCCCCCATTAAATAGCTGAGATAAACAGCAGCCACCTGTACAGGTTGTTAATGATAATGGAGGGGTTGCAGATGTGAGGCAATTTCGAAATAATGACCTCAGTGTGATAAGATGTTTGACTGATAAGGCTTGGTGATTTTCTGCTCTGTCTGGCATGCCGGTGCCTGCCCGGTAGGGGGTGGGGGGGATTAGCTCAGTGAGGTATGCAGGTCAGCAGAAAGTGACAGTTTTTCTTGCTGCAGGACTGGAAGGAGAAGTATATCCACGAAAACTACACTCGAATCTTCACTGAGAACTACATGGAGGAGGTTTGTGTCAGTGCCTTTGAGATATACGTGATATAACAGTTGAAATCACGGCAACATCTGGTTTTCTCTTGTCATGGGGTTTAAGTCATAGACCCCACAGCTGAAGCCAAATGGCTACTTCCAAGCCTCAAAGGTTTGATGATGTATGGGTGTGTGTTGCAGCCCTGTCCAGATGTATTCTGGTTCCCAGTCTTTACACAAAAGGCTTGCGATGAAATTGTGGAAGAGATGGAACACTATGGCTCATGGTCTGGAGGCAAACATGAGGTCAGTGTCTTTCCTGTGCTGCTGGGTATTTGCATTTCTGTCCATTCCTCAAAATGTGTGAGCAATCACGCTGCAGGGGGGTTGGGGGGTGCACTGAGTCAGAGGGCCAGGAGCCATGAGAATTTTCCTTGAAAATAAACTTCAGAAGACCGTCTTGAGAGTGAGGGGGAAGAGCAACGAGGGCCAAAGTTTACATTTGTAATTAATCTACATCTGAAATGGAACCAAACTTGAAATCGAACATGTTACCAACTGTCACCTAATGCTGACAGATCTTTGGTATGTATGTACTTTTACTTACTGCCTAAGCTCCATTAGCTGACATGCTAAAATGATGCAAAACAAAAATTAGGCAACTTTATCTTAACACTTCTCTTCCTCAATAAACCTCAGAAATAACCTGCCCAAAACAGTTTGTAGCAGTAATATGAAGATCTTGAATATTTGCACAGACTGCCCATCTGAAAACAACCCTAGACACCCCAGCCTTCAAAGTAAACTAATTGCCGTCATTTATTCTGTATCCGCAAAAGAAAAAAATCTACATTTTAAAAGCCCATATTAAGCAATTACCTTAAAATCAAAGCCTTTGGTTATGTGACAGTGGTTAGCTGTTTGTTCAGGGTGTCTTTTATACGTCTGTGTAATTAATCAAGCCCACGTTGTAACCTTTACTGAAAGAATGCCGCTTTGTTTGTCAGTTGCCACCGGATCAGCTGCAGCTTAATGTGTTTTTCTCAGATTTTTGCAGGGGTCAGGCTTGAGTCAGATGTCAAAGTCGTAACTACTGTGTTCCTCTGAGGCTACAATGCCTTGCATGCCTTAGGACCTGTAAGGGTTGCATAGCTGTTTGTGCATTATAGATCTGTTATGTAATAGATTGTTAGTATGTTTGGTATTGACCATTCTATGTGTTTGAAAGTGTAATTAAGGCATCAAAAAGTTTGCTGGGAGAAAGTGCACTGGCTTCTCATTCTCGAAAAAAGATAAAGGAGTATGGTTAATAGCCTCAGGCTGGCAGACAGGAGCTAGCACATTTAACACACCAGAGAAGATTTTTTTTCTTGATCACTCTAAATATTGTGTTTATTTCTCAGGACAAGCGGATCGCTGGCGGCTACGAGACGGTGCCAACAGATGATATTCACATGAAGCAAATCGGCTTTGACAAAGAATGGCTGCACTTCATCCGCGAGTTCATCTCACCTGTCACGTTAAAAGTCTTCTCGGGTTACTACACGAAGGTGAGGGAAGAGCTCAAAGGAGAGATACAAAGGTTTAACTTGCTAGGCTCCCAATCTGGGGCCCATTTTAACATATGTTGAATGTTGTTGCAGGGATATGCTATAATGAACTTTGTGGTAAAATACACACCTGAGAGACAGGCCTACTTAAGACCCCATCATGACTCCTCTACCTTCACCATCAACATTGCGCTCAACAATAAAGACACAGACTTCCAGGTATGTAAACATTACACAACTTTCTGTTGACAAAGTATGTTAATATGATATATAACAGCCTCTCTCTTCTCCTAATAGGGCGGGGGCTGCCGCTTCCATAGGTATAACTGCTCCATAGAGTCACCCAGGAAAGGCTGGAGCTTTATGCACCCGGGCCGACTGACTCACCTCCACGAAGGCCTCCCCACCACCAACGGCACCCGCTACATTGCAGTCTCCTTCATTGACCCTTGAACACCACCTTCTATGTTTTATAAATTTAGTCTTTTCATATTGGCTTTTTTTTTCTGTAATGTTTGTCTAGTTTGTCGTTTGTGTATCGGAGCCCCCAGATGTTTGGCGGCTGCAAAGGGTTGCATTGAAAGAATAAGGTGATAAAGAGTTCTCTGTCAAACAGAGTAGGGAAGGCTAAAGGGAGTGGTATGGGAATTAAAAAAGAAACTTCAGAGATGCAAATCAGGTTTATGTGAATGCTTGTACTGGTTCTTGGCTTCTTCTAATTTTTCAAGTTGAATTTTAACATCGTCATGGTAACAGTCACTATTATGCACTGGCAGCTTTGCTAGTAATTAGTCTTACTGAGCTAGTATGCCAATGGCTGCTGTGGACCCAACTGTAATATCACTGAAGAAAATATTGCTTAAATGGCTACTGGTGCTAATAAACCATTTGAATCTCTACATTAGAGATGAAGGGACTGTTTGTTTTAAGGTGGCTTGTATTGGAATTGATCCTTACTTACTGTATTGTCTAACATACTTAGAGAAGCAGATCTGTAGTAAAATGCTCACATTGGCTAAATCACTCCAGAGAGACAGCTCTCTGTTCACACACGCAGCAAAGCATCCACATCAGACATGTTCGTAAATGTTGAAAATACAGATGTTTGAGCAGGAGGAGGAGCCAAGAACTCCTCTAGAGTCTCCCTGACTTTTTTACAGCTCCACTTGGAAGAGATTGTCACTGATGTGTAACTCACTCTTTTTTCCCCTTGACGGTGTGTATCCTTCCACTTGCAGGCTGCTCCAGAGGTTCTACTGCGTTAAACTACTGTTATTTGCAACAATTATGCCCCAGAATTAGTTTTTTGTTTTTCTTTTAGGTTACAATCTGGAATTTTTCCAGTTGTGATTAATGGTGAGGTATAATGTGTCCAGTGAGAAATAATTGTTTGAATTTTTGCACATTCGGGAGGGTGGGTGGTTCACGTAAATTGTTTGAGTGAACTTTTGAATTTTTAGAGGATTTCTACCATTTTGGTTGGATATGTGTAAATTTGTTTCTCTTTCCTCAGAACATTTCTGCGTTTTTTTTGTTTTTTCCTGAGTTTAATGAGTGAATTTGTGGGGAAAATGCAATTTTAACTTATTTTCCAAGTTGAATTAAAGTCTTTATAAAAGTCAGAAGCAGTACACGTCCTGATCTGTGCTTTAGATGTGACCTTCCTGAAAAAAATCTTCATGTGGAATAGCATAAGATAGCATCTGTTCCTGTTTATGAAGCTAAATCTTCTCTCCTGACTGTTACCAAAACAATAAAGGAAGTTGGAAGTGATTTCCATGAACTTTCCATAGTTTATAATGCTTCCCTCCAGCTTTAAGCCATCATGTAACTTGTAGGCTGAGAGCTTGTCTGGCTGGAGCTTTTAGGGTGTGGTGAGATGACGTCCGCCGGTGCAAATGCAACAATGTTTACTTTGGCCTCGACATGCAGAAGTGTGAACATGTCTGTGTGTAAATGTATGAACAGGGGACTAATTGGAGGGGACCCCTGGATCAGTGTTTCACTTTGGAGGTGTAAATTCCTGTGCCCGGCATCACTTGACTGAAACCAGGATGTGTGTGCTGCAGCGAGCACAGAGGGCGAAGGAGATTGAGGTCAGCATGGGGAAAAGGCGCTGTGCTGCTGAAAGAGCCCTTTGTGGCCATTTCCCCTGCTCCGCCCTCGTTTTCAGAGTCTCAAAGGTGACATTGAAGGCAGCCAGGCATGTACGAAAACCCACATACCTGTTTAACATGCATCCCTTCACAGAGTCTACACGCGCCGTCCTTTGCTATTTCAGAGCTGTTGATGACCTCCACAAAGGAACAAACCCACTCTATACAGAACCACATGGATGCCTGATGGCCATTGAGATGTGGTTCCAGATTTAGCTGTTTCTGTAGAATATACACAGGTCCTGGATAAACACAGGCATTCAAGTTAAGTTCAGTGATGAGGGAAGAATGCCTGAATTCTGGCAGTGCATCTAAACATCTCATGTCTCCAGTTTGGAAACAGCCAAATGTAGAATGTGGTGGATATCAATGTATTTACTCATTTGTCTTTTTTAGTTTAACCAACTCCTATTTCAATGTGCTACTCTTACAAGGGTCAGGGTTAATAATGATGCAATGGAAATGTGAAGTTAGAATAAACTTATTGTTACCTAAAAAAAAAAATTGTAAAGTTTGGGATTCTGAGGGGGCTGACTTCTGACTTTTCTCTCAGAAGTTTGACATTGGCAGTCTTTTTCATGCTCAGAATATAGAACTGCAATAAGCCCATCCTTTAAGGAATACGTTGTACAGGTGTGTTAAACAATTTGATTGCTTCAAATCCCTTTTAGATCATGGTATAAACACAGTGTGAGGAGTGTGCCATCTGTGAGGGCTCCTATGTTATATATATTGCCTCACTGAGCCTCTGTAAATATCTCAAATTACATTTGGAGGGTGGTGATGTGAGGAGGTGGGTGTTCCTCTGGGTTCAAGTATAGTGCAACTATGAGCGAAAAGAGTGGGAAAAGTACTAGATTATTAAAATCAATACTATAGTGCATTGTTCATGAACACAACATACTAAGGATTTTACATAAGGATTTTAGCTTTAACATAATCCAAACTATATAATTTAACCAAAACAACAGTAGTTATTATACTACTTATAGTACCCCCACCATTGTGGCCAGGTAAGAATACACAGTCTACAATAGCAATTACAGCCCAATGTATGCCTTGAGACTATCAGCCAACTCCCTTTATAGCCAGGCTGTTTACCATCACAGAAAGTAAACTGGGTGTAAGTACCATTTAGCCTAATTACACAGGGCTGCAAAGTTCAACCAATCATGTAGCTGCTCAGCATTCCTGCACAGAAACTGAATGGAAAGCCACAGACTCTCTGTGGACATAATGGAGATTCCTTCAGCCATATTTAAGCTTCCAGTTTTAACTTTTGATGTCAAAGGAATCCTTTTGGCGATGCTGCAATTCCTTACTTTAGTATTTGAATTCGGAAGGAGCCCATTTCATGCTTTTTGTCAGACATCCTTGCCTTAGATTCGCAGTAACGTGCATTTGATGTGATGCTCCGGTGGAAAAATGAGCTTTCAAACCAGCGAGTCTTTGGGATGAAACTAGAAAGTGTGAATCAATGTGGCTGTTCAGATGCTTTCTCCCAGTAATTGTGTTGGATTTTAGGCTTTAGCTCTGCAACATTGGGTTTCTCAAAAACAAAAACAGAGGTGGGGGTGTTTGTTTTCAGCCACACGAACCTGTTGCCGTGCGACAAGCCCAAATTACCGCAGCACATTATGGTAAAACCAGTGGTGATCCACCCTAATCTTCTTAATTGCCTCTCTGGCTCCAACCTAAACTACTAATCAAATGTGAGGTGCTTTTATCCCCCCCTCTTAAATACCTCTAGTGGCATTTACACAATCTTTCACACTGGATTCTGCATGCTTTGAGTAGATCAGTGACAGATTCCTACCTCTGTGTACACATTCACATTTTATCTGTTTATTTTAGTTCTTCTAAAGGGTTATGGAACATCAGCTGGCTTCATTATTATGGGGTTAAACTTCAAAATTTCCCAGTTTTGTTGCTTTTCTCCCTATTATTAGGCATCATCATTAAAAACAAGTACTACTCATATATTTATTGCAGTATATTATAACCTAGATTTCACTTTACCCATGAATGCATTTTAAACTAGCTCTGAGGGCCATTATCACCATCATCAAGACTATTTTCCAGGAGGTCTAGAATATATGCATGTATGACAGGCCATGGCCCGCAATGCTGCTCTGTCAGGTATTACTCAGGAAAATTAGGTCTGGTTTGATTCAATTACAGAGTATGGTAGTCGCAGCAGTGGGTCCCGTCTCTGAGCCGAACTTTGAAGGTCAGCGGTTGCTTTAGAAACAAAACGTAGAGCCCGTCGCCAGAGTCAAGTGGTGGTCACAACCAGTGGTGAGGGAACATATGGGAGTCATCTAGCCACATCTGTAGCCACATCCTCCTTAGAAACACAGATGCTGGAAACAGGGAGGAGGTGTGAAAGCTCGGAAATTGCACAGTTTTCTCAAGAAGTGGCCTGTGTGTGAGCCAGAGCCTAGGAGTGATGAATAGGGTTGAAGTAGAGGTTTCAGCATGTTTCAGGCAGTGGACTCAGTAATCTCATATTATATATATATATGAGATATGGATAGAACATGCTTGGTTACATATGTTAGCATCTGTATGTATGGTCAGAGCCTGATCAACATTGTTTCATTGTTGAGTAGCTGCTGTTGAAAACTACATCTGGAATCTCATTCAAGATCACCAAAAGGATTCTTGGTGTTTCTCTGCTTGACACTCAAATGATAGCTGAACTGGGAGTAGCTCTCTCCCACACATGCCTATCAAGACTGGACAAACAGCGCCTGCCCCCTGAGCCTCCAGATCTGCAGATCTTTGAAAGACACGTTACATAAGGGCAATTAACTGGACCTTCATGACTTTGCATGAGCGCATGGACAATGAGGAACTGTTGTGCATGCAGGCCTAGCTCCTCCTGGAATGTATCCTATCATCTCTGGAGAGAAACTCATCATTTGTTGTTCATATTTCTGCAGAAAGTCGTATAAATAATCATAAAATGGCTGAAAAAAATGCTGCTGCTGATCATCAGGGAACTATAACCTCACTACAATCATACATTATATACAATTTTCCCCCTCGCAGTCTGTCTCATGCATAAAACACATCAACCTCTCTGGAGCTGTGCCAGGAAGATTTCCGCTCACGTCTGAGCATGCTTGTAACTTCTTGTGGTTAGATCAGCTGACAGTCTACGTGCGCATTCGCACACATTCTCTACAGTCACCTAATACCCGGTGTGTCGATGGCATCCCAGAGATATTGCAAGGAAATTATATACGCATTTGCGATAATTATCACAAATGTCCCGCAAAAAGGTACGTGAGAATCGCAGGAAGGAGGCTGAGACGTGCTTTCCGCTGCAGCTGTTGGGGCTTCTCCATCTGGGTTCTGTACCCATGACAATTAGGATCCAAATCTTGGCTTGCTTTGTATGGAGAGAAAAAGAAGGTAATGGATGTCAAGCAAAAACCCTAACGAGAGCAGTGTCGTCCTTGTAGAGTTACCATGGCAACACCAAAAATGCTCCAACAGCCAGAGGAGTAACGTCGGCCAGCATGAAAGCACGATTTGAAACTAATGTGTCATAGCAGTCTGGGCTAGGATGACATCATTTCCTCTTAGCCTCAGTGACTCTGGAATGTGCCCCCCCCCCACACACTGAGACAGATGCAGACACACACACACACACACACACACACACACACACTAGTAGTTCTGTGCTTGTGAGAACTCTCCCTGATGAAGCACATTTCCAGCGCCGTACTCGAACCCTAACCTAATACCATTTGTAACCTCACGTGCAGCCTCAATATCCAAACACATACTGACACCTCATATTTCTAACTTTGTGAAGTCTTTCATAGATGTAATGCTTTCTCCAGCTCCTCGCCCCCCCTAACCATCACAGCTGAGCTCCTGATGCTGGAGAGGGGACTCTTGTGAGGACCGTGAAGCTCCAGCCCCCCAATTGTGGCTGGGAACGCTGCCTCTCGGCTGTGTGGGACAGAGATCTGGTGAGGTCTGGGAACATAGCCAGTCATGCAGTGCTCATAGGTGATACGGTGGGGTGAGATCCAGACACATTAAGATGATAACAGCTCTACAATCATCTCAGTAGAGCATTTTAGATTCCATTAAAATGTGGGCGGAATGAAAACTGCCTGCAGTATTGTTTTAATCTTGTAGTTTAATTAAACTGTGAGGACACAACTGTTGACCAGCAAAATGATGGTGTCAGCATTGAGGACTTCCTCTGAACATGACAGCCCACATGATGCCTAATGTTCCCATCGAGGAGCCGAGCTCAGTCATGTCCTGTCTGGAAGTTGTTGTCTTCAATTTTTCCCCCTTCTCTCTGATGGACTAGAGACTTTGTGGGACTCTCTTCTCTCCGTCTCCTGGCTGTCATGGCTTCATGTCCGATCGCATCTCCATCTGGATCCTTCCATCACTTGTTGGCCTTTCCGAGGAGAGGATTCTGCCCTTTTGTTCCACATTTCTTTCTCTTTTTTTTTCAAAAATTGTGTCTCCTCTTCCAGTAAAGCCAGAGCTCTGTGCAGAAGTGGATAAACTGGCCTCCGCAGTATGTAAGACACATCGTCGTGTTTTACTGCAGAATATTAACACAGCTGTCTAAGCAGAAGGATTCAGCGAGCTGACAGTTTGCCTGCTGTAAACACCAGAAGTGCAAATGCATGTGTGTGTTCCCAGCTGGGGTCAGCTGGGGTGCATCATGCATGCTTAAACGCATACCATATTATGAAAGGGTTTTGTTTTGCATATTCAAAACGGCTTTCAGATGCATGAAATGACAGCACGCTGGACATAAGAGGAATTATTTACTGATTTGCATTAATCACGAGATTAACCCGCCGATCACAAAACAACTACAAAGCTGAATTTCAATGCAAATTTCATCAAGGCTGCCTCTTCCCCCTTGTGGTTGTTAATGGGACAGAACCAGATCAGAAGGAGCATGTTTAAAATATTTTGAAACTTTTTTTCAACGTTTACTATTAAGTGAGTGTGTGTTAGCCTAAGACGCGCATATATCTCTTGAAATATTATATTTGATGTTGTTTGGGTACCAGGTTCCACTCCGCTTTGTGATTTCACCACAGGGAGGAGCCAGTGAGCTGCGGATGGAGCACAAGTTGACTGAGGATCCAAAAACCCACAAACTCCCCCTGATCACTGCAGTGGCCCCGAGCTTCTAATCGCACATGTGTGTGTTTAGAGCTCGGAGCTCACTGGGAGCAAACTGGGTCATCATTTACAAACATCATTTAATAATAATAATGCCAATTCATTAACGCAAAAAATATGAGAGCAATCTCTTTCATCAGCTGAGGAGAGGACTGCCACTGGGGCCTGGGATGGGATGGGTGGTAAACAGCAGCTCATGTGCCATGGTAGTGGTGGTGTGTGAGTATGTGTGTGTGGGGGGGGACTCAGAAAAGCAAAGTCTGAGTGAATGTTCAGGGAAAAGGCAATAGTTTGACGTCTTTTTAGACAAAAGCTGATGTGCTTCATTCTCATAAACAAATTAAGCAGTGGAGATTTTTTTTCCTCCTCCAGATATCTGCTTCTCAACATCCTTTGAAGAGTTAGAAGATATTGGTGCCAGTATTTCCAGAAAGCGTCAAAGAGGATCATTTCTCGGCTGCTTTACAGAAGAACTGAGGAAACGAGTGAAAGAAAAGATGAATAGTCACGTTGGAAGCTTAGTTTATCATCTCTGCGTTTGTGTCCGGGGAGATATGATGGATGTCTGTGGTAACAGGGATTCCGGGCAGAACAGAATGTGAGGGATTGTTCTCAAGGTGAGGCCCAGGACCCAAGGATGAGGAGACATATCTTACAGAATTCCTGTCGGATAGCAAGAGGGCTGAATCTGGCTCTCATTCTTCCCTGTATATTGACAAATACTGACATTTTAACAAACTTTATTTTTTTTTACAAATGTCAAACTTTTTTACATTTCCCTTACAAAAAATGTATTCTGTATATGGCCTATGGTGTCCCTCAAGGCTCGATCCTCGGCCCGTTTGTTGTGTTACTGAGACAGAAAGACAAATCAATAGGTTGGTGTCCTTCTGACACATATTTATCCATCCCTCTCTAGATTCTCCACTGCTGGGTTGAAATAAATATATTTGACCTGTTTTCTTTTTTGTTTGTTTCTTTGCTTTGCTCAAAAAGTTCATCTTAAATGTAAATCTTTTTGAGCTGCGGTCCAGCCACAGATCTTTAGCTTTGAATTCCTTTAGCTCCCAATCCCAGAATCTGCATCCTCTTCAAAATCCATCCCAGAGCCTTTTTCTAAAGACTTTTCACTGATGTGACCACACCATGAGGGTATTTTCTGCTCTACACACACAGATATGGGACTATGCTAAATAAACCTGCATGATGTTGCTTCTCCTGGTACTACACATCAGAGTGATTAAATGGAGCATCTCCCTTCTGTCTGCATTTGCATTACATTTATATCATTAGCATTAACATTATTGATTTTTTTTAGGCTCAAGGACACTGACAAAAAAATAAAAAATGATGTGAAGCTGTTCTGTTCTTCAGTATTAAACTTTATGAGACCATCTTATATGTGGAAAATCTAACAGAAACTCAGGATATTCTGCGGGGATGTAATTGTCAAAGGACATTCGATCACTTTTTTCATGCCATGGATAGCACTCATCCCACAAGCTCCTCTCAACATGACAATGGTCAAGGAGAAATAATTCAGGTGAGGATAAAACCTATTCAGGCCTGGAGACGTCTCTCAGCACCTCAGATGAGCTTCACCATGCCAGGAATACAGATAATTTATTAACAGGTAGTTATGCTCTCGATTGTGACAGTATGCCACCAATCTGATTTCTTGCCTTGCTCTCAGGTAGATGAGGCCATTGGTACAAGTGGAGGAAAAGTGTTTTCATTGCCATCTCGGCCTTTTGTGGTGTGAAAATGTCTGGTTTTGTTCTTAATGCACAGATTCAGAAGGGCAGAAGTGGACATCTACAGAGCATTAACTACAAACCAATCTATCAAATGTCTCTGAAGACGTCCTTGATAGTTATAGTGTTTATCAAACCCTCAAATATGCTGACTCTGCACTTATTTTGGTCTGCCAAGTCATTTGAAACAGAGCAACAGAGGGAAAACCTATAGATTCAGTGCCTGTGAGACATGAACTCAGTTGTCACTGCTGGATCTGTTTGTGATTAATCACAAGGATAAAGGCGAGAAACAGATGAGTAGAAATGCTGTGAAGAAGACACGATTCTGCTGTGTAGCTTATTTGGTTCCTTCTGCCCGAGCAAACATGTTACTTTGCCTTAGGAATCGATGACAGTTATTGGTTTTTCCAATACCTCCATAATGCAACGCTTCACAATGGGAAATAGTGACCACATGCTCACCAGCAGGTTCATTCTGCATGATTTAGAGGAGAAATGTGGAGAATCATATCAGCACAAGCGGCCCAGGGGAGGTTCAAACATCTTCATTGCTAAATGTTTGCACCATCTATGCATCACTTGCATAAATAAAACCCTGGTTTTGTAATAGCTCTTAGGTTTTTTGCAGCTAAAGCACAACCGTTGATGCCAAGGATAGTAACTTTCCCTGAAATGGTAGTTTTATTATGACAATCTTTGGGAATAGTAACTTTTGGTAAGTGAAGATATTCCAGAAAATCTAATAAAAACCCTTTTGAAGCTGTATTAATGCTAAAAAAACAAAACAACAAACTGCTATAAGCTAATTCTAAGATGCAGTGTGAGCTGTGAGGGTTCCATCTTGCGGTGAGGATGACAGAGTCATTCAGACTCCAGATCAAGCAATCAGCAGGTTTAAAAGAAGAAACCATAGAAAGCTCAGGATGATATTTTATCTGAAAAAAAAGGGAAAATGATAATACAATGGGTTTGTAGGTGGGTACCAACACATCAGTCAAGCCGCATTAATAAATATGCTACCTGTGTAACAGATGGTAAATCTTATTACCGACATTTCAAAGCAAATAGAAACGGTTATTAATTCCATGCAACCAGCACCATCGCTGTATTCCATATGTATCCACCCCAACACTCCCACACTGTGACCCCACAGTCTTAATCACCTCCCCACAGCAGCGGCACAAAAATTAATCATCTAGTATGTTACGGCCAGCTTTATGTCTAAATTAAATCACAACAAGTAGGCAAAAAAAAAACAGGAATTCCTGGCAAAATTAGAACATTTTGTTAAAATTGTAGCTTCTACTTCACAACACTGACCAGAGGAAACATTGTCGATGCATCATCCCAAAACTTCATGAACTGCAACTGTCAGATGTGATTCCAGTAATTTAGGGAAGCTTTTTGTTTCCAGATCGACACCTGAATCCCATTAAGACCATCAGCTGCAGCACAAAAATCCTCTTCTGCCAGACTCTCCTGCCAACTTTAGTGGTACCAACCCTCATAGCAGAACTACCATATTTTTTCTGCTTCCCTAATGTTTTATTTTGTGTGTTCTAGTTGCCTGTGCCAGCTCCACGTGTCCCGGCTGCCCTCTGATCCGCTGGCGAGAGTGCCCGAACCTCCGAGCAAAGCTAATCTTCAAATGGTGACACAGGAATGAAACCTCTTTGGGCCCCAAAATAGAAAACCTGCCACAATTCAGCGGTTATTTAAAGAAAATGTGGCTTTTCATCACATCAACCACCATTGATGACTGAACATAATTCATCCTAGCATCAAAACTTATGGGGTGGGGAGCTAATTAAACCACTTTCTATAGCAACTTAGCACTGGGAGGATGCCAGAGTCATGTTCTTTTTATCTACACTGCACTCAATGATGTGCATATTTAATATTTGAACACATTAACTCCTCATATATTGTATTTATAAATACAGGGTGGTGCACTAGACCTTTTAAATATAAAGCTAAAATGTAAAATTCGACTTCCACTGAGCTATAATGATGTTTTGGTCCATTATTTAGAATGTTGATATCATCACCAGCTTTGCAGTGATTGCAGTTATTGGGGTTTCCATGGCAATGAGATGCACGGGTTATTCAATGAGGCCCCGATTGGACCCAACTTCTCCAATAATTGGGTTTATTCAGGACGCGGTTTACTTTCATGGATACACAGGGTGTCCCATGGATGTGAGGGAGGAGGGGCGGGGCTGTTTACTGAGACAACAGTGGAGTTCTGTGGTCTCGGGGGGTGCTCAAGCGCTTTACATTACAAAAGAGGGAAATGGTGACAGGGGAAGATAATTACGCACCTGATATTTACCATTCAGCCTCACAATCTAACACCGTGTCTGTTTGTAGTTTTTGTTTCTGCATTTGATAAGATAGTGAACACAGAGCTGCGTTTTAATAAGGAGCCGGCGCTGCCTCTCTGCTCTCCCAAGAATCAGCATTTCACCAGAGAGGGAGAAAACTGCATACCAAATAGGAAATCATTATTTCTGCCTTTCACAATGTGAAAAATAGGGGCAGAAGGTTTTCTTTGGTTGCAAAATAGATGGAAAACAGTACATTTTCTTCCCTTTTTTGTCAACTCTTTCATATGAAGTTACTGTAGAGTGCTCCTCTCTGCTTTGACTTCAGACTGACACTCATTACAAAGCCTAGATGTGATTTCCATGACTATAAGAGCGGTAATTTAAACTAAAACATCGACTGGAATTCTTGCTCACTGTACTGTGAACAATTTGAGACCGTCGGCTACAGTGTCTTAAAAACAAATGTAAATATTCATTATTTCTGATGGTTTTGCCCCCAAAGCTGAATCTCAAGTTTGAAAATGGAGAACATAGTGGTGAAAACAGCCAAGATGATAACTTTACTTCTAATAACATTAATTCTGATTCCACCATGATGACATTTCAAATGGTTTAGCCCTGCGGTGTCTTCTTCGCTCACTTTAGCTCATGGTTAGGTCCTCATTTGAACCCAGTAGGCACTTTGCTGGAACCCAGAAGACAAGAGCAATCACAGCCGAATGAGCCTGATTATGCTTCACTGCAGAGTTCGAAATCAGCATTAGCACCAGTGACCCCACTCCCCGCTGCCCTGATGGTTTTTCTTGTTCCAGGATTTTTATGATTGTGCTGAGGTTGTAATTTTCACACCAACGCCTTTCCCGACATTGACGAGAGTCTTCCTAATTTACTGCAGAGTCAAGAGTTCTTTAGACCTGTTAGACTAAAGATTTCTGAGGCCAAGAAAGAAAGAAAAAAAATCAGTGCTCAGCATTAGATTACAGTGCAGTTTAGTTCATAATTGCATTTATTTTGATTCTGGAGCCAGAACTGTAAGAGGAGGTCCTGCAGCCAGTTGGGTACACGTTATATAAATATGTATACATATACGGTATATAATATTTAAGTTGTTTGATTAAAAAGAAACCATTAGAAAAGTGTCCTATGTGGTGCTCTTGGTGGTCGGTATAGCTCCTTTAAATGGGAAATGGGTTCTTGTTAGGCGGCATTAACATTAGCTTGCTCATTAATTTTTATGGTGCCTAGTGGCTTTAACAAAAAAAGAGGCCATGAAGTTTCTGATGGGCTCCAAGCAAATAATAATAATAAAAAAAACAACCTTCATGTGCAGGAAATCAATTTAACCAAACCAAAAGTGGCGAACTAGTGGTGAAATGTTGAAAAAGATGAATGAATTGAACTGAATCCAACAGGAGCTTGTGGAGGGAAAATCTAAAAATGAGAGAATTTGGTCAAAAATCTGCAGGTTTTAAGCATCAAATGTGCAGAAACAGTGAGGTCAGAGCCATATTAGGACATTGTGCATGACTAATTGCATCTTATATTTAAATAACAATGCACAGTAGGTCGTTATTTAGAGACTCCAAGGCCAGTTCTTTTGTTCTGAGGAAAAATAACCGATCAACCTGTTGTTTATGGAAAAATATTCAGCATGAACTCTCAGTGCATCTCCTGCTTTTCAAGTTGGGTAATAAGATATTCTCCAGGTGCTGGTGGCAGGCTTGGAAAGCATGAATTATTAATTGTTGACGGCCAGGGATATTGTTCGCCGACACCGTCTACAAGGGTCAAGAACATATAATGTTTTATTCCCATTTTTGTCAGCGCACACAAAACAGAGCAATAAAGTAAACAAGGCTAGTGTGCTTGTGTGCAAATGAGCTTTGGCTTCAACCTTTGTCCTTCAGAGTGAATCGATACGGATTCCGATTCGGAAGAACGCGCGTATACTGTGGCATTGAATAATGTGCAGTTGAATCAATACATGTTTCTTTTTAAAAGAATTATATTGTTATAACCACTATACTGGTGGAAAAACTGTTTTTTCAGAGTCGATGGAGAAATGGGTTTTTTTTCGTCGCACTTCTCTGAGCCTTGCCAACAGATGGCTGCCCTGTCGGACCTGGACCACAGGTCAACATTAGCATATTAAATCACTCTCCGAGCAGCACGCCCTCGCTTGTCCTCCAGGAGCAGGTGGTAGGTGTCAGATAGATGGAAAACATGGCGTGGCGAGAATCCCCTCAGCGAGGGCTGTGGTGCAGCGCACTTGCCTTGTTCCATATGACAGCAAGGCTTTCTGGTGGTGTTATCAGAGGTTTGATCTGTAACAACTGTTATGTTTGCGTCCAAAATGGGGAAAATTATGTGAAGGTAATATTCCGAACTGCAGTTATACACTTAACTTCCAAAATAAGACGCACATCAGAACAATCATATTCTGACAAACGGGTTAGCAGCAGCCAGATAAGGCCGCCTTCACTTTTGGCACTGCTTCCTGATGCTCTTCTTGGATTATATTCCTGGCTTTGCTGCTGGCTTTTCTCTTTTTTTTTGCTGTGGTTATGGAGAATAAGGTATGTAATGAGCTCAGTCATCTCCCTACACTTGCAGGTTTATGGAGAAAGATGCTGGACTTCCCTCTCTGGTTACCCTTGGCCGCCTCTTGCTGGTGGTGTTTACGGGGATAGAAATGTGCTCATATAACTCCCGCTCCCCTCCATAAATTAAAGCGGGGGAACGTGATTTATCTCCCTTCTCGCGTGGTTCCTTTCAGCTGAGTCACTGAAATAACAACAAACATAAATAGGGGGTATAAAAAGGGGCTGTGAACACTTGAGAGAGTGGATTACGCCATGAATCAGTTTATTAACGACGGGCCGTGGTGTGGCGGCGGCGCGGGGGAATTTATTCATTCATAAAGCAGTGTTTACAACATTTATCTTCACCCAGGAGCAGACCTCGAAAAGGTAACAAAGTGCCCTGGGGCGGAGATACGGCGTGACAGATCCGAGGCGGCCTGCGTGAAGGCCGCGAGCGGGCCGATACACAGAAAGCAGCACCATCCCCGACACTGTGGGTCCTGTGGGTGGCGGTACGTGGCGCTACGAGGCGGTTGGTGAAACTTCAGCTGAAACCGCACAGTAAAACACATCCGCTCGTTTGCTCTTTGGTGGAGTCCGACCCCGAAAGCTACATGAAGACTTTTCCTACTCCACTTTATCAAGAGTGTAACATGACATAAATGTTATTTAAGGCCATGTTTGCTGCCTTCTGACAGCAGAAAGATCAAATAAACATGCTGCCGTGTGTGTGGTGTTCGATTAGGAACATTTTAATGGGCCAGCCTGCCTGAGACACTTTCATTAACTCTCAGCCTTTACGGTATTCTGGTTTCTTACATAAACAGCTTCCTTCGCAGTGTCATCATTAGGCAACAAATTACACAAATTGCCTCTTCTACTTGCTTCCTCAGGAAAACAGTAAGTTCTTTTTGTATGTATTACAAAATCATACAGTTTTATTGCCTTTCTGAGGGGGTTGAGGGAAAATACTGTTGCGTCCAGAGGATTTGACGAATGTCCATCTCACGACCGCTTCACATGCACATAAATAATCCTGACTGAGGAGGAAAGGCAAAGACTGACAGTTTCTGAAGTTTGGGCTTGATTATTGATTTGGCTGCTGTTTTCATGGCAGAACGATCCATACACTTTAAAATCTTTGGAAAAGTCAGATCGGTAGAACATAAATGAGACCAACCACGATCCAACCTGCAACCACGAGAGTCCAGCTGACAGTTAACAAGGTAAGGTTCGATTGATTACCAGAATCAGCTTTTCATTTATTCATTTATATATTCATCTGTTAATGCATGTCACATGTTGAAATGTTGAAGGGAGTATTGTCAGCATAGAGCATGGATAAATGGAACAGGCCTCTTTGTTCAGCACACTATTGTGTAGAAAGCACACAGAAGACAATTACTGCAAACATTTTCTGTCTATTTGAGCGCAGTTCAGTGATGGGGAGCGCTGTTTTCAGCCCTGAGGTTGGACCTTGAAAGAGCTGCCAATGCCTGTCAGACAGCGAACAGATGACAGGATGGGTGGAAATGGTCCCTAAACCTTAAACTCCATTTGTGCTGGAGGAATTGTGGTGCCCAGCAACGCGACTGCGTCACTAAATCTCTACATTTATCTCACACTTCAAGTCTTCAAGGTCCACGACTTGACTCAGAGGTGGATTTCACCTTCGACGAGTGGAATTTGGGCCGCTTCCATCGTTTCAAAGAGCTATTTTCACAGCATGAAGTGATTTTTCCATGAATAAATTGAGTGGACGCTACATTGAGTTAGCTTAGAGAATAGAAAAGATGATTTGGGGTTTTTTTTTGTCAGTTCAAATGCCATAAAAACACCTCCCCACACCGTTAGCAGCAGAATATCACTGCCGCTCTAGATGAGCAGGAGACGGCAAAGTTAGAAATGAGATGAAATGCAGAGCAGATGGTGCCCTATATGTGGCGGCAGCCATCGCTGATATGTGTGTTCATGCTGGGTGAGAGTAAATCCATGGATGATTGGTATCTAACCCGCCAGTTGGCTGATTACTTGCGTCAAACACTGCGGGATGGTGTTTGTGTGGAGACGTTACCACCGCCGTGTTCGACTCACTCGCCATCAAGACAGGAGAGAAACACCATGTTTCCGTGCTTGTACACCACAAAGAAATTAAATCAAAGGGGGGAAGAAATGTATTCAGCTCAGCTGATGATTAAATCTCAAATGTGAAACCAAATGCGATGATTAATTTGGCTAAATGTGTCGGTACTAAAGCCTTTTCTGTCCAACCTTGAACATGGCCAAGCTGTGTTGAGAGAGAATGAGCAAGAGAAGGAAAAAAAACATGAACTGGGAGTAAAGGAGGGGAATAAATCAGATGTAATAGCAGTTTGTTGTTCCTGATTCTGTTTGGTTTTAAGAATATAGAGCAAGAGCGGGAAAAATAATTTGATTTTGCTGCGACTTCTGTCTTTTATTCTGTTCATTCAGGGACATCAGTGTGTTGTTATATGTTCCCTTGCACATTGAGACAAAGTTTGGAGTCAGTAGATAGAAAATGTGGTTCTTTTCTTCGCTTCTGTTTATAATTCTGACATTTATCATTGTTTGATTGAAGGAAATAATTACTCAGCATCATTCAGCAAATAAAATGATAAGAAAAAACAGGAATGAAATTCTGTAAGAGACACTGTTTCACATAATTTCTGGGATTTTTATTTTTTAATATTCCATTTGTTAATATTTATCTGAAGGTATGCAGCACAAATAAAATATATTTTATTGGTTTGCTCCTGGTATTTTGGGTGGGGGGGTTGCCATCTTTCAAACATCGAGGCTCCCAGCAGCTCATTCCTCAGTGTTGGGAACTGTGGGAGCACCAGTATCGATGGATAAATAACCTGACATGCTGAGAATAGCTGCCGTGGCAGATCTGTCAATCATCTGCCCCTTGAAAAGCAATGGACTGGCACCAACCGTGTGCTCGACCGCTGCTGTGAACACAAGAGCAGACCGCCTCGTGTGTGCACGAGGCTCAAGTAGAGAAAGTAAATCTTTGGGTTTGATTTTCCACATTTCACTCTCAGCAGGCTTCCAGGAGGCAAATATATGCTGGCTTTGTGTCACTTATGTGTGTACCATTTCATGATTTTGGCATGTGCTCTCTGTTTATGTTTATCATAAAAGAGCATCTGGATTTCTGAACTATGGTCACATTTTGAGCTTCATTAGATAATGACAGATCTGCAGTGGCTGAATGTCCCAAGACCTTTATTGAGACATCACTCCATCTAACGAAACAGGCAGAATGGCGACCAGTGTAAAAGTGACCAGAAAAGAGCAAAAAAAAATCAATGCAGAAAATGTGCAACGCAAGTTGTGAACATCACAATTACACTGGTGATGTACCATTACGAAGACTGGGGCAGCAGATACTGTGGCGGGCCGACATCGCCGCATTAAATATGCACCATTGTGGCGCGAGGGAACGAAGAAGCGAGCTCAACACGCTCAACAGTGGTGATCTCTGAAGTGCTATCAGAGAGAAAAGAGGGCCTCAGGCATGAATGAAGAAACAATGAGCTGATGCAGAAGATGCCCTAGTTGCATGTAAGCTCATTAAAGACACTATTCTGACGTTAAAATGTACCACTTTAATCACGGAAATGAAATGACATGTTAATTCTCAGTAAATATTGGTATGAAAATAAGAATATGGGGTTAAAAACAGGAGGCTCTGCATGCTTCAGCAAGTGTTTGCGCACGTGTCTGTCTGCCTTCATGTCACAAAGCAGCTGGTGCTGAGACGGGTTGTTGCTAGGAGGCATGGCGAGACGGCTGCATATGGCGGGGGTCAGGCACGGCCTGGCGGGCGGGGGCAAAGCGGCAGAGACACGGGCGATTTTGGAGTCAGGGGCTGGAGCTCCGTTTGAAGAAGACCATGTTCGTGTTTTACTGTAAAAGCCGGCGCGCCAAGCTGAGGTCGAAGATGCAGCACAAATGTATTTTTCTCTGTATCACAGGCGCAACTAAGAGGTGGTGGTGGTGGTGGGGGGGGGGCGTTTTATTTTTCCCATTCTGACCTAGAAAACTGCATTTTGATTCAACAGTATTTTGCTAGTTTGACCAAGTTTGAGCCTGCAGCATCTGAGACACAACAAAGGGGGGGAAAGTTCAGATGGAAGTTTCAATACGGCCTCTGAGGTGAAGGTTGGCGAGGTTCGAAAATGGTGCACCTCTTGTGTTAATATATGTAAGTTTAAATACTCTTCCTAGATAGGGTTATGCTGATCATCGACACAGTTAACTTCCATCAGAAGTTTTTGAACAAGCAGGTGACTTCCCTCTGGCTCTGGAAGAATAGGGCTGGATATTGGTATTCTAAACACTGAAGGCCAAAAAGGGTGAGCAGAGACGCTGGGCATGTAAGTGTTCCCTCCTGCAGTGTGCTCTTGAATTGTCCGTGGCCTATTGCACGGCTGTGGTGCTTTTCTCATTCCTGTGAGGGCTTGCTCAACAGCCAGCACTTAGAAGAGAAAGCTTTTTGAGACAGACATGCTTTACCCAGTGAGTTAGCATTGCACTTTGCTGTTCTATGTCCTGACATCTCAGAAAGGACATGACATTAAGAAAAAGTGTATACACATATACATTCAATTTCAATTTCAATTTTATTTGCATAGCGCCAATAACAATACAAATTGTCTCACGACGCTTTACAAGACCTGGCTTGAAATCTCCAGAGCGAGCCAGAGGGCAACGGTGGCAAGGAAAACCTCCTGTTTAACAGGAAGAAACCTTGACCAGAACCCAACTCATATGGAGAGACCCATCTGCTGAAGGCCAGCCGGGTAGAAAGAGAGGAGAGAGAAGAAGAGCAGGAGAGGCATGATAAACAGACGACTTCATTAATAATGAATGTACAAACTATCCAGGATATAACTGATCTTATGTAACAGATTGAGAATATGGTTGGAGTGTTGTTCATCCAGTCAGAGCTCATGAAGACTGCACAGGTTGGTGAGACCAGGACAGCAGATATAGTTTATGGAGCTCCCCTGGTCAGATATACAGCACTCCAGGACTCCAGGACAGAGACACTCAGATGAGGATGGAGATGGAGGAGGCAGTGTGGTCAGTAAGAGCAGATACATTTTACGGGGTTAGGGACAGGTGTGTACGTATAGTCCCTTTGCAAGTGAGGGACTAGTTTCACTGAAATGAGCTTCCAAAGAAAGATGTTGCCACGCTACCCTTCGATGTCACGCTGTGCTAAATGAGATGATGAGAGGTGAAAGATGAGGGGAGACAGAGCCTTTACACGGGTGGCCATTAATTGAGAGTGCTTAGTTGAAAATGTACCATAATTAAGTTTGGTTGTTTATAGGCTGCTGTTTGCATTAGCGCCACGACTCAACCAGTAAATCACAATTCAGCGCACAGGCTCACACGAAGTGTTGAACAACGTGTCAATGCAGCCATGGGCCTGGTGTCCTGACGCAGCCTCAAGTCTACATATTTCATGTGTTTAAATCAGAATTGGGCTAAGCTCAAACTTCTGGACAAAACAACAAAGAGGAGCAGCGACATTGCTAAATTAATTTGCACATATTACTTCCTTACTATTCACAGATCCATCTGCATTCCTGGTGGTATCACTGTTAGATACTCTTTTCCCCTCAGTTTTACACTGTTGGCATGCAATAGCACTCTAACCTGATACCAACCCAGTACCTTATTAACCACTTGAAAAGGCCCTTATGCTGATGTTCCCTAGCCTCTTGAGACCTGATTAGGCTAATACAGCACATCCCAATGCATGTACTGCACGCTGATTCGCCCAATTAGTAATGTGACAAACCCTGGACATGTCTCAGGGCATGATGATGACACATGGAAGGAATTCTGAAGCGGGCTTTTACCACTGTAGCGATTGCGACAAGAATGACATGCCGACAAAGGCTATTTGATAGTGAAGGACAGCAGAGGATATATGAAGGAGGATAATAGAGCTTCCTATTAGTCGGAGCAACTACTAAATGTTTGAACATGTCAATATTTGCAGATCTTTTTGGCTGCTTGCTTGAAGGTCAAGAGCAAAAAAAAAAAAAAGTAGCTTAGTGGCTTAAATAAAAATGCTTGCTACGTTTATGCCCAAGTTCATGGTGAAGAAGCGAACCATTTGATGATTTGTGTCTCACGGCTGACCCAATGTTGGGTTTTAATCGACTTTTACGATGGAGTTCTGAAGGACAACACCTTGAGGGTTTGTTGTCGTTACACGTTCCATGAAGAGTGTATTTGGTGTATCTGAGCAGCAGTTAACAAAAGAATTAATAAGTATAATAATTAAAATAGCAAAACATTTGTGCCATTGGAGTCTGCAAAATGATATAGGGGGTGACCTTAAAGTTCTTCAATACCAGCACAGCAACTTTCAAGGCTGTGTTTCTTGTGTGTGTATTTTCAGACATGCTGGGGGTTTTGTGTTGTATACCTCGGGTGAAGGTGACATAAATCACTTTCTGAGAGGGAACTCACATTCCACCTTGAGAGCTCAGAGTCCCATTTTTATCAGTATTAATGGTCGCCTCCTTACTTAGCCAAAGCTATTTCACACTTGGTTAAGTAAGGTATGAGAACATCCCCTCGGCTGTAGCTTTAGTCGGGCCTTTCTAAATACTTTCCACTATAAACAAGAGCTGTTGTACTCAATAAAACGCTCACAGATATATTCAGGCTCTGCTGGATAGCTGTTAGACTTCCTCAAACTTGTATCCTTTACATTGTCTTGGTTTGCTGAGAAAACGGCAGAGCGGTAACTTGTGCACACAAAAACACACACACACACACACACACACACACGAGTGTTGTGATAGGCATCGAGCTGAATTCAATATTCAATTTCCTCTTCTAAATGGGATGTTCGCTTTGCCTGCCGGGTCTCACCAGGTTGAGAAGTCGGTGCAGCGTGCGTATAAAATGGCCTTATCAGCGGGAAAGAAGACGCAGAGAAGCCGTCAAAGCTTAAGATTTCAAAGGTGGAAAGCAGGGAAAAAATGCTTTGATGTTTTCAAACATGCTCCTATGTTCCATGAGCACCCCCTGCTGTGAACTGGTATTTGTGATCCGAGCGGTGCGTCACAGTAGACCCATTCAGCCATTCAGCCACACTTCAGCAACATGTGCAGAACGTAACCTTTAACACCCCGAAGACGTGGTGTTCTAGATGGCTCCACTTCAACTGTCCGTGAAATGGAGCGTGGGCTTCTCATGGCCGTGGGAGATTTGTCTAAAAAAAATCTTTGGGACTTTGACAAATCCAGACCCGCACGTGTGCCGCGGCCCTGTCGGGGGGACGGAGATAGACTGAGGACAAGTAGCTGCAGATAATTACAAAAGCAAACACTCTGGGTGGCCATTTACGCCGAGAGTACTTCTAATTTCACAGATGTGATCAACCTTGGACGGGGAGTCTCTCGCTCTCTCCGTCTCCCTGCATGTGCTGAATTGCTTCTCCTCCTCCTGGAAGTCGGTGACGATGATGGAGTCTTGAGCAGGTCTCTGCCACACACTTTATCACTCTGCTGTCTGGAAACACTCCTCGGCGGCAGCGGTGCGACTCGGCGACGGACCGCCGGACCATGAAACTGCCGAGTTCGCCCTCAGAGCTGCCGGAATACCCTTGACAAAACACTTGGCCTGAGTATTTTTAGCGTATAAAACCTGACATCGATAAGGGCAGGGGTAGACATATCACCACGGTGACAGAAATAATGACTTACAGCTTTGCCACATCAACGTCGGACGTCAAAACTTCAGCTTGCGTTAAGCACCAAGTTGACTACGTTGAACTTGGCTGTTCATTTTCTGTGAAGGTCAATTGAGAACATTTGATGGAATTGTTATGCTCTTCTCCGGCTCCGCTAACGCTACCTTTAAGTGTGACTGCAGGTGTAATCCGTCAAAACGGCCCCTCACAGTGAGTCATCGGCCGGGCTCTCCCATTCAGCCCGGGCCTGTTAAAAAGCCCGTGATTAAATGGGAAGTGTGGCATTACTCTTGTTTAATGGTAGGAAAACAGCGGCCAGGAAGCTGGCATGTAGCCGAGCCCCCGGAACATCAATTCTGCTTCCTCGGAGATGCCGCTCGTGAAAGGTCAGTGTGACTTTGAGTCATTTTACTCCTAAAAATTAAAAAACAGAGAAGGCTAATCCATTGCTGTTGTTTTTTTTTTTTTTTTTCCACGTAGCCTAGCACCAAGACGAAGCCCGAGGTTGTCCTCGGAAAAAGAAAAAAAAAAAAAAGAAGAAATGAGTTTAGCTGATCTCAGTGGAGTGTCACTCATGTGCAGCATTGCACGTCTCAGTGCAGGAGCTCTCCACATGCAAATCAGCAGAATGCATCGGGGAACCGAGCTCATAAACTCGACCCTGCGGCTAAATGAATGTTTTTAGAGATCCCGCTCAGAGGAGGCAGGCAAAGTCATCATAGAGGAGCCTCGTGCTCACACACGATCATGCTTTATTGTTAAAACAAATGGTCTGCAGAGGAAGGAGATGTTTGAAGCTACATCCCTAATATGAGCTCCTGCTTGATAAATGTATAACCCAGAGTGTCTGTTGTGTACGTCCCCCGTGTCAGAATCACTCAGCTGTCGCCCTGCCACCCGCCACGCAAGGAAAAAGCAAAGCGTATGACATAAAATCGACATTGCCGAGGGTCCCGCTCCATGCCGCCGAAAAAAAGGACAACAACTCTGTGACTTATTGGGAATAATCGACTTTTCCCTCAGAGAATGCGATGAATAATTCTCTTTTACCAAGCCAGAGAGGGGGAAAAACTCCCCCCGGGGTATCGAGCCAAATCGTCTTTTCTCTCTTCATTACAAAAAAAAAGAAAAGTCTACAAAGTCTTATCAGCATTCCGCATTCTCTGCCATTGGAGCCCAGATAATTGATTATGTTTAGGAGGTTCACTATTGGATATGCCGCGCCTCAGCAGAGGAAAGAGATATAGCAGTAAATTAAGTTTACCTTCCCGGGGCGCAGTCAGGCAAAGATTCACTGACCTCAAAGGACACGGTGAAATTGAAATTGCATTAAAGGGGGAAAAAGTTTCATTCAGAAGTGTGATCCCGATTGGCTATGCCACAGACCCATGTTCCGTGTCATCTCTGATTACAGGCCACAGTTTATTGACGGTATTGTTGCTGCTCTGGTCAGACTCGATTCGATCCCTCCGTGAGGTTCCCCGAGTTTTATGGTGCCATTAAGCTTCTCTTTCACAACAAAGACTGATAAACTCTCTTCTTGGTTGTCACGTTAGCTGGTGTGACCGTAAAGCGCTGACGTGGTTCTCAGGCATTCCACAAAAGGTGGGAATAGGCTGCTTTTTTTGCTGGGATGGAGATTTTCCTCTGATCTTGTTTTTCCTCCCATGCTAGCTCTGAGTAAAGAAGATAAAACAGTTTTCTCAGAAGGTTACTAGTGAAAAAAAAAAGTTATTCGCCTCGCTTTTGCCTCTTTGTGCTCGGACTCTCCGTTTCCCCTTGCATGAGTGTGGCTCTTTGTAGTGGCCGAGGCGATGACAGAGAAATCCACTGTTTCTACCTTGAGAAGCAGCTTTGTGCTTTGTCTGATTCCATCTGGCAGGATATAATTTCACTCTGGACCAAAATAAAACATTAAAACCATTAAGCAGTGGCACTAAAATTCCTTTATGTTATTTTTAGCAGGCTATTTTAGTGGCTATAGCAGCTACACGTATGTGCAAAATTAACAGATGAGCTTGACTTGAAAACCCTTTAATTATTGCTGACAGGACTTTAGTGTTTGGAAACGCACCATCTTTCTTCTTCTCAACAGTATAATAGCTAAATATTTCTATAACATACCCCATATGAAAGTCATTTTAATTATGAAACTCTTCCATCTATTGTGAAAACTGAGGTTTTCAAGGCCTGTTCAACACCCTGCGCACAAAATTTTTACTTGCAAATACTCCATTTTCTGAATGGAGTTGTGCTTTTAAGAATGTCTCTATTATCAGAGTCCACACGGGGACCTTGGGAGATGAAGAAGCTATTAAGGAAATAAATAACTGCCTGTACAGACACTTAGCTTGATCAAGACTGAGCATTAAATAATTGCTGTAATTCACTTAGGTTTCTTTTAAGATGTGTAGCGGTTTGCACTGATTCCCCCTCCTACATAAAATTCATCTAATGAGGGGAAAGGAATGACCACTGAAATAATCTGGTTTTCTCCATCCATCCATCCGTCTGACAGAAAGGTCGGTGTCGGCCCCTCTCACAGCCGATCTTCTGTCAGTGAATTGAAGGTGGCGACTTCACAAAGATAACCAAAGCCCCCCTCGGCGAAAATTTGAACACCACCTTGTCCTTCACATCAAAGAGAAAAGGAAAGAAAAGGGAGGGTTTGTGCTCACATGTTTATCTCTTGGCCATGTGAGCGACTGTTCCGGTGCTGGAGCCAGTGAGCTGTAAAATACCCCCCCCCCACACACACACACACACACACACACACACCACTGGAGGTGGCAGGGATGAAAGAAATAATGAAATTAATGACGAGGGGAAGCAACGAAAGCCAAGGTAGACTTCAGCAGAGGGGACACTTAGTTGATCTCGGTGGGCGGATGGGGGGGGGGCAGGTTTAAGGGGCAAATCCTCACTGAATCCAGCAATATTGACTCTCTGAAGCAGCGGCGGCGGCCATCCATCTTCCAGAAGTGTTGACCGGAGCACAGTTGTCGCAGCGGCGCCGTTCTCGCCACCTCCCTGGATCAAAGAACTGCTGCTGCCTTTGATCCATTGCTCACATCCGCCCAGGATGGAAGGTTCCCATCTTCCCATAGGCTAATGAATCAAATTCCTCCCCTAATTATCTCTGCATCTCTTCATTACTGCTGCTCTGGCGTTACCAGCAGTGACAACACACAGATCACACCAGGCGTGATGTCATATAGTGCTACCGTGCAGAGGAAGCGTCCTCATTAACCTCAAATCTGAGAAGAAGCTGCTCAGGTTGACAGAGACCACCCTGTCATGTAATCATCATTAAACCAGGAATAATAGATTAATGATAGATGATAAAATAATTAGACTGAGTGCGATTGTGTGGGTTCGCTGATAGCAATAGCATCATGCTAATAGGGCAGCTTGGCTGCTAATGCTGTGAACTTTCCTAGTACAATGAACAGGCCTAATTAATGTTAATTAAAAGTTGGAAGGAGTAGCGATGTTGATCAGAACCATCATTATCGGCCTCTTCAGTATTTCTGCTCGTGCATATTTAATCACCACACTATCGGCACACTGCCGCCAGCAAATGTTTGGGATCGGAATCAGACAACTTTATTGATCAACAAGGACAGTTCATTCGCAGCTAAATTAGCCCGTGTGTGTCTCTATGCATGCAAAACCAAAGTATGACGACAAAACGTTTTTCGTTGTATCCGTCAGACTAGGTTATGTAAGCCCATTTTGAATAATAAAAAAAAAAAAACACTGAAAAATGTTCTCTAGTTAGTCGTTAAAGGAAAAGTAGGTCTGACGCTCTACAGTGGGGTATAGTAATAGTTGCCTGAGGGTGTTAGTGAATTCTTGACAAAATGTGGGTAGATAGACCCAACCCGACTTTGAGGGTCTTCGTGGAGGGAGAGTACATCTCTTCACTAGGCTCCAATTAGCTCCGAGCAGTTGGGATTTTTTTTTAATTTTTTTTTATTAATGCTTAAACTTGAATTTTATTTCCTTAAAACATCCTTTATTCATCCCTCTTCTGTGTCCCCTCTTAATTTCCTGCCGTCATTGTCTCAGGCCACCATTTGAAACAGCAGCTGTTCTCGTTAGCTGCTCGCTCCGATCCACCAGAACACTGACACAATTAGAGTGGACCTAAAATCCATATAGCCCTTCAAATTGCAACATCTCTCTGCTCTTACTGCAAAATTAACCTATGAATTAAATCAGGTTTATTTTAGTCTGCATTTATATGTCTGCTTACCCCTTTGATATCTAAGATTATTAAAGATAAATACTAATTAAAATGCTAATTGGTGCACCTGGCTGTTGTACCAACATGGAACAGTTACAGGCAGGTAAAAAAAAATCCACAGAGGGGCATTAATCTAGGCAGATTCACCAACTTCATCATTTCATTTTCTTATCTGTCTCAGCACTCATCAGCCACCATCACACCGTCGAGACAGTACCAGTGGGAGGTTCTCCCCGTATGGTTAGAGCTGTCCTCACAAATTTACAATTATCTTTCCGGATTGGATTCTTCCTGGATTCCATTTTGTGTACTCAGCCGTGCGTGGACTATTTCTTGAATCATTTCATTAGGATGATGTGATTCGGCCATTTTCTTTTGGACAGCTAGTCCACTAATGACAGCATCTCAGAGACTCTGAATACAATTTAGCTGCCAAATTAAAATATTTAGAAAAAGATAATTTAAAAATGGACATTTTATATAATGCTAGGCTATATCCAGAATAACTGGACCCTCAGATTCTGCTTCAGTGTCAAAGTTAAACTAATTCAAACTTGACCTCCTTGACCTCCCCATGTGTGCAACAGGATGTCACTACTAGAGCCATCTGTGATTTCCTTTCCCCAATTTACAACTTGGCAATTTCATTAAAGATCTGTTCAAAAACAATGTCAATGAGCACAGCATATAATAATCTTCTAGTTTTAAATCTGGGCTACAAGGATTTTGAGTTTTAAATTGCGCAGATTTTTCAGTCCCTGAAAAGAAGACTTTTTGAAAATGGGTTGCAAAGTGGAGTGTTTTCAAATGTAACGGCCTCTGTTTCCGTGGAAACTGGGAGAAAAAAAACAAAGTTTTTCTGAATATTCACATTCACATTTCGGTTGCAATTTGCCCGCGGATGGGCTTGGAGCAATGCTGCATCACATGAAACACCGTCAACTAGTGGCCTGGCATGGAAATGACAGCATTTTCAACTGCGGGAATAGTTAACAGGTAATGCAGATGGACAGATGGATGGATTGATGGATGAATGTCACACCGGAAGCTAGTTATAAATGTGTCGTCTGTAATAGGCTGTGACAACGGTATCAGAGATTTTGCAGATTATAAAATAAAATTAACAGAGGAGGTCACTTTGAACTGACAACAGAGATCCTTGCAAAAAAAAACAACAAAAAAAACCCCAGAACATCCCATATATGCTGAGCGGGCTTCTAAGATAAGTTCTATCATCAGTTTCTGGCTCCTGTACAGACACTTTCATGTGAGTTCTGCTGCAACATGAAAAATAAGGTGGATAAATAAGGATATTAGAGGTGACTGTCCTGTTTTAATGTCACGTTTCAGAAATGTGCTTTTAAATCTGCAGAAAAGATAGTGTCACTGGTGATTAATGCACAGCCAAATAAAAAGAACAGATGTCTTGATTTTCTCCAGCAGCGCAAATGCCCTCAGCTCCGATCAGCCCTGGGCCGAGCGACGGAATCTGCGTGGTTATGTTGTACCTGGGGATTGTGCTGGACTCATCCTCGTTTGACAGGATTAGCGTTAGCGTCACGAGTTGGACAGCAAATTGTTACATCGCATCTGCCAAAGCAGTGACGCTGAATCTGCCGGTGATACGGAGTGTAATTAGGTTCTGGAAGGCGAGGAGCTAAGATAAGGGGGGTGGGGGGTGTCAAATATGGTGTGTAAGGGATTAGAAAGGTGAAGAAAATGACTCATATTTACAGCCCTCTTCTTACTGCTTGTGCAAAGAGGAAGACCATGGAAATGTGTCTTGGTATATTTAGCAAAAGGCAGCGCGCGTGCGCGCACACACACACACACACACACACACACACACACACACACACACACACACACACACACACACACACACACACACACACACACACACACACACACAAACTAGTATGGTCCTGCATGGATGGACAGACGTCATCGCTCTGGATTAGCCTTTAGACCGCTGACTGACAGCAGGCTTCACTCAGCGCCTATAGCAACTCAATTGGTGCTCAGTGGCAGGTGGATGCTGGGGGGTGGGGGGTGGGGGGTGGGGGGTGTCCTATCAGAGAAGGGCCAATTTCAACCTTCTATTTTCATCATACAGTAACAAAGCCATTATCTGCAGGAACAGGAAACAGGGTCTGGCGGTGGCCATTTACAAGACATATGCCTGCCCGTGTCCGTCGAGAGTGCAGATAAAAAGCTGTCGTTGATAACGTCAACCTTGACACCACGAAAGAGTGCATTCGCCATTGCTGCTGTTTCCAGGCAGCTGGATCTGGAGAGCTGCTTTATTGAGACGCAGATTGCTCAACATCTGTGTTCTTGGCCGCCGGTCGTCTGAAAGTTGTTCTTTCTGACTGGGGGGATCGAGGGGGAGATGAGGCGGAGAGAGATGCAATCTGCAACGCCTCCTGCGGGCTGCAATTTCTCCAAGGTTGCTTCCTTTGCGAGTGCGGGCAGTGGGCTTCGTGAAGCAGGAGACTGACAAAGTCAACAGTGGAGGGAGGTAATTGTGCTCAACATTTAAGGGACACAACCCAAACCAGGTTCCTGATAAAATCAATGATCTGGACAGATGACAACAGATGAGAATACCAACATAAGAAGCTAAACAATGAGCAACATATAAAAATACTTGTCTTTCATACATTGAACACATACACATTAATGCGCCTTTGCAACCGGTATTACTGTCTGTATAGTATATAGGAGGGAGGTGGATTATTCCGCATTAGTTAGTCCGTAAGTCTAAAACTATGGTGCTGTCCAACGCTGCGTATTTTATTAGGATTTGGCTTCGAGTCTGAGAACGGCCTGTGAGAGGCAGTAAGGTGCCACCAGGCATCCAGAATGATGATGTTTAGAAGGGTGACAGATGCTGCTCAATGGCCCTGCACTTGCAATAAACAGTTGGATCATATGGTCAAGATAAAACAGCAGTTTAGCAGAATTCATTTAAATTAACATTCAGTTGCTGTCAGATTGTTGGACCAAGGCAGATAAATGCATACAAGAATGAGAAAACAGAAAGGAAGTGATTTTATATATAACACTATATTATTATCATCATTGTTATTATCATTATTATTATATTTTAAAGGGTTTACATCAATTGTCTTGGATGCTCATTTTTGTCATTTACTTTCCACAGATTGCCATCTCTATGCTAAATTTATATCCATTTATGATATTCCTTACACAAAGGTCTAAAATAAGACATCGTCATCTAAAGAGCTCCTCTGCATTATAAAGGGCAAAGTTCTTTGCTTTTCCAAAGAAACCAAACATAAAATCAACAAAATGCCTTTTGGCATTTGACTGCAGAGTAATAAGGCTTAACGCCAACGGGGTTTATTAAGGCAGAGCCTCGGCTGAGATTTCAGCTTTGGGCACATATACCATTTTGGCAGATTGCAATGAATCACCCTCTCAAATCCCTCTCTCACCCCCTCTGGTCTTGTTTTTCCACAACAACGCAGCTGCCAGGGCATCAACCCACCCGAGCTGCTGCACCTTTATTCTCTACTGACATAAATTAGATGAAAGAAAAAAAAAACAAACCACACCAACTTCACAGATGCTCCATCTGAGCTCTCACACAAATGCACAAAAAAACACCCTCTGCCCAATCTCCAGACTCTAATCTTATTCGACTGTGTCATTTTGGGGACCTGTGGCGTGGTTGGGGAAGCGGTAAGCTGCTCTTGTCTTGAGGGCAGCATGTAGCGAGCAAGACAGATTAATCACGCGGGCGCAGGGAATGGCGCCGAGGAGAGTGGAATCGGAGCGCGAGGTGGGTGGCTGAGAGCTTGTTTTGCCAGGAATTACCATCGGTTTGTCACCGCCGTTCTCCGGAGATGCTACAGGCACCTGCAGACCAAGTTAGTGCAACGCTGCTCGTCCATGCAAACATCAGGCTGGGAAACTAATTATATCACCAACGCTCTGCTTAACAAATGCATGCAAATGGAAGCCGGTGTGCGAGCGCTCCCACCAGATACCCGCGCACGTGCAAAACAAATGTTTTCTGTCAGTTCATTGTCTGGCGGATTGAAAATCAAGCTGCTCGGGATGATTGCAAACATGAATTTTGCATTGTATTGGTAATGCGGAGGAGATCTTTGAGAAGCAGTTGGAGCAGATGCATTTCCCTCTGATCCCCATGATTCTCAGAGGATTTAAATATGAATACGGATCCTGGGCGAGCGAACGGCAACACTAACAGGAATTATCCGTTCGTGTCTGGAGAGAATAAACATATTTCACTTCGATTATTGCAGGTAAAGATTTCCTCTCCCAGAGACGCGACTTTCGATATTTAGTAAACACTTGTTCTGGAACTACAGGAATTGTTGGGAGCTAAACAAGCCTTGGCTGTCAGAGCTGGACTGTTAGCTGGGGGAAAATACCAGCGCTAACGATCCAGCTACCTACACGTGTAGGAAAAGATGGGCCGGCGTACAGAACGCTCGCATTGCTAAGCGCCACTTGGTGACATTTAAAACCACTTTTTGGGTTCTTGCCTACGGGGCTGCACACACCAGGAAGCTGCACCCGGTTCCAGGTCGGCTTTAAACGTGCCCTTTTGCGTGGCCGGTCTGCAGAAGTCAGCGGCACGGCTTACTAACTTTGTTAAGTGAGGATTATCGAGTGTGAGCGTTCCAATCAGGCACTGCATATGCAGCGGTCCCCACCGAGGGTTCAAATGATGTCATGCTGACCCTTTTATGGAAACAGTCGACCTCTCTGTGTGGCTCTGAAGGACCCTGTTGTGTGACCGACACCAACACCGAACAGCTCTCTAATGGGCCCTCAATTGCTTTAACCATGGCAACCTTTTTGCTGTCACTCAGCGTGGATATATATAGATGTTTGAAGGAACTGTCAATGCCCTGTTCTGCAAGATGGACAAATGGATGGATGGAGAGAGACATAGAGAGAGAATGAGCAAAACAGCATGAAATGGTGCTTAATGGAATCAGCCCTGTGGCTACTGAAACAGCGAATTGTCTAACTCACAACTGATCATTTCTGAAGATTATAAATGTTTCACATCTCCATTTTGATGGAAATTCTGTTTCTTCATGATACGTTTTCACTGCCGCGTTCAAAAAAAGGGCAGCTATGGAGTCAATATCAGTGGGAATTAATCTCTTCCCACGCTTAATTAGCACACTTTGCCTGTGCTGAGGTGTGTGAGCGATTCCGTTTCCTGCGGGGGCATGACAGGAATCGCTGGAGAGGCTTGCCAAAAATGAATGGTTTATATTGGTCATGATATCTGAAGAGTTCTTGTAATCCCACGAACTTCGTCCTGCTGCCAGACCCGTTGAGACCTACGCAGACCCGGCATCAGCCAGAGCCAGACTGCTGCCCTGGGCAACTCGCTGAAATTCATAACCCCCTTACCCCCTTCGCACACCAACACAAACACACGATCCCATTAAAACCAGCTCATCCCCACCCACTCGACCTGAAGCTAAAAAACACCACTGACGAGTTGACAAATGAACAACAGTGAACTCAACTAAACTTCCATTAAACAGGAAGGATTTTCATGCCTGAAACTTTATGGAAATCACACAAAGAATAAAAAAAAAAAACATAGAATTCAGGCATTAAATGTCCTCCAACCAACAGATGGTTACCAAAATTCTGGGTAATAATTGAACGAAAATGGTCCAAAGGACACATAAATGTCACCCAGTGTGTAAAGTTTACTACAATAAGCAATAGTTTCAGTTACAATTGGAGTTGTAATATTTATGTCAGCTTATCTAAGCTGTCTAGTATCCAGACAGCTTCAAGGTTTGTGAGTTTTAGCAAGAGATTAAAGCTGAATAATTCAACAGTCTATCACCTTTTTTGTTTGTTTCATTGTGGGCATAATTTGATCTAAAAAACAGGCCACATTACATTAAACTGGTTTTATGACTACACATGCTATGTCATTTAATGTGTGAGCATCATTACTTATACTACTGCAGGAAAAAGCAGCTACAAAAGTATTAAACAACTCAAAGACAAAAGCAAGATCCACATTCACATTCAGCTCCCTTCTTCGTGTGTTTTCTCTTGTTTTTTTTACTTATGGAGGTGATGGACAAAGGTAAGCCGAGCGAATCAAGAGTGCTCGCTTAAGATGCGTGACGTCCACGCTGAAAGCTAAACAGGCTCCTCTGGTGTGACTGTAAAAATGCAAAAATGGCTCAAAGTCAAATCGCAGTTTAGCGAGTGTCCCTTTAAATAAATGCCGCTGTGGAAGGGAGCATAGCTGGCACAAACAGCCGGACATACATCAGCCCTGGGGACGTGTCAGAGCAGCTGTCATCTGTCAGAAACATCACATCTATGTTCACTTTTAAATACGCAGCTAAATGGAAGCTGGGGGACGGGGGTGAAAGGCAGATTTTGAATGGAGATAGGAGTAGATATAGTGAATAAGAAATATCGGGAGTATTTCTTCTTTGAGAAAAATGTCCTCAATGATTTTGCCACACAGATTTCCATTAAGATGATTCGGTAGAACATAATTACGGTCTTATTTACTCCCCAAAAAAACATGGATGCCTCATCTTTTCAAACCCCAGTGACTGACAACCAGGACAAATTTGGGAGCATTTTTATGCTGTGTTCTTTCAATTTCACGGCTAAAATTGGGCATTTAATAACAGGCACATTCTTTATCTAGTGCCAAAACAAAGTCTCCCTGTTTGGAGAAGCAGAGACAGAAGTGTTTGATTCCAGAAATTAGGATTAAAGATTAGAAAAAAAACTTATCTGTAAATTCCAGGTTTTCCATGAAAAGTTTACTGATGTGTTATCACAAGTCCGCCATGGATTGATGTTTTTCGTAGTATTCATTCAATTAAAATCACTGGAAAGTGTCAGTGGCCTACAAATTATTCCAACAGTAAGAATCTCATCAGGTTATATTTCAGCCCGTTAAAAAAACTCTTACTCAATCTTACCTGTTAAAAAAACTCTTACTCACTCTTACCCGTTAAAAAAACTCTTACTCATCTTTGCCCTTGAGAATCACTGGCATTTGTGCCCAAAATATCCAAAATTAAAAAAAACAAAAAAAAAAAATGTTCTGACAACACAAGGTAGCTCACTGTTAGACGGGACAATTTCACCTGAGAATTAACGATTTTCTGGACTACTACATTTGCTAATACGTTGAGTGAAGATTGGAGTGGGCATTTTGATTAGCTAAGGATTTTTCTGTCAGGGAGGAGGAAGGTACCGGCACATCCGTCCTTTCGCTATCCCGCTGCTGATTAATGGCCCACAGTCCTCTGAAAGATCACTGAAACCTCGAGAGATGAGGCTCCCTGCCAATTATCCACCTCAATAATGTTCGCTCGATGGCTGAATGACATGGACCCACCCCTGAGGATCTGAGTGGGCCGCTATTAAAGCTGAAAGGTTCCATGAGTGATACGGCTGCATATGGAAACGTGTGTAGGTGGGGTGTAAATAAAACCACATAGTGGAAGGCTGTTTCTGTGAGCGAAGAGGCCACCGCCTGCTGATTCAAGCCAACAGAATGGTTTGCATAAATAAGTTAACTAAATTTAACTTAAATGAAATGTCTATAGTTCAGAACGTGCAGCTGCACATGCAGGAGGCAGCAGAGGAAGAGTCTGATCACACATTTGCTGCAAATAAGAGGCTTCAAGGGCAGGGAGCAACGACTTCACACCAAGCACCTTTGGGGAACGTACCTTTGAGATGAAGGGCTGAAAGCCCAGATTAGAAGCTTGCAGAAGTTTGTGCCTCCCCTCTGAATTGGACTTCCCCTTTAATGGGACTGCTTGGCACGTGCTGCGGCAGACAAATGTGAGGCCCTCGCACGCAGCGGAGGCGCTGCCTCGGTTGCGGAAGAGCAGCCGTCGCGGGCACCCAAAATGCTGCAACCGTGAGGAGAGTCTCCTTCCTGAGAGCAGAGCATGCTGTGGATAAAAAAAGGACCCAAAGTGTGAGGAAGTGGAGCATCTTAGAAGAGACACTTTAGATTCTAATGGGGTTTTCAGGCCTTGCTGTTCTTACACTGTTAGGATGACTTAAACAGTTAAAAAGGTACACTGTCAAGTATGTTTTGCTGAGTGCCCAAAAAACCCACCCGCAGTCTTTATTAGAAAATATTATTAGCTATACCAGCCTGTTGTTCAAAGGTAAAATCATTTGAAATGAGTGTGGCCATTCTTACTTGCTGTTGATCAACAAAGATTGTTGGACAATAGATAGTTGAAAACAGCTAGAAGAAGTAGGAAAATTTGTGAAAATGTATATAAAGACAAGCCTGTGGTCAACAACTTGGATGTGTGCGAGCAGCAGTGTCATGAGCTTGTCAGAGCCTTAAGAAAGGGTTTTTGTCACTAGCAAAGTCTTTGAAATGTGACCTCAGGAACTCAGATGACAACGTAGCAGACATTCCAGCTGTTGGAGTGGGTCGAACGATTACAGATTCACTAAATGTGACAGGAATAATTAGATACGAGTCACAGGAGTGTTTTTCTCACCATCAGGGACTCATGAAGGAATCCAAATATAACTACATTCCAGGACGTGTTGCTCATTTTAGAGTCGAGTTTGTCGTGAAACTTTCAAACAGAATTCTTGTAAAAATGAGAGAATGATTCATAGACCGATTTTTCTTTCAATCAAACCTCGAGAAATGGGGGGAAAAAGAGACAACAAGGGAAAAAATATGCAACAAACATTCAATCCTTTTGTTGCTAGTCTATTTTGGGTTTCCTTCGCAGGTTTAAATGTGAAGTGTTGAAAAGTGTGTGTGAACACACAGCGAATCCTAATTAAGCCAGAGCATGCTGACAAATATATATATTTTAATTGCCCCTTCCTCTCACCTCATTACACCCTCTTAACATTGCAGAAACTGTCTTTTTTGTGCTCTTTTTTTTTTTTTTTTTTTTTTTTTTTTACAAATGATGGCTCCTCCAACTGAGGCACAAACACGGCGGGAATTGCAGCCGAGAAGGAAATGGCTCAGTCTAGAGGAGCAAGGCTGCGCGTGTGATCTGACAAACAATTTCTTTTTTTTCTTTTCATTTTTCAGACATCTCCAGACGTGAGCACTCGCTGCCCTCTGCCCCCAAACCCATTCCCCCAAAGAACAGCTATTTGTTCTGGCGTTTTAGTTATGAAATTGATATTCCGGGCCATCCTTGTACCCTTGAATCGTCAGGAATACAGACAAGAGGCATTTCATTCTCGGCATCTGTTGCATGCCGTCGCCTGGTAAAGATTCCATGTAGAGGGAGTGTACTACATTTTCATTTGCATATATCATAAGAAAGGCATTGTGGGCAGAATATTAATGTGTTTTGTTAGAATAATGTGACAAGAATACATCTCGTCCTATGGGTTAAGCAAGCAGAGAGACAGAAATGAGAAAATATCTAATAGTCTTTTGGCTCCAATGGCTGGAAGGTGGGAAAAAATCTAATCTTTGTAAGAAAAGTGATATATAAGAAGGGAAAGTAGCATGTGAGGTGCAAAAAATATATTTAAATCCTGTAGATGACTTAATTTTGTCCAAGGAAACAAATCAACCCCTTCCGCAAACTGATTTTAAGGAGATTGTAATAAGAAAACAACTTCCTAAGATTCTCCGATCTTGATTCACCAGGAATCGTCTGCGTCTGCATTGATTTCCTGCCACATCTACAGGAGATTAGTAAAGATGTCTGCAGTGACCCACCCATGATCAAGGTAACAGAGGTCAACGACAGGCTGAGGCTTGGTGTTCACAGCGGGAGGAGCCAGGAAATGACGGTTAATTAAAAAACACTTATTTATTTACCTTTGATTAGCAGCAAAAGACCTTGAAACCACCCCCCCCCCCAAAATGCCATATATTTTTTGTCATGCTGCTGCAAACAACCAAATGTTAGGAACGTCTTGATTATGTCCCGCAGGTGTCAGTCACATGTGGATTTTATGGATGTGGAACAGAGAGCAGGATGTTAATCGTGCAGAAAAACGAGGGAGTGAAATGAGAGTCCTGCGGTGATCTCTGCACGTATGTGGTCCCATCTCGCCACTTCATCCGTCCTGGGAGCAGTTTTACATTTGACTGCAGTCACAGTCAGAACTGCAACATTTAAAGTGATAATTATTCTATACCAATGCACCCTTCGGACAAATAACAGACCTGGAATTGCAGCTTAACCTCGTTTAAGTCGCCATTAAGATCAGATAACTGGAATTGTAATAGAGGTGAAGAGTCAGAAGTGGCGCTGTTGTCTTTTCTAGTCTCACGGTTAATATTGTCGCTTCCTTTTTTTCTAATTTTTTTTTTTTTCTTAGATAACCATTCGATTTTTATTGTAAACAGACCCATTGCATTAGCTACGTTGACACATTTCCCACATTTACTCCCATCCATAATGCTTTACATTTTTGCATTTTTATGCGAAGATGAGTTAAATCAAGGCTAATTAGACTCAAATCCATCAAGTACTTTATAGTGTCATGGATTTGATGGAGAAGTTAGTTATTTTACGGCTTTGCTGCATTCAGTACTTTACCCTCTCTGGGTGCGTCAGGGGGAAAAAACAAACCAACTTAATTTTAATCAAGACTATTCACTATTGTGTGACAACATTTTACAGAATGGTGAAAGTAAAAGTGAGGATTAGCTAATGCTAAAGTGCAGTGCAGCTTCCCTAGGTCCGGCTCCCAAGGCACCGGTAGAGATTTGTGATAAGCAAAATAGAAAAGCTTACTAATCGCGTTAAAGCCACAAATGCCATCGACTGGGTAGTAATGGGGGCCACTTGGTGTTAAACAGTTCAGGGAGGCTAATGGGCTCAGAGTTTCCTCCCATTGATTGGCAGTCTGGTGGGACTGGTAAACAAAACCTTTCCCATCGGGTTTTGCTCTGACAGCTTTGCTTTCCAAAGTTGTATTTCTGGATACTGGCCACAAAAAAAAAAGGGCAAAAACTGGGCTGAAACATTTCAGTCGTCATAGGAACACAGTGTACAGAGGAGTGACTTCCTCGACTGAATTATGATCATCTCTCATGTTTTTTGGCTGATTCTAACATTTCTTGCACTGGAAAATTTGGTTTCTGCTGGGCTCTCACTTTTCCGAGAAAAAAAAGGTCCACGCTCCTGAAGGAATTACAGGCAATAGAGTCCACATGCAGCTATCGGGAGGCCTTTATCGCCCCCACCAGAGGCACCTTATTGGCAGAGATGCCCTTATTTTGTACAGATGTGGTGGTGTGTGTGTGTGGGGGGGGGGGCGTCCACGGCTCAGATGGATTGTTGGTAGTCAGTCACCCGATCAAATCTTGGTGGCGGTGAATACGACAGGTCTTGAAATAGCATATTTTTCAATTGAAACATTGTGGGGATCGGACGGCCACATGCCAGATAGAAGAGACGATGACAGACAGCGTCTTCTGATAGCATCTGGCCTTGATCCGGTTATCACAGACGGCTAAATATTCCTCCATACACTGGATTTAGCTTGCCAGGAGGCAACGTTTCACCAAGTATCATCAGCAGCCTGTTTGGTAACAAGAAATTTAGTTGTAACTGTAAAATTTATTTTGACAGATTTCAGTTTTTTTTTTCCTCGTGACTAAAAAAGAACCTTATCAAGTCACTGTAGTAGAGTTAAATGTCAACATGGCAGCTGCCGGGGTATTAAAATGTCACTTTGATGTAAAACGCTGGTTTGGGTTGACTGTAAATAATCAGATGTGATCCCAGGACCTAACCTCCATTAGCTGGTGCCACTTTTAATTGCAAACATGCTGCAGGGTGATTTTAACTGTGTTTTCTGTCATGTGTGGGTTCAGATCTATGAAAGTTACCAATGTTAAATGACTACTAGTTGAAAAAGTTGCAGATGTTTTGATATATTAAGGACACAATTGTTCAGAAGTTACAAAACATGGTTGATTTAATACAAATATTCAATACATTAATTATTAATGTGTGGTCTTCCTTTGGACAAATCAACATGATGGCTGTATGATCATGGATTTGATGGACAGCCTCGCACCTCCACCACCATAATTAGTCCCAATGAGACACATGCAACACAATGGTAAAAATCATTAGCATTATATTCTTATGGTCCTGTCAGGAATCACACATCTTGTCCTGTTTGGAGGAATTAAACTTTAAAAACACTTTTGGTTATGAAACGTGTCAATAAGATGTTGCAGCGTCACTTTGTGTTCAGTTCCCTACAGATCAACACTGACAAACTACCTTCAGACATTTGTTTGAATGGAAACACGGATTCAGCATTGAAAAAAACAAACAAACAACAACAAAAAAACCCAACTATAAATACTTTGCTTTTCTGATGGCTGCTGGTGTCCAATTCCCCAGATCAAATTGCTGGTAGCAGGAAAGCAACCATATCCAATAACATGGAATGCCATGAGAAATAGATACAGGAAAAGACAATAAGTTTAAAAGAGTCGGGAATCAAATCTAGAGGAGAGAGGTGGACCGACTCCATCCATTATAACCGACCTGCAGGAGTGCACACAGATTCTTTCCTGCCGATTCATTTTCTGAGTACCAGATAGATTTCTAACTGCTCCCTGGCCCAGATGTGTGGCTGTCAATGGATCTGAACGTGGCTGCTCTACAATGTGGTGAGCTTTAGGCCCAAAGGCATGCTAGCACAGTTTGAGGACGCATGATGCACTTGTACCCTCATGTGAATGAATTAAGCATTGAAAACCAATCGGATACAACTGAAAAACTGTAGTACAGCAGCCACGCTCGACTGTTAACCGCTGACAGCGTGGCTTTTGGTTTCCTCTCAGGGGAAGTCTTAGATTCTCGGTTGTCACCGCACCCGATTTTTGCTTTCGCACACCGAAATTCGCTTTAACTCGACGTTGAACGCCAGCTGATAACGCATGGAGGAGCTTTTTTCCTTACAAAGAACCTGCCACCTGCTTTAAACCAGCTTTATTCCTCTCAGACGGGAGTCAGTGATGACACAATAATTTAACAGGTCGCTCCTGTCACAGATGTGATGTCGGTGCCTCCACATTATAAAGAAAATAGTGTGTAATAGCATAGTAATTAATGTGAATTCCTGTTCTTTTCTTTCCAATTTTCCCTTTATTATTCATGTGATGCAGGTGATGCTGTGATGCTGTGGCTAAAATGGCTCTCCGATGAACACTGCTGTAGTTTTTATTGCGTGATTGACAGTTTGCGGTTGAATCGTCAGAAAGAGTGATTAAGGGTAATAACAGTGTCTTCAAATATTAATATATCGCTGCGCCGCGAGGTGAGACTGCATGGCAGTGAAGCAACTGATAAATACAAATCACCTTTCCACGGCGAGCAGCAGGGCCATACATTAGCGCTCTCCTCCAGGAGTGCGCGTTTTGTTTCTTCCTACTAAACCAGCAAATTACAATTATCACAGCTGAAGGAACCAATAAATTCCGGAGCCTTTGGAACAATGGCGCGGACAATTAATTCAACAGATTACGGCTAGTTGAGGATTTATGGGAGGGAGGAAGTGATTGCTCATTCTGACGTGGTAAAGTTTCCTCAATTTGGGATGGAACTGTAGTAAAGATACCCAATCCCAACCGCCAGACCGAGCCTCCTTCTTAACCTAATGTGGGCAAAAACAGGTTAGTAGCAGATTGACGGGGACAACAGATGTTAAGATAACGGGTCTTTTGTGTTATGGTGAACCTCCCCAGGCGACGCCATCTGAACATGCCACCAAACTGTGTCGTAAACCCACGCTAGCATCGGACAACCTGCTTTCTCGGCTGCGGGCTACACAGGATGAATCTCGTTTTAATGATCATATGGAACAAGACTGGGACAGATTCTCACTCCTTCCACTTTCATTTTGCACTTCCTCAGAAGGCTGAAAGAGTTTTACTGTTACAATGCACTGCAATGCGTTTGGGTTCTCTAAGTAATCAAACTTATTGATGAACAACAGGTCAACTCTGATATTAACATTAACTTTAATATTGTGACCACCATTTTATAGCATCGTTTGGGCATTTGTAGCCTGAACTTGTCTGGTTTTATTCAGTTTTAATCTTATTTTATTGAGGATATTACAATGTCTTCTACAAGATGTCTTTAGAGATGCAAAACAATATCTCGTTTTTATGTATTTACATAAAATCTACAATAAATCTCTTCTATTCTAATAGTTACTAAAACGTGCACTTGCATCTACCCTCAACCATAAAGGGATAAAGGGAGGAAGAAGAACTGCATTGTTCTTTTTTTAATCATTTTTTGTAGCCGACAACTGTAATTTGAGTCACTTGGCCGTGATGGCCTGCAGACTGTCCACAATCTCCTGGTATTACAGTGGGTTCCCTCCCACTCTTTATGACAAAACGAAGAGCTGCTGCAGCTCCACACTTCATTACCCGCGGTAATGCCACGGCACAATGATGTATGGAGCTCGTCTCACTCTCAGACTCGCTTCTGGCAGGGATGGCTCAACAAACTTGTAAAAAGGGGATCCAAAAGTGTGTGTTTTGCTTCTTTTTAAAGCTTCACTGAAACTTTTATTTCCTCTCAAGAGTACCCCCCCCACACAAAAAGGCTGAAACATATGAAAATTTTCTTTGTATTGTGAAAATAGCCATGCTTTAAAAGTGTGTGATGGCGCCTCATAATGAACAGATAAAGACATTCAAGTCAGAGCTGAGAGGAGCGATGAAATGACATTCAGTATGCAGCTCTTCTCTCAAGGTCGGACTATGGAGCAGGATTTTCTTTGTGTTGCTTGAAATTATATGTAGATTTTGAGTGATTCCCATCTCATTCTCTACACTGGCACTCTGAAAAATATATAGTTTGCTTTTAAATCTGCAATTACTGTTGAGTTAAGGCTTCACCATACAGAAGAAAGCTGCGGCTCTGAGCAGCATCGTGATCAGCGAAATATTAATATTTATTTTCAATGCATTATGCGCTTTTATTCTTAAACTTCATATAAATACAACACACTTATTAATTCTAGGATTATTAGCAGCTGATTGGGACAGGGAAGACTACCCCTGTATATCACCTCATCTTGAACAAGTGACAGATCTGAAATACAGCCTAGGATATGTGATTGGTCCTTACAGTGACGGCAAAAGAATATTTATCATGACTGGAGGACTGTTACGTGATTGGCTGCCAATTGACAAGAGCATCTTTTCAAATGGGAAAAATATAAATAAGTTAAAGGCAAGCGGGAGCTGTCAGCACAAGTGGCAGACAGATCTGTCACCCACATCTGAACACTTGTGATTTGGAAGCGCTTGTTCAGAGTGGGCTGAAAGAGGAAAGAGACAAACAAGTCCTCTGGCGTAGGTAATAATAATCAGCACAATAGAGTGAACCGTTAACGCAAACCTGGCTTCTTTAGATCAGAATGAGGATGCATCAGAAAAGACCGTCTTCTTTGCTTTTGTTATAACGAGTCCTATAACGAGAAGTTTTCCATCGAGGGTTGGGTAATGCCAAGCCCCAGTCTGAATGGGGCTTTTGGCTGGGCCAGTGGGCCTTTATGCAAACAGCAGAGAGCCCCTGACGGCATGCAAAATGAAAAAGGATTAACTCTGATCGGCTTCAGTAAAGCCCATACTGATACGTTAACAAATGCCCCCACCACACACACACACACACACACACACACACACACACACACACACACACACACACACACACACACACACACACACACACACACACACACACACACACACACACACACACACACACACACACACACACACATTCTGAACTGGATGTTCCTACTCATGCTTGTGTTTGCCAGAGTGATGAGGGGGTAGAGGTTTGAACTTTAACGAAGTGATCTACATTATAGTGAAACAGGAAGTGTTGTAACACAACCATCAGAACTCAAAAGTGATATTAAGATCATAGTGACAGACTTGTGTCTTTGTCCACTTTCTTCAAAGAAGCAGTTTTTTCCACAGAAAAAGAGCATATGGTCGACTTTTGGGTTCATGTCATGTGTGAAAGTTCGGAGGCGCGCTGCAAAGCACCCTTGTCTGCAATTATCGCGGGTACGGCTGTGAAAGCAGCCTGCGTGCTATCAAGTGTGTGAATCAGAAAAAAATATTTGCCGAGAAAAAATGTCAAGGCACAACAGCACCACCAGCGCAGCAAACGTTGGCCATCCGGCAACGGGCGCTGGTGTATTTAAAGCAGCAAACTGTTTCTGAAAGGTGAATTTAACAGAGGGATCTTAACAATTTGTTAGCGCCACTTAAAGTTCTCTGGGAGTTTTCCTGAAACTTTTCCTATAAAATAACATGTGACATTGATGTGTGAGGTTTCAGGGTTCTCCTGATCATTAACAGGCTCTGACACACAGCTTCCCCTCCTCCTCCTTCCATTCTTTTCTCTCTTTTCTGCCTTCCTGACTGTCTCTGTCCTTTTATTAACTATACCCTGAACAGAGCCCAAAGTGGAATCCCTAAAACTAAAAAATTGAAGCCAAATAGTATATATTCTGAAACTATCATACCCGTTTCTGAGTTTAAGCTTGCTTTAAAGTTAAATCCTACATTTAGCTGTTCCTGCTGCACAACTATTGGTGTTTAAAAGCGCAGCACTAAAATATAAACACAAAAGCAGTGACAAATGCTTTTCTTCCTTTAGTTTGTTGTATTCAGGGGTATTAAATGGTGTTTAATACTCTTATTTCCAGAGAGTCAGATGTGTAGTTTGTTGTCATGGTGTGTCCATGGTCATAAAACTCCACAGTTCAGTAGCAGCAGTGTAAACGTATTCATCTGCAAACTTCATTCAGGCAGCATCTGTCCCCAGAGCCCCCCCTGAAAAGGCTCTTTTATCCATCCGATGCCAGTGGAGCTGGATTGTGCACACTGTTGATGTTTCTGACCAATTGTCTTTCAGTGGCAGGTGACAATGTTGGCAGATTGTGGTAGACAACCAGAACCCCAATATGATGCTGTGAAATTACTCCATGTGATTTAATTGTCATGTTTTTTGCCACATGCTTTTCAATACCAATTTCCATCAATTTCCCCATACTGTAAACTTTAAGACTGCAACAATTATATCTTAACAGCAAACACTAGCAACAATAACAAATGAAAATGAATGCTACAGCAGCTATTGATGCACTAGTATTACAGACTGGATGTTTGCAGGGCCAGCATGTCTGTCACGTGCTAATAAAAAAAAAAAAAAAAAAATCCCCCAAGATCAAATGCTCCCGATTATCCTTCCATTAACCTACAAAGGCCTCCCAACAATGGTCACATGACAGCATCAAAGTCAGTCTTCTAAAAGCTCTTTGTCGGCTGAAGGCTGGAACAGGCAGAGAATAGCAATTATTTTTTAACAGTGGATGGAGTCAGTCAACAGTCTAATTAGAGGGTCAGGATGTGAATAGGCTCTTCACTGCAGCATGCCGCTAATCCAGTTTGAGTTATTGAAATTGTTGTGCATTTGGGAAAATAAAAGGCTTTTTTCTCACTTTTTTACTATATATATACAATTTGCCAATCCCCCGAATCAGGAAAATCTCAGTGACAGGATTGAGTCAGATATTTTGCAGTTTCTGTCAGTGGCGAATCGTGTGATGATGGGGTCAGCCCCGTCATTCTGTGTTCTGTTCTCTGAGATTATGCTACGGTACATACAAACACAAATACAGGACATGGTGATGATTCTACAGGAGGAGAGTGAGGATTGTAGAAAAACCCAAGAAACTGCAAATCGGTGAGGCGAGATTCTGCAAAAGCCACCAGTATCAGTGTAGATCCCAGCTGGGGTTTAGAGATACTTTATGTGTTATTGGATAAAAAACATAATTACAGATAATATTGGGAGCACCCAGTTAGATTCAGATGAAGAACCTGGGGGGGGGGCTCAGCAGCCTCTGAGGTAATTGAGGGAAGTAAAGCCAATAGTGTTTGGGTTCTACAGATCTCCATAATGAGGATAAACAGTGAAATAAGCTGAAGAACGTTAAGTCCTACTTCAGGTATCAGGAAGTGCAGGAGCCAGCCCCCATTGGTCAGGGAATGGGAATACACCCTCCATCATGCTCCAATCAACCTGTGCAACATCAGACTGGGAGAACATCCAACCCCAGAATAGAATATGTAATCCTCTTTCCTTGAGGCGATCCATTCAATCATCTACGGGTCCATTTATGCCATCTACAGTCTATAGCACAACATCTTGTGTTTCTCTGAGGAAATGTGATGTCCTTGTGTCAAACATCAGACACTAGTTTAGCCTGCATGGAGTCAGTTTCAAAGACAGAGGTACAGAATAGACAGAGGATGCTGGTTTTAGAAGCATAATTCATATGTAGTGCTTTCAGTTTGGATCATTGGGTAATCCAACCATGTGATGGGGCGCTCAAATGCAATAGCAATGACTCCAAAATATTTTCAGCAGGATTATGCATCAACATGAGTGCACACGTTTTCGAATCAGCTCTCTGACGCTGAAATCTCCGTTCTGAATTAATGACGCATTCTGATTCGATTTTCTCCCTTTTCCAACATCATTCAACTTTTACTTTGAGCATCTCCTACTCAGGCTCTGAACGCTGCTGACTGGAGGATCAAAGTGGCTGCGGCGTGCACCTAAATAGAAAGAAAACACAGGTCAATCAAACCTGAGCAGGCTTTTGAGGCAAGGATGAGGCTGTGGCAGGCGATATTCTGAGCACTTCTGTCAGGCTGTCTGGCTGCTGTATGCATTAGTTTCGGCATTTGGAAATCAGCATTTTAACATTGCATCCAAACACACTCACAGTAAATGCACCACATTGCTCAAATTTGCACCTAAACACAGCCATCAATTGCTGTTGTAATGAATTAGCTCCCTCATTGCTTTTCCACCCAAAGTTTAGCCAAGTTCAATGATGTTGTTGTGTACGTCCTCATAGGATTAAATGAGTTTAATAATTTTTATTGAAAGCAACGACAGGGGCAACACCCCTTCCTGCCTTTGTGAGTTTTACTTATTCATCTTAAAATAAAAGCCCTGTCTCTGATTTGTGCCTCCCATGACTCCTCTGAATAGATCTATTCTGCATTCAACCCCCAGTCAGAGCTGTTAGTCTCCATTGTTAGCCCTTTGTTCATTAGTATCCAGCTTATTATCATACCCAAAGGTGATACCGTGGATCAAAGACAAGGATGTACTGTTTAATATTTCTGCCTCATTACAGTATAGAGGGCCTTTTGAAAACTGGCCTTTGTCTGTCGCTGTCAATTTAAGGCAGCGATGTCCTTCGCCGTGCAGCAGAAAGTGCAATATTAATGGCTGGGGATCTGCACCCGTGAATTAGGAAGCACTCCGAGGTGCAACAGAACCACGTTCCCATCAGTGCAGGAGCTGTAATTGGTCTTCATATGTCGCCCAGTTGACTCCATGTCATCACTTCACCCCTTGGGAAAACGATTGTACCTATTAAACCTGCCTCGCTGTCTATATTCATTTGCTCTTTCTGTTGTAATGATCCATTATTTCCCATTTGAGGCACCGTAAGAGCCACCCAACCTGGTGAGAAGAACTGTCATCTTTAAAAGTCCAAAATTTGAAGGCATCTACAACAACATCAGCTGCAGCTTTTCCATGTGTTGTAGGCTGCATATCTGTGCAACTTACACTTCAATAACCTGATATATCCATATATCAGTGCATTAAATAAAAACATCTTTAGAAACCTGGGTTTGGAGCCTTTCGGCCTTTAAAGAGCTCAATTGACATATATCTTCTATCTAACATTGTTATTAATACCGTACATTCAAGCTCACGTAGACTGATGTACTTCACACTGTGCTTCCGACGCGTCCGAGAAATTTTATTTAAACTGTAGAATGGCTCAATCTACTCTCTTATAAGCTCATTAATCTTTCCAGGAGTGACAGTTTAGCTTTAATTTAGCTGTTGTCACAGTGAGGCAGGAGCCCCACGGACCATAATGTCCGACTACACCTCGGACTTTAATTGCCACGGTCGGCACCAATACCGTTGAGGTTCGTGGGAGCTACTTTAACCTACGGGTAGAAATTCTCGAGATGACCTGGGCAGAAGTTGCAGCTTCATCAAAGTCACATGACCCGACTGGTCAGATCCGCACCAATTCGTCTGCAGCTTAAAAATGTATAGTGGTATTTTGTTTTAAGGAAAAAAAATTCACAGTCTGAAATATCCTGGTTTGATTCTGATGGAAGGAAAATGATAGACATTGTGAAAAGTAAATTGTTTGTAGGTCCCAAGACTCTTTCCACTGTGAAGAAACAACCTCAATGCCCCCGAAATGCCTTAATGGAACAGCACGGTGGCGTGTAGATAGTGAAGTTCACCGTGGTAACAAGACCGCCGCAGCCTTCGGGGATGGCTGCAACAGAGCCAAACACACAGAAGTGGGCTGTAATCGGGGCAGTGGAAAAACACATGTGAAGGAGAAAAAACTGGTAATTAGCAAATGTAGATGTTACACAAAATATAATGGCAGCAAACTCGTGTCGCAGTCTTATGAAGTAGTTGTGATAGTTTTGGTAATGAAATTGACACATGATGCAGGAAGTGTCCATGCTAGCTGGGTAGGAAAAATTATTAGTTACAAAACGGTGTAATTTTTAGAATAAAGATAAAACAATGGATTATTTGACATCTCCATATTGGTATGGTCTTACATTAGCAGACATCCTGCAACTGAACAAGAGTAAACAACGACCCAGCTGATATTATCGTCTATTTCTAAATAAGCAAATGATGTGTCGGCGTGCAGCTGAGCGAGGGGGCGTTTGCTGTAGTTCCTCTGGAACATCCCTCTGATGAGACAGCCAGGGGAAACTGACACTCCACAGATTCAGAAACTTCGCTCACCGGCAATTAGCGGAAGAGGCCTGGGCCCGCCTGATGGTTGTTATTGTTCGCCGTGGTTGAATAAGCGGTGTGATGAGGTGGGCCGGCTGACTGATGAAGTGGGAACTTCCCCGGTGTCGATGCATTGATCCACGTGTGAGCTGGAGCCAATGAATCAGACGGCTCCCAGATCTCTCCCCCTCCCCCGGCTGTCAACAATCTATTACATGCCGGCAACGCCAAAGCTACAAACGCTGTCATTACTCCCATCACATGGCGTTTTGATTCGCACGCCAATGTCAGAATGGAAAGAACATCCTCCTGCTCATTTATCCTGAACCCATTACTGCATCGACTGCACGAACTCTGGGGCTTATCGCGCAAAGGCAGGAATAATTAAGTGTCAATTCTTGAAACTTTGTCTGGAGAAAAAGGAGGTCAAGGTTGTGTTGAACACAACTTCCTGAAGAGAGATCAAGGCGAAGCCTTTACTACAGATTGCTTCTATATTTAAGCAGACCTTACTGTCTTGAAGATTCTAAGAAACTCATTTCACACCAGAGAAAATCAATTTGACAGTTTTAAGTGGCAGTAATTACTTTGTCCTTTTCCCGAAGAAATAGTTCTGCTCTTTAGATCCTGACGTATGGACTAACCATCGGATCAATGCATCTGCAGCAAAGATTTCACAAAGCAAACGTCACCATTTTGTTGCTATATCAGGTTACTTTGCAGTCATTTATACACCGATATTAGATAGAAAGCACAGCTTTCCACATCCAAGAATTATTAGACGCTCATCTATCACGTTGTGGCTGAGATTTCTGCACATTTAGCGTTACTTGAGGACGAATTTGAGGAAAATCTAGATCACGCTTGTTGCAACTTTTCATTAAATATTGCAAATACAGCTGCATCCAGAAGCAAAGGGATAATCAAGCCTGAGGCTGCAGAACCAATGTACCAGTTTTTTTTTTGCAGTGTAGTAGTTTCTTTCTAGTTAAAATAGCACAACCCACATCACAGCCACACTGTAGGTGAAAGAAGGTGGGAAAAGTATCGTTCTACCAAATTTGCAAACTTAACCTCATAAATTCCAGTAGTTCTTGTATGAAATGGTATTCAGCATTTTTCCATGCTAATTAACTCCACGAGTAATAGCACTTTTAATATTTACCAATGCAAACCAATCATCCATGGTCATTACGTTGGCGTAAGAATGCTCTCGATTAAAAGCAATGATCCAGTTCTGGCTTTGAAATCATTTTTAATAGTGAATTTGCCATTATTAGTTTTTTTAAACATCTGTTGGTAATTGTTTTTAATGACATTAGCCATTTTGCATTAGCATTAAACATAATGTGCCTATTAACACTCCGATGCTGGCGCCGAAAGGCAGTAAGAAACAGACTTAACTACTGAGAACACATTTTCACGCTGTAATTATCTTATGTGCACCGCTAAAGAAAACACCTCTAGTTTCTACAGATGAGAAGCCAACTTTCACTTTCTGACTTGTGAACAGCATTAAAAAGCAGGAAGACTTCCTGTGATGCTGTCATCGCTTCATCCGTCTCCTCTCTGGGGGCCACTAATGCCCCCCCCCCCGCCTCACCATCTTCCCTTCCTCACCATCCTCCCGTCCTCGCTGATGCCTGACAGAAGCGATGCGGTCTGGAATGAGATGAGGGGCTGGCCCAGATATGAGAGGGAAGCAGACGACGGTGAGGTCCTCTGCCCAGCAGGGATGGAAGTAATTACTGACAATATTATCTCCAGCTGTGGACTCTGCTGGCTGCCGGACTTTTAACAGACATGTTGTTCCACTCCTCTGGGATTCCCTTCCACTTTGACTAATTCATGTTTTTATTTATTACACGGCCAGTTTCATATTCATACAACAGCCTGCAAATTGTATGGAAGACACCTATAGAATGTGTTCTGATGTCTGTAAATACAGTGTTGACCTCAGAGGAGCCCTTTCTCACCCACATGGAAATAAGAGGTTTGTTATCATCGTTAGTGGCACAAAGAGATGCAGACTGTGAAGCAGAGGTATTAAACGTTCACCTTATTAAATCCGACACCTGGCGCAAAACTCACCGGCAAATAATGAAAATGCAATTTCAGGGTAGCAGTCTTTAATTTGCTTGGAGATTTGGCAAGGTGGTGTATTTTTAGCTACATTTACAGATCTGTGTGGGGCGACCGAAGCCCCCTGCAGACTTAACGCCACCAGTAACATTAGATCAATATGTTGGGAAAGTCTGTAATTTAGGATAATGATCCACCGCATCACACACTTTTCACCATCTGGAGTCCCCAAAACACCAGTGATTCCATGATGCTGCTACTTTCAGATTGTGATAGGTGTGATCTGCCCTTCAGCCCATAAAGTGACCTTCAGGTCCAGATGAAATCTTGAGCACCTCAAAAAGCCCCCCTGTACAACATTCCCTTCGCAGGTAAACCAGTAAACCTTCAGCAGCCTGTCAACAGGACTGCTCCTCACGTGGTATCTTCAGAGAGGTTCCAGCATGAGGATCAAGAATCTGAACAAGTAACTGATTCATTCGCTAAGACTTGACTTCAGCCAAGTGAAGCGTGGCAAGTGTTAGTAATGAGTTGCAACATTCAAAATTAATCTTTAGAGAAGATTATCAAAAGCAGTTGAGAGAGAACGAGGGAGAAAACTATTGATTCCTTGGCTTGGTTGCTTAGCTTTTCAACTGAAATCTCATTAAGGCTGAAGAACCCTGCTGCCGTTTGGCTTTCAGCGGTGTTTACCATCTTCCACTTGGATTTTTTTTAATTACAAGCCGCTTGCTGGCTGCCAGGATGAATAGTTATGGATCTCATAGCGACGGCTGGGAAGAAGAATTTGTCCTGAATCTGTAACTGGAGCGATGAGCGTGGGCTCATCGTGGTGGGACTCAAGGTTCTACACTTCAAAAACACAGCTTCACCTCACAAGGACCCACAGTGACGAATAGGAAGCAGAAAAACACATTCAGGCTGGAGGAACTGATACAAATGAGTGATAAATGAAGGCCAGACATTTTTTTTTTCTCTCCACTCATTAAGAAATGTAAGCATCATCACCTCAAGGTTAGCCCGAGAGCAAATCCTTTCCCGCATTTTCATTGTCTTCAAATGAAGTCTGATTTAGGTGCCGCTGTGCATAACAACAGATTTCCTCCTGAGATGGTTTGCAAGCATGAGAAGCTGGCTAATTTAGTCTCTGGAAAACTAAAATCTGCACTCACACCTTTATATTTTTGAAGATATCTCTCTGAATGCAAACAGAGATCATTAAAAATAATCTTAATGTTTCTTCCTTCACCTTTAGTCACGTTGCTAAGATAAAGCATCCTTCCAAATATTAACTCTAATTCATGTAAGACAGCACTTTAAACAGCAACAAGTAATTAAATGTGGTATTCATCACACAGAAAAAACACTCCTGTTTGAAGGCTGCACAAGTGGAGAAAATTAGGATTTAATGAGAGCGATACTGTGAGCATCATTCTTTTATTCCTACTGTTGAATTAACTAAAAGGTTCCACGTGTTCTTGCATTTTCTTCAAGGTGACGGATCAATCAGAGAGCCAAGAAGGGTTGAAATACTCGACAGGGATGGAAATCAAATCGCAAATAACCTCGTGTTTGAGATGTCGCTGCTGTCTGCTCGGGCCTGTTTAAAGAGCTCCAAAAAATTCTCACAGCAGAGCCAAGAAAATGTCAACATTGATCACGGAGGAGTTACAGGCGTAGTGTTAGTGTCTCATTATATATATATTGATACCAGTTATGAGAGCTGGGTTCAATCAAGGCCATTTCTCACAATATTAAAGGTCTAATTTGTTGATTTTGATCTAGAAACACACTTGAAATTAGCTTATTTAATCTTTCTGGGGCCATATAGGTCAATCCAGTGATGCCAACAGTGACATGGGGATTCATTAAGGGCACGGTCTGGCTCCTTCACAGGGAAAGAAAGACATCCAATATTGCTGACCATGGTGTCGGGGTAAGAACATACAATCTAAACAGTATCGACACGCCGGGGACATGCTTTCTAGATGTTCCCCTCAATCTACCTGGCTTAAGAGCTTGCCGCCGTAATTAGCTATGGATTCTCTTTCATAGTGCTGCTTCTTCATTATTTGGCACGATGCAATTTTGTCCGACTGTTTGAACAGCTGCGATAATACTCAATGTAGCATCGGTAAATAAGGCCAGAACGTCTGACACAGTCCAGGGGTTTGTGCCCACTTCAGGTTAAAAACCCCGGTTTCAGATGTCTGAGGGAACAGAATGGAATGTGCTAACAAGTGGGAGGACTTGGTGTTTTATTCCTGAGTGCAGACATCTCTCCTGTGGTATTGAAAAGAGCCATCCAGAGGATAAGCAGTGCATCCAGGGTCAAGTCTGAACTCATCAGAACACTTCAGACACTCTGAAGATCAGATTTACCCAAAAAAAAAAAAAAAAAGGGCCTGCTCATCCATCCGTCACAACAGAACCAGGGCAGATGGTTTGTAGTATCAGATTGGCATCAATAGTCAGGATCCCTGGCGAATTTGATGCTTTTAACACCCTGAGAGCTGCAAAGCTGCAGTTTTAGGTCATCAAACCTGTGTTAACACAGACCTAAATTATCCATCAGGTTGCTCTCAAGCAAAACATTTCTTTCTCTCGAGCACTCTCAGCATAATAACCAGGAGCAAACCACGCTGAGAGTCAAAAAAAATATTCTTGGATGCAACCTCACACACTCAACATGTCATTATTCATGACAGCACAGTTCTGATATGGAGAAAGATGATTTCAGCTACAAGTACAAACGAGTAGACCAGTTTTATCATCCATCTATAAGAAAAGGCAAAACAAGAAATGGAAAAATGGGAAAAATGGGAATGCAACTGGTTAAAGGCATAGAAGGGGCCGTTTTCTGCATTTTGTCTAGTTATATTGAATATTTAAAATATCGTCTGACAAAACAGTCCCACTGAAAATAAATCACAAATTGCCTTTTTCCTCTGGTCAAACTGGAAATGAAAGACTATATAGCCAAGAAACTATTGAATTCAGCCCTCTCTTGTTCAGACAAAGCTATTACGTCAGCAGTATTTATATGAGGCCTTTTCCAGGTTCTTACGGTGCAGTTTTGCGACTGTATCCGCAGGCTCGGTGCAAAAACACACCTGCAAACAGACGTTTTGCATTTCTGTGAAACGCTTCCCTCAACCCAGGGAAAAAGCATATTTCGTGCTCTTTTTGGAGTGAGCAAATTCTTCAAAGTGTATATTTTTGGCTGGAAAAGCGGGCCGCATCACCCAGTGTTTCACACTCAAACTCCAAACCTCTGAAGCGCTCGGCTCTTTTCCCTCTGAAGGATTCTAATCAATCAGGAAGCCCTCTGGCCACCAACGGAAGCCCTCTCATTCCCAGCCAAGGCACAAAAAAAAAAAAAACAACCTCAGTCTGTCGGGATTATAAAGAGAAAATATAGAAGCCTGCAGACAAAATGAATACCTGAGGTCTGGTGGATGAAAGACTGGGAATGCTGTTGCCATTTGAATCGGAATAAAGGAAACATTAGAATTGAGTTTTGATCCCTGGGTCAACTGAGTGGGGAGATGTATTTAATCAAAAACCCTAAATATGTAAAATATAAATGGTTGGAACATTCAGGAGAAGTATGATCAGAAACTATAGGTCAGAAACTGGTGTTCCGAGTGTGTGAGCACATGGTGACTCCTCTGCTTCTGTTTTCCTGTTAGTTATGGAACATCGGTCTTTAAATTTAATTTGAGGCACCCCCGTTGTCCTGCTAGCTCTGTCTTCAGCAGAATGTTCTGATCTGATGAATTTGTACCTCTTCTTGGCCAGTGAACCAGAACAGGTGCACTTAAACACACCATAAATGCACTAGTGGAGGAAAAACAGACCCTTTAGCTCAAAAAAGTGACACTGATGTGGGTTCAAATTGCACCTTTAGCACAACAGTGATTGTTCTGCAGTGCAGAAAACAATGTGACATTCTCTCAGAGCATTAAATGCGAGTTAAAAGATGATGAATCGTGATGAATTAACCTGGCACTTTTGCCTTCAGAGAAAGTTTCTGCAGCGTCTGAGCTTCAGTCACAGATGTAAACATGTGTAGACCTGATATGATAATGAATATGATGTGATTTAATATTCAGTAAATGGGCCATTAGTCTGTCTTGGATAACCCAAAGGGAATAAAGTCAGGCCCCCTACCACAAGGCAGACATGACATTCTCAACACATCACCTTGTTTAAGAACATCTCTAAAACAAAGTCGTAAAAGTAGCAAAGCTACCAATAATTTACAGGAATGTGAATGGCTCAAAGGCTGATGGATGACATAACATGTGGACCAGAGAAACAGACACAAGCATTTGCAAGTACAGTCACCCAGTCAGGCTAAATAGGAAGCATGACTGGGTGATGGGAAACAGCTCTGATGGCATCTCAGCAATAAGAAACAAACAGTATCATTTCAAATAAATATAATTATTCCCATTATATGTATAATTTTCTACAGGAAAACCTAAAAGGAACAAAGCAGAATGTGCTTTAATCACCAACATCCTCTTCGCCCTGAAAGATTCAGGAACGATTTGACCCCAGTCTTGATGTCTAAAACATTTATGCGTTTTAAAATATTCATCTTTCACAGCAATATGCCCCAAAAGGAAGGCCCCGTAGACTTACTTCTCTCAAATCTTAATTCTAACGCGTTTATACCAACAGTAATTTGCTGACAGGGCAGAATGATTCACTTTGGATTTCTGTGCAAAGGCATCAGTCTACAATTAGTGCCTCAAGTGGGGACATTAAAGAAATTAAATATTAAAGACAGACGAAATTAAATGAAAATGCATCGTCCTGAGTCTGAGCAGATCTAATTCCGGTCGATTCTCCAATGGAGTTTTACGGTGCTGCACCGAGGGCCGAGGTACTGGAGTGAGAAGCGAGCGTCGATGGTTTCACGGTGCTGCGTCATTTGCATTCCTGACAGCACTCTTCATATAAATGACTCTTTGCTATTATGCACAAGAGCAACACAATTAGTTTAAGTACAGACGGAGCATCTGAGATTGACGGCGAGCCTCTGCATCAAAGCAACGCTTTATGGTTTTAATGGTGCCTTAAGGAATAAATTTGCATCTTACAACACTAATAATGCATCCGTCTGCCATTATCTTCATGCAGACTTGGGTTTTTTTGTGCCTGTGTGTGTGTGGGTGCGTGCGTGCGCGCGTGTGTGGGGAATCATTCGCTTTGCTGCCATGACGCTTCTTGTGGAGCAGGCTACCTGCAGTCATCTTTGAATAACGGTGAACTCCAACCCTGGGGGGACACACGGCAGCAGCCGGAGTCCACAATGTATATGAAGCGTGATAACAATTTACTCCAGACCACCCACCGCCTCCCGCCCATCCTCCTGTCATCTTTACTGTCATTTCCCTTCGATGCCAGTGTCAACATCCGCACCGCGTCCATTTCCCTTTGGTGATCTGCTGCCATTTGCTCAGAGACATTAATTCACAAAGTTATTAATGTTTGAGCAGAGGGGCTTATGCCTCTGCTTTCTGTGTACATTACCTGGAAATTCTTTGGACAGTCAATTTTCAGTTTTATTGCCTGGTTATTAATGAGCAGCCGGCCGGGCTGAGACACGACGCAAATTAAAAACGGTGTCTCGCAAACAGACACAATGAAATTCATCAGTGATGGGGATGACAGATGCAGAGGGGGGGCGGAGTGGGTGGGCACCTGCCACGTAATCACTCCTGCATTGTTATTTCCTATTTATTTGTTTAAAATGTTGTGTTAAAGGAATGTGGAGCGCCTATGCATATGAGTCAGTCCCATTGTTACAGCCTGCAAATTCACGCCAAACACCCCACGCTACCAACACTAGACAAGGGGGGGTGTGTCCCATGTGACGGCTAACACCACGGGTTATTCAATCATCATAAATTTGGCATCTACATGACACGCCAACAACTTCCAATGGCTGCTAATCCATCTACTGATACACACAGAGCGTTTGGGGGGACATAATTAAGATGTTGGAGAAAAGACTGAAACCTGAAATGCTGCTATTGTTGGTGTTAATATTCCCCCGCGATAGAAAGAGCACTGCAACGGCTGTAATGGTGAAGAACGACGAGGCAAAAAGCCCCCGACTCGGCCTCTCTGGCCGTAATAAAACTCTAAAACAAATACGCATGAATCATTAGGAGCGCTGCAGGGCGGTAAATGGAAAAGTTGAGGATAAACAAGAGGGGGGGAAACAAAAACAAACAAGAAGCACCTCTCAAAGCAAAAGTGTTTTGCGACTGTAATGGTCGGTTTCCTGGATATGATGACAGTTTTCACATTTAATTATTCATGCAAACCCTGGTTTGGGCACGGCTTTTTCGAAGCTGACGTTCTTATCCGACTGCCAACAACGTTAAGGACATTGCAGCGTCGTTTTCAGGCTTTTATGGTGTTTATGCAATCACCGTTTGCCGATCATCAAAAAGGGAAGGTGTTTCTCCTCCCGGCGCTCGGCTATTAAAGTGCTTTCACCGGATCCCTTAAATCAGGGGAGGATATTTAAGATGGATGTTTTGTGGCTGTGGTAAACAAATCGCATCAGTTGTCATTAGCGAGTCCTCGTTTGTTTTCCTCCCCCACTGACGGCCTGAGAGAGGCCGGTAGGAAAGAGGAAGTCCTCAGTCACGCTCGGCCGTTGGACAAGGACGCGGCGCGGCACTCCGGTGAATTATATAATCCGGCGCTTCCCAGACAGAGTCGGTTAATGACGTAGAAACCCGCATCTGTCAGGGGGAGATTGTATCCTGGAGCCTCTCAGCGCCTCGTTCCAGTCCAGTGTTGTTGTTGGACTTGGAAACACCGCGCTGTAATGGCAGCTAATGGGGCTTTAATGGAGAGTGTCATAGAATAATCAATGCGAGGGGGGAAGCTGATGAAGAGGAGAACCTGCAGCTCATGAGCCTCGGCTAAATATTACAACTTTGAATTCACCACATTATCTCCCGTCCGTGCTGATGATTGCGGCTGGACTTTGGAACATTAGCAGGCAGTCTGGATCAAGATTATGGCAAACCTTTTCAGCTGCTTCTATGCAGACCGTTTCTTTTGCAGCTCCGTGGTGTCTTGGGATTACTTATTGTATTCCACCGGAGCAGAAATGACCCTCTATTGGCAGTTAATGACTGCCTCTATGGTGCCGATTGATCCTCGGATCCCTGAAGTGGTCCTGCTGTAAAGAGCCATGATGAAAACAGAAAATTATTAAGAGTTTCTCAGATGAGTCTCTACAAGCTTTTCTGAGAAGCTTTTCTATTTGTTGCAGATGGGACTCACAATAATCAATGGGGCCTCGCCACAGAGGCCTTGAGGAAGAGCTGGGTCCGCTGGTTTCAGACCACCTACAGGTCTTTGGAAAACGTCTCTTTTGAATTTTGTTACATAAATGCCAGTGGAGGATTCATTTAATATCTTAGTCATCTAAAGATGATGCTGGAATGCAGAGTCATGCAGCAGTCGGGATGTTCTGTTTCACAAAGGAGCGTTCGGGACACCGTTGGCCTCACAGGAACGACAAAAGTCACCAATGAAAGTCGTTTTTGCCCACCACACGTTTGGGTACAGAGGAGTTTCTTCAATCAAGCTGTGTTTTGCCACTTGGCACTTTAACAGCAAGTTAATCCTGGCTGATGAGATTTCCTGGTTTTTCACTGCTGGGCTTCACATCAAAAATTTGATTCAACACCAGCTTTTATGCAACAAATGAGGACTCAAAGGTTCAGAGCTGGGGACATAATGGGATTTTATTAGTCATTATACCATTATTAGGAAACACACTCCTCTGTTTTATGTTTTATGACTTGTAACCTGCGAGTGAATCAGCCCATCGCACGCATTAGCATTTAAAGGACAATTTTCAATCAATTTATAACATCGTTTTATCAAACATGGCAGCGACCTTTGATGAAAAAGTGTAAAAGGAAAGGGAATAAAAAAAGGAATAAAAGGAAGCAGAATCTGGTTTTTGTATTAGGAAAAATTAAAGTATTAGTTTTTGTATTAGTGTTACAGGTTCAGGGTTTTTCATTGTTTATCACCAAATAAACTTCATATTTCATACAAGCATAATTTTCATATTTCATTCAAGCATAATTATTACTTTGACAACTTTAGGATTTTTTTGTTTTTTCAAAGAACCGACCAAGTTATTATCAAAATCCCTTTTTATTTTTATTTTTTTGAAAATCAATGTTTGGCAATATAATGCCTTCAAACCTCAGATTTGTCTCACTTATTATAGACTAAATATTAAATTCTGCATCACATCTTTTCTTGACAACTGCATCCTCCATCACCATCAGGTGCTTCTGCAGAGCACAGATCAATTACAGGCTGCTCTGCCAAGTGATCAGGAGTATAATAACACACACTCTCCATCTTGTTCTGCAGCAGTAAATTACCTGGGCTCCAGGACCGGGCTCATCTTTCCCTCTCTCGGCCCTGGAGGGATCTTTATTAATGCCCAGGCTTTACATCAAATACAGTCAGGTGGCCTCGTAATGAGATCACACACAAGTCGGGCCTGATTTAAATGCTAAGTACGGGTCAAAGCCAGTCAATGACCTAAACGCACTCTACAGGCTGACTAAAAGGGAATCCAAAATCTGATGGGAGCAGGAAGAAGACGTGGAAAACAAAGGAGTGATGGGCAGTTAAAGACGAGTGGAGAAAAGGCGATAATGACATTAGAAAGCAGCAGAATTCGATTTTTGGTTGTTTCTATGTGGAATCTGTTGCAGATGTAGTAATGCCATCAGATGCTCCTTATGCACCGATGTTTCATTCCCTGGGCAAGAAGTGAGCCTCCTTTTTGGAGAGGAAAGAAAAAGCAACAGATGAATCAAAATAACCAACTTGTGGTAATTAAACAGCAGGGCTCTGGAGACAGGAAGTGCTAATCCGCCGGACTCGGCTGATTCCAGCGTTCCAAAAGCGTTTACACTTTCATTAAAGCGTGCAGCCAGGCAGAACAAAATCATTTAGAAGGTCCGGCATAAACACAAAAAAATGAACCTGTGGCAGTCTGTGCGGCGCGGCGCGGCGCGGCACGGCTCAAAATACAGTAATTAGGACTGGCGGTGGTCAGAGCATTACATTCACAGAGGGAGACTTCAGAGGGAGAGAAAAGCATGGCGTGATAACGTTTTCAGGGGGAAAAACAACAGCATGGCAGCCAATTTCAGCTATCGCACATCGGACTCTCAGTCAAATGCAGCTTAAACCCTTCAGCCCTACTAATATCACCACAGACGGGAAACACTTACATGCAATCCCCATTCTTGCTTTCATGCCTTTATTTTATTACACTTAATTCCTACAGTCCCAAACTCAAACCAGTGTTGGACCATGCACTTGGAAGTGAAAGCCTGTGTATGGGTCAGTGGAATTTAAAGATCTAAACACTGATGTGCTTATAACAATGTTACTAACTGTCCTTTTACGATGTCAAACAAGGAAACACGACCCGTTTGCATGAATTTCAAAGATGTTTAGAGGTGAGAAATTAAAAATATTCCACACTGTTTGCCATTTAGAGAGTTAATAGTCTGTTGAGAATAACATAATTAAGGTTGATTCGGTTTGTCGTGGGCGCTTGTACGCGTCTCCGTAAAGTGTGACGGAGCGGCTGCAGACGAACGCCGCCAGCCCCGTTCTGAGGAATCCCTCCCATCCATTAATGAAATCATAAAAGTTTTCAATTATAGATACAATACCGAGCCAGTGGAGCCAGCCACACAGGACGGGCTCTCCATCAGATAAGGGGAATTATTCCTTCTTCTCGGCACACTTCATTAGCTTTCAAAATAGGAAAATCAATTCTTGGAATCCATAAAGTCAGTAGTGGTTTTAAGTAAACGTGCCCAGTCGGTGGGCAGGAGTGAGTCAGTCAGAGTCAGATTGAAAGCTCCCCTGCTATCACTCCCACCTACATCACTTTTATTGGTGTTCTGTATTTATTTTGAAATTATTGTGTTCTTCCAGGCTGTGAGCGATTATTCCAGCTATGCGTGCAGTAGAAAAAGAGAGGGCGATAAGGAAAGCCTTTAATGGCTACAGAGTTCATGTGGGTGAGATCACAGCTGTGGCTGCCACCATGGGAGTTAAAGCGACACCCCCCCCGCCCATCAACCTGTAGGGATAAATTCCAGGCAGCGTGCAGAACGCTACATTTTTCTCCGGCGATCCCTCCTGTGCTGGAAAATGACGGCGGAGGGTCATTCCGAGTGTAGCTGCGAATTGATCACTGCAAATAGACTTCTGACAGCAAATCTCTTTCAGACACATGCAGGTTATCACGCAGGTGGAGATCAGCTCCATCCACGTCTGATCCGCAATCTAAAATGGCCCGAGGCCCCTTCGACAGGCCGTCAGTGCTGACAGCGGAGAACTCGGACAGAGAGGTCGAAGGGAGAAAAACAGGCTACAGAAGAAGCAGTCAGAATCATATACATTTACTATTTATACACTGTACGTTGGACTGAATCAGGTGTGTTTTCTTATGTCTCCCTTTGTTGGTGCACAAGTCAGATTCTTTTACTACCACTGCTATTGCTTTTAAAATCCCAATTCTCCAATTTGAGTTCAGTTGCTGCAGCAACAAATATCTACTAACTTTATCTTTGACTCGGGGAATGTTAAACTTCTCAAGCTCAACAACTTTGAATTAACCCGAAAGCCAACTGGTGAACATTAGGCAATTCTAATATAACACAAAAGTTAGAAATTGCTTAACTTGCTTTGTTTTAAAGTGAATAAATCACTGATCGCGGCTGGTGTGTACCGATACGCAGACCTTCTGCAGATTCTTCTCGTGAACCAGTCATTAAATGCGGCCGATATCGCCTGACGTGTTTGATGATGCTGTACAACACGAGCGCACAAGTGACGACTCCTGTCGCTTCATTTCCTCCATGTCCAAATGTGGCCTTTGCTTCAATCCACTAATTATCCTCCTGGTTGAATGGTCACTCCCTTATCCTCGATGTGCAGGTACACGGGCAAATCAATGCTCTCAGAGTGCCTGTATGCTTTTTAATTAGGCCTGCTTACAGTTTATGTGTCCAGCAACTAGCCCTGCACTTGCAGTACATCGCGCAGACGGCGATATCAACCAGCGTCTGCGCTCACCCAAAAGAGGAAAGCTGAGGCAAACAGAGGCGTTCCTTCCTGCTGCCAGTGTTGCATTTCCTGATAACAATGCTAAGCTAATTGGACATAGAAGCTCTCCAGTCCTGATGAAGCGCCAACACCAGCGCACCAGCGGTGCAGCCGCCGCTGCGTTAAAGTGATTGCTCTGAGTTGATTATTGGAGCCGGCTCTCGGGGATTAGCAATTAGCGGCGCTTCAATCATGTGGTCAATGCATGTTGAGCGCCAATATTCAATAGCATGCGGACCGAAGTCTTTGTCACGCAGGTTGCAGCTGATTAATTTGATGGCTGTTATGTAAGGCGCTGCAGTCTGAATCATTTCCTGAGCAGCGGCTTTGTCACGACACAAAGTGAGCAGAACACAAAAATCCCAAAGGCCAAACAAAATGTCAGACCTGGAAGATGGTGTCTCCATCTGCCTAGTGCAAAATTAATGCAAAGGTGGCCTCCAAATGCGGGTACAGCGACCTACACTGTCCCGATGTGAGCGTACCATATAGCTCTTGGTATAGCTAATGGAGGCCTTTGATTCCTTTGATCTTATATTAGCTGTATTGATTGTGGCTTCAGACATAAGAGAATGAAACACAGGCACATGGAGCGGCGCTGCTGTTTAATGCAGCACTAGAAACAGTCATCAGGGCTGCTGTGATGTGCAGCGGCACCTGCAGCAGGGTCTTTCTGCATCACAGGGGTGAATAAAAGCGTGTGGGGGGGGGGGTGGTGGTAGTGGTTGTGGGGGGGTGGTAGTGGTTGTGGGGGGGAGGGCAGTGGTGGTGGTGGGGAGCTCTCCAGATGGCGATGCTGCTGCGCTTTGGCAAGCTGGGAGAGGTCACAGGCTTTTTCCTCTGTTCAGCCAACAGGAGACAGACGGACCACCAGACAAACGAGCAGAGGAGCGACAGTGTGTGGTGGGTGCGAGGGCCAAGGCCGCGCTCTGCGCTGCTTCATCATCCCGCTCCGAGGGTCTTTTTTGCAGCCTTCCAGTGACATTTCCTTTCAATGCCGGTAGGCCTCATTTTGCTGCAATTTCTGCTGAAGGCTTTGCTTCTTCACTTCAACACGCTGAGGAATCCGGCCTTGTGCCAGATTAGGATCACCCTCGGGCATCGGCAGGAGCCCTGGGAAATCCTGTCATGCCCGGTGATGTGAGAGGGTTCGATGCGGAGCTGCATTGGTGGAGGTAGGCAGCCCGTAGGAAGGGATGCAAAAAAAAAAAAAAAAAAAAAAGGCTGCGAGCATGTGTTTGCGCATGACCTGCCCTCCTTCCAGGTCGTCCCAGAGCTCCATCCAGGACTTTTTTTTTTCTTTTTAATTCATGATACAGAGCTTGACGTAGCATGAAGAGAAACTGACAAAGAGGGGAAAGCAGTCGCCAGGAGGTTAATTCAGCACGCACGCACGCCTCGACTAGTCAGGCTGTTCCCTGGGTCGTGTAATCTGACGTTAAAGCACATCATCTTCCAGATCTCTTTTCCTGCAGGTTGAACTCCGCCGTCGGAGGAGCCGTGGCCTTGGCCGCCCGGCTTTATCCGCTCCGCTTCGACTTTGGGCTTGTTCCAGTCAAGGTCTGCTGACTTGCTGTGCCCTCAGGCCTCGTCCAGACAACGTGTAACCCCCGCGTGTATGACACGGTCTGACGGCGTCTCGCCGAGCGTGACAAAAACGGCGGCGAACGAATAAAAAGACCCGTCAGCAGCTGGAAAAACGGTAGCGAGATGGGCGACATTCAAATCATGTCGCCATCCCCACTCCCTTCGCAGTACTAAAGAAATCCAATGGAATTATTCAAACAGCAAACGCATCAAACACTGACCCATTAACAGGGAGAAACCTTGAGCAGGACCAGACTGCATAAAGGAGGAGGGCGGGAAGAGGAGAAGAGCAGACACATTTATCACCTTAAAATAAGTTCCTTCCAAATGAAAACTAGAGGACTCTTTTATCAGTGATTGTCAGTGGAAAAGCATCAGATACCATTGCAGCTGCGCTCGTCACGTCGGGTCAAGGAAACCGTGAAGAAAGACGGCGTTAAAGACGGAGTGAAGGCAATCTGGCGTTTATGTTTTCCAGGGTGTTATTAGTTCCATTAATCAGCAGTGATCAATATCTCAACCTTGACAAGTACTTCATCCCAGAGCGTCTATTTGAATGTGTTTTCAGTATTAGATTCCAGCTGAACAGCAGCTGGAGATGAGCTTCCGTCTGTCTGGGAGCCGCCGTGAATGAAAATATTGTCTGCTTGGTTTAAAAAAGGAAATGTCGCCGGCTGCGTCTTACGGGTTTCTTGCGGTGCAGAAGCTAACAAATACAGCACGACCTTTGAGATTATGCAGATGCCAGAGTCAGTCACTGCAGCCATTATATTGTTAACAAGCACAATTTTTCCATTTGCTCTCCGCTCCAGTCTGGTTATGAACTGGCCTTTTTCTCCGCCTCGAGCTGCCTCTGGCCTATCAGGCTCACAGCGCCGCTGCCGAAGCTTTAAATGAAGTGGAAAATTAAAAGGTTTTGTTGGACATTGAAAGCCTCTTTGACTTTTTTTTTCTTTTTTCCCCTGAGATCACCTCTCAGGCATCAACATAACTCCATTATTTCACGATAAATAAGCAATCAAAGGTCACAATTAAATACACAGAAAATTGATGCAGCAAATGGCAGGAGTTGGTCTTTGACTCATGTGTGGGCTCCATAAATCAGCTGATGCTGGTGGTAATTCATATGGGCGGGGGGCTGTTGAAGTCTGGTTCTTAATAGCATCATTTCTTATTGAAATATACTTCGGGGTGCAGGACCACATGCCCCCAGACTCACCATTTTTTAAAATGAGAGTGTTTCGGTGCGTATTTGAACAGCTTTCCACTCAGTAAATGAACCAACACTTGTATTTTGAGTTTTTGGTTAACATTTTACAGTGTCGAGGCTACCTGTGTAGCTCCTGACATGAGTGGCAACAATTGAATGTGCGACAACAGTCAGATAACCTGACCGGAGGGTCACGGCCTGAGAGAAAAGCAACATCAGTATCCTGTCGACTCGTGGCCATGAAAAATTTACGGTTTCCCCCCCCTCTCCTGCTGGCCAGATGTAATCCACCTCAACCGCTTCCATTTCTAAATGGTGCTCTCACGACTTTTAATAACTGCAGCCGTCGACTCAGCGTCCCACAGGGCCACTTAAAAGAGTGGAGGAATGCATGCGACGTGTTTACATCCTGCTACTTTGGTCCCGGGGGGGGGGGGTGTTCAACCTGCGGTGAACAAAAGGACTCAAAGTGGCCAAAGTGTGTTTGAGCGGAAGGGAAAAGGCTGAAAGTAGTCTGATTGGTAGCAGAGGGAGAAAACGCTGTTTGCCGAAGTTAACGAGAACTTTGCTCGGAAAACTGCACGTTGACCCCGTGGGTCGACCTCAATCACTCGGTCCAGTAGCGTCTCGCTGTCCCCTCGACAACTTCCATTCGTTACCGTGGCGATGGCCTCATTTGGTGGAGGCTCTGGGAGTTGTGAGCTCTTATTGCAGGAGCAGACCTGGGATTTCAGGATGTGGCTCTGTGACCCCCAAGTTCCCGCATTTTTTTGTTTCACTGCGGTGGGTGAACAATTAAATTTGTTCTTTTGTTTGGGATCCATATTCCATAAGGATGGAAGGTAAGTAATGCCCCGTCCCTTGGACTCACGTCTCCATCCCAATCAGGAAAACTAAACTATCATCCAATCGTGATGTTTTCACTTTAGTGAGCAATAGTCGAGTTGTTACCATGGGAACGTCTCACAAAACAAAAGCATGAAGTTAGTTGTTTTCACTGCAGGGTCTGGAAGCGAAAAGAAATTCTGTCAATTTTATTCCTGGAAAGTTTTCAGCTTAAAAAAAAAAAAAAAAAAAAAAAAAAAGATTTATTACGAGTTGGCTGCGGGACGGCATGCTGACATTAAAAATGATGTGGGATTTACCGATTCATAGATGCACAATATTTGATTTTATTAAATATACAGAGACCAGTATGTTTTAAAAGCAAATGTTTAAGCACATTTCATCATTTTTTCCCCTCACTTTAAGAAATGCACTAAATCAGACTTTCATTCGACTATAAATCACAGGCAGATACCGCCTTAATGGCATAAATCACATCCCAGATCTACAAAAACGAAATGTTCTCGTTGAAAATCTTTTATTGGCTCAAAGGGTGAAATCCACTGTGAACAAAATATGTGTATATGTGACTGTAAAAGTGGTCAGTGGGAACAAAGATTAACCTACTGAGGGCTGGATTCACAATCATACCAAAGACACAGCTGGAAAAATTGATTTTTCACAATCATGGCAGAAACATACATAGCAGTAGCATCCTGACGTTGTTGTGAGGGGAAATGGGGGGTATTTCCAGACAGACCAGTAGGCCCTGGGCTGCTTGTCTGACATTGAAACCATTGTCCAGCCACAGAGAACAATGATTTATAAAAGACTGCTGACAGCGAGAGGATTAAAAAAAAGAAAAAAAAAAAAATTATGGGCACGGAGCACTTAAAAGCTTTAATGGTGGAATTATTGTGATTAGAGTGCTGCAGTATTTCTCTGCTTTGGTGAATAGCAGGATTATTTAGAGACAGTCAGATAACTATAAATGAGGAGATTTCCCATCTCAGTCTTTACCGAAGATGTGGAATCTATTCCTAAACACGTCTCAAGCCTTCGTCCACTCCCACCGTGATGTTTCTTAAACACCAAAAAGCAGTTTTCTTCGAGTTTTGTCACATTTATAAATGGCTGTTTTCAATTCCATACCTGCTTATTTGAATATTTTAAAGAGCAGTGACATTTGAAACATGTTCCCTTTGGGAAAAGGTTAACAAATTAAAAATGATTTTGGAATTAAATGAAAACCTTGACCTTCAAATATGGGCTTGTAAACCCTCAAGCCAGTATTTGACAAACTAATTTAAGATTGTTTTTTTTTAAGCCATCATTTAAAATGAACAGAAATTATCACATTTCATTTTGCAGCACGATATAAAATGAGGTTTTTATATGTGTAAATCTGAAGCTGAACTTGGCACGTCTCTCTTGTTTGCTCTTAGCCCTCAGATGTTTGATTAAAAATTTAGAAATGGACATAAAGCAACGAGAGTGTTGTGAACTGACCCATTTTTCCATAGACTGAACATTATCCAATGACCACAAGTTGAACTTAATGCAAATGAGGAATCTACAGTAAGTCACTGTCATCCGTAAGAGTTATTATAAGAATTAATATCAGCATTCATGATCTGTTTTAGAGCGAATCCGTGAAATATACTTTCCTTCCAGTGACTGCTTCCATCTGCAGTGCTGACAGTCCAGATTTTATACTAACATGCAGCTCAGTCAGAATTATTTACAAATGAATCCTCATTCAAGATGTCTTCCACTTGATGGTCCATTCTGTGTCATATGCAGCAGAACTGAGATGCTTCTTTAAAAACCCTGTCCTGCAGTGTCCATAAGTCATAACCTTTTTTTTTTTTAACTCCTTCTCTCTATTTTTGTTATACACAAATCCATGGAGGGGCCTGCAGCTTCTTACCCTCCCATAATCTCTCCTCTCAGCTCTGATCCACATCAACTACTACTGACAGGTTTCACAAATGTTCACTGTATTAAAGTGAAAAACAAATACCCAAGAAATTCTTAATTAGATTCAGTTTGTTTATCATTTAGCAAAATGACCAACCCGATCGTCACAGCCATCATGTTCTACAGCAAGAACATCATAAGTGTAGCTTCTAATCCATGAATGGAGACCTTTGGATTAGCATGTGGTCAGTACCGAGGTCACAGTAACTCATCAGAACGTGGAGTTCATAACCTTGAGAAACCAGATGTCTGCACCCAACAACATCTTAAATTCAGCAGAGCAGGGCCCCATCAAAGACCATCAAATTTAAGAGTGTACTGCACGAAAGCACTGCCTCAGCGTCGATAAAGCCGGTATGAAGTATTCCAGCACGATAAGATCTGGATGAAAATATTGATAAATGGTAAATGTAACAGATGCTAACCCTTTGAAAACCATCAGTTATAGCAGAATAGGTTGAGCAAACATTTATGACAGGCAGGTAGGTGGCCAATATGATAAGGTAATCATTGTAGAAGGGCCCAGTATACTATATTATTACTTTGAATGGATAGAATTTCTTTTCCACCTTTGAATTTTTACTGATGTGAAGTCTCAAGACAATTGGAGATCACGCATTAGTCGAGTCTATTTGAGGCTTACCGTTGTTGGGAGATGAAGTCAAAGCCGGTTCGAAACTGCAGACGATGAAGGAAATTGATGAAAGATGCGATCCAGAGAGCTTCCAACCCAAGTCCAGAAGTCGAAACAGTGAAAATGGTGGCAGAACCACAGATTCGGAGGCCTTAACAACCCAGCACATCTTGAAGGGGGAGCACTGCTTATATAGATGTGGGCAGAGCGTAATCAGGCACAGGTGAGAGTCGTTAGGACAATTAGGCAGGTGAGAAGGGAAAAAACACAAAGGGAGGAACTAACAGGGAAGCATGTTCAATCGGAAAACGTGTTGAGTCCTGAAGTTCTACAAACATTCAAACAACCACAGCCGACACTAAAATTTTTATTCTAACATCTGTCTTTTTTGCTTTTTTTTTTTTCTGTTTTTATTTTTAATGTCAGAGTGAGACCTCCCTGTGTACGCAGCTGTTGTTGCTCCCTGATTCGTCTCCAGGACTGCGTGTGTGTGTGCGTGTGTGTGTCCGGATCAGTGGCGGATGTGACCGTTGGAAGCATCGCCGGCTTCCTCTCCTGCCCTTGATATTTGTGCTGGAGCGTGGAGTGTGAAGGAAAGAAAAAGAAGAAAAAAAAAAAAACCTCCCTCATCCCCCTTTTTCTGCGGTTATAATGGAAAGCAGACAGGAGGCAGAGAGAGTGGCGGGCTACAGCAGCCTCCATCACTTACCCACCACTCATACATGATTGAAAGAGCTCTGCAAGCTTGGAGGACTGCATCATTTATACCTGACTCCTTCAGAAATCAGCCAGGCTGCGGCTACAGTTAATATTGACAAAATGCTGGCAAATGGAGGAAGGCAGAGGAAACTCTATATACAATGACTCACCGTTTAATATTTGTCCTCCCTGTTTTATCTGCCGCTGCAGTAATCTCCGGAATGGATTTAGCTAAATTGTCAAAGTCTTCCAGAGAATCTAAACGGAAAGCATCCAGGGATTTGGAGCCGCTATTAGTTTGACAAAATGATCAATCAGAGCAGCGGCGGGATAAAGACAAAACAGGAAACGCTACCAAATAAGCCGCCCACCATGTGGATATTTAGCACTGTGGCGATCACCTCGGTTCTCTCAGCTCCATGACATGGGACGAGTAAATGAGGCTGCGGCCGCCGCCTGGGCGGGGTCGGCCTCATCAGGCCTCTACAGATCGACCATGACAGCCGGAGCGCGTCTCTTTTTCTTCCCCTCTCCTGCACCGTTTTAGTTAAAACCCGGGCATGCTTTGGATCTCTATTTGAAGCCTGGATTGACTGGTGGGAGGTAGATGGCCGCCGCTCTTATTAATGAGTGTGAACAGCGGAGGGTCATATTCTCCCGCCTGCATTAGCTTAAATCAAAGAGACATCCCAGCGTTTCATCCAGTATTGCTGATGTCAGGTCCCAGCAGCCAGATTGAAATCTCGACTGTTGTTTCAGAACCTTTTTGGGTTTTCTTTTCCTTTTCACTAGCGCCGGAGATGGAAAGTTTGTCCCTGTCAGTCACAGCTTCAGCTGGGTTTTGATGCCTTTAAAAGTGTGACATCGAGCCTTCGTACGAACAGAATCCCAGCTGCAAGCGCTCCCCCCTCTCCTGGGCTCCCAACGGTCAAGCTGGAAAACAAAGCGCACTCTGCACTACTTAGCTTTTCACAGCCTTTTCTCACAACAAACAAGGCTGGATGGAAAAAAAAAAAAAAAAAAAGAAAAAAAACCCCTGAATCAATACCTCATTTCAAGCAGTGAGATCTGGAAGCGAGGCGCTCGCTTTATTTTCTACTTTTGCCAGGACAAGAGAAGCCATCGAACTGTCAAAGCTGTCAGCTACGGCGGCGGGAGCGAGACACGAGCGAGGGGGAAAAAAAAGTGACACTTTAGTAGCATCCTCTGTGTTTACGACTGATTCCCGCACCTTTACCGTCACCATCTGTTCCGTTCCTGCAAAAATACTGTTGCTGTATTATTTTACGAAATATATATTAGATTATTTCTGCAACAGTAACGGTGTAAGGGGCTGCACTGCGACATTATTAAAGAAAGAGCCGCTCCAAGCACACATGTAGCATGGTTAAGCATGACTTCTTCACTGATGGAAGTCTGCACAGGGACTGGTCTTTGGTTAATATGTAATTAAAATGCAGCTGATTAAATTGTCATATGATAAATTGTGATAAAGCACCACTCTAGCTCAACACGTCCTGGAAAATGCTTTTATAATTTCGCTTTGTTTAGGTTTTTGCTGTCTTCGATTCCGTTCCTTTGGTCTTGAGCGGTTCCGCCGTAAGTGGCCGGAAAACCATAAAATCAAAGGGAAAGATGCATACAGGTTGAGATGAGAGGAAGAGGGAAAAAAAATCTGACAGAATATTAAAAAAAAAAATGGCTGAATTTAAGCTTTTGGTCGCTCTTATCGTGTGTGCACATTTAATTCGCGAGCCGTTCAGTTGTGGCTGGGAACGCGGTTTTGTGTGAAGGTAATTTTCCTGATAGGGTTCCGTTAAGCCTATAAGACCGCCAGTCAACCCTCGCACGGGGAAAGTTCCAAGCCTTTATTATGATGAAAAAGAGGCAAAAGTTGTACATTATACATACAGTATAGTGAGCTAAACAAGACCAGTGGCTGCATAATTTACATCTGATAGTGGTACGTACAACTAATTGCTCTAAAAAAACAGCCTCAAAGGGAGCTGGAGCAGTCATGTAACAGCCTTGACCTCAAGCAACTCACAAACTTTCTCTCATTAATATTTCTTTCCCTCACAACAAGTGAGTGCGAATCACTCGAGTTTCACCAGGGAATAGGGCGTGATTGATTGTCACGGCAACGGCCGTCGTCGAGGGCCCGCGAGAAGGATGCGCGAGGACAGGTTGTTGTTTAGTTGACCTCCCGGCCCGCTGATTAATGCCGTGAGCGCCGTTGATTTGTACCACTCAGCCCTCGAGAGCCCCCGAGAACACATGGGCCTCTCTGCTGTAATAAAACCAGGGCAGGTGCGCCGCACTCTTCCCTGATCATCCCGGGAATGAGTGATTTAAAGGGTAGCGACACAGCAGGGGATCCACCCGGCGCTCCGAAAGATCTACGCCGGCACCTCCGAGACATGGCTGAGGTGTTAACGGCTCCAGCGGGTGAGGCCTTGTGGTCGAGGCGGTCCTAAAAATTGAGGGAAGCTGAAAGGAGGTGTTGCGTAAATTAACAAAGCTGTTGTTTGTCAGTCACCTCCCGGGACCTTCAGCCTCTCGCCGCGGTTCGAGCCCGTGCTCGGAATCAAACCGGAGCCGAGGCGAAGGGAAGCGGTCTGTACCGAGCAAGACAAGGAATCCATTTGATGTGTTTGTACTCAAGGCAAGAGGTGCAACGCAGATCTGGGCTTTCTCCCCCCGGGCTGAGGGCTTTTGTTTGTCACGGATCAGCTCCACTGTGTTTACCGTTTCCTGGACTATTTCTGTTTAGCACCCCCCCCACACACACACACACACACGCCACCTCCCTGCACGGCTGCAGGGCTAAACACATGTTTGCATTGCAGAGCTCAGTGCGAGGCTCCGGGTCCCAGGGTTCCGAGCCGAAGCTCTTGACTGATGGACAGGTTCCCCTCAGGCCGCCACATTCAGCCTTTATGCCTAAAATTGCGCACTTGTTTATAACAAGAGGACTGAAAGGAAGCTCAGCAGGAGGGGGGTTTGAAACCGAAGAGAACTGAGAAGGGATTTGTACCAATCCGTCTTATTTTGTCAGTCCTTTTAAGCCCTGGATGATGTAAAGTGCATTGCATATGAAAGCCTGCTGATTCCCTCCTTTTGTTGTCTTTTGTTCTCTTGTATTGGTATCATGATTTAAAAAATAGCTTCACTGACACGTGAAAGTGATCTACAGTGAAGTGGCAGCAAGGTACAAAGACTTTTAAAAAGTGAAAGCCCAACTTCACCCTCTTTAAAGTGACTCAACAGATGTCCAGCTGAGTGAAGTGGAAGCATCTCAAGTGGTGGGAAGGTCCAGTAAGGGGTTATTCAGCGTATTGAAATGTATCCCATTGAGACAAAGGAACCCTTCAAACAACTCAGAGAGAAGGTGAAAGGAAGGATATAAAGACTGAGTCCCTGGACTTCCCCTAGAGTCCAGTGAAATCCATTATTAAGAAGTAGAAGGGACAGGACACATGTAAATCTGCCTGGGAGGTGGACACTTGTGAGGGAGGCCACCGAGGGACTCGTGACTCGGCTGAAGTAGCTTCTGTAGCTGACGAGGGAGAGATTCTGCATCTAAAAGTGTTGTTGTTGCTCCCTGAGTCAATTTTATATGTGAAACAATAAAAAGAGAAAGTAAATATTCAGTCTGAGGGGAAGCATAAGAAGATTCTTTGGTCCAACGAGTTTTTGGCCAGGAGAGTAGAGCTGTCGGTATGTGAAGGAGTTCTACTAGATGTCTTTGGGGGGGGGTGATAGACCCTACTAATATTATCTATATCTGTTGAGACTAGTCATTATTTCGTTACACTGTAAAATTGTGTAAGTACAGGAATTATTTATGTTAAAAAGGATGGTTGAGAAGTTAAGAAGAACTAGCGGACACTCTTAACAAATGTTGCAATATTTTTAACACTTTCTCATTTTTCTCATTGTGGAAAACATCTGTTTTTGCCCATGACTTCATCACCATCTTGGAGTAGTTTAGAAGTGGTGATGGAACTGATTTATCTACAAAGGAACACAGAGATCCTGCAAAACATGCTCAATTTTATCAAATATTTAGAAAGCAAAAAATATTTTTAAAAAAAACAACCTGACATCTGCTTACAGAAGGGGAGGATGTACGAAGGGCTGGCAGCCCATCTGGATGTGTGAACGCGGGTCAGGGCGCCGCTTGTGCGGTCATATGCAAACATGAACGCGGGGCGGGGCCAACGGAAGTAACAAATAGCCCCCTGAGGATGACGGATTAGAACTGTGGACCAGATGAAATGGCATGGTGAGGTGGGGAGGGGATGTGCAGCGTGATCCATCCTAGGCTGCAGGTGATCCATCAAAACAACACAGGGGTCCAGTAAAGGGCAACTGGAGAGATGTAGTAGGAGACAAAGGCCTGTCTGCCAGATGTTGGATCCTATTCCTGGAACGATTTGACGGGGGGAGGTGTAAGCGTGTGTTTGTGTGGGTTGGCCAGGTGCTGAATGCAAAGAGTTTGCATGAAGGATGAGGATGCACTCCTGTCTGGCACCACTTCATGGTTCCTATAGATACACAAACCTGCAAACTACAGGTAAACTTTACACTCTAGCACATGCTTAGAAACAGTTATAAAAGCTACATAGTGTCCAAGAAGAGTGGCCCTAGCTGCAATGGAGAATGTTAAGCGCCCCCGGTGGACAGTCCTCGTAACTGCATCTTTAAACAACTTTACATGACCAACGTGTCCTAAAGTCACTGCGGGTATCTGAACTGTAAGCTGCACAAAAGCTCTGCGTCACCATGAGGATGAGGATGATGAGGTTTAAGATGTGGATGAGGATGATGATGTAAAAGAAGGTTAAGGAATGAGTCAGGGCTGAAAGTGAGCACGATTTGCTCCAGTGATTATGCAGACAGACACAGGAGCCACTTTGATGCGTGATCATACTGTTGATAGCTTGGAGAGAGCTTGGCTATAGACCGCTATGTATTCGCAAATGCACTCACACACACACACACACACACACACACACACACACTCCATAATATTTGCCCTAGATTGTAGGCAAAATGTGCTGAAATTACCAATGCCGGTTTCTGCATTAACATTTATCCCTCTTCACAAGTCCAAGGTCATCAGCATCAAAAGATGCCAGAGAAGAAACCGTGTTTGTTTCGGCCGGCGCTGATGGAGTTGCTAGTAAATAAAAAACCCCTTGCGCCGCAGCCTAACATAAAAAACAAAGATGTCTCATCCATGTTCGCGCAGCTTTGTTAAATGAGGTCAACAGAGGGCAAAAAGCCGCTCGTCTTTGGTCATTAACAGTTAAATACGCGCGCGTCGTTTCGCAAGCGCCAGCAATCGATGCGCTGGTTAATGGCGGCTCCAGATTGCAAAAGGCTGATTAATTGATTAGGCCCATTAGGAGAGAAGCAAAAGAAGTGCTTTTAATTTTGCAGCAGCCGCAGCAGCGCTCGGGCGTGTGCCGCCGGAGAGCAGATGGCGATGAATGATGGATTTTGTTGGAAGAGTAAATATTGACAGGTGCACCAGGGGGGGGCTCCACCAAAGGCCTGCGTACTGTACTATGCAAAGAGAGAGCACTCTAATTGGTATCTTCGGCGAGGAGGACTCGGAAACAGATGCGCTGACCCACTGCCCCCCCCCCCCAAAAAAAGGAAACTGGCAGGGAAAGAGGAGAGCGATCTCATTCCAAAGCTGTGGCTAGTGCGCCATGACAGGCCCTTATCTGACTCTACTTTAGCCCAAGTTTACGGCTCCATCTAATATCCATCAGAGAGCACCACAAACCGGTTGCTGAGCAGCCGTGACATCAATTACACCTTCTCGTTGGGTGGTAATTTTAAATCAACGCCCTCGTAAAGACGGTGAAATTGAGCCAGCGAACATTCAATTGGGCGTAATAAGACATTTCCCTCAGGGATCCAACTGTGCATTTTTCATTGATTATTTTGCAATAGTGCAATGGTGACTGGGTTATTATGTCCAAATCTTAACAAAATATTCATTACCTCTTCTGCAGAAGTTGGGACACAGCGGCCAAACATTCACTCAGCCATTGTTAAAGTAATAAACCGGCAATCCTTTCCAGAGATATCTATTATTATTGTTAGTCGAACAGTTAGTGCCCTCCAGAGAAAAATCACGGGTGACGTTCAGATGAAGTGTCACCCCCTGAACGGTGGCAGTAGTAGCTCCTTCCATTACATCTTCGCTCTCTTTTCTATTTCGGTCTCGAGAAGGCCTCCTTCCTCCCGATGCTCATCGGCCGTCCTCATCCACAAAGAGATGTGAAAATTTAATTATAAAGGGTCTCCTGTGTTTTTCTATGTGGAGGAGCTGATGGAGTAAATGGGGCTTCAAAGGAAGCCTTCGCAGCCGATAATTATGGATGACTTAGTGACTTTTTAGGAGGCTTAGCGTTGGCATCTTCTCAGCGATCCCGAGAAGAAAACAGTCACAACTTCACCACATGTCCTTCAGACAAAAGGCAGATCACTTTTAATTTAATCGGATTGGGAGCTGATTGCGTAATGGTTCCCTTGATGATGCAGCTGTTTATTAAAAAAGTATTTCAGATTGTGTTGAATCAGAAACCAGAAAACAGAATCATATTAGAACTGTTATGTTATCAGAATCTTCGGAAAGGCTGTTTAATGAATACGATGAATTGATGAATTCACATTTTCAAATACATTTCCTGTTTTGATTGTGTTAATATTTAGTCATTTCCATCCAAACCACGTTGAAATAATCTATCGTGCATGGTCAGCAGTCATCACTAGAACCCTTAATTCCTTATTCTTATTATCCTGGGCTTCTTTGTGCAAAAGCATACGTTGTGGTGCATCTTATGTTGAGATTGACGTGTTTTACATTCCGGTAATCTTTGAGATTTTGCTTGTGAAGGTCGACCAGAAAGTCCAGTCACATCAGCCAGAGCTGAATGTGTGTGTGTGTACACGTCGATTTAACACTCGCTTCTCTGCTGCGGGACTGACAGCACTGTGCTCGCAGCCATTTCACCAAAATCATTGTGTTTTGTTTCAGTTGCCCCAAACCAAGAGGAGGATGATTCACGTAGATTTAATTATTGAGCCGCATAAATAAAAGACACGGTACAGCCTCTGAGGCAGAGCTAGTGAAGGACGGGGTAAATTAAGGTAGAAAAAGGAAGGTGAGCCATTCTTCTTGTGTTTCCTTCTTTTTTTTAGATAGAGAAAATTAATAAAACTGATAAATTGCAGGCAGGAAAAGAGGCGGTGCTATCTTTAATAAAGTCTCTCCTTTTTAAACAAAAGTGCTGAAATAAGGTCTGTCTTTGTCAGCAGATGGGGCATCTGTCTTCTTGCCCTCCGCTTCCCCTTGAGATAAAAGAATCAGCAAAGGAGAAAAAAAGATCGCTAATGTGATCTTTATTAACTAAATTACTGCCTCGCCGATAATTGCTTTCTCGTTGTCGTGTAACAGGTTTAAACGGTCACTGAAATATTATCGGCTGGTGATGCATTTGGCCCGTTTGAATGGGGTAACACTTGACCCCATCTATAATTCTTAGGATTCTCTCTCTTTTTGTGCATCCTCAGCAATAAGCAGAGCTCAAACAATGACTACCACACTGACGATTGTGTGTGTGTGTGTGTGTGTGTGTGTGTGTGTGATTACAACAACTGTGAGTTTCAGCCTGTTATCATCATGCAAGATATTATCCTCCTCATTGCCTTCCTATTGTGAAGAACTTTTTTAAACTTTTTTAATAGCATATGTTACAGTCAAGATTGTCTCTAGGCCTTTTACAGACCCCCCCCACACACACACACACACACACACCCCTACACACGCACACACACACAAGCAACAGTGTCAGCAAAAAGAAAGGCTAAGAGGGGGAGGAGAAGGAGCATACACAACATAGCATACATGCAAATACAGCACCTAAAGGAAACCTTTTTCACGCGGTTGCCAGGGACCCTGACACTTGGGCACATTTTTAGAGCAGTCTTTTTGCATGCATCTTTGCATTAGCAGGCAGAAGATTCCATCTAAAATAGTTAGGCAGGCACAGACACGAGCTTTGCTTCTTTTTAATTAGCGGCCCTCTGGACTTAACTCCACCTCGTCGCGCTGCCTGAACTGCGGCCGCACCATTAATTGAGTCCTTTGAGTTGGCTCGGAACTTCATTTTCCAATGTCTGACTTAACAACACCTTTTCCCAGCAAAAATATATTAATTTTCCTTCCAGTGAGATTAAGTCAGATCATCAGAAACCGCCAGATCATTGAGCTTCTGTCACTTAGAGGTCTTGCGATTGGAAAAAAGATCAATTTACACGCCACTTATTTGTTGTTAATTACTGTTAGCCATGGTTTAATGAGGGGCTGTAATCTATGAAACCACGGTTTAGCGATCAAAACATGCAGGAAACTCGGCTAATGATCCCCGGACAGCTCAAAACAATAAAGTGACGAGTAAATTCTTCATTTAATGACGAGGTAAACAGACGTGAGTTGCTCAGAACAGTCTGTTAGTCAGGGAGGGATTTCATCTGGTCCAGCGGTTTCCCCTCATTATCGTCACCAAAGCGTCAAACCTCGACCCAAGGCCCGCTTTCTTCCGCTTCCGCTCCGAAACACAAACACAGCCACCACAAAAGCGCCGGAGTGGTCGGCGATCACTGTTATTTTCCCTTCCACGGATAATATGAGGGTACGTAAACAGCTTACAGATGCTTGTGATCATTTCTTAATTGTTTATCATCATCACGATAATGACATTCTTGCAACATTGTGCTATATTGGTATGATTTGTCATCGTTTTTGATTAAGAAATGATCTACTCCGTAGGGGCTAGAGGCGAGGAAAAACATTTTGCAGCCTCGGAATGTTATTATTTCATTGGGGAGTTTATTTCCAGCCATTTGACGCTGTAAACCAATCAGCATCTGCTTTAAATGTCTCTTCAGAATCACAGGCCACGTGGCCCTGCATTAAGCCCACACCCGCAGGTTTACGAGGGAAGCGAGGGTCTCACCGCAGTCGGAGCTCCTTCCCGATCCAGCACGGCTGAATCTGGAGCGGAGCCCTGTGAACTCAGCAGTGGGGGGCCAACATTTACATTTCACCTCAATGGATGTACCTGGCTGCATGCACGACCGCCCCCCTCGGTAAGATAATAATCTTTCCCCATGAAGCCACAGGCGTTTAGTGGTTGGCTCGTCTGGGGCCGATCTCAGGGTGCAGCTGCACCTTATTGGCCCAGGAATTATGAATTTAGCTGTCATGCCATTATTTCCATTATGCCGCAACACTAAACTCATTACCCTAACCTTAAATTTTCACACTGCTGTAAACCCCAATTTTTTTTGGGGAAACAAACACATCATAATGTGGATTAATGGATTATACACCAGCTGGGGATAAATGTTTAGTATCAATCAACCCAGTAGCTTCTTCCCTGTCACAAACACGACTAGATTCACAAAAACAGGCCGCTGATTTGTTCTTGTGTGAACTAGAGTCCAAACTTTAAGCCACTGTTACGCATAAACATGTTTTATTATCTTTTTTTACACTGGATTATTATGCTTGTCATTCGTGTGGGTCAATAGGGCTTAAAGGCCTTGGCGTATTCAACAAGAAAAGGCTTTATTAACAATAAAAGTGGATGTTAATTAATTTGCTTGTGCCATTTTGCGGCCCATAAAAGTAGAACTCTTCCTGCCAGAAGATGTGACTATATATATATATATATATATATATATATATATATATATGTGTGTGATATATATATATATATATATATATATATATATATGTGAGCATGAGGTAAATACATGTTGAGTGGAGAAGAAAAGAGAAAGTCTATGCTGCGAGCTGATAGTGTGGAGTAAACAGCTGGTGTTCTGCTTGTACCCTCTGCTGTAAACTGTCACGCTGCCTCCTTTTCACTGCACAGATAATTAGCGCTATAATTGTTGTCTTCTCTGTCATATATTCTAATCTGCTGTCGACTGTTGAGCAACGCGGCCGCCCTCCACATGCGGGGCGCACAACACAGAGCAGAACAAAGGCTGGCTGCTGTCACGGGTATTTACATATTCCTCCGTGCACTAGGCCAATGAACATTTTTATAGCATGGCTTTTAAAGATTTTTTTTTTTTTTTTTGAGTTCCCAGGCTTTTTTTTTAACCTTGTAATAGTCTGCCACTGTTATTCTACAATCAGTCCCCTTTTAATGCTGAGTTCTTGGATTGTGAAATGAGCCATTGCTCTATTTTTGTTCATTAAACAAAAGTTTGAGGCGACAGCTCATTACAGCCTTTTCAATGTCGTATGTAACCGTCACCCAATAATCCAAAACAGCTAAAAAACGCTTTCAAAATGTATCCGGAAAAGACCGAAGGGCTGTATGGAATCACAAGTACAGGAAGAGAACCTACACGTGATATTAAAATATTTCAACTCTAATCTTTGTTTTATATCATTGTCTTTATGATTCCAGTGCTTCATGGAGACATGAAAGAAAGGCCCATTATTTTTTTTTCCAGGCTGTCATGTTAAGTTTGCACATTCATAAGGCTTTTAGTCTAATTCATTTTCCCACCCCCCACAACTACTACTTCTCAAATTAATGGGTCCCTCAACATCTATCAACCGAGCCCATTTAGCAGCCCTCTGCTCTGCCTCAATCACTGTCCCTTTCCAGTATATATATATATATATATATATATATATATATATATATATATATATATATATATATATGTGTGTGTGTGTGTGTGTGTGTGTGTGTGTGTATACTCCTCCTCCCCAATCAAGCGGTTTCTGGACTGCGTGTGGGCGGAACAGAGAGAACACGCAGGACTTGCACCACCAGCAACGACTGAAATGAGATAGAGGAAGTGAAGACTGGAGCTCCTCCTGTGGGCCTTCCAGATCCAGACTGATAGGAATGATGGCGGCTAATCAGCCGGCACATCAGCGCCACTCCTGGACGAGCCCACGCACCCAACCTCTGGGTGACCTGCGCCGACATGTAGAAACGTTTGCCCGAGAAGAAACAGCAAAGAGGTTTATTTTCTCTCAGGGAATGTGGCAAAACAGACCTTTTACTCGGTTTAAACCCTGGGAGAAAAGACGGGAGGGGTGGAGGAAATTAAAGGATGAAGAGCAGGGCGAAAAGAAGTTAAAAAAAACTCATTGAAAGACCCGCAAAAGAAATTTCACCTAGAGGAGAGCAAGTGGGGGCAGAAGGAAAAGTAAACTAGCGAAAAACCGCCAGAGTATGAAGAAAAGGGGGCGGAGCTAAGCAGACAGAATGAGGAGATCCAATCAAAGCTATAAAGCTTGTGTGGCTTTCGCCTCAGGATCTTTGCCACCCCGCTGCTGTTTAACTCAGCAGCACTTTGGAAACAGAAACAGCTGGAGGACCCCAAAGGCTCGAGTCCAGCTGTTTCTTTCCCAGCTGAGTGACGCCGAGGCGGTTCGGGTCAGAGCAAACATGTTTTGGAAAGCGTTGCAACGGCCGCCGTCCGGGCGCGTTTGATTTAACCAGCAGGTGTGAAGGGGGCGTGGGACTGGATGTCGGGGGGTGGGGGGGGGCTCCGGTGCACTGATCCCAGGCGCCTTTTGTGTGACTGTCAAGTGAGGATGTCACAGATCGGCACCCGCTCGCTTCTGTCAGCACACGGGGGCGGTTGGAGACAGCTGACATGCGGCGGAAACAAGACACCTGTAGTTTAATACCGCAGACCCACCTGACAACAAAAGCCTGGTGCAGCTACACACACACACACACACACGTAGACTGTGCCAGAGCCGAAACACCGGGCGAGAATTATTCCGTTCTCCGCATCGCAGCTTCCTCTCCCTCCGTTTCTGGCTGATTAGGTGGCTTTTAACTGAAAGAAGAGAGAACAGAGAGCCTCCGCCAGGCTGGAAGAGAGCACAAAGCAGCAGCCCCAGCGACCACACAGCCCTTCATTGCCTTTCAAAGGAACTCCGAGCTAGCCTCCGCAAGCCTGCCAGGATCCAGAGCAGGAGCGAGGGAGGCAGGGGGTGGAGGGGGGGGGCAGCTGACCCCGATATGATGAACTACAGTGAAGTCAATTCATCGGAGATCCGAAAATAAGACACCCGAGACAGAGCCATCCGTTTGTGCCCCATGTGGAGGCAGGCGAGGCAGTCGATGGTCCCTTGGATCAGGGCCAGCCGTCGTGTCCGGGGGCCCCGGCTGACCCGAAACTCAGACGTCGCTCCTTTCATCCCGCGTCTGCCCGAAGCCGCGTCGAGAACATTAATCCGGGAATCTCAGTTCGGACATGCCTCCCGCGACAAAGCGACCGACGACGCGGCGATGCTTCTCGAGATATCCGAGGTCCATCAAAGTCTAAGCCGCTCAGCTCTTTAGAGCTCGGCGAACAAACGCAGACGAGTCTAATCGCGACGCCGCTTTTGTTTTGCAGCGTTAGCCATTTTATGTGTAATTAGGTGTCAAGGCTACTGAAATGTGGCTAATTCCCTCTCTGTCTCCCTGAGCGGCCACCCTCAAGGCTGACACTGACAATAATTAAAACTCTGCCTCGCTGACTTTCATGTTCGCCGTTACATTGGTGTTCACCCCTGTAATGTGTTCAACGCAGCTGGGCGGCGCCCGGGTCGGCCCCGCCCACCGCCCAGGCGCGCGCACCCATTTGTCTGAGTAATTTGTCAGGGCGCCGACCGCTTGATAGGACGATGCCTCGGTGGTTAACAAAGCAACCGCTCGTGAGTCTAGTTAGGCACCGTCTGATCTGCTGGAAACGTTCTGCTGTCGCTGCTGGACAAACCAACGCAGGTTTTCTGTAGATCAAAGCCAAATTTTCCGATGATGCTTTGATTTCGGGGTCAATCTCTTGCGCCATATTTACAATTACAATTCCAACTAGTTATTAGAAGCATTCCAAGAATAATAGGTATAAAAAAAGAGGATAAGTGGAGACATTTTATGTTGCAAAATTCCCTCTTCAGGTTTCCTTCCTGTTCCAGATCAATTGTCTGCTTATTGAACTCTCCACGAGTGAGAGGTGGGACTTGAGCATCAGCTCCAGGAGAAAAATAATAATAATAATAACATTTTTCTGTCCAGTTGGACAAAGCAGTTGAAAGATTTATGATCCCGACATGGCGTTTTAATTGCCCTCGAGCAGGCAATTTTGTAAACCGCCTCTTTGTCACTCACTGGCGGAAACGGGGAAGGTGCTGACATTTCATGTGGAAACTCGGCTGGTGCTGGAAACAGATCCAGCAGCAGTCAGAGGGGTTGTGGAGTTGATCTGAAATGAATTTTCTCTCCAGCAATGGCGCGAATGTAATTACAGTGTGGTGAATTATACATCTGGGAGCCGGCAGCTGTTATTATAATGATTATCTTTACCCCGGTTATCAACATATCATCATCATAATCATCATCATTATCAGCATCCATGTTCGTCGTCGCTTGTACAGCCAGAATCGGAAGACACGCCCGCCAACCTTCACCTGAAAAAACATAAACATGCTTTAATGATGTTCGCACAAAGAGTAGACTACAATCAAGTTAGCTAAATAGAGCAATATCATAGCCACATGGCGTATCGCGCGCCTAAGCAAGACACCCAGATTAGCGACGGAGGTGTGCATTTACGCTAAATAAAATCCAGCAATACAGCGGCTCTCTCTTTCCATCTCAAGGCTACAGCACATTATGTAAATTGCACAAGTGTTTGCATATAGCGAGAAAAAGAGACAAACAAAAGATGCAAATGGGAAAGGCGTCATCATCATATTGCACATTCAGTGTCGCGAAGATTAAGATAAAAGCAACCCGGTGTTATCATTATCTTTGGAAAAAGTTATTTACCCTCCTGATAAACACATAGCACAGTCCCTCTCGTACACTGGTCTGACACAAACGTACGACTGCGTTTAGGGAAAATTAAGTCTCGGTTCGAGCTACGATCTTCTGAGGGGATAAAAAAAAGCGAGGATGTCCGGACGCACATCTCCAGAGAGCTGCAGCGGGCATCTCTTTTCAATTTGCTCCATGTTCGGTATTCAGCTGCATGAATCAAAGGGACACTTAATTTTCTTCCCCGCTCCTCATTATGTGCAGTAGGGAATGAGGCAGGCCCTCGCAGGAGCAGATTTGATTACTGTTTATCATTACTGCCACTCGCCGTGGCGACGGAGGGGCTGATCCCGGGTCGACGAAGATGCGAGCAAACAGATTAGTAATAGGACCCTTATTTCCTGTACTTTTATGCATCGCTCGTCGTCCGGAGCCCGCTTGGATTTTAATTGCTGAGTGCTCCCAAGGGCCGTCTCCCCTGGCAACCACGGCGACATTCCGCAACTTTGCGCTCGTGGCTAGCGGTGGACAATTACCAGGCACGCAGGAGTCTTTTCGAGCGTTAGCCGGAAAACTTGAAATGGAAAATCGCGGAAACGACACAGCGCTTGCCGTTCCGTCGTGCCCACCGACCACTCCTCAGACGCTGGTGATCCCCGCTGTTCTGCGCAGTCCCGCGCTTGCCTAATTATCTCCCTCGTCCAAGTTTTCCGTTGCGCGAGTTTACGGTTATCCGGTGCAAACTCCAGAACTATTCTGGATATTTCCTCTCCCACAGCATTTCATTTCCAATTAGAAGCAGCACATTTTCATCCCTCCAGTGAAACTGCTAATTCTTTATCCGATTTGCTTCCCTCTTAAACTTTTCTTCCCTTCTCTTCTTGCCTGATATTTCGCTGTGTCTACATTAGCATAAGTGCAGCCGTGATCTGCTCCAGGTTGACGTTTTTTAATGGGGCAGGATTTCCATTTCACAGAGGACACACGTGGTGAGGGGATGTTGAGGAGGGGGAGCGGAGCGGTACAAAGAGAATGGTTGAGGTGCTCTTCGCCGAGCCCTGTCGCCCTCAATAATGCAGCACCAGTGGAGGAGATGCGGCCAACTTCATCCCTAAATGGGAGACATTGGTTGGACGTCACGGTGTCTGAGTGTCAGATCCGCGCTCGCGTGGCCGGCAAATCCGAAACGCTCAACAGGAGGGCGTACCGAAGGCCCCCCCCCCCCCGGAGACCACGGTTGACACGCAGGTGAGTCGCAGGACCAACGGGGACGATGGAGAGGCCATCACGGCATGGGAGCTTGTCGGGGGTGACAGAAGGACTTGACCCAGATGTTGGGTCAAGCGCTGGAAGCTGTCTTTCCAACAGCATCTGTCACTGCCGGCCAACTACATAAGTGAACAGGCAGGGGATGAAAAAGAAAACTGCATCTCATTTTATAACCACATTTCTAGTAGCAAATACATAAAATATATTCATATCATCCCAATTTGAACCACTTCAAGCCCATCAAGTGGCTTTTTAGCTACTTACCTGCACAATTGATGCTATTACCGCCTGGTTCAATTGGAACAAGTTCATTTTCTCTGCTGCTACCAAAAACAAGATTGTATTTTAGATTTCCTCCAACAGTCACAAACCTGTTGCCAGAACCTCTATTCAACAACCTCTTATCAGCAAATCTGATCAAAGAGCATGCTGTAGCAAATGTTTCTGACCTTGTAAAGTCATCATTTAAAGTCAAGTACATAAATACTATTTTCCTCATCCCACACTTGGTCTCAAGGATTTTGCACGTTTAAGCGTCTTAGTTTATATCTCAGTGTCCTTTTAAGTTTACTGACTCAGTCCTACGCCTCCAAAGGCTCGATGCTTACGCTGACTGACACATTTCATCGCGGGTTGTCTTCCCCTGCCTCGTTTCAACCGTTTCCCCACGATGTATCCTGACATATTTTGGCATATTTGCAAACGTCGGCATCCTCAATAGAATCTTAAAACCAGATGCTAAAGAGCGCGCGAATGAAAGCCCTGCCGTAGGGTTTGGGAGCAGTTCAAGGGAAAGAAAGTGTGAGGGTAAATAATAAATTACGCAGCAGTGACAGATGACTTATCTTGCAAAGGCTAACGTGCAGGTGCAAGCCCAGCAGTAAAAAAAAAGGTTCTTGTGTTACATTCAAATTAAAGTCTGAGAGAACCAACCAGGTGTTGTTTTTTTTTTTTTACTGACATCTGTTCATGAATTCCCATCATTTGTACCTGTTTTCTCATCGCCGATAAGAAAATCCTCATTCGACTTCACCGTGTTTGAAATAATAATAATGTGTGCCTCACCTCCATCGGTCCAGTATCCATTTTGAGGATTTTAATGGCTTTTTCTTGCTTTTGTTTATACTCTCCATTCTAGTACTTCTTCAGACCGGACCATATTCTTCTTGTTGCTAACTGGCTTTCTGGAAGCTAAACTAGAATGTGTTGTGGGTTTATCAGTTGAGGACAAACCAAGGATCCTTGCAACATTCACCACCAAAAACTGCAGAAAAATAAGGTAAAGCAAGGTCAGGGCAGCAGCTAGGAGGAGGGGTGAAATGTAGGCATTAAGGCAGCTGTATTAAATTCAAACTTTGCAGCTTCACAGCCTGAAAAGATGTCAGCACAAGCACATCAGGTAATAAAAGGACAGAGCAACAATGCAGAAGGACAATGAACGGCACACAATGAAATGCATTTACTGTTGGAGGATCTAATTGGACGGCATTCTATTATTCCAACAATCAGTTCATTTCGACCTTGATGCTTTCGTTCATTTAAAAGTCATGTCATTTGTTTCCCTTCAGCCCCATCGCACTGATTCCACCATCACCATAATCCGAATGGGTTCTTTGATTCAAATGCAGATCGTCGACGAAGGCGGGTTATTTGATGAATTAGCCATTAAATCCAAATGCAGACCAGCTAAAGGGAAATTGCCATTAGACATGTTATCAAAAGAGCTCTTTCTTTTCCATTAACGCCCTCCCAAATATTCACTAAAATCCAACATTTAAGCTTAATGAGCCCCCAAAACACGTAAATAATGCAGAAAACAGTTAGAGTGCTTTTTACTTAAATTTGACTGGAGCAGTATGGGGGTTAAAGCTCTGTAGTTAGGTAGCCCCAATGCACAAATGCATCAGATGGCAGAATCTACATCTTTTGAAAATATTTCAAAAATAATATTAAAAATGCATTCAAATTCATTAAAAAAAAAAACAAAAAAAAACTTAATTTCTGTGCTCGCTGCTGCCTCCTGGGGACTTAACTTTATTTTTACAGCACGCAGAATGTCTTTGGGGAAGATACCGCTTTTTTGCATGCAACAAATCATCATTTCTGTGTTGGTCCGGAGCTGTTGTAACACATTTATAGGCAAACGCTGTCAAAAGAAAGTAGAACGTATCCACTAAAAGGCTCCTTTATTATAGCTACCCAGGCTGGATTGAGCAGCAGCCCCTGAGTTTGTGGGACGATAACTCAGTTCTGAGGACGTATTTGGCAAATTCCGAACTCCATGCAGGCTAATGCTAACAGCGTAGCGGCGCTGGCCAGATGGCACTTTATGGATTTATAATTGTGCAAACACTGTAAGAGCTCCTCAGTATTTGGATCCAGTGCACACTAATTAGCTTGATGGATGGAAATAAAGTGCTTAAAATTCAGAGGGCTGTATGAAACCGCATGTGGGCACATGTGTTAGCTGTGCCAAGACTTAATATATGGACCCTGCTTGTAAATGAAGACTTCAAGAGCCACAGACAGTATGAAATGTATGATTAAAGAAGTCAAGTGGTGTTCTCTGTGTTTCCACATAATCCTATTTTAATAATCGAAATAAATATCCTTGATAAACTGCTGCAGAATCTGTGCATCTGTGGGCCAGATAACGGGCCTCGGCCTATTCCGGATTCCTCCTCGTGCACCTCCTTGTGAGTAGCAGTGTCTGATTTCCATATCGCCAGCGAGAGAGGGACACCTATCAGGTGAGCACCCGAGGCTGGATAATGCGTAGTGTGGCTCCACGCAGTGTAAATGAGTAATTTAAGAATGTCAGTAATGCAACACCAACTGCTGCTCGGTGAGATTAAGACCAACCCTTGGAGACCGATACATCCCACTGAGAAATGATAATTCGGCACAACATTTTGCCATTTATGCCACCCTGAACCTCAATATTTGGATAAGGCGCTCAGATACAACCGCGACTGCGTGCAAACTTGTAGACAAAGTACCATAGTCTGGTTGTAATATGACACATTTCATCATTTTCACGGACTTTTTAGTCATTAAAATATTCTAATCTCATACTGAGGAGGCCTCTGTTCCCAGCCACTGTGCCCCATGAAATGGTTTAAGCGTATAATAACGCTGTAATCCCTCCAATTTGCGAGGAGATGAGTTACAAATTGTTACTTGGGAGCTGTGGAGGTCCTGGAAAAACAGGAGGTTTCATCAGCCCGGGGTTTCAGGATTCCAGGATTCAATAACGTTTCTCCGACGGATCGTCCAAATGGCTCCCAGTTCCGCTGCCAGAGAGCTCCAATGTGTTGTCAGCCATTTCCTGTGGTGGCAAAGGCTCCCGTATCATAGCTGCCACTGCTTGTTTGTGTAATTATGCCAGCACGCCGTTGTCATTTATGGAAAAGCCGTCTAATTTTGATGGGAGGAGATTAAAAAGCCCCCCGAGGCTTTTGTGACACAGGAGGGGACAAAAACATTCATCGCATGTCACCAGATCCGAATCAGCAATGCAGTGGTGGGAAAGCCATTACGGCGAGCGTGCATATGAGATCTATAGTCTTGTAATTCAAGGTATGCTTTTCTAAAAATAAACTTGCATAAAATGAGAGTTACTGCAGCAGTGGATGTCATTTAAATGTAAAGAGGGTGCATTCATATGTATACATCCGCAGGAGCTGCGTCCAGACCGCCGCATAGCAACAGCTGACACAAAAGCCAAATGAAAAAAAACCTGTTTGAAAAGCCTTCATATCAAATAATTGCATGATAAATTGAAATATCCGACATGAGAGTGACACTAACGATTCCCCAGTTTTAATCAGAACTTCTTCTTTCAGTGCTCTCTTATTAAAGCAGGAGGCAGGGGGGCAGGAGTTTCAATTTCGGGCGGAATTATTGCCAGAGGAAGACCCGATTTATCAGAAAAAGCCAGAAGCTGTCGCCCCTCTCGCTCAAGACATCAGCCGCAACCACGAGTGCCTCCGAGTACCTGCGACGGCCGAATAAAGCAACTTTTCAAGGCCACCCTTGAACCCGGCCATGCTTGTTTTCCTTTCCTGCTAACTTTAGTACAACTTTGGCTTGTGGGTTTCTCTTTGCATTTATTTATTTATCAGCAAATAAATGAGAGGTTTGAGCAATGAAAATATGGTATGAAAGCATGTAAAGATATGTTTGAAATAGAAAGTGAGATTAGAAGGCACAGATGATGGCTTTTAGAACTCTTCGGGACGCTGTAATGCTGCAGTCAGAAGCTAATTATCTTAGCTCGGGATAAAGCCTAGAATTCAGCGAGGACTCAGCTGGCTCCGTCTGATCGGAGCCTGTGAAGTTTACTAATGAGCGCATCAGACCTTGTTTGTTTAATCTGCACCAAAACCAAAAAGGACAAGCTGCTATTCTACAGGGATTATGTTGCTGGTTATTTCCTGTCGGCTTGCACAGGCTCCTTCATGTCACATGACCTGCTACTACAGACTACACTTATTTAAGGATCATCAGAAAGGAACACAGCAAGCAAGATATACGCACATTTTAGTCATTCATCCAATAATGACTGTCTACACTGACCCACTTACACATGCTGCTGATGTGGCTACACCCACTACTTCCACATGCCTGCTACAGTACTTCAATAGGGTTGTTGCAGTACTTCCACATGGTTGATACAGTACTTCTGTAGGGTTGCTGCAGTACTTTCACATGGTTGATATAGTACTTCCACATGCCTTCTACAGTTCTTCCACATGGTTGATACAGTACTTCCACATGCCTTCTACACTACTTCCATATGCCTCCTACAGTACTTCCACATGCTTCCTACAGTACTTCCACATGGCTGGTACAGTACTTCCACATGCCTGATACAGTATTTCCACATGGTTGCTGCAGTATTTTCACATGGTTGATACAGTCACATCCACATGTTTAGAATTTCGACATGCATTTTGTGTGGTGAGAAAAGAAAATTATTTCTTGTAGGTTAACAAGATTCCTCCTCCTGCATATGACATCCTAATGTTTGGAGCTGTTTTTATCCTGTATTGAAACAACAATTAAGTTGGTTATTTCAGACATCAGCTCAGCACCATGTTGTTCCTTTGATGTGAGTGCGTGTGCAAATGTGTGATTAGCCCATCTGTAACTGCACAAAACCTGCAGGTTTCAAACTGTTTCAATGACAAATAAATGAGCTTTTCATGAAAGAAGGTGGACCAACTGCAACCTTCTGAAGGAGCAGATGCCTTTAATGGAAGATTTCGATTCGTTTCTACTCCCAGCATTTGCGACTGGGAACTTTTACTCCATCCATCATCTCGTTGGGCTCAAAGGAACAAAGCAAAAGAAAGAAAGAACATTTGTTCTGCCACAAAGCCTGGAGTCTTGTCTTACTTATGGAATTGTTTGAAATTTGAAACTAATAATCTGACCCACCTGCAGAGCAGAAAGAAAAAGAGGATTGAAAACATATGGACCAAACTCAGGGGTAGATCTTTGCTGCATAAAGAAACACTCGCTGCCATGAAAATACTCAAACACATCACTTTGCATCACAGGCGTCGAACAAGCAAATATCATTAAATGCCACTGAAATCCAGTATGAGTCACATATTTACACGTCTGCCACCTTTAAAAGTACACTCCTGCCACTCAATAACCCTTAAATATCCCTTAAATATGCTCTGAAACATCTTCTCAACTCCCAAATCTTGGGAATCAAAGAATCGGTGGCATTTATGTGAAGTAGAGGGAAAACATTATCTCTGGTGGTGCATTCCAGTGCAAAAACTACAATAAGAATTAGGCTTCTTTTCCATTTTTAAAATGTAAATGAACATTTCCAGGGAACACATGTTGGCCGAAACACCTTTAATTTAGCTGTTAATTCACAGTCTTGCATCATTATGACGCGGCCCCATAATTTAAAGGCTTGTTTATGAGAGATTTCAGCTGTAATATTAGGCCAAAACAGCCTCTTTGGGTTTCCACGGATGAGAGCGTGTCACAGCATGAAGCCCGCGATTGCTCCGATTGTTTGCGTGTCGCCCAGAACGGCGCCATTGTTTGACAGATCCGCTGCCGCAATCTCCTTAGTCACGTCTGCGGCTCACCGTCCCACCTTCTTTTTTTTTTTTTTTTATTGTCGTTATCTGGAAGCAGCCGTCTTATCGAGCGTCGCCCCATCCCTTTCTTCCCCTGCTTTAATACATCTCAGTCAAATTCGGTGTATCTGAGACTCATTTTTGGTTCACAGAGCCCTCAAGGGTTTGTTTTTTTGCCTCTCCAACCCCCGCCTCCACTCTTCCTCCTCAAATTTTCTTCTGTTTTTTCTCTCTCTCCCCCCCCGTGATAGCAGGTTGGTATTCCCAATAACCTTCCTTAGCCCAAACCCTCACTTCTAATTTTTCTCGGTGTCCTTGTGATTCTGGACTAGGTGTTCACGGGGGAAGAAGAAGGGAGGCCGTATGTCACTCAGCCCGTTATTATGTTGGGAAGCGTCGAGGCCTCTGTTACCTAGGGGGTTCATATGACTGCTTATCAGCGGCCACATTTGGTATTCAGGGTCCAGCCTTGCCAAGTGGAAGCGCATCAATCTTGCCATCTCCGGCTGAACCGGCGCTTGTGAGGCTGAAAATGGAGCGGCAACAACACAGCGGGAAGCGGCGCCATGAAGCCAGTGCATCCGTTTGACTGATTTCAAGGTTTTCAGGATAAGGCGCTTTAAAAATCAACATGAAGGATTCGCTGACAACATTTAAGGGCTACAGCAGATATTCACCTTTCTGCTGGCCTGATGGGATAGTATGGCCGGTCAATACTGATTCAGCCCAAATTCAGTCGATTTTTGTGTCGGTGGACCTCTGTCTGTGTCTCTTGAAAGGCAGGGTCTGTTAGAAACGCTTAGCCAGGGTGAGAAAGGAAACACTGTCAGGCTGCCCATGGCTCCCCGCGGTGCGGTGCGGCTTAGCAGACGGCCGTCCAGACTCCCAAGATCATTATGCGGGGATCACACTGGGAGGAGTGTGTGGGAAGTTCGCTCGATGCGCTCACTGACATTTATCTCATAACCCCAGACAATCGGAAACACGGCTCGGGCTTTGTATCTGGGAATAAAGTTGCACATTTGCCCACGGCGGAGGCATATTTGGGTTTATCTCCTCGCCGATAAGATTGTATCTCGGCAGATACATTTGCATATTCCGATCTAATACAGGCAGAAAAAAACACACTTGTTTAGAGGTTAAATTGGGAGAAAAAAATTCAACTCAAACCGCAAACGACGGACACCAATTACATTTTGGCAAATCAGTATGAGAATACACACTCCAGAGCAAATTAAAGCCCTTGCTTAACCAACCTCCCCCAGCAATTCCATTCTGCGCAGCAGCAAAATCACTTCCCTGACTGCACTGCCAATCTCCCCATATGAGAGGAGAGATTCACTCCAGTCTATTTCTGAGAGTCTAATAAGATGAACCCTCACACTCGCCATGCTTAGATAAGGACTCGCTTGAGCGTGTTGAAGTGTTAAACATGGCCAAGGCGTGCACACGCGGGCGCCCCCCTCCCTCCATCTTAACCGTTTCATATCCTTCCAAGTGGCTCTGGAACGCATTCACAACGAAAACAGCATTATGAATTCATGGTTTTGTTGCTTTTTTGCCCAGTTCTATTAGCGGGAGCATGCGTCTTTCACCATCTGGTAGCGCGAGCACCGGCCGTTCCTGTAGATTCAGGGCAGCTCCTGTTACACTTCGCTGATGACCTACGAGGAACTCTTTCTGCAATGAGAAGAGAAGAAGGAAAGAGGTTATTTAAGTGCCAATCTGTGGCTTTACATCTTCTTATTAACCTTGTTATCCACCTAGAGGCACACAGCTCCTCTCTGGTATCCCTCATCCCAGCATCCCTCTTATTACAGAGTGCCCGTAGGCCTCGATGCCATACCATCGTAGGCCCTGAAACTGCAGAGTTAATAAACAGCTGTAAACCACATTCAGAAGACGTCATCCTCATGAGCTCTCCCTCAGAAAGGCCAAATCCACCCCTTACTTCTAGATGCATCCTTTCTGAGGATGGTGCAAGGCCGAAAAGACAACCTGTTATCTACTCACGCTGTTGCTATTCTAACGCTGTCATTCACCTTGACCCGCGTAACATAGCAGAAACACGTAAAAGAAGCTGTTTTCTTCCAACAGACCTTTTACTAACATCAGCTAAACAACGTTTCTCACAGCATACACTGTAGGTGACCGTTGATCCTGAAGTATTCGAATGTAACATTGAGAAATGGGTAATGACACTGCTGATGAGTACAACAGCCTAAATAAAAAAGGTCATTCTTGTCCATAGTGCTGAATAGTGGTTTTGGATCAGTTAAGGGTCCATGATTTATTTAATCTCTGGTATTTTTCCATCACACTCACAGTGGGTCACGGCTCAAGTGTTCGTAAACTCATTTACTGCTTTCTTTTGTGTTGCTTGGGTTGTTCCGGGCAATCTTCCACCATCGTCTCATACATTTTTGTTTCTTGCACTTTTTTTTTTTTTCTACAGGCTTTTGTGAGAAACATTTCGCTCCTCTGCTGCAGGTCCTGATCTGTTTGAAAGACTCACTTGTGACTTGGCTGATGTGCTTTGATGTTACTTTGATGTTTCAACAGGAAGTAGTCTCATTTTTTCTCCTTTTTCCCCCTGCACACAGAACTGAGCGCTGTATTTGATGTTTTCTCCAAAATGTCAAATCTTCATCATCATACTCATTTATGAAGTGTAGTTTGTCTTACTTTTATGGTGGTTGAGCCTCCAGCGACCTGTATATCTGATAGTTTAATTTATTTTATGCTTTCTTTGTGTACTTTCTAAACTATTTAAGACAAAATTTGTGTAATGAGTGTAATCTTTATATATTACAGCATGATCATGATGCAATTAAGTGTTATAGAAAATCAAATGAATGAAAGATTACATAGAATGTGCTATGTGATCTAAGGCATCTCTATTTAAAACAATCATAAAACAACCAGAAATACTGTCTGCTTGTTGTAATACTCAATTACAGTCAGACTGTTGCATGGCAGATTTTACTAACTACTTCCCTTTGATACGTGGAAGCTGCTGCTGGGAGGAAGGAGTGAGCTAAAGCAGACTAGAGTAGAGCCGGCCGCCGTCTAATCTCCCTGGTTCCTAGATTGTAATCCTCTTTTTTATATCCTGGCCTCCGGGGAGGGGGGGGGGCGGGGGGCTAAGGAGACAAGACTAAACGCGGGAGAATTATTTATTTTATATGAGGTAACCACCATGATCTCTGGACCGGCCGGAAGGAGTCCTGGGTGTGGAAGGTAGATGGAGCTCTAGGTCAATGGGCTTCCTGCGCTCCCACCCCTGATAAGGCGGAGGTTGTGTCGGGGGCTACTTACTTGAGGAAATGCCGTGTCTTCTGCAACCGCTGAGGAGGCCATGTCGGAGTAATTTGCGCCCCGTGATATTATCTACCCCCACTTATCCCCTAATGACAGCTGAAGCTTGATTCGAGCTCGCACTCTCCTTCGCCGTGCTCATCTCCGCAAAAAGAAGGCAAATTAGGAATAAACTCGGCGGTGAGGAGCGGCGTGGCAGCAGATTATTATTTAGAGCAGAAGGCACGAGGGAACCCCGCGGTCGTGCCCCTCCTAATAATCTTTCATGACACTTAGATCTGTTTCGTGCCAAGAGGTTAACAAGAAGCTTAATGGCGTAATCCCCATTGGCCGCCAGTCTGGTCGACTGTCCTCTTACTGACTGATCCCCTCAGGGCCACGGGTCAAAGGTCACAGCCCAGGAAAAGCTCCGCAGCCTAGGCAGCGTTTCTTGAAGTGTGAAAACATATCTGTGCGCGTCTCTCCTCATAAAAGTCACACGGTCCTGACTGATCCCCTCCGCCGCGTACCACCACCACCACTCCAATCTCCCCCCCACCTCCAACCACTGCCCCACGCGACCCTCACTGTCCATGCTGGATTACACAGGAAGGCCTCGGGGCAGGCTGGATGACTGGCTGGTTTCACTCTCCACCGGCTGTGACCCACATCTCTCGCTCCAGCTAATCCTTTTGTTCCTGTGATCTCTGACTACCTAACCACATCTAATCCTGTGCGGTGCTTTATTTCAGCATTAGATGTTATCATCCCAGCGCCTTCCTCGTGATACCCTTCATTCCCCACCATCAATTGGTTATGGATGTATTTTTTTTGGGGTTTTTTTTGTTTGTTTTTATTTCAGTTCTGAAGGGAAGCTGATTTCATCCCAGTTTATCAAATAAAGTGCACCGGATTAGCAAGCAGGGAATGTCTCAGACAGCCGTTTGATCCATCTTTACCCTAAAAGTCTTTGCTTTGTTCGATACATCATTAGATTGCGTCTCCATCACCGCGGATATTCTCCAGTTCCTCCTCGCACTTTTCAAATCAAACCCCCGCAATCTCTGGGCTACATCAGCGGAGGCTCGCCGCAATCATCCCCATCTATCGATTAATCGGCTCGATGGAACGGCTCATCCGGTGCCAAACATCGATTTCACCTCGTGCAAGTTCAGGTTTGGGCTCCAGGCTCGGTTAGACGTCCAAAATCCGGGCCCCAACCATGAAAAACGCGCACGTCCACAAACTTGCCCAGGCCTCTCGAGTCCCCCGCTGCACCTCGACAATAAACCCGGCATCTGCCGTAATAAATAAATGAGTTTTCTTCATCTATTATACATGAGCGTGTACAATAAAGATGTGCAGAAGAGATACGGCCGCGTGTAAGACTAATGCTGCTGTGTTGGAGAACAGTGTGCACGCAGACTAATGCAACTGGAAAAAGTCAGACTAATGTCTGTAATTATGTGCGCCATCCTCTATTTTTTTCCATTAGCGATCCAAAGATAAAACTGTTAAGTAGCATTTTTCATTCTCACACCCCAATGCCACCGTGCGGAATGTTCTGCCCGGGTTACATATTCTAAAAGTTGTAATTCTCCTTATTTCTCTCTTTTATGACCTTTCACGACCAGAGGAAGGGAAGCATTCACCGACTTTGGCTCCTCTTTGATTAAGGTTAAATCGAATCAAGCGTAGGAAGCACTTCCCTCGCACGAACCTTCACCCATTAGCGCTCGCGCTGTTTCTCGGAGCCCATTTTTCCAGATAAGACCTAATACCGCAAGGCCGAGGTGTTCAGCTCTGATCTCCTTTTCTGTTAGATTCCGATCGTATTTCATCCACGGGGGCGACAACTACAACAAAATCACGATTGAAGTCTGAGGGCTAATGTAACCTGAAATCACTGTGAGCTGGTGAATCAGGTGCTTCCTGCCCGCCTTTGAATAAAAGTCAAATACACCATTATATCTGGGATTTTCCAATGTCTGATTCCAGGATTTTCCGATATTTCTCCCTGCACCTGCGGGGGCTCTCCAGGTTCCCCTATTCATGTCGGGTTGGTTGGAGGCTCTAGGCTGCCTCTAGGTGTGTGTGAGTTGCTGGTGTGGGAGTGTGTGCGTGCGTGCGTGTCCTGTGACTAACTGGTGCCATGCTCGGGGTGTATTCCTGCCTCTTATGCAGTGACCGCTGGGACAGACCCAAGCCCAACCCCCCCCGCAATCACAGATGAAGCACGCTTTGTTGCCGCTGCTCATGCGACAGCCGTAAAATGTAATGAATTTCTGCTTCACACTAACAAGGCAAAACGGCAGTAGGGACGCACGTTTCAGCGGGATGTCGCCTAATTATTCAGCTCACACTTCCTGTTCACACCTCTTGCCATTCTCGTCTGTGTGTGACAGACTCAGGGCGAACTTTAGCATTTTGCTCTTCCGCACTTTGGAATATGACAGCAGTTTTGTCAGGGATGTATGGCAGATGGAGGAAACTCGATGGATTGAACGTGTCGGCCATTTTCCAGGGGAATTCAAAGGTCATTTTTCATCTCCGCTTGTTGATGCACACCCCGGCAAACAATTACTTAAATCCCAACACCAGAGACGCGGCCACTACTCAACAAATTGCCGCTTGGGCTGCCACAGGCCCGCGCCCCGCGTCATGTCTCGGAGTTTGAGCGATGGTTCGGAGTTGCTTATTATGCCGTTTCCACGGAGCACTCCTTGCAGCAGCTGACTCGGGAAAGAGCGGATATAATTGTCTGTCATTTCTCGTTGGCTGCTGTGACACGCCGCGAATCCCTTTGCGGCGCGCTAACAGAGTTGTCTGAAGTCCTTGTCAGCGCGGTCGCCGCTGGTGTACCACCGCGTGTTTGCACACATCTGCGGCGCATTCCGTGATCCATGAACTGTCTGGCCGGTCGGTGAGAGAAAAAAAAAAGCCGGGGAGAAGCGGGCCGAGCTGCAGGTCTGACCCTGACAAATGCTCCAGCTCCTGAATCCTGATTTCTTTCTTTTACAGATACCATCTTAACCAAAAGGGCATTTGTCGTGGGCACACAGGGAGGTTTTAGACTTTTTTTTTTATGCTGATTTTGTCGCGATTTTACAATCCAGATTTTTGGAGACAACAAATCTGTGGTATAACTCGAAACTTTCAAGTGGAAATGCTTCACCGCTCGTCAGCAACTCGCTCAATTCTGATGTCGATAGTTTATTTAAGTGCTCCTTAAGTACCAATTTCTAATCGAATGTGCGTTAGCATGAGAGAGGAAAATCAATATTCGTTTACAAGAAACAACAGCAGCCAAAAGAGGAAGAAGAATGTTTGGGAGCTGATCTAACACTCGTTTGTAGATCAGGAGTTTCAGATTACAGCCTACATCGCAATATCACTGTAGCCCCTTTCCCACCCGCATTCCCAGGAATTTTAAAGCTTGCAGCCTATTCCTACAGATTCGGTTGCTTTGACTCACCGATTAAGCATCGCATTGAATTTCTTCCTGAGCCTGCTCCTTGTCATCCATCTACCACTCTTGACCAATTACTTTGCTGCATTTTGGAAGCTTTTATAAAGGACATAAATGTGGATGGAGCAGCCTAATTCCAACATGGCAGCTGAGCAGAGGTGTGGAGAAGTGCAGGTGTGCTCGACCAATCAGCATTCTTCAAAACAAAGCCCCGCCCCTCAAGAGTTCCGGGAAAGCCTCCAACTGGGCCCCTTTTCAGGGAAGTTTGGAGTCGGGGGGGGGACTCGTGCTGAGAAAAGGGGCTTAGGTCAGGGTCATGGGGGAGGCAGTCCTGCCATTTGATCCACAATACACCAGTCCCAGACCCCGACATGGGGAACCATATGGTATATACGTATATGCATAGGCAGTAAAAAGAAGTTAGTGGCAAAGGATGTATTTGAATTATGATTTACTTTCTGGAAGACAAAAAAATCAAAATTTGCAGGAGTGAAGAGAAGTTTACCAGATCTCTCCCCCCACAGAGCCGCTTCTCGCCATGTGTTATTTAACGCCAGTCGGACAAAATGCTCAGAACTCAAGTGTCACCAAGTGACAAACGTCTCCAGATCGAGGCGCCGCCGCGGCCCCCGTCTGCAGGTCAAGTGCGAGAAGCGCCGAGGATTTTAGCGCCGCGTCTTCACAGCCGAGGTCAGGCGGAGGTAAACACGGCCCCGAGAGGGTGTTAAATGCCTCAGTCCAGGCGCGGGCCGGCGTCAAACCCGGAGTCCCTGTGATGCAGCCGAGGGGGGGAAAGCGGGCGCATCGTTTGTTCACAGGAAGATGAAGAAAGGTGGGACAAATGAAGGGCAAGTGACAGATCTGAGGCTCGTGGGTAAAAGTAATTCAATCTGTGTGTACAGACGTGCATGATTTATCTCAGCAGACTGCTGGGGAGTGGTGGTGGTGGTGGGGGGGGGTGGCAGCCATCAGTGTAGCCTGCCTCCGAGTTGGAAGCATGAACAGTCAAGATAATCAGAGCAAATGCCACATAGCATTATCCCAACTTGCTAAATGCTAATTGCATCTTGTCGGAGTTGCTGCGTCCCAGATGGCAGAGCGGTAAGATTTAAAAAGAAAGAGAATCTTATCTCGCCGTCAGAGCCAACGCCCTAGCAAATACTCTGAAATAAAGCCCCGATTCGCAAACAGATGCGATCCACTGACCGAGGATACGCGATCGCGCATCCTCCACTGCGTAAGAGGCGGCTCTGATCTATATTCTGTCTTTGGTGGGGATGAATGCGAGCCTGGATAAGTGACGTTTGTAATCACAGCCCCGAGTGTGTGCTAATGTGGTCGAGACGTGGGCAGCGGATTGGGGGTACGAGGAGATCTAAATAGCCTGGCCAAGTAAGCAAAGCACGATCTGAAGAAGTAGAGGAAAAGATCATTCGAAAACATCCAATTTGACGAATCGACGATCGCGATCATCATCCCTGAGCTTCAGGACTTTAAACCGACCAGACATCCAGCTACAGTGGAATCGTCCTCGCCAACTTATCAGCAGATTAAAGTCGGAGAAGACGAATTCGGCGTCGCAGCTCCGCTTCATCAGCTTGCACAATTAGCTCGCTTCCTCTCGCTCCCATCTTTACCATCTGTTTGAAAACACGCCTGATTGACGGACACTGGTGAAGGAACTTGTCTTTGTGCAGTGTGAGATTTGATACGGCGAGATAAGAGGGGACACTTCAGGCAGAGGAGGAGGACAGACAAGGGGAGGGACTAAAGCACATCCTCACACACTCAATGAGGGAGAACTTCAGACTCACATCGAGCACATTCCATATAGAGTCAATATAGTATATAATTTCTAATAAAGAAAACCACATTAGCTTTGATTTTTTATAAGTTGAGGTGAAAGATCGAAGCACAATTAAGCATATTTCTTTACAAATCCTAACGTCATCCTTCAGTTCTGACTTTTGACCATTGTTCCTCTTTATAGTTGCTGTGGAGGCAATATTTCAGTTCCTCTTAACATAATTAAGCGATTACTCTGAGTCATCCTCTTTGGAGCTCCGCTAAATGCCAAACTGCTCAAAGTGTTCAAATATTTCTTCTTCTCCCAGGATGATTTATTCTGACATTTTTCTTGAACTTAATTACGAAGTGAGCACCACCAGATGTTACCCCGTCGTCTCCACTCCAATAAACTAACTTAAAAAAAAAAACCCCTCCTGAGCTGCCTAGCCTTATGTGGCCATCGCACAAGGAGACGCAAGGGCGATTTGAACAGCTTAAAATCTCGTTTCGCTTCTGAAACCGCTTAGCTTTGTTCCAGATGGCTGGAACTTTTCCACGTGCTGCTGTTTTATCATCCTTTAATAGAAGACACAGATGCACATTAGTCAAAATTCATAACTGGCCTCCCACAATGCGGCCTTCTGGTCCTCCCCAGGCCCTCTTGTTGTTTCCATAACGCCGGAAAGCTGCGGATGTTTGTGTTGGGCTGTAGCTTGCGACAGTTTTTCCAAGCCAAAATAAGGAAAAAAAAAAAAAAAGGCTTCAGAGGCAGAGTGCCATCTAAATGAGCCATAATAGATGTGAGAGTGACATAAGCGTGTAGGGAGGATGTAAGCAGCCTGACAGGAACATCGCTTCTAGCAACTCCTGTGCTGCATTAGTGATGATTTTTTTTCCAGGAGGCGCTCGCAGCGTCTTCGGAGCTTTTGCACGAGTGCCAGCCAGAACCCCTCGAAAACCCTCTCGCGAGCGGCGCGCGCCACCCTCGACACTGGCCGACACCCCCACCAACCCCCGCACCCTCTCCCTCCCTCCCTCCAACTGTACCACATCTAAAAAAAATATAGGTCATGTTGGTTCTAAAAATGGCGGCCTCTCCCTGGAGCCTGCCAGAGCATGAAATAGACTTTACATCACGTTAGCCAAGCAACAGCCACTGAGAAACTTCGCAGTTTCCGATTTTTTTCAAACCCCCCCCTCCAGTCGATAGTTTTTCATCCCCCTTTTGTTGCTGTAATCTAACATACGGCAGCTCCCTCTCGCCCCCCCACACACACACACACACAATCACCCCCCCCTCTCTCCTTGCATTTATGACCTGAATAAGATATCAGCGGTTTGCCAGCTTTCAAACGTGACGGACGCGGCTGCAGCCGCGAAGAGATCCCGATAACGTGATTCCGGAGCACCTTACAGCGCGTTCCCACCTCTGCCTTTTCAGACTCCCAGCATGCAGATAAGCAGCAGTTTGGGGGCGGATTTTTATTATTATTATCATTAATTCCCTTTTCAAACGCTTCCTATTCGCAAGGTCCCGGTACGACAGTCGTGGTCAGCCAGTATTGGAACCCAACGCTACCTGCGGCCTTCACCGCTGCTGGGATTTTAAACCAGTTTTTTTGTCCAAAGAGGAGTAAAAATACTAATAAACTTAAGCTTTGTTTTTTCCTCTGTGGTGTCAGAAATAAGCAGAAATTCCAGGATTGGGAAACGGCTGCTTCCTGTGCAGCCCTACTGTCTCGTTCCCGTGGGTGCGCTTGTGTGTGTGTGTGGGTGTGTTTTAAACATCCCCACCTGCTTCCTCTGCAATTCCAATGTCTAAACCCCCCCCCCTCCCCTGAAATTGCCTCATGTTTATTTAAAATATGGCTGCTCCCGCCTCATTTTCTCCGGCGGTCCATTATAGGTGGCGGACCCCGGAGACATCGGACAGTGATGGCGGGGGCCGCCTGCATGAACCGGCGGGCGTGGCGTCGCAGAAAGGTGCAATTACAGAGAGGAGGCGGGGGAGGTGGAAAGAGACTTAGGGAGGAAAAAAAGGGTTCTAATTTTGGTTCTGGCTCGGGGACTTCTTTGTTCTGATGCAGGCTTTTACGCCACGAGCACGGGTCGGCTCCATTCAAAGAGACGAGCTATTGAATTAGCCCAGACCGCACTCCAGAGTCCAAATATAACACACACACACACACACACACACACATCCCTGTGCTTCTATCTTTGTGAGGACTTGCATTGATATAACACATCACCCAGCTCCTGACTCTAACCCTAACCATCTCACTAAACCGAACCTAAACCCAATTTTAACCTCAACCTTAAAACGAACCCTCAAACGGTCTCCTGAAGACATGGGGACACAGCCGAAATGTCCCCACTCTGCCATCGGAATGAGTATTTTGGGACTCAAACCGTAGCGAATAGAATATGTATGCACACACGCAAACACCGAGCAACGGGTACAAAAGTTGCACAACTGTTTGCGCACGGCGATGCAGCCGTTTCTGTCCCTCCACTATCGCGTTCGTCCCATCGGAATCAAAGAGGAGAGAGAGCAACAAAGGGAAGAGACGGGCCAGGCTCCAAATCAGAGGGAAGATGAAGATATGAGAGATCAAACCCGCCGAGGAGCAACGAGGGGGAAAGAAGAGAGGAAGAGGATTTGGCAGACGCCGGCTTCCAGCTGTGCCGCAGTGAATCAAATCTTAAAGGCAATATGAACCGGAGCCGGAGCCAGTACGGCAACATGGGGGAAAGAAAAAAAAAAGGAAAAAAGATCAAGATAAAGGCAAGAAGAGTCCACACACGGCTGCAGTGTATATATCTATATATACTTTCTTTTATTTTAATATTTAAACCCACTAAAAGTTGTCAATACAACTTTTGAATGAAAGGCACAGGAAAAATCAGACGATGCTGATATAATACTCCAAAGGAAAATTACAGTACAAAAGTGAACAGTTAGTTACGCACGTACAAATCCCTGCAGCTTCCGTGTCCTCCAGACAGGGAAACTGAAATATATCTGACAACAGAGAGATAGAGATGAGGGGGAGGGAAGAAACCGGGAATCCCATTCACCAAAAGTTCTCTTTTATTGCTTTTTTGTGGATGACTTTGGGAGAGGGGGGGGGTCACGCGCACACACCGGCTCCCCTGGTCCGGCAGAAGGCTGTAAAGCTGCTGCGGCTGTGCTTTCTCCCGTTTCTAAGCTGAACGGCCATCGGTACAGTACCAGATGTTTGATTTGTCTTTATATATTTAACGGGTCCGTCTGTCGTGTCGACGTTTTTTTTTTTTTTAAAGATTCAATGGAAATACTGAAGCTGCACAGAGGAAGTCGGGCTCTTTTTAATCTCACTTCAACATATTTTCCCCATGGAGCTTGTAGCTGCGAGCAAGTTTGGCGGGGGGGGGGTGCTGCTACGCTATTAAATGATGTCATTTCCTGTTGTAACTGGGTCCATGTTAAGTGCTGAACAGCAACTTTTAACATATGACCTACATACCTCCGGATTGGGTTCCAATTGAAAAACAGAACTAAAAACCAGAAGGGAAGGTGCCGTCACTGGGGTTCCTGATGTAATACACAGCCCTCTTTGGCGTCGGCACGCGTCCATCTCCGTCTCCTGTCCGATCCCTATCTTACGGTTCCTATGTGCTACCGTCTTAGACTCCTATTTTGAAAGAAAAACAGCGGGGAGAAAAAAAAAAAGAAAAAGAAAATTGTTGCCACAGTCTGGCGATGAAACGATTGGGGCAGCTGGAGTAAGTGTAGCGGTTTTCTCGCTGCATGAAACACCTCCTCTTGTCGTATACTCATGCGTGTGTCTTCACTGCAGCCAGTCTTACAGAGGGAGCGGAGCGGAGGGGGGGGATACAAAAAAAAAAAAAAAAAAAAAAAAAAAAAGCGATGGCACAGCGAAAATGTAAACGCGCCAATCTGCCTAACTTCGGCCCTGGGGAGGAGAAAAAAGAAACCAGTGTTGAGATTTAATGTCGTGAAACAACAGTTCTGATGGGCGGAGTGGTGGGTGCTCTGGTCGGCGCCAGCCTGCGTCCGCTGAAGGATGGTGCAAGCCAGGGCCCTTTCAGCCCCACCCCTCGGTGCCCCAAGCCCAGGCAGCCCACCCCGGGAGGGAAGATGCCTCACCCCCCCCCCTTCTCTCTGTCCTGGTTCTAGCCAGAATCTCTCCGTGCCACACTCCTCGTCCCGCAGCAGTAAAGTCATGTAAGAGCCGCGGCTTTCGCAAATCTGCTTTCGAGTCGGATTCCCGCGTCTCCCGGCGCTCCGCTTCCGACACCTGCCGGCTCAGAACCAATGACATCATGTACAAGAACCGGGATCTCGGGAGTCTGGGGGCGGGTGTGTGGAGGGAGGGGAGGTGGGAGGGGGGGGCGAGATCCAGACTGTCAGTTCATCGGGCTGACGCCGAGTCCATTCATTACCTGGCCGACGCCGAGGAGGAGGAGACGGCCAGCTGCGTGAGGTATTCGCGCAGCTCCTTCGCCGCCTGGAAGCGGCCGTAGCGCTTTTTGGGTTTGGTGCACTCGTCCAAGAGGGCTTCCAGTTGTCCGTCTTTGGCTATGTGGGCGGGGGGGTCGTGGAGGAGGCCGCCGGTGGTGCCCCGCCACGTGGCGTAGCGCGACAGCAGGTTCTGGCACACGGCGTAGTAGTTGTGGTCCACGGTGACGCGGGAGCACAGCGAGTCCTTGGAGAAGGACAGGCAGGCCTCCCTGTCGCACTCCTCGAAGCGGCTCTCGTACCACGCGTCGTAGTTCTCCGGCTTATCTGCGGAGGGAAGGAACGGCGGCATTAGAAAAAAAAAAAGAAAAACAAATGCAAAACGGGAAACCGCCGCGACTTCGTCTCTCCGCTTAAACTTCCAGAAAACGTGAAATAGCTGTTTAACCGGTGTGATTCCCGTTTGAAAAATGATACATTTTCACTCAGGAAATAGAGTGAGCCGCAGTCGAACGATTGCCACTTCTCGAGCCCTGCGTGTACCAGCAGGGGGAGGGAAAAAAAAACACAAAAAAACCCCTCCATCAAAGCATCAAAGCAGCGCGCAAACGCCATTTCATTTCGCAGCAATGAACCTCTTTCTGGATTTATTGAGCAAATAAAGTTCCTTCTCCAGCTCATTTCACGTTGCTTTCGCTCTTCAGGGGACCGAGCTCAGGAAGAGGGGAGAAAATATCCCAGAATGTTGGGGGAGGGGGGTGCATTAAAAGAAGATCAATAACATTGTTGGGAGGTGGAAGGGGGAGGGGAGAGGGGCGGTGAAGGATGCGAGAGCATAATCAGCGTATCGGCGTTGGATCGCGCTTCGGCTCTGCCTCATCAGTACAACTTAATCAAATGTCTAACAGTAGTGCGCAGCCAGGGGGCCCCTGTGGCCGTCTGAAGAGGAGGGGCGCATCAACCTCAATCAGCGCGGGTGATGAAGATGGGTCTGCCGTGAGTGCGCGCCGCAAGTCTACGCGCACAAACACACACACACACGTGCGCGCGCGCACCACGAGGTGAAGCAAATTAATGTCTGAGATGATTGACGGGAGGCGTCAGGAGACTGTCCCCTTCCTCCTCTTCTTCTCTCTCACACACACACACACACACAAAAAGAAAGAAACAACATGAATATTCAAGTACAATCTAAAGTGTGGGTTTCAAGTCCCTCGCACTTGTGTTCTCCTGGCTCCGACAAAGCCACGAACATTTCCAAAGCAAACGACATCATTTCCAATTCAAATGAGCGAGAATCGCTCCCCTTGTCTCCGCGCCGCCTGGTATCTCCCGTCTTGAGGAGCCCAGGACACACACGTGTGTGTGTGTGTGTGTGTGTGTTCGCCTCGCTCCCCTTGCTTTCCCCACACAGCCCGGGCGCTTGTTAGCGGCCTCCGAGCCGGTGGCGTTCAGGAGAACCGGGCGAGGTTTAACGAGCGCGTTATTGAACGCGAGGGGAAGCGGGAGACGGGCGACGGGGAAGGTTTTCGAGTGCTGCCGCGATTGTGCACTCCAGCCGGCGCTCCCCTGTGTGGGAGGGGAGGGGAGAGAGAGAGAGAGGGAGAGAGAGAGAGAGAGAGAGAGAGAGAGAGAGAGAGAGAGAGAGAGAGAGCGAGAGAGCAAGAGAGTGAGAGAGAGAGGCCGTGAAGTGCGCGCGGCATTATAGAGCACGCAATTTCAACAACCACGAAGCACTAAACAATCTCCGAGCACCACCGAAACAATGGCTGGGGACGGTTACCACGGTAGCGCTGGGGACGGCGGTACAGTGGCGAGACCGTCGCAAATGCACCAAAGTGGACGGCAACAGCAACAGCCTTCTTTGTGCGCCGATCCTCAGTTCCCTCCGCGTTTCCCGGAAGTGTGTTTTTCACGTGCAGGCAGCAGGCGTGCGCTCGCACGGTGGCGTGCCAGGTGTGTACCTTCAGGTGTGTACCTCCAGGTGTGTACCTCCAGGTGTGTACCTCCAGGTGTGTACGCGGCTAATCCGCACTTGTGTGCTGGAGTCACAGGAGGTGACTGTACCTGCTCTCGCCTGCGACGCGCGCCCGTGACCTCTTAATGCTCATTACCAACGTCACTCTTGGGCTTGGCGCACGGGGAAAAAAAATTAGTGCAACACTCAAATACATAAACATTCTCGAGGCTTAAAGTCTTAATGGCCGTGTAAGCAGCTTAGCATGGTCTGACTGATAATGCTCCAACTAAACAATGAGGTGAACAGACACTTAACATGGCACAGACAAGTATTTGGATGTGCTGGCAATATGCAGGGGGTCCGAGGTGCTAATTTGGCATCAGAAGGACCGAATTAATCACAGCGTTTACGCCACAATCGATCTCTTGTGTAGCTTAATGGCGAGACCTCGAGACCCGGCGACCCAACATTTGAATGTTTTTAACAGGGTTTCTGCAGTGGCGCACAAATATACGAGCCTTTCTGGGTGGTCTTCCCTGTTTGAAGTAGCCCTAAAGGGAGGACGGAGGGGCGGGGACGTGCCACACTGAATGTAACTTTCCCTGTCCTTGTTAGGAGGTTTATTCCAAGATGGAGGGGGAGGGAGGAAAAAAAAAAGAAAAAAAAGAAAAAGTAGGGCAGAGAAGATGGCTTGTTATCCAGAAGATCTTTGCTTTGATGGGGATGAGCATGTTGAAGGCAGAAGGGATGCAGCAGGAAGTGTATTCTTAGAAGAGCAGAGGCTTTAAGCGTGCAGATTTGCCCACAGCTGTCAGTCCCTCGAGACCAGTCCCTGAACCGCCATCCCAGCATCACAGGCTAAAGTTGGCAGTTGGACGTGGGACAGAAATTAGCGCGTTCGCGAGACAATAGAGGCCAAAGCTGGTGTTTGAATTGCAGTCTGGCTGTTTGGGTTTTTTTTTTTTTTTTCAAACTTTCCTGATCAAAGGTTAGAGAACGGACACTTACACTGAAAGTAAAGAAAAAGAATGGTTAGCCTGTCTTGCTATGCAAGACAGGTACTCATTGCAAAAGCATGAAAACAGAGTGTGGTGCTGAGTAACGCAGCCAGCAGCGGGCGGAATAAATGTAATAAAAGGAAAAGAGCCAGTTAATGTTAGAACACATTTGCTAACGACTGCTCTGTAATTTAATTTTCAAGCAGAGCAAATATTAAACCAATTCCTATTCATCAGGAATTCACAAAGCATTTTTTTTTTTTTTTTTAAATGGACGATGCATTTTTGGAGTAAAGTTTCATAATTCCTGATAATTTGCAGCACAGCAGGACCAAATCTGCTAAAAGAAGACTAAACATTCCTAAGCCAACGCTGGGTAAAACCGATTAAGTTTAATAAAATAATAACGCAACGTGTTTCTGTGAAGCACGGGGCTTTTAATGGCAACTTTGGAGGTATGCAATGATGGATGGTACGACTTACTCTGCTTGATCAGCCGTTTGTCCGCCACGAGAACATTCTCTGCATCCACAATGATGACTTTCCCGTCACGGGGCCCCACCGCGAAGTTGTCGAAGCTGACGTCCAGCAGGTAGAGGGCGAACTCAAAGTCGTTGTTGGTGAGCTGCTCGGCGATGTCCATCAGCTGGCGCGCCAGGTCCACCCGCTTCTCCCAGGGCGCGTTGTAGAAGCTCCACAGCTCCTCGCCCACGTAGTTGACGGCCACCATGCGCCCGCAGGCTCCCAGGTACTTCGCGAACGGCCATCCTTCGTCCGAGGGGAAGCTCTGGGAAAGAGGAGCGGGAGAATTGAGAAGCTCTGTGATGGTGAGCCGACTATCCCCCACTGACTCTGAGAAGCCAGAGCAAACACATGAATAGTTTTTTTAAAACAAAAACAAAAAAAACAACAGTCCTAAAAACAATCTTCTAAGCGTAATAGTTGCCATTTGCCAAAAAACTCCTATGAAAGAGGGCCAATTCCGGGGAACAGGATTCAATTTAATAATTGAAATGCAGCTTAGCAGGTATGAGCTGCTATAATGATTCTTCTTTTCATCATAAAACTCTCCTGAACAGCTCCCCCCCGAGTAGAATAATAATCCCGCACCACACCTGTGAGCGCGTCTGAGTCCGTACCGGGACCGTAATTGCTGCATCGGCTCGCCGCGTAACTGGAGCGGCGTTCCGACAGCCGGGAAAACGCCGTCCGCGGGCCCGCGCCAACTGAGCGGTTCTCGCAGCGCCGAGTATCTGTTCGCGTCTGCTGCCAGGCTTTTCCCTGCGTGTAATCTCACGCCACCGAGCCGCGACGCGCGGACGACATCCCTGTTGGCTTTCGAGCCACAGGCTACCGCCGACGGCTGGACATATTATTTAAAAAAAAAAACGAGATTAGACGCCGTTTTATGCAGAGCAGACACATTTTTGTTAAGATCCAATCTGTTACAAACGGCCCTTCAGGCATCTTTTACAAGAAGTACGCAGACAGGCCGTATGCTTAATGACGGCGCACATCTCCGATGTTACACATCCCTCCTAAGGCTGCTGGTTCTGCAGGCTCACACACTCAAACACTCTTTTTTTATTGCACAGACCCCCCCAAACCTGCACGTCACTGCAGGTAGACTGTAAAGTACGACTATTGTGTTTCATGTTACGCTCGCGGTTATTAAATAATTCAGCGCTTTGCTTTAGCAGCCTATACAGGCGTGTATGTGTGCGTTGCGGGGGTGGGGGGTGGGGAGTGTGTGTGTGTGGGGGGGTGGGGTGTTAAATATGCATGGTCGCCTTGTATCCGGTTAAAGTTTCATAAAATACAAATTATTTAAAATCGGATGTTTTAATGTTTCAAAAGCAGCAGCTGGACCCCCCCCCATCCCGTTCAGACCTGGCTGAAGGGTTACGGTGTAAATGCACAGACTCCAGAATAGTTCTCTGATATCTAAACCCCGCCTTCCTGTTTTCCCGCCCCCCCTCCACGGTATTTATCTGACCTCTTGCACTCCTCCCCCTCCCCCTTTCCCGAGGCTTCCGGTGCTTTGCTCTCCTCTCCCTGCTCCAGGCTGCAGGGTCGCGCATGACAGAGCGGTCAGTGTGACGGCCGCCGCCGCCGCCGTCTGGACCCGCCTCTCATCATGATTGGCTCTGACAGCGGAGGCGTCCGTGGTGCACACGTGCGCCCTTGTCAGGTAGACTCTGTCTCGAGTGCACCGTGCGCCTTTGGTTTGTCATCGTTCGCTTTTCAAAGTGCCCTTTTTTGAAAATGGAAACGGCTGCAAGACAACAACGGCGACTTTTATGAACTAATCCACGTAGACACTGACTAAAGCTCCTGTATCTCCTTTATTAGGTCTAACAGTTCTTGGGTCTGAGTCCTTACATGTATTACTTCATAAAGCCACTCTTCGCACTGGGATTTAATGCAGAAGGATGCACGATGGCAATAGTTTTCTAAGTGTGGAGCACCTGCAACCTCAGACTGATCCACATCCCATCAGTTCTAGGAAACACGCGGTGTCACAGGGGGAGGACAATGATAAGTTGCATGCAATGCAGCCTAAGTTGAGCTGATTTCCCTGAGGTGCCCCAATCAATTGTGGGCCAGACAAAAGTCTGTCCTAAAGGCACTATTGACTTGCACCAGCCCGTCCGTCTGTCTGTCAGAACCCCCCCCCCCCAGACTCTCCCCCTATATTTCCCGATAGAACACGCAGACAGACGGACCAGAGGTGCGGGTGGCGGGAGGAGATTGAGTGGCGGGGAGAGAAAGGGAGAGCGAAAAACAGCAGAGTGAAGAGACAAACAGAATCTTCGCTCCAGCGGACGGACGGAAAAACCCGGCAAAGTCCCGCCTGCTAAGCACCACTCTGGCTTTGTTGTCAGGAATGGGAGCGAGAGTGATGGCAGATTGGGGGAGGTGGGGGGGGGGGGAGAACACCCTGAGGCTACTTTCAGACGTGAGAAAGCCTTCGTGTCTATTAGGCCTTCATCATGCAGCGTCTTCAGCTTACACACTGGTCCTGGCTTTATATTTACATGTACGCCCCACGTCTAAAGGAGAACAGAGCGAGCAGCTCCGTCGTCTTTGCCCCCCCCCCCCATCTCCAGCTTCAACTGCTGCAGAGGGTGATAAATACTCCACATGTCTCACTAATCATCATCCCTTAGCGCACTTTAAACAGTTACTCTGCAGAATGTCATTAAAGTCGCCAATGAGGCGGTGAAGAGGATGTAGGCGAAATAAATTGGAAAGTCCGGGTTAGCGCCACGTCGGCTCTTTGCAGGGGTGACAAGGTGCCGTGGTGGGGGGTGTGGGGGGGGGGCACGTGTCCGGCAGGTAGCGAGTCAGGCGTAGCGACGGAACCCGGCGAGTTTTGCCACTTTAGAAATAAAATGAAAAATAAAATAAAAGAAGGTTTGATGACTTTTGTGAGCGCACCTCCGGCTCTGACCGGGTTCGTCTTTGGAGTGTCGGGGGGGCGTCGGCTGTGGCGAGCGGGATTGTGTTTTTGGAATAAACAATGCCAGAGTGTTTGAAACACAACAGACCCACTGCTGTCCTCTGGGGTGCGTGGTGGGGCGGGTGGGTGGTGGCGGAGAGAGGGTTGGGGGGGACTGGAGTGGGATGAAATGAAACGGGGCCACAGACAAATAGGCAGCCTCTGGAGAAGAAGATGAAACGAATGGAGCGGGAGGCACAGGAACACACACCTGCGTCCTGACATCTGCTGACAAAGGCATGCCCTTCTACTGGGCTGTGCGGGGGGAGCGTGGGCGCGCGCGGGTTCAAAAGAGCCCCTTTGTGCGCGGGGCGCGCGTGTGTCCGCGCGGAACGGTATCCAAGTGTGAATGAGAACATGCAACGTGACCGAGGCCGATAACAACCTCTTTTCAGAGGCCGGGGTAAACACGAGCGGCTCCTATGATATCGCCTTGGCCGTCCGGCAAAGGCCGGTCAATCGGGCGCGGTGGCGGGCGCGCCCGCCCGTCTTCGAGTTAAATTTAAAAACAAGGCCGGTTTCCTTCATCCTGAGACCGCAGCTACGGCTACAGAAGAGAAAATTAGTAGTCTGCCACGGCGGCGTTTCATGTGTGCAGCTTGTTAAAGGAGGAGAAAAAAAAAAAAAAAAAGGGTGGGGTGTAAATTCTCGGCATTTTCTGTTCCCGTGAACTCGTCGTTTCGTAGTAAACAAGCTGGGACAGGCCTGATCACGAGCTCGCCGATGATGAGTGGAGGATGGAAGGAACGCATCCAAAAAAAAAAAAAAAAACTGAAAAAAAAACACAGCCTAAAGTAACGATGTCAGACGGAAGAAAAAAATAGGCGCATCTCTGCTCTTCTGGTGACCTTCTCCGTCTGGAGGCTGCGGCGAGCCCCGTCTGCTGGTCATTTACGTTTCAACTCCAGTCTGCAGCGGTGGGGGTGGGGGGGGTGGAGTGGTGGTGCTTCTCTCTCCTGCTCTCACCTGCTGCTGTTTTACTCCCTGTCTCTGCCCCCTGCCCCCCCCCCCCCCACCGCCGTCTCTAAGAGAGCGGCCGGTTAAATAAAGTGCTGGAAAGTAGCGGCGAGCACATGGCAGCGGTCATGGGAACCGCTCGCTGAGGAAGACTGAATGAAGAATCAATGAAGAATTCTTATGTTTAGAGAACTCGGAGCCGATGTGGAGTGAGCGGCCAACAGTACAAATAAAAAAAGGAGGGGGGGATTAGGCCTGAGGGATGAGCTGAACAGAGGGAAAAGCACTGTAAGGAGTCAGAGGTCTGAAGTGGTGGAAATGTGTCTGCAGACTCCTCTGCAGAGAAACAAGAGCAGCGCGGCGCTCCTACGATATACTTTTCCAACAACTCGACACTCGAAACCCTTCGTTGACCTGAACTTGAGCCCCGTCGCGGAGAACCGCTTCACAACCCACCCACCCACCCCCGCGCCTGAGCGGCACCGAGTCGCAGTCAGCGGTGTTGACTCAGCCTAGGTGGTACTGCCGCCCACGCGGCGAGGCAGACTCCCGACCGAAACTTGCCCCCCGGACCTGAGGGACGTGGGTTTGAGGCCTGCGTGGAGGGCTCTGGGTTTCGGAGCGGGCGCCAATTATTTCCGAGGGCGATCCCGTCGCGCCGCGGGCAGGGGTGAGGCACTCTGACCCCGGCATGCAAACGCGGAACGGGACTTAACTTACAGACCAATTACCCGTTCCAGATGTGGAAAACATTTAACCATAACGAGGTTTCGGGTCGCGCACGCTTGTTGTGGCGGCTAAATTGTTTTCTCACTTGCAGGGAGCGCGTCGGGGGGGGGGCGGGGCGGCGGAGGCGCGCGCTCGTGACCTTTTCAGTAGCCTATTAACGCTGGCGAGGCGGAAAAAGCATACTCTTGCTCCGGCTTTAAGACACAGCCCCTCTGGGGGACGTGGCAGAGTGAAGAGACACTCCACTGATCAATAGCAGCCAGCTGATGGGGCCCAAAGAGAGCGCAGGTCAGGCCGTCTAGTGTTGCCAGATCCGCATCCACAGGAGCTGGGCACCATGTCGGGACTGTAACACAAGCAAGCCTGGGAGAGAGGGGAGGGGAGGGGGGGCTTCTAAAATAGGCCTTGGCGGATGGGTTGTTGGAGGTGGAGGGGAGGGGGGTGGTGTGATTCGGCCACAGGCATTTACCTAACCAAACACAGCTGTCGTGCATGTGCATATGTAAAGCGTGGGGGGGGTGGGATTATGGTAACACAAGCGATCTGGCTCGTTCAAGCGGTGGGGGGGGGGGAACACCGCGAGGCTCAGGCTTGTACAACACACAGTCATTCACGCGCGGCCTCCTCTTCTCTCCTCCTCCTCTCCTTTCCACTGGGGCCTTCATCCAGGGAGGGCAGCCAAAAGAGGGGAGCCGGGCCCAGATAACTCCTCGTCTTATCCTAACAGGATTCGGTCTGTACACAAAGGCCTATAAGAATAATGAAATGGGGTTTGGGAGCACTTGAAGCGGGGTTAAGCGGCGTACACAGCCTCCACTCTTATGTTCTAAGAGCTCCACAATCCCCCAGACTCAAAAACAAAAGGTTCTAATCACAGACTAGCAACTTAAACACTATTTACTGGTGGACCCCAGCCACCGAGTGGGCCTCAAAGACTGCAGGCTTAGGCCAGGCGAGCAGCAGCGTCTGCGATTACATGAAACTAAATAAACCTACAAACGAAACAGACTGTGATCCATTTTATAAAGAGGCTCGGTCTAAAGAGACGCATCATGAGAGTGCAGTTTTTTTTGCCTTCATTGATTATTTCGCAACTAATAGCGCCATACAGCACTGATCACTTAATGGGATGTGTGTCACTCATCAAATTTGACCACCTTTCCTCAACTTTGCATCAAGAATGTGGCTTTAATTTGGCTTAGTTTCCCAAAGTGGATATGCACCATAATAGATTATGCACAGCCTCATTAAATCTGCAGCGTTCCAAAGAGGCATTGCCCCCATTTAACTAAATTTCAAAAAGAGCTGCCAGCGCGTTTGCTCGATGCGCTGCGAATGTTTGCTCGCGCGTCAGCATCAGAATGCTGCTGTCAAAGGAAAAGAGATCGGGTCACCCCTCTCATCCGTCTCCGATGCGGCGTCTGGAAATGGCGCGCCGTCTGCGAGGCGCGGGAAACCGAACGAGTCGGTTGGAAAACGAGGAGGTGAAAAGCGGGAGCGGAGCTGGTGTGGGACATGGCGGAGGAGACGACTGAGTTAACCCCAGAGGCCTGTCACATCCGATTCTCAACTTCAATGAGCAACGCCCAGCCCGAGTCTGGAAACGGCGCGAGCGCAGTCACATGCTCCTGGCTAACTGAGCGACTTAATGACTTGGAAGGGAGGACTGCGCCGAATCCAACTCATTTAAGTTTTTGCCAAGTGTAACACCACCTCACGGATTTCAAAATATTCTTTTAAAATATTAAACCGCATCAATCAATTTAAATTAGTAGGCAAGGCTCCTAGTTATTACAGTTTGGTTCAACACCATCCTCTTTCCTCCTCCAGTTACTTAATAATTCCAATTTACTGCGCTTGGAAGGTAAAAAAAACATCATTACATTACCTGTAATAGAAACTGTGTAATTTATATACACCGCAATATGTGCGTTTTGTTTATTTCAGAATTGTGTTTTTCAAGATCCTAACAAGCAAAACACTGCTTTAGAAGGGCCCGAGGCAGAATCTCTGAAGCGGAAATAAGCCGGAAAAACCAATAATGATGCATCACGCGCCTCTCTGCAATAAAGATCGTGTTGTTCGCCTGTCATTGTTTTCCAAAAATATGCATTTCCCAAAGCCAAACCGTCTTCTACGTGACAGAGGAGTCTGTGTTTGCGCGTGTGCGCCCGCATACTGCAAAGCACACAGAAAGCGGATTGTTGGCCGGATCCGAAACAACACGGCGGATTGTTTCCCACTGACAAAAGAGGTCTGGTTTCTCATAGTGAAATGGGGACGATTTACTGCCTGTGGCTTCAAAAGACTGGAAACAGGAACCTAAGAGAGCGCGGCTCACTGAGCCGACTGTAGAAACATCATTGGGGAACAAAAGTGGCGGCTAATGACAGCAGGAAATTATTTACAGTGAATACAGCAAACATGCAGGCGGCGTGAGCGGGGGGGGGAATGAACCACAAACTCAACAATCCACAAATCTTTGTAAACAAGTGAGGAGGTTTGCACGCCCGTCACGGGTTTGTGTGATGACTGTAGCCGTGTACAAAAAAAAAAATTGGCGGCGGTGGGGGGATCCAATCCTGTAAACTGTGACGGCTTCAAAAAAAAAAAAACACTGATGGAATTGTGCGGTCAGAGGTTTTTCGGAGCACGGGAAAACAGGAAAATAAAAACAGGAGGGGATGACACGCATACCGCCGATGACGCGCTAAAGGAGATAAAGAGAAGAGAGGAAGGAAGGAGCGGGGCCAGCGACCATCCGCGGCTAATTAGATTTTATAGATTGACTGCGCTCGAATGCAGATCTCTGCTTTGGTTCTGGAACGCCTGGAGGTGCAGCCTTGTGTCCATCAGAGCGGGTTGGAGGTCACGTAACTCACTTACGCAGGCAACGGCCATTGTCGTTGGCTGCGGTCGCGAGGCGGAATCGATGCGGGGTTGGAATTGAAATTGATTGGATTACTAATTAAGAGGAAGCCACGGGCCCCAGATTGTTATATGATTAGGAGCGAAGCAATAGAAACGCTCCTTCTGAGCCGCAGCCAAAACGCGCTTCGTGTATCACTGGCGCGGCGGCAGCTTCGACGTTGAATTCATTTTGAAAGACTTACGGACGCCCGGGAAAAATTAATGCCGAGCAGCTGCGGGAGCAGTCTCACCAGATGCCGGCTCCCACAATTGACAAGAATCTGGTGGTCACGGATTTCTGCTAAAATTAAAAACAACTCGGATGGGGGGGGGGCTCACCCCCCCCTTTCGCAGTCACGTCTGTGAATAATTCAGAAGTGCCCTACATATACAGTCACCAAAATCTCATCGTCTGGGAGGTCACGGCTCGGAAGCCCGCGGAGAAATATGGCTTAGGCAGGGTTATGGCACGCCTCGGATCTATGGACGAGGAAGGAGGGATTCCCGCTCCGTTATTTACTCGGGGGGGTTTTGTGGGCCAACACCCTAGCTTGTGCCATGCTGATGCGTTCTATCCTCTTTATAGCACATAATCCAGGAAGCGCGGCTTATCTGATACCCTGAAGAACACCTGGCACCAGGGATCAGCTCTTTATCAAGATGCAGTATTTCTCAACTCATTATGATAAGCAAATGGAATCTCGCACGCTCCTTGTTTCCAAAAAAAAAAAAAAAAAAGAGAGAGAGAGAACCCAAAAGAAAGACAGAGACGGCACCTGCAGGACAAGCGGCTCTGGGTTGAACGCCAAGGTCATGAGCAGCTGCATCCTCTCGGTATCCTTCAGGTTCTTTAGCAAGAAGCTGCCGGAGTCTTTGGTCTCGGCGTACCTCCGCACCACGCGGTCCAGCAGCCTCTGGGAGGGGCAGTGCACCAGGTCCGACCAGCCCTCCACCACCTCCGGGGTGAGCAGGCGGACGTCGCCGTTGATGCGGGCGAACTCCGTCTTGTACATGGCCTGGATGAGGTCGCAGCGCGGCCTCCCCGTGGCCCGCTTGCAGATCTTCTGGTCGATGTCCGCCAGCTCCTGGTTGGAGCCCAGCCTCTTGAGCACCACGCGCCGCGTGCCCTCCCTGGGCTCGCCGTACTGCGCGAAGTACACGTTCTTGACGTTGAAGACGTCCAAGAAGCGCAGGCGGCCCCACGTCTCGAAGGAGACCTGGCCGTTCATGAACTTGCGGCACCAGCTGGTGCCGAAGCAGGCGGGGCACTTGTTGAGGTTGATGAAGCGTCTGTCGGTGAGCTCATTCTTCTGGAAGGAGGCGAACAGGTTGTGAGTGTTCATCAGCAAAATGACAAACAGCCCCACCACCAGCAGGAGCTTCAGACAGCGGTACAGGCGGCCCAGTTTGAGGGGCAGGAATCGCAGCATGGTGGGGGCCGGGCCAGGCCCGAGCTGGGGGGTGGGGGGTGGGGGGTGGTGGGGGAGGTAGGGGGAGGTAGAGGTGTCGAGATGATCGTCTGTGGTGGGTGGGTGGGGAAGGGGGGGGGGGGGAGGGGGGCTAACGGTGGGACCTGGGCGTCATGGCGTCCTGGAGGGGCCTCTAAAGCGGCAGGCGGGTGGGGGCGAGGCCCGGGCGCCCCGCGCCCGTCTCGGGCAGGGGCCGATGACTCATGCTCCTGGCGTCTGCCAAACGGCGGCTCTGAAACCGAGTGAGAAGAGAGAAAGTCAGACGAAGAAGCCGCGTTTCGGAGCAGCCAAACTTCTGATCAGCGATAGCAAATGAAAAGAAGTAATTTAATTTCTCTGCTGTTGCACCCGTGGCTCCAACACCCGAGGCCTGACATCCGATACCCTCAATAAAACAAAGACTCACCCCCCCCCGCAATATTAAATTGTCTCACAAATGTGAATCGCTTGCATCATTTGAGAGATTTCATGACTTTCCAGGTTTAAAAGAAATGGCCCAAAGTTGCCTGTGCCCCCTTTATGGTGGTGGTGGTGGTGGTGGGGGGGGCGGGGGGCACCACTATAAAGATAAACACATGGAAAAGGAGGAACTGCCCTGAAATGGAAAACAAATGCGACATCCTTTGAGGAGCCTCCCATTCCTCAGCGAAAAAAAAAAAAAAAAAAAGCCGTCCTTTTCTCCTCTGAGCAGTTGAATAACGCACGCATGCCGACATCGCCTCAGAACCGCCGCCACATTGTGAAAAGAGCCGCGGCGCGCCGAGTTTAACCTTTGATCAAAGTCGCCTTGCTTTGCTCAAATTGAGCTTTGAAGACGCGTCTTTGAAAATGGCTGGTGTCACTAAAATAAGGCCTGCGGTTGGAAGGAACGGAGGGGGTGGGGGGGGGTGCCTGTGAAATCTTCAATTACAAATATCGACATCGGCGGAGGAGGGAAACGCTTAGAACCAGGCCGGGAAGAAAGAGATAATCTGCATGAGAACAAAGATTTCTGAAGATTCCTGCACCCCCCCACCCCCCCCCCAGCGGTCCAACCCATGGCATAAGTTCTGACAGGAACCCCCCCCATTGAGCGGCGGATCTCACAAGTCTTAAAAGTCCTCCAACAAAGACGGAGAGCTAGGCCGCGCAAATTAGCTGCTCTCAATTAGTCCTCATTAGGACATGGCTGTTAGGAGGGGGGGGGTGGGTTGACTGGAGAGGGCACGGGCAAATCGAAGCATTTAACGCCTGCGCCTTTTTTTTTGGGTTCGAAGTGTGGACCGACATCTGGAGGCACCCGGGGATGGGTGTCGTCTTGGGGGTAGAGAGACGCGCAGCTGCGGCGCGTCAGATAAGGAGCGGAACGCATCTGTTCTTACCTCGCGCCCCAACCCGAGAACACCCGGAGCACATCAAACGTCTCATCCGCTCGAGTGTTGTGACTCAAGCGCCATAAATAAGATGCTAATCTGACAGTGACAGACCGCGTTTGCATCATTTCGAGTGAATCAGCCTTACATAATCGCCAAATTTAATTAAAACCAATGGCCACAGTAAATCTTTAGGATAATGCAGGGCAATTTTCTGCATCCGTCATCCAATCTATTTTTATTACAATTACCTAGAACTCAAAAATCAGCTGAAATCCCTCCGCGGCGTTTGAAGTCACGGGTTCGTGTCCGGAGAAAATCATCTCTCGACTACACCACCGGAGCAAGTAAGAAATGATGGATCAGAGTTTTTAAGATCTAAGCAGGCCACTCCTGCTTCTCGCTCCCGGAGAGACGAAACCTGGATATGGGGCGGCGATGAGATATTGACGCAGGAGTCATTCCGCGTTTAATGGTGATGGCGGTGGCGCGGCTGGAGCTGCCAGATCCGGGGAGCGGGTATTAAATTTAATAGTGTGAGCAACAACCCAAGGAGGACGACGATCGAGACAGAGCTCCTGTGAGAGCGCGGCTAATGAGGAAAGGCCTCGGCTCCGCTTCCCGTTCACCTGGTACGGGATATTTGCCGCATCACCTCGGCGACTGCGCTAATTGCGCGAGTCGGGCGATATACACACTGAATTTCCCCGAGCAGTAATGAGAGCAATCGCGCGATGTTAGGTGCTAAAGGGCGACAATGAAATGCGCGGAACCCGAGCGGTGGCGGTTCGTCCTCGATCCCGCGGAAGAGCATGCCCGGAGTGGGAGAAGGCGCTGCATAATCGCGTGAAGCGTTCCAGTTCACCGACACGTTTAAGGCCCTTGTTATCATACTTCGCTTTGATTCATCTTCGAGGACGGGCGAGCTCGGCCGCTCTGATGGAGGACGGCGGGGGGGGGTGAAGTTCACTCAGAGTTTCGAACGAGCACCAGATGCTTTCCATCCAAACGCATTACCGACCAAAGAAGACGCTGAAACTGAAAGCAGCCTTTTCCTTTGGTCAAACCGTGTGCCCACAGGAGAAAAAAAAACACGTGTTTCGCGTTAGCCTCTTCCAGCCCGCGCTCCGGCTCCTGCGGCTCGCTGAGGAACACAAGAATGCACAACAGGAGGAAAAACGCTGTTTCTAATAAGCTCCAAATTACATCTCGTCATACAAATCCGCTTCCAAATCTGGGGTTAGGAAAAGTTTTCCAGTGATTTTTTTTTTTTTTTGGGGGGGGGGGCTACAAAGTGAAGGAGGCAGAGGAAGGAAGGCAAGGATGCCCGACTCTTCACCCATGAGTCTTATTCAAAAACGCTCTGAGTTTCGCAGATGTCAAGGGTCGCAAAGTGACTCATTACCGTTGCAGAAAAGACACGAGAGGGAGCCGCGAGCCCCTGTCGGCTTCGAACGGAGCTACGCGCGTAGACCCCCGAGGAAGGCGGCTTTTCAATATTTAATAATTCGGCTTTTACCGCGTTTGATTTGGGCCGAACCGCTGAGATAAGGAAGCAGATTGAAAAGGAAAAGGCAATCTCGACTAATCTTCCGCCGCAGCTGACTGTGTAAAACGCGATGGCGATAAAAAGGAGAACAAGGATAAAGCACTCCCGTCGCTGCACCTGGGGCCAAACGTCGGCGTGACATTATGAAGTCGAGCCACACGTGAACAAGCCCGATGATCGTCGCCAAAAAAAAAGGAAAAAAAAAAATGGCACGGAAGAGAGAGGATAAAGCCGCAGACGAGCTAATGGCAGTGGGGGTGAGGACGTTTTTGAGTTATCGCTCTTGTAAGACAAGTCAGGGAGATCATTTAGAGTGGCGCTCTTCATTTCTTAATGGACTCACAAATGCACACATGAAGGGACATTACCGCAAAGTCCTCTGCTCACAGCTGGGGGGGGTAAAAAAAAAAGAAGCTTCCTCGGAACCACGCTGCCCCATCCGCCATCCTTTTTCCACTGCATTGCACAGCTCGGGCTGGGAAGAGAAACTACTGTTGCCAGGGTTATTGACTGGGGGAGTCAATAATGTTTGATCACAAAACCATTCAGACGCATACGGATGGCCAACGCGTCAACCGGGGCGGATCGACACGAACCACGGCATCGTTTGCATGCGGAATAGGGAAGCAGAGGCCCTCGGAAGACAGAAGCGCCAATTAGCAAAAAAAAAATAAAAAAAATTCCCCAAAGAGCATTCATCTATTCATCTCTGCTCCAAATCAAATCCTGGAGACTGTTATGGGAATATCAATGACATCTGCTCCGCTCCGCATTGTGGGGCAGGTCGGGACGTGGTGCAACTAGATTTACCGTTGGGAAAATATTTAAGCCACGCTACACGGTTTCCAAGACAGCGTCGCCGTTTAGGCAAAGTTTGCATACGTTTAACGTGCCTTGAAAGTTACGCTTTCAAAAAAAAAAAAAAAAGAGGCTGTGGAAGTGTGTTAGACATCTGCTGATGTCAAAACAGTTATGTTTCTTCCTCTTTGCTTGATCTGCAGACTAAAGCACATGCCTCCTCCTCCGGAGATGCCCCCCCCCCTCAGAACACTCAAATCAACCACCGACAGATTCTTTTTCTTTTTTTTTTTTTTTTAAACACACCCAACGCTTCCGTTGCACCTTTTCTCTGCTAACCTCGCAGAAGGGCTCGGAAATTGACATCTCGTTGTGTTTGAAATGGCCCCTTCCATTCACGAGACTGTAAAGAAATAGATCTTTGGGAGTCATTTGAAGTGCAGAAATGATTTTTGTATCTTTTTTTTTTTGGTACCCTTCTGCAGAAATCAATGGCAGACATCTGCAACAGCCCTGAGCACTCGTGGAAACCTCGCGGAAATTTAATTATTCTTGGAAATGATTTCCGATACGCGGTTTTGACGTTTTAGTGTTCCAGTCCGTGGGAAAGAAGTCAAAAAGGACAGGAAGCACATGGAAAAGCATCCGAGCGGAGACCTGTTGAGGTAACACGGGTTCAGGTTGGGCTCTTCGCGTGTGTTTGACTGTGCACAATACTAATTAATAAACCCTGCTGCAACTCGTGCAAAGTCAATATCAGATCCACACCGACCACGCTATTAAAGATGACAGTGTTGATCCAACATTAACATTATTTAAGCAGGAGAAGAAAAAAAACACACTTGATTGTGAACTTCAAGTCTGAAATGAGCAACCACAAGCCTATTTCATACGAATAAACTTCCTGCCATGTTGCAGCTGTGCAATAACCCATCCGTTCTAAAGCATTAAACAAGGGAAACAACATTTTGATCTCAACAGGGCTTCTTTAGTCGTGCAAATGTAAAGTGTCATCCTATATACACACCGAATGCCCTCCTTTTCGGAGTGGACGAGAAGAAATAGCAGCTAATCCATTTAAATCTCCAAATTACATTGTGCCCGTGTCAGTGCCGACCTGAAAGGCTGCGTTTGTTGGGATTAAAAGGGGAGAAGAAAGAGCAAGAGAAGACAGGAGAAGACAGGGACCCAGACCTGTTTGACTTTCCTTCCGAGCAGAAGTCGGATCTCTCTTTTAGCGCCCGCTCGGTCTCATAGTCCAAAGTTGCCGCAAGCCTCCGAGGCCAACTGCGTGTGTTGGGAACCAGCGCCGGAGGAGGCTGGAGCCTGGAGGGGGGGGGGGGAGACGGGGGACGGACCTGAAATCGAGTTCGACGGGGGAGCTCTCGATCGGGGGGCAACTCGGTCGGTGTGACGGCGTCTAGCTCCCGGGGATGTAGCCAGCTAGCCTGCTAGCTGCCCCCCCCCCTCTTTTAAAAATTAAAAGAAAAGAAAAATAAACAGTTGACAGGCTCTCGGGTCTTCAGCCGACCGGCTCGGTCCGTCCACCGGGTGTGTGTGTGCGCGCGTGTGTGTGAGGGGGGTCCTCTTCGGCGGCGGTGCTCGTCGACGTCCACGGAGCCGCGGAGTGATCTCGGTCCCAGGAAGAGCCGCTTCCTCCGGCGGCTCGCTCCCCTCTGACGTCACAATGGGCTCCGCTCCCACTCTTTTCAACAGCAGCGTCCCCGCGCTTCGCGACACCCGACCACGCTTTGCGGGACCGCCCGGCCGTTGCCGGGCAACCGCGCTATGCCCCGCCCCCGCAATGTGTATAAACGCGCTGTTCTTCCGCAGCCTTTGACTTTTGGGGTTGTTTTCTGAATAAAATAGCGTGATTGTCGCACAGTAACAAGTAAAAGCAACGCCATGAGTGAGATCAGGTTTTTGGGGGGATTTTTTTGTGAACGAGATCAGGTTGTTTTTTTTTTTTGTAAACGTCAATAAGTGCAACCGTGCACGTTCAATGCAGCGCGGTGTTTGTAGAAATTAAATCTCAGAGCACTGAAACGCCAATCAATGCCAAATGTGAGGAAAAGCACGAAGTTTGAGCTTTGAAGGAGGCGCCCTGTTTGGTTTGGATTTACCGCCATCTGCTGGACATTCATGGAAACAACAGGTGGTGCGTTCAGGGGTGCAGGAACTTCTCTCTGAGGCGTCGCTTCCATGGAAATATCATAAATATTAGGTTCGGTTCATTAGGTTAGTTCACAATGAGAAAACATTTTATGAAACTTTTTTGCAAGTTCAATTAGGCTGCCAAGTATTGTGCAATAATAATAATGCCTCGGCTGCATATTTACCAACTGAAAGCATCAACATTGATGTTTTTCTTCTTCAAATATTGACATCAACCTTACATTATTATAAACTAGTCAAAATGTTTTACTTTCTGAGTATAAGGAAGCATAGACAGTATGTAGAGCTGCATTTAATAGTCCATGCATTCATGATTGGTACTGTGTATTTTTGACTCAGTTTTAGAATATGTAATATTCCTTGTGCTACATAGCTCATGAATTTGTCTTTCTTTTCATTTATTTCGATTGTTTGTTTGTTTTCTCTCCTCCTCCTCGCACTTGTGACAGTGGGTTTAGCTTCCATTTGACCGAGATTGCAGTTTGGTGTTCCTCTAATTTGATAAAGATGCACTTATTGCTTGACTTACCCGACATAAAACTAAAATCCTGTCATGATTGCTGGGTATTATCAGCCACCGCCTGGTGCCTGGTTATTGGTTTTCCTCTTAAATTGCTTCTGTGGTCTGATTGTTATTGGGAGAGCAGAGTGCTTTAGAGAGAAATGGGAGCAATTGCGCTATATTAGGGATTTATTAAAGAACTAATTACACCATCAGGTGTGTTTGAAGAGGGGGAGTAAGACGACAGCCCCGCACAGAACCAAACAAAAACCAAGGTTATGTAGCTGGAAAATGTAATCAGTCACAAAATAGAGTTGTAAAATGAAAACTGCAGCCTGCCTGTGCAGGAACTACAAATTGTGCGATTAAGATAAATAGTTTAACATCATAAAAACCGTATAAATTGCCAAGATGCGAAAACGTGCAGCGTGATCTTGAAAAGAGCCCTGACGCAATCAGGGGCTTTGTGGACACATCGGCTGGATGTCAGATGCGACCGCGACGATAAATATCGCATTAAGGAACATCGCGTGGGCGCGGCCTCCGCGTTTCGGTTATTCCTTTTGGGCCGCGCATCAGAAATACAGTCGGGGGCCCAGGCTTTGATCACTGTAAAGCAGCTGCCAGGGCGTCGTTCTTTAGGATTAACAAAGAGGCCGAAAGTCTTGAGCTCAGCCTCTGCTTCCCATTAGCATCCCCTCTGTTTTTCTGGATGGCCTCTTGGATTCTTTTGGCAGCCTTATCGGGGAGATTTGTCACATCAAAGAAAGGAACAAAGCCGGGGATTCGGCCCGTGATCGCTGGGAGAAAGGGGGGGTGGGGGGGGTGGGTCGGGGTGAGATTGTATTTCTTGATCTTGGAACGATACTCCAGCCGGGGCGATGCCCCCCCCGCACCGATGCCGTCAACTTTTCTTGCCGGTTAGCCGTCCGGCTGAGCACCCCCCCCGCCCCTTTCGAAAAAGGCTATTACATCTGTCCAGCTGCTCCGTGTGGCCTCCGAGCCATTAACTCTGATGCGTTCAGGGACCTGGGTGGGTGGTTGAGTGTGTGTGTGTGTGTGGGGGGGGGGCTCTGCTGCGGATTTCATTGCATGACTGAGTCCATTATGTTCCACCGGGGAGTCGGGCATTAAAGTTTGTGGTCTGATTAAATTTACTGCTGTTCGGCTCAAGAGGCAATTAGTGTGTACAGCACCTCGTCCCTCATACGTGTGGTGCAGGTAGCCCCCCCCCCCCCTCCGCCCCCCTCCCGCCAGCACGGACATCATGTATTGATTACAGGGTCTGAGTTTGTCTCTGTTATGCCAGAAATGCAGATCTATCCCTCTGCCTTGGTAATTGGTGCTCAGGCGGCGTGCCTGCTGGACTGAGAATAATCCAGGACAGTCTGAAATCAGCCTGACGACCGCCCCCCCCCCCACACACACACACAACCCCTGGATTTTAATTGAATTTAAATTCACTTCTTGGAAAGGACCGAGGGGTTCCAGGAAAGGTGCTTTTTATTGGAATTGCAGATGAAGCGCTCGAAAGGGCTCGTCTCTGCGCGGACGCCGCGGCAGCCTTTGGGGACGGTGTGTGTGTGTGTGTGTGTGGGGGGGGGGATTAAATATAAAGCAGCGGACCCTGCAAGCCCTGTTGTTGGGTGTCTGGAAGGTTGTGCGGCTCGCTGGAATGAGCGTGGGTTCGTCTCCAGCGTTGCTATGAAGGGGCGGGGGTGAAGAGCACTGAGGCCGAGACGGCTCAGTTAAAAACAAAGGGCCGTGACCCCCCCCAGCCCCCCGAAATATCAAAGAAATGTAAATGTAGATTTCCCCTTGTTTTTGTAGCATAAATGTGAGGAGAATCCGTCGTGGAATCCGAATGTTGGGACACATGTTGGGCTCTTTGGGTTGGAGACCACGTGTGTGTGGGCTCCCTGGATGGGCCGCTGCCCCCCCCCACCCTCCTCCACCCCCACCTCCAGTGACCCTGATCAGGAAGAAGTGTTGCTACACAGAAGATGCATGGAGGGAAGGACAGATGCTTGGAGGTGAGCGTCGTCTGCGCTGCGTCTGTCTCCCGGCGTGGTGACCTTTGACCCCCCCCCCGAGCCCTTCCTCGCCCGCCTGCCGTCCGGAGCCTCTCTCTGTTTGTGCTACAGTTGAAAAGCGCGGTGTGGAGGTGTGGGGGGGTGTGGGGGGGCTAATGACTGTCATTAGCGCGGGGGATCAGGCGTGTGGAACAGCAGCAGCGGTGCCGGTGCAGGAATCTTTCGGCGCGTGTGTGTGTGTGTGTGTGTGTGGGTGTGTTTGACTGATTACAAAGGAGTGCCTCAATTACTGTAAGAAAAGAAAAACACGTCAAGCGACTCTTCTGCCAGAGAGTATTTAAGGCCAAATCCATCCATATCAACAAAGCTGTAATGTACTCTCCATTTTTCCTGCCTCGTTTAAATTATTCATGCGTGGCATTTTCATCATCCAGGCTTAGGAAAGTACTCGCACGCAGCCAGGGAAGTTGTCCAAGGATTTGTGCCCCAATTATGAATGTCCTGACAGCTCCTTGATGGGTATTTCTGCCGGTTTTCTTGTTTATTTAAATGTTAAAGATATTAGAGTGAGCGCCTATACCGAGCGCTTGTTCCTCTTTTCTACCGCTAGATGGCGCCCTTGGCCTTTAGAAACCGCAGGACGTCTGCACAGAACCAGAAAAAAGAAAACTTGACATCGTGATTACATTTCATTCCTATTTTCTATCTATTATTTGCACAAATACATATTACAATCACCACAAATTATAATTAATTATATATAATTATAATTTTTTACGCATTTTGCAGAACAAATATCCAGTTATCATGAATCTGCACCTAAATACTTGATTTATAATATGATCCAGCCCTTGCAATCATGATATTTTGTTAATTGTAGACAAGTGGCCCGGCTCAACATCACAAAATACTTTGAAAACCGTTTTAAAAACTTGGTCCGGCTGATCAGATGTCTCATGAATATGCATCACAGTGATCCTGGACGTGTTGTGGATTGACTCAACGCGGATCTGGCGCTCCACGAAGTGAAGATGGAGCTGAAAAACGCTCTTCACAGTCGTCGGGGAAGTGGAGATGGGACTCCGAGCGTTTCACACGTACACTCACACTCTCACAGGCGCTTCTTTTGCTTTTTAGCATTCAGGAAAAGGACACTTCAGTGACACCACTGCAGGGATTTCAGCTCTAATTCTACAATTAGTGGGTGCTCTGCCCCCCCCCAGTCACAACTCCTGCCCCCTGTTCAGATGTGATTGTAATGTGGTCCAGCTGTAGCTCCCAAGAACGCTGCTCAATTACCATTTTAATGCAAACAGCTCATTTAGATTGCACTATATTATCAATGCAAGTGTAGTTAAAAGAACGGCCTGCATTTCTCAGCAGTGTTTAGAATTCACCCCTTTCCCTTCCTTCGGCCTTTCCCGTGCTCCTCTCCGGGCGGTGTTGCGTCGCCCGGCGATCGCCCCGCGGCTGCCGGCGTGCTGCGACGCGTTGGCTCAGCCTTTGATGCCGGAGATCCAGACCTGAGAGCTCCCGTGGCCTCCCCGTGAGTCTGCCCCATTCCCCCGGGAGGGAACGCAGGCTCTCGGAGGTGCTGACTGTGTCCTCCTGTTGTGCTCCTCACACACACACACACACACCACACACATACACACACACACACACGTGCAGGGTCACACACATCATTACTGTAACCTTAAATCCGCCTTTAAGCTAAACCAATGGGAAGACTTAACCGCTCGGCCCCAGGATGACACTCAGAATTCCGGCCCTGGGCATAGGTCATGTGCTGTTACCATGGTGACGAAATTACACCCCTCTGTAGAAACTGGCACACGGGTTATTATGGGGTGGCCGGTGATAACGGGATTAATGCTGCAGGAGCTGCAGGAGCATGTTGTGGCGGCGCTGCTGAAAATGTTGAATTTCAACCTCTGAACCACTCTGGTGGTTTCTGCCTTTTGTTGTGTCAGATGTTTCTGTGTGTGTGTGTGTGTGTGTGTGTGTGTGAGTGTGTGTGTGTTTGTGCGTGTGTGTTTGTGGACACATGCAGGCTTGTGTTGATCCATAAACACACTCACGCCCACACACACACACGCCACACACACCTACACACATCTGCTAATGTGGATGTTGGTTAACGTTTTCCGCCGCTCTTTGACGTCCACGCTGCTTGGAAACAGGATCGGCTTGTCTTCCAGCCCCATTACCGACCCACTTCAAGGCCGCCCCCTGCCCCCCCCAGCCGAGGGATGGCCGCCCCCCCCCCACCACCACCCCATGTGACCTCGCCGTGCGGCCTCACGGTGTGGAGCCGCTGCTCTTATTTTATGTAAATACCCACCTCTCTTCTTGGCACTGTTGCCTGACTTTTCTCGGAAGTGCTGTCGGCCCATGACGCGGGTGTAACCGTCCCGCCCCCGTGGCGAGGGTTAGCGCGTTCATTCCCATTGCATCACGCCGTTGAACACACGCGTACATATCCCCCTCCCATTACGGCCGAGAACAATAACGTCCATATTCCGAAAGATATTCGAGTCACGTTGCGCTCCCCGTAGATGTGGCTGATTTGAATTCGGTACCCAAGTGGTGCCTCAGTGTAATCGGTGTTCTTTAAGAGCAGTCAAGTAGAATACGACGTCCCGCCGTTCTCCAGCACCGGGAATGTTAATGTCCTCATTTGGTAATGAATTATGTATAGCAGAAAGTGGCTGATCTGGGTGAGAGTCAAAGAGGAGCCGTAAATCACGCACTGTCACTCCGACTGCATTATTTCTCCGGTTCCAGCCTTCCGTCCCCGTCTGAATCAGCCGGGCTGCGGCGCGTCGCTGATCATCAGTGTCAGCACACGTGGGGCTGAACCCCCCACCCACCCACTCCCCGATCTGAGACAGCGTGGTGCAAATATCGAGGCTCTCAGTCAAGGCTATGGTCCTGCTCGAGGTTTCTACCTGTTATAAGAGAGCCCTTCCTCGGGCTCTGGGTTGAATGCGACAGAAACGGTGGAAAATAAAGCAGCGGTGCACGTTGCCCAGGTTCCTCCCAGGCTTTTAGTGAACCTTCATTTTATTTGTTTGCTCTCAGTGAAACTCTAAACTGTAGCTATAACGACTGCAGGAATACTTCGTCTGTAGCGGCCAATCCAGTCATGATCCCGCCCTGAGCTGGGGCTGGTTTAGCACTAAAAACCCCGTATCCAGTATCGTTTCCGTGGTTCTGCAGAAAAAAAGTTCATTTAAATGATGTTAACCATGAGAGTTATTTAAGAAAAGGTCTATGCAAAGCGAACTAGGCCTCCGTTTTCCTGTAATTACATTAAGTTTAATGCCGCTCTTATTGCTTCTCTTCAGCTCCTAACTGCATTAGAACTGAAATAAGATCACTACAGAGATGAAGAACGGGGAAAAACGAGTGTTTTAATCTAACATATTAAGTTGAGCCTGTTTTTTTTTTTTGGTGCGAATGCCTCTTCAGTTCCAGTTCCTCTCAAGTCGTTGATTTAATGCAAGTCAGTCTGAGGAGAGGGCCACAAAGTCTCATCTAGCCCTGAGGCGGTGGAGGCCCGGGGCTCCGTTTCAAAAAAAAGATCAGTGGAGCTCTTGCCGTTATTTATTCATTTTTCGCATTTGCGCCTTTAATTTCCCGAAACCCGGCGCGTCTCCATTTCCGTCGCTATTTCCGAGGCCGAGAGTGACGCCAGAGCTGGAAATGTCTGCCCCGTATCGGTAACCGGGAGGAATATTTCGGCGCGGTGCGCGGCGGGGGCAACATGACTCAACGCGGCGGCAACGTTGGCGACTGCACGCCGAACTTTCCCCTGTTGCTGCAGCGGCGAGGAAAGGAAAAGAAAAAACAAAAACGCTGGCAAGACCCAGCTCAAACAAACAACTGTTGACAGCTTCTCTTTGTCCTCCAGTGACCCCTAACCCCCCCCACACACACACACACACGCACACGCACACACACACACACACACACACACACCCTTTGTTCATTTGTCACTCCTGGTTTTGGCACTGGGGAGATTGTGGTAATTTCCTCTTGGACCGTTATCTCCCTCCTAATGCCCGCCTTTTGCGCCGCTATCTGCCTAATTTAGTGACTCAGCGAGCCGACGCGGCGCTCCGTGACCGAGGAGGCCGCGAGTCCCGCCTCGGTCGAACCTCCGCGCCGGAGTAATTTGACCTAATAAGGCCTCCATTCGACCCTTTCAACTGTATTATGTCGGGAATAATTGTCTGCTCCCTCCACCGTATTGTGTTGCTGTGGAAACTGATGAGCACTTGACAGCTGTAGGACGGGGTTGCCATGACAACGGGGCCCATCCGCGCCCTTGTGTGTGTGGCGTGAGCACCCCCTTTTTTTTCTTTTTCTTTTTTTTTTTTTCCTTTTTTGGTCTACTTTATTTATTTTCCCTACCTTGCGTCTGGCTGGCGTTATCAGCCGGCCGCTACGGGAGCGGCGAGATTCCGACTCCAGGGCCTCCCTCAGCATCTCCTGATATGGGATTACTCCTGAACCAGGGAAGGGCTTTAAACCTGTCAGAGAGCGGAGAGGCAGATCTGTCAAAAGGCGCCACCCGCGGCTCCTCTCCAGCCTGGCCGCGACCGTCTCCAAATTAGCGCGATCTTGATCCTGTTTCTTTGGCCGTACTTCCTCGGCATCATCTGTAACATATCAACTGTGATATCACATCATCTTATCCGAATCATCAGCAGAGACGTGGTCACTGCGGTAAATGTAATAAGTTCTCACTTGTTTGTATTTTTCATCGCTGTGATGAATTTCGGGCTAAATGGAGTTATCATGTGGCACTTCGGTGTACGTGAACCAGGGATGGGATCTTTACCGAGAGTAACAAAGGGGAATGAGGGGTATCTTTTGCTAATGCACAGTGATTTTAATTGATTGTGAAATTCGTTTTGCTGGTTCACATCAAACACCGCCGTTGGGGGGAAGAGTCTTCATTATCCTGTGAAGCAGCGGCATTGACAGGCTTATTAATGTCAAGATTCAGCCGTAGAAATGATTCATTTATATGTACATTTATATCATTTATTACCCTTTTCAACATAATAGGATTTTCTTTGTCCCCCCCCACCCCGAAATGTTGGTATATCGCGCCACAGCCAAAATGACTTGGAAAGAGGTTGATATCAGAGTGGAAACGTGTCATTTATTTCAGTCCGGTTGGTCTGAAAACGTTACGCGTCTTGGCGAGTCCGCCACCGCCGTTTCCCGCTCCCCCCCCCAACCCCCGTGCGCACTTCCAGGCCGCGCTGCACAAGCCTCCGCTTTGTTTTGGTAGCTCCACCGGCTGAAAATGTCAAAACCGTCCCAGCGATGATGTCAGCGCGCTGACATTCTCTCTCATCTCATTGTTTCAAGGATCCTTAATTTCCCCGATCCTTCCTGTTTGCAGCAGCGGAGGTTCGGCGGATATTTCCCGCGCGCCCCCGCCTGTTCGGCCCGACCATTTCATCGTTTGAACCGAGCTCCAGTCGGGGTCGCCCGCACGCAATGCCGTTAGTTTTGTGTTCATACACAGTGCTGCGCGTTCCTAGGATGAATGGTGTGGGGGCGTCTGGTGCCGAGTTTACAGGCAAGAATTACAGGGAAAAAAAAAAAAAAAAAGAATAAAAAAAGAAAACAGCGCTGCTGGAAACCGTCCACGGCTGTGATGACGGAGGGTGCAGCGGACTGTGGAGTTGCCTCCGGCTGTGTCAGTGCCTCATTAAGGTAGAGAGCCTCACTGCCAGGGCGCATATGCATCCCCGACAAACAGACCGGGCCAAGACGGCTGCTGTCAGATTCAAATAAAACACAACCCTCCCCGAACCTCGGAGTACATGGCTCGCCCACACCCCTGCTGGTGTGTTCCGGTCCCATCGTTCCCTTATTATTGTTCTTTTTTTTATTTATTTATTTATTTATTTCCTTTCCCCTTTCCCTCCACCCGGGCGCTGAAATATTCATGTTTGTCTCCGCTCACTTACAGTGCAGGCGTCCTCTGCTCTATTTACACTTCGCCGGCTAACAATGCTCAAACAGCATTGTTAGCGGACTGCGAGATGAGTAACAGAGGGAGGAATGGAGACGGAGCATGGGATTTTTTTTTTTTTTTGTCTCTTCGCCAGGCCTGGCAGGGAAGTCAAAGGAGGAACAGCGATAACACGGGGAGGATAGTTATACATCGACTCATTCCCCGGTTGCATAAACAGGCTCCGGGAAAAGAGGGCAGGCGAGCGGAGGGGTGGCGCGTTTGTTGTTGTCTCTGCTTTCAACAGAGGAGAATTGATTCTGTCACTCATGCCGTGTTTGTTTTGGACCGGCGTGACCGGCCTTCCTGCCATCTCCCGTCACTCGAGTGGCTGCCGGTCACTCGGGAGGCGTGCACAAAGCCGGCCCTTATTAGTCGGCCACGCGGGGTCCCGGCGTTGGAATTTTAACAAGCTCTCGGAGCAGCTCCGGGCCTGACGCTGATGCGCCCCCCCCCACAGTCATACGGGCGGGAAGCTTTCCCCCGAGTCCTTGATGGGGTTCGGTTCCTAGGAGAGCTGAAGTGACTCGGTCGCCTGTTGACCTGGTGGTGGGGGAGGGGGGGTTGCGTCTACAGTCGTTATCTGAGCTGATACCCGGCATACGGAGGTAATTAGCATCAGCATGCTTTGCTGAGGCGTGCTCTGGTCAGACACATTCCCATGTCCTGACATGGGTTTTGAAGACCCCCACCACCATTGTTTTTATAGAACAGTCTGGACTTTACAAGTTGGAGGCTGCAACATTGACATTCCCGCTAAAGATACAAAGCCAAGGCCAGTAGGGGGAGTTTGGGGGGAGGCGGGGGGGGGCGGGGAGGGGAGGGGCACTGATGCATGCGTGTGTGTGTGTTGGGGGTCATTCGGGATCTGTCAGCTGCTCACATGGGTGCTTGACTCCGCCTGCTTCAGGCCCTCATTCTTCCTCCCATCAAATTCCTTCCCTCTCCTCCCTGCAAGGCCTCTTTTGCACTCTGTGACATGCGAAGCCCACACCACTGCCGCCCCCACCCCCACCCCCCATACACACACACAAAGCAAATATTTACGTCACGACACAGTGTCTTTGTTGCATTCCTTTGGAAATGCCGGGGGATATCTCATAGGCAAATAATTCCATTTTTTTTTTTTTTTTTTCAGAGAGGGATTTAGCTGCTAAAACAGCCACATCGTTTTAGGATTGACTCCAATAAATTGCACTTGAAAGCTAAGCTCTGCATAATCACCAGGCTCATTATTCCAGACTGGTTCACACCAAGTGGGCCATATTTCTGACAGCTGCATTTATTTCCGAGCTATAAACCATCACGTTGCTTTATTGTGCCAGTGTCTATGACAATCCTTACTACTTCTGTCTTAATTAGCTCCGGTTTTCGCTTCCGTGAGGTCCGCCTCGCACACATCTCTTTCTTTTACGTTCAGGATGCAGCAGTGGACAGAGGACACTCTCCCCCTGCCTTCCTTGTTTCTTTTCGTCATTTCATCCTCCTGGCTGCCATATCCAGCCTCTCCCTGCCTTTCTTTCACTCCCTTTTCTCCGCAATTATCACCTCGTCATGCATCCACTTCCTCGTCGTTGTAATTGCCTCTCCGATAAACCCCTCCTGCACCTTTATCAACAAAAAGAAAACAACCCTCATCTGGTTATTAGTGTAAAGTGCTCCTGTGACGTTTACGCTCTCAGAGAGGCAGTCAATCAAGCCCATAGCCTGGGATGAATTTTCAATCTGAGCGCTTGTTCGGTATTGCAGTAATAAGCCTTTAGCATGAAAAATGAGGTGCCGTCAGAGGAGTTTTAGGGCACTTTAGCTCTTATTTAAAGTCACTCATCTCTGGGTTTAAGCAATGCTTCTTCCAGTTAGTCCCTATGTTTTATGGCTCCACTGTAGCCCCAGAACACCCTTATAGTGAGAACAGCATGTCGTCTGCATAGATCGTAAATCTACCTTGCATGTATTAGTGTGGATGTATCATAATGTCTTTGCCACTTCATGAAATGAATCCACCCACATGCGGATCCAGTCTGACAGCTGGAGCTCCCACTCAGCTGGTGCAGCTCGACCGGCAGGTGAGAGGTGGGCGGCTAACACGCGTCCCAGGTGCATACGTGCCTGCGGGTGGTGTTGAGGTCAGGCGCGGTGCGACTCCTGTCAGGAAAGTGCTGCCGTTTTTCACCTCGGATGTCCCGCGGAACAGCGCGATCGTTGTCAGCGATCGACCTGGCTCGGGTTTCCAAGTCGCTCACTGCATACTGTCGATCAAAGGAGGCCCTGCTCTGTTTTCCTTTATACAGGGAAGTACAGATAACAATCCCACTATGGACACAACCCCATGTTTTCTTTGTGCTTGCCTTTCTTTGCCCCAGCTTGTCTGTGTCTTTAGGTTCGAGTCAAGGCCATGGATAGCAGCTGCCCACATTTTTCAATCCTGTGCTCGACTTGACGGAATTTCCAAGGTCTTTTGGGGCAAATATGTACAACCTAAGACCTGTGCGACTGCTTTATTCCTCCTCTTTCAACTTCATTTTAAATCTTGAATGGGCACAGTTCTTCTGCTCTGCTACCTGGAAGTGACTAGATCTATTTCATTCATGACCAGTCATAACACTCCTGAAATATGAATGCAGTGTGTATACACTTCTAGCTGCTGTTCTTCTTCCCTCTGTCTATGTCTGAGGAATTGCTTTCAGTGGGCTGATGGTTTAGAAAGGTTCAGAGGTCTCTCTTACTCACTTGGCTTTGTTCCCCGTGGCCTGTGGTGCAGAGAAATACAGCTTAAATCAATGTAAATTAGACTGCCCACAGAAACCTGCTGTTCAAATAAAATGAAGTCTTCATGTCAGTTATGCCTCTTGTTTCAAAAATTCAATAGATTTAGTCCAAAATTGGGCACAACGAGGCTTAACTGTGCTATAGAGCACATTTTTAGGTCCATTTGTTGGAAATCTGCACTGCATTATTCAACTGTTGACCAGTTGAATAATGGAAGTCCACACTCACATCTTTTCCTAATTGTTCCTAATTTGGGCATGTTCAGGTTGTGGGCAGCAGCCCTGGGTTCGCAGGAGCCCAGCTGTCATTAATCCTGGATGATGGACTGAGGATGATGCGTTACCTCTGTCATTGTTGTCCAAATCACGGCGCATGCTGAAACCAAATGGAACCAAAACAAGATCTGGAAAACCGCATTAGTCTTTATTTAGCAACGCTCGAAAGAACAGCGCGACCAGAGCGCGCTGAGGTTAATGCGGAGCAGGTAGCAGTCAGAGGAGACAGAGTAATGGACCTGCTTCAGCCTGGACCAGGAGCTCTGTTTTTCTCCGCTTCTCTATTTATTACTGCCAACCTCCTCCTTTGGATTTTATTAGCCATCGCATTCATTTCCCATTTTCATGTGACGGTACAGCTAACAGCCACGGCCTGAGGCCTTTTCAGGTCCACGCTGTCCATCCATCTATCCTATTTTACCTTCCGAGCACCTCAGAATTCCATAAATGTTTGATTGGAATCTGATTAGTGGCCAGGATGTAGGCTTTCTTTTGAAATTAGATGACATTTGGTTCAAATATCTGTGGGCTGAGCTGCACCTTGCGAACAGAAACAACCACGAGTTCTAGCTCCCTTTGCTCTGATTCTCAAAGAAAAAAAAGAAACTAAAAAAAAAACGTGAAATCGATATCCAGAAACAAAGCAAGCGTGCCCTGTGAGACAGCAACCGCCCTTCCATGCGATGTGTTTCAGATTCCTTCCATCCCTCACCCCCCCACACACACACACACACAGGCTCTCCGCCCTGTTTCCTCTCTCCCACATGACATTCGTCTGAATTTATTTCCTCTTTGTTTCTTTCCCTCTTCACCTCCTGCCCCCCCCCCCACTCCCCCCGCACATCTGGCACCATTTGCAGCGGTGATCTCATGCTTTATCGGTCATCATTCCCAGACCTCTGTAGAGGAAAAAAGATGAATGTCTTCGTCCAGGACCGGACTTTGAGGCTGCAGTTGGCACTTTTGGCTCTAACGTTGTTCGCTTATGATGCATTTGCCTCCGTGGGTGCAGGAGCGGTCGTCAATCACGATTAGTGGCCCTTGGTTTTATAGCTTTGGGAGGCCGGTCCCACCTGCCTGGGTGGAAGTAAGCACACTCCCGTAGCGTTACCACCAAAATATCCCAGAGAGGCTGAGGTAAATCGGATGTGCACACGTATGCGCGCGTGTTTATTATTCATGAATAGTGAACTGTCGTGGAGTCTTTTAAAAGGCCACGCCGCACAGCATCCGCCCGTAAAGTGGATCAACGCCACGTTGTAAACGCTTATATTCTGTTAGGTGTAGTTTGTTTACTTGGCAGAAAGCCTTTATCTCTTTTTTATGATTTATACACGTAGCCTGGCACTGGGGGGGAATGGTTTTTAGTGAGGCTGCTGTAACGAAGCGAGCCTCTTCGGGGGGGGGGGGCTTTCAACCAAACCCAATTAAACTGGTAAGAACTTAAAATATCTACTCCAGAAATGCATTTTAGATGGCAACCTAAGATGAATACAGGCATACATACATCCATCCAGCAGTCAGTAACTCATAAATCCTGTCCCGAAATTCATGCTTCAGTCCCGATATTTTGCAGAAAACCACAACAACAAAAAAAGGAATCTGTTGTGTATTGAGGAGCCAAAGCTTCACTTTAGTTCACATTTCTATTATATTTTAGGAAATCAGATAAATCAAACTTCCTGTTCCCAGAAAATAGAATTCTTCTTCCTCACTTGATGTTCCTCTTCACTGGCTGAGAAGCATCCTTTATGTTTCCCAGCGCTTAGCTGTCAGAAGCCTCACAACAACAGAAGAACTCTGGGTAATTTACTGTAAGGAGGGGAAGTCTTTGAGCTTAACAGCTGCCGGTTAAAGATCCGATCCTGGCACTGGGGATGCTCCTTCGTTTTGTTTTGCTTTTTTTGCCACATTAGCACAAACCCTGACTCCTCCGTCTCTGACCCTCTGCAGCTTCCTCGCCATTGACCTTCACCTTCATCCTCCTCCCAACCCCCCCTTCATTAACGGCAGCCCTGTGAAGTCTCCCACTTCCCGCGGACGATCCCCACCCGCGTCCTCCGCGCCTCCACCGCGCCTCCACCGCGCCTTTCATAACTCAAATATCTGCGCTCTCTTCTGAACGCGGGCCGCAACAATGACAGGCGACCCCTGGAACCTCCTCAGAGACGGTGTTTCGCTGCTCGTCTCTTGTACCTCTTAGTCATAATCTTTGTCGCTGCGATCATCCGAGGCTTATTTGACAGCGAGTTTTCCTGCTTACCCCCCCTCCTCCGCATCTGGCAAGCACTGTAAATGTCGGTCCGCGCTGATTTCTCAGCAGAGATGATGCAGCGCGGCATTTGTTCTCAGGAAGACCTAATGACAGGAAATTCGAGCAGTCCGTTCATGTTTCATTGTTTCTTGTCAGCAGCGGAGCTCCGTGGAATTAGGATGTTTGCTTTTCTGATACAAGTCTGGGAAATTTTTCAATATAAATGTAAATATAAATTGTTGGCTTGTGCTGGTTGCTTCAGCAGAAGAGTCCAGCAGAAGAAATTTTGAATGTCCTGTTCAAAGTGGACCAAACCACCCCCCGTGTTCCTGTTGTCAACGCGCAGTCCCGGGTTTAATGGTTTCTCTTAGTAAAGAGGCGTTCAATTATGAGCATTATCATTTGACACTCCCGGTCACAGTCACCATAACCCACCACGGTGGCATCAGCCTGGGCTCTAAACCGGCTTCAGTCGGTTCCGACCGCGGCCGGAACAAACCCACACGGCACATCAGAGGAGAGCGGCGCGAGCGGTCGGTCTACACGGAGCTGCTCTTTCACAGCCCGGTGACCAGATGGCCAGCAATTATTCTTACGATCCATCTTCCACCGCGGGGTCAGACGAGCCGGGGAAAGAGCGGCGCCGACCGTGCACGATCCGTCTGTTCTGCCCAGTGAGAGAATGTTTGACTGGAGCCGCTTTGGCTACCTTTTTTAGCGCTGTTTCCAAACACAGATCTAAAGAAAAAAGGACAAAAAAGATCCGTATAGATACACCAACTTGATTCTGACCCTGATGCAGAAACAGGAGTTAATGAACACCCTGGGTGTTAAAGCATCTATAAAAATGACATAACCCCAGTGATTGAAGCTTAATCGCTGCTTGGCTCCGCTGTAGATTTTAATCGCTGCAGCGATGCAACCTTTGCTAATGACAAAGGAGATGAGTTTTATTAGACACGAGGGTGAGATGGAAGTGTTTAATTACCTCCTTTCAAGTAGCTGGCAGGCCTTTGATAAAGAGAAATGGCTGCTTTTGTGAGCAGTATATTGCTTTTAAAAATCCATACAGCGATGAGATGTAGTCTGACGCGCAGAGTTAAAATGGAATGTGTTCTGGACAAATAGTGACAACAAACCGGGCGGAATAAGGGACGGAAGGTGCGAATAAAATGGAACATCTAAGCGAAGGATCTCGCGGCATCAGCGGAGGATGAGCTGCATGAGGCCGCGGCTCCATCGCAGAAATGACAAAATATGTGAAGTGCCCTCCGGAAAGTGCAATAATTACAGATATTCTCTAACGGCCATCCAAGACACTTAGCATTCAGCCCCATCCCGCATGAAACATCAAAGTGTGCATTCCCAGAGACATCTGGCACAACCGGATTGGCCGCATGGCTCAGCAGGGTGCCCTGCATCTGTATTTGCATCCCAAACAGAAACTATCAGGATCTTTATTATTATTATTATTATTATTATTATTATTATTATTATTATTATGGTTTGAAGCCTGACCTAATGTGTTCTGCATTAGCATTACTTAATTTTGAACTTGACTCAACGTTCAGCTTTATCTCAAATGTTAATCTTGGTGTTTTCCACCCGATAAACATGAGAAAAGGGTTTTCTGATGGATGTGATTCACTCACATTGTGGGGTCCAACAGTCAATATTAGGATGAAAGCCTGTGTTGGCCGGCATGAATCGAGATGAGCCGATTGTTAGCTTAGAGTCGAGCCAAAATTGCAAATAACCGCTTTGTTATGCAAAAACGAGGCCCCGCGAAGGCCAAATATGGCTGCTCGGTCTGCAGGGGATTCATCGGGTTCACTTGCTCGACGTTTGCATGAGTCATTATATTGTATCTTTTTTTAGACTACAGTCGCTCTCAGCCTTTCTGGTTTGAGGAAGAGTAAACAAAGTGTTGCCTCTCTTTGGCGTCCGACCCCTGGCCGGAGCTCCGGGTTGTGTGACGACGCAGGAGAACAGAATGTTTGATGCGTTGTGATGTTGGTAGTTCAGCAGCTGCCTGTCTGACCCACTTCTTACATCAGGGAGGCGTGTTTGTTAAAAAGACCTCGTCTTAAACCCTCTCCTATCGAGCCTCCCTCCTCGTCCATTTGTACTAACTGGCCAATACTCAGTTAGAGCAGACATCTGAGTTGCAGCACCTTTTGCAGCCCTGCTCCACTGCAGCGGCTCAAGCTCAGTCGCAGCAGGCCGTTTGCTCTGACACATCTCTGCTCTCGGGCTCGAGGGGCGTTCGAGACATATCACAGGAAGTGAGACACAGCCTTCACCCCCCAACCCCCACACGCTGCTGCTGGTCTGACTGGTCAGGTCAGCCTCTCAGAGCAATGTGCTCAGCATCTCTTCCGTGACATGTTCAGCACACATAACATGCACCAGCTGTCCAACTCTCCCCTATTTGTGACACTCACAGTTATTTCTATGCAAATTACACCTATGTTATGTATTGCGATAATTATTTATCCATTTGCCACAAAAATGAACCTTATCAAAATTTAAAACTGCATCTTGCTCAACTTGCCTGCACTGAACAGTCACTTCATAAGTACGCAAATATGATACCAGGCAGCCTAAGAAGGTCGTTCTTAGTTCAGCAGCCAAGGATAGAAAATAAGCAAATAAGGAGTGCATTATATAGAATAAGCATTAAATATGTGCAGGACTGCCCTGCTTATGATAGAAAGTAGTTTTTATTGGATTGTGAAGCCCTGAGTGTGCAGCATAAGCCCAAACTGCATTGATGCACATGCATATTTATACCCTCATCCTCACCGTCTTCACGGTAGCCGTTCTTTCCTTGGAGGCCGTCGCTGTTGAGCCTCCAGGGGCCGTCCGTGTTTCAGAGTTCTGTTTCCCCTCACTACCCAAACTCCCACCGCCGCTCCACCTCCTCCTCATCCCCCCCCGTCCCCCCGTCCCCTAATCCAATTGTGCGGAGTAAAGAGATGGAACAACTCTGAAAAGACTTTGTCTCACCTGCAGCAGAATTTAACTTTTATTCCATCTTTGAAATGATTTTTGCGGAAAGTTGGCACCCGTTTGAAACGACGCCAGTGTCTTTTGCCCACAGCTGTCTTCGAAATCCAACCACAGCGATCAAATAAAGGAGAGCGAGGCGGCTCCGGTTTGTGAAATCCGTTGGCGAAAGGTGTTATCACAGATAAAATGCATTTAAAGTCTGTGGAGTGATTGTGTCCATGCATATTATACATATGTTGCTTTAAATAAACAACTAATCTAGAAGAGAACAGTGTAATAGTCTATGAAAAGAACAAAGTTGGCAGAATTTCAAACAAAGAAAGACTTCTTAGGTGCATGGTTCCATGAGTTTGCTATATTATGGTTACTTTTTGGCTCAAACCAAAACACAGAGACACTTTCAACACTCGACTCCAGTCTTCATTTCCACATGACAGGATAGTTTCATCATGCTGCTGCGCAATAAAGTGATTATTGATAAACCAGGCAATTCAACATGAATCTGGGTGAACTTTGGCAAGAGATTAACATGCTGGGCAGGATTACAGGACTCCTGGGCTGTTCATATTTCACTGAAAACTGGAATTTCCAAATTTGCCAAATGAGTTGACGTCGTCCCAAAACCGCGCAGGTTTCGCAGCGACTGATTCAGCCGTAATCTCTGCCACCAGCCTGTGCTAGTTCCGTTCCCTGCGCCCCGCCCCCTCGCCCCCGACGGGATCAGAAACCGTGCGTCGTGCTGTCAGTTTGCAGTCTTCAGTCTCCTCATTTTGATGAGGGCTGGATGTGACGGAGAACTCCTGAGGAGATCTGAGGACTAGTCACAGTGAGCAGTCTGAGGCCCCGAGGCTCGAAATGTTGGCCGGTTATGGGCGTTCAGTGTGAACACCATTATTCTCCCCCACCGCGGACTAATCAACCTTCTTTATTTGCTTCTGGTGTTTATTTGTAGCTGGTCTATAAAATTCTGTGATAATTATCGTGCTAATCCCAGATGCTTCTTAACGGATAATTAATATTTAATTACACGTTGTGTTGTGTGTTGTGTTGCACAAGGGAAAGCTAAACTTTACATCCTTGCGTCATCGCGAGTCTGAGCTTTAAGCGACATGCTAACGCACCGACTAATGCGAACACCATCCGCCCAAACTTCGATCCAACACCTCGGAGCGCGAGAACAGAGTCGCTGGAGAGCGGAGTCTTTTACGCGTGCGCTTACATCAGCGAGCAGAGATCGCAAGACGCAACAGCTGGAGTCCAGCTAACGACCGAACAGATGGTGGCATGGTGGAAAAACGTGCCTCTGATGTCATTCTCCCCCCCCGTGACCCATTGACCTCTTCTTATTCTCTCTCTTCTTTGACATCCATCTGCCTGCAGAGCTGTGATAACACTTTTTCTTTTTTTTCCCCCCAGTGGTGGCACCAGTCTAATAAACGACTGCGGCCTCACATGCGCGCTGCGCTCCCAGTATCGGGACCGGAGCGAGGGAGGAAAGTCAAAGCCAAACTTTCAAGGACTCCGAAGATGCATATCTGACATGCAAGGACGGCGCGGGTAAACAAAAGAGACAATAAGACAGTTATAGAGGGGCGATTTGACTGCATTTTTCCGCTCACTCATTGTTATTTAACAAAAGAAATTGAAAGTTAAATCATATTATTCACACCATCAGGCCTCCGCCATGTACTGTTCATTCATCTGTCATTTCTTTTGTCTTGGAACAGCTCAGTGGAGCAGATGACTCTCTCTCTCTCCCTCTCTCTGTTGGTCTGATTTAAGCAAAATGCATTTGTTTTTATGTCTACAAAAACTCATTTATTTTCAATGCCGTCTGTTGATTGGCGGCGGTTTCGCCCCCGTTCCCAGAACACTTTGTGGACATTATTTCTCCAAACATCCTGCAGTTCTCATTATGTCTATTCTTTTCCTCTTCCCCCTCCTTTTCCTCCCTAAGTGTTTTTCTTTTTTGTTGTTGTTGCTTTCCTCGCTGTGCCGAAGGTGAAACCTCATTACTCATGACTACCGAACCCGCGTCTAGACACGCGGGACCGCAGCGACGTGAACAGTTGTTTGCGTCTGTTGGCGCGGAGCAGCCATACTCGGACTATTCCGGATGGCTCTTTTGCTCTGGAGTCGAAGGTCTATCCTGTCCTTGCACGATGGTGCCTATAAATCACAAGCTGCAGCCGTCACGAACTGCAGCCGTCACAACCGACGTGTGCAGTTGTGCGAAGGGGTATATTTGGTGGGCGCTTCGCAGTCAGTTTCATATTCATGAAGGGAAGAGAGAGAGACCCGTGGTTCTGTGGATGCTGCTGAGGCAGGGGTGCTAGGTGCTCCGAGTTCAGTCGGGGGGGTGCTTTAATTGTTGAAAACGAGATACGAGGATGCCACGGACAGCCGGGGAATTCTAATTCCGACGCTGAAACATTATCTCCCCACAGTAGCCCAGTAGGGTTAGTCACGGTGGAACCAGATACAGATATTCCTCTTCCATCCCAATTATCAACAGTCCCGAGCGAGTCCCTAGTTAAGTTTGTGTGCACATCTCTGCAGATTCTAAACAGGTGTGTGTGCCTGCGTGTGTGTGTGTGTGTGTATGTGTGTGTGTGTGTGTGTGTGTGCTGCTTGCTCACAGCACACTGATTGCACAGCAGTGTGCTGAGAGACTGAGTAATCACCGTGGTAACCGCGTCTGTCAGATGAGCCAATAAAGAGACAGCAGTGATTGACTCTGGACAGGGGTCTCATACACTTGAGTCCTCCGCTAAAAAGGCCCAGAGGCACCGTCTAATGGATGTGACGTCAATGCGAGGCTGGAGGAGCATCGGGGCAGTAAAAACGCCCACAGCGTGTGTTTGTGTGTGCCTGCGTGCTCTTAAGAGCACACTGGCTGAGCGACGCTGCGGAAATTAAGAAAGAAAAACGTTGAACGTGCTGAAAGTGGCAAATTTTGGTTAGTGCGTGTGTGTGTGTGTGTGTGTGTGTCTTCACCGGCGTCTGGAAGAGAAAGCGGATCCACATACGATCGTAAATAATAAAACAGATGCCAAGTGCAAACACACACACTTTTGGACTCTGCCGGTGGGCGCACAACGCTCGACGACTGTAGCGTACAGGGGGGGGTGCCCGGAGGGAGCGGGTAATCCATCGATGGGACTCCGTTCGGGAGACTGCAGGGCGATGCGGAGGCCACAATGGGAATTGCATCCCAAGTCTCTGATCCCAGCTCCGTGCTTACAAGTGGTGGTGGGGAGTGTGTGTGCGTGTGTGTGTGTGTGTGTGTGTGTGTGTGTGTGGGTGTGTGTGTGGGTGTGTGTGGGAGATGTGGAGGCTACTCTTTGGAAGTGCAGCGTGTTAATGAATCCAGCTTACCCAGCACGCCCAGCTGCTTAGCGACCTCACCTCTCCATCACTCTCCACGGGCACCGCTTATTTATGGAGCCATTATTTTTAGCCCTCTATAATTTAAGCCTTCTACCTCTTGAAGAATTAACAGAAGGGAGGCGGAGGCAGATGAAAAGATGTGCCGTTTTTGTGCTGAGGAAACAGAATTCATTCTAACAGCATTTACGACCTTGCAGACGCACAGCAGATTTATATATTTTGTGTTTGGTTGTCGAGTCTCAAATGCAAAATGTGGCTCTTATCTGGAATAAGTGGGGATCGGATGAAAGGAGAGACTAAATAAAAAGAGAAAACAGTTTGTAAGGATGAATAAAACACAGCAGGATATTCAGAAACCTTCTAAATAATGACCAACAGGAAAGGCAGAGACCTCGAATCAAACATAACCTCAAGTGTCTGGTTCACCCTCAGAATTCAAGGACCGAATTAAACAACGAAACCTTCAAAGGCATTCGCAGTGCTGCGCTCGCAAAGAAAGCTGCGTTCCTGTTGCACCGCAGCTAAAATTAAATGCACGTCTTAAGCACAGCGTTGCCATTCGGAAGCAGGAAACCCCGAGCGTGTGCACACAATTGATGTGAAGGGTGCAGCCAGGTCTGAAGGGTTTCGGTTCCGGTAGTTTGTCTTGCGCAGCTTGGCAGCCGCTCCTTCTAATAGCCACCTAGACATGCTAATTTATATACCTTCTGGCCACATGAAGCGATATTATAATGACTTTCTCTATCCATTCATGCTTTGCTGAGATGTAGGGAGCAGGAACAGCTATGAATTCCGATGTCATAATTTCAGTGCTTTTAAATGTTTTGATATTAATTTGGGCAACTGAGAAGCCTTCAGCTTCTGAGGGCACCAGCTTGTGGGGCTCCATTTATCTCTCTGACAGTGATGGATTGTTTCCTTCGCTAGCATCCTTTCCTTCCTGCCAATGTTAACGCAAACGCCAAACGAGGCTCCCGTCAAGGCAACGCCTTCCATCGCCGGAGCCGCTCCTGATTCCGATCCATCTCATGAATTATGATTCCCCCCTCTGCCCTGAATATTGAGTCAAAACCCGCCCGTTTTTTTTCCCCTCCTTTTTATCGGAGCCAAATAATCTCCCCGAAGTGGGTCTCTTTTTTTTTTTTTTTTTTTTTTTTTTTTCTGTTGTTTGTTCTTGAGGAAGGAAATCTTTGACCTGAGAGAAAACAATAAAGTCCGCCAAGCAAGCAGTCCCAATGCACAGATGAGAGGAGCGAGGTGGATTTAATGGTTCGTTGAGAAAACAGAACCGCCGGAGAGAGAAAAGCAAACCGGCTTTAGACGAACTTGCAGCGCGGCATGCTGGGAAAGGGGCATTTCTGGAGCCACGAAGGCATCTGAAGTCACATGCAGACGTGTAAAAGAGCTCTTTAACTCGTACTTGCAGTGAAAACTGCTGCTGGAGAGCGTCGCAGCTCTGTGAGGGCCCTTTGTTTTTTAACCCCTCCGCCTGGAGACTCCCAGCCCACAGGCAGAGACACCAGAGGAGAAGAAGAATGGACTTGGTGGCGCTTGAGGACGGCCATCTGGTTTCTGCAGTCGCGGTCGCGCTGCATCGGGGAGGGGGGGCCCTCAGGTCTCAGGCACCGCGGTCTAACCGGCTTTTGGGACGTGTTCGTCGTCTGCCCCCCGGCTCATGGTCGTGGGCCTTATGTGGTCAGGACGGGGGTCGGGACTTGTTAGGCCTCAGGATGTCGTTGCTGCCTCAGAAGCGCGGAGGGAAGAGGAAGTTTGAATGTGAAGAGAGAGAGAGAGAGAGAGAGAGAGAGAGAGAGAGAGAGGTGGGGGGGGGACCATTTGGTGAACTTGTGCAGCTGCAGCGCACGCATCTCTCCGTCATTCAACCAGCTCCGTGCCTCGGAGCGTGCGGACAGCAATTTGACACTTGTCAGACTGATTTGATTAACAGTCACCCAGACCAGCTGGCTGTAGTGGCACCAGACCCCCAGCTTCATATTATACTCTCACCACTCCCTCTCATTTCTCTCCGTCCTACCAAACGGAGCGCCCTGTCCCTTTCAAGCACCGGTTTATTTTCAGAAAGCACAGAAGCGGGTCAGTGTTCCTCATTTTCTCTAGAATAAGACGAGGAAATCCCCCTGTGAGATCCCCAGCAGGCGGCAAGGCTGAACAATTAACCCAGTCCTACATTTAAAACACAAACGCTGCTTTATTTCCAGCTAACAGAGCCCTCGCATTCCAGCACCCTTAGCTCTGTTTCAAAAAAATAATAATAATAATAATTTGGTGTGGGTTGTTATAAGAAAGAAAACTGAGAATCAAATGCAAATTGCTATCAACAGGTCCAGAAAGGCTGAGCCAAAAAAAAAAAAAAATTAAACAAAATCATTGCTCCTTGAATAAATGATTTTTTTTTCTCTGCAGAATAAAGTTGTCTGGTAAATATATTCTGCATTTAATCAAATGTTCCCACGTGCCACTTTGAAGTCTCAGGTTATATCTCTTTTCCTGCTCCAACTGTTATCCAGCCACCGCCCCGCTGTGCTTCTGTACCCCCACTAACAACAAGGGACTAAATTTAGGCCGCCCACCCCCCCCAGCCGAGACATCCAGGTGAACTTTATGGGACGGGAAATGAATTCCGTCTGATAATAAAACCTCGGGCTCCCGCGGGCTCCTTCTGCTCCCGACTGTCCTCGGTTCTCCACGGGGACTCCAACCACCTCCAACCCCCCCCCCACCTCACTAAACTGACACTGTCGGAAACACAGCTCCCGGGAAACTGCGCGACCGTGTGCGCCGCTAATGCATTTTTCCTCTCATATATACGTATACATTACATAATAGTGCATCACACTTTATCCAACCCCCCCCCCCCCACAAATGTACTGACAAGTAAAGATTAGCCTCTGATGTGGGTAAATTTGAATTTATCTACTGCAGGTGTCTGCTGTATGCACACGTGCGCTCTGCTAGTATTAGGTATGTGATCTCTATCTCCTGCCCACACAGGAGGTGTTTTTACTGCAGCTCCAGTGATGTGAAATTTAGGCTAAAGCTGCAGAGTGTGTGTGTGTGTGTGTGTGTGTGTATGTGTGTGTTTTTTTAACGTTGACCTAAATACTGCAGTCTGAGACTTTCCCATATATGGATCCTGCTTTTGTAACTTGGCGCTAATGGTGAAGGGAGTTTATACAGCGGCCTTTCTTTTATCTCTGTCAGAGATCGAACACAAGGTTTCCCCCACCGCTGACGTGAGCTGACCATATTCGTCCGTCTGCTCAAACCAGGAGCGAGCGTTTCAGGCAGCACGAGACTCCATTTTCACGCGTGGGTTAGCCATCACAGAGCGCGGACCTCAAGCCGGTCGGGATTTTTTTTTGTAGGACGTTCTTCAGAAGGCCGATCCGACCGTCCCATTATTAATACAACATCTTGAAACATTCATGCATCTCAGGGCGGAAATAAGTGCCTTTTCAAAGCTTTGCAGCAGTGGCCCAGAAGAACTTGCGTCGTCTCCCAAAGAGAAGGTAGCTTCAATTCTGTGAGGATCAAATAAAGACTGGAGCATTTGTTTCCTGCAGGAGAGAGGAGAGGGCTTTAATATGCAGGTTTTTTTTCCCCTCCACATCTGCAATAGGTTCGTAAACCACACATGCAGCGTTTGTGTGTAATTGGAACCTGCGGCCCCTTGAGAGGCGCCGCAGCACCCCAACGGTGGCTCCTACAGGCATAAAATACAACTCAGAGCACAAACAAAGCAGCATTGCAGCGTAGAGGCAGACACGATGTCGGTCTCCGGGGTTCGTTAAATCATGGTTGTTTATGAAAACAACCCAGTAATTCCAGTTCTGAGCTGAGTAACTTCAGTACCTGTGAGTCACGCTTTCCTCCTGCACTAATGAGTATTGTTTCCTTCACATGGATGGTTTGGGCATTTTATACTTCTATACTTGCCAGGACTGGTTACTGTTAGGCGTCTGCTTCTATACAGGTTTTTCTCCTTGTCCTCATCACATCCATTTGAAGGCCTGGTGTCATCCTCGTTTTCCCCACCTGTGTGATTGGATCGCCAGCCCTGATGTGTTCCACCTGTATCTCGTTGCCCCGCCCCCACCCACCTATATAAGCTGCATTTCCCTTCTCCCCCAGGCTGGATTGTCTTGTCAGTATACATGAGCGGTCCAGCCTTTTTTCCCTTGAGTTTCTGTGAGCATTTGACCAGTTTTCTGTTTTTGACCTTGGAGTCTGTCGAGTGATTCGACACCTCTCCTCGCCTGCCTCTATTTTTTTTTTTTTTTTTTTAAATTTGGACTGAATAAACAGACTTGGTTTTCCCTGAATCCTAAGCCGTTGAGTACTGAGCCTCTGTGTTACCAAACTCTAGCGTAACGTGGGTGGAGTGTTTGCTGTGAGATATGGAATTCATGTGAACCCCCCCACACCCCACTCCACCGTGAGAAGCACGTCCAAGTGGGATTTGCGAACGGGAAACCGTAAGGATGACTTACAGTTCTCCTCTTGTCCAAACTCGCTGCATAGGGCCTCAGAGATTCCCTTTGTTTCTGTTGCGCGTCTCTCCCCGCGGCTGCCTCGTCTCCTCCTCCCTCTCTGTTAGAGGGAGGAAAGAGCAGCATTAGCAGAGAGTGTCGAGTGTGTGTTTTTAATTACATTTGCAAAGACGTGTAACGCTAACGCTGCTGCTTCCATTTGAGAGCTTCTCCTCCCACCAAGCTTCTGCCTGCATGTAAACACGCTTGTCTCCTGCCTGGAGAGTGCCTTCCAGGTGGGCACGTATATCATGAATACACCATATGTGCAAAATAGTTAACATTTCTATGGTTATTGTGACACGTCTGTGACCTCCAGTGCAATTATCGTCTTGTCGGATGAGAACATATTAAATGGATGCGTTTTTTTTTGGGGGGGGGGTTTGGGACTGATGAGCTCATTTGCATTCCAGGAAGCATCTACTGCACCATTTTTAAGACCATTATGTTTGTTTGGAGCGTAGCTGCTTTTTATAGCGTTGTTTTTACTTCAGCCACTTTTTTTTTTTTTTTTGAGGACAAACATGAAAATCTCTCAACCGCGTTTATATTAATAGCAACGCGCCCCTGCAGCCTGGATGAGTCGTCCATCGAGGACCCTGTCATCTGGAAGGCACCCAGGGATATTTTCGTCACGAGTCGGACCAGATAGCATCGCCGTGTTAAGAGTCCTGGTGAGAGAGCAGGCGTGGGTTTAAATCATGAGCTACAGATCTTTTTGATCTTGTTGCACCGTGTGTGTGTGTGTGTGTGTGTGTGTGTGTGAGAATTATCTGGACAATCAAGGGAGCCCCACCTCATTTGGAGAGGTAACTAGGCCACGGGAGGATACCACTCCCACAGAGTCTCATTACATACAGATGGATCCCTGACTCAGCATCTGTCCGTGACCTTGTTTCCTTGCAAAGTAAGTTTTTGAACTGTCGAGCTGTTCCTCGAACCAAAGTGCAGATTGTCTGAACGTCAAGGTGTACAAGTGCGGAGCTCTAAAAATAAACCCGGCGTGAGAGCGCTGACTGACAGCGAAATACTTTCCCTTTGACACAAAGCAGAAGTCCCCCTCCTTCATTCATCGTTCCTCTCCCGCTTCGCCAATGAATGCATAATTTGGCGCTCATTCTCGTTTATTCCTGTCTGGTACGATCTCCCGTTTAATCTTTCACTCACCAAACTCAATCTGTCACCTTCGCTGGTGAGGCTGACTCATTCTTCCGCTCTGGTGTCACCCCGACACTCCTGGAATCGCTTCATGCACTTTAGTCCTTGTCGGCTCGGCCTTGCTCTTTCATTCCTCTCCTTATCTGCCTTTTGCACTTTAGCTTAGCCTTAATGGCGTGGACTCAGCGGCGGCGGTGGCACACGTTGAACTTTGTCTCACGTACTCGCAGCACTTTACAAGACGGATCTCGAGCGCCTTTCCTAGAACTCATTTTCAGTTGCCGGCCCTCTTTTTCAGCCATTTTCAGACGGAGGCAGGGAGTCGAACGGAGGAGGTGAATTAAGGCGACGCGAGGAACAAATAAAGAGACACAGGCGACAAAGATGGATGGGGCTCGGATAAAGACGATAAGGCACTGGAAGAAATAGCTCGGAACCTTTCATTAACTCGCCAGAACTGCTTTGGTATAAGGGATTTCAGAATAGTAAGTGAAATATGTCTACAGAGGAAAAACGTGGCGATTCGCAGGCTCCCAACCTCTTGTCGGACTGTCACGATCCCGGCTGGGGAAGCTATTAAAGTTAACTGCTGACTTGTAGGAGCTACCATCGACAGCCATCTGGCGCTCGCCATCCATCTGAGCTCTGCGAGGAGTCTCACTCCCGCTGATTGTGAGGGGGCCAGTTTTTGATCTAAGCTCTGATCTCCTTCCTTCAGCCCCTCTTTTCACCTGCCTGCATCATCTACGGGCGCGGATGCTTCGCCAACGGTGAAGCCGCCCCCCCACCTGCCGAGTCACCTGGCCTCAATCCGGAGACAGCCGTACAACCGCGCGACCTCTGGCCAATCAGGCGAGCGACAAAGCGGAGGCCGCGCACCTCGACAAGGGGCCGCGTTGCCACAGCCACGCGGAACATCAGGCATAATTGCGAGGTTGCATTGTGATTCATCAACGGTTTACCGCGGTGACATTTCCGCAGCGCAGCGCAGAGGACGGGCCTGATTAAAGCGTTTGTGAAAGGTCAGTCAGGGGCTGACTTTCTCGCTTTATTTCAGCGTCGCACGCAGCGCTGGAAGGAATCTGAAGGTGGAACAGCTGCCAGTCAGAGAGGATCGTGGGTGATTGGGGGGGGGGTGCAAAATGAAACTGAGCGTTAGTGCTGGAGGGTTTCACAGTCTGTGTCTGCACGACACTCCAAGATTTGACTGTGCAGACTGTTCTTTTACATGTACTGGTGTGGTACCAAAAACAAAACAAAACAAAACAAAAAAACTGTTTAAACCGCAGCGTCGCGAAAACAAAGGTCCCATCTCAGCCCAGCAACCACGAAGCTCACAGGCGCGGCCCTGTTCAGCGATTTCAATATGTAAAGCTGAGGGGTTTTTTTGATTTTTGAAGTGCATGCAAATACATTACTCCCAGTTATCTGATTTCTCTGGTCATGAATACAGGCCGAGGGGGTCAATATTGGACACAGGGTTCGGATGGTATCTTCTCCCCCGACAGCACCCTTTAATCCCCTGTCTTTAACCTCCATGGAAAAGGAGGATTTAAAGGGGAATGTTGCGTGTTGGGTCTTCCATGCTTTGGCTTCCATGTTCATGTTGAAAGTGGGAGGTAAAGGCATAAGAGGTTTCTCTTTCTAATGGAAGTGGACAAATGTAACTCTGCCTGTGCAGGTCGGAGCAGGACGGGATCCCTCAGGGACTCTGATGTTTTTCTCAACAGGATTTTCCTGTAGTCGGACTTGCAAAAGCAGAGATCGTTGGCTTTTGACCCCCCCCCTTGTCTCCCCCATACCACCCAGAGTTGCAGGTTAATCAACATGCACATGAACTCCAGAGGGTGTTCGTGCATCAGTGAGCAACAATGGCTCTTCCATGGCCTGCGGGGATAAAACACGGGGTCTGCGGCACCATCTGGACAAGGACCCTTTCACTGCTCTCACCATTGCCCCTCTGCCAACAAAGCCTTCTCTCATCTGCTAGCTTGGGTCTGCGGGGACCATCATTCAATGAATAGGAAAAAATGGATATTGGGACAATAATGGACAGTACAGTAAAAAACATGGAAACTATGTCCCGTATATGCCTGAGAACCATTATAACTCGGGCCCATTTTCACTTTTTGTTGTGTATTTTCTTTTTAAAGTTAATTTGTCAGACGCGTGAATTCAAAGATTTAGTTTTGTCTGTTGTCACCGAGGAAACTTTGAAGGTTGAAAAGGCTGGTCCGTTTGAATACCAGGCACTTGCTCTGCCAAGTTAGCCGACGGCTTTTACGAGCTCCCCGCGAAAACTCATCTTACTTCAAACGAAGACCACACCGTTTCAATTAGACAGTAAGGGTGTAACTTTGGTACGCAGACGACTCCGTGTTTAATGTTCGTCACACGAGGAGCCAGCCAGCGGTGTCCAACAGGGTCAAAACTTCAGTTGGCAGCCTTCCTTCAGATCTTATTAAAATGATCCTCGTATTAACGTGTTTTCTGATCATTTCCCGGCGATCCGGATTCCTGTAAACAGCGAAGGTTAATCAAATCACTGGGCCTAAAAGAGCAGTCCTGTCCTCTGTAGCGGAATTTCATCAGCACCGCAATAAGGTTGAGCTAATCTAATTCAGCCACTTAATGGCCCCGTGACCCTGCCGCTCTGGAAAAACACCATTGCACTGCTCAGCGAAACAACAGCACACTCGTTTGTGCCGCTCAATCAAAAATGCATGAGCTTGATTATTAGATTATAGTTGGAATGGATATAAAGTGTATATTTGTGATGATTATACCAGGGCCATGTTGGTAAACCCTCTAGTTAACTGTTGTTAAAGTCTCCAGGATTATATAATCTATTGGATTTGGACTGGTGCTTCCTAGTCCCTGCACAAAACTTGAGCTCTTTTGTTAACATACTATCGCACCTCTCTGAAATATTCATTGAGAATGCCTCTTCATTGTTCTCTGCTGTCCTCGCAAATCTCCACGCTCCTTCCGCCGAGGACAGTGCCGCCGCCACATTTTTCGCAGGATGGTGTTAATCTGAAAAATTGTGCCAAGATTCTCTCTAAATAATTAATCGCTCACTGAGGCAGATGACGGAGTCGTCTCCAACGGCTTTCGGCTTTTGCGTTTCATTTTCAGAGAGATCCTTGGAACTTTAAAAAAAAAAAAAAAGAAAAGAAAAATCACAAAATGCAGAAAAGGTGGATCGGCCTGGCCCCCGATGATGTTCCTCCTGGTGCCTTTTACGACTTTGTAACCTGTCGGCCTCGTGGCTTTTAAGGATATTGATGCAAACACTGTTCTCTGGGTGAACTGCCTGCTGTCGCAATTAGAGGCACTATTTGTCTCATTAAAATGCTTTTAGTTAAAGGAAACCAGGGAGCATCGGCAGCAGAGTCTGGGAAAATCCTTGAACTTCCCACATTTCCATTCACTCACTCATTCATCAAAAGAGTTTGGCACCGCGGACCGAGCACCAGCGTCCTGACGCAGGTCTGAAAATGAGAAATGACATTATCAAGACTATTTTTTTTTTCAGCGTGATAATTTTTGGGGGATTTGTGTGCAATCCATGGGCTGGGTCGACAGGGCCGATGACGGAGGCCCCAGATCAAACCTCCAGACAAACACACACACGTCACACACCCAACACTACAACGCTTATTATAGCGCTTGCGGGCAAAATCTGTGTAGCCATAGTAACCGTGTTCCTCCTCGCTTTTTTTTTTTTTTTTTTTGTGGCCGTGAATGGCAAACTGGCACTTCTGAGGGTTGTGTGTGTGTGTGTGTGTGTGTGTGTGTGTGTGTGTGTGTGTGTGTGTGTGTGTGTGTGTGTGTGTGTGTGTGTGTGTGTGTGTGTGTGTGTGTGTGTGTGTGCGGGCGTAAACATCAGAAACAGATGGAGAGAGGGCTGGATGGTGGTGAGCAGGATGAAAGGGCCAGCGATTATGGGGGCGCTTTGATGTGAAGCAGGTGAGAGGAGGCTCAGCCCGTGCGCTCCAGCCGGTGGCTCGCTCACAATGTGGTTTGTATTCTGACATTTTATGCTTTTTTTTTTTTTTTTTTTTTTTGCCTCTTACCATAAACACCCAGTTATCCATGAACAACAGTCAGAGCCTGGAAAGTTTTGTAATACTTTGTTCTTCCACCAATCACAGTTCAGTTGAAGAGGTGATGAGCACAAGTCGGGAGGAAATTAACTCACCGCGAATGAAGGCAGTTGGGCTCCTACGACCACACTGCAACTCAGCATATTTACACAGACACACACACACACACACACACATTGACACTACTGTGCAGAAGAATGCAGCTCCACCAGTTATAATTAGAGATGCTACAGTCTCACAGGAATATGCCGGGCACACAAAAGGACTTATCAAGCAATCTTTTACTTTAAAATTAGAGGAATGCAAAAAATAAAATGACTTTCCTGATTGCACATCAACTATGATTCCTCCTACCAGCTGCATCCCCAGCTAGCTCTTAGCTACTGCTTTTATCTAACAGCTGTGGATGCTGCATGTCAGTCCCAGTTTGAGCAGCATGCGGATTAGTTCTAAGTAAAATTGCAGTAAACCGCTTTTAATATTGCTTTTTTCTTTTTCTTTTCTGCATTTTAGATTCAGTTCCTTAGCAACTCCTTCATGTATTGTTTACTTGGTCCATCCTCTTGCCCAGTGGGATAGACTCCAGAACCCCCCGCCCCCCCGCAAATCTGTGCAGGAATAAATGATGGTTGAAGGAAAATAATTGAGGAGAAGATGAATAATAGTGATTAGCCTTTAGACAAAAAGAAGAAGAGGAACAAGCCTATTAGTGGCCCCCCTTGGGCCTTGGCTGGGTCTTGGAAAACACTCCCTAGTCTCCCCCTTTATGGATGTCGATGCTTAACACTTTAGGTTTAGTAGAGCAGGTATAAAAGCAACCTTGACATAAATTACAGCTTTCCTTTGCTTCACTATTACATAGCACTGTCATTTCATTATGCTCTTTAGATTAAAGCATCCTGGACGGTCTTTGCATGTTTTAAAGCCGCAACAGTGCTGGTGCGTGACTGTATGAAAATATAATAACAATTTGGGAACCAAAACAGAAAGGACATAAGCACCTAAAGCTGAGTGACTAATTAAGGGCCACCAGCACATTATAATGGTGAGCTGACAATGGCCTTGTGCGACAAAACGGGGGCTTAATCTGACTTGAATGCTGCAGGGATCTCGGTGAAATGACCTCCCCACTCCGTTCAACCTGCATCAGTCACCGTAACTTAACATACTTACGTTGAGCTCCGGAGCCTTTTCATGCAAAGTGCGCAATAGGTGATTACCTCACATGCAATAACAACACCTACCTGTCGTGGCCTGTGATAACTTGCCCGCCTGCATATTTTCAGGAGAAAAAAAAAAAACACCTCCTGCTCCTTTGTTACACAATGTCACTGATATTTATCAGGCCCGCTGCGAATTAACGCGGTTCCAGCTATCAAAGACCACTGCTGGCACCCAGCCCGCTGCAGATTAGCTCATGGCCCGTTCAGCAGGTGAGGACTTTCCACCTGTTGCCGCATCTGCCGCCAATGGAAGGGAAGTTTTGATGTGGCACTTAACAACAAGCCACGTGTCAAGGATGTAGGGAGAGCTGCTCGGGCCTCGGGAATCACTGAGTTTAGAGTTACAATAGCTCCAGGAAGGTCACATACCCCCCACCCCCCACCCCCCCGAATCCATGCAAGCAAAGATACTTGCAGAGGCTGAAAAAAGCAATTACAACGTCTATAGCGCATCCCCCGCCGCTACCGCTGATGGTTTTCTTGGCTTGGGTTGCTCCAAATGAAGGGGATTTAAAAAGCTGGAATCGGTGATAGATGCCATGTGTCTCAGCACAAGAACAAAGGAAGCCGAGGTTGACCCGAGAACTTTAAATACAGCAGACTAAATCTTGTTATGACAGCTCTGGTGGAAGTGCAACAGGGACGCCTTCACAAAGGCTGGCTCGTGAGCCGCTAGTCCCACTTAGAAGTTGCCACTTCACCTTAATCACCCCAAATTGCATTTTCATGCCAGCTTTGCTTTGCCCCCCACCCCCCCCAACCTCTTATTAAAATTCTATTGCGCCGTTTCCCTCTGCAATCCTCATTCAAAATGTATTTCCCCTGAATTTATTACCCTCCGCCATCTTCCTCCGGATCTCGCATATCATTTTGCAGCAGCCTTTGGGAAAAAAAAAGAAAAAGAAAAAATCAAAATCAAATTGGAAAGGTACACTATGGCCAGTGGGGAAAGACACTTCTTTATGGATGTCCTGAGTGTATAATACATCCCAGACCCCCACCCCTTCCTCATGTGCAGAATAGCAATGGGCCCTGCACAAATGAAGTGCGTGATGATTAGCCATTGTGAATGGCTGGACTGTTGTGCTCATATTGATAAAGCTGTTATCCTTGAAACCAGAGGTCTTTTTTCTTTTACAGTTGAATGCAGGATTGCATCTGTGGACCATGCCCCGCCACCGCCCCCCCCCCCATTTTTTTGTGTTACTCTGTAATCATGTCAGATGCTTTGTTTACGCCAGCACAAGAGGTCAGTTTGGAGTAAAAAGAATGACTCCGATAGCAGAAACAGCCCTGGGTGTAATTTGGAGATTTGGAGATTTGGAGTTACTCTCTTTAAACACAGCACAACACAACCAAAGCATTGCATTATGTTTGGCATTTCAGAACATTTTGTTATTCCACACAAAAAACATTTTGTAGCTTTTTTTAGATGCAGCCACTCAATGTAGAAAGTTAGTAAAATCTGTTGCCATTTTCTAGGTTTTTTCGTGTAATTTGATGAAATTACTCCGCATTTTACTGTTAAAAAGCTGATTTCTATTATACATTGAGTGCCTAATGGTCCCTCAAGGACTTTCTAACCACAAAAGACCAGAGGGAGTCGTATTTTTGGTGTGCGTGGATGACATAATAAGCATTTCCAAAGTTTTCCAAGACTTTCCAGGCAGCAGGGAAAGCACTGGGGAAGCAGATGCACATTGATGTGATTCCAGATGTGCAGTTGTTTCCAGAGGAGACGGACTGGGTTTCAGAATTTTGACTTTTGTGTCACACGGAACCAAACGGATCCTCCCCTTTTTTTTTGACATTTTAGGAAATGTTCCCTCAAACACCACACTTTTGGAACCACCTGCCCAGTGCTTTTATTATCATCATGATTTTTTTTTTTTCCTGTACATGACATATACAGCAGCGTGGCTTCTTCAACACAGATGCATGGAGTTTCATGTTAACTGTGATGTTTACTCTTCTTTTTTTTTTTGTAGATAAGAGCAAGCAGTTGTAAACATACAGTGACACTGAGACGGACTTCTTCAAGCTCAGGAGCCGCGACATTGTCCACAGCACACGATATCATCCTCGGTGATAGGAATCAAACATTTCCTGCAGCCTACTCATCACACCGCGAGCGATTATGGCACATCAACAGACTGATTTATTGATTGTCTCTGACCAGATCGTACAAATAAACATTAACAATGAGAATTATTTTAAAACTGGGTGATAGCTGGGTTGTTGTTTTTTTTTTGTTGTTATTGTTGTTTTGTTTTCCACTATTTTCACTTTTACAGACAGCATGGAGACCAGAAAAGAACAATTATCTTGAGGTTTTGAACATTCAAAAATAACTGCAAAACATCCACTATGTAGTCATCATAACAATGTACGGTGAATTGTACATATGTTGTTTTGTTGCTGCTAATTTCATCCTTGTTCAGAGGCTTTTCATTGTCAAACATCCAATTTTTGGGTTGAAAAAAAAAAAAAAGAAAGAAAGAAAAAAAAAATAGGAGCGGCCCCTTCAAGCAACACTGCGACTGATCTGAGGGAAACGTGATACATTCCATGTGTGGCCAGTGGCGCTCCTCCAACATCAATTCAAAATAAAGCTTTAATTCCACAATAAGAGGAAACGGCACTCAATGCAAAAATGGACATTTATTTCAAAGGTCTTTGGTGTTCACAGTCTGGAACGCGTCAGTAGTGATTTGCTCAAGTCCTTGGCCTCCCCCGCTGTTCTGACCCTCTCGTAGCCCAGGACGGACATGGCATGGTGGCAGTAGTCCTCCACTTGTTTGATCTGCTGGATACTCAGGACCGTCCTCCACGCGCTGGCCGCCTGCGTGGCGTTCCTGGACGAGACGATGAACGGCTTCGAGGACGAGCTGGAGCCGCTGGTCATGTTCAGCGCGAACGACTCGATGTCGTGGTTGGAGGTGAGGTTGGCGAAGCGGTAGATGCCCCGCAGGGTCTTGACCGGGTTGTCGACCAGGTCCTCGTAGCGGACCGCCATGTATTTCCCCTTCAGCCAGCTGGGCGGGTTCAAGGCGGTCCTTAAAGTCCTGGAGGTGCGGTCGCAGATGACTTCCATGGCTCCGATGGAGTGGTAGTCGGAGCCGTCCTTCTTGTTGGCCTTGTGGCCCGGATCCACGAACGGTATCCGTCTGAGTTTAGGATCCCTGCTGCGGACCACCTGTAGATTTTCCCTGATCAAGCCGTGTCTGGATTTAATCCTGGAGTTAGCCACAGCCCGGGGGTCCCTGACCAAGTGTATCACCTTCAGATCTAAAGAAGGGTCCTCCATGAGGGGGGCCAGCACCGTAACGTCCAGAATGCGAACCCCTTTAATGACTATGGTGTTGTATTTGAGACACTCCTCCTCTAAAAGTCTAAGGCTCTGCGGGGGGCACTTTTTACATACCTTATCGTCCACCATCCCCACCACCTCCTTCCTGTAGGCTGAGCAGAGGGGATACGAGCACACCACTTTATTGAGGGTGGCCCCAAATAATCCCAGGGAGGTGAAATTCTTGCCCCCGGGGCTGTTGTAAAGTTGGAACACGGACAGATCGCAGCGGTACAGGGAGCTGAGCATGTCCCGAGCAGCCCCTTGCAGGGAGACGGCGTCGCCGGGGTACAGTTTCTGCCAGATGTGCCACATCGGCTCGTACAAGAAGAACACTTCGGGGTTCTGGTTGAAGAGCTCGCCGAAAAAGGACGAGCCCGACCTCCAGGTGGTCAGAACGTAGATCAGCTGCCTCTTCTTAGCCAGCGAGGGCCTGTACAAGAAGCGAATGTCAGACCTGCTCTGGTACGTGGTGCTCCGCATCTGGTGGTTGCACTGCTGCGGCTCTTTAGTCCATTTGTAATTGGCCAGGTTGAGCATAGTGAGCACCAGCAGCAAGAAATAGGCCATAAATAAAACAATCCTCTTCCTGCGGAGGACCTTCATCACGATCCCGGGCTGTGCTATTATCTTGGTATGATTCCTGTAGGTTTTGAGCTTCCTCCCAAAGCCAGCATCTTTCTCCCAGGGTGCTGTCAACTTCAGGGGTTGATGGTATTGTTTGCCTCTCATCTGTGCCCTCTGAGTGGCTCTCACCACTCGACGAAGCTCTTTACAACGACTGTGATACGACACGCTCTGGAGAACGCGCACACGCCTGCACTGGGAGCCGTTATTCCCCCAGCAGAGCACCAGCTTATTATTAGGTAATATTCGACAGCTCCGGCACGATTTTCACTGCACTGCGCAATGGTCTTCATGAGAACTGCGGGTGAGAGCAGCGGTTAAGTCGCCCATCGCGAACGCCGCAGTGGTCCAGTGGGTGGCCCGCGTTCAAAACAAAAAGGAAGGAGCCTTCATCGTTGCAATTGACGCCCTGTTTGTCCAGCCGAGCCATCCCTGCGTGTTTGCCAAGCGAGGCATCCTCGTAACGCTGAATTAAACCATTCCGTCACCACGATCGGCGGAGCCGCGGCGCGCACGGAAAGCTTTCATTCTCCGTAAGAGAGGGGCAGACGGGCCAGTATCCACACCAACGCGGGCTGGAATATCTCAGTCCTCCTGTTCTTCCTGCTCTCTGTTCGTCCAATACAAGCTGGATGGATTGAATCAGAATAGGAAGGCACAAGCCCTCCCACTCCGATGCGCCATTGGTCCGCGTCGCCACCTTCGTGCGTCGGCGCGCTGCGCTATTGGACCCTGCTGGCGTCTGTGGCGCAGCTGCGGGCTGGATTCCGGGCGGCCACGGTTCACAGCGATGGTTGACGGTGGGAAATGCTGCTGGTTGTGGTTTTGGGGGACTACATCACCATTTGCTTACTTGAATTTGTGTCTTCAGGCGATCAGCTTCAGGAATTGTGTGGTCATGTTATACTATTTAGGCTTCAACGTGTGAATAATTTCGTGTTTTAGCTTATATTTATCTTTAAACTCATTTGTTTGGCCCCCACGCTCCTGTTTTGGCACATATATTCGGCTCCATACATCACTGCAAAGAACAAGTTATATTTCATTTTAAACGTGTTTGCTTAGCCCAGATTTATAAGTGCTGCTCTTAACCCTAAAGACGGGAGGAGGGGGCATCGTGATGAAGGGTGAGGTACCACACACGCACTGCAGCAAAACACTCCTGAGAGGACATAGCAGCAAAATAAATGGAAATATATACATTCGGTTGGAATATTGGCTTCAGACGACTAATAGGTGGATTCAGCATCGGTGATTATTTGGCTTTGGACATGGATCAGGAGGCTTGTAAAAGCATGGAATCAAACACGTGAAACCACATTGTCTGCAGACAGAAAGCCATAAGAGGCTTCCCCGTCTGGGGGATTATATTCCAGCATCTGAATGGCCCTAAAGGCTGGGTAAGACACGTTGACGCCCTGAGACCCCCTGATGAGAAGTTCGCTTTGTCCATACGCTCTATTTGGCGATGTTGTCGCTTTGTTTATATATATTACACCTTCCAAATCCTGTCTTTCCCTATGAAATTGTCTTTTATATACAAGATTTGAAACAATATTCACGAGCGTGTGTTTGTGTCAGAAAAAAATAAAACAAATCCGAGATTAAGACTGGATTACTGGATTTATGCGGAATAATGACACCCAATGGCCTGTAAATAAGAGTATTTGCTTGTATTTTTATCCAAAACATGCTCTCTTTACGCGTCCATTGCAGGTATTTAAATAGCAAAACCTTTGTATAGACTGCCCCCTACCGGAGAGTTGTGACACACTCCTGATACTAACAGACAAGATTTATTTATTTATTTATTTATTTATTTATTTATTTATTTATTTATTTATTTATTCGACTTACTGTGCGTACTTTGAAACATAGATGACTAATCAGAAATACAAACTGTCACTTTTTTTTATTATTTATAGGGCCTAATTAAGTGCAATCCAATTATCTGTCTCCTGTTTTTATTGTTTTTGTGGTCAATTACAGCCGTATTTGGTGACATCAGCATGCAAAGCTTTCAAAAAGATCGGCCCCAGTGGGAATCTGGATTTTTCTTTGTGGTGCCAACGCCATCGAACAGTCAAACTCATCCTAAAAAAAATGGAAGAATTTGTTTGGATTTTTTTTCCGCCTTTCCTTTTTTTTTTTTTGCACAGTCAAGATTTCCAGGTCGGCCAAAGCTGAGCTCTCCTGTTATGTAACCGCCAAGCACGACGTTCTTTGCGCCTGTGAAACGCACAGGAAGCTTGAGGGAGGACTCATGCGCAGTGCGCGCTCCGTCAGCAGCATCAGGACCGAAAGCGACCCTCAAAAACTCCATTTTTAAGCCTCATCAGCTATTATGTAGCCGCGCACTCCAGCATTGGCGCGCTCTCAGTGCAACGCAACCGGGGAAAAGGATCGTTTTGCATTTTTACGCGCAGAGATGCGCCGATAACGACGCTTTCTGAAATCGGTTTGATGTCGCATCGCTTTGAATCTGTCTGCTGCGCCGCAACAGGGACTCCATCAATGTCACCCTTCACGACGGGCTTTCTTGTGTAATGGTCGCCGCTTCATAGTGGGATGCACATCAGTGTTTGGCCGTACTCGCTCTCCGTCGTAATGGCAGCTCTGTATCAGGGCACCGACGCCTCCTCCCCGGATAAATATCTGGCTTTGAAAGACGTGAGGGAGGTGAAGGAGGAGACGACGCTGGACGAGAAGCTCTTCCTGTTGGCCTGCGAGAAAGGTCTGACTTTATTTTATATTATTAAGTGTCATCATGTCAAATGTAACATTAGAGGAGAGCAGCATGTTTCTTGTTTCTTCATGTCTGTGTTGGTTACCAAAATTGGTCTCCAGTCCCACCAACTCCCAGCAAAACCAGTGCAAACAAAGTCATGTGACATGACCCAGATCCAGTGGATGCTGGGAGATGGGAGGGGGACCTACGTCGTAGTGGCTGACCATATAAAGCCAGCAAACCTGGCACCAGATCAGGGAGATGTCTGCGTCCTGAACTGGGAGGACCACTGGTTCCCAGCATGTTTGGTGGCCCAGTTGTGCTAATTACATGTGCCCCGGCCCCCCCCACCAGGCGACTACTACATGGTGAAGAAACTGCTGGAGGAGAACCGCCCCGGCGAGCTCAACATCAACTGCGTGGACGTGCTGGGCCGCGACGCCATCACCATCGCCATCGAGAACGAGAACCTGGACATACTGCAGCTGCTTCTGGACCACGGTTGCCAGGTGATGGCGAGCAGAAGGAGGGAGAGCTGCCCCGGGCCCGACTGGTTTTTTTTTTCCCGTTTTATGGCTGCATTCAGCTCTCCCTCTTCTTATTTACAGGCCACAGATGCCCTGTTAGTGGCCATAGACTCCGAGGTGGTGGGGGCGGTGGACATCCTCCTCAACCACAGGCCGCGGCGCTCCTCCAAGCCCTCCATCGCCGTCAGTGTTCTCCCGCTTCCAAACCGGTTCCCTTGTCGCCTCTATACGAGCCGTTCTCTTGCAGAAACTGATGCAGAGGATCCAGAACCCGGAGTACTCCACCACCATGGACGTGGCCCCCGTCATCCTGGCCGCCCACAGGAACAACTACGAGATCCTGACCATGCTGCTGAAGCAGGACATATCCCTCCCTCGGCCCCACGCCGTCGGATGCGAGTGCACCCTCTGCAACGCCAAAAACAAGAAGGACAGCCTTCGGCATTCCAGGTACAGCGCCTGTAAAACCTAAACGCCTGTAAAACGGCGGCTCGGCGCTCGGGGGGAAAGCCGGAGCCCGCTCCCGCGAGTCGCGCTCTCGGATACCGTCTCGGATCGCGCAGCTGAGCGTGCGCGCATCTCGTCTGCCAGGCAGCCTCGCTCTCCCTTCACCCTCCCACACGCGTTAGGGAAGCCAATCCGCTGGCTAACAACCCGAGAGGCAGAGAAAGCACGAAATGAAAGAGCGACGGTGGACGGTGGAGCCGTCGTTTGGACATGTGTCCATCCGGCTAGCTCTTTTCTTCACGTGTGCTTTCATCGCGTTTTTGGTCAGGTTCCGCCTGGACATTTACCGCTGCCTCGCTAGCCCCTCTCTGATCATGCTGACCGAGGAAGATCCGATACTGAGAGCCTTCGAGCTGAGCGCCGACCTGAAGGAGCTCAGCCTGGTCGAGGTGGAGTTCAGGTACGACTGCCGCCACCCTCAGACGTCTGCGAGCGTCGCGTGAACGCGCCCGAGCCTCTTGACCTTTCCTGCTTTAGGAACGACTACGAGGAGCTGGCCAAGCAGTGCAAGATGTTCGCCAAGGACCTGCTGGCGCAGGCCCGGAACTCTCGAGAGCTGGAAGTGATCCTCAACCACACGTCCAGCGAGGACCACGTGGACAAGCGAGGCCTCCTGGAGGAGCGCATGAACCTGAGCCGGCTGAAGCTCGCCATCAAGTACAACCAGAAGGAGGTACCCCCCGCCCTCTCCGCCCCTTACCCGCAGCCCCTTACCAGGAAGCCTCATCCTTCTACCCTCTACCGCTCTTTTTCCTCCCTCTCTCCCCCAGTTCGTGGCCCAGTCCAACTGTCAGCAGTTCCTCAACACCGTCTGGTTCGGCGAGACGGCGAGCTACCGCCGCAAGCACACCTGCCTGAAGATGGCCACGGTGCTGAGCGTGGCCGTGCTGTGGCCGCTGCTCTCCGTCTGCTACCTCCTGGTGCCCCGCTCCCGCGTGGGCCAGCTCATCCACACGCCCTTCGTCAAATTCATCATCCACAGCGCCTCCTACCTGACGTTCCTGCTGCTGCTCAACCTCTACTCACTGGTGTACAACGAGGACAAAAAAAACACCATGGGCCCCGCGCTGGAGATGATCGACTACCTGCTCATCCTGTGGATCATAGGTCAGCCTCGACAGCGCCCCGCTTTCTCGCAATAAATCACGTTTATCTCCGCCACGTTTAAAGCAAAAGGAGTGTGTATTTCAGAGCTTTGGATGGCCAATTTCTCCCGAATAATCACTCATTTCTTAATGGACGCGACCGTGCTGAAGTGGGGGAAGAATCTAATAATACGCGCTCAAATGTAATAGTAAGACGCTGCATAGAGGGATGGGAATGAGAAGTTCCTGTTATGGCTTGGATGAGGTCCAGCATCCTGTGTCCTTAATCCCATCACGCGCATCATGAAAAACAGCTTGTTGCGTGCGAAATGATGGAAAGGCCAGCTCGCCGGACTCGCGCTTGATCGATCGGTTTCTGCTCGTAATCGGGCTGCGTGGAGGAGAAACACCCCCCCCCACGGAGCGCTGGACCCGGCCCGGACACGTGCAGACGACAGCACAAACCCAAACCAGGCTGGAACGTTCCCAGTTGGGCTCGCTCTCTCTCTCTCTCTCTCTCTCTCTCTCTCTCTCTCTCTCTTCTCTCTCTCTCTCTCTCTCTCTCTCTCTCTCTCTCTCTCTCTCTCTCTCTCTCTCTCTCTCTCTCTCTCTCTCTCTCTCTCTCTCTCTCTCTCTCTCTCTCGGCCAGGCCTCTCCGCCATTAGCATTCGGTTACTTTAATGGCCCTCTGGCTCGGGCGCTCTGCAGCCGCGGTCCATCGACCCAGGTTTCATGGTTTCATCAGCATATCGATAAACCATCTACAGTAATCATACAGCAAGAGTGACAGGGGTTATTAGTGGTTGAGGAGGTAGTCCCCCTCATGCCCAGTAGAGGGAGGAAGCTTCCTTATAAAAAAAATATATATCAGACAGTAAATACATACAATCAAGATTATTCAGATAAAATAGAATATTTATACACAGTCCCAGGCAGCTGTCACCTTATTACAGGTGCTGCATGTCATCCGTAACCCCCCAGTGCATCCAATCATCTTAATGGGAAAACCATACACTGAGTTTGAGGGCTTCACTGCAGAATCCATTAGTGTGTGTGTGTGCGTCTGATACTGTGAGTGAATAACCTCGATGAAATATTTGACTCACCAGTCAGAATAAAAATAGTCATTTTCTATCCTATGCATACTTTCCTTTGAAACCATGGCAACCAGTGACACTTGAGTGACTTTAAGCCGGAGTCGAGCCATCGTTCTTTATTTTATTACCCGCGCTGCGAATGGAGAATTTATTGCGCTCCGTTCTGCAGCCGACACGTGACCTTTAACTCCCCGTCTGCAGAATTGTGTCATAACGGTGCCTTCCCTCCCCCCCCCCACCCCTCCAGGGATGGTGTGGTCGGATGTGAAGCGTTTATGGTACCAGGGCCTGGAGGATTTCCTGGAGGAGTCCAGGAACCAGCTGGGCTTCGTGATGAATTCCCTTTACCTCGCCACCTTCGCCCTCAAGATAGTCGCCCACAGCAAGGTAGCGGCTTGGTTCCCGTCGTGAGCGCTGTTTCCTTCGGAGTGACTGCAGCATCTCGCTCTCGTGCTTGCATTCCAGTTCAAAAATGTGGAGGAAACGGAGAGGAAGAACTGGGATGCCTTCCATCCCATCCTGGTGGCTGAGGGCCTGTTTGCGTTTGCAAATGTGCTGAGTTACTTACGACTCTTCTTCATGTACACCACCAGCTCCATACTGGGACCACTGCAGGTAGGAAAGCTCTCAAAAAGGTTCAAAAAAACAGTCCCCAAGTGGCCAGTCCACCACCCAGGGACTGTTTCTGTTTCTAAGTACAAAAGTACTCAAAGGCACAAAGTAATTCGTCAATAGAAACTAACAATTAAACTGGAAGATTATTTGTTCCCCAGTTGGTCGTGGAAATCGGAAGAAAATCCCCCCTGTATGAAATAGCCTATTGCATCAACCCCCCGCATGCGTGTGTTTGTGGTGATCTCCACCAAAATAATCACTGATTTCCAAGTCTTCGGAGAAGGCCGAGTTTGCGTAACTCCTGCCTCAGAGTTGAGCCGCTTTGGAGCTGCGGTTCCTTTTTATTACATTACGACGCTGCTGCGCCGAGCCATCTGGCAGAGAGAAGAGGGTGGTGGTGAAAGGCAGGCCAAGTGTGACTTTCTCTCAGCAGAATCTCAACTCTCTCGTTACGTAAAGGTATGCGGAGAAGACACTTCGGTTGTTAAGGGTTCTTCTTCCTATAGATCCCCGCCTTTAAGCTCCCATCTCCCCAAATCTTTCGTACCCTGGTTTCCTCTCGCTTCCTCTTTAGTTTTTTTTACCCCCCCCCACCTCCTCTCTTCTTTGTGACATCATCGCCTGGGCCTGGCGGGGCGGAAAAAGCAATCAGATGCGGCTCACGTGGCAGACACACCTTCTGACTAACGCACACACACCCACACAGCTTCGCGCTCCTGTAATACGCACCATCCAGCTGCACTCAGGCGAGCCCCTGACCCTCTTCCACAAATACCCCCCCCACACACACACACACACACACACAGCACCCACACACACAAGCACCCGCCCACCCACACACACTCGTTAACACATACACCACATTAACATGGAGGCTTTGGTTTCATTTCTTCCCGGTGAGTCCAGCTCGTGTTCATGCCCTCGTCTCCACCGCAGCAGTTGGAAGCGGTGACTAAGATGTGTGAGTACGTGTCTGCGGACATGCACTCTCACCCCACAGTGACCCCCCCCGAGACACGCTTGGGTAATAAGATCTTTCCCATAGAGACAGAAAAATAGCCAATTTGTTCTCCGTATCTACGCGTGAGTGCGTTAGATCTGATCCCAGACCAGGTCGAGATCTCCTGTTGTGTTTGTACAGTAGCTACGATGGGCTACCTGTCTGGGCGGCCACCCCCCCGGCTCCTAAATCGGCCGTCTCTGAGGACTTACGCAGGGGCGTTTAGCCCTGTCGAGAGAATGACTCAACCTAATAGACGGGCCCTTCTCCTTAAACAAGCCGCCTCAGTGGCGGGGTCCTTTCCCAGTTTACTGGGAATATTGTGGTCTTCCGCACTGGGAACTGTGTGTCAAGTGTTTTTCTGAGCATCTCCGGTGAACAGATAAGCCACTCAGTTTCATAAATAGGAGTTTTCCAAGGCTTTCTCTGTCTTCTCTCTCCTCTAATTTATTCCATGTTTGTGTCTCCTGCTCATAAACAAGGCTGAGAGGAGCCCGCGCTGCCAGACCATTTCAGCTTTTTTCCTATTTGTCATCCAATCGTGGGGAATGTGGGAAAAGGTGCAACTGCACGTTCTTAAAAAAAAAAAAAAAACACACCATTCACACACGGAAATGTGGCCGCAGAGTTGATGGAGAGGTTCATAGAGAGGCTGTTAAAAGCTAAAGTGAAAATAGTGAGTAAAATAAACTGCTTTTCCTGTCTCTCTCCAGATCTCTATGGGGCAGATGCTGCAGGAATTTGGGAAGTTTCTGGGCCTCTTCCTGCTGGTGTTGTTCTCTTTCACAATCGGGCTCACTCAGCTGTACGGGAAGGACCAGAACGACCCCGACAAGAACCCGCCCAAAGTCTGCGAGGGCATCTTCTGCCAGCAGCAGAGCAACGACGCCTTCAACACGTACGGGAGCGCCGCGGCGGCCGCAAGGCCCCTGTCGGCGCCTGCACAGGAAGTCCTTACGCGGGTGTTTGTTTTCCTAGGTTTATGGGGACCTGCTACGCCTTGTTCTGGTACATCTTCTCCCTGGCCCACGTTGCGCTCTTCGTCACGCGCATCAGCTACACGGAAGAGCTGCGCTCCTTCGTGGGCGCCATGATCATCGGCACGTACAACATCGTGGTGGTCATCGTGCTGACCAAGCTGCTGGTGGCCATGCTGCACAAGAGCTTCAGGCAGATCGCGGTAAGCGCGGCGAGCGCGCTCGCTTTGGCCGACGCCCCCCCCACCCCCCACCCCCTCCTCACGTTTCTGACCTTCTCTCCGCAGAACCACGAGGATAAGGAGTGGAAGTTCGCCCGGGCCAAACTCTGGCTGAGCTACTTCGACGACAAGTGCACGCTGCCGCCACCCTTCAACATCATCCCGTCTCCGAAGACCGTGTGCTACCTGCTGACCAGCATGAGCAAGTGGGTCTGCTCCCACACCTCCAAGGGCAAGGTCAAGAGGCAAAACAGCCTCAAGGTGAGAGAGAGAGAGAGCTGACTGACGCCCAAAGGTGGCGTCGTTTCATCCCAACCAGGTTCATCTGCTCCTCTTTCCTCCCCCCAGGAGTGGAAGAACCTCAAGCAGAAGCGCGACGAGAACTACCAGAAGATCATGTGCTGCCTGGTGCACCGCTACCTGACGTCCACGAGGCAGAAGATGCAGAGCACCGACCAGGCCACCGTGGAGAACCTCAACGACCTGCGCCAGGACCTCTCCAAGTTCCGCAACGAGATGCGGGACCTCCTGGGTTTCCGGACCTCCAAATACGCCATGTTCTACCCGCGGAGCTGAAGGAAAGGACTCCCTTTCTCTCCCCCTTCTATTCCCCCTCGACAAAGCCTCTCTTCAGTGCTACCCAAGCATGTGATAAACTCGACCACTTTGAGTTGCTGAGGTAGATTTTTAACCCCCGAACTTATACAAAAACATACATATTCTCCACCAAAGCCTCCGTCTCAGGCCCCTTAAGTATTATTCAGCTATCCAGCCTTTTTGTAAATAAAGATAGCCACTGTTTTCAGAAGAAAAATAATAAAATTTCATGATTTCTCTGACCTTCCGGGGGTTTCATTGCGTAAGTGCTCGAATTGTTGATGTCCAACAGTGGAAAACTCTTCATTCCAGGCTCGAATGGCCTAAAATAATTGCGCAATTATCACAGCACCGGCCCAGATCGCTCTCACGGACACGGACAAAGGAGTGGAAAATCGTATTCTTTTTATTCAAGCAGAAAAAAAATATATAAATAACATTCACAGAATTTTCTTTTCACTTAAAAATACTTTACGTTTCATACGAATGGAGATAAAGGAAGAACACTGACGGTTGTGCTTGGCATCTGTAAACAAACTGGGGTAAAAAAAAAAAAAAAAGAGCTACTTTCACAACAAACCAGCATTAAAAAAAAAAATCTAAAAACCTTGCATATTTCAAATATTGCACTTTTTACACCTCTTCTGAATCACTGCAGCTAAGACTTGAATCAGGTTTGTGAAGCAGATCTAGATTATCTAACTCAACAAAAAGGCACGCTAAGCCTCCGAGCGGACAGAGGAGCAGAATCTGAATTTTATTTCAATGAATAGTGCAATCGTCGGAATCATCGGGATGTCGAAACAGATGTGGACAATTTGATCCTGGAAGCGCTTAACATCTGGGTTTAATGTGGATAAATGCGAAGGAATTGACATCTCTGCGTCCAGATGTGCGCCTCGGCGCGACGCTCACGGACCGTCCCCCCCCCTCCGGTTTCCCGGCTTCCAGCGGGAGCTACCGCCGCCTCAGCACCGCTTGGTTTTCAGGACGTTCAGCCCCTTCTGGTTCTTGGTCTTGAACGCCATCACGAAGTGGTGCGGGGCGATCTTGCCCCGGCCGTCCTCGTCCACCTGGCCCATGAAGATGTAGTTCAAGCCTGGTGAGGTCACACAAAACACACCTGAATGCAGTGGCGAAACACGGCAGAGACATTCAGGGGAGGGGGAGAGGGGGAGGGGGCGGGGCCACAGGTGAGAATCGTACGTCTCTGGGCCTGCACCCAGACATGTTTGAGATGTCTTTGACTGTTTTGGACAGTGAGTTGTGCCGCTCACCGGGCGGTTTTTAGGGCGGGGGGGGGGGGGGGGGCAAACTCAGAGTCACTCTCAGTGAAAACAGTCAAGCGGTGGCTGCAGACTCGTGGTCGTTCCTGCTCTAGTCAAAGGCGCGGCGCCGGCGCTCACCTCTCCTGACGGGGGGGCACTTCTTGCAGAGGATGACGATCTTGGTGCTCATGGTCTTCCCCGCCTGCTGGATGGTCAGGCTGCCCTCTTTGTACACGTTGATGATGGAGACCGTGGCGTACATGCTCCCTCCTCTCACCGCCGCGGTGATGACGGTGCCGGAGATCACTGCCACGCGCGCACACACAGACATGAGTAAGATCCTTATAACGGCAGCCAAAAAAGGCTTTTAAAGAGGTTTTAATCAGCTATTAAATTTATTTATATATATTTATATATATTTAGCTCTAAGCAGTGGTCCGTCGACATTGTCCGAGGTCCTCAAGCAGCTTTTGGGGGGAATATAGGGCTACTATTAGGGGCCTAAACTGCATATTTGCTTTTTACTGTTACATTTCGATTAACTTAGAAATTCCGCAACCCCTCCTTCAGCTCTCCTTGCGCTGCCTGGCTATAAAGATATCAGGATGAATTATCGGCATTTCCTTTCAGGCTTCCAATGCTCGGTAGTGAAAGAGCTGAAGGCGGATTTGTCCTACACGGCCCATTCACGTGGGTCAGGGGAGCAAAGGTCACTCAGGATTATGTATAATATTGGAAAAAGCGACTCCTGACTGGGTTAACGTTCACGGGATTAGATTATACACCAGGAGTCCTCAGACCAGAGCGCTCAATTACTCCCGGTTGTGTCTCCCAGTAGTGCTGTGCAAACGTGAAAAGGCCAACGGGTGAAGCTCCAGTCGCTTCGTGTTTAGTCTAAGCGCGTCTAAGCACATTCTCTCGTCAATCCCGAGCAGGAGAGGTGGGTTGAAGGGGAGACGCGACTGTGATTCTTCGCTCTGATACCTTCGCATTCTGCCCCTTTCAATTTCCTGGTTTGTAGCGACGCCGTATCAGCCAGCTTCTAGTCTCAGCCCAAGACTCCACATCCAACCGTCTGCTTGCGCGCTACCACATCAAAAGAGGTTGGGGTTGTGTTTTTTTTGTTTTTTTTTTTCCAAGTGAATTCTTTGGAACACGAGTCGAACACACTTGGCTAACGCCTCCTGGAGGAAAACATCACAGCGAGCCCGCCGGGAGTCTGAACCAACACGTCTGGCCTGCGAGCCGTTTACCCGCAGCGCGCGCCTGTTTTTACACCCCCCCGCCGCCCCCCCACCACCCGGAGGAAACGCCGTCCTACTCTAAATACGACCTCACTTCCTGTCAGGTTATCGAGGAAGCCTTTGAGATGAGCGGAGACGCGGACACCGGTGGCTGCGGCCGGCTGTTGCGTGAGTGGGGAGGAACTTTCAGAGAAGAAATCAGCGCCGCGCAGGTCGGGTTACTATAAATACGCAGCGTGATCCAGGACGGGCAACGTGGGCAGATTTCGATCTCGCACGGCTACGGGCGTTTGGCGCGCTTACCGAAATTGCTGGAGCAGTAGTTGCTCTCAAGCGTTCCCCGCCTTTTGCATTTCTGCTGGCACAGGGCAGGAGAGTACTTCAGAGCTGCACACACACACACACACACACACACACACACACACGTTTGAACTCAGACTGCGATTGATGCTGGGGGGCACGAAACCAGCAAGCCAATCACAGAGCAGCGTGACAACGCGACATCACAGAGGGGGGGACCGAGAGGCGGCGAGGGGGAGCGGACGCCAAGGGACGTGATGCGGAAACTGTGGACGGCGCTCACATGCCCACATGTCGACATGAACCCGTGGTATGTGGAGAAACGCACGAGTTGTGTTTGGACATGTGCTGCTTTGGGTGCGACGCGTCTATTCTTTCATGTTCTGTTTGATTCTTTCTGCAGAGAGAGAGGGGGGTGTGTGTGTGTGTGTTAGTACACACACACACACACACGCTCCCGCCGCGCGATATTCGGTCCCAAATTCCGCCGTTAGCGCCGTGCTCTGTGAATTCTTTAAGTGTTTTCATGCGACGCTCGTCCAGATCCGCGATTGAAAACAGATCAGAAGCGTCTCTGGGTTTCAGAATCCACGTGTGCGGAGGGGAATCCAGCGCCGGCGCCGGCGCCAGAGCGCCTCGCAGATGTTCCGGAAGAGGCGTCCGGGTGAGAGTTGCTACCTACGTATGGGCCTGGTGGTGGCCGGCGGCACGGTGGTGGTGGCGGGCGGCGCGGTGGTGCTGGGGAACCTCTTGGGCCTGAACTTGTAGTGGCCGATGAAGCCGTCGGCGGTCAGGCTGAGGTCGGACAGGAACTGGATCAGGAGCTGGTTTCCATCCGACAGCACCGGCCTGCGAGCAGAGGGTCAATCGCTACGGCGACGGGCGGAGCCAGACCCCCCCCCCCCACCACCCACCACAGGATCACCTACGCTGGGGGGCTGTCTCCGCAGTATTTCCCGATCCTCTTGGCGTCGTTGATTTCGGCCCCGTTGAAGATGGAGACGTGGTCGTAGCGGCAGTAGTTGTCTCTCTCCACGTCAAACTTCTCGAACTTCACCTCGATTAGCTGGAGGAGGCACGGAAGGGGGGGAGGGGGAAACTTTAATGGCGCCGTCGGGGGCATTTTAGCCCCTTGACGGACAGATTCATTCCACTTTTTCTCTCCCTGCCTGTATCAACGCCACGCCGCAGATCTGCTCTGAGATAGGGGGATCGTTTTGCAGGTAGCGCCCAGCGCAGATATCATCTTTGCCCGAAGCAAAGGAACGCTGGGGAGATTTACTCGTCTCTTCACCCGTACATTTTAAAACCCGGACCTCCACCGCCTCCAGTCACATCCACGACTGTACGCCCCAGACTCCCGCCCCTCTGCTCTGCTCCCACGCTGGTCCCTTCGTTTATGTTTTCAAATCCGCGTGGCTTTACAAAAAGAAAACGATCATTTTCGTCGCCTTCTGCGCGGGGAAGGGGGCGCCCACCTGGTTCCTCGGCGCCACGATATGCCAAGAGCAGGTCACCCCGGCTGGGTAATCCTTCTCGGGCCAGTTGGGCGTTTTGAAAGTCCCGGAGGGCTTGTCCAGTCTCCCTCCGCAGTACCGCTCTCCTGTCAAGCAACAGAGTCAGATATTTAAATCAGACACCAGAAATGTTTCTCTTTGCAGGTCCGTACGTTGCTCACAACTCTCCAAAAGCAGCCCACGTAAGATCTCGCCTGTCGGCCTTGTAATGACCGGTGTAAACACGGCGGGGCTGCTCTCCAGCCACTGTCATTTACAGCGACCCACTCCGCTCCAAGCGCGGAGAAACCAGCCATTAAAATTCCAGCGAAACAGTAAATGGGACCCTGCGTCCCCGCTGACTGGAAGCGGCTCATTACGCTTCAGGTGGCACTTCTGGCCCGTGGCTTCTGCTGGAGCATTCCTGGAAACCGTCGGTGTGAAATTCCTCGCGGCGCTGCGAAAGAGAGGGGGGGGGGTCGAGAAATCCGCCCGGATCGGTCCGCACGCTTTGGAGATCAGATAGGGAAATGGCACATTCCTCCTTTTCTGCCTGCAGTTGGGCTCCGCGGGACTCCAGCATGCAATGTTCTCGTCTCTTTTCGCCTTCAGTGTCGCTTTTGATTTTTTAAAGATCTGCCTCAGATGGCTTCATGTGGTGAAGTGGGAGCAGAGACACAGTCCCACATGTTGCGGGATTGGGAAAGCCACCGGCAGTCATTCACTCTTTGGCACGAACATGCCCCCCCCCCTACCTCTCTCATGTGGGTGGGCCGCGGTGAAAACAGCCAGGAAGCCGCTGCCGGCCGTGTTGGCGTCCGACACCATCTGCAGGAGCATCTTGTTGCCGGTGGACACCAGGGCCCCGGGCTTGAACGTGCCGCAGAAGCGGCCGAGCCTCTGCCCGTTGACGTGACCGCTGTACACGTCCACGTAGTCGTAGCGGCACAGGTTGTCATTCTCCAGGTCAATAAAGCGGAATGAGAGGACCACCACCTTTCCCTCAGGGACCTGGGAGGGAGTTGGGCAACAATTCTGCGTTTAGTCTTTCAGGATTTCAAGCAGTAATTCACCCCAGTCGGCTGGATATTCCCATGATATTTACCTCAAATATACCCCCATGTTTATTTGTTGACTTTCACTAAATATGTTACAAAAGCAATATTGATTTTCACCCACAAATGGTGCATCTTAAACACATAAACTTGGCTGTTTAAATGTACTGCAAAGTCAGCAAAAAAAAGTGCCCTCAGTTGGCCGTGGTTGACTATTTTTAGCGGCAAATTGGCAGTTGGGGTAAGTCAACGTGCACCATGGTGTTTGAGAGTTAACAAGACGGCCATCAGCGCGATCACCGTATCATTTTATGTGCGCGCTGATGGACGCTCACGCAGGACTCACCGTGATCTTCCACACACATTTGGTGTTTGGAGGGTAGACCCCCGGGTACCCCTGGCTCCCGATGACTCCAGAATCTGCTGTAATATTCCCGCCGCATGTGAAGACAGGTCTGGAGGGAAGAATTTAAAAAAAAAAAGATCTTATCCACAAGGAAACGAAGAAAACACAATTTGGGTGAAAGAGTGTCGATCTTCTGAATACACAGGCACCTTCCCTTTAAATTAGTTTTTTTTTTTTTTAAAAAAAAAAGAACATATAAGCCTGTACCTCCGCTGAGATTGCGCACAGACATCTGTCAAAAACAGCAGAATCCACGCGCAAAACACGCCGCACATCCTCCACATCGTTTGGTTAACGGAACGGGCGCCTCGCCTGGTATTGACCCTTGGCATGAATGACATTGTGTTCGCCAGCGACCAGCTTCAGGGGAAAAGTACTCAGCAGGTCCTGCGGAGAGGTTCTGCAACTGCGAGCCGGAGCGCATGAATATAGCGCTTGTTCTGTGCGGTAGGAGGGACGGGGGCACAGGCTGCTGCCTCTTTTTTTTTTTTTTTTTTTTTTAAAGGAGGGAAAAAAACGATTAAAGAAAAGTTGAAAGTTCTGACAGGGATCATTTGGCACGAACACAACAGATGGTATGAATACAGATGACACCAGTTGCGCATGTGAAATGACGCATGTCAATCAAACCGTCTGTGCATCTCCAGCCTGGAGAAAGTGGTATCACCTGTGACCATAACGGCATAGCCTGTTATGCAGATGAAAAATGAGGAATGTTTCTAGTTATTTAAATTAACTTTGGAGCGATTTTTAAATTAAACTCAATGAGTTACACACATAAAAATGAAAGAGAGAAAGACCGCCATCTGCTGGATTAAATATGAGATGTTGGCAGTTCGGCTGATTAAAAAACCCGGTATTAAACGCTCCTCTAAATTATTTTTTTTTTACTTAACATCGACATTAAAACATTATTGAAATGAATTTAAAAATCGTTTACCCATGCCAACATGTGGTTGATGATCACCCATCGATCCTAAATCATAATTCTAAAATCAAATATCCATCTTTTCATGAAAACCATTCCTATTTAGTGTGATTGCAACTTTAATAATGTCTTGGAAAGAAAAATAAAGGACATTTACTCACGTCACCCATCATCGGCTCATCGATCGATTGTGCCGCCTGGTTTTTCATTTACCTCTATCTTGTTATCGACGCTCGATTTTTACGTAGCCACAAAAGATGGCGGACCGAGCTCCTGGCGGCTCTCAGAAAGCTAGCGCTAAGGTAAATACGCCTAATAACCACGAAAAGACGCCCGCTTCGCCCGCTGTGACACAAACAACGCAAACAAGAGCGCGGCCTCTCGACGCGCACCGGCTGCGGGCGCGTCGTTTGCGCGAGAAAAGCGTTCCGAGCGGCGGCTGAGTTCCGCCGCGCTAAAGCGCAGCTGCGGCTAATTCAGTCGAGCTAAGCTAAACGGCTCGAGCTGCGAGGAGGGGTGGGAAAAAGGAGGCTTTTTTAACCACCCACCCACCCCGTTTGATCGACGTCGACGAGCCACATCGTCGCGGGGACGCTGACGCTGCATGCGCGTTGCGTCGGAGTGGACGGGTGTTGTGGCGTTCGGGAGGGTGTCCGGGCCTCGCAACATGTCGGGCTTCGACCCTCCGAGCCACTCGTTTCCTCTCGCACACGCACACACACACACACACACACACACACACGTCGAGTTGTTAGGCCTCCCTCTCTTTTCGGTGCTTCGTCGCCGTTTCTTGGTGCCGTGTGACGAATCTGGCGCATTCGTACGCGCGATTGCACGCACGTAGATTCTGCATCTCAGATTTGCGCCACGATCGCATTATTCCATGTGAAGGCCACAGAGGTGGAGCTCCGATGGGCTGTCAACACAAATGTTGCACTTACAGGAATACCCGGTTAATGTTTTCTTTTAATTTGTGTAATAGTGCGTGTTTTTTTTTAATTTATCTGGTAGGCCGATTGCGCGCCGGTTGTGTACTATGGTGTGATCTCGTCGGTTCTGTGTTTGGAGCTGAGTGCTTTGTTTACATGTGACTTGACAGGCGCTGCTGGAGAGCAAACTGAAGTCTTTCAGCATAGGCAAAATGGCAGTGGCCAAGAGGACACTGAGCAAGAGGGAGCAGAATGAAATCAAGAAAAAGGTAAGCGTGCGGTTGCTTTTTGCTTGCAACAGCTGGCTCGTGAGGTCCATTTGTAATGAGTCAGTTGATGGAGACGGACACTGTCTCGCCCTGTGCAGGAGGATGAGCGTGCCGCTGCAGAGATCTATGAGGAATTCCTTGCAGCTTTCGAAGGAGGAGGCGAGGGCAAAGTCAAGGCCTTCGTCCGTGGGGGTATTGCAAACGCAACAAAAGGTGCAGCAATTTGTGGACCTTATTTCTCAAAGGATTGCTCAGCTATATGGGAATTTGTGTTCTCTTCAAACCTTAAATGCTCCAAGTAGTCCAAGATATTTAATGGATTTCATATTTTAGGTACACAGTTGTACAAGTACACAGCTTCAGAGTCTTCTTTTTTCTTTCAGAAGAGGCAGCTGCTGATGAGAAGAGAGGAAAGTTGTATAAGCCCAAGTCCCGCTTTGAGGGTCAGACGAAAAGCTTTCTCCCACTGGAAACTCCACCTCAGTTTTTAGCCTTAGACAAAAGAAATGTGAGTACTTTCAAGCAACTTGGTGCACTTTGACAACCCTGTATTGAATTATTCCTTTAATCAATTTTGTCAACAATGTATTTGTGCATATCAGACTTCAAAGAAAAGTACTGAAAAGGAAAAGAAGAAGAGCAACTTGGAGCTCTTCAAAGAAGAACTTAAACAGTAAGTGTCACATCAAATAATGACTGGAGTTGCGGGGCTCTTTCATTACCTGTCTCCGGTTTCTTGCAGAATACAGGAGGAAAGGGACGAGAGGCACAGACTAAAAGGCCGTGTTAGTCGTTTTGAACCTCTCTCTGGCAGCGAGGGGAGACGTTCGTGTAAGTGTTTGTGATCCTCATCGCCGTGTTCCACTGGCCACCCCCGCACGCCTTATTCTACCCCCCCACGACCCCCACACCCTTTACCTGCACCTGCCCTGAAACAAAATTTATACTGCTTTTCTGCTTCTTTTAGCGGATGGTTCTTCAAGGAGAAACCGTCCTTTCAGTGGTAATTTTGACTTAATATAGCGACAGTGAATATCTGTAGCTTGCTAAGAAGTCATTTGTTTCCAATCAGACAGCAGTAGGAAAGTTCTTCTGTCTTTTCTGTGTCTGCAGTTTTGGATGACTGTGCACCAGGTTCCCATGACGTTGGAGACCCATCCACCACTAACTTGTATCTGGGGAACATCAACCCACAGGTGAATTAAGCGCAGGTTTCCTGGAGGCCCTGCTTTGAGCCTTCGATTCTCCGATTCAGCCTTTTCCACATGGTACGCCGCGGCATGCATTCTTAAGCAATCTAACCTTTTCATTCGTCACAGATGAACGAAGAGATGCTGTGTCAAGAGTTTGGCCGTTACGGCCCCCTGGCCAGTGTGAAAATCATGTGGCCACGGACAGATGAGGAGAGGGCTCGAGAGAGGAATTGTGGCTTTGTGGCCTTCATGAACAGGAGGGATGCTGAGCGAGCCCTCAAGCACTTAAATGGTACAGTCTTTCTACTTGTCTTTCTACTGACCTTTTTCTCTTGTTTTTCCTCTTCAGTCTCTATAAATATGTTGTTTTTTTCTCCTCGTTACAGGAAAGATGATAATGAACTTTGAGATGAAACTCGGATGGGGCAAAGGAGTGCCTATCCCCCCCCACCCCATTTATATCCCTCCTTCCATGATGGAGCACACACTTCCACCACCTCCCTCTGGCCTGCCCTTCAATGCACAACCCCGGGAGAGGCTAAAGAACCCCAATGCCCCCTTGCTCCCTCCACCTAAAAACAAGGACGAGTTTGAGAAGGTAACTCAGCACGTCAGCTTAGGATTGTCTCATGGTTAAGGCTTTGTTTGTTAATTCAACTGGTAAGATGTTAGAGCTTATAAAGAGCAGTCAGATTGATCAGTTCCTGTAATTGATAGCTTTAGTGATGATTACTAGTTTACAGTAGATACATTTGTGTATATGCTAGTATGTGGGGGGAAATGCTCAGTCTTACAGGGAGCTGTTGTTTTTTTGGTAAATGATGCCAGTGTCAGAGGTGGAACGTTGTTGTCTGTTGCACTTTTTTAAAATGCATTTTTAAATATTTTCACCTGTTGCCTTTGTAACAATACTCACATTCTATGTTTATTATCTGATGTGACTTCATATACAGACTCTGTCGCAAGCCATAGTCAAAGTGGTTATCCCAACAGAAAGGTACATGTTTTTCTTTTTTTGAAAAAAAAAAATTGGTGTACAAGCTTGAAAAAAAAAAGAACATCCCATAATGAAGCCAAATCTTTGATCACTTGATCACTGCATGCTACAGGGGGCTGGTCAGTAGGGGTGAGCAATGGTTCAGACTCTTCATCAAATCAATGCCACGATACTTTAGAGTTTATCCAGTGTAGTGTGACACACCACCATCACAACCCACATATTTATTGCTCTCCTAAAACAACATTCTGCCACATACATCCTGCCGATGTGTACACGTAGGACTGCAGCTCTGCCCTCGGACCATTGCTCACGCAGACCGTCTACCCCCTTGGCCTCTGTCACCACCAGGAGCTCAGTAATTCTGGCCCCTGCCTCCAAATCCTGACCAACCAGCATTAGTTTACATATGACCTTTGACATTGGCCTTGGTGAGCAGCACAAGTTGAACTGTCTGCAGCAGCGAGGGACCAGAAAAGCCTCATGGGATGGATTGGGAAAGTATACAGAATTTTACCCCCCCCCCCGGCATTGGTATGATCGGCTCCAATACAAGTAAATGTGATCTGTGTTGTCAGATGAAGGACAGTCTTTTGTCTTGTTGGCCACTTTAGGGTAATTGTATGCAGCCCGCACCACACATCTCCTCAGAAACTCACCAAGTTTAAGTTATTCACAGCAGCACAGTAGCTAGTATGACACGTTTAGATGATGTAGGCCAACAGTCCTATACTGCTGTGGTGTTGCCCCACGCCTCACATTAGTCAGGGGACGAGTGCGGAACCTAAGGCACTGCGTTGCGTCCAGTGTGTGGGATTTAGGTCCAAATTGAAAATGGAACTCCTTTCTAAGTCTGTTGGTGAGCGGAGGAGACAAATGTACAACCACACTGATGGTTGCAGCTAAATCCTACACACTGAGTCTCTGCAGTGTCTTTGTCAGCAGTTTTCTACCATCTTTACGTTTTTCAGCTTCACCTTTGTGATTTTTTTTTTCCCTTTCTGTTTCTTAATATAGGAAGATATTAAAGAACCACTCTAGACGTTCAGTGTGACTAAAAGGTGCTCAGTGGAGTTGGGGGTCGGCAATCTGCCGGAGGGCGCGGTCGAGATCAGCTTGTTCAATCACAGTTTTGGATCAAATACAGGCATTAACCTCATCGGTCCAGCTGTCTTAGCTGCTCCTCATGTAACGTCAGTCCCGGTATTGAGTTGAGAAAACGACGTTCGGAACTGGAGTTAAAGGGAAATAAAAAATTGATTAAAGTTTACACTTAAATTCCCAGATTGCCGACCCATAACTGCAGCCTTAAAAACCAGTCGACTAGCAGTTTACGTACAGTGTGAACATTCTTTTTAGTTCTCATAATGAGTTTAAACCGTAATTCCGGCAGATTATTTAATCCTACACGTCGGCGCAAAGGCACAGTGCAATTTAATCTATGCCCGGTTCACTGGCACTTCCCGAAAACGCATTTCATTCTATCGCTCACGGCCATGTGACGTCTGTTAAGACGGCAGGGCAACGGCGACACCCCCGCCCCATAAGTGTCGAGCCACCGAGCATAAATTAAATTAAGAATGAGACTTTTAGCGACGAAGGGGCAAGCCAGTCTGAATCTTTGCTTTAACTGTGTTTTTCTCGTAGGAATTTGCTCTCTCTTATCCACCGAATGATCGAGTTTGTGGTGCGTGAAGGCCCCATGTTTGAAGCTATGATTATGAACCGAGAAATCAACAATCCCATGTACAGGTGGGTGTGGCTCAACGATGCGATGGCCTCCGTCCGCGCGTAGGCCTCTGCTGATTTCTAAATGGTTTCCCCAGGTTTCTGTTTGAGAACCAGAGCCCAGCGCATGTGTACTACAGATGGAAGCTCTACTCCATCCTGCAGGTTTGGCTTTAGAGCGAGAGGCTCAGTTGTGGGCGCGGGTGACCTTTGCCCTAACGTCAGCCGACTGTCCCCGCAGGGCGAGACGCCGGCCAAGTGGCGGACAGACGACTTCAGGATGTTCAAGAACGGCTCCTTGTGGCGCCCACCCCCCCTCAACCCGTATCTCCACGGCCCGTACGACGACGGCGACGAAGAAGAGGAGGACGAAGAGGGCAGCAAGAAAGGCAGTCTGAAGGAAGAGTAGGTCTCCTCAGTATGGGGGGGTTAAACTCGTGGGTCTTGGGGCTGTTGAAACGCTCCCGCTGGTCTTCCTGTGTGACAGAGAGCGCGACAAGCTGGAGGAGACGCTGCGCGGTCTGACCCCCAGGAGGGGGGACATCGGGGAAGCCATGTTGTTTTGTCTCAACCACGCAGAAGCAGCTGAGGAGATCGTGGAATGTATCACGGAGTCTCTCTCCATCCTCAAAACCCCTCTTCCCAAGAAGGTAACGAACACCCACCGAGAATCAGAAACGCAGCTCTCTGTTCACATAAAATCAGTTTTAATTAGCCCCTTTTCTTTTTCAGATTGCACGGTTATATCTAGTTTCTGATGTGCTGTATAACTCTTCTGCCAAAGTATCCAATGCATCTTACTACAGAAAATAGTAAGTGCGGGGTTTCTTATTTAGCTTTTGTCCATGTGAGGTGGTTTGGTTCATCCGAGTCATTCATGTTGTTATATTTCAACAGTTTTGAGGCAAAGCTCTGCCAAATCTTCTCAGACCTCAACGCAACATACAAAGCAATACAGGGTCACCTTCAGAGCGAGAACTTTAAGGTACCAGATACCGGATCTCTAATTCAGACTTTACAGGAACAAATCACGCTTTCTTCAGCTGACCGTGCCGTTTCCTTTGTCTCAGCAACGAGTAATGTCGTGTTTCCGGGCGTGGGAGGACTGGGCCATTTACCCAGACCCCTTCCTCATCAAGCTGCAGAACATCTTCCTGGGTCTCGTGAACCTGCCTGGAGACAAAGAGCCCCCCGCTGTAGTGGAAGTAAGCCACGCCCCTTACCAAATCCCCGCGCGCGCGCACACGATGGCTGCTAACGGCATCCACCTCTGCAGCCCCTGGTCCAGCCTGAGCCAGCAGAGGACATCGACGGGGCTCCCATAGGAGGAGAGTATGTCGACGGCATCCCCTTGGATGACGTGGACGGCGTGCCGATCGACGCCGGGCAGATGATTGACGGGGCGCCGATCGACGGGGCCCCCCTGGACGACCTGGACGGCGTTCCCATCAAGCCCATGGAGGAAGACATAGATGGAATACCCTGTGAGTCGCGCAAGCCGAGACAGAACGTGAATAATCGGCCTGTTTTTCTAGCGTTTATTTATTCTGGCTCCTGTTTCATAGTCGACCAGTCAAAGGAGGCCACCTTCAAGGTAGCGCCATCAAAGTGGGAGGCGGTGGATGAGTCCGAGTTGGAGTCTCAAGGTGGGAGGATCGAGGTCGTCTGACAGTTCTGCTAAAATGCATGTTTCCGTCCTTCCGCTCACGCTGTCCGTTGTCCCGTAGCCGTGACGACATCGAAATGGGAAATATTCGAGCAGCCGGAAGAGAATAAAAAGTACGTGTGTCGACTTTTGGCTCCGATTTGTCGGTTGAATTCAGCCGGGGCGAGGCTCTAAAATGGCTTTCACCTTTCCGAAGGGACGAAGACGACAGCGACGACGACGGGAGCCCTCGATCGGACGACAATCAAAGCTACTTTAACCCCATGAGGGACGACGCGGACATGAAAGCCAAGATGTCTGAAATGAACGAGGAAAAACGCACCAAGCTTCGGGAAATCGAGGTCCTTTCAGACTTCAGCCCGGGGGGGGACTATAGAGCTGTCGTCTGTGTTTAACTCTGCTTTCTACTTGCTTACCCAGGTGAAGGTCATGAAGTTTCAGGATGAGCTGGAATCTGGAAAACGGCCCAAGAAGCACGGGCAGAGCATTCAAGAGCAGGTGGAGCACTACAGAGACAAACTCCTACAGAAGGTATCGCCTCGTCGTTCTTCAGTTTCTCCCACAGAGTTGTCGAACCCGTGACCTGAAACTTAATAGTCTCCGCTCTTTGTAGGAGAAAGAAAAGGAGAAACTGGAACGGGAGAAAGAAAAGGAGAAGAAAGAGAAGGAAAAGGCCGACGCGCGGTTGAAAGACCTGAAGAAAGAGAAGGAGGACACGCCCACCAGGAAGGACAGGTGAGGGGGGGGGTCCATCGGGGTCTCCGACCACTCACGATTGTGGATGCGCGCTGAACAAAACATGAACTGTGTCTGGTTTCTTGTCTGACAGATATTTGTCCCCTGCGGTTGATAGGAAGCGGCGCCACAGCGGCTCAGCCAGCCCCACACGTAGCAGCAGCCGGCGGGGCCGCTCGTCCTCCCCCCGCTCGGAGCGGTCGGAGCGCTCCGACCGCTCCTACTCTAAAGACGCGCCTTCCCGTTCCTCACATAAAGATTCCCCACGTTCCAGCAACAAAAAGTCATCTAAGAGGTCCTTTTGTCGCAGCTAGACGACCTCCTTTTGTGTTAAGTGGAGAACGTCTTGAAATATCTTTGTGCCTTTTAGGTCTCCCTCGCCTCGCACGCCCAAACGGTCCAGAAGGTCGCGCTCCAGGACGCCCAAAAAGTCAGCAAAGAAGTCCCGTTCCAAATCCAGGTCGCCTCACCGGTCTCACAAAAAATCAAAGAAGAGCAAACACTGACAGCTTATTCGCCCGCACCAGCCCGATCTACCATCTCCCGCTCTTCGCTTTTCCCCGCGTTTTTTTTTTTTTTTTTTTTCCTTTTTCTTCCGGAAAGAGATCCGAGACTCTGGCAAGCCGAGAACGCTTCGGAGGGGGGCGCAGCGGAAGGGTGTTGCATGGGTTTACCATCTGGCGTATCAAAAATGGATGGGGCCGTTTCTGTTTTATATTGTAAAAAAAAAAAAAAAAAAAAAAAATGTGCTCGTGTGTCCTGAATTCCCCATCATCCTCATCATCATCTTCATCTTCCAGCAGAGTCATCCATGTGAAAAGCCACACCAGTACAGGGTGTGATGACTGCAGTCATATTCATGCTGTCATTTTCTTTTTGTAGTTCACAATAAAAAGAGTTCCTAATAAACACGTGTCGGTTTTTAACATTCAAGTATTTAATTTTGCGTTAGAAGGAAGCTTGAAACAACGAAATACCAATTATACACAATTATACACATGTAGCTGTTTGTGGTAGTAAAGGGCGTCACAGCTTGGCTTGTGCCTTTTTGATCTGATCCCTCAGTTCCAGTTGTGCGATGGAGGACAGGTGCACCTCATCGGGCCCGTCGGCGATGCGTAAAGTCCGCGCGTACGAGTACCTGCGGGAGAAAGCGCTCTTAGGAACGACGCGTTAAGTCGTGGTGCTCCGGAGGGGAGGGGCTTACATCTGTGCCAGTGGGACGTCTCCAGACACCCCCGCGCCGCCGTGCACCTGGATGGCGCAGTCTGTGACCTTGCACACCATCCTCGCAGCGGCGACCTTGATCATGGCGATCTAAGCGAGGGCAGAGAGGGGAGACGATGGCTCGCCCTTCGCTTGGGCGCCACCTCCGAGGCGGGTGTCTCACCTGTTTGCGGGCGGCCCGGTTGCCCGCGGTGTCCAGGGTGTGGGCGGCGTGCAGCGTCAGCAGGCGGGTCTGCTCTATCATGAGCCGGCACTCTGCGATCCAGTGGGCCACGACCTCCTGCAAGCACAGGGCGCGTTTCTACAACTGTCCACTAGGTGGCGAGAGTCGCGCTGAGGGAGGGAGGTGGAGGGGTGGGGGGGGGGGTCAAAGGCCAGCTTACGTGCTGGTACAGCTTCTTTCCAAACGTGCTCCTGGAGCCGGCCCTCTGGCAGAGCAGCTCCAGAGCCAGCTCCGCCATCCCCACGGCCCTCATGCAGTGGTGCAGCCTGCCCGGTCCCAGGCGTCCCTGGGAGATCTCGAAACCCCGTCCCTCTCCTGGCGACAAATTAACAGCGCTCTCACGGAGGGTAAACCAGGACTCTGACCAAGTGAACTTAGCCTTACTTCACCAATAAAAAAGGATGGATGTTGCTTCATTGCTACCGCGTGCTTCTTGAGATATGTGAGAGGACAAATAAATAAATAAAAGCTTTGAACGTCTCACCCAGAATGATGTTGGAAGCCGGGACGCGCGCGTTTTCAAAGTGAATCTCAAAGTGGCCCCCGTGGATGGCATCTGAGTAGACGGACAGAGCAGTCGGATGTGGTCGGGGGAGAAATAAAGGAGGGAGAAACAGGGGGGGGCCTCACCGTCCTGTCCGAACACAGTCAGCGGCCTGATGAGTGTGACCCCCGGGGTGTCCATGGGGACCAGGATCACGCTGTGCTGCGCGTGTCTGGGGGACGAGAAGATGAGCACAAAAGCTGAGAATGCGGGCCCCAGACGGCTTCGGGTGTTGGGCGCCGCCTCAGGAACAGCAAACAAGCCAAGCGACCCGCCATTCCTGACAGAGGACATCGATGGGCAGCGCACGCGCGAGTGCCAAAGAAACCGAAGCGCGGCTGACCTTCTGCTCGTGTCCTCGGAGCCGCTCTTGCACATCACGAGGGCCACGCTGCACTTGGGATTCCCGGCACCTGCGGAGGAAAAACAAAGCCCGGTGGCAGCTCTGGTTGGGGATCCAGCTCTGGTTGGGGAAAACCACAAAGCTTTCAAACAAGCCGACATCCCAAAGAGAGGAAGCGATGAGGCGGCTGATAGCGACCCAGAGGATGCTCGGGTGAATTCCTGGCTGGGATTCTCATCTGGGGCCTGTTGATAATACCGCCTCAGATCCCTGATCCGAGGCTCGAGCCGGGGGGGGGGGGGGGTGCCCTGATGGTCAGATTTCCTGTTTTCATGTCGATCCGAGTGGTAAAACCGGCCCCTGGGGGGGGGTCGGCCATGTGGACGGCTGATGTGGGCAATAACAGGCTCTCAGTGTTGGCGGCGCTCTTGCATGACACCACAGCAACGATCGGCCAGATGTCGAGCAGGCGTGCTCGCAGCTGTCGGGTTTCCTTCCCTTGAGCCCGTACGTCCCATCATACGATAGAGGCTGTTCCACATGCCTGAGCAAGTCCTGTCCACACCGGAATGAAAGCAGTCCTTGGTTTAAGGACGTCTACAGGACAACATCCGTTTGTTGAAAATAATACCCACGAAAAACAGAAATAAATAAATAAAAAGGTCTTTTGGGAATTGTGGGAAAACAATGACTGCATTCCAGGAAACCCCGACCTTTTTTTGGTCAATAAACTGCTATTTATTTCCATCCACATCATCACGTGTAAACAAAGGTCAGGGCAGACACACACACACACCCACACACACACAGGGAGTCTGAGTCATCCACAGACTGAAACACGCTTGAGAGCAGGCGAACTCTTGTTTTGGACTCCTCCCTATAACGTGCTGCTGCGCACGCAGGGGCAGACGTGCCTGCGTGTGTGAAGGGAAGGGGCGGGGCTGAGGTGCCGAGATCAGTGGCTGCACTTTGCTGCTGCAGCCAGTTTTCTGGATACACACACACACACACACACACACACACACACACACACAGTGTTCCTGGGACTTTCAACAAGGATCCCATTAATAACAGACCCCTCAAGCCCAGGTAAGAAGATGTACTTCAACTTCTTTTAATTTTATTTCACTCTACATTCATTAAACAAAGAATTAAATCGATATGGTTTTGTTTCCAAGTCCTGAAATGAAGCGTTTACGCTGATTTTATTCCATTTCATGGATGTTAAAGTTAGTTTAAATGTGTTTTTTTCTAAAATTCCATGTATACTAAAAAGTATTTTCCTTTAGTTTCTCATATCGGAAGGTTAAGAGAACCAGCCAAAGTCCTGCCTTGGATTCTTTTATGGCATCGTTATAACTACAGAGAGGTGATTGCACTTATCTTGTGGCATTTCTCTCCGCTTCTCATGCCATGTTTCATTTCCCAAAGGTTCTTCAGCGCAGTCTTTTGTTATACGAGGAAAATCAAATGTGCAAGCACATAAGCAGACAATTTGTGATATCATTTTTAACTGTGCTGCTGATGTAACCTGTTCCTGGAGACGGACGGACTCCAGCTGGAGACAACGCCAAAATATTTCACATATTTCTGCTCAAGTAAACATCTGCTTCACTAACTTTCTCTTAGATTTAACAAAAAAACAAAAAAAAACAGTAAAAATAGGCCAATGAGAGCCGTCAACAGCGCAATGCCAGACCTGGTTGACAGGACTTTGTCAATGGATCACGCCGTTTCTGAAAAGATTAATGCTCGAGTGAAAGGCCGCGTTACTGTGTGGCCAAAAAGTTTGGAAATATAGATGACGTTCCCCGAGCCTGAGGGTAGGCGCCACGGGTTGAACCGGATCCGTGGGCGCTTTTCCCCGCAGAGCTCCAGAGGCCATTCAAGTCCACAGAAAGCGGAGGTGGACGGGGCTTAACCTGTTAGGGAATCCATGCAAAAGGAATTCCTCGGAGGCACGGAGCTGGCAGGATTCCCTTCTTCCTGTTGCAACCGAGTAGCCCGGAATCATCGCGTTGAAGCGCAGTTAAAATAGACATTGGGTTCTTTTGGTTTTTTTTTCCTCTCCAAAGGAACCATGGAAGAGTATTACCACGAGGACGAAGACTCCAGCTTCAACGACAGTTACGACTACAGCTACGAGAGCGGCGTTTGTGAGAAGGAGGCCGTCCGCTCCTTCGCCGCCGTTTTCCTCCCGGTCATCTACGCCGTGACTCTGGTGGTGGGCCTGGCTGGGAACGCCCTGGTGGTGGCGGTGTACGCCTCCAAGGTGCGCCTGCGCACACTGACCGACGCGTGCATCCTCAACCTGGCCGTGTCGGACCTCCTGCTCCTCTTCACGCTCCCCTTCTGGGCGGCCGACGCCGTCCACGGCTGGCGCCTGGGCCCGCGCGCCTGCAAGCTCACGTCCTTCCTCTACACCGCCAACTTCAGCTGCGGCATGCTGCTGCTGGCGTGCGTCGGCGTGGACCGGTGCCGCGCCGTCCTCCGCGGCTTGGGCGGCCGGGCGGCGGGGGGCGGCGGCCCCCGCTCCAGGGGGCGCTGGGCGCTGGTGTGCATGGCGCTGTGGGCCGTGGCGGCCTTCCTCGGCCTCCCGGAGCTGATCTTCTCCACGGTGAAGCAGTCCCACCACAGGCCGGCGTGCACGGACGTCTACCCACCCGCCATGGCGCGGCCCACCAAGGCCGCCCTGGAGCTTGTGCAGGTCCTCCTCAGGTTCGTGGTGCCCTTCCTGGTCATGGCGGTCTGCTACGGCCGGATGGCGAGGGCGCTGAGCCGCGCCGCCGGGGTCCGGAGGGAGCGGAAGTGGCGCGCCCTGCGCGTCCTCCTGGCCGTGGTGGCCGTGTTCCTCCTCACCCAGCTGCCCTACAACGTGGTGAAGCTCTGCCGCGCCATGGACGTCATCTACGGCCTGGTGACCGACTGCGAGGTCAGCAAGGGCCTGGACCTGGCGCTGCAGGCCACCGAGGGCCTGGCGCTGGCGCACGCCTGCATCAACCCGCTCCTCTACGCGTTCATGGGCTCCTCCTTCAGGGGACACGTCCTCAGAGTGGTGAAGCGGCTCGGGCAGCGCCTCGGGAGGCGCCGCCCACCGCCCGGGGAGCCCGCCGTGGAGATGGCGCTCAAGACTCCCGGTCAGCCCCAATCTCAGTCAGGCTCAGAGGAGCAGGACACCAGCACGTTCACCATTTAGAGCTTCTATTTATCTCCAACTGCCTTCTGAAATCTCTACTTGTGCTATCTTATCCGTCAGACTAGACGAGGCACCATAAGGAACTCAATATAGTATTCTGTAAATATTTATCTATCTATAGAACATTTACCTTTTGGAAATAAATGCTGCTGATATTCAAGATCCAGTGTTATTTTCTTGATTCCTCAAGACTGGTTCCTCACCTGGACTGCATCTGGCCTCCCCCCAGCCCTTGTTTGAAGCTGCGTGCAGGTCTGCTTCTTGCATGCTGTTTAGATTTGGTTATTTTGCTCGAGTATGTTTGGTTCATCTGAACTCTGGGTGGAAGCGGTCAAAGACACTCCATAAAAACCCTCACAGCAACAGAGAGGGGCCGCGGTAATCAGGGGGGAGGGGGGGATTGTCTTTCTGAAGGGCCACCAAAGGCTAGAGAGCTAAACACGTATAATTGTTTGCAGTTCTTTCCATTAGTGGAGTCAAACTACCATGTCTGGGTAGTAAATCAGTTCAAAAAGGGGGAAAAAGCCACAGATCTTTTAGTTCTACCGGCCCTGAAAGCCATTATGTAACTAGTGTAAATGCCTGTGCATTCAAGAAGGTTTAACCATGCCTGCGGGACAGTCGGCACACTACAGAGATGACAGCATCTACAGAGCATCCACTGAGAGAAGCTTCCCGGTTGTATTAGAGGCAAGAGTTTACATTTCCCAACAACATTCTATATTGTTTCTTATGGCGGCATTTACAGTCCGGGAACGTTCAGTTATTGGGGAAGGGAGACACCCTCATATAGAACTGAACTTGGTATTTAATAGATCTCATATCTCATTCTTTCCACATTCACTCCCATGAGTGTTTGAAGGTGGAAAGAAATGTTGACCTTCTGAGTTTCCAAATGATCAAAATGAAATCTCACCCTTGGGGGGAAAGCAGACTTCCCTTTTTTCGGAGTTTCGTGCTGTTACCGGGGCGAGAAGGCGCAAAAACACAGCAAAGCCCTCGCTCTCCTTTTCGACCAGGGGGAGAGACCCGATTTTCAACAGCAAGCGGGCATTCCGTGCCAAGGCACGAAAGCAGAGAGGAGCCTTAACCTCAGACCACATCTGCCTCAAAACATCTGGAAGAACAACAAACCAACCCTGTGTTTGCCAGTCAAAACACACTGAAACCTTTACGCCCTGGTTGCGGAAGCTTTACTGTAACTGACTTCTACCACGTTTTAAAAGGAACCACGCCTCAAGTTTTTTCCAGAGCTAAACATGTGATGTTATTTTATCACTGCTTGAGTCATTATTACGAAGTGGCTAATCCTTTTCCAAACATCTGGGTCAAGTACCCCAAACCCATCTCTTCCTGATGATCTTGTTTTGTCTGACCTTCTGTGACGATGCGTTCCTTAAATAATGAAGAAATGAACGTACCGCTACTCCACCACTTCTTCCCATTTATGACGTAGCCGTCTCCATCCCGCTGTAGAGTGCACTCCATATTTGTTGCATCGCTGGAGGCCACATCAGGTTCTGGAAAAGGGACAACACATCAGTTGAAGCTCACAAAAAAACGTAAAAATGCCCACAAGTGAGAAGCCTAAAGACCATTTCTTAATTTATTTATAGACGATATAACTTCCCCAAATAGGAAAGCACCGTTTGGTGAAAGAGGTTTCAGCTGAAATGTGGTTGCTTCTGGAAAATCACTCTTTTGTTTCCAGGAAGTTTGGAAAAGCAAAGGGAGAAAACAGGGAGGAATTACTCATCAAGGCCCAGCGGTTTGATTTCTGGTGAGTTAGATCACGCAAAAGCCAGAAAGCCCAACAGAGCCGGTTCTTTAAATGTCAACACATTAATAACGACGCGATCACCTGTCATACAGAAGCAGGAGCGGATGTCTCCTCTCAGAAGAGGCTCTAGCCACGTCTTCTTCTGCTCCTCGCTGCCAAACATGTGCAGCACCTCCATGTTCCCGGTGTCTGTTGACAGGTGAGACGTTTGTCCAGGACTCCATAAGACACATTTGAAATACCAGAAAGCGCTCAGAGAGCACAGACCTCCTCCAAGTTTATATAAATTGCAATAAAATCTGTCTTCTGGATCAGATCCGGATCAGCCTTTGGAATATGATAGAGGATCCCACTGTCCACCCTTGAGTCAAATCTCATGGGGTTTGGTCAATAATTAACCCAGATATTGAGAAACAACATTTTTGGCCCCATTTACCACAATGTTAATGTAATGAAAAGTTCAAAGTGATCCAGAATCCAGGATTTCTTGCAGACCGATGGGCATGACCTCCACCTGGAGCCTGGCAGTTGAAGACCTCGGGAGCAAAGATGCAACGCCCCGTCTCCTCTGCGATGTAGGCGTAGTCCAACTGACTGAGACCGCTGACTGCTGGCAGGAACAGGTTCCACAAGCCCGCTTCCCGGGCTTTCACCTGCACATGCAAGTAAACATGTATATAGTTTCTGTTTATAGTTTTCCTGGTTATTGACTGTTGCCGGACCTTTAGATCTTCTATTATCTGGGGGGTGTGCCACCTCTGAGGAGACTGAGCGTGTTTGATGTAGTACTCTGCAACTTCCTGAAGACAAAGCTTTTGTTACTTCATCAGAAAGTGTTCCACAGAGGTGATACAACAAAAGAGCCGTTTGTCATCCTGACGCTGGCGGGTCAACGGTGATAAATCAGCGTGCAGTTTAATCTCCACAACAAACAGGCCCCTTGTCCTCATGTTCGCATAAATGAACCAGTGTGCTCTCCGAGCCTTCCCAAATGAGGAGGCCATCTGGGCGAGCGGCTCTCTTTCTCTGGCACTGACCTCCTGAGCGGGGAACACATATTGTCTCATGAAGTCCTTGGCCCGCCGGAGGACGGCGTCACCTCTGGTCGTCTGCGGGAACAGGACATCTTCTTCGGGGCCCGTGGCGGAGCTGAGAAAGAAGCAAGTCAAGCTTAAAGAATTCAAAGTGGAAATCTTTTGGACAGCTTGATAGCACATTCCATCTGCTGCTAGTTAAATGGGTGGACTCGATCTGTGTTCAAGGCTACAAAAACAAATGATCCGTTGCTACCAGGGCTGAAACGAAATAAAACACGAGTCAAACAAGCCCTCCGGCCCATTAGGATTCAAATGTGGTAGAAATGTAGATTCAAAAGATCGAACATGTATTTAAAAGTTATCTAGTCGCAAAGAAGGCCAGACTAGATGATTTTAGGAAGCTGACAACAACCTCTTTGCAACCTCCAAGGCAAGCTTAGCCAAGGGCTCCACACACTGGCCAAACTGGGCTGCGTTGGGGGCGCTGGCGTTCCCCAGTAGGTGGCGTGCGTAAACTCCCTGAACAAAGAGAAGAGGAGCACGTGAGTCCGAAGGGGGCCGGCTTCGTTCGCGTCTCTTTCCAGGCGCGACGTCAGAGAGTCGCACTTGAGCGATCCCGGCCACTTTAAAGATGGAGAGGGCCAGGTAGAAGTTGAGCTGCGGCAACACGGGCGGGATCCCTCGACAGCGGCAGTAGATGGAGATCAGGTCACGGACAGATGGGATGCCTGCAGATACAGGGGAAAAAAAAAAATCATTACCCCCAATATTTCTACTCCTAAAGACTCTTTAGGAGTAGATTGGGGGGCCGAGTAGCTCCTGACTCCATCTCTACCTTTAAAATTAGACTTAAAACCTACCTCTTTGAAAAAGCTTATTGTCACTAACCTTGTAGTTCCAGTTACTATCATAGGCAGACAAATGATCACACTTACGGGGTCGTCTAATCACTAGGTTAAGATACTAGTTATGCTGCTATAGGCCGAGGCTGAGGGTCCAGAAACATGATCACCTGACAGGCCTCTGTCACCACACTGGTCATGGTTTGATTTCCTCTCATCTCCTCTCTCCTCCCCTCTCTTCTCCTCTCCTACCTATTCCATCCTCTACCTGTTCCATCCTCTACCTGTTCTATCCTCTACCTGTTCTATTCTCTACATATTCTAATAAAGATTGATTAATTGATTGATTGATTGGGGAGGTGGAACGACAGCAGCCTGTTTTCGCCCTTCTGGGATTCAGGTCAATCATCACCTTTTACTCCTTTTAAGCTGCCCATCGAGCTGACGCTCACGTCCGGGGGCCAGTAGTGGTGCATGAGGAGGTACGCAAAGTCCACCATTGGCTGGCCAGTGGTGGACAGCTCCCAGTCCAAAACCGCGATCACACGGGCCTGAAGAGATCCAACACAACGCTGTTGAACATACGTAGCGGGACAAGGGTATTTAGTAAAAGAACCGTTTTTTTTTACCTCTGTGGGATGAAAGATCAAATTGTCCAAACGAAAATCTCCGTGAACAAGCGTGACCTCGTTGTCCCCAGCCGGCAAGTTCCCCATCAACCAATCAGACAGCTCTCTCATGGCGGGAACGTTTCCGGTCGCGGAGGCGTCGTATTGCTTTGTCCACGTGGACACCTTTTTAAGACCAAACACCTCTTTTTTTTTTTTTTCTCTCGTCGACATTTCTCGTTTTGAGCGCAGCGAGCGAACCCACCTGCCTCCTGCAGTAGCCCGATCCTTTCCCGAAGCCCTCGAGGTCCAGCGCCGCCAGGTCCAGCGCGTGCAGCCTCGCCAGGACTTCTACCGCCGCCACGTACAGAGCCGCTCTCTCTGCAGCGCTCACCCCGGGAAGACGCAGATCCCGAAATATACGCCCCTGTTCGGACAAGGAGAATCTGTTCTATTCTTGGCCCGAACGCCAGTTTTTAAGAGATACTGAGCGAGAGCGAAAGGGAGTCGTTTCAGAATAGGGGCAATCTCGTGATTTAAAAAAAAACCTGCCTTGACGTGCTCCATGATGTAAAACTCTGTTCCAATGACTTCAGCATCGGTGCAGAGCAACAGAGGCTGAGGGACAGGGAAACCCACAGAATGCAGAGCTTTCTGGACACGGAATTCTCTGTCCACCTGCAGAAAATCCAGAAACGCACGCATATATTAGAAAATACCGATCCACGGCATTGATCGAGAAGATGAACCACTAAAGTCAAGTACATGAAACAAAAATGCATCCAACAGTGATATTTAAACACACATTTAGGCAGAGCATTTTTCAAAGGGGTGTTTTGTGGTTTTATGCATATTCTAAATAAAGATACATCATGAGTAATGGACTTTGTTGGGTCATTAAGGGTTTTAATGCTTTAATAGGTTCAGGTGTGTCCTGACCACATTAATAGGTTCACCTGTTGTTTGTTAACCCAAATGGCTGATCAGCCAATCACGCCGCAGCTCAACGTATTTAAGCAGGTGCACGCGGCCGAGACAAATTTCTGATGGTCACGCTGAACATCAGAATGGGGAAGAAGGGGGAATGTGGGTGACTTTGACGATTGTTGGTGGCTGGTCTTGGTATCTGATCTGGTCAGAAGCTGCTGACAGGCTGGAGTTTTCACACTCAACCATCTCACAAGCTCACAGAGAATGGTCTGAGAAAGTGAAACAACCCAGTGGGCTGCAGTTTGTGTGGATGAAAACGCCTCACTGATTTGGGAGGTTTAAGGGAAACAGGTGGGATCCATCCACCAGCTGGTGGTGGGGGGGAGTGTGATGATGTAGGGCAGGGGTGTCAACCCAGTTCCCCAAAGGGCCGTGTGGCTGCAGGTTTTTGTTCCAACCAGTCAAGCACACCCAGTTTGACCAATCAGCTGTCTGAAGACTCAGATGAGTTGATTGAGTCCAGTCTGGTGTGCTGCTGCTGGGTTGAACAAGAACCTACAGCCACACAACCCTTTGTGGAGCCGGTTTGACACCTGTGGTATAGGGGGATACTTTCCTGACACCGTTTGGTACCAACTGAGCATCCCTGAAATGGCCACAGGCCAGCCTGTGTGTCGCCGCTATGTCCACCCCTTCACGACCACAACTCTAATCTAATCTCAGAGGTCCCAATCTCAGACTGGTTTCTGGAGAACCAGGAGTTCACTATAGTGGTACACAAGCACCAGATCTAGCTCCAATAGTGCACCTTTGGGCTGCTGTGAAGTCAGAGTTCCAAACCTTGACTAGAAGGGTGCAGATGTCAGTAAATGCTCATGTTACCTTGTGAGCTCCAGGCAGCAGCAGCCCAGGGGGCTTCTTCCTCAGAACATAGCTCTTCTGGCTCGTTTGGATCAGGAATGTAGGGTTCGACTGACCACAACTGCAACAAACGAAGTTTCAGGGCGAGCTTCGTGAACAAGGACGACAGCGGAGCTGAAAGTCCCCCACATGATGTTAAAGTACGAAATAAACCGCTCTCACCTGAACTGTCTGATGGCCAATGTTTCTCTGCTGGACACTTGCAGGTTTTCTGACAGATAACCCAGAAGCCTGGCAACATTCAGTGCGTGTTGCTGTCGAACAGGAGTTGTCAGCTCGTCCATTGCTCAGGTCATAAAGTAGCGGGTTTTACCTTTGCCTTACTTACTTTTTTTTTTTTTTTTTTACGAGCAAAAACATACCGCCTTGACCAATTACGAATGCACACCAGGAAGTGGCGACTTTAAACACATAGGTTTTAGGATTTACTCGACTTTTTTGTATAATCTAACAGTAAAATAAAACCGTAAAAAACGGCAGCAATAATATGAAATTATCTTTTATTGACAATCGCGTTGCTGAAATTGGCGGACCGTTCGAGGTTTTGTCGTTTTCCGCACGGAGCGCGTTCGAGGTGACACACGTCCAGCCAGCTGATTGGACTAGTGGAGACGTGTCCAAAGACTCCGGCTTTGGGAACGGATCGTTCCTTTTCTCCCTCTTTATTAATCCTTTTCAAAGTTGTCGCTTCGCTCGCACCGTCCGTCGGCGTCTGAAAATGGCCACGGTGGAGGAGCTGAAGCTGCGGGTGAGGGAGCTGGAGAACGAGCTGATCAAGTGCAGGCAGAAGCGGTGCGCCGCGGACGATGCGCGAAGAATGGAAGTTCAGAGAGCCAAGATCGACAAGATGAGCGCCGAAGTTGTGGATTCGAACCCCTACAGGTGACTGGGGCCTTCCACGTTTGAGTGGGTGTGTGTGCTTTTGACAGTCTGGGACAGATCGGTGGGTTAAAGGGGCTACGCCTTGTGAGTCATTCATCCCCATATGTTCGTATTGCACTGATTCATCATAATCTAAAGTGTGAGTGTGTGTGTGTGTGTTTGTACGTACTTTTTCATTGCAGTCGCCTCATGGCTTTAAAGAGAATGGGCATCGTGGAAGATTATGAGGTATTGCAACCCTCCAAGTGTCACCAGTGTCGATATTTCCTCTCATCAACGCCTCCTTTAGGATTTATAATGTAATAAACTTCATATTTTCACAGAAAATCAGAACATTCGCAGTAGCTGTGGTCGGTGTTGGGGGGGTTGGGAGTGTGACAGCTGAAATGCTCACCAGATGTGGTATTGGGAAGGTAATACAACCTTTTTTACTCTATTTTTTACAAAATAGAGATCATGCTCTACCGTATCATTAATGCTTTAATATCTTCATGCTGGTGCCATTTCAGCTGCTCCTCTTTGATTATGATAAAGTGGAGCTGGCCAACATGAACAGACTGTTCTTCCAGCCTCACCAGGCAGGCCTCAGCAAAGTGGAAGCGGCAGAACACACACTAAGGTGTCCCATCTGAAGCCGATCTGCACGTTCCCGCAACCTCGAAGGGTTTGTCCTGATGCCGTGTCTCAAACCATCTCGACAGAAACATCAACCCGGACGTGTCGTTCGAGACGCACAACTACAACATCACCACCATGGAGAACTTTACGCATTTCATGGAGCGCGTCAGGTGGGCAGGAGCTTCAGCAGCCGCTTCGCCCCTTCAGTGAGGCCGGACTTTGAACAAAATCTTCCCTTTTCAGCCAGGGAGGGCTGGAAGAAGGGAAGCCGGTGGATTTAGTCCTGAGCTGTGTGGACAACTTCGAAGCCCGAATGGCCATTAATAAAGTTAGTGCACCACTGACACTTAAAAATACTCCCTGACAGGTGTGTGTATATGTGTGTGTGTGTGTTTGTGTAGTCCTGGTTGTAATCATTCCACTTTGTGTTTTCCAGGCCTGTAATGAGCTGGGTCAGATCTGGATGGAGTCTGGCGTCAGTGAGAACGCCGTGTCGGGACACATTCAGCTCATCATTCCCGGAGAGACGGCTTGTTTCGCTGTACGCCCCCCTCAACCCCCCCCTTCCGCGCCTTAAAATGTTCAGCGTTGTCGCACCACCAACTCCCTTCCGTCTCCTCCTCTTCCAGTGCGCTCCTCCTCTGGTGGTGGCGGCGAACATCGACGAGAAGACCCTGAAACGAGAAGGCGTGTGCGCCGCCAGCCTGCCGACGACGATGGGCGTGGTCGCGGGCATCCTGGTGCAGAACGTCCTCAAGTGAGACGACGCAACCCTCCCCGAACAATATGCACGGTCCCAAAGCGCTGTGGTCAGGCGGGTGAGAGCTCTGTGTGTTTCCAGGTACCTGCTGAAGTTCGGAACTGTCAGTTATTATCTGGGCTACAACGCCATGCAGGACTTCTTCCCCACCATGGCCATGAAAGCCAACCCCCAGTGTAACGACCGCCACTGCAGGGAGCAGCAGGAGGAGTACAAGGTGGGGGGGGGGGCCCTCGGGTGAGGGTTTCAGCAGGGGCCAGGGGTTTACAAGCTGTTTTTCCCCATAGAAGAGAGAAGCGGAACGTCCAAAAGTCGAGGTTGTCCAGGAAGAAGAAGAAGTGGTGCACGAGGACAACGAGTGGGGTGAGCTACGAAAGACCAAGGCCCGCCGCCCACGTTTCACCGGTCGGGGCTCGGGCGCAGCTCAGCCCTTTTACGCGCGTTAACTCTTCACTGCAGGTATCGAACTCGTGTCCGAGGTGACTGACACGGAGCTGCAGGCGGCCACGGGCGCCAGGCCCGACCTCCCAGAGGGAATCACCGTGGCTTACACCCTTCCAGAAGAGGTGGGAGCACCTAAACGCAACACAGCAGCGCAGGTGGGCGAATGTACTCATTTTACCGTGTGTGTGTGTGTGTGTGTGTGTGTGTGTGTGAACCAGAGTTCACCAAGTGGCGACACAGTGGAGGACACCGACCAGAGCCTGGAAGAGCTGATGGCTCAGATGAAAAAGATGTAGACGCACACCTGGGAGACGCAACCATCCCGCCATTTTCTGTCTTAACGCGCATCCTCACAAGCATGTCAGCGGTATTAATTGAACAGCTAATTCAAAGAAACACATGAAAAGTGAAGTGACCCTCATAGTGAGTCTGAAGCAGTTCACTTGGCAAATGTGAACATGTAGTCTTGGAATTGGTACCGTGAATTATGAAATCATGATTTTCTACCATGCATTGCTGATGCGCGCTCAGCATTTCATTCTGCTTTGAGAAAAATGACCAGTCAGGCTTGCCTCAATAAAATATTTATTTCATTGGACAAACTACTCATTATTGATATTTAAAATCATCCTGCACAGGTTTTACACATTGCACATTGATACTTGTGTGTGTGTGTGTGTGTATCTATAAGAAAACATTTGTGATTGAAGATGGTTAATTTACATTCAGTTACAAAATAGCTTTGTTATTATACATCCATGTGGCACCCATCATACTTTCAGGAAATCCCTTTAACTTCAAAAGAAATGTAGAAATCTACACACACTTCTATTCTTGGATGAAACACTGTAATGGTCTCAATCCTATTCACTATTACTTTGATGTACACTATATCAGTCTTATGAGAGTCGTTTGTCACATAGAAGGAAAGTGCATGGAGTAATATCTAGTGTCTATTATAATACTCAGGCATCATTGGTTATATAAAACATTCTCTTATTGTGTTGTGATTTGAGACACAAGGGAGCCCAAATGTAAACCTGAGTTTAAGGCATATACTGGTAAATAGACTTGAGTTTACTACTGGAGACATGATTAAAATGGAAATAATTTAAATACTGTTTTTTGCAAGTATGCAGGTTTCAAAGATAAGTCAGACATATTTAACCAAACAGTCACACTGGGAACTCGATTTATAAGAAAAAACGATTACTTAAAAAATGATAAGTATCTCAAACCAAGAAAAGGCTGACAGATGAGGTAAAGGTAATTGGCTTTCCTGTCAGTGGTGCATAGGTCAGTCTATGGTAAATGTCCACTGAAAGAAATCATTAATAATCCACTGATATTTTAAAAAGATGTAACAGATAAAACTTTCCTTCTTTAACAAGTGTATGGACGCATATTTCCCTTTTTGGCTTATGTTTGCATATGTTAACCCAATCCATGGTATTTGAGGCTATATACTCTTCTCCCTCCTTTTAACACAAGTGTAAACGATACCTGGTTCAAGTTTAAGTACCTTCATTCATGGATGGAACCAAGTGATTTGATGTGGTCTCCTGCTGCTCAGAGCTGCTCGAGCAGCTTTTTCCTGCACGCGGGTCACCTCGGGGCAGGTGGAAGGGGAGCAGGTACCCTCAGGCTGAACGTGTCCCCGCTCGAGGAGTGTCGCGAGGGGGCGTTCCCGCACACCAACGACGGCTCGGCCTCCTTGATCTCCATCGCACGCTTGTAAAGCTCCGCCGCCTTCTCGAAGTCGCCCTCCTCGTAGCTAGGCGAAATGACCGACACTCAACATTCGTAACTGCTCTTTCATTGCTTTAAACTCCAGCCACCCTACCTCAGAAGAGCCAGATTCTTTAGGGTCTCCCCAACCCGCGGGTGGGAACGCCCCAAACTGTCCTCATAGACTTTGAGTGCTCGTTCATAAAGAGGCAAAGCGTCACTGTGCTTCTTCTGCGTTGACAAATCAGCAGTTATGAAGAGGAAACGAACGTGGAAATCAAAAGAGGGCGTGAGGGGGATATTCTCACCAGCTGGCAGTAGATCACAGCCAGATTGACCAGCGCCGTGGCCACACTGGGATGTTTTGGTCCAAAGCTTTTTTCCCTGATCTCCAGAGACAGCTCATACAGAGGTGCAGCCTTCTCCAGCTTCCCCTGGACATCATATAGAACAGGGGTGTCCAAACTGTTCCCCAAAGGGCCGTGTGGCTGCAGGTTCTTGTTCCAACCAGTCAAGCACACCCAGTTTGACCAGTCATCTGTTGAAGACTCAGATGAGTTGATTAAGTGAGTCCAGTCTGGTGTGCTGCTGCTGGGTTGAACCAGAACCTGCAGCCCTTTGTAGAAGAGTTTGGACAGCCCTGATATAGAAGGTTAATCAAAACATGGACAGAGGTCCAGCCCGCTGAACCCGGGGTCTTACTCTGCGCTTGTAGAGCATGGCCAAGTGCTTGAGGGTGTACGCCAGCGACGGGTGGTCGGGGGACAAGGCCTTCTTGCGAATGTCGAGCGCGTTCTCGTACATGTCTTCGGCCACCTCGTATTCCCTCCTCTCCGTGTGCAGCGCGGCCAGGTTGTTGAGGGACTGCGCGCAGTCCGGGTGGTCGGGGCCGAGGACGCGCTGGCGCATCTCCAGAGAGCGGCTCAAGAATACCTTGGCAGCGCTGGGGGGAGGACAGAGGGCCCGATGTCAGAAAAGCCGAGGGTGTCTAGGGCCAGGGTTGGAGGCGCGTTCGCCTTACTCCAAGTTGTTCTGAAGGTAGTAGAGGACGCCCAGCTCGTTGAGCGTCTGTGCGCAGTCGGCCGAGTCCTTTCCCAAGGTCAGCTCTTCCAGCTGCAGCGCCCTGCGCCTCAGCAAACTGAAGCCGTACTGGAGGATCAGACACGCACGCTATTACCGAGCGTTGGGACCGATCGGTTGGATATCCGGGACGCTTGCCTACCATGTGGCCTTTCTGGCGAGCAGTCTTCTGTCGAATCTTCACCGCCCGCTTCCTGAGTTTCTCCGCTTGCTCGAATCTGATATAAAAATCACCGGTTGGCTACTGCGTAACTCACACACACACGGAAAGAGGAACGCTTACTTGTTTTGCTTCTGATAGAGTATGGCGAGGGACTCCAGCTCTCGCGCCACGCTGGCGTGCTCGGCCCCGTAGGCGTTCTCGCTTATCTCCAGGGCCTGCTTGTACAGCTGCTCGGCGTTGCCGTACTTCTTCCACTGAACGTAGACGCCGGCCAGCTGGTGGAGGGAGCGCGCCACGCTGGGGTGGTCGGGGTCTAAAGCCGTCTCTCTGATCTCAAGAGACCGTTGTAGAGGGGCTACAGCCTAAAAACAAACCAGAAAACTCCAGACAGGAAATGCTAGAGAAGCATGCCTCATGGGGGGGGGTTAAAAAATAGATGATGGTACCTGGCTGGGGAGGCCCAGGTCTTTGAGGAACCGTCCCAGGGTCTCGTAGAGGTTTGCCAGCTTGGTCATGCTGTCTTGACTCTCGCAGCTGTTCTCATACCGTTTAAGAGAATCAAAGTACTCACTGGCCATGGAGTTTTTGTCTTTACCTACGTACTGCCAGTAGGTGAGCAGCTCCGAGAAGTGACCCCTGAAAGAGGAAGGCATCGGATAAATAGAGAACGATGCAGAAGGGTTTTTTTAGGTGTGTGTGTGTGTGTGTGTGTGTGTGTGTGTGTGTGTGTGTGTGTTTCACACCTCTTATAAAGATTCTGGGAGACAAAAAGGTTGAGGAGGCTGAGCTGCAGTTTAGCGCGGTCCTCCTGCTGCTGCAGCAGCCAGGGCAGCTCGTCCGCGACCCTCCAGGTCACGCGGTCCTGGCTGACAGCAGAGCACACGCCCGTGACGAAGACAGTTCTATGACACCTGAGAAGCAAGGGCGACCGCTCTTCACCACCTGAGTTGCTGGCCGAAGTGCTGGATGAGCCTCTCTCGATAAGCGGCGGCGTTGGCGCCTCCGGCCAGGAACTCCAGCCTCACGGCCTCCCAGGCCTGGAGAGGAGACCCAAGTACGGTCAAAAAATAAAAGAAAAAAAGGCGACGACGGCGGTACACGCCGGGCAACGGGGCGGCGACCTGCAAGTGTTGAAACCTGATGAGCCCGCAGCGGAGGGTGACCACACAAAGCCTGGTCAGGCGGTGCAGCAGCGACGACAGGACCGGCAACTCCATCTCTGGGAAGAGATCGAGCACCTCCGACTCACTGACTCCATTATGGCTGGCGCAGACGAGGCACAGCATCTGCAGCACGGGCCAAAGAACATCAAATGGCAGCGCACACTGAGGAAGAGAGCCTTCATAAGGGTCACTGACTCGCCTCTTTCATAATGTGGCGCTCTCGGTCCGTGCTCAGCGAGTTAAGTGTCATCTTAAGCGCCTGCCGGTAGAGCGACATGGTGTCCTGACACTGCACACCCTGCTCCAGGCTTTTCTCTAGCCGACCACTGGATGAACTGCGGGATAAAACGTCAACAATCTGAACAAAGGGGTACGCAGACACGTAATCAAAGATGGGCCAGGCATAGATGTTTGAGCTTGGACCATCCGACCAGAGCCTCATGGACAACAACAAGAGAACCAGGGATCTAACCTGAGGACCATCCTGGCCAGGAGTGTGACATACAACGCATTGCAGGTGGATGCAGAGCGGCAGTGCCTTTCTAGTTTCTTCTCCTAAAAGAAACAAAAAAACTGAATCCTGAATCCCTTCCTGTGCGGGTGGACTGGACGGGCTGACCTGCTCCTTGGTAAATTTGACGTCCGCGCTCTGGCATTCGGCGTTCACGACGCTCCGAACCTCCCTGGGACTCAGGGGTTCCAAATGAAGGGTGGGCCACAACCTAAATCAACGGTCTGGTTTAGAGGTGGCGCTACCCACGAGGGGTGTACGCGCAAGGTTCCGCTCCCACCTCCAAGCCTGAGGGCACGTCTCTACGTTGACAGACACCACCACTCTGACGTTGACTGGGAGGGGGTCAATCAGCCACTTCATGTGTCGCTCTGCTTGCTGCAAGAACGACAACGGGGGAATGAAGAAGAGCCCAGTACGCGTGTGTTTTCCATTTTAAAACCATGAAGCAGGTGCGTGCCTGTATTTGGTCAATGGAGTCAATTATGATGATGATGTTTCCTTGATGCCGCGCCGACAGCCTTTCCAACCAGCGCGGGAACTCCTCCAGGATCTTACTGGGCTCCATGGACAAACCGGAAATGGACCAGAAATGCTGCAGCAGCTGTGCGACAGGTGGCAGAGGCGGGAAAGAAGAGTCGTTTCTCAGCGTCGTCATGACGAAAAGGTTGCTAGGCAGAGGTAAAACCTTACTTTGACCGTGAGGCGTTTGATTATCAAAACCGGCTCTGAACTTGTGGAAAACGGGCGACCGACGAAATGATACAGGAACAAAGTGTTGGGGGACAGCTTCTGCTGCTGCTCAATCCTGAAAACCAATGAAGGACAGTTGGCAACGTAGCCAAACAGCAGTTGGTTTCTTTCCATTGTCGGTTTTATATTCAATTCTATAAAGCATCCAGAATCCACTGATGTAGCTTTTACCATTTGGAGAGGAGGAGAGACTTTCCTGACCCTGGACCTCCAGACACCAGCAAAGGAGGAGTGGGAGGAGGAGCAGCTATCATGTCATTCAACCGATCTATGTACTATATCAGAGAGAGAGTGAGGAACAAGGTATGAGGTTGGAAGACATCACATCGGAGGTGAAGTGGATGTATTCTACCTTCTGAAAGCCTAACTGGGAAGTGGTGCTGTTGCAGGCCTGCTGGTAAGACTCAATTTGTTCCTGCTCATCATGCACGTCCCAAAGGACGTCTCCAGAGTCTTCCTCGCACCCTTCCTCCAACCCAGAATCCTTGGAGTCGATGTCTGCGCTTTCAAGGCAGAGTAACTCCTGGAGATACAATTTACAGCTGAGGACAACTTGATACACCTTAAAGCTTAAAAGAGACGTACACTTGTGTCTGCCTCTACCTGTTTGATAACTTTCTCCAGCTGACAGCGAATCAGCTCAGCCCCCACCTCTGCAGAACCCCTGTGGTCCAACACCTGAGGTCATGTTCAAAACATTTCAGCACAAGCAGTTTGTGACTTCTACCGACCGGGAAAATACTAGTTCAAGCTGTGCTTGTGCCACCTGGTGGGATCTGAGAAGCACGAGGCGCGTGAAGCAAATGCACGTGGAGCACCGACAATAAATGAGAGCGACGGACGCAAGATTCACACAGCAAACCTTGATCTTTGATGCTTTGTCGGCAGCATTGACCCTTTCGAGCAGCTGCCTGGCTGGCCCGGTCAAGCCGTGATCCGCGTCGGTCTTAAGGTAGAGCACCAGCGGGTGGCCGTCGGGATTCTTCACGAAAGCCTCCTCGCAATCCTCCACCGCGGAGCTACGGGAGAAACCGCGCTTGTGAAGAAGGGACACGATCTTCGACTTATCTTCAAACAGCTTATGGCGACATCTCACCTTGTGACAGCGGATTTGAGGAGAAGCACGCACACGGAGCTCCTTTCAATCTCCTGTTTGCGTTCCTCAATGCATGAGGCGGCGTTCTCCTCCGGAAAGTAGATGTTCAGGTAAAAATGGCCGAGACTCTCGCACATTCTCCGTAACGCAGGAGAATGTTTCTGTAATTATAAATAAATATCACGTCCAGATGTTGAGGTTTGCCATTCAAACTGTCTTTTTTGTCATTTTAATGTTAAAATCTGACTCCTGCGCCGTGTTTTGACCGACCTTAATGAAAATGTCCAACTCGGCTTTGGTCTCCGGGGTAAAGATCAGGTAGCAGCGGACAGTGTTGCTCCATAAGGCCTGAGGCACGTGGGGGGAGACCTGAAGTAGACTGGCCACCGCAGCGTCCCAGTCATCTGATGCGAGCACAGACGGGATTTGTCCACCGCGAAAGCACCGCGCGGGAAGAGGCTTCCGCGGGGGGGCCGTACGGACTCGCTTACCTCTGCTCACATTCGCAAAGGGCCCCTCGACATCGATCAAACTGTGTGCGAACTCTGGTCCCCTGAATGTCTGCTGCAGCTGCAGCATGCTCCCCATAGAAGGCTCGCTTCCCAGCACGCCACCAGACCAATACTCGCACGGCGTCCCTGCAGCTTCATTTAAGGATGGATAAATTATTGGAAAACAATGCTGGAAATAGCCGCGGTAGAGTAGTTTAAGAAAAACCTGTGGTGTACCAGTGACGGTGGTGTGGTTGTCATCGGAGTCCGAATCATCGAGGTCATAGATCTGGATCCCTTGAGCCTGCAACTGCTGTAATTTTGCTTCCAAATCTCTCTTGGCCCGAAGGAGGTCTTGAATTTCCTTTTCTTTGGTCTCTCTGAAAATCTGTGCAGTTCAGCCGGACCATTAGGAACGGATCACATCCACCGGAAAGCACTGGGGGCTGTTACGCAAGCAGCGCTGCTTTACCTTAAACTGCCGTTTGACTTTGTCTCTGTCGTGTTCAAACGTCGCTGCCCTCTCCATGGCCTGGTATTTGGCCTCAAGGGCGCTCTCCTTTTCCCTCAGGATCTTCTGGTAGGTCTTTTGCAGAGCCTGTGTCATGAACAATAAGGAGCGCTTTATTACATCCACCACCACATGACACACGCAACCAAAGGACCCCACCTGTAGCTCAGCTCTCAGCCTCTTGTTCTCCTCATCCAGCTTCGCTTCCTTCTTCTGCATGGACAAGATCTCGTTGTTCTTGCTGACGCGGAAGATTTCATACTCTTTCCTGAGCCTCTCGTACTCCGCAGCGTACTCCAGATCCACGGAGCCGGTGGATTTAAAGCTGGCCCCGATCACCCGAGGCCCCCTGCGGAAGGAGCTTCGCAGGAGCCGGGCTTTGGGCTTGACCTCCACCGGGATTTCACAGGCTTCCCCTCCATCTCCCCCGTATCCATCCTCGATCACCTCCCCTGGGCTCACCAGGGAGGACGCGGTGCCCATGGTGGCAGCTAAAACTCATCACTCCCCTCCTCCCAAGTTATTACTCTTTAGTTATTTTATCAGCTGCGCCATTTAGCTATCCAATTTTTAGTGTCTGTTAACGGTTCCCAGACGTTAATCTAACTGTTTATCCAGTGTACAGTAATAGCCACAAAGCTAACTTTGGCGAGCATCTCACCGGGTTTGCAGGAGCCGGATCATCATCTGTTCAGCAGGCTTAGGATTTACTGGTGTTTTAAAAAAAAAACCAATTAAATTTCATTTTAGATTAGTTACACCGGGGGGGAAAAAACAGGGTTTTTATTGGGGAAAAGTTGTGAGGAAAACTATAAGACGGCCGCTTCGCTTCAGGGCTTCTTCCTGGCTGCCTTGGTAACAAGTCCAAGGTACGGGTGCTCACACGTGTCCAAAAGGTGGACACGAAAAGCGCTTGAAAAATAAACTACTTACCTTAAATGGACCTCCTCAGTGTGCCGTTCATTCACTGGATATATAGATGCAATTCACATCTTATAAGCGCTGATTAATAACTTTATTTTGTACTTTTCGTGTTTCTACACATTTATATTTATTTATTTTCTGTAATGTTTAAAACAGTTGACCAAAAGATAATTATGTTCAACCAATCAACATTATTCAAAGGAGAGATCTTCATCCTAATAATTGCGTACCTTACTCAAAATGTAAGACTTAAGGTCAAACAGCAATAAACAACATGTTGCGTTTCACAGCCAACACAGAAGAAGGAGGTAATATCTCATCAGTGTGAGTAAGCAAGCCTTGATGATGCTCCTTATTGACCATTTTGCCTTAATTTGCCTAAGAGCTGAAGCAGTTTTTCCCTGTATCCACGGTTCATGAAGAAGTAGATCACAGGATCCAGTATTGCACTGAGGCAGGTCAGGGCAGACGTGACCTGGTTGGCCTGTCCCAGCACCACTCGTCTTGCAGCGGTCATGTGGTCCCGATTGTCGCATTTGAGGTATAACACCCTGCTCACGTGGTATGGAACAAATGCGAAGAGGAAGTTCATCAAGACGACCATGATGCTTTTTTTGACTTTGTCCTTCCACGACTGCTGCTTCATCAAACTGAGCTTCACCAGAATCAGCACGTAGAAGACAACTATGGCGGCCAGAGGGATGGCGAACGCAACAAGAGTGGAAACCAGGGCGTTCGGGGACGTGTGCTCCAAGTAGAGATGATAGCAGGTGCCAGTAGAGTTTGTGGACACGTTTCTCCTGGAGAAAAGCGTAGGACTCATACTCACTATAACCATCACCCAGAGAACGACGGTGACCACCTTTGCGTACGCGGCTTTTCGGATTGACAGCGACTTTACGGGCAGCACCACAGCTAAAAACCTGTCGAGGCTGATGAAGCCCATCAGGTACAAGCTGCAGTACATGTTCAGGTAGAAGAGGAAACCCGCCACCTGGCAGACGACGTGGCCGAAGGGCCAGCGGCCGTAAAACAGGTGGTAAACTATACGCATCGGCAAAATGAGGATGTAAAGGATGTCCGCGATGGCGAGGTGCCTCAGGAAGATGTCGGATGGAGACACACTGTCCTGGTGAAAGAAGGTCCAGAGGGCCAGGATGTTCCCAGGGACAGCGACGACAAAAATCAGGGAGTAGAATATGGAAAACATCACGTCCCCAATGTTGGAGTTGAGGAATTCCTCCTCAGTCGCGTTCAGTGTTGTCGGAGAGTCCGTCTGAAGCAGCATAATGAGAATGACCACGAGACCAGTTATGACACATCACTGATCACAACACTGGAGTAAGAAAGAAACTAAATTAAGTGTGTGACTGTCACACCCCTGAGTCACTGTCAAAGACTGTGACTCTATCAAAGAAGAGGAAATGGCCTTCAAAGGATATTTTTTTTAACCAGCCCAAACTTTAAAAATATGACACAAAAGCAAAATCTAAAAAAAAAAATTAATAAAAAAAAGAAATTGTAAGGAAATTAAATAACTGAAATGACAGGACCAGTAGGACATAGGAGCGGAACAATTTTAGAAGTTATTTTTAGACACCCGTGTCGAGTGCATCTTTGCAATGAGAGGCTGAGAATTTGATATTTTTAGGTCTTTGAGCCCTCACAATCATAGAAAACAATTTCCAAAAATGAAACTTCCAAAGTTGCTTTCTTACCTGTAATTGCAGGATCATGGTGACAGGAGATGAGCCAAAGGGGAAATGAGCGCCGTAATCTGTGATGTATCTTTTCAAATGTGCACGCGCACATGTAAGTAAACAGGAACTGATAGACACGCACACAGAAGCGCATGAATTACAAGCATGCAAGTCTTTATTTTTTGCTACTCCAACACAGTTTTATCTTCACCACATCTTTTAGAGCATGATTTAAAGCTTTACAAAAAAAAAAAAAAAAAACTGAGAGAAAACCAGATATTTACAAAAATCTATCTTGTGCAAACAGAACTCTTCTTTTACACCACTCTCCTAAAGGATTTGAAAGGCATGCATACAAACAAACTTTGGCATGTTAAAAAAAAAACCTACTTATTATTTTATTAGAAGCATCTATGTACACATAGGACTGACTCATCACTTTTTAGTACAGTTTATATTAGACAATGACACATTAACTTAACAAATTCGTCTACACGCATGAAAGTTCCCCCTAAAACCTGTGACTGGGTTACGCCTGAAGTAAGTCATACATCAACTTTGGCAAAGAGGCACGCTAAATCAATCGGAACTTGTAGTGATACCAGTTTTAAAGAGCTGCAAAATAAAATGACAGTTCACCGGGGTGACAAAATACTCATAAAAAATAGAAGTGAACGATGAATCCACTCGAAAATGCGTGTATACGCCGCGTATACGTCGATAAAAGGCATTTACAAGGGCCGCGCTGAATGTCTCAGAACATAAGAAATATAGAAGATTAAATATTCTATGATTATTTAACCTCTGCTTTGAAAAATAAAACACTTTTTACATGGTACTTTGTGATTGTACATCAACTCTATATGCCCTATTTGAAGCTACAGCAAGAAAAATAGATCTTAAACGTCACCAGTCCTCCACTACAAAGTGGTAAAACTAAATAATTTTTTTTTTAAGTTCCATTATAAAATATTTCATCAGAACATCTACCTTCAAGAAATAAAGAAAATCCGAACACCATGTACTGTTATTTCAGAGATGAAAAAGCAAACGGTGTGAAAATGCCAGTGCCAAATGGGAAAATTAAAAACGAGTCGTGGGAGTGCATCGCGTGGTATTTTTCTACGAAGAAAAACATTCAAAATCACAAGAAAAGCGATATCCGAAATAACAAATGACCAGGTCTACCTGCACGGGGGGGAGGGGGGGCAAGTGTGGGACCTAGGTAGCGTCCTTAGCTGCTGTGGCTGTTGGGATGCAGGATTTGCCGCTGCTGCCGTTGTGCGACCTGTAGCTGGTGAAGCTGGGGGTGTGAATGGTGCGGATGCTCTTCCCGCCTTGGCCCAAAGGGGTGGGCGACAGAGGGGAGGGGGAGGAGGAGGAGGATGAGGAGGAGGAGGAGGAGAATGAAGAGGAGGAGTGCACTCGACCGTTCTGAGTCTGTGAGGAAAACGAGAGAGCTTTACCGCTGTGCTGGAGGGGCGTGGGGAGTTTGAGGGATCCGTTAGACAGGGAGGGGATGTGGGAGGAGGGCAGGGAGCTGGAACGAGGGGTGTGAGAGGACTTTGTCACAGCAGAGGAGGAGGAGGAGGAAGAGGAGGAGGAGGAAGAGGAACAGGAGGTATTAATAGGATTAGTAGCATCTGAGTTTTGTGCAGACTGGGAGCTGCTTTTAGTAGAGCTAGGATAAAAAGCAGGGATTTTAGAAACGGGAACAGTAGGGGAAGAAGTTTTATGATCCCCTCCCACTCTTTTAGCACTTCCGTTAGCCTGCAAACAGAGATGCCAACAAAGAAACTGGTTGTCAAAAAGGAAATGAAACAAACACATATAAAAGGAGATGAGGTTAAAGAAACTGCAAAAAAAAACAAAACAAAACAAAAAAAACCCTGTAAGTTAACACACAGAAACACACTATGATTACACAATGAAATACTGCTTGAGACACAAATTAAAGACACTAAAACAAGTGGAGAAGATAAGACAGAGCAGAGGAAGGATGCGTGAGCAAGGGGCCGTGCGATGGTGGATGGGGGGGGGGCATCCGTGTTAAGACGGCCTCGCGGAGAGGCACAAGCGGAAGGAAAACGAGGCCTGAGAGAGCGGACAGGCGCGGGGGGGCGTGGTTAGAGGTGCGATGAGCAGGCACGGGCGGGTGGGTGGGGGGTGGTGTTGGGAGGGGGGGGGGGGGCAACGTGGGCCGAGCCAGACTGAGGCGGCCTGGAGGGCGACGGGGGTCGATCAGCGTTAGGAAGCGTTGGAGCAACGTCGGCCTTAAAGCAGAAGGGGTGGGGTGGTGGGGGGGTGGGGGTGCGTGTTGTGAGGAGCGAAGGCGCGCAGCTGAAAAGTGTCAGTTTAACGTGAAGCGTCCCCGGGGGGAGACTGGCAACTCAGCTGCGATGGAAACCGGAGACGTGCCGACAACTCGTGACCACAGGATGGAGGAGGAGGGGGGGATTCCACTTGTCTGCTCCTTATTCCAGTGTGTGTGTTTATTTATTTATCTTTTTTAAAACTTTAGTCACCAGCACAGAGAAGACCATGAGCAGTGTGGACATGCAGAAGCATACAGTACAGTGATGTTACGGGGTAACAGTCAGGAGTCAAACATGCCTTCTCGTCGAAGCAGAGAGAAACGGATTCGCGTTTTCAAAAACACTTTAAATCTCACAGCATCGGTCATCTCCAACACCCCCCCCCCCACACATTACATGCCTCGCGTTTTCGCTCCCTGCATGTTTTTTTTTTTTTTATTATTATTTCCCCCTGCAAGTCTCTCGCGAGGCCCTAGAGTAAGACTACCTGTCGGAACTGCCTCTGAGCGTCCTGCAGCTTTTGCTGTTTTCCTGCTTTGTCGGTAGTACCCGGCGCCTGCCTCGCCTTCGCAGACAAAGGGACGGGCATCCGACTAGTGGGGGAAGCGACACTGGCGTTCTGCAAGGGGATCCAAACGGAAAAACAAAAAGAAATAAAACAAAAGGAAGGGAAGAGAACACACACACACACACCATGTAGAAAGTATGAAAAATCAAGGCACTGAAAGGTCCGCGTCGAACACCTGATTGAACAGCAAAAAGGGTCATGCACTCCATCAGACCGTACCACCTCAGAGCTGATACACAGAAGGACATGCAATCAAGGAGGGATCGGAGCCTGATCATCACGAGAGGGGTCCTTGATGATGAAGTTTGCCGCTCGCTGAAAAACGTCAGCGTTTCTGCAGCCGACCCGAAAGCGGAGCGCAGTAGCCCGGGGGCCCCGACCAAACGCCCCGAACAATCATGTCGCCATGATTTCACAGAGGAAGAAAGCCACGGGAGGCGTTCCCAACACCTCCGAGGGAATTATTTGGTGATCTCAGTGGTTAGGTTTGGATGGGGGGGGGGGGTGAAAGTGGTATGGAAAAGACCCAAAGCCCCCGAGAGGAGCTAGAGAGAGACCTGCGGCACAGCGCTGGCGGCACTGGGGAGAGTGGGAGTGGTGGTGGTAGTAGGGGGGGCTAAAGGGCGAGGAAGGAGCTGAGGTTTAATCTTCCTCTGGAAGGAATGTTTGCTGGGTACCTTTGGGCCTGACACTCTGGACTTGGGGAGAGAGGAGGACCTCTTCACCCCCGCTCCTTCTGAACTTTTCCCATTCTCCGCTTTGGGTTCCTCGGCGCCGACCCGCTCGGCGGGCGAGTGGGGCCCCATCTCGCTGATGGTGGTTTCCAGCTGCTTGATGGTCTGCTCCAGGCTGTCCAGCGTCTTGTACGTGTTTTTACGGATCTCGTTGGTCCGGCAGATGGAGTCAGAGTTCTGCCTGTTGAGCGCGGGCACCTTGGGAGCGTCCGCCGGGGGCTTGGAACACGCGATTTCGAACCTCTTGGCCTCCTTGTGCTGCCTGATCGTCCCGTCGCACTCCTCCTCGTCCTCGTAGACGACCACCTGCAGGGTCTTCTTCCCCGACTTGGTCCCGGTGCGGATCGCCTGCGTGAGCGCCGCCAGCTGCTTCTTGGGGAACTTGAACTTGAACTTCTTCTTCCCGTCCTGCTTGGCGTCGCCGTTGGGCTCCGCCCCGCGCCGCCGTCCCGAGACGGAAGACAGCGACGAGGAAGACGCGCCGACGCCGTCCGGGGCCGCCTGCGAGGGGCCGGCCCTCTTCCCGCCCTCCGCCGCCTCCGTTTCCCCGGGTTTCCCCGCCGTCCTGTCGGTGTCCGACTCCTCGCTCTCCTCCTCGATGCGCTCCTCCGCCAGCATCCTGTCCATCTCCTCCTCGCACTCAAAGATGGTGGACAGGCGCTTGTAGGCTGAGCGGATGTCCATGGGCTCGTTGAAAATGATGATGACCGGCTTTTTGTTGGCGCCGTTGTCCCGCGGCACGTTGGGGTCGGCCGGGTTCCCCCGGCTGGGGGAGGCGTTGCCGACGGTGACGGTCTGGACGCTCCCTTTCTTGGCGTTGACCAGCTCCTGGTACTCCCCGCAGGACAAGGCCTGGACTTTGGTGTTGGTGATCATGAAGGCGATGTTGTCGGGGGGCGGAGGCGCCTCCTCTCCGGGCAGATCCGGGCTGAGGCTTGCCTCGTCGTCGTCGTCCACGCGGGGGGGCCTGGGGGCTTCCTCGATCCTCTCCGCTTTCGGCGGAGGCACGTGGGTCCTGGCGGCGTCCGTCCCGGGGGCGGCGGCCGCGACTGGTGCGGGCTCTGGTATGATAGTTTTAGGGGAGAGCTGCAGATGGATGACCCTGCTCTTCTTTTCGGTGTTAATCTTGTTGAGGACCCCTTCTCCCTTCCCCACTTCCGTGCCGGTCTTCAAGGACTCGGAACGCTTCAGGTGTTTCCTGGGAAGCTTGAACGCTTTGAGTCCCGTCGGTTTAGGCGATATGGGCGGAGGTGATTTGGGAGGCGGGGACTGTGGCGCCTGCTGCTGCTGCTGCTGCTGCTGGCTTGGAGAATTGTCAGTAAGAGTGACATTTGACACCTGTGATGAAGTCTGGGCGGGCTCTCGGCGTTCAGGGGTCTCCTCCGATCCCGCTGGTGCCTGCTCTTTAGGAATCTGGCCAGTCACATAGTAAATGATCTGAGGGAAGAAGACGCAGACGTTTCAAATCCGCCGACGCTCGAGCTAAACTTAGATGTGGTATGTGAAAATAGTGTGATCAATCAGTTATACACACCCCCTGGCTCTGTCGTACAGTAGTATTGCCGTTTTCATCAGTGACCGGGTGTTTATCCTCCCGACTGGGTTCAGAACTCTGCTAGAACAGCGTACGAGGGAACACTATTACCCTGCAACTGGTGTGTAAACCTGCTGCAAACTAACTGCAAGTTCACGAAGGAGGAGAAAGGAAACAACAATAGTACTGACTTCTTGCATTAGTCCAGGCCCGTAGTAATAATAATAATAATGGTAAATTGTCATTAATCCCTAATTTGTCCCCATAAAATTGTGCTTTTTCACATTTTTCTACTTTTTCCTCAGAATCCTAAATGAATATGGCTGAAGTTATTGGCTTTAACTCCAAATTGGCAAAAAAAAAAATTATATCCTAAGTAATACTAAGACCACGCCCAGCTGTAAAAAAAGATATATTAATTTAATGTCAAATTTGCTTAACAGCGTCTTACGACAGCATTTAGTTAGCATTGCATGTCATTGTTATTTAATATTCATGACAAACATAGAGGGTCGTGCTGGTTATTAAAGGGTTAAAGCTGGGGAAGCGAAGAGAAAGAGGAGAGTGATCCTTGTGAAGAGCATGCAAAGTAGTCCGAGGGACCTCTAGTGAACCAAGTCTGCAAGAACAGCTTGTGTCCAGAAAGACTCCCGTCGGAGTTTGTTGTTTGTTTGCGGGGCCGATCATGCTGCGAGTCTGAGCGAAGCGGCGAGCTTAAAGAAAGACACAAGACGAGAGATTTGGCAGTAAAAGGAAAAAAAAAAAACAAAAAAAAAAAAAAAAAACAGGGCCAAAGTCTTTTATTGGTTTTGGAAAGGAAAAGCCATTAAATCTGCAGCAAAACACACCGATCCAGACGCATTGGGAGAAGGTGGGGGGGGGGGTCTTTTCAGAGACTTGGTGTTGTGCAGACTTAATCCGAAAAAAGTGTGGAGATGAGGAGTCCAGCAGGACGAAGACAGGAGGGAAGGAAACGGAGGCAGCGCAGGAAAGGTGCTTTGGTTCTTTTTTGTTTGTTTGTTTGTTTGTTTTTTCGGAGGCGGCTGTTACAGGTTTTCTCTCAAAGCAAAGGGGGGGCAGAGGTTTTATTTGATTTTTTTCGGAGAGCTTGTTAGGTCACAGCCGTGGACCGTGTCGGACAGGCGGAAGAGGCAGGCGGTTAGCGCGAGGAGGGGGGCTGCACGAGGGTGCAGGTGTTTACCTTTTTGTCTTTGAGGGGCAACAGCGAGCCTGATCTGAGCTCTTTGATTTGAGGGGCGGGTTCTACTGAGCTTTCTAAGCCCACGTCCTTTACTGTGCACTTCTGGAACACCTGAGCAGTGGAGAGAAGATGAAGGGGGGAGGAGGGGGGGGGAGGAAAATGATTTTGAGGAGAGAGGCGGCTCGATTGTCTTCCTCCTTTGTTGCCGCAGGCGGTGCATGAGAGCGAAGTCGGGGGGAGGGAGGGGGGGTCGGCGCCTGGCCGCGAGGCGACGACCACGGGGAAACGTGTGATCGCACTCGGGATGCAAATTTGGATTAAAATGACACCTCTGGGTCTCCGTGTGTGTGTGTGTGTGTGTAGGTGCTTATCTAACCTGTAGCTCTGCCATGATCTTGTCCCCTTCGTCCTCCTCTTCCCCAGCAGCTGATGAGGTGACGGGGGGAGGGGTGGCCGGCTTCGGTTTGGTCTCCGGCGGAACCTTGGCGGGCTTTGCTTTGGGAGTCGGGGGCGGTGCTTCGTCTTCGCCTTCCTGTTGGGATTCAGGAACAATCTGTCGAAGGAACAACCCGAGATCTTCGCCGTGAACCTCGATCCCGAGACCGACCTGAGATGAGACGGACTCCTTCCTGCTGATGATGACCACCTCGCCGGAGCGCGTGGTGGTCATGCCGGAGCCGGCGCCGGAGCCGGGGAAGATCTTCCTCGGGGGCGGCGGAGGCGGGGACTTGTTGGGCTTTTCGGACTCTTGCTTGCTCAGGGCGTCGGCGGGCGCCGGCTTGGGGGCGGTCCTGGAAGCTCGGTCCAGCGCAGGCTTGGTCGGCTTCTCCAGCGCCGGTTTCGGGGGTTTCTCAGGCCCCTTCTTGGGCGAGGCGTCAGACGGAGGCTCCGTCTGGGGCTTCTCTGTCCCTGATGAAGCACGAAGTCTTAGAATGCGTTTCATGGTTGTCTGCTTTTGTGTCTGTTGTCTTTTTGTATTTGTACCTGAAAGCGGCTCTGCTGGGTTGTGGGTGTGTTCCGTAACAGCGGGAGTTGCCGCTGAGTTGTCTTCGATCTCCAGACTGGGAATACCCTTCATCATGTTGGCCTGAGCCTCCTCCAGGATCTTCTCAAACTCTTTCCCATCATAATGACCCATGTTCTGTCTCTTCTCCTCCCACTCCTTCTCCGCTGCCTAAAATATCAAAGAACAAAAAAAATAAATAAAAACTTCCACTAACCAGAAAGCACTTGAAGAGCGCTGACCTCCTCCAAGTTTATATAAATTGCAATAAAATCCGTCTTCTGGATCAGATCCGGATCAGCCTTTGGAATATGATAGAGGATCCTATTGTCCATCCTTGAGTCACATTTCATGGGGTTTGGTCAATAATTAACAGATATTGAGAAACAACATTTTTGGCCCCATTTACCACAATGTTAACGAACATTTCAAAGTGATCCAGAATCCAGGATTTCTTCCGGATCACCCCCAAAATGAAATCAGTTCTTCCTTTTCACATTTCCAACAGATTCTGAACATTTCATCAAAATCGGTCCATATCTTTTTGAGTTATGTTGCTAACAGACAGACAAACAGACAAACGGACAAACAGACAAACGCCAGCAAAAACATAAGCTCCTTGGCGGAGGTAATTATAGGAAGGCGAAGTATAATTTATTCCTGGGACCAGGACAGGCCAGAATATCATACCTCTATAGACATCGCTCTCTTCTTGCTCTTGTCTGGGGAGTTCTGGAGCTCTTCTATCACGAGGTCCTGCTTGGCTGTCCCGTTCCCATTACTTGCCGAGTTCCTCTGCGTTTTCTTGCAGTGGGCAGGACTCGCAGGATCAACGGCCGCCGCCTTGGGAGACTCGCGGCCCTGGCTTTTGCCCAGGTTGGGACTGGGCGCGTTCGTTGGGCTCGGGGTCAGTGGCGGGCTGGAGCGGGCGGTCAGGGCCGCAGACTGCTGCGACTGCTGCATGTGGACCGGGGAGCTCTGAACGTGATGGATCACCATCGGGGAGGAGGGCATCACCTCGGATTTAACGGTGGAACTCTGGGGTTCGGGGGGCGCCGACGTGGGGCCGGGCTGGGGTGATACTGGGAGGACATTCCCAGGGGCTTCACTCACTGGGGCTGATGTGGAGGGGCTGTGGTTCACTGGTGCATTAGCAGCAGGATCAGGGCCCTTCTGAGATCCCTCAGTAGCACATCTGCAAGAACAGGGAACAGCATGCAATAAGATGATGCTATAACAGATGGTTATTGTTATTTTTCATATCCATTCTGTTATCTAATTGGCTCTTCGTTGAAAATGATACGGCACTGTCGAAAGACAGCCAGTAGGTGGTGCTCGCACCTTAAAAGTTTTGGAGGATTTGAAAAAGATGGTCTAAAAAAGTGAATTAGGAGTTGTTGATATTATATTCATGGTGTCTGTATGACGGCTAATCAGTCATTAGTGTGAAAAGAAATCTGTATTGTGTGCTTTTAGCGACATGTGTGAGAGAAAAGTTGAGAGTGAGCTCAGTATCTGTGAAAACATAAAAATGGAAATGAGGCTCCGCAGTGTCCTCGAAATGAATTTGCTCCTCGGTCGAGCAGCGGCGGCACACGGCACACTCCCCTGTCCACGCGGAATGACCTCATCACTGCGATGAAGGCCCGGCGGTGTAATCAAAGGTACAATCTCACACGCTGCTGGAGCGCTTTCTTGCCATCATCTCCGATTCCCTCTCCCCTCACCGCCCGGTATCGCTCTTTACATTATCTCTAATGCATTTGTTTTTTCGGGGAGGGGGGGGGTTTGGGCCCCTCTACCTTCTCAGGCTGCTGAGTGTGTCCGTCAGGCTCTTCACTCTTTTCAGCATGCTGTCCAGTTTATGAGGCTCCTCCTTCAGGAACTTTACAGCCTCCACCTCCACCCGGAGCACAGCCCGCATTCTGGTTTGCAGGGCTGGAAACTCTCCTGAGAAAGACGTAACCATCCCTTAAAGCACTTCTGATGTTTCAATTCCGTATGGTTGAAATATAGTAACCTCAGACAGAACTTAGCACATTTCGGACGTGATCAAGGCCGTTTTTGTTGGGATAGCTGGAGTATTATGTCTGTCTCACCTTTCAGCCCCGCCAGAGACTCTCCCACCTTCCTCAGCGTCACTGCCCCCTCCTCCACGTCCTTCAGGGTCACCGCTCGGTGCGTTGAGGCCGACTCTTTCTGCAGCGTGACCACATACTGCTCCAACTCACTGCAGACACACGGAAAATCGAACGCTCTCACAATAAAGGGTGAACAAAGATATGTCCCTATATCGCAGAAATGTCTTTGGTTACCAATTGAGAACAACCGAGTTTTACAGAATCAACATTTATCTCCCCGCAGCCACCAGGGAGCAGAGTTCAGTCGTTTTATTTTAGAAAGCGCTCGCTGCGACACATAACTTTTAAAGATCTTAGACTTTGGCACATGAAATAGAAAAATGTTCGATAATTAACTCTTACCATAAATATTGCAAATACGCATCCATCCCCCCCGCCTACATTAGATTAGATCTCAGGCTCGGCCACAATTATTTGCACACTCACTGATGGGTTCTATGCGCGGGTGCTTTTCACTACTCAGGAAACCTTTACTAACAAATCACAGCCATCCCCATGCATGACATGGATCATCTCCTCCATATGGTGATGTGTGAATGATAACTATTCTGATTAGAGAAATCCCTAGAGGGAGTGAAAAAGGGGGGGGGCAATGTGTTAAATGTTCTGTCTGTCTCTGTTTGTCATGATGGTGATGGGAAATTCCAGCTGAGGATAAAGGCAGCAGATTTTTTTTTCCATTTTAGCCTCCCACAAACAAAAATAGATAAAGTTCATTTCCATATTTTGCAGCGAGACTCTCTGAAGTGCTTCTGATTTAGTCCTGAATTTTTGGCACAATTTTTTTTTTTTTTTCCCAGCATCCCCTAACACATACAGCTGCTCTAGTTTAAAGTATGAATCCTCATCCCCTTCAAGCCGTGATTCAAAATGTTCTCCTATAGATCATCATGAGTTCATTCAGACGACTCAGAAATTTAAATTGCGTCTGGATTCTAAAGTCAAAGGTCATTTTAACCCTCGGACTTCGGCTGGTTTGTGTTTGGGTGCACAATATCCCTTCCTTTATTAAAGGAGCATTGCTTGAAACTGCCTGCAAACATGCAAACAACGAGCTGCTTTGTCAGAAGAAAAGATAAGTAACTCTAAAGTTAGACGCCATTGTTGTTCCGGAGCTACAGCCGCTTGTTTGTCTGCATGAATCTATGGGATTTGGAGGGTGTTGGCTTGTCAGACTTGAGGAGTGAAAAGCTTGGGTGTGCTGATAAAAAAAAGAAGCATTTTGGGGATTTCCTCTAAATGGAAGCACCTATCCTTGAACGCATGGGAGTGCGCTCTACTTAATCTTCTCCGTGCCAGGCTCCGTGAAAAGAGCAAAAACGCAATAATCCAATCATAAATGCAGGTAACCAAATCCACGGATTCTTACCTGAGCTGCGCGAGGACGCGCTCCTCCAGGCTCAAATACTTGTGCCTGTCCTCCTCTACCACGGCTCTCTGCCTCTGAACGGGGTCCTCCAGACCCCGCATGGCCTCCGCCAGTTTGCCGCTGATTTCCTGCTCGGCGCGCTTCAGCTGGACTCGCAGGGCCTCCTGGTTCTGGAGCTGAGGGGGTGGAGAAGGAGGAGGAGGAAGAGGAGGAAGGGGGGGGCAGGAATCAGGTATTAGCGTGACTGGAAGACCAGATTACGGAGTTGTGAAAGTGCGGTAACGGAGAAGCAGGTCCTGCCTGGATCTGTCTCATTTGATGGAGCTGCATCCTGAGGTCAGAAACATTCTTCCTGAACTGCAGGAGGTTGACTTTCAGAGGGGCTGAGCCGGTGTCTTTAGGGCCCGGGTTGTTCTTGGGAGCCAGCACTGGGGAACCACCTGCCAGGAAAAGCAGATGTACTCTTTATATTCCTTCTGCAGTTGTTAAAAACACCCAAAAGCCGCCTCGTTCTGATTTACATGCTGGACCAAATCTGCGGCCAGATTTCCTGTCAGCGCACATATGGTCTGATTTAGTCTTCTTTAAAGTTCGGTAATAACGGCCGCCTCGGCTCGAAACGCACAAGTATACCGGCACTCTCCGCAGTCCTGTCAACTAACTTCATTATTTCAGCAGCTGGCGGAGGAGAGGAGATTGAAACCATGGAAACCGGGAGAGCTCAAATTTATAGCGTGGGTACGCTTCCCTAAACAGCCAACATGAGTTGAATTCTGCTCAACCCAGGTTTTGGAGTCTGGCGTCCTTTTATTTCTGTCTGAGAACCCAGAACGCGAGTGTTTTAAACAGCAATAAATATTAGCTCAGAAATGTTTTCACTTTGTGACCCCCCCCCCGCCGCTTAATTATGCAAATCAACCATCATAAACATATTAAAGAAATTAAAATGGTTGTCATCTTGACATATAGTAGTAGTAATGAAACTAATCTGTGGAGATGCGTGAAGGCTCTCTTTTACATTAATGTGAGCCTCACAATCGTTCGGGGAGCGTTCAGAGAGCACGCTAAGCTCCGCTGATGCGCAGATTCGCCCCTCTGCAGGCAAACATTTGCCTTCATAATCCCAAAGCCTTGTTTCCGACAAAGCCCCCCCGACAGCTGCGCAGACCTGAAGCGCAGGTTCGGTAGCGCGGGCCTTTCGCGAGCTGTTGGGGTTAAAAAAAAAAAAAAGGCCCCTGGAGTTTCTCTCGTTTGAAGCGACACAACGAGCCAAATCCTCCCCCCCAAAAAACGCTACACGTGAAACACGCTACAGGATGAGCTCACAGGACGCATGGCGGTGCTTCTTTCGTTTGTTCGTCTTCCAGCCACCGGTGAGCTTGAAGGTCGTGTTATCAAATCAAATTCAAGGCAGCTGCTGAGCTGCGATTTAATCATCGAGTCATCCTGAAAGAGTCTTTTTGAAATGAATAGTGTCTGGTTCTACAGAGCTCTTTCAGGAGGTTGGGTTTTTGTCTCTTATCTCCTATTAGACAAGACATATGGGGGTGGGGGGGGGTCATGAAATATAGACTGATGACAGACGGAGAACCCGGACTTTTTTTTTTTTGTTCTTTCTCCCTCCAGCGGTGCTCGCCGCAGACCGTTTGACTGACAGCGGCGCGTGGGCCTGTCGGCACAGGACGCCGCCGCGCTCACGCTACTGTTCACGGGTAAAAGAGGAATTCAAATAAAAAAAACCTAACCTGAGCTGTGCGCGCTGTGGGCCGGAGACGAGGTCTTGGGCGGCCTCTCGCTGCAGCCGGGGAGGGGGGGAGGATAAGAACACCTTAAGTGAAAGGGGCTCGAGAGCATCCGTTAAAAAAAAAAAACCTCGCGTTAGTCAGAACAAACATCGTTACGGCAAGAGATCGATGAGAGAGACTGACGAACCAGAGAGATTAAAATGATGTTAATGATGTTAATGAGCTTCATCAGCCCTCCATGTGGCAGAGAGAGACGTAAAAACTTCAATGCAGTCACAGGCTTTTAGCTGCCAGGCAGACATTACAAAAGGGTCTCCCGGGAGAATGCAAACAGCCCGTGCAGCCAGATAATCTTCAGCAGATTATGACAGAATGAATTCATTTTCCCCCTGATGCCTCGCTTGGTCCCCGAACTGCAGTCGCTTACCTTACGGGCTCCTTGTTGGTACTAGCGTTTGACCCCTTTAAAAGTGCATGCTGAACAAGACCAGTCAAGCTGGCAATCTGTTGCTCCATTGCCTTCATTCGCTCTCTGCAGAAACATCAGAAAATGCTACTTTCAACACTAAAGCCTGCTGGTGGATCAGGAAGCTAACTGAAGGGGGCTGTGGAGAAGAATCAGAGATTTTAATAGCATGGTGATATGTGGGGTTTTTTTTATTTTGTTTTTTTGTCAGTGTCCAAACTCAACAGAATTTGATTTTTTTTTGCCACAAAACAGCCCAAGTCCAAACAGAATAAACAAGATGAATGGGGAAAAAAGAGCTCTACGACAGACTCGGGAGGTGTTCCGGGGACACAGTGTCTTAAATAAAATGGTGCGTGTCAACAGAAGCAATGAAAGGAGGTTGGGAAATTACACCGCCTTAAGAAAGACCATTTCCAAGGGAGACAATGAGGGCCGAGTGTGAAAATTAGCACAATTTTGGCCTTTTCCGACGCCTTTAGATATCTCAAGGAAAGCAATGTGGACAGCCAGGGTACACTCCAGAGAGACCCGAGCCCGACCTTCATTTTGAAAGTTTAGCAAAGTGTTTTTCCCGCTGAAATTCCCTTTTTCCTCGATGGAGTTAGCTGCTGCTTTATTGCCTCTTCACCCTGGTCAATGTTTGCTCTAGCTCTCGGCATGTGTACGTAGACGTCTGTGTTTTTGCACTCGCAGTCACAATAGACAAATCTCTCTCTCTGCTGTCTGCGAGCCGCGTCCAATTTGAGCGGGTTCCGCCGCGGAATTTGTTGATAGAACAACAGCCACGGTGTAATGGAGATAAAATAGACAGCGTGGGGAAACTCCTGTGTCCTGCTGCTATCCCGTTTCATGGCGGCGGCTGGCCTGGATCAAGTCAACGGTAAAATAAATGCCTAACGGTTTTGAAGAGCTTAAAAAAAAATGTTAAGATGAGTAGAAATTATGTTTTTTTGATGCTCAAGACAATGAACTGGAGGGTTATAGTCTCAGTGATGGTACAGAAAACCAAGCTGGTGGTTAGGATGACACCGGGATGCAAGGTTAGTCCATGCTTCCATGCAATGGCGTTATCCCGGTTTAAACGGTCCTACCCTTGTTGTGTCGGTAACGGAACGTCTGCTCTGCTTACCGCGTCTGATGGTCGCTGGGAGCTGGGATTGGCCCCTGCAGGTGACCCTGCAGGTCGGCGATCACGGGCGACCCCACGCTGTTGCGGGGTTTGGCCCCCGCCGCGTCCTCCTTCCTGAAGGACTGACGCACCGGGGAGCCCCTCTCTATCGGAACCCCATGCGGGGGCAGGCCGTGAGGAGGGGGCCCGCCGTGGATGTCGATCATCCGCACCTCGGCCATGCGGTGGGGGGATGGGGGCGGGGTTTTGGAACCCAGAGTCGGCAGCTGGCTGTTTCTGGACTTCTGCCTGTACAGAGAGGGGTGGTCGATGGAGTCGGTGGGGCTGGGCCCCCCGTAAGAGCTCGTGGAGCGAATGGAGGCACGGTGGAATCCACCTAGTCCGTGTTCCGGACCGTCGAGCCCGGAGTTGGGGTGTGTTCCGTGGGAACTGGCCATGCTCAGTCTCCCCTCTTGGAGCAAGTACGGGTCTGCGTACAAGCCCTCACTCCCCCTGGCTAGAGTCAGGCTTTTATTGCTCATGTCCTCATCCGGTTTGACGTCCCGTCGCTCCAGGATGGCGCTGGGACAGGGCGAGTTGGAGCGGGCGGAGGGGTTGGCGGTGGACACCCTCTCCCGCGGGACAGTGGAGCTACTGGGCGCCGAGCCCTGCCGGGGACCGAAAGGGATCCTGGAGGGCGACGGCGGCATGGAGTTGGGAGAGGCCGGGAGCGTTCCCTGAACGGAGTGGTGCAGCGCGGGACCGATGGGGGGCTGTCTCAGAGGGTGGGTGTTATCACGGCTGGCGTGCAGCATCTCGCTGTGCATCTGAAAAGGGCAAAAAAAGGCAAAAAAAAAAAAAAAAAAAGCACATAAAAAGTGATTAAAGACAGACATTTAAAAAAATGGCCTCTGTGAAGCCCCTCTCAGGCTCACCTTTGGCCCAAACCAGAAGAATCAGGGAACCGGCAGGGATATAAAGCACAGATATGAGACATGGCTGAATTCCCAGCAGCAGAATTTTGGAAGACTTGAAGCTGGAACAGGGTTTTTTTTTTTTTTAACCAGAACCAGAGAGCGCAGAATGGCATCGCTCTAAAGGCTAGGGATATAAAAGCATGATTACATCCTGCATTTCTGGACTCGGCTTGCCCTTGAAACAAGAAACATCCATCTAACTCGGTTTACGCTGTGATTTTTCAAACACCGTAGCGTGTCAGCGTTTTCCCCAAGTTGCTTGCAGGGCTTTCGCCAATGTTTGCGCATTTCAACCGATTTCCTGGATCGTTCTTCTTGTACCTTCTTTTAAACAACGCTGCACCTCAAATGCAATTTACTTTGATTTAAAATAAGCGCCTTTTGATGAATGTAGATATCTCAGCTTTAAAGTGCATGTAAAGTCCTGCAGGAACAACTAAACAAACCTAAAGTCAGCTTTAAATTATCATTTCAACGGCATGGGCTGCCTCGTCTTTGCGTTTGTCTTTATGGCTTTTCTGCCGCTGCCAAAAACGGCTGGCAAACGGTTCGATTCCCAATCTTTTGTGATGATGCAGGTGCTGCACAACCCTGTGCCAGCCCATTCGCTGGACTAAGCAGGCCACACAACGCTCCACACATGCTTGATGCGGCTGCATTTAATGCAGCTTCATATGATCATATATCAGCTATCTTAAACACGACAGGTTGCGCAACTCCAGGCTCCATGCTCTTGGTAACCTCAAACATCTCCCTTATTTTCTCCTCCCTAACATGTTAATAATCACACAGATATGAACTTGTTTTTGTTCTTTTGAGGAGTGTCCCCGCACAAGGTCGAGTGAACTCTTTTCTCCTATTTAACTCTTTCTTTGTGTCGAACAATCGCGCCATTGTTCCCAAAAGCCGTGACTCATGGGTAATATCTGTCAAAGAAAACACCCGGAAGTTCTGCGATGTTCTTTTACCAACTTCAGGTGCTATTCTCGACCAGAGTGACAAAACGAAAAGAATTTGCTGGGCGTGAAACCACACGCGCGCCGAAAAACGCGGCAGCGGACCAGCCTGGCACGACAGCCAAATTTACAGCCGATGCAGACGGTAAAGGGGGCCTGACGGCTCCCGCTATCGAAGGTTCGAGAAAGAAACGTCGCCTTCTCGCGCGAGGGATTCCCGTGAAATGCGGCGAGCGCTCCTGAGTGCTTCGCCAGCGGCAGCAGAGCCTTATAAAAGCAATTTTGCCCCAAAATGCATCAACCTGACAATGGCAAACAGATGTTGCACCTTGGGCAGGGGGGCTGCTCTTCAATTATCCTGAAAGCGCTCACACCTTTCTACATAACCTGCAGACAAATTCACCTTTAGAGGCAAAAATAAAGGAGACAAAAAGCTGGAAAATAAAACTAACATTATTAGAGTGATTATGGGGGGGAGGGCTCTTTGTGCATAATCCAACGCAAACAATCGATGTATCACTTCCAGCAAATACTAAATAATGTATGTTACCCAAAGGAGAGCGGAGGATAGCTACGATGTTTGCAAAATATCATCTCCGGCTCTGTGTACATAACAACCCTTCTGTCAGCCAGTATTGACTTTTCCATGAATACAAAGCACTGCTTTGTGCGACGTCCCTGACAGGGGACAGATTATTCCAAAAATATTTCCTTTTTCATCAGATTAAACTTGCTAGAAGGAAGCGCGGCGCAAAAAAAACACCTTTTTTTCCGCGCAGTCCTTTCTTGTAAGACGAATTACCGGAGTGAACGTCGTGCGCGCGCGAACAGGCGACCCCCCGCCCCTCGGTCGATCACAGGGGTGACAACAGATGACACCGGCTAATCCAAGGGCCGACATTCCTGCAAGGACCAGGACCGCTAATAACCCGACTAGCCCCGAAGTACCCTTCATCACCCCCCCCGTAAAAGTGTTTGAACAGGTGTACGCCCCGTCGAGTTGTAGTATTTGCCCTTTTGCTCGGAGAGGCAGGGGTTTTATTTCATAATTAAACCGAGAAAAAGGAGGGGAAAAAAAAAAACCAAAAAAAAAACCCATAAAGCCCCCTTTGTTTCTCCCGAGAAGTCTTTAAAAGGAAAGCGCTCGGCTCGCTTCGCAGCTGCTGAGCCGAACGCCGCTTACAAACGAGCTCTCTGTTTGTGGGTCTGGCTGTTAAGACCTGGCAATGCGTTTGCGAGGAAAGGCCAACTTGCCGCAGTATCAGCACCAGAATCTTTTTTTTTTTTTCTTTTTTTTCAAACCCCCCTTCCTAAAGTAGCCGCCACGCCCTGCACTTTCAGACTGCCGCTTGGTTAAACATCAACAAAATGATGCATGACGGCAATTCTTCTTGGTTGTTTGGCTTCAAATCCTGTGCCGTGTTTGCACAAAAGCCTTTGTGAGATTCCATTTAAGCTCATGCGATAGAAATTCTCTGTATTGTATACGCCGCGCGCTGTATACTTCCACGCTTCTTTCGCTGGAAAGTTACATTTTTCGCCCGATTTTTATGGCAGACACTAAAGTCAGCTCGGGCCAGATCTCCGAAATCAAGGTTCCATCCGCCATTAAAATGGATCATTTACAGCTGATACAGCACCAACGCCACGCACGCCGGGGGGAGTTTATTGCAGTTCCTGTCGCATGACAATGTTGTTGTCGGCGGTGGAGAGGTGGGGGTGGGTGAGATAAAGGGTCAGGGGGATTAGAGAGGTGGATCTGAGGAGCGCCCGAGGAAACGGCTCTTCAGGGGTGTCATTTGGGTGCATCCGCACGAGCAGAAAAAGGTGGAATAAGAACAACGAACGGATCAGGGATGACATCGGGGGGGGGGGGTGAAATCGCCCCCGAGATTTGAGTTTGTGTTTGTCCCTTTTGCAAACCCAAGCAGAGCCCCCTGCAGGCGGGGCCCCCGAGAGAACAATATAAGACCCCTGCGACACAGATTAAGAGGGGGGGGGCATTCCTTCCTGCAAACAGGATGTGAAGGCGGCAGGAATGGGAGGCCGGCCTCCCTTCAGCTGTTAACGGGAGCATTTGCATGTGTGTGTACTCACCCTGGCATCGCCGTTGGCGGGTCGGGGCCCGTGGCTGAAGGCCTGCGCCGGGTCTTTGTTGTACACCTTCAGGCAGGAGTGATCCGTAATGCTCCTGTAACGGAAAGCGGGCAGCGCGGGTAAGCGGGCTGCGAAGACGTCGCCGTCCGACAGCGGGCGGCTCCTCTGCAGCCTGGCGGTCCTCGAGCGCTCCGCCATGGGCGCGTACCCCGCCGGAGGGTACATGCTCTCGTGCGACATTCCTTTGGATCTCTAAAAACCCGTCCTCCCTTCAGCCCTTCTCGCTCCCAAACTGGCGTGGCTCAAAGGGCACCTGCGCTAACCACTTGGAATCACGAGGCAATTTTTTACAGCCCTCATAAAGTGTCACAAAGTACACGCCAGCCCTCAGACGATGCCTGGGGAGGCCAGGGCAAAGTATCTTATGTCATAAGATAAATGTTTTCCTCCATAGGTGCCAACATCCTCATGTATAATTAATAAAAAATGTGAGTAAATATCTAACTCGGCAACATAAAAGCGTTGTTTTGCTTTGGAAACTGCACCAAAGTCAAAGTCAAAGTCCTAAAAGTTTTGTGTTTGCATAAGAGCCGCGAACCCGAACTTTACTATTTTATTTCGTCGGGAGGAAATCAAACCGGTTTCCTTCGCGAGGAGGAAGTCAGACAGGACGCGCTCGACAGAGAGGCCCGCCGCAGCTGCAGCCAGCGCGCTCCTCACCTGACGTCGTTGAGCTCGTAGTACATGTTCCTCATGTCGTCCTTGACGTAGACGGCCACGCTGGGGGACTCCAGCATCTTCATGGTGAGGTGCTGCGGGAAGGCACTGACAAACAGAGCTCTGACCGTGTCGACGCTGGTGATCTCGTTGGGCATGCGGATCTGTTTGGTCTCGTCGCCGTACTGCAGGTACAGGACGCCTGCAAGCAAATAAACGCATTTTTCAGCCGATTGCGTAATCTCCGGTTCTGCCGTGAGCCATTCGTAGCACCAATCCGCAATCAACAAACAACCGTCAACAGTTTGTTATTTGGGGGGGGGGGGGTGGGATTAGATCTGGGTGGTCGTTGTTTAGTGTGACCTGGATATTCTCTGTAATAAAAGGAGGAGGGGCTCTTTGGCTTTATTCATCGCAGGCTAACGCCAAAGGGCGCAGGCACGTACGAGTAAAACCGCTAACACCTGATAAAATGTAATGAATTGCAAATGCGCCATTCCTGACCTCTGAAAACACATTTGGCGCGCAGACACCTGGTCAGGTTTAAGGTTAGAAAGCCATGAAACGTGACTTGTGAAACGTGACTTGTTTTTTTTCCCTCCTGGCTCCGTGGCAATGTGACTTTTCAATGGTTCGATATGACGACAAAAAAAAAATAAAAAAAGAAAAATGAAATGCCTGAACCCCTGAACTCTGGGTGTGTCTTCTGTACAGGGCTGCTGAAAAAGAAAACAAAAAAAAAACAGATGCCTCCCCCGCAAAATTTATGGAAACACCCACTAAGCACTTGTATAAACAATGCCAGGGAGGAAAAAAAAAATCAGATTCTGGCCTATAATTCAACGCTCCCAATAGTATGGTACCGGTTTAAGGAATGCTCGAGCAGAGCCAATAAAGACAACAAAGAGCGAAATTAAAAAGTTTTGTTGAGCGGTACGGCGCGGTAAAAATTCCCGAGACATTTATTGCATTACACGGCTGAGACAAAAGATGGGATTTTTTTTTTTTTTTTTTTTTTTTTTTTTTGGGGGGGGGACCGTCGCCTCCTGCCAACAGCTGGCTTTGAAGAAGGAGAGTTTGGTTTCAGCTGGTGAATAACCATAAAAGGGCAGAGCCAGTAAAAGCTACCAGATGTTGGTGAAATATTATACAAGACCCTACACGCTCCACGAGACGGCGCGAGGGCAAATCCAGGAAACAAAATTTGCTGAGTGCATCATTGCTCTGTCTGGGTTTCTGGGTAGTAATAGTTTAACAAAGTCCCCTCTTTTACCCCCTCTGGGAGTGGTAACAGTTGACTGGCTTTTTATTTTTTTATTTTTTTTTGCAGGTGCCTGGGTGTTTGGGGACAAAGGGCAACGATCTGGAGTCTTTAACATCTGACTTTGCTTCCTGCAACAAAGTTGCAGGGTTCTTACGAGGCTGCACGGAATTCCTGAGCGTGGGGAGCAAATGGGAGCGGAGTTTCCTGAACAAATGGGTGCAGCGTTGCAGCCCGGGCGCGCTCCCCTCGCTCGGACGTTCGCGTTCCCCGGGCAGGGTTAAGGTATAAAAGCAGCAGTCAAACGCATCCAAAACGTCAGACGCGGCACGCTTAAGCAGCTGTCTAGGTCAAGGCTGATACTCACATCAGTGGGTTTTGAGGATTTCCTGTTGTCCCACGAGACTCTGGAGGCTACGCGGGGTCCACGGCAGCGAGCAGGAGCCACTGAGCCCCCTGACAAGAAGCCCCAAATGTCCGTTGGGACCCAGGAAAAGTGCGTGCCTTTGTGTTTGTGTGTGACTGTGGGAGGGACACTGTAGTTAAGAGGTGCCCCCCCCCTCTTTTTTTTTTTTCTCCTCCCCTTTCAGCATCACCCCCGCTGTCATAACGCTTTGTCCTGATGTTTTTTTTTAAACCAGGGGGCGTGTTTGAGTGCATGCCAGCAACACGTATCCCTCAAAACTGCACCGTGCAATTCAGAGCTTTCCCTTTTTTCCCCCTGCTTCTTTTTTTTTTTTCTTTTGCTTTTTATAAAGCCGCAAGTTGAGCGCCGTGTATTTGGATAACACAGCCCCCCCCAGCCCCCCTCTTGTCAATGATGCCGCGCCACGTTGTGGATGGTTCCGCTAATCTTTCACTACGGAGGAAATGACTTCTAATTACAGCGGAGCTGTGAGCTGAGGAAGAGCAAAGAGCCCGGAGACAGATGGAGTGAGAGTGACAGACTCGGACAAGCTGAAATGAAACCCTGATGTGTCTGAGACACTAAAAAATAAGATAAAAAAGAGTAATCTGCACTGTGTGTGTGTGTCACTAAAGATGTCTAAGAATATACATAAAGCAATTTTAAAAGGCCTACTCGGTATTTTTCCCAACCATCTATGACTTTTCAGATGCTTTGCTGGCCACTTGATAAGACTCTTTGTTGCTCTTGGAAGTTATTATTCTTTTTTTGCTTCTAGGCACAGACTTGTTTCTTCAAGTCAGGAAGATGTGAAGGTCACATGACATTCATTCACTTTTCATTCTTGGTGTGTTTCGGTGAACACAACATCACCCTGACTGGTGAACCTGGGTTTAGAATCAGGAGATCCTTGTTTTTCGTCCTTGCTTTCTTTGGATAAACACTTTTACACACCGCACAATAAGTGTTAGAAAATAAATAACCCTTCAAGTTTGACGGCAATACTGTATTCTTGGGGTCAAAGGTCACGTGAAGCTACTTTGACTGGCGTGGCCTTTCTACGGGGCTAAAGCGAATCACTCGCGTGGCTGAATTTCACGTCTGCTTTAAACCAGGTGAACTTTATTTAAAAGAGAAAACAAAAAAAAAACGTGAGTGGAGGTCATACCGAGAGAGCGGTCCTTCGTCTGGTTGGTCGATCGCACCACCGGGAGGCTGGCGCGGACCCGGCTGCCACGGGTGAAGCCCGTGGGCGTGTCGGCCTCAGACATGGTGTCCAGGGACTCCAGGGAGGCCAGAGAGAGGTGGTCGACCTGGTCAGCGACGCTGGGCTGGGGGCTGGGGCCGTGTTTCGGGCTTCTGCTCTGGAGGCGGAGACAGACACGTGAACAAACACGTCCAGACACCCTGGGAAGGCATTCGATTTAAAACCCCGTCCCGATTAGACGAAAAACACTGCACATCGTTCTTTCATTCACATGCTGTTGTTACATGTTCGGGACCGCCTTGTAAGCCTCACGTATTTAGCCTCACTGCAATCTCGCATGCAGAATTAGGTGACGGTGTAACGTGAAGCACCTGAAGCGGCATTCTAGAATAATGTGAGTCCATTAAGCTATTGTGTGGTGCTGTAAGGGGATCTGCTCCACAGGGAGGAGGTGGGACTAGAGCTGAAGGGCCGGCAAACACTGGGCTCTTCTTTACCAAACACACCCGCATGCAGGCCCCGCTCCTCACACTCCTGCGTGTGCAGACGGATAAGGAATTTAAGCACTTTTATTAACTCCGTCTAATACTTGTGGGAGGTTCCGCGGCGCAAACTGGTTTGACAACTCATCCATGTGAGTTATGACAGGCACAAGGGGACTGTATTTGGAGGAAAAAAATAAAAATAGGAAAAAAAAAAAATAGGGGCCACGCAGCTGTCAGCACGCATGCAAATGCGGCCACACCAGGATGATGCAGATAAGGTAGAGAAAAGGCTGACTAACTCTGTGGGGCATTCGGATTTTCATCAAGTACCTCTGAATGTCAAGCTCAGAGTGAAGGGAGGAGAGCATGCCCTGCAAAGACTGGTGGGAGAAGGGGGGGGGGGGGGGGGGAGAAGGGAAAACACAAAGCAAATGGTCAGGAGATGCCAGGGGGAGGGAGGAATGGAAGAAGGCCGGCAACCAAAACAGCGGAGGCCAATCAGAGACGGCTTTTCCAGCAGACTGGATCCCCATCCGCCCTGCGGTCGCACACATTGTGATTAAGCATTTCCTATCATTATTGTTTCAGCCATAACGCCCCTTCATGCTCTATCGTACGTGGTTGGAGCCTCCTTAAATAACACCTGAGTCGCCGGAGCTCGACTGGTCATCTGAAACCACACATGTGTCAGGGAATTTAATCCGGACGCTGAATGATTTATGAGCGTGCTCAGCGGCGGAGGGTCCAAACAGCCCCGTCCTGCCTCCTCAGATGCCGTCGTGTTGCACTAACAAATGTCAAATCACATTAGCTTCCCACATCAATTGTAGGTATCATTTCACTGAAGAATCCACAACATTTGCTTGACTTTACTTTGCATAAAAGTTGATGGCATGCTTGTCTTGGTGCAACACCAGAACAAAATGACCGCATGAAGTAATAATTTTCCCATAATACTCTCCGACTTTAAATAAATATCAGCAATAAATTTGAGTTTCGCGACAGATAATTTAATAACACGTGCAGTAAAGCGAGTTGACGCCGACAGTTCTTATCGTTTCGCTTAAAAGCTACAGGCCAACGAAGGGTTAACTGGCAAATGTCACAGCCAAAAAAAACAGTTGGTGACACTGTCACAAAACCACCAAATTGTCTTTACACAAGGATACAAATTGCATAATTAAAGCAGCCTTGTGCGGCTGAAACAGATGACATTAAAAATTCAGCATTTTGAAGAAGCTCTAATAACAAACACGGCATATTTACTGACTTGAACGGGCTCCAATCTATTTGCCAAATGCGAGGAGACTGTTATACAACGCGACAGCTGTAGGAAGAACGAGAGAGGAGCGGAGAGAGCCGTCGCAAATAAAAGCAGTAATTAAGACGGCTCTGCCACCAAAAAACAGACCAAAAGAAAACCAGGAAAAAGAACAACTTCCTGTCGCAGCTGACCGTTTCCTCTTGTAGGGTCGGCGTTGGCAAACCGCAGGGCGACCGCTGATTAGTGCCGTAAAAAAAAAACCTCATTTCGACCCGCTCCTGCCGCCGGGGCCGCTCCACACCGCTGATTACCAGAACCGGCCTCTGATTCTGCTCCTTCAGCAGCGACTCGCTCTGTCCACCACGTTGGCCCTGACAGCTATGATGGATGTGGAACAGAGGGGCCGATATCAGGTTATGCGCGGGGAAATATTGGAAAGGCAGGAATAGTGGGAGAGAGAGAGAGAAAGAGCCTTTCTCTCTGAGGTCGGCATCAAGAAAAAGACGAAGAAAAAAAAAGACATTTAAATATACACCAAACTTAAGTTCTATAAAGAGTGCCTGGCAGAGAGATAATCGGGGGGGGACAACAAGACTTTCAAAGAGCGAGTAAGAAGATCATAATTCTGCTGCCCGGGCCGTGGGTGAATGTGTGCCTGAAACGGAGAAAGCAGGGATACAAAGGGAGGCAGGGTGTCCGCATGAGCGAGCCGGGCCCATTGTTCCAGAAAATCTGACCCGAACCCAGGACATCCTGAACGCGTTTACGCAACGGCGCTCCGACGGATGCGATGACTTCACATCCGATGCGGCGCGGTCCGCGTCTCGGCGAAAAAAAAAAAAACGCCCGGCATTTTTGCCCCCCCCTTTCGGGTCGCCAAAGAAGGGTCGTCCGGCAGAGGAGCGCTCCATTATCCCGGTTATATCAGTGGGTTATATCAGTTCTGTTATACCATGTGTTCTGTCTGACAGACAGACAGGCAGACGCTCTTTAGAGCCAAGGAGGGCTATTACAGTAAATTGCAATGGTTGATAACAATCAAAGCGGTGGTAGCCTACATAGAAGGATGATTGGTCCCTATTTTCTTACATAAAGGAGACGGATGGCGTTACCATAGCGTCCTCGCAACCCAACGGCCTCCTTAAGGTGCGGCAGCCACCTCGCAGATGTGTGTTGCAGCTCCTTTAATGTATGCTTTTCCAACGACATCGAGCTTTGTCTCATAAAGATACGGGGAGCTTTAACACAAACAACAACCGGAGGTTTCGACAGGAGTCGGCAGCTCCTCCGGTTCGGCCGCCGCCGGCGTCACGAGCACCAGCGCGCGTGTCGCCGCGTCCGCACGGAGAAACTGGACAAACGGGTTTCACCCACCCAGCGCCTCTCCTGGCACGAAGAACGCTGAGACAAGAAAAAGAAAAAAAAAAGAAAGAGAAGAGCGGCGTTTTGGCGACAAACGGCGGCGTTCCGAGCGCAGCCTCCAGTTCCCACTTAAATAATGATTTGTCCGCCACTCTGGTGGAGCACAGGCACCTGCAATTGAGCCCGGGGGTTAAGGGCCTCGCTCAAGGGCCTCTGCGATGTTGGTAATGGCGGCAAAAAGTTTTCACCTTTCCAAGTCTAACGCTGGGGGATTCAAGCCAGTGACCTGTTTTTTTTTTGTTTTTTTGTCAGAGCAAGACGCTACCGCAGACCTATTTCGCGATTCCTGATTTGAAATATTCCAGAGCATCCCGCTTTTTTTTTTTTATGCCGCGATATCAAAAGTTGCTTTATTTGTGTCCTTGGGCAAACCGCTGAACCATTCCCCCCCCCCCCCTCCTTTTTTTTTTTCGAGTCTGAAGCGAATCAAGCGGATGTAAGTTGAAAAACTGGGGGGGCAGAAATCAACACGAGTTCATTAAAAACACCTGCACCAGGCTGGAACCAGAGTTTTGCTCCTGTTTGAAGAATAAAGCCCCCCCCGTCAATCAAGCATTCAGCACTTAGTCCGTATGCTGTCTGCGGACAGACCATCATCCTTTGTCTCCCCCAGCCTTAATGACATTATACTGAAATCCCCTAGTCATCCATTCTCATTCATTGCCACCGCATCCCTCTGCCCCCTCCCTCCTCCGATGCATTCCTCCTCTAATCCCGTCATTTAAATCCTCAGATGACCTTTCAGCGATGGGCTCGCTCATTAATTGGTGCCATAACGGCAGACGACTCCACGGCATTCCCGGTCAGAGCGGCCGGGGGAAGGTGAGGCGGACGTTCAGGAACAGTTTTTGTTTTTTGTCCCCCCCCCCCCAGTGCCAAGTAAAGTACAATCGGGTAGATCTGTCAGACTGCAAAATAAAGTGCATAATTACCACACACTCTTTCAGCGAGGGGAGAGGAGGGGGGGGGGTGAGGGTGAGATGGCTATCTCTTCCGCTACTTGTGACATTTCAAACAATCACGCTAAACTGTCCGATTGATTTCGCCCCATGCTCCTGTGCGTCTGCCGCCGTTATCGTTGGCAGACATCAGCCCATCCTCCGAGGGAGCGAGGTCGCCAAAGTCAACTTTGGGCGGCAGTTGTTCAACTCCAAACCCAGCTTCAAACAGCTTTCCCACTCCACTTTCACTCGCAGCAGCCTCTGATCAGCAAGCAATCGGATCAATAAACGGAGCCTTTTACCATGTCCATGGTGATCTCCTTCCAGCAGCGACTTCTACGTAAGACTGGAAACACCCTGGTCGAAGGGAAACGCTCTCTTCCTCCACTGTTATTTCAGCCCTTGCAGCACTTGTTCTGCACTACTGCCCGTCCTGCTAGCTTCCCTTTCTCTTTGACTTTACAGCGGATACCCTTCCATCCTACGTGCGCGCGCGCTCGCTCACACACACACACACACACACGCGCGCACACACAGACGCGCATATCCTAAATTGTCAAACAAGCACAACAAAAACACACGCAATCCACTCCCGGCAGACTGCCAGGGGGGAAAAGCTATTGTTTGTACGTCTGCTTTTTGCATCATGTCGAGCAGAGATTGTGCTAGAGTGTGAGAGACATCCAGACTTATTCCATGTGCACGAGAAATAGAACCAGAATGTAGAAGTGTGTGAAACAGAATTAAAAAGGTACTATTCTATCCTGTTAATCCCTGCACCCGACATCAGATGCCATCTAGCTGAGATATAGTAGAGTTGACACAGACCTGGGGAGATAAGACCCAGGGATCCTAAGAATGGGTATAACATGAAACACATTGGATCTGACACACCCATCCACACACCAGCGGAGACACGTGCACACTCGTGCATTTTTATTCACAACTTGACTTTTGGGCTAACTTCGTGATCCCGATTGTGGGAATATGGAGGGAAGGGCAATTTGTTTTCAGAAACTAGACAGAGATTTATTGACAGGGCTATGATTTAATCCTTACGTTTGCCTGTTACATAACCATGCAGGTCCAGACACAGAACCAAACCTGCAGCTTTCGTACCAGTCGTGCACGCAAGAATCTGCAAACCCCCCCTAAATGCTCAAATATTAAGTGACTCCTACTTGTTCAGTCGCATTGCAGACAAACTTTTTTTTTTTTTGCTGACAAGCCTCCAGAGCCATCAGCCCAGACCTGTTTTCTAACATTAAATCTTGAAACAGGAGATCTTTTTTTTTTTTTTTTTTCCCCAGCCATGAGCACTTGCAATCCCGTATAATTGAAAATCGCGTCGCAACATCTGATCCAGAGGCAGACACGGCGGCCCTACATGACATGGACAGAGCCACACATATATCTCCTCGGGCGTGTTTTCTGACACATCCTCACACAGGGAAAGTCAAACTGAAGGACTTCGTCGCGCTCGCATGAGCCCGAAAGGGTGCATGTCACAGAAAATGGGTGCGAAGAGAAATCCGAGCACCCACATTTACAAACTCCATAATCTGGTACAGTTAAGAGGGTTTAATTCCACTCGTCTAAAGTCCCGTTAATATTTCCCCACCTTTACCCCAGCATTTATCTTCAGAGGCCAACTCTGACAGATTTGCAGTCGTTGCCTAATTAACAATTCACCACACAGGATCCATAGGGTTTATTATTAAACCCATTCCTCCTGCATAAACTCCAGCACTAATTTAGCTTGACATAACTGTCTCTGCAAAACATATGTGATTCACCACCCACCGCTGGCCTCATAAACGCCGCCACAGCGACAGTCTATTTCATATTTTCCGGGCTCGTGTTTATCACCGTCCACTGTTTGCTGCCGCTTTCCACCGCAGCTGTTAACATAATGACGTTTCCTCGTTATCAATTTCTGACAAAAGCGGCCTCGTTTTGACCTCTGGGGAGCACAATAAAATTTAAAAAAAAAAAAAAAAAAAAAAAAACGTCGTTTGCGCACACGAGCTCCGAAAAACCCTTGGCTCCGAGTGACTTAGTCAACCGTACGCAATAAGCCACGACGACCCGGCCCCCTCCGTTCGTCGCTACACGACAGCGATGTATTAAACCCCCCCCACTCCCCCCGCGTGGAGCTCCGGGCTCACGAGGGTCCGTCTCAACACGAGCCGTTGAAAAGCCAAAACAAAGCAGGAGTAAGTGCAGGCCCGTTGGATTTAATGTGAATGTTTGTATATGTTTCGCACGAGCTCGGGATGATTAAGATCACGGCGTCGACGTGAGGAGGTGCTGTTGTGAGAAACTGCAGCGCACGCTCCACTTCTGTCAAGCAGCTGGACGTATTGCGGTTTCCATTAGCAGCCGAACTGGCAGAGAGTGCCTCCGCGCTGCCGAGGCAATCGCCTTCCTTTGTTTATGTCGCGTCGTTGAGCAAGAACGTTCTCGTTCGCCCGCTCGGGGACTGCATTCGGCGTGGCCGTTCCTCAGATTTGGAGCCAAGGTGCTGCCACGCTCCCCTCCGCATTCTCATCTCCTCGAGGAGATCAAAATACCGTCTGGGCCAGATGCTCGGGAGGTCTGTCAGCGGTGAAATCGGACCGGCGCGCCTCTGTATCTGCTCTGCTCTTTTGAAGTTTGCTCCGTGCGTTTGGCCCAAGGTGGAGTCCAGATGTTGGGCTGCGTGCGAATACTTGCAAAGGTAAAGATGCTGGGGAGAAGGACTGGGAACGCCCCCTACACCCCCCCCACCCACCCCCAACTCCCCCCCGTTCGCCCGCCACCCATTTGGCCCTTGGGCCCACGAAGCCTGGAATCTCACAGTTGCTCCAGTAATGACAATCCATCAAATTCAAAGATCTCAAGGGTTCTGATTGGAGACAGAGCGTGTTAAACATCAGACAGACAGATATGTTGCAGCCCTGTGATGTAAACAGAACATGTGCTGCTGGTGACAAGATATCTAACCGCTGAAATGGATTACTTCCTCAAGCCTGAGGAATGACATCATCTCACCTACAAAATCAAGTCACTAGCGGCAAGAAGATATAGTATTTTCTATATTTTTCCCTAGCTCGTGTTTACTCTGACAATATCCAAATAGCGTGAAGATTGGGAATTTGACTCATTCACTTCAACAGTGTTGTGTTTTTGTTATGCATGCTGTATTTGGTCTAGGGTCCTGGTATCAGGAAACGATACTGACATTGTGATTTGCGACGTCTGAACCCCCCCCCCACACACACACACACACCCCCCACACCCCTGCCTTCCCGGGACCACAGAGGTTTTTCAAATAAGCCGTGAACAAAGAGCTCCAACAAGTGGCTCTGTCAAAAACAAGAATGGCGCCCAGAGCGATGTCAGGGCGGGAGGTCAAGAGGTTTTGACTCCATTCAAAGTCTGTCGCGGAAACGTCGCGTCTTTGTAACGACGACTTATCCGTTTCGACCTGACGGCGTCGACCCCGCCTTCTGCTCCGTCGTCGCCCAGAGATGAGAGCTCAGACCTGATTAGCTGGCCTGATTAACACACTGGCGGTGCGTTCGAGGCAGTCTGTAAAATTCTGTCTGGCCTGACTCATTATCAGATGCAGGTCCACCCCCCCCCCCTTCCCCTCCTACTCTCAGAGCAGCTTAAACCCCCACCACCACCCTCCTCACGACACTCGGGATTAGACGCAGCCTCGGCGCCACTGCGCGCACTGCGCCCCTCCAGAAACGCGCGGGCCGACTGCCCGCCGTCGTTAACCCCGTCCGCCTCGTTTGCGTCGCTCCGGGTAGCCCTCATAAGGGGGGAGGGGGGGGTAGGGGGGGCCGCTCCGCGCCGAGGCGGCGGGCACCGGCTCCTGCTTTTGGACGGTCAGCGCTGGAGCGGCGATTGGAAACAGATGTTCTGCTCCAGACCCGCCGTGCACACACTGTCCTGATTGTGCGCTCGCAGACACAAGGTGCGCTCCAGGCTGCAACAAAGAGATGTTTTGTGAAAACATCAGATCGATCCAAGTGACTCACTCCTCAACCATCTCAGATGTTCTCAGTGAATAATATTCTAATTATAGCATCAAAGTCACGTCCGAGGTAGGAAGATAACGAAAGGTCGTTTTTCTTTGCGCTGCTTCATTAAAAGCAGAACCAAAACTCCCTCTCTCTGTCTTTCTTGGATCTGGGCGAGCTCTCTTGCAGGGAGTCGATGTGTACTTGTTATCAAGCTGACCTTGGTTCTGTAATGAGCGGGGCCAGGAATCACACAGAGTTATCTGGAGGACCGGCCAAATGTTGCAATGCTTCAAAATCAGCCTCTATTACCACAAACGAGCCGTATTTATATGACTTTTTAACACTAATTGGCTACAAAGTGGAGCTACTGCACGCCCTGTTAGCATCAATGTAACTATACACTACACATACTAGACAGACAAACAGCCTTGTTTCCTTCCTGTGAGGGGGGAAAAAAAAAAATTGAGGGATAAAATGCTAAAAGGTCACCAAGTATCATTTGGGGGATTTTATGATAGCATCAGCTTCTGCTGTTGCTTGTTGGCAAGTGTTCCTGCTGACCACGACGCACTCGCCGGGTGAAAACAAACACACAGGTATATTGGCGACAACATGCTCCATGGAGATCCCAACTTACAACGCTATCGCAGCAGATTTGGAAACTTGTTTTTATCGTCTGGGACCATCCTGCGTGCCTGAAATGTATTGAATGACAAAGAGGCTTAGAAAACTAAGATTTAGTTAAAGATCCCAGCATAGAATTTGAAACACTGGAGTGGAGTAAACAAAGGGATATTGATATTAGTGTGTCCATGGGGATTTATTGTAACGTATTCCAAAATGGTCCCGCCCTGCTGTTTTCGAACTTTTTTGGCATTCAGTGATCCATGAGCCTGTTCAGACCTGCTGTTTACGGAGGGAATCAGTAGCTGTGAACCCAAGAATCCCTTAAAAATAGGGCCACCGCGGCGATATCAACAGTGTCTGTAAGATATTTCAACAAACACTGCATGTGGACACTTACAGTTTGGTTTTTACTTCACTGGAGTTACCCACCTGGGTTCCAAACCACTCCGAAGTTGGAGTATCAGATGCCGGAGCTAAAGACAGAACCTTGGGAATTTTCTCTTTTGTGTCAGGCAGCATAAGCAGCAGTAGACAAGTTAATTTGTACTTGACTTGAGGTGACCATGGGAACACATGATCAGACATTTCATGCGGCTAAATGCTTCTATTTTCTCATCTGGTGAGTGACGGATGCACATCCAGTGTCTTTTCCCCCCATATCCCACTTACACGCTGAAGTATGATGCCAGAAAACTTTTTTTTTTTTTTTCCCAGTCACGTGGTGTCATCAGACAACGGACCATCACAGTTCAGAGATGACGGATCTATCTGTTGGGTCCGAATGTGTTTTTTTTTTTTTTTTTTAAACTCCACAAAGCAATGCTGGCCTTGCAAGTCACAGCGCAACACACACAGACACTGACACACAGGGGGGGAGGCGGAGAAGTCGGGGGGTACGCTTGTATGTCTGATCGGTCAAGCGGTTCAGTTTGTGCTCCTCGAGGCCCCCGGCCATTAAGAGAGAGAGGGGGGGGTGGTCAAGCCAGGGGGCGGGGGGGGGGATTCTATCTTCTCTCTCTTGGGTGGGATCCAGCTCCTCGCAGGGCAGACGGAGAGAGGAGGAAATTAAACCACCCGCTTTTGTTGCAGGTTTGGGGATCAAAGATGGAGGAGGAATCAAAGGGGGCACATCGTGTGAGAATAAAAGCACCAGCCTGCGTTTGAGTGTGTTGCTGGGTCTGGGGAGGGTGGGGGGGAGTGCAGGTGGAGAGGGAGGTCAGGTCATTCCACCTTTCAGACAAGAGCGGTATCGCCTTCCCAACCTCCGCCTGACCTTGGTGAATCTCCAGTGGCGTAACCCAAACCTCCGGAGACGATTCTTTCTCACCCTCCAAGCGTGCACACATGCACGCACTGTTGCCGCCGAGACTCGTCTTTCCTGTCACTGGCCCTCACCGTCACGCATGCGTGAGGAGTCCTGCGACACTGTGGATTTCACACACTCTGCACTTGTTTTTGCTGCAGACCCCCCCCCCGTAAAAGCAGAATAATTACAAGTTTCATATGCTCAAGTGACCGTGTTTCTCTTGACTGGCTTTGGCTGCCACGTATGGCACCATATTTCTGCTAATAATTGCATGTTTTGAGACATTCCTGTCCCTCGAACAAATGGTTAAAAAAAAAAGAAGCTATGCACGACTAGAAGCGGCTGCAACTTTGAATCCCAGTGAAGGGTCATATTTTTTTTATCTTCTTGTCTTATTTCAGCTAAGGGAAGAACATCAAAGGGTTTAATAATTAGCCCACACATGGGAATAGAACCTCAGACTTTCTTAACAGTAAATCTACCAGTAAAAAAAACACTGGCTGCTTGATAATCCTCCTCCATAAAGGCGGGGTGACCCTGCAATGACCCACAGGACATTTCCCAATGCAAATACTACATCTAGAGTCTTCATTGGCAGTCAATGTGGGCGTGATTTGTGCCCAGAAAGCAACAGAAATATACCTACTTCCATATAACCGCTACAATGCATGCAACAAGTGGAATAAGGCTGAAAACTCCGAGCTGCACCTTATACAGCGTTAAACTCTTAATCTTGCACATTTGGTAAAAGAAATCCGTAATCCTCAATTCATCATGCTCCAGTTGTTACCGTGCCGTCCACAGATTGTTGTTATTACAAGCATCGCCCCTACCTTCCGCTGTTGCTGATAATTTGCGCTTACATAATTATCGCCTTATTAATATAATAAAGGTCTGCAGGTAACTCGATGACTTAGTGACAACCTCCCCGGCGTCGGTCTGGCTACGCCAGTGAGGAGCAGAACACTCTCACAGTCTTTTTTCCTTCCTGTTCCACTTTTTTCCCCCCCCTAAACCCATCTAAGTTTCCAGCACCTGACAGCACGCTGCTGTGCGCTCCGTTGCGCAAACACACACGGGCGCGCTTCAAAGCGCAAAGAATTTTGCACAGAATGACACATAATGCTTTTGTGGATCTCGGCGAGGGGCTTCCAATAATATCCTACCGTCGCTGCGCCTTCGCTGATATGACAAGTTTAATCCTCCTGCGTGGGGGAAAAAAAAAAAAAAAAAAGTTTCTGGTATTCCTCTAGGGACTGCGCGCACGGAGCGCCATGGCTCAAGACGAAATCCTCAGACCCATCGCCTTAGCAACCTTCCTGTGCTCTCTGTGTCTCCTGAGCACACACACACATGCACACACATGCGCGCACACACACACTCACGCTGCTCTCACGCAGCCTGTCCGCTCCAGCAGGCACCTACAAGTAAACCGAGCCCCTTTTCAGCGGTGACATCACGGATCGCTATGGCAACCCCAGCTCCACCCCAGTCCGGAGCTGAACTTACCTGTCTGACTGCTTGCGTTTTACAACAAACCATGCGGCAGCGCATCTCTGCTGACCGACACTAACTTGTATGTTTCGGAAGAGTTTGCACAATTTGAAAAGAAACAAAAAACAAACAAAACAAACAAACAAAAAAACCTAACCCTAACCCTAACCCTAACCCAAAAAAAAACACTTTAGGGCCATAACCTGGAGCTTCCCTCTCTTTATTATTTAAAGGACAAAATCTGTGCCCCCCCCCCCACACACACACACACACACAAACAAACACACACACACCAACACACACACACCCTGTCTTCCCTGATACGGAGTAAACACACAGACAATGACCAGGTGAGTCAGCGCCTGCCAATGAAGTTGTCTGCACCCCCCCCCCCACGAGACACAGCCTTTATGATCAGTAAACAACCACTGGCGTGCATAATTTATACATCAGACAGAACGCTAGCACCAAGAGAGAGCAATTATGGTGATCAAACCAAGCCCTGGAGCATGAGAGTGGGCTTCACACTGTCGGGGATGGCTTGTTTTCTACTCCTTTGCAGTAAAACTGAGTCACTCGATGATCCGAGGTGAGAGCAAGGAGGAGGGAACAGTTCTGGATTTTTGCTGCTAGGTCAGTCTGAGAACCCCCCCCAGAAAAAAAAAAAAACAAAACAACTAGACAAACTCGCAAGTCCAAAACAGCAACCCAAAAGAAGAGAAGCTAACTTGTGAAACAATCATTTGAGCGGAAAAGTGCCGCCGTGCACGCCATCTTCTGTCCTGCAGCTGTTTTCGGTGCCAGACACCAGCTAGAAGGTGTGTGTGTGTGTGTGTGTGTGTGTGTGTGTGTGTGTGTGTGTGTCTGTGTGTCTGTGTGAAGAAAGAAAAACCCCTCAGGCTCACCGCAAACTGCCAATCTATTGTCATGAATATGTGAATCACAGCTTCATTTCAGAGATGCAAAATACATGACCGGAAGTAATATGATAAGGTAACGGTGATGAGGTAACATTTAAAAATAAAACTAACCGATAACCAGGTTGTCATGTTGGTTAGTGCTTGGTGTTTTTTTTGTGCTGCACTGACTCATTTAGGATTATAACCCTCATTATAAGGTGCTAAAAGCATTTATATGAGTTTCCTTTACACATGTATGTAATCGTGGGTTATTCTGATGCCTGTATAGAATAGATTGGAATTATGGAGGGAGTTTAATGGATTTGATTGAATCTGCAAAAAGATATTCCATCATCTGACCACTGGAGTTGACCCGAAAGTAAAGCCACTGCTCCCAAAGGCCTTCATGTGTAAATCCATGGTTGTGGTCTACCGACCTGCTCTCGCAGCCTCTCCTGGTGACCCATGATGGCCGAGGCGTGGTGGGGATATTTCTGCTTCAGGTGCTCCAGGAAGGCCTCCCTCTTCTTGTCCATGTCGGGGGGCTGCATAGCCAGGATCTCTCGGGAGCCGCGGGCTCCCCCTAACGTGTGCCTGCGAGGGACCGTGCGGCTGCCTTTGGCGTCCCCCTTCGGAGGGGCCGTCCCATTTGGCGAGGGCTGTCGGCGGCTCAGGTGCTCGGTGTCTTCCGGGGACGTCGCCTTCAGGTTGCTCTTGGTTTGCTCTGATGGAAGAGAAGGACGAGGGGTCAAAATGTAGTTTTATCTGATCCCGCGTCGCAGATCTGATGGGAATCAGTCGCTCTTGAAGCCAAACTAGCCTGCAACTGTACAACTACCCAATCAGCCCACTTGTTTTTTAAAAGCTGGTAATGCTAATAATGTACACATTTCATGGAAAATAAATCAAATCTCCCCCAGGGACCAGTAGAAGAGGATCTTTGAAATGGTGTGCCTTTGGTGGGCGGATTAATGAAGCATTCTGAAAGCTTCCAAGCATGCTGACCTTTCTTTCTTTTGCCTCTATCTCCTGCAGCAATTAGGAGGTAAAGGACATTTCAACTCCCACTTTTTATTCCGTGCTGAAAACGGCAACAATCTTTTAAGAGTCGACGAGCCGTGGGTGACTCAGGATCAAGCCCTGTCACCGGCGCCTTCAGCCCAAAACCCCCACACCGCTCACGTCGCAGTACTCCTGTGTACTTCCAGTTCTATTTATAACTGCCCAACGCAGTTTCTCCTCTGCTAACCAAATTACACTTCACACAAGCCCAATTGAGAAAAGCCCTTTACCTTCCCCATGTGAACAGTCTTGTTCTTCATCTGCTATGTCCTCCTCCATTTCGCTTTTGGATCAACGCTCACAGAAGACGAAAGAGAAAGGCTGAAGGGGGGGGGAGACGGGGGGGACGGGGGACGGGGGGGGTGTCGGCTAGCTGCTCGCTTACAGATTCCAGACGTAGCTCACGTGGAAAAGGGGGCTTTAGATAGGCCCTGCCCCGCAGCCCCAGGATAGACTGGTGGGGATTTAGAAAGTCAACTGCATTCCAGGACAGAGTGGAACTGGCCCCTCACCCTCGGGCTCCAAAACGCTGCTGCTGACAGCGCGAGGCAGCCTGAGCCTGAGCCGCCCTGGCCCCCGCCGCCAACGCCAATGGACGCGAAAGTCATCTCTGCTCCCCTCCAAATGAAAGCCCCTTGGCATTCGGCTAATATGTAATCGAGTTACGCGATCAGCACTCCCGCTGGGGGAAGCGCTTCTTCCAATTAGGGGGCTCGGGGGAGACGGCCCGCGCGTTTGCCGCTTTATTAAAAGCGACGCTGTCCTGTCACGGCGACCGTCGGCGAGCGCGCCTGTCGCCGCCGTTTATTACGCAAACACGTCAGTCAGCGCGGGGCATCGTCTACCAACGAGAGGATCGTTCGGCGGGCCGTCCGCGAAGAGGACCCGCGAACGCTGGGGAACCTCAACGGCGAACGCCGACCTCGTTTGTGGGCCGCGTAATTGGAAGGTGGCGGGGTGAGAACACGCACTAAGCACAATGTAGCCGCTGAGGGATAATGTCAAACATATGGAGGCGGCCGACTCCGGCCTGCTTTCACTCGCCGACACCCTCCGGCGCTTACCCACAGACGGGCTGAGGGCCGACGGCGTGGTGGTGGTGGTGGTGGGGGGGCGACATTTAATGAGGCATTAGCTCCGCACTATCGTGATGCTGCTAAACAAATGAACGGCGTAAGATCCGAGCGAGCTACAAGTAAATAAATCCTGTGAAAAGCGTCTCAACTGCTGCCCAATCTTTGGTTTTGCTTTGGGTTTTTTTTTTTTGTTTTTTTTTTGTAAAAGCTTTCACATCATTTTTCAAAATCAAGTTTGAAGGCGTTCACGACTTTCCTTTGTGAGCAGATGGTGCAACAAAGTGAAATGGCTTCGTTTACTTGCTGATTTATAATTGGTAAAAGCAACAAAGGCGGGGCTTTTACAGCCGGGCCAGAGCAGCGAAAAGCGACTACAGATATTTCGCTGTTATTACCACATATTTAATAATATTAACTGACATCGGGGGGGATAAAACGAGCCATTAAACGTAAGTTTGCAGTTGCCTCTGCATATGAAAACGGTCCTTCAGACCGAACAAAGGCTTCCTGAGGCCTGAAGAACATGCCTCACTTCTGCTGTCAACAATCTGAAAAGTAGAAAGGGGGGGGGCGCAAGAGCCCAGTGTCTCTCCAAATGACAGCCATCCCAACGAAAGGACATGAAACACTTGCTGGGTCAGGAGGTTTAGGCTCTCCTGCTGTTTGCACCTAACTCTCTGGCTGTCATTGACGGAAGAATGTATCCCTGCACAACCACCCCCCCCAACCCCCCACCCTCTCCTCCACTATTACTGTCCCATAACACACACAAAGCCCTGTTGTGTGCACCGCATGCACGGTTCACGTAGCAGGGCCCTGAAGCTGTGCTCGCCGTGGACCATCCGACGGTTATTTCTATAATCAGAGTTGGATATCAGATTATCCGTTAATGTGGAATTCGGCCTGCCGCATGAAAAAGGATCTGATTTAAATATGACTGCAATGGATTTAGCGTTTAATACGTGGCGATAAAATGCAAATTAATAAGTCATCTCTGGGTTATTATTACCACTTAACAGCCGGTTCAAAAATTGCTGCCAGTGGGATGAAATAATTATGATTCATTAGGAAATTTGCAGTGGGAGCGGGGGCCACCAGCCGGCACTTTTTGCTGCTTTATACCAATGCCAGAGAGTTCCAAGAGAGCAAAGCCGTTATGAACTGCTGGTTTTTGATCGCTCTCAAATTCCAGGGCCAGCGAGCAGGAAGCAGTTTGTTAGCTCTGTCGCTGCTTTCCTGTCTGGGCTCATCCTGGAAGCCCACCCCCCGAGGAACACATGCGAGCCCGCGCGAGCGAACTCACACCAGTGCGCAAAAATGCCGCCGCGGATTTATCGCTCCCGGCTCCGCCGGCATTTCTCACGCTCGGCGACAACCTCGCGTCCCCGCTCTCGGGCCCTTTTGGGCCGCCAAGGTTGCGAGACAAAGACGAGGCTCTTATTAATGAAAATGATTTGGCCTCTTCACCGCCAAGGGAAATTGCCCACATGTGAACACCGCCTGCAGCCAGAACCCCCACCCCCACCCCGACCCCCACCACCACCAACACCCTCTAACAGGCTGGTGAGGTTTTGTGAGGTTGATTATGCGACGCCGCGGGTCAGGATGTCACGGTTCCTGCAGGACAACGGGCCGTTGTGACCGTTCACGGTGTGTCCAAGAGGGAGCGCAGCGCGCCCAGGGCCTGTTTTTCCCGTCCAACCTTTCCACGTTCACCTCCCACTCCCCTTTTCTTTTGTTTATGAAGGCATGACACTGAGAGCGTTCGGCATTATCGCCGCGGCGCGCATTCACGGCATTCCTGACGCATCGCAACGCAGGCTGCAGGATGCGCTGCTAATTAGCACATGAAGCAGTCCACTCCGGAGAACGGGGGCCCAGGCCCCTGTCTTTCAGCTTCTGGTCACTGTCAGATGAGTTGAATATGGAGACAGTGCCCCCCACCCCCTTTCCTGTCTCCCCTCAATCTCTCACCTAATCAGGCATCTCCCAGCTGCTGCATCGCTCTTAATGAGCACTGATCCCCTCCCTGTTAGACCACTGCAACATCTGTCTCTGCTCAGACTTACAGACCCCTGTGGTACACACACACACACACACGCACACACACACACACGCAATGGCATCTTCCTATTAAGATACCTCCTCATGGACGTCTTCACAAAGTTGTGTGAGGAGAAGTAAACATTCAAAAAGCACTGGGCAGCGCACGTAGCATTATGTCATTACATTTGTCAACATTACAGATGATAAACTGAAGTGTGGCGCTCCAAAGTGTCAGTAGCAGTTGCCTCCAGATGAAGGTTTGATCTAATTAGTATTACCACCATGTATAATCTTCTTACTTCACAACTGTTTGCGGGTCTTTAGACATATTCTTCTAGAATAAGGTCAGGCGACTGTGCATATTTCTGGACTTTCTGCTCTGGTGACTCCTTTTAAGGTCAAAGGGCTGCTGACCTGACATCCATTGGACCAAACGATGCTGCAGAAGGACGCGTAGAACAGCTGAGAATGTGACTGATCAAAATTGCCTAAGCCTAAAGACACCCACGGGGCACTCCTAGCAGGTTTGAATAAGTCTATGTAGCTCAAATCAATAATGCTGATAGACTGCTGACTTTAAATTTCAGCATTCAGCTCAAAAACTCGCTCGCTTTACTGAATAATGACAGTAAAATGTTCGGTGCAAGCATTCTCAAATGCTTCAGTCCTGAAAAAAAAAAACACTTCCAGTCCTTATTATGCTCTCATTCTTTCTATAAAAACACATAAAATAACAGTGGAGAGAGGAGCCACTGCAGACCACAACCAGTCAGAAGTCACAACCCAAACAGGAAGCTCTGAATCTGTGGTTGCCTTTTCGTGTTGCACTGCATTCCCCTCACACCAGGGGGTGCTGTTGAGCATGCTCTGAAATATTCTGAGTGGAGGAAATTGTTATTTTGTGTGTGTGTGTGTGTGTGTTATCTCTGGAACATTTTGTCGTACATTAACTGAGACACTAAGTGGCGCTTAATGAACCGGCGCGTGTGTTCGTGTGTCTCCGTTCACACGCTCGCGGCCTCGCACCAGCACGTGCACTCCATCAGCTCAGGTGCAAGTCAACCTGGCCACCGATGTCAGATGTCCGCGGGTCTCTCGGGGCTACTGTCTCCGGGCCAACAGCGAGGAACGGCCGGCGTCCTGGGGTGAGGATGGAAGCTCCATCCAGCCAGGGGTCTTAGAGGCAGACTCTGCTACCTCCTCCTCTCCGCTGGGGGGAAAAAAAAAAAACGACTTCTTCTTTGGAGGAGCTGTGGATTGAGTGCTGCAGCGAGAAACCAGAATCTCCTGAGGACTTAAAGCTTGAACTCTCTCCTTGGATAAGTCTTGAATGTGCACTGGACTGGAAAATATTTCACTGCAGGTAATTTATTCGCACCAAATCCTCAGTGTGAGTGACTCATCTTTTTTTAACAGCCTACCAGAGGTGACAAAGTGTTCTGGGGAGTGGATTAAAAAAAAAAAAAAAACTGCACCACCTATGGCTACTACAGCAGTGGTAATCTATATTTTCTTTCCCACTTCTTTAAAAAAAATACACAAATTGGCAATTTTAATTTAAAAACATGAGTATCGTTATCCCCATTAATCTAAATTTGCGCTTCTCCTGGACTCCTGAACCTCTGACCCCGCTGATGTCCACCAGCGCGCACGGACAAAAGTTCCCAGCGTTCTCCCAACATGCGCTCGCTGATAAGGAATCTCTCAGTCTGCTTTGGAGACTCGTCCGAGCCAAAAAACGCTTCCCAACACCGAGAGCAAACACCCTCGCGGCGTCTCCACACGCAGGTGCAGCGCACGAGTGTCTGACTGTGCTCCAGCGCGCTGATAAGAGCCTGCGTGAAGATGCACCGCAGACGCTCCAGCAAAGCCCCCCCCCCCCCCCACGCCCCGAGCAAATTAAAAGCCTTTCAAATCCGGCAATTGACCGTGTGTTCAGCCTGCACATGTCTTCCATTAAAATGCTTTCAGGACACTCGCTCCCTCACAAGTTTATTAAAAAGTGATTGCGCTGCAATTGACTCTCTTCACGGCGATAAGCAGCTTAGGGCCTGGACTCGCCAGCCAGTCAATCACAGGTTCCTCACTTGCCCCTCTGCACTGCATATCTCTTCCCCGCCCTCCCCTTTTTCCCTGCATGCTAGCAAAGCAAAACCGGCGCAAAAAAGTTAAAGCTGCTTACGACCCGAGCTGCACTGGAAAGCAGTGCCCTGCGAGAAGGAATAGCGGCACGCCGCTGGCGTTTCCACACCGCGCATTCATTAAAATAAAGAAAAGGACCGATTCATTAGTCCAATCTGAAAGGAAAACAAGTCTCTATTTGCATTTGAATGGCTTTATTTCTACTCTGTGTACATCTATTGTAAGCCTATAACACATCTGCAGCTGGAGCTGGAGCTTTACCCCCCCCGTCAGAGTGCGTTTTTAGCCTCATGGAGGCGGGTTGCATCGCTCCAGCTCAACAGGTGATGTAGGGGCGGAGGTGTGAGGGGAGGTGTGATAGGCCCTGTGGAGCAGAGAGACCTCAGGCAAGATCTACGGGAACAGCAGCGCTTCTCTGCGAAGAAAAAAAAAACGGCCCTCGAGCGCGAAAATCATGGCGAAAAGGAGAAAAAGAAACAAGCTCAAGAGGTGAGCAATCGTCGTGTTCCAGCACGCCCCCCCCCCCCTCCCCACAGTGAGGTTGTGATGTAGCGCCTGGCACAGATGGCGCCGCCGATACACAAATGGCACCGCGGTGGAAGCGACGCTCGCCACCGCCCCACCCGATGATCGATCGCGCCCACAATAAAGCGCTACCTTGCTGCCGCCTGCCTTCCAGCGTTATTGGCCTCCGTGCAGCCATTCTCTCCAGGCTCTGTGAATAATTTAGGCCTCATTTCAGAACCGGGCTCAAACGCTCAGCTCCTACATACCAGAAGACTTTTTTTTTTTTTTCCATAAAAACACGAGGGCGAATGTGAGGCGCTGGGAGCTGAAGCGGCTCCAATAAACAACGCCGCTTCCGTGTTTACGGGCCTCGTAGACCCAACGAGGTGTTTGCACATGTATGTTCCATGGAAATGCTGTTTCGAGACCTCAGCAAAAAAAAAAAAAAGAAATAAACAGATGTAAAGTCTGTAACTGGCTTAAAATGGCGCTGAGTAAAGTGGGAAAACATGGAAAAGTGTAAAGTATGAAAGTGGACAGGCACAAAGCCATTCCTTCATGTGTGATTAAGTTAGTTAAATGGTAATTCCCCAGGGGCTGGGTTTATGAGGCTTTCTTTTCTAAGGGGGAGTCAGCTGCACTTACCCTTTGCACTATTGCAGAGACAGGAGCGGGTTTGAGATATATTTGTTTTAACACGAGTCTAAAAATAACCTCGGGGAAAAAGGCGCATGAGACACATCAGCTCATGGAGTGGAGAGGAGGAAACGATATATATATATTTTTTTTTTTCCTCTTTTCAGAGACCCCGCGATTCCAGCCAGGAGCTGGCCGGGGCTCAGGTCTGCGAGGTCTCTGATTGGTTATGAATGACATCATCCCCAGGGCCGGTCCTCCTCCCATCCCGGCGATGTCATCAGTGCCGAAGCATCTCAGTGATGTAATGCAGGGAGGGCCGTTACAGGCAGCACCCCCTTTTTATTTCATTTTTCTCTTCCTCTCGCTGCTTCGCCCGTAAGATCAGACTCATCGCTTTAAAAAAAAAGAACAAAAAAACCTCTCGCACCTGTTTATTAGCTCTCAAATACAGGGCGTTGTAAACCCAAAAGCCATTAAAGGCCTTGGAACGGCTCCTAAAAAGAACTAGGAGAAATGACAGAAGGACAACATTTACGTCTCCCAATCCTAATTAAAATATGAATCAGAGATCATGACCGCTTCCTTGTCTCCACAAAGGTACGAGCAGAGCCATGACATCATTAAACTGTAATTATGTTTCTGATGATAAAGAGCCCCTCTTTACACTTGTAATGTACGCAGTTACAACGCTCCGACGGAGCCCTGCGTCGGAGGCTTCTGTCCGTCTGTTCCCTTGTGATCTATTCAGACCATTTCATCTCGTTTGGCAAGGCCCCCGCATCTGTTTTTTAATCACAATTTGCAAATGTGACTGTGTGTGTGTGTGTGTGTACACATACAGTATGTGTCCTAGGAAAACATCCAGAGCTCAAGCGGATTAGTGAGGGGACTCTGCTCTGATCAAAGCGGCAGAATCCAGCTTACTGGGAGATACTGAGTTAGACAGAGCCCTACGGAAATGATACTTCAAACCCCCGGACCGGCCGCCGCAGTGCAGCCGCACGCTCTTCAAGAGAATCCTCTCCGAAAATTGTACATTCAAATGATAATCGGAGACGTGACATTCACAACTAAAGGCCGACCGTCGCGAGTCAAGGATGCAGCTGCTCTGCGGGGAAACGCGAGTGATGCCAGTTGCTCCCGCGGAGGACACATTTCATCGCTGCTGTTTTATTTTTCCAACATAACCAAATTGAACCAAATACTCAAGCAAAAATGTGGGGGGGAGGAAAATAAATAAATACAATGTCTAAAATAGCTCAAAAGGTATCTTATGCTTGGGATTCCTTCACCTCCACATCATGACGGGAACCATTTATAGGGTTGTTGTGCCTGTCAGCCTCCATTTATGAGAGATATTGCTAACTTATCGGTTGTGTTGCATTAACATATGCTGCATAAACAAATGTGACTCTAATTAAAATCATCAGAGCTCCATTTAATGAGTCCTTGTGGTTGAGGCCCGTGGTTCCAACCCTAATGCTGCTTTGTGGGGGCCTGGGGTCTTTTGTACCGCGCTTGGAGAAGGAAGTGCAGCCGGCTTTTCTTAGCCTGCGCACTCGTCAAACACAATCTCATATTTACAACCTGCTTCCTGATGCATCCCACATAAACCCTTTCAATTGTCTCCGGCAATTATTGGGAGACGTGCTATAAATGGGACGCCATGTCAGACATGCATTATAGAAGCGCTGGCAGGAGCTTCAGATTGAGATAGTAGCTGTAATTAAGTCATTCTCCTTTTTCCGGAGAGACTCCTCCATCAAGCTGTCTGAAGTAGACTGAGACACCAAAGGAGATGGGTCTGAAGCTAATCTCTCCTCGCGCATGCTGGGTGACGTCCGTCCAGGCTGCACTTGGCTGCAGTATCGATATCTTAACGTGTGAATGAAGAGTTTGTGCGATGCCCGCGCGGTGAAACTGAGTTTTCCGCCCTGAATGGCGTGGCGTGTCGTCCGCAGCGTGACCTCGGCCTTCGCAGATCCTAGAGAGCTGCGAGGAAGCGGAGCAATTGTTGCTCTGCTGGGAAAGGCACACTTCTGTGACAGGAAAACCTGACGGGAAGTAAACCTCGAAGCAGAGAGCTAAAAAAAAAACAAAAGCGGACTCAACTGTTGTGTATCGCTGCGCACGTGCTGCCTTCAGGGGCCTGCTTCTCCCCTTCCTCCCATTATTTAAACTAATGGAAATGTTTGGAACTTTCTGGAATGTCCTGGTAGCCTTGAATTTTAAGGACGGAGCAGAGCGGGATCTCGGCGGAATGGAAACTCTTAGCGCACCAATTATAAACCAGAGTTTTCCTCCATTTATGGGAAGTGTAATGACAGGCTGGTAACTCTCAAGTCGGCCCTGTAACGCAGGCATTATCGGGGCAAAGGTGAAATGTAGATGAATAAAACTATCGATGTAAAAACTGGATGGTCCCACTCAAGTGAAATATAGACAGGGCAATGATTCCCAGTGTTAAAGGTTGCTAAAATATGACTAAATATTTTACACCGGTGACTTTTATGAGGCATTGGAAAGCATTGAAGCATATTCTAACAGGGAAAATGTCATGCTTTATGAGACTGGGTAGATTTTATGAGGAGGCCAGAAGATACGGAGGTAATCCTACTACAGATGAGTCCGCAGGTACAAAGATTAGCCACGCTGAAGTCCCAATCAACAATTTGGTGGAGAAGAAGCCGAGCATCCTGCGCGAGCATCTAAAAATATCTTTAAAACCGCTGCTGCCACCCGTGCGAGTGAATCAGTCTGAAAGCGTGGCGACTCGAGTCTTCGAGGTGCCGCACTTGTGTAATCTGCGATTTGAGTGCAGCCGTTGCCGCATCCAAACTTGAAGAAGTGGCAGAAATAGCGACGCGCATCAATACTATTATATTTAGCCCCGGGAGGGTTTGGGCACTTTCCAGTGTTTACATGCTGCCGCTCTATTATCAGTCACAGCAGGAAGGAGGCTAGAACTGCGAACAAGGCCGCGTTTCCTCAACACTTCCGCCCCTAAAATCAGGTAGCGGGCTCTTCCTAGAATAGCCGGGGAGGAAAAACATCCCGTGCCACGGACTTAACAGAATCTTTAGGAATTAGACGCTGCAAGTGGGACTGAATGGAATTACGAAACTGCGCCACGCTAATGACTCATCGGCGATTAGCGGCCAGTTCATTCAACAGAGAATATTAAAAGCCGACATCTATTTAAAAACCCCGACACCTTTGCTCCGGGCAAAGGTCTCATCCATATTTACTGGGATTAGGCTACTTTAATACTCACAATCGGACTTTTCTTAATTATTTAAGCTGGACAGATTTAATGCGGCTTAAAAGCCAAGGTGCTATAAGGGACTAAGACAAAGACCGAATCTAATTACCCCCCACCCCGGACAAAGCATACAACTGGTTAGGTGTACACAATGTATGTCCGTCAGTGGAGGAAAACAGCCCTGCCGTGTTGCTGTGTGCTGTGGGAGGCACCGTGTCAAGATGAATGCTTAAAGGAGCAGACACTTGGGAGAGGCCTTGGGATGTTTACACTGCGAGAAAAGAGCCGGAGGGGCCAACAGCGACCGAGGAGTGTCAGAGCGGCGTCTGCTCCAGCCTCTCCCGCCTCCGTCTGAGCCGTTGGGTGGGGGGAAAATGTGTCTTTCCCCTTTCTCATTATTGCCAGAGAAAGCCGAGGCTGTCAAATGGATGACTCGGCTGAATAGGTGGAGTGGGTGAGGCGTGAGCAACTTTGGAGTGTCCCGTGAGAAGGGCAACACGAATGTAAAGGAATGAGAGACCTATATTATAAGTGACATGATCCTTTCCCATCCTTCTTCTGCATGTTTGTGTTGTGGAGAATTCCGCTGCCATTTACCCCTTGACTGTGAGGAGATGCAAGTTTTTGTTACATGGGGGTGCTGCAAATTGTGTGGATGTTTTTTTGGACACTTTCGGCTGTTTTCTGGAAAATGATTAGCCCGAAAAAGAGGCAGAAGTCAATTATTGGGATGGAGATTCCGTCCGATTGCACCTTCCCATCACCTCTGCATCTATTAGTCCGGTGTTGTTTGAACCAGAAGCGGCTAGAATAACAGAGAACAGTCTTCCAGGACAGGATCAGTTATTTGAGGCTAATTGAGAAGATGTTCTGATACCAGTGGAACACGCTGCAGCGTGATCCTGACCTTGGGAAGAATACAGAATCCCAAAAGCCAGGAAGGAGTAACTTCACTTCCCAGTTTTGGGGTCAGAAATCTATGTCGATCTGCCTCCTTATCTACTGGCGGTGCCTTCAGGGCCCTCATGATCGCTGGCATGGTGTGAGTTGGTTGTGGGCCAGCCCGAGCGGCCCAGGTGTGTTTCCGACAAGGCCGGCGTCCCGCTGCAGCCGTCAGCTGCCACATTCCCAGATTTGCATCAGAAAGGCACGCGGCTCTGTTTAGTTCCTCGCGCTCGGGTTGGGTCACGTTTTTGTTACGTCTGGGTGCTGATGCGAGGCCCGTCTTCGACCAGGTGATCTGAAGGTGAAACCGTGACCTCGGGGCCAGATTATCTCAGACAAACAGTCCAGCGCAGGGCTACTGTGCGCCTCGGCTCCTGAAAGCACCGACAGGATCGTATGCTAACACTTAACAAATAGCTTGGCTAAACGTAACTGGCAGCCAAAGTGCTGGCTTCCAGTTAATAATAGTTTCGTCTGGGCTTAGGGGGGAAAAAAAGAACAAGTTGCTGCATAAGCACAGCACAGAAAAAGAGAGGCGGAGGGGCCGTTGTCAGAGTGCTGGAACAAGCTGTGAAAGATGAGGTTGAGGGGTTCTGGAAGGGGGGTGCGGCCTCATTTGTCTGTGGATGAGGAGCTCCTCTCCAGCCTGCAGAGCGCTCATTCCTGACACAAAAACGTCTGATTAAAGGCCTATTAGTACAGGTGCAAGACACAGAACACGGCAGACTGGCAGGGCTTGGTTAGCGCCATTACCACTTTCACCAGGTTGAACTGGAAACTTGATGATTTAATAGCAGTAATAGTAAATCCAAGCTTGATGCTTGACATTGATGTGATATGGCAGACGTTAAACCTCTGTAAATGATTTCTATCGTTTGCCTGCGGTGGGACAGATAAGTCTTCTCCAGATGTAAATCCACTCAGTGGTGGAAAAATGTTAAAGCAATTCCAGAATTAATGGACTCCAGACAGGAAAATAAGCTTGTTTAGGGTTGCAGAACGGTGACAAAGAGGGCGCAGGTCTTTGGATTTAAAGAGGAAACTTTTAAAAGCGCGCTGCCTGGGAGCGCGGCGTGAGTTTCCCCAGCAAACTCCGACTTTAAGATGAGGAATGCAGCAGCATCCCGGTGGGAAGATTTAATAATCTATTTGATTCCGAAGCAAAACGCATCATAGGGCCAAGCGCACAGCGAATATGCTCTCTAAACAACTTCCCCTAACTTTCTTTTTTCATGGGGCTGTGGTGTTTCCAAGTGGAGCCTCACAGGCTCTGACCCTCACCACTCATCTTCCCCCATTAGCTTAATTAGACGCAGCCACACACATTAACCGGGGACCCCCTCGCACCCCCCCACCCCTTTTCTCTCTCTCTTTTTTTTTGGCTTTACACAGTGAATAGCTGGCCGTAGTTCAAGGCACTACAAAAAAAACAGCTCTGCAGAAAAACCCCAAAAAAAACAGGCAGCATTCAGAGCCGGGAGGGACCATCAGCAGGCAGCACACAAATAACGAAGGCTGTGATGAATACCATTCAAGAAACACCACCCCCCCTCCATGGAATTTAAAATGACATTTCGTGCAATAATGACTACAAGTCAGTTCTGAAGTCATGCGAGAATATTCGCCTCGGAATATATCAGTTCGAATCAAGAGCGGGAACGAGACGGGGGAGAAAATTGATGTTGTTTGCAGTCACATGTGTGTGACTGAGCATCTCTGCACTCATCAGAGAAACTTTGTTTCTGTGTGTGATAGAGACAGAGAGAGAGAGAGGAGAGAGGGAGAGAGAGAGAGAGTGAGAGTGAGTGTGTGTCCTTAAATAAGATGCCGACACTCACCTTTTCTTAAACTCTCTTTGGTCCGCTGTGTTTTCAAGAAGGAACCAAACTCGGGCACAACCACAAAACCCCTCCGCAGTCCCAAACTTTTTCGCTCTAACCCACCAGATCTGCACACCTCCCTCCTCCTTGCCCTCCCTCTTTTCTCTCTCTCTCTCTCCCTCTCTCTTACTTACAGCACTTCCTGCACTGCTGTTTATGCTCCAGTCGGGCTGACCAAGGAACTGCTACCACCCTTTCCAGCCCCTCTCCCCTCGCTCAGCCGGCAGCCATTGTGCGGCGGGGGCTTGTCAAATGTAGATGTGCGTGTGCGTGTGCGTGTGCATGTGCACGCGTGCTTCTCAGTCAAACAGAAGTTGGGGAAGAAGAAAAACAAGCAGAAGTTGGAGGAAGAAGAAAAACACATGGAGGGGACTTTTTTCAGACGTGAGGTAAAGGCAGCTGGGGCGGTGGGGGGGGGCAGAGGGTCTTATTGGTGATCTAATTGTCTTCATCACTCCAGTACTTCACCACTGGAGGGTCAGCATTTGGAATTTAAATGAAGTGTTTCTCAGAAATACGCTGATAAAGTTGCTTTGACACTGGTAATTCCTGGAATTCTCATTCTTTGCAATTTACTTTTTGACAAACTTGAAATCTGTGGCAGTTGTTGATGACATGGGGAGATTCTTGTTATTAAAGAAGACCCTGGTGATGAGCTATAAACTAAAATTACACGAGGACTTATATATATTCCAATTCCAATTTCATTGGGAGGAAGGAACAACAGTTCATGACCGGCCAGAGACCCTCTGGCGTCTGTCTCCACATCCCAGTCTGCTATAGTTTTCTCCCTGATCCCCCTGATCCCCAGACCTCAGACCCCAACTCTCTCCTTTCCAGGCCTCGGTGCGATGTGAGGAGGGTGGAGGTGTGCCGTGGGGGAGGAGACGGCGCAGACGGCAGCACACTGAGCCTTTGTTAACAGTCCCACCGTCGCATGAGGGCAGCGCCTGGTGGGCTGTCGGAGGTGGTGCGACTGGGAAGCTGTTCCCAACCCCGGTGGCTTATAACAGGAAGTACGTGGGAATGTTCCAGGAGTTATACACATGTGCCTGATAGAAACAGAGACTTCATGAAAAAATAATTTAAAAAATGGGACTTGGTCAAACTTGAAATCCCATATTTCTGCTGTCTGACTTCCATTTGGCTCAGCGGACTCAATTTGATACACCTCCATGGCAAAGTTAAAGCCTCCCTTTAGAAGTCACTGCTTACTTTTCTAACCCCGTCTGACTTCTTTGTACAGGAAATGTGGCTTTCTGAGCACTCAACCATCAACTCAGGGAATATGGCGCTATTATAACAGATACACCTAATGGCCCGAAGTATCAGAATAAGGCCCAATTTGTAATCAACTGGAATTACACTTAAGCTAAAGCTACTGTGATGAAATTCTAACCTGAAGTGAAAATAACGTCTCGCGTCTGCCCATTCGTCCCTCCCTCCTCTTGTACAGCGTTTCTGTTATTCTGCGGTCGACTCATTCGGCCGCTCGGGGCAGATCTGGGGGGGCCTCAATGCCAGGTTGGATTCAGGAAACATCCATCTCTGCTGTTTAGTCTGGGCACAGCGTGTTGCGGAAGGCGAGACTGCTCCTTTCTCTCCTTGCACAAGTGCAGAAAACCTCAAATTGACGACACGCAACAGCAAAGCGACAACATAACTGCAAAGAGATCAAAGAAAAAAATACATTCTGTCACATTTCTATACTTCAGGTACTCAGATGGAGCCTTTGCTGCTGCTGCTGCTTTAATCGCGTTATAAAAGAAGCAGGAATAGATGTTGAGTCCGACTTATGGAATCTAATGAGCCACAGAGTCTGAATACCAGAGCCGCTGCGCACATTTGGAACCAAACAAGCACGTGTTCATGAATGCATTCTGGGTTCCTGATGCAGAGTGTCAGAGGACACATCGTATTGCCATCATCTTCTTCCAGTATAAACACAACCCACTTTGTCTAATCCCTCGGTGCCAAATCCCTCTTTAGCTGAAAAGAAAGCTAAACAAATAGGAAAGCAGACGCAAAATAGCCACAGACACTCGGGATTTACGAGCAGGTGAGGCTCGCACCTGATGCTGTTCGGCTCGGAGAGTCGGGGTTCTGCTCCTGCAGGTGTGCAGCGGTTGACTGACCAGTGAGGCTGGGGTCTTGTGAGGGTGCAGAAATGACCGTAAAAGCCTTGTAGAAGGCCTTTGAGTAAAAAGCTCCTCTCACACGTGCACTCGAATCTCTAGAGGAGCAATATGGGTGAGCAGCGACATCTTTAAATTCCGCTTTAATCCCGCTGGCTCCTTCCAGCGGGAGTCTCCCGTGTGCACACAGCAGGAGAACCTCCGGAGCAGCAGCAGAGCCACTGTCACAGGTCGGAAAGAATCAATTCTTCCGGGCTGAAGGCAACAAGATCTCTTTGAACCGGTGTGATGAATTAAGCAGATTCCGATTCCGACTCCTGCGGCACCTGCAGCAAGCCCCGCCCCCCCCCCTCCCGCCTCTCCGCTGCACCTTGAATCCGCTGCACCTCGAGAGCTCGTCTGATGTGGAGACTCTCCTGATGTCTGCAGCCTGTGCGAACAGGCGAACCGTGGGAAATCTCCTGTTGGGGAATCTCTGGAGATCTTCTGGAGTGCACATGTGAAAGAAGGGTGCAGAGGGACCTTGTAACTCTCAGAAGGCAGAGAGAGAGATTGAAAACAAGCAGACTTTGTCATGAATGCGTCTACACTGGGGATGGGAAAGGGATGATGGTCATGCAACTACAAAGGGTTTCTACCAACAGAGACGACTTCTACCGCACCCTATTTTGGTTTTGGCTTCAAAATGCATGCGTGGACACGTGACTGCAGCGAGCAGTGGTCCTAGCTAATGCATTCAGTGTCCATTTGGGCGGAAATGCTCGTTGGCATGGCGGCAAGGGGAACTCGGATCAGCTGACAGGTCAAGCACACAACCTCCAAAGGCGCCGCGGGGGTCATCGGTGGACAGCCGGCCCCGCGCGCCAGTGACGGCGACCCGCTGAAGCCGATAAACGGGCAAGGTGGGTTTTGGGTCCCGGCTGCGTCGGGATGCGCTCGATCTGCCTCTGGCGTCCATCCAGGAGGGAACAACTTCACCCCGCGGAGCAGTGCGCCTTTTTTGCCGGAAATCGCCCAAAGCCCCGGCCGACCGCTTCTCTCCGGTTTTGTAACTGTAGCGCTGCAGTGTCTCGCCTCAAGGCGGGAGCGGGCTCACCGGTCTGGAATGATTTCTGAGTCAGTATTAAACGCTCCAAAAGGACCAGATTAAAAACAACAAAAAAAAAAAAATCTGAGGGGAAATTAGCAGGCTGACACAATGCTAATAAGTGTGACTTTGTGTGATTTGATGAGATTTAACCAATTAGCAGCACATCCGGGTCTCAAAAGAAAAGAATTCCTGCTCCGAGCCTGTGCGGCAGCTCCATCCATGTGCATGCCATTACGGATTTCGGGGAACGGCGATTCAAACAGCGATTGATTTAATAAATTAATAACAGACCGAAGTCATACGAATGGGAAGTGAGAGGTGTGAGATCAGATCGGGACCGGAGAAGCGAATGTGGCACTATGAGGCCAGTCCGATCGTCCCGTGGCCCGCCACGTTAGTGACAGAAGGGAACAATGAGACATAACTCAGCCGGATAACGCGGCACAGAGGGTCAGGGTCGGGGGGGCGCACGACCGTGCGTCAGTCCACCCGGCCGTCAGCGTCTGGGTGCCCCCCCCCCCGCTCCAGCCGAGTGGCGGCTTTTCTAACGACGCGGTTACACGTTCCCATCGTCCCCATCGGATGGCGAGCGCTGGAAAATCTCGCTAGCGCAGCAGCCGGGACAGGTTGAAAAAAAAAAAAGAAGGCCTCTGAGCGACCGCCAGGCTCGGAGGCAACGCGGCTGCCAAGCAAATATTGGGCTTGTGATCTGGAGATCACAGGAGCGAGCGTCAGCTGGAGAAGAAATATGTCAGCAGAGGAAACAAGGAGGGCTGTCGGAGGCAGCCGCGCACGCGCCGACGCAGGGAAAAAAAAAAAAACAACTTCGGTGCGGATTATCTCCTCCTCTTTGCCCGGACGGCGACTTATTGCCGACGGGCGACTTATTGCCGACGGGCGACTTATTGCCGCGTCCCTTTCGCCCCCGGCTGTGGGAGGCCGCGGCCTTCCGCCAGCGCTCCAGCTGCCGTCGCTGGCGGAGCCGGGGACGCTAACCGCCACGCGAGACGTCCGCAGTCGTTTTTGTTGCGTCGGCCAAACCCTTGGCGCGGGGCGGTATTACGCAAGCAAGCGTGTCATCAGGTCTCAGCGCGATCGCCGCGGAGACCCCCAAGAACGCAGTCACATTATTCTGCAGAAGTATTCCGCGACTACAGGAACAATTAGTTGATACGGACCGCTTTCAGGGAGAATAATTAGCTCCTACGGTACCAGTACCACCAGCGGCATTAGACTGCATTGTTCCAAACAAAGCTGCATGATGGAGGGAGGCACCAGTAACTCCACAAGTGTTCCACACAATGGGAGGTTTCCGCGGACGACCACTGGTTAGTCCATCCTGTACACACAACCACCACATACACTCTGATTACAGACGCCTTCCCCACAGCGGGCGGGAGCACGGGGGGTCGGCTCGCTGGTGGACCGAGCGTAAACGGAGAAACGGCCGTACAGCCTGGTGTCTGGCGATCGTTCCCACAGGCTTTGTCCAGACCGCCGTCCAAATCTTATTAGACGCCATCTGCCTGTCCGTATTGGCGCGGCCCCGATCCACATTGGCTTCTGTGATAACACCCAGGAGATACAGCTGCAAAGCGGAAGAGGGAAGGGGCTATTTGTTTCATTTATGAAGCAGCGATCTTGTGGCGGTGTGCGGTGTAAACTTCTTTTTAAGGCCGAGACAGCGGCACAAATGTCGGAGATCGGCGAGCTGTGCTGCGCGGAGCGTGGGGTGCGGTCAGATCAGCGGAAGATTTGCCAAACGCGACATGGCAGGCAAATCTCAGGACGCAGGAGCAGACGTTTGTTAGTCGCACTTTGAATGAACTTCCCGCTCGCCGGATCTCCGTCGTCGTCGTTGCGAGTAAAACATAAAACGGTCAATAAAACCCACCAGCACACGCCCCCTTAAAAGTAATGGGACACTGAGGCCAGTACTTTATTCTATTTATGATGCAGCCTTGGAGATCCACATTACAGCTTTTATTTCCAAGTATTTACACCTGGAACTGATAGGCAACCTTTTCCTTCTGTCATGGGATCATGACAGACAGGTGTGTTTTTTTTCCCAGGTGGGCCACATTCCATTGATTATTATCATTATTTTCTTACTATTTTTAGATTGCAACTGACATGGTGTACCTTTGAAGCAACTGAGATGTTCAGATTTAATAGGATCTGTAATTCTGATTTGGAAATGCATCCAATTTCATATGTGGTCTGAATTGTATTTGGAAAAAAAAATCCGATCTCTTGTGGCTTTTTGTGTCCAGACTGGCAAGAAAACAAACTTCATCCAATCTGGATGCGCTAAAAAGTCAGATTTGGAGGTACAATATGAACATAGCCATCGTGAGTTGAAGGTAAAGTGTCGCAATCAGGACGATGCAGTCCACCTGTGGCTCTCTCCCCAGTCATCATCCCGATCTCACGCACCTGTGTCCCCAGCATTTAAACCCCAGCTTCACACACGCGCTCTGCCTGGTTGTCTGTGTGTCAGGCCGTACTGTCAAGTGTGTGGTTGTTGCGTCTGAACCAGTCTATCTGCTTCCCTGCCCGGTTCCCTACCCTTGTGTCCGTTTCTACTTTTGGTTATTGAAGCGTGGATGACGGTTCTGTGGAACTCTTGCGGGCTCTGTTCGCTCGAGGTCCACCTCTGTTTGCTGCGAACCTGTGTGCCCTTTGCCCCCGGGCAAAGCCCGCGCTGTTCGAGTTTTGCACCTCAACTGTTCCACCCGCTCCAGCGAAATTACTAAAAGTCACGAATGCTGGGTGGTGGTGGTGGAGGAGGTGGTGAACCTGTCTGTTCGACCTGCCCTGCACCTGGTTCAACATCTGCCCATCTGTCACAACCCTCATCAATTATGTAATGCTTTGAAATCCCATCTTACAATTTATCCTTTTTTTTTTTTTTTTTAAACAAATGTAATTCCCTCTGAATTCATTCCATTATTAAAGACATTTAGTTGAATTGTGTGGCAAATAAGTGCACTTCGGTGCCCTCTACTGCAAAAGTCACTGCAAGACTCATTAATGCATTTATAATGGCCCCCCGGAATAATGTAAATGCATCAGATGTTTATGCTTACCTGACAAAGAATGAACATGCGTGCTCATGAGCAGCAATACAGAGAGCTGTATTTGCGTTTTACATTGTTTATTATGCAAAATGTGGAATTGTCATTTGTGTACTAGTATCGTTTGCTATGGAGATTTCAGTGGTGAATAATTAATGAATGATCATCTATGTTTTATGAAATATTAATGAAATGAGTGGGCCCCAATCACAATTAAAAGTCCCAAACCGTAAAATCCTGCATCCAGAGGAAACACCAGAACATGTGTCAACAGCGAGGATTCATATTTTGCAAGCGCGTCTGTGAAATTATGTTGAATCCTCTTGTCATCTGCTCACAGTTTCAAAGGCTTCCGCCCCATATGGATTTATTAGTCAGACTATAAATTTCAACTGCCTCGACAATCATTTCCATACAGTAGTGCCCTGCATCGCTTTCCTGCATGTGGGACACATTAGAAAGAAAAACGGGATCAATACTTTTGAATTGAGCACTGCAGGAGAGGCTGCAGGAGATCCTCCTGGAGGCCCTGGGGGTGCAGGGGGGGGGCAGGTCTGCGGGGCTCGAGCTCATCTGCGGAAAAATCTACATGACAGATGCCTAAAGTGTGACCCGTGTTACCTAGAAACCTCCACGTGCTGCCTTTACACCTGCGCATGCGCCCGGTCTGTCGGGCTGAAACGTTTCGGAGCAAAAGGGAAGAGGAGAAAAAAAAAAAAAATCAGGCTATACGCTGCCCTCGTTTCCAGGATGATTACATGCGATTTCCATCCTCGTTCCCCCTCCGCCTGTTGTATAACGTCAGAATGTTTTCCATCTGCTCGGCCTTACATTGTCTTCTCTGCAGACCGTCTGGTCACAATGAATCAAATGTGCGGCAAAACGGGGCTTTAGATAAGACGCTGCGATGCCTATCGTGGACCATCTGCATTCTTCGGCCGGGCGTCTTGCAAAAATATTGGCAGCGAAGGATCATGACAGTTATTGACGTGGGGACAATGCGAGCCGACAGCCGGGGCCGGAGAGGGAAGCGGGCTGCACAAATAACGGAGGGAAACGATCGACTTTTGCAGCCAGTGCAATCCGATTTTGAAATAGTCAAACGCATTAAAAGTTTTGAATCTAGCCACCTATTTTATGTTTGGCTCTATTGCATTTACACTCATTTACAATCAAAATCTGATGACATGCACATTTTGATTTGATTATTGTCTAGAGGGGGATTAAGATATCAAATCCAATAAAAATAAAACCTCAAGCACATGTCCCTTTTTAAGAGTAATGGAACAGTGAGGCCAGTTTTCTTTTTGATGCAGCCTGAAAACATTTGCAGATTCATTTCAGCTTTTCGTTCCAAGTGTTTGCGTGCGGATCTGACGAGCAGCCTCTGTTTTTGTTCGAGCCCTTTTCGTGGGAACATGTGACCCACAGGTGTGTTCTGTTGCCCAGGTGAGCCGCATTACATCGATTATTCAAACGGTAGACGTCTACAAAAGTCAACGCTCGGGTTCAGATTCAGGTTTCTGCATGAGTGCTAAACAAGAGGACCAGAGCGGGGGGGGGGGGAATCGTAACTGGGGCTTCATGATGGAAAGGTCAGAGGTCACATCAGACGCTGTGAACATTAGCAAGAATGATGGGCTGGAATGAGCCTGAAAGTGACTAAATTTTGAAGGATGAAAGGATCCGTGAACAACAAGGGAGGTAATGTTGTAGTTCCTCCTGGGAGGGGCTCATTAATCACCACCGATGATGGCGGCAGCAAAATGAACTTTGGAGTGCGACCGCCTGATCCTTCATCACGCAGGAGCCGAAGGCTCAAAAAAAGGAGACTGAAGGGAGAGGCTGCAATAAACGCATCACACGAGAAGAATGCAGAAGTTCGCTGATGTCAGAGGCTCACAGGCTTGATACACTTATCGCAAACAACGGATTCCCAACAGGAAGTCTTACTCTGTTTTCTAAGTTGTGCATCAGGCCCAGATGTGAAAACCTGGAAATGGGAGCTAAAGTTTCGCTCTTTGCGTCTTGCTGTCTTCGCATTTCCAACAGTTTGGGGGGAGCGTTCATCCCGGTTGCATTAAAATTTCAGCGTACATGAGTGTTTACCCAGTATATTTTTATAACTGAATCCTCATAAATCGCCGTTTTCCTCAAGGAGCTTTGCATCCAGTACAGCGTACAACATCATCTGCCCTTAGGTCACCCCACAACACACGCACACACATGCTCACACATACACACACAATTCTCTGCCTGCAGCTCCGGCTGAAATGCTGCATCAGTCTTATGATAGCTTTGGCTGATGAGCTGGGAAGCATGTGCGTCTTACCAGTGACTTCATCATAAAGCCAAACCGTATTATTCTCATTTCTGAAAAATCCCTGGATTTAAGAGAGGAGTTGAGAGGGAGGGAGGGGCGTACATCTGATCTCCGAGTCAATGCCTCTGACGTTTAATGCTGTAAGAATGCGCCCAAGATGCTCTGAGGCACAGGACAGCTGTCAAACACATCCCGCTTTTTTTTTTCCTGGTCACGCTCGGATCGAACATGTTGCGCTGGCTGGGATTAAAAACGCATAAATGTCAATTCAAAGTCCGTCGACGCAGCGGAGGCGTAAACCTGCAGGAGGACAGAAACTTCGGCGTGAACTCCTGTAATCTGCGCAGATGAGAGCGCGGCGTGCCAGGAGCTGTTGCACTTAGAGGCTGGGAGAGACGTCAAAGCATGTAATTATATAAACGGGCTGGAAACCTGCTCAATATCAACAGCTGAGATGAAAGCGCGTGCGGGAAGACTGCTTTATTTCCCCTTCAGTTTCGATTAGATTGCAGCAGGAATAAATCTTCATACTTCAGCACATGTTCCGTGTTCTGAAGCTCTATGAGGTCAAAGACTGCGGCGGTTTGGTGACGAGCGCCAAAGAAAATGCAATTAGATGCAACAGAGGAAAGTGGTCGCCTGTGGGTCCCCTTGATTCAGGACAGAAGCAGGAGTTTGTCTCCGTCTGCACAAAGGGTCAAGGCTGATGGTGACGGCTCCAGAACGGACCAAAACGGTTCTTTGTCTCCAACGGCAATGACCTTAACTCCAGCAGGCAGACACGGTGACAGCTATGGCACAATGTGTCTGTTCTGCTGCCAAAATGCATTTAAAATTGTTTCCACTGTTTTTTGATGCCGTTATTAAGTGGTAGAATCTCGGCCTGCTACACCCGAAGTCTGGAGCAATCTGATCAATTAACTTGCTTAGCCCTCATTTTCCATTTGAATCTGGCTTTTACCGTTGCTGAATGTCATTTCAGTGCATTTTGGCCTATAAAATACGTGAAATGTTCTCTATAAATGAAGCTCCCTGCCCTGGTTTAACAGTGTAATATAGATATATGACACTGGAAATATAAAGCTGTTTTGACTTGTTAGCAGCGAACGCTCGTTACATTCACGTTTGAAAGCCCAAAGCAGCACCCGTCATAAAAAAAGAAACTAAAATTCCCCCCATTCTGGGCGCCTATTAAAGTAAAACTGTGCTAAAACATTTGAGCTTGTGGAAAATTGAACTGTTAACAAATAGGACCAAACTGGATTTCGGGAGGAGTTGGCAAGGCGGTGCAAGAGGGGAATACCTGCGGCGCTGCTGCGCTCGTTCGGTGCGACTTGGACCATTATTCATTACCCAAACACGCAGTCATGCTGCGCGTACTCCTCCTAAAAGGGTTAATAAAGCCCCAAACACAATCTTCTTAAACATGGTTGCATTTCAAAACTGCTCCAGCCCGATGTAAACATCCCAGACTGACTACAGTGCAGCTTTATTTGACTGCTTTTCTTCCCTTTAATTCACTCTCCCGGCCTCCCCGTCCCAGCAGAGAGCGACGGACAGACAAAAGGGACAATACATCAGTGAGATTTAATGATGCCTCGGCCTGCTCGGTGCGAGTATTGCACCATGTACGCCGTTAATAATCTTTACGAGCTAGCGCCTTGGCTAAAACACACGGGTAATGTGTTGCTCCTACTGGAGCCACAAACTCCCAGCCTCGGAATTTTGGAACTTCTTTCCACCCTGGGTTTAATTGCATCATAATATTGTTCAAAGCTATTGAATATTTAATAGGCGTCGCGCGAAAAGTGATATTCCGACACAGAAAGCCAAGAATTGGCCCCCGACGTTCCCGACGCGGATTGACCGCGTAACGAGAGACGTGGCTCTAATTTGCGCGACACGGCCGCTTCGTCGTTGCGGGGGAAATTAAAGTATCGTTTTATCCGCGCTGTCAAGCGGGATATTGTGTTTGCAGGCTGTCGACGTTTGCCGCTGGAATCTGGGGCAGACTTTCTGAGACTTGCTGCAGTTGCAGTAAAGTGGCAAAGAAAACAAAACCCTGCGCGTACCAGGCGCTCCAAACAAACGCACATATGGACGGCACACTAACTGAACAAAGGAGATGAAGCAAAGTCGCGCGGTCGAGACCTGAAAACAAAAGCAAGCGCGAGAGCAACGACTGCTCGGGGGGGTTGAGCAAAGCGAGTTTCAGACGGAGACGCCAAGAGCCGAGATCGCGCAGTATCGCGAGCACTTGGTTCATCCAGCTCCGTCTTCAGCCAAGTCACATGTCTGATAGTCATCTGGCCCTTCAGGCTGCAGGAGCAAGATCCACTGTAGTGGCTCACGGAGGCTCGCCTACATCCGGGACGATGTTCATCCTCCGTGTACGATAAGAGATGCAGGCTTTACTATGTACGCAGAGGTCAAAGGTCAACACATAGCCATTGAAATTCTTTCACTTTATGCACACCTTATGTTACACTAGTCTTAGCCAACCACCTTTTATAACCTACAGACACTCGTAAAGCCAACTAAAGTGAATATTATTGATTTGTTTGCACTTGGCTGATGATTACTGTGGAAGTCTCGAGTCTTCAGGTAGAAAGCTACTGCTAAAATGATCTTCGGAACAATGTTAAAATTTATGACATGACAAACGGGGAGACGGAACAAAAGGAGAAGGTCTAACGGGTTGACTTCTTTAAATAAATCCTTGAATTAATCAAAACCTCTGAGCCGCTGAACTAGAAGCCAAACACATTATTAAACGCAGGAGCAAGGGGTCTGGTTGGAAGGAATTTCACGGTACATTTATTAACGGGCCACGCCGGAGAGGTAAAAGATGCAGACGCAGTGAAAGCGCCGCAAACGACGAGACACTGGGGTGGGCTTTAAAGAGATCACGACTTTGTTTTATGTGCGATACAACACGGGGAGAAAGACAATCCCTGTCTGCTGCCCCTCATTATGCTCCACACCGCTCCAGGAAACAGGAAGAAACAACTGCCCCGAGCTACACCCCAAAAGAAAAACACACACCAGACACAGCCGGAGGATTTACAACACACACTCATGAGCGGTCACATTACTGAGGCTCTTTCTTCTTGCTCACTGGCCCGATTATTGTCTGTTTCTTTTTGACGGATGACTCACATCCACTGGATTTCTGAGCACAGAGCACAGGTCTCACCTGCACCACATGCTTTCAGTGACTCACTGGAAGTCTCTACAGTCACTGGGTGCCTCTCATCAAGTTAAAGGAACAGCTTACAAAGGCTTTGTCATGAACTACCTTGAAACAGAAAAGTTTGAGAACGTCAAGAATCTTAAAAACAACAGAGTAGAGAAATAATTCAAATAAGACTTGAATGGCGATGGGCGTAGGTTTAAGTGAGCTGCTTACACCTTGGAAACTTGTTCTCTTAAAAACGCACGTGTTTTTAAAATCTACTTTTAGTCTTTGAGGACTCGTATCTGCATTTTCCTGGACCTGTGATTCCCCAAACCTGTGAGGGGGGAAAAACATGTTTTTTTTTTTTTTGTTTGTTTTTTTTTTGATCAATTCTTAAAACATGGTGCCAAAGGTTCCAGAATCTCTCAAGAACCACAACAAAAACCTCAGATTGGACTTTGTCCTTGCCAATGACATGGAAAGAAATCACCTGAGTAATTCGGCCGGATGTTTCTAAATCAAACAACAAAAGGATATGCAATTTGTGGAAGGTTGCCTCAGGATTGATGTGGCTCGTTGCCAGTTTCACTTTTACTCCTTCAACAGCATGATTCACGCAGGTTTTAACTTGCTTAATGAGGAATAGTGGAGGAAACGGGCAACCATGAGGTCTAATTATGTCAGCGCAGGACTGCACATCCACATTTCTGCTGCAGATCATTTTAAAGACAATGCTAATTAAATTTTGCAGCATTCATGTCTCTGCATATCTTTTCTCCTGCTGAATTTCCAAAAAAAAAGGGGGGAGGGTTTCTATCATCTCAAAATTCCCAAACTATACTTTCAATGCTTTTCCGAGCCTGTCGGAAACTTGTTAAAGATCCAATTTTCTGACTGATGTGCCTATAAAAAGGTAATTAAAATGGATTTCTGGAGGATCAGAACTTCCCCTTTTATTGGGTCAATTGACGCGTCTGCGGGATGGTCGGGAATCTCTGGATTCGTGGTGTTGGCCTGATACTTGTCAAAAAAAGAAAAATGAGGAGACAACTGGGGGTTTAAAGAGTCACGAGAAGCTGCAATTAACGTAATCCCCAGTCTTGGCTTCAGTGTCGATGAATTGGGCGATCACATCCCAAATCCTCAAACTCATTCCAGTCACACTAAGCTGTTTTTACGACTTTCTCTCCAAAAGCATAAAGAAAAGACGCCATCTGCGGATAAAAGGCGAGCAAACGCACCAGATTCGCCCACAAGAGCACAAGCGAGCGTGTCAAAGCAGGTATTCCAGCCGGTGATTCATATCCACGTTCTGTTGTCAAAAGTACATACAGTAAACATCCATTTAGCCGTCTGACAAACTGTGACATAAAAACAGACTGGAGGAGGTCTGGACATACAGTCGAACCGCAACAGGGAAGATGAATGGTTCTGGTGGGGCGTCTGGAAGGAGCGAGGGAAGTGCAGACGTAGCTCAGGGAGCCCCTTTGTTTCTCCGACTGACTCATCCCTCAATCACAAAAAAGTGAGGTCATCCAGATATTTGAGCGGTGACTTTATTTCAGCAGAATCTGAACGGATCTTTGCACGACGGCGATCAAAGGACGAGCGGTGGGCCGTCGAATCGAGCTGATTCAGACACAAAAGAGAAGGGGGGGTAAATGTCCGGGAGGCTGGAAGATAGCGGAGAAGGGTTGGAGAGACGGTTGAGTCCTTCACATTTCCAGATGTTTAGCTTTTGTACAAGTCTGCACTGGCGTCCAAATCGGGGTGGATAGAATTCCGTTTGATTCCGTAACTCCTTGGAGAGGTGCTCACTTGGTGCTTTTGCGAACAAGAAGTGGAACTGTTCAGGCAACCTTTGCAAAACTTGACCATTCTGGTTCTCTGCAGGTTAACGGCTTCCTTTGATTGAACTAGAGAACTCGACAAAGAATTCCCAAAATCACCTTCGTCTGCCAAGCGAGGTCTCTACAGCTCTCCCACCTAAATCCCGTCCAACATCTGGGAGCAAACAGCTGCAACCAGGTTGCGGTTCGTGACGGGGAGCTTTTCAAAGTTGGCTCGAAATCGTCTGCAACGGTTGCAGAACATCGGGCCGACGCTGCGTCACCCCGCGTGGTCGGAGCCGCCGCTTCGCTCGCTCGCTCTGGACACAAAACGTCAAACGGATTTCCCTTCCGTGGGGAGCGTTACTCGAGGACCGAAAATTGGGCCCTCTGGCGAGCAGCAGTCGGCTCTGAAGCTTTCACACGGTGGAAATGTCACCTGTCACACGCGCTTAGTGTCTGCCAGTTGGAGTGCGTATCAGCTGCGCATGACCCCCGTGGATCGCCGCATTAGCTGCGTTCACGCCCTGTAGCCTGCGTTAGCACGGGAAACATAGAGCTGCCCCCTCACACACCATGTTTAACCCCCATAAACGGATGGGGAATATGATGAACTGCCCAGTAAGACATGTATAACTGTGGTGGCCCCTCTTTAAAATCGTAATTCAAGTCCTCCAAAGCGAAGACCTTCACTCAAAGGGTTCTGAGAGATCTCCATGACAGCAACTGGCAGGAAGCGAATTCCTTCACTCGCCAAGCTCGTACTTGAAGAGCAAGGACAAGAAGTGCAGACAATGTTTACAGTGCCTTCGTTCTATTTGATCTTTTTGCGAGTTGATTTATGTGCACGTGTGGGTGGCGGCGGTGACTTTTAGCATCTGACTGAACCGCTGTCAAAAGATGACTTAAGAGAACTGAATGGTGAGGAGGGGGGGGGGACCCAAAAGTGAAGCAGATAAGTCAGACACGAGATGTTTTTATTTCATTTTCAGAGACATGTACATAACTCCTGACATTTTAAACCAAAGCCCCCCCCAGATTGAGGGAGAGGTGAATCAGCTCCACCAGGCTGCTTATTTGCAAAGAGACTGGAAGCTGTGTGGATGAAAACATCTGGTTTCCAGTGCAAACCTGCCCCCTCGTAACCCATAACCTGTCTTTATAGCGGGGAGGGATACACACAGGCGCAGCTCGAGACCTGTTGATTTCCCAGCATCCCTTGCTCACATTCCTGACCTCCTTCTGTCACTCTGTTTCTTGACTCAACCCTGTTGCCTGCGCCCCCCCCCCCAATGCACTCAATTCCTCATGTTAAGCACAAGCGCGACGGTCAAGTGTGCAATCGACAGGACGCGTCTGAAACAACCCGAGTGGCGTTTCTGCTCCGTCAGGCTGATCTGCGCGCGGTCTCGCTGAGGTCTCCTCGGAGAGCGCGAGGTGACCTGACAAAACCTTGAAAGTCGACACCCTGTGGGGTCGGGAATCTAGTGGGAGGGGCAAACCGTAAATGATAAGACCACTTTTCTCACCCCCCCCAACCCCCCTTTTTTGGTTTCTTAATCCACACCCCGCCGAGACCGAGGCAGCAGGAGTCCGACAGTGATGGATTCCATTTGAGCGCATTCCTCTGTCCCCAAGGCCACGTTCACGTCGACAACCCAACTAAAGACGCCAACATGAATTATGATTAATGTCACAAGTGTGACGAGCATTGCCTTCAACTCGGACATCTTTTGGATTTAGTATGTCGTGTTATTTTTGCTCCCCCCCCCCTCCGTCCCTCTTTTCCTAGACCCTTGACACAAGAATCCTGCTCTCTGGCTCGGGGCAGGAAGACAATCCCGGACAAAGTTAAGCAGACGTAATCCATATGGTCCACAGCACAATGAGCTACCATTTAACAGGACAGGGCTAAACATCCTAATCCCCCTACATGCATGCTACCACCCGATGAGGGCAAATCATGTCGAACTGTCCAGAAAGAAATGAGCCCTTAATGCACAAGCACGGACGGGTTGAACATTAACATGTTTGTATGCAGATAATACAAATGTTGTGACTCACGCTGAGATTAGAAAGTGTTACTTACTGTGCACAGAGTCTGGGTTGTGGCTTTTAGGTGGGCTGATTCTGCTCTTGGAAGGAACCATCTCCACTGTTTGGCATTTCTCACCTGGGAACTGGCCGGGGGCCCGAATCTCAACCTCCCTCTGGTTTTTGTCCTGCGGCCCAGTGCCGGTCAAAGACTTCTGCCTGTTTAGGACCCCATCGCTACCTGCCCTCATCAGCTTTTCCCCCACGCTCACCACCCGGGCTCGAGGGGCCATGCCCGGGCATTCCCTCCTGGGCGAGGGCAGCTTGGATCCGGCCCCTAAGGAAGGAGGGCGGGCGAGCCTGGAGGACTTGGACATCCTGCAGGCCGGCGGGTAAAGAGAGAGCTCCTCAGTCTTCCTCGGCCAGTGTGGCTGAAGTCAGAGGGGGCAGGTCCTGGGGGGTGGGGGGGGTTGTGGGGTGGGGGGGGTGGCAGCTCTCGGCAGATGTGATGTGTGACTCTCCAGCTCCAGCACGTTGTGACTGGCTCAGGTAGGCTGCACGGGCCAGAGGGAGGGCACTTTGGGGAAGTGGGGTGGGAGGTGAAGCTGAGGGTGACGGATGGGAGGGGGTTAATGGCTCTTTGGAAGGTGTTCTCCTCTCCTGGCGTGGCCTCCTGGGATCATCCTCCAATGCAAACAGAGCGTGTGTGTGCTGGTAAACCGGTGTGTGCGTGTGGACAAACCTGTAGAGTGGCAGGACACACCATGTTAAACGCAAACAGAAACTTGGGTCTCCGATGTCAGCGCATTCCGGGTTTTTAATCCTCCCCTCCGTCTCTCCCTCTCTCACACTTTCCCCTCCACTCCTCTTTTCTCTGTATCTCGCTCCCTCCCGGCGTCACTGGAAGTCATAATAAGGTTGTCAACTCCTCCTACTTCACGGCAAATAATTCTCCTCCGTGTTAAGTGTCCTCTTGCGTCTTCCCTCTCTTCTTCGTTTCCATTTAACCAGCTGACGCTCAGCGGGTTGCCGTTCCAGCGCTCCGACCGACAGGCGAGATTTACAGAAAGCAACAGCGAAGAGCCGGGGGGGTTGGGGGGGGGCAGAAAAAAAAAAGTGCACGAGGGAGAAGGGGAAAGTGCCGGCGGAGGCTCCGCGAAATAGCCCGTCTCTTCAGGTGCAGCTGCCCAAGCTGTTCCAGATGTGCGCGCGAGCCCTCCGCGTCATCAGCCGACGGCTCAGAGCCACACTGTGGCACAATCGCCGGCTCCAACTCGTCCTATTTTCTCTCTTTCCGTTTCCTTCATTTCCCCCCCCTTCTCCCCCTTTCCTCTCGCAGGCTGTACTCCTCACATGTGAGACTCTTCAAGACGCCAGAGGCAGGAACACACACGCGCACACAGACACACAGACACACACATACACACACACACACACGTGCAACACAGCAAAGCCATTCATTCACTGCTGGAATTTACAGAGAATTAAAGGGGAGGGAGCACGTCACTGTGTGTGTGTGTGTGTGTGTGTGTGTGTGTGTGGGGATACACGATGAAGCCGTTCTGATCTCCTGCACTGGAATCATCTATAACACACACAAAAAAAAAAACCACGCAAGCTGGCTGGAAGAGAAACAAATCAGCTTTTCGGACTCTTCCGCTTGACCCCCATCCTAGAATAAAAATGAAAAAAATACTACAATCACGAAGTGCTGCGGCCGGAATTCTGCACATGCAATGGTCCAGGGAAGACTTAACGGCCATTTTTATTCAAACAGAACCCCTGTTTTTCCAGCTGACACCGACTGAGTCTGACCACAATCCAGTAAATGTCCCAGTTTATTACCGACAGGTCACCTCATATTCCAACCTCCGAGCCCGTTGCCGCTTGTATAACGCGCCGGCACATGTGAAATGGACATGTGATATAACACACAGGGACGCCATTGCGTGCTTCCTCTCCAGAACACCAGAAAATGGATTACAGTGAGCAAAAGGATAAACGGCGTCCAGGCAACACGTTATAAAAGAGCAACAATCCCCGTAGACCGGACTACTGGCTTAGCTGCGTTGGGGGATCATTTTTTCCCTCTCTGAACTAGTGCTGTGTCACTCCGATATCATTAAATATTCTAGTTCAAAAGACGGCCGTGTGGGGAAAGCCAGATTGGGCATTCAGGGGAAGAGCGTTTCATTGGGAGCAGCGTCATTGTTCTGACGTAAATGTTAGCCGCTTATTACTAAAAAAAAAAAACAAAGCCACAGATCCCATAGATATAAAATTTTAATATTCCCATACATGCAGCCTGACCTGGACACTTTCCCAATGGAACTTTGTGGATATGGTGAACTTTTGAGTGGTGGGGGGGGGGTAAAGATTATAGATTTGCAAAAACATTATACAAACAAACCAGATTAGATTTGCACAGTAGTGAGGATTACGTCAAATGCTGCCTTGAAAAGAGTGTGTGTGCCTGCATTCTGAGAGTAAATGAGAGCCCTCTGCGGGTTTCGATGCCTTGCAGGCTTCACGCCAGCCCCAACTGTAGGCAAGCGAGGGCATCTTGGTTGAATGGCTTTAAATAACAGAGCATTTAGAGATGGATGGATATAATTTGAGTTTCCCCAATTAAGCCTGTGATTTTCTGCCATGCGAAGGATGATAAAGTGCATCTTATGAATTACAGAAGTTGAAAACAGACGACCGCAAGCATCTTAAAGCTAAAGGAGGGGGTTAAAAAGGACCCGACAAACAAGCGGCGACGAGCGTCCAAACGCCACGAAAAACAACGGCTTCACTTTTTAGGCGGGACGGCGCAATTTCAGACAGTCGGAAAAGTCGGTTATGGAAATATGGTGTAGAAACCCCACAAAAAGCTAGCTGCTTATGTGTAGCGTGTGTGGAGGAGGGGCTACTGGACTGTGTTTAAGGCAGGAGGTGGGCACAGCAGGAGTTCTCCCAGTGCCTCTGTGGTATTTCTCTAATTAATAGACTTTCCTGCTCAAGGGTTATTATTAAACTGAGTCCAGGCTACAAATGGCTCACTTTCCCCAGCTGACTGAACAGCTCATCTTGTCTCTCAGGTGTATTAGAGCTCGCTGAAAACGCCATTCAAGGCCACTAAAACCTCTATTTTGGATTGATAAAAAGGCAAATCGGTAATTTCCCCACTCTGCAGCATCACTCGGATAGTAAAGCCATTTAGGGCCACGGAAACATGAAACGGCATAAATGTGAAAAGATGAATAATCCAAACACGACTGCAGGATTTAAATCTCAGGTTGCCGTTTTCTATAATGAACAACACATTTCAGGCTCGTTGAACTAACATGACGTTAACTTGTGGCCACAGTGTGAAATAAGCATGCACAGCATATACAAATATGTTTCCCGCCATGAATAAGTCCATTATTCAGATGCCTCAAAGATTTTTTTGGCAGCCATTTAGTGGCGCAAGTTCAACGTCTGAATGTAGTTTGGTGCTGCGTGTGCTGAGAAGCAGGTTTTAATGCTGGGAACAGCTGTCTGCTGCATCTGGACACAAGGAAAGTGGAGAGAACGAGACCGAAAACTGAAGAAATTAGCGGACATGATTGTCTAGTAAGCTGATTTACTCCGTTTAGTGCTTTCCCAAACCTGCTGAATCCCCCTCCACCCCCCCCACCCTGCCCCTCCCACGATGCAGCAGAGCACACAGAGGCAGGTCCTGCAGGTCGGGGAGGTAAAGTGTGATGTACCTCTATACTGAGGATACAGGTTGAGTGTGTTTTCCGAGCCCGGTGTGCTGGTGCTTGTTCCCTTTTTTTTTTTTTTTTTTTTTTTTCTACATTCCATCTCAGTGCTCCCTTCCGACCATATCATGAGTCATTACGACTGTAACATTCGCTTAGCATCACCGGCAGAAGCACACGAGCATGGGAAAAACACAAGCGCACACCATGGTAGCGGAGCGGAACGGGCACGGGGGGGGGTGGGTCAGGGCGCTGATACCGAGTTACAAGCACCAAGAGAGATTTTGTTTTCTCTGGAATACGCGGACATTTATTCTCTGGAAGGAGGAAGTCACGTGACTGAGGGTCGACTGGGGTAAAACACGGACGCTCTGGACAGCCTGTCACTAGAGACTCTCTAATGGCTCAGAGAGCGGCAGAATTCATATGCGAGTCTGTCTGGAGCGCACACTGCTCTCCAAGCGGGGCCAACATCTCAAAGATAATCGGTTTTCTTCTTCCCATATTGATTTACTCCACTTGGCACGTGTAGCTGTTGCTCACTCCTGACCTCCCCTGGGCCACGAAGAAGCTACTGAAGGAGCCAATAAGACAAAGAAAGTCGGTGACAGTTTGGGAGCAATTAGTCTAACCTTCCCCCCCCTGAGGTCAGCCATAATGTCTGGGGCATTAAATCACGGGGAAGGCGGCAGCGGTGGGAGCGTGCAGGTGTTTCCCACTTGTTCACCTGGTTGGAGAAAGAAACAGTCTCGAACAGAACAAACGGGACCAATCTGCGACGTATTTGGGCCACGCAGGCGCTTCTTTAGCACTGCTGCAATGATCTGAGAGCCTTTTTGAAAAGCTTTAGGGAACAAAGTCGCTGTATTCCAGCTTGGAAATAAGTCGAACCCCTTCTTAACGTGAACCTATAAGAGGATTTCCTCTAACAGATGCTGCCACTGACCCTCCCCAGCTCGGATGCACTCGTCAATCACGTGAGACAAAAGGGCGGGGCTATTGATGACGACTAAAAGATCAATATTCAGCAGTTTGGGGTTTTTTTTTTTTTTTTTTATGGCTTTGAACGAGAGGCGCCCATACCGAAGCCTCAGAAACCGCATCCTCATGTTCTGTCTCTGGAGCCCCCCTGTGGCCTCATGCGTCACTCCTGCTCTCTGCTCTCAAACGGAGATCCACGAGTTCATGTCCGGGCTGCTAATAGGCTCAGTTTGGAGAGATTCCACGAAGATTTGATATTCCTGACACCAGCAGCAGCAGCAGGTCAGAGCTCCTGACCTTTTCACCTCTGTGCTCTTAAGAGGCTTCAGCTTCCTGTTTATCAAGAACGAGCGTTTAGAGCCGGGACACAACGCCTGGCCGGCGCGATGTAAATAAGACTCCTCACCATTCTCTTTATGTCTTATTGATTTTTAGTCCAGTGGCTGTCTGCAGACGGGACTGGAGGAAGGACGGAGCAACAGACGGCAGACGGAGAGAAGTCACATTCTAGAACAGCAGCATCTCTGTGGTAAACAACAAATTCGCTGCACTCAAAGAAGGGGGGGGGACCACGTGGCAATAACGAGAATCAGTGAAGAACGTAAGCAGATCTTGTTTTCAGGGTCAAGTCTGGGTTGTTTGTGTTCCACGAGTCATAAACGGGCTGTGCAGCCACGTTGGCAGCCAAAACATTTACATCAGCGCGGGGATAAAGGTTAATGTATTGAAAAAAACATGAAACATGCATGGGCACAAGGCGGCAGACACCATTTGGACTCATTAAGAGGCTAAATCGGGCCATCACATCGCAGCCTTTATGACACGGTTTAAGAATGAGTGACAATTTGAGTGTTATATATCAGCCATAATGGATTGGTGAAAGTCAAAGTGAACGTAAATGTAGATATCGTTACATAAACACACTTATCAAGTAAATAAAAAGCAACCCTTCCCTGGGCTTATTCACCTAATATCCATGATGCACTGCTGGGACAGCTGGATCTGGAATTAACATGCTAATTAATGAGCTAGAGATGATCTCTTCCTTTAATGTGATGGTGAATCAGAGTATTTTGTTGCGGCTCGCCTTCAGGGACACGGGCTCGCGTTTGCTGCCGCTAATCCACGTCCAGTTGTAAACAACAATCTGACATTCTGGAATGTGGCGAAAACAGGATGCCAAGTAGTACGGCAGTAAATATAGTTTATTATATCACATCGTGACATCTGGTTCAATGACGTCAAATTCTGCAACACCGGTTTGGAACCGCCTTCTCGAAATTATGTAAGGAAACGGTGATTTATTAATCGGCTGCTTGGAGGACGTCATCAGATGTAATTTCCCAGCAGCCATTTGGTGATTTTTCAATTAAATATATGTTCTGTTCTATACTGATGACTCTCTACCATAAAGGCTGCCCACAAGCCACTACGGCGGCGATTTCTTTTGTGACCTTTTAACATGTGAAAACGCTATTGGTCTAAGCGCTCTCGGGGAGATTGTGAATAGGTAATCTGCGTGCGTCGACGTCTGCGTGCGCGCATTATCCGTGTGTACGCACGCTTGCCAACAGAGAAGATTTTCATTGGAGGCTTTCATGGCTGGAGTCCCTAAATCAAGCTGACAGCGTTCAAATGACCGATTACCGTCCTCATAAATTTGCATAATTTTTCGCCGGTGAGCATCATTCCTCTCAGCGGCATAAAGGCGGCAGCAGCCTTTACGGTTATATAACATGTTGCAAGTCGGGGTGAAGCATGTGAAGCACGGTGGGGAATTTTACAGTAGCAGAAATATGTCACTCACAGGCACAAATGAGGAGGGAGCATTTCACGGTACGATTTAACAGGGCCCATTATTAACAGTAAATTATTCTTAAAGCTTGGTCTGATCTCTAAAATCTTTATAAGCCATGTCTTCTCAGGCAGGAACTATTAGCCAAGTCATGCAAAACTATCTACAGATTGTTTAATATGGAATTCCATTCATTCTTCAGTGAGCTTCTCTGCAGAGAGGGAGCAGACTTGGAAGATGATGTATGAAGGCGAAGGCTCTTCCAAGCTTCCGAACATGAGAAGGTATGAAAGTAGGAGTGTAACAACCAGCCGCGAGTGTGCTGAGAATGACTTATGAGTCAAAGCTCAAAAGCATTTTGATTACCACATCCTCTACAGGCTGCCAGCATCAACACCCTGATGAGAAGCTGCTTCTCTTGCTGGATTTTTTTTTTTTTGGCTACGTGGCACACGTGTACGCCGACTTTGCCCGTCTGTGTGCCTCGGCTCTTCCATACGCCGGATTAATCCACCCGGCGCGCTTCGCCCACCGACGGTGACAGGTCCCCCCCCTGCCCTCAACTGTCACACGTGGTTATTTCAGCCGCGCAGATGTTGTGTTATCCCCGAGTTCGAGCCGCGTCACCTGCTAGTCTCGCATGCGTAATCGGAACCCGCCGCGCTGAAAGCGGAGCTGGAGGCGGTAATAAGCCGCTCGCACGGGACGACGAGCTCAGTCGGAGAAAACCCTGACCTACAAGGCCTTTTCGAGGCCGAGCCCCGTATCTGGAGAGGCTGATAGCGCCGTATCATCCCAACAGACCACTCTGCTCTCCGCGCTGGCCTAGTGGTGGCGCCCAGGCAGGTGGCCCCCCTGCTGTGATGCCAGCACCACTGGGGCTGAGGTTTTCCTCTTTGATGAAGCTTATGGACGGTAATTCTACAGCTGCAGTCATCATTCTAGCCATGATAATGCTCGTAGTTTGAACGGGGTCAGCTAAGCAATGCTGGATCGACCAAAGCACAAAAACACCCGCTAAACAATTTCCTTCTACTTTCAGGTTGCATCTCTCCTCTCCCCTCCTGATTCCTTTGACAGGTTGCGTCAAGAGAAAAAGAGTCTTAACAGTCCGTGAACAATGAGACTGAAAGGACAAGCGAACTGCAAACAGCAGCATCTATGTAAGAACACAACGGAAGTGCTATTCCCGCACACAGAAATGCAAGTAGGCAGGCGCGCGGCCACAAAAACACACAAGGCTCCAGTCAGCAGCAGAGATCTGCTGAAACGACAACTGCACGCCCGGGACAAGAGATAAGCATCTGACGCATCGGAACACAGAGGGGATGACGGCACGGAGACCGGCACATGTTGACAGCGCCCGGCGAGAGGCTTGAAATAGCGCCGCTGTAAAAATAAATCGGGGGAGGGTGGGGGGGTAAAAGGCTGGGAACGATGAAACGGAAGGCGTGCCGCTCAACGGCGTCTGCGTGGAGACAAAAGGGAGTGATTCGCCAGCGTCTTCTGAGAGCGCTGCGGCCCCGCGGGAATACCGAGGCCCCTCTCTCATCGGAAGCATAAATTAACAAGTCGGCTAATTGGCGAGATGTCGCGGTACCGTCGAGCTGCGGGGGGACAACTTTTTAGCTCGGCCTACAAACAAGCTGACGCTTACGGTTCCACCAATCACTGGAGGTTCCATTCAGGGGTGTTTTTTTTACAAGGTTTTATCAAGGCTCCAAGTTTGGACCCCTGCAGGCTTCATATTTCACCAGTGTCACCAACGACCCACGCAAGAAGTTCCGCCAAGAAGTAAAGTTAAAAAAAAAAAAAAGTCGTTTGCCGACGGCTACAATGAGTCTTTGTTTCCGACAGTTAATTCGTCAAATAAGCCTCTTCAAAAGCAAGCGCGACCCCCCGACAACCCAGCGCCGGCACACATGTTCCTGATCGGCCTTGAATTTCAGGCCCGGGGTCAAAGGTCGTCCGTCTTCTGACATCTGACCCGACCCCCCTCGCTTCTCGCCCCTCCTTCATAAACATCAGTTCCAGTATTCAGCAGGGTCCGATGAGGCAACAGCACTTGTAAAAGAGAGCATGAAAACATTTTTAAAAAGTTGAAGGATTGGGATAGTCTCGCGGGGTCGTGCTGAGTTGGTGAGGATGGTTCAAATTTGCATTAATTGTCACGTTCGTCACATCGCAGAGTCAGAAGGGACAGACGTGATGAAGCAATGAAACCACCGGAGAGGCTGTTTGAAGAAAGTGGAGGGAAAGGAGGGGGGGGGATAAATGACAAAATGAGGAGGAAAAAAAAACCCTCTTCTCTTGAGGTGGAAACGGCCCTTCAATCTCAGCCGTCCCCCTGGTCCCACTGAAAGGTGGCGGTGGGCTTTGACCAAAACCTCAGAGTCTGATCCTTATTAAGAACATCAAAGAGCCGCCACAGTCTCTATCAGTCCGGAGCGGCCACAATCCCCACGATATTAAAATTCCCGGGCGCCGTTCCGAGCCAAGATTTGAGCCAGGAGCGGTGCTCGGGTGACGTCAGGGGCTGGGGGGGCTTTTAAGGTATTAAAGGTCACCGGAAAGTTTGCGCTTGGCTGACTGGAGAGTAGAACAAAAACTGCACATAGCCGCTTTTAACTTTTAAAGTTATATTATTTAGTGTTTATAAAGATTTTGATATCCAAAAGTGACGAAATTAAGAGAAATCTGGAGCCAGGGGGACCAGTGACTGGTTCTGGGGTTTTGGGAGGCCACTCGTGGCAGTGGTAGTATTTTTGTCCAGAGGGCACTGGAGTCGACAAAACCTCAAAGATAAATTTCCACATACATTTTCATGTGCAGTGACATCAATCTAAGGGTTTCCTCATGTTTTGAGAATTTCGATCGCAGGGCAAACCTGCTGGGGTGACTCTGGAACACTGATGCTTCACACACATATTCACTTCCTCATTCACACAAAGTCAATGCTGCTGTATAACAATTTGCGTTGCAAGTGCTCTGATAAAGCAATCCATCGCTATTTCTGCCACGTGTCAAAAATAGAAGTGAAACTGTCGCTGATGGCTTTTCTTTTTTAATGGTGAAATGTTTCTCAGGGCTCATTGCACAACTTCCCAGCCACACCATGCACCCAATCAACGGCGCCCCCTACGTTCCCGAACACCCACCCTCCCATTTATCACACTGACAGGTGGCTTATGGCTATCGACTGGACTCTTTTCTCATCCGTAAGATGACTTATCAAGTAACGTTTGGGAACTAAATGCCCGGAATGCTGATACAAGGTGTTAAATTTTAAAGAAAGTGAGCATAAATGATTCAGATTTTCCCAAAACACGACGGGTCCAGATATTTTTTACAGTTTTTGGGGCTATATTAGAGTTCTACAGTCACGTTTTTAATCAAGATAAAGCCCCACCCCCTTTTGCATTGACTAAACAATCGATGGGAAATGTGTCGTTTCCTGTTTTACACAGTCCTGAGTTTTCTAACTCAGGACTGTGTAAATGAGTTATCAGCTGTTGGATAATATTACTTTTCAAAATGCGAGACTCAAAGAATGCAAACCACTTCAAAGGATGGGAAAAAAAAACGAGGGCTGGACTGTGTGTGTGTGTGTGTGTCCATGCTGACCTCTAGGGCAGTGACCCACATCCTCTGATTGATCTGTACAGTCATTAAAATCACAGCTGGTGAACGTGAAGCTCGATGTAGCTGGCACAAAAAACAGACCCAAAACAGGCCTCATTTTAAAATACCCCGCCCCCCAACCACACACACACACACACACACACACACAGTTAAAAATATCAACACTCAGCCTCACTCAAATAGACAGTCGGTCAATATCCTTCCTCGTGCAACGATTCCATATTTCCCTTTGAACTTGAATCCACTGCAAGATCAAGGGAATTCGGACTCATCGCTCATCTGTGTTCGAACCGATCCCCCCCCTTCCTTCCACCGCCGCTGCCCCCCCCACCCCCCACGTGCCATTAGGGGAGGTCGAGAGCGGAGCGTTGTGACGTCCCCGTCTCCCAGAAGTGCACAAATATTGCCAGATTGTCTGTAATGATCGATAAAGCGGGGCGGATGTTTCGGGCTGGATGCTCAAGGCGGATGAGTGACAACCGCTGGGGGGGGGCCGCGCCCCCCTCTGGGAGTCATCATTTCAAGCCACCAATGTATTTCCGAGCCTCAGATCTTTCTGGAGATGCCGGTAAACAAGGCAGTAGCGCTTGTTTGCTCCTCCGACGATTCCTGCGTCGGGGAGGATGCTGCCGCAGTGCCTACAGGCACGGCGGGGCGAGCAGCTGGCGCCCCCGAAAGCGCCCAGCCTCAGCTGCTGACAGCACCATGTGTCACTTGTTGCCGCCCCAACAGGTGAATTTCATTATCTCCCCTTTTGTTTTACGCAACAGGTGGTGAAATATTAGCCCCTCGCTCCGCCGTTCGATTCGAGCATATCGCATTTCGGAGAACGCCGACCTCATCGCTCTCGTTCCGGGAAGACGCTCACCAGGGGGGATCAATTAGTGGAAAAAGTGGAGGGTATAAAAAGAAGGAAACATCTGGCACTTCTTCACTTCGCACCGGCTGTGGGGGGGGGTTGTTGATGCTCAGCCCTTCGGTCCAGATGGGAACGATTCTCAACAAATCGCCTACTGCGAGTTCGGTCTCGGGAGAAACCCGAACAAATTCTCGTCGGATCTCTGCTTTCAGAAGCGTGATTCCGACCCATCGACGGTAGAGGCTTAAATCTTATTTACAGCGCCACATGTTCGGCATTTGTACGAGCATTTCCTTCTTTTTGATTTCCGATTTATCATAACTCGCTCGAACGGACCGCAGATGCCACGGAGCAACCGAGACGGAGCGACGCTGGGATTGAGTCTCAAACGGAGGGTTTTTCGGGGCCTTCGTCGGGGTCCCGACCTCGGCGGTTTACGAGAGCAGAGGACACGCTCCGGCTTTAAATCTTCGCCTTTTACTGGACGGGTGCTGAAGAGCCCTCAGGGGGGTGGAGGTGGGAGGTGGGGAGGGCTGATTTTTAATCAGCTGTGAAAACCGCTGTCTCAGGGGGCGCGGCTGTTTCCAGACGGGTCGTCTTGAGGGCCGTCAGCAGACAGCGCTTCGCACCTCGCCCACGTGGGCGGCAACTTAGCAGAACGATGACATTCACAGGAGCGACTGGGCTATATATAGATTAGCATGTCAGCAGAAATTAGGACCCATTTCACCTCCGGCTTCATGGCTATTTGGTCCGGAAGGGGGGGGTAGGGGCTTTAGATGGGCCCGCTGCATCGACGCCATGTTCTGTGACCACCGATTTATTTACCTTTTTTTTTTTTTTTTTTCGCAGGAATGGTCGTTAAATGATAAAAGACGCTGATGCGCGATTGCAGCTGTGGTGGGGGGGCGCCCAGATGTTAACGGGATGAAGGCGACAGCTGCAGGACGGTGACCGGGCGCTACCGGCGGTCGGCTAACGGAGCCTCCCCTCAAATCTGACGGGTTTTCGTCCCGCCGCCCGCAGCCGAACGAGCCAGTCGTTTATTTAAAGCTGCAAGCCGCAACTTCTCACACGCTGCGGCGAGAACATGTGGTCTGCATGTGAGCCGCCTGAGGACAGCTATTGTTCTCGGCGTGGCCGCAGCACTGAGGCGGGAGCGGGCAAGTGGCTAACCCCCCTTTTATTCTAATCTAAAACTCTGTGCCTGAAGAACGCCGTTCCTCGCCGCCATAGGTGCAAACGCGCAAGTAGAGTCAGAAGCGGCGGCGGCTGCACTGCAAACACGACTCCTAGTGTGACGATGGCGGAGCGTAATGTGGCAGGAACATGGTGGAACTGATTAAGCAGCAACAAGCGCTCCTTTAATCCCAGTCACGGGAGGGCGAAGCCTCGCCCAGGAGCGCAGCTCAAGGAGGAGGAACACGTGCCGACAACTTGGCCATTTTTAGTTTCCTCTCCTCTCCCAGGGAAGTCCTTGGATCCTGAGCGAAGGCTTTAAAGACACACGATTAGACGCATTAATCGAAGCCTTTTCTGTGTTTAATGGGGCTTTCCTGGAACCCGGCCCTCGGAAATCTGGGTTTTCCCAACGGGGGGGAGGGGGGAGCAAAGCAGCCATTTGTTGCCGCCATAGCAACATGGATGAGGCTGCTTCTCGTGCCCGAAAGGGCGGTGTGAGGTCTGTCGCTGCAGCCGCCATCCTGTCTGCAACCTGGGCCCAGGCTGCACGCATCAGCAGTTCCACCCCCCCCCCATGACTCGCTGTGACAACGTGCACGCAGGTAAATGACATTTAAATGCCACGGCTGCCGTCGCGCTCGCCTCAAACTTGTGCGGCCCGGGCCGAGCAGGAGCGAGCCCGCGGACGCTCCCTCCCGGGAAGGCTTCTGCCAGGAGCTGGAAGGTTCTCCTTCACCCCGCGTCCTGTCATTCAACCCCCCCCACCCCCCGTCGCCATGGAGATGAGCTCAGCATCTCCACATTCCACGCTGTAATGCACACGCTGCAGCACGCAGCAGCGGGAGCGCCTCACCGCCACTTGGTGACATGACAAATGTCACGCCAGATGGAACATCTAGGCTCGTGCATCACCCCAGGAAGTCCTCACTTGATTAAAGAAAAGTTAGGAGCAGAAAACCGGAGGAAATGCCACTTTAAATGGGTAAAAAGTGATTATTTCTACAAAGCCAGCAACAAATGGAGAAAATCGTAGACATGTTATAACAATTAATAACAGAATTCGACCAAATCTGATTGAATTCTAACTACCATTTTCTTTAAGACAGTAGTTTATGAAGTGTTGGCAGCGATTCTGTCCGCGTTTAACCTCTGTGACCGTTCTGAGACGCTTCAACACCCCCCCACCCCCATGCATCACTTCTGATAAAAATCACATTAAAGCCTTACTGTGAAATTTGTGTCCTCCTTTCTGATGATTTGGAGGAAGGTCTGCGAACTGCACCCGGTGACCCGACATGTCCGACTCCCCCCGTCCCCGGGTCAGATCCGCGCCACCGCCGCGCTCTCCTCAGAGTGTCCGCCAAGTTCGGCACCGGCGCCGCGTCCTAACGCGCGTTGGATGCGTGGTGGCGGTGTGTGTGTGTGTGGGCAGGGGAGGGGAAGGTGAGGGGTGGTTCACACACACACACACACACACACACGCACGCACGCACACACGCGCGCGCACAGACACACAGGCACGCTGTCCGTCATCGACTTCGCCCGCTGCTCCCTCGCTGTCTGCGCGCTCAGCGTGCGCCGGCGGCTGCTTGCGGGTGAAGCCGTGCGCCGGCTCCGCTGTGGCCCTCAGCTCTGAAGCCTAAATACTTAATGGCCTGTGTGACGCGCACCGGCGCAGAGTGGGGACGCTCCCCTCCTGCGCGCATTTTTTTTTTTTTTTTTTTGGGTAAGTTTTTGCTCGGTAACGTCCACATGACTGCAGGGTTACGTCATCGCTCGCAGCCTGCAGTGAGTGGCCTGTTATAATCCCGTGATAAAGTTTTGATCAGCAAACAGGACAGATGTTTCATAAAAAAAACGGGCTCGTTGCGGCAGCTGTGCGCCTTCCTGCTCTTATGATCAGGAAACGAACGATAAAGGTCGAGTCGAGTTTCTCTTTAATTTATTTTACTTTTCCCATATATGAATCCAGAGGCTCCAGATGTGCCGTTTGATCGGTTTGGTGATGATCGTTAGGCTCATTGGGGGCTGCGGGGTGCTACACTTCCACCTACTGGAGGAAAGCTGGAATGAGCTGAGCACCAGGAGAATGGACGGGACGCCTTCTAATAAATCCTCGGGAATTACATTATGAGGCTGAATGGTGCTGTGCTTTTATTTAGATTCATTATTTAGGCGATTGTTCGGTACTAATCTGTGGTATACAATTTATCACGCTTGACACATAAAGACATATTAGATTTAGTTTATTTAAGGCTATGAGGAGTTCATTAAAAGTTGGAAGGGAATAGAGGAGGCGGTATAAACAAAAGCTTCAGCCTACACATTTTCAGTCCTTTTTTTTCCCTTTTCTTTGTATTTTTTCTGTTTTCATTGTCTAACAGTGTGGAGGTAGCACTGATTTGATTTGTTGTTCGATGTATAATGTGACTGAATAAACTGTATTAAAAACTGGTTGGCAGTAGCACGGAGATTTGAAGTGACTTGTCTCAGAAACAAGATCAGAAACACATTTGCATTCTTGTGTTGGTAAGTTGGTGGAAAATAAACCTCATGATTTACATAGATTCATAACATTGTTTTAAATCCATCATCCCTTATTTCTGTCTTAAACAGGTACATTTGTAATAATTATCTATTTTTTTCTAACCTTTTCACAGAATGTCTGATTTTGACCTTGTTTTTTAAAAAAGTGCGGATGTCAAAGGTCAGAGCTCGTATGGTTCGAGTATATCAGGTGACTGAACGTTATACCTGAGTTGTTCTGCGGGGGGGGAAAAATAACAGGAAAAAGACTGAAATCCAGCTTTCTTGAGAACTTTATTTTGAAAACGTCGTAAAAGAACCCTCAGATGCTCCTTCCAAACACAAATGGCAGTTTCCTGATTGGACTGGTTGAAGAAAAAAGGAAAAGATAAAAGAAAACCAAAAGAATGGCAACCCAAGAACGTGTTTAAGGATGCAAATATAACGCCTGTAAAATAGACAAATAAATACTGGGTGTTCAATCACTGAACGGGTCCACACACTTCCAGATATGTACAGAAACTCGGCGTGCACTGCACTTCCCTTCCCTCCGCGTCATAGAAATCCTAGAAAAATCAGCTCCCCAACATCTCCTTCACACACAACCTTCACACACATCCGTTCTGCTCAATGTACATCTTGGACAAGGAGGCGGCCATGGACTTGGCCAGCTCCTCGTCCCTCTTCCTCTGCATCTGCGAGTGTCGGCACCAGTCCTCGTACTCGGGGTTGGGGAGGCTCTTGTCCAGCAGGACGTCGTAGTGCCCGTTGCTGAGCCAACTCAGCCAGATGGCCGGCCCGGAGGGCTCGTCCTCGCCCAGGTGGTGGCCCATGGTGGAGACGGTGGGGCTCTCCAGGCTGCCCCCGGTGGTCAGGTAGATGGTGGTGTCCAGCATCTGGCTCATGGCCAGGAGCTCGGGGTAGCCCGCCCAGGCGCCGTCCTGCGCCGCGTTGATCAGGAACTCGCCCACGTCCCCCTCGATGATGGGGTTGAACTCGTCCAGGTGGTCCGCGATGTGGTGCACGGTCTCCTCCCGCAGCTCGCCGTGCCTCGCCTGGTCCCCGTACGTGGCCTTGCACACGGCCCGGTACAGGCAGTTGCCGTCGGGGATGATGTGGTATCTGTACTTGCGCCTCTCCTGGAGGTACCGGTTCTGTTGGTCCACCTCGGCCAGATACCTCCTGACTTTCTCGTCGCCGTCCTCCCGCCCCTGGCACCCCCGAGGGGGAGGCTCCCTCAGGGCGCCGAGCCCCGCGGCCTCCCGCTCGTCCGGGACCGGGGGGTCCGGAGCCTCTCCGTTCACGGGGCTCCGCTCTCCCCTCCTGAGGTGGACGTCCATCCCCGCGCCCCCGTCCTGGCTCCTCTCCCCCTCCGTCCTGGACCTGCAGGCGCTGTTGGCCTTCAGGAGGCGGTCTCCGAGGAACTCGGGGAAAGCCTCCTCCGGCCCGATCCGCAGGTGATCTATCAGATCCATCAGGTCCGAGTCACGGCAGAGGAAGGCACCGGCGTCCCCTGACCCCGAACAGGCCCCCTTGACCTTGGACTCCCTCACGATGTGCACCGGCACGGACCTCTCCTCCCCATCGGGCCTGCGGACGGAGATCTCAGCCGTGGACGTGAAGTAGAGGGGCCTCACGGACGACGCCTCGTAGCAGGAAAACTGGTGGTCGGCGGGCATGTCGATTGCGGAAGGAGCGCCCTCTCTCCCCGGATCTCCGCCGCTCGTGGAAGTTGACGCTGGGCGTGGAAATTCCGACCGATCGGCCTCGCCCGGGTCCGGCCCGGTCGCGTTCAAGGGCTCGGATCGGGCCTGTAAAGTTACCGTAACTTTGCGGGACGCCCTCGGGTAGTGCGTGAGCGCACTGCTGTACAGCTGCATGGTCACGGTCCTTTATAGAGAAGAGCGCGGCTGTTACGGGGAGATGACAGCGGCGGCTAAAAATACGCTTCATGTCATCGAAGTTGTAGCGAGCGTCCCCATGGTTCCGATATCAGTGACACCGGCGCACGGTCCGCTTTGGCCCCCTTTGCGTCATGCGGGGCTGGGGTGCCTCCCTAATTTTAGACTTCTCACTATTACGGGACACTGACTGACTGCTTCTGAACTATCCAGCTTGGAGTTGTGGGCAGGTTGTACTTCTGGTTTTGGCACTTTCAAAATAAAAAAAAAACAACTTTATGGACTGCGTAGCGGGTTGCGTGGTAAATTTGATACGCTTGTCATGTTTTCTCCGCTGATAAATGCATAAGAATTGGTCTTTGACAACCAATGAAATCATAGAAGAGAGAGAGTGAGTTTAGACCATGCACTTCACTAAGGTCCTCGTTTCAACAATAACAACGGACCATCTCAAAAGTTATTAAAAATTAGGTTTGATTATTTAAGGCGTACTGGACAACACTGGCTGAGGGGGGGAAAGACGTGTCCGAACACCTCCAGCTTTCGATGCCTGGGAGAGAACGGCCTGCGTGAATTTTCCGCAGACGCTTCCTGCCGCTTTATTCTGGAAGTCAGATGACGCGGGCATCCGGTGACCGCGTGTCGTGTGCACGCCAACTTGACGCAGCTGTAAACTTTCATGTTATGCCTGAAATGTTGGAGCCGAAGGGCGTGATGACTCAGAGTCACAACGCTGCGCGATAAAACAATAACAAAGACTCTCTTTCAATAAACCCCCTAGAAATGTCCCCATTAAATGTCCAATTTATCAAGGAATTTGTATTCGATTAACTCAAATATAGGGCAATAACTAGTCAAAACATCTTTATTTTTTTGTAATTAAGGTGGCCATTTCAACAGAACTCTTCAGATGTAATGAAACTTTAGAATTCTTTAGATGTAATGAAACATAATATTGTTATATGAAATATATTAAGTTGAATTTACCTCATTTGCGTATTATTACCTGTGTTTACAGAGAATAGCCGGGCAATCTCTGTATTCATGAAACACCGTTTAAATTATGAGAGCCCGTCATCAGTATAAATTGAATTGTATCGCTTGTTTACATTTTTCGATGTGAGAATTAAAGAATTAGAGAAGCGTTAAAGTGAGCGGCGGTGCGATTCTCCGCGCGTCCACCAGAGGGCGCTCACGGATCTCGACAGGCGGGCCCCCTCCGGGCGCACTTCCACTCTCTCCCGCGGGGGGGGCGACATTTCGCTTCCTGCGCCGACGCGAGCGTGCGTGGATGAAATCTATGCAGATTCCCCAGCAGCTGTCGCAGGGCTGCGCGCAGCATACAAATGAGGACATTGATCGGTTCCTTTTCTGTACTGTTGTCTTTAGAAACCTGAACTGGTGCACTAACCTTCAGATGGAACAAGGTTAGCCCCGCGACGCCTCCCCGTTTCCTCCATCGTGGCGTCAGATCGAAAGCAAAACGAGACGACCGTATCCAAAACGCTGACATTTTTTTCCCCTATGATCGTCGCATGATGAATATTTCACCGACCAACGAGAGTGCGAGCCATTATGCGTCGGCAAAACAACATTCCATGAGCATTTTGCAACCAATTACCGAACGCAAACATGTTTTTAATTCGGCATTTGACGCATAAAAAACTGCTGTCGTAGGCAGTGTTGATGATACGGTAACATCCCGCTGCAAGAAGAGGTGATTTGATTGAGGTTTTTATTTACGTAAGATGCGACCACGAGGTCCGCAGTGCTCCAGAGCAGCCTGTTGTTGTCAGTGTGTTCGCCCGCCCAAAATCAAGCCGACCCCCACCCTCCCTTTGCGCTTTTACGCAGCGCAATTTACCGAGCCACGCTTTTTTTTTTGGAGGGGGGGGTGTTTCTGTTTCTTTTTTTGGCGTGTGTCTGTTTATTTTCTTTGCTTTCCAATCGGTGTTTGGCGATTTAAAGTAAGCAAGTGCGTATCCATGTCAGTGGAACAAGGCGTGCTGATGTCAGAGGTTTTTTTTTTTTTTTTTTTCCTCCCTTCTGCCCTCCACGGTGGGAGGATCTCTGTGCGTTGAGTCACGCAGCTGTCAAAGATAGCTGTCACCCAGTTTCAGGATCAAACACACACACAAGGCAACGAGTCAGAGGCTTTGAGGCGCACGGACGCGCGCACCACACACACTTCAGGTAGACGCTCAACTGTCCAAAAAAAGAAAAGAAAAAAAACAAGGACGCGCAGGAGAGGCTGAAAAGGCACGGAAAGGAGGCGAAGAAATTTGATGAGTAAGGAGTTTGGATACACATTTGTGGAGGAAAGAAGAAGGGGGAGAGGGAAAAAACACAGCGCACCAACACAAAGGCAATTTTCATCCGCGCCTGGCGAAGGAAAAGTGGACATTTACCCCCGGAGATGAAGACCAAAAAGGGTAGGTCGGCTGCTTTTCTCAACATTTCTGTCGAGATCACGGGCGAAAAGCGGAGACGAGAGCGCAGAAACGACAAATTGAGCCGTTTCCCCTCATGTAAACCACGCACTCTATTGTTTCCTTCCCAGACGTGACAGGGGGCTTTTTCCTGCCATGTGCTGGCGCGACGTCAGATTATACCTTCCCCGTTTCATCGAACATTTTTTCCCCAATCGTCGTGATTATTCTTGTTTTTAATCGACGCGTTGACACATTACGCGCGGGTACTTCAGCGTGCGTGTTGTTTTTCTTGTCACTGTGGAATTCGGCTAACGCAAAACGTCAAAAAGGGGAAACAGACGGAGCTTCCTTTTTTCAAAAAAAGAGAGGAAAATCAGCGACTGGTGAGATATTTGCGTTAAAGTTGGGGGGAAAAGTGAGGATACAAGTGAAAAGTTGGACGGTTAAGCGAGGATCCTGGGCTTTAAAGTGTTTATAAAACAACGCAATCGCTTTGAATATTAAAATAGTGGCCTTTATTGGTGACTGCTATCGAAAGGAACAGACTTCAGCGTCTTTAAGTGTGTCTAAATCTTAAAAGTAGGCTAATGTTCATCCTGACCTCATTGTGGGAAGTTGTTGCGTTCACGGACCTCGTGGTGCAGCGCGCACGCACACACAATAGAAACCCCTCATCCAAGTTCTTAAAAACTCACAAAAACGCGTCGGATCGCGGCTTTAACGCACATTTTTCCGCCCACGTTGCCAAAGTGCGAGGTCGTGGGTCCGTGGGGCCGTCGGCGAACTCTCAGTTCGGCCGCAGAAACTTTTGAATCGGGTACAAAGAAGCACGCAGCCCTGGATTCTTTTGTTTAGTCTGGAGACGCTGATTTGCAACAGGTCTCCCCTCCCCCCGTTTTTCCCCAGCCTACGTAATTACCTCATCCTGTTCAGACTTTGGGAACTTTCTTATTTCTTTCCCACTACTTTGCCTGATAGCAGACGCGGATTTTCGTCCTCTTTTCAACATTTTTTCTCAGTGACCCTGAACTGCACGCGATTTTTTTTTCTTTTTAATCAAATAAAACCACGATTTCGAAAACCTAATTTGTCCCTCACTCGTGTACACATCGAAGCAGATTTAAACCACGGAAACAGATTCAACATTTCCATAACTTGCGTTTTTTTTCCTTGCTTTTTTTATGAGCACGTTTCTGCCCCCTGGCCAGATCCTGTTTTATGGCTTTGATTAGACATGTCTGGATCAAAGAAAGCCACTCTGTGATCTTCCCAAATGCCTTGTTACCATTCCAGAGTGATTGCTGCTGCTGTGGGCTGCCTGGTTTACTTTACTTAATCCGAGTTTGTGCTCTCTGTCTGTGCCCTGGTCCCTGGTTTGTGTTTGATGGGGCAGGTTTTGTAACTGTGACACACACACACACACACAGATCCTGACACCCCCCCCCTTCCAGCCCTGCACAAGCCCCACCCCCCTTATATGAATCACATGGCCAAATTTGACAGCTTGCCTCTGACACATCGGGTGACAGAAGATGCCCGTTGTCCTCCTCCTCCCCCTGTTTCACGCCCCCCCTCCCCCTTCCTGTCCGCGCAGGTTTGACAATGCTGTCGGGGAGCGAGACAGAAGACGAGGACAGCGTGGACGCCCCCCTGGACCTGTCGTCCAGCGGCGGGAGCGGCGGGAAGAGGAAGCGGCGGGGCAACCTGCCCAAGGAGTCGGTGCAGATCCTCCGGGACTGGCTGTACGAGCACCGCTACAACGCCTACCCTTCGGAGCAGGAGAAGGCCCTCCTGTCCAAGCAGACGCAGCTGTCCACGCTGCAGGTACGCGCTCGGAGCGTCGACGGATCCGTGCGAGAGAGAGAGAGAGAGAGAGAGAGAGAGAGAGAGAAAGAGAGAGAGGGGGAGGGAGAGTGTCCACACTCCTGAATCACTTCCTGTGTAGATGGCTAACAAACACATGACGCACGGGGCAGCCAACTGAAGGTCGCCCCGATGTCGCAACTTGAAAAAGCGACCGTGCGAGCGAGCGCGCTCGCTGTGTGCTCTGGGCTTGGCCGAGGCGCTCGGGACAGGAATTTCCCTCCCTCCAGCCCCATTCCGTCCCAGCTGTCTGGGAACAATGCGGAGTCAGAGCTGCGAGTCTCCCCGAGCCAGTTACAACTGGCCTGGAGGAGCGAGGAGAAAAGAAGAGAGATGGCTGTGATTACCACCACGACAGGGGAGATTATTTGGCTTTGAAAGCCGGGTTAAGGGCCGGATTAATTAATTCCAAACCGGACTTTTTTGTTGGAAGTTAATGTTTAGCTTTTTACAGCGTGTGGCTGCTCTTCCCCGCCTGTTTTTGCTTTTTTTGTTTTTCTTTATTTACTGCAGCGCCGGTGTGAAGCGGGCGGGTGTTTACACTTCCAGTTTGATCCTTCTTTTGAAAACACAGGTGTAGACCACGCCTGGGTGCGAGCTAGGGGGTGTGTGTGTGTGTGTGTGTGTGTGTGTGTGTGTGTGTGTGTCTTGGGAGGGCGTCTCACAGCAGGGGTCTCCGTCCCCGTCTCCCCTGCAGGTGTGCAACTGGTTCATCAACGCGCGGCGGCGGCTCCTCCCGGAGATGCTTCGGAAAGACGGGAAAGACCCCAACCAGTTCACCATCTCCCGGAAGGGCAGCAAGGCCGGGGACAGCTTCTCCGACAGCTCCCAGTCGCCCAAGCACAGCAGCCCGGCGGGGGGGGGCGAGGACACCTACGACAGGCGCGTCCTCCACCCCTCCAGCTTCGAGCCGGCCGCCCCCGGCGTCCTGAGGAAGGCGGCGTCGCCCCCCGCGCCCTCCCCGACCTCCGTCTCGCCCCCCTCCGGGCTGGTGCCCACCCGCCCATCCGTCATCTGTCACACCACTGTCACCGCGGCCCTGCAGGCCAGCCCGACGGCCCCCCACCCGCCGGGCTGCGAGCGGACGACGGAGCTGCTCCAGACCTCGTCCGGGTGCCCGGACGAAGGGGCGGTCCCCCCCCACCCCACCGCCGCCACCACCAACACCGCCGTCGCCACCACCACCACCATCGTCGGCGGCAGCAGCATGGAGGGCAACCTGAGCCCCCGCAGTGGGCTCTTCAACACCCCGCCCCCGACCCCCCCGGACCTGACACAGGACTTCAGCGGCTTCCAGCTCCTGGTGGATGTGGCCCTGAAACGGGCGGCTGAGATGGAGCTGCAGGCCAAACAGCTGGTCTCCTAAAGGGAGGAGGGGGAGGGGGGGTGAGGAGGGAGGGAGGGAGGAGGGGCCGACCCGGCCTCGGTGACAGAACTCTGCAGAACTCACTGACTTTTGAACGGAGAACAAATCCACACGGAAAGCCTGATCATCATTTCTATTTTTGGTATTCCAAATCAAGTCGATGACGTTTTTTTTAAAGAAGAAGAAAAAAAAAAGAGCGAGAGAAAAAACCGTATCGAGGTGCCTTGGCTGTAAGTTGTTCTTCATTTCACGTACGCGCGTATGTATCTACATGTGTATCTTATTTGCACGCAGGGACCAAAAATGTTTTGATTTTGAAACGCTGCCTGTCTCTTTCCATATATACTGTATGGCGTCGCCGGGCTGCGGTCAGCCTTTCCTTCGCGCGCGTTTGCCGCCGTACATTTCGGAGATCAGCTCGGATCGCTCTGCCTCATTCGTTTGCACACTAAACGGCAGAAAAGATTGGTCATCTCAGTGTCTTAAACATACTTTGCTCTTGGCATCAATGACAGAACTTATCCACTACTGTAGTAACGTTATGTGTTTTCATGAGTACAAGTATAGTTTTGATTTTTGTAATTTACTTTTAGCTGTTTTAAAAGAAAAAAAAAACTCTATGCTTCTCTCTTTTTTTTTTTTTTTTTTTTTTTTTTTTTTTACTCCTTTTCTGCCCATCGAGGGATATTTCAGATGACCAATGTAGCAGGTTCTTAGTCTGAGCCTCCATCCCATCACTCAGTGGAATTTAAAAAAAAAAAAAAAGCGGCCAGTGGACTGGAAAATTAAACACTACAGATGTCTTTTTTTCTGCATTTTTACAGACTTTACAAAGACAGCATTTTTTGAACTCACCAAAAAAAAACAAAAAAAACAAAAGAAACCCCAGAAACTCCATGTATAATAGGACCATGTGTATAGTTAATGTGACATGATGCCCAATGATGTGATTTCTTTTCATACTGTGCAATGTTTGTGGCAAAGAGGGGGTCACATGGGATTCAAATAAAGTTTTGTTTTTCTACGTCTCGGACTCGGATCTGGTCACTCGGAGGAAGGGGGAGGAGGTGGGAGGAGGCGGCGGGCTCCTGCCAATTAGCATAATCCTGCATGAATTAGCACCAGCCCACGGCAGAACAGACGTCACCAGATCCTCGCCAGCAGGGCTTTATGTGTGCCCGCGCCCCGATAGGGCGCCATACAAGGCGGCTTAGATGGGAGCGCGCCGGGCCTGTTCAGGGCGAGGACAGCTGTTCCTTACGGCCCCTCTCAAGCTGCTTAATTGGCCTCGGAAGGATTTGGTGAGACGGGAATCCTTAAATTTCCTCTTTTTTTCCTTTTCTTTTCAGTCCTGCTCTTCCACGACCGGGACGCAAAATAGACTCATTTGAACTGCGAGCGTTCAGATTTGCTCCCATTAAAGATCGACCGACCCCTGAGGAGAGTCCCTGGAACCACCGCGGATCCATTGCTGCCTCCACCTCTGAACTCTGGCCGCTGGGGTCAGCGTGCCTGCCCCCTCCCCCTTCCCACCCCCTCCAGTGACTGATGTGCCAGAATGGCGCACGCGGGAGCGCCGGGGCCGGACCCGCTCGTCTAATTATGGGGACCCGCCCCAGCGGAAGGCGATCGCCCTGACAACGCACCGCGGCGGCCTTGTAATCTATTTAATTATATTCCAATTGGAAACACATGTAGAGACGTGCGGGCAGAAATAAGCAGGGCAGAATTATGGCAACGATATATCATTTTTTTTAATGCTGATAAGAGCTCATACACATGCCATAACATCAAGAATGTAATAACATTAATTACAAAATGTGTATCGGCTTAATATGATATTTCTTACTTTTTTAAAGTTTACATTTACACAGGGAAACATTCAATTATGTACAAATGTTAGATTTATTTAATTTTTTTTTAAATATAACTACACCACAAGCTTCAGAACTGCTGGAGTGTCTCTTTAGAGTCCAACATTTCTACCTCCCTGCTATATCAGGAGCGTTATACTGATATGTTAATATCATGAACAGAAATGAGGAGTCAGACGATCCAAATACAAGTTTTTCAAAGTTAAAAAAAGAGAAAAGAAAAGTACTAAAATGAGCCTCCTCCCCATAAAATGGCATCAGGTTTATGCACCATCTCCTATTTTCACATCCATCGGATAAAGGAAATATAAATGACTTCATTACTGTTCAACTGGGACAAACAGCTTAAGTGTGGTGGTTCGATGGCACCGAGAAATGATCAGATCCAAACCAGATACTGAGAAAAAACAAACAAAAAAAAAAATAAACCAACAAAATAAAAGAGGGCGTGACGGCTTAAGTGGCTCAGGATTGTCTCCACATTCGAGCAGCTTACAGAAATACCTTGTTGAGTCGACATTTTGGGGTTAGCATCGGTCAAAAGATGGCATGGACGCTGTTTCAGGTGGTGACCGGGGCTATTTACAATAAAAGCCAAAGCCATGGCTCTGTCACACACACTCACTCACACAGACACACACTCAATCACACACGCACATCGTCCCCTGAGACTGCTGTTGTGCTCAACTATCATATAAGAAATTAAGGCTGATCACTGAAACAGAAAAAGTGCCCGTCATGCAAAAGAAGGTAAATCAAAGAGAAACACAGTATAAGGGCCTTGTTGTCAGTGCATAAGAACAATAATCACAATGCCAAGAAACAGTCATTGTTCTCCTAACCCAGAAATTAAATCAGCTGTAGTACAAAATATCACAAATTGGATATCTGTTTTTGTGTGACCTTGGAGCGATTGCTTCATCCGGAGGCAGAGAGAGTGCACACACACAGTGAGGAGGAAAAATAGTCCCTTTTTTTCAGTCCTTTTTAGTTGAAATACTGTCGTTAAACCTATAGCGTCTAAAAATGACATATTAAAATATAGCACAGCTACCAATTAGCAACGTGTTCTCGCCTGCATCGCCGGAGATTCTGAATGACAAAGGGCTGAAGGAGTTTAGAAAAGACAAAAATAGCATTTATCGCGTCGACCCTTCGGTTGTTTAAAGGTTAAAATGGGGATGGCTGGTTTGTCTGTCGAGCGTGGTTGCTGCTACCTTCGGTGACCAGGGCCCGGCGTGACCTCGAGGAAAAGGAAGCACTTTTAAAACATCTGGATCGCACACACACACACACACACACAATCTCACACAGACACACACACGCGCACGCGCACACGTGGCCTTTCTCCCTCGCAGATTAGGTTCGAGTCTCCGAAAATGACTCCTGGCTCACTTCTCCCAACCTTGAGGAGCGATACCAGACCTCTTGACCTTTCTTCCTTTCGGCCTCCTGCTGCCGTGGAGACCAATTACAGAGAGGGGGGGGGGGGGGGGGACACTGCTTTCCTTGTCTGGTCTGCACGCCATCATTTTCTGATGTCTGACCTCATTACACAAATAATTAAATAAATAAACACATAAAATGACAAGCTTGTGTGGGTGGTTGGGGTATTTTTTTTTTTTTTTTTCTTTTTTCCCCCCCTCTTCCGGAATCCGATCACGGGATTTTCGTTGACGTGTATAAAAAGTAAAAACGAACGCGAGTCGCTCGGTCGAGCTCGAGCAGGTGATTCTGGCGTGTGCGCTTGTACTGTACACGCATGCACCCCCCCCTCCCCCGACCCCGCACACGTGTGCGCTCCTCCTGGGTTTATCGTGAACGACTCGCGTCGACCTGGCTTCCTCCTGCCGCGGGGGACCGCGTCCTGGTCAAGCGCGGGGCAGGAAGAGGAAGAGGAGGGACTGCTACATCGAAGCTGGGAGGGCTGGGAGGGCAGGGAGGGGGAGGGAGGGAGGGGGTGTGGTGGAGGGACGGAGAGATAAATAAATAAATATATAAATAAATGTACATTTCTTTTCCAAGCGCCGCGGCTGAGGCCACAGTGCTGCGGAGAGCCTGCGGAAAGTGTTGGTGTTTGAGCATTCGGTGTTCGGACGGCGTTCCGGGTCGCCCCCCCTCGCCTTTGTGCGCGCCTCATAGTCTGGTCTGAGCCTCGGGGATGTAGATCTCGATGCTATCGGCGCTCTCCGTGGCCGAGCTCTGCCGAACGGAGGCGGCGCGCTTGGCGGCGAGCAGCCGCTTGCGCGCTTCCAGGCGCTGGCGCTCTGAGCTCTCCAGCGAGCGGTCCCTAGCCAGGGGGGGGTGGCCCTTCAGGGGCTTCTTTGGCACGGGAGGGGGCATCCTTCTCTCCTGGACAGCAACGATACAGAGTCTTAATGAGCGGGTCGGCGCAGGCACAACGAGGAACGGCGGAAAAAAACCAACCAAAAAAAAACCAGCCAAAAACAAAACCTTAGGTTAGCGAGGGCGGTGCAGCCGCGGCACCGAAGCATGCGAGTTTAAGGAAGGTTTCATGGTGGCGGCCATTTGAGGTGGGGGGCGGGGGTGGGGGGGTGGTGAGAGAGCACGGCGGTGGCCTTTTGCATGAGGTAAGTTTGACCATTGGAGGCGGGGAGGCTCCAACGGTGCATGGCAGGTAGAGTGGCTTCTCGAAAGCGGCTCACTGTCGACGAGACAGAACAAAAACAAACAAACAAACAAACAAACAAAATCAAAGCACAAACACGTGACGTCGGGCAGGCAACGCGGCGGCAGACCAGCGCAGGTGCGCATGCGACACAGTATCGTGCGGGTTAATGAAGCAGAAAGGGGGGGGATGGGACGATCGCGCGTCCGCACCTGAATTTCTGGCGGGGTCAGAGGCTTCCAGTTGTTGGCCTTGAGCTGGTGGAGTTCGTCGAACTTCAGGCTGATGTTCTCGATGGACAGCTGGAGCATGTCCCAGAACCCGGCCAGGTCCTGGGAGACGGGCCGAGGGTGCGCGTTGGGGTTCTGGCAGATCAAAGACACATGCACGTGAGGAAGCGCTGCCGCAAGATGTGATCCCAGCCAGTACACCCCGAACCGGGACCACATTTTAATAGAGCCTTTAGTACATTTCCCACACGATCTAGAGAAGAATTCATAATTTTATTCATGCCAAAATGAATATTCAACTCCTGGGTCTGATCATAATCTTGTGAATAATTCCTGCAACAGCAGCGTTTGATATTTATATACCTGCTGTTTCCGTACGTTTCTGCGTGTGAAGGAGAAAAAGGGGTGTGTGGATGCACACCCTACACTACACGCATAATAAATGAGCACGGGGCCAGCCTGTCAGGATGATTTGTGCAGGATGATGTCAGTGTGGAGGGGATGGAGGGGGGGTTGGGGGAGGCATGCAGAGGATGAGGTGACACATACCAGATTCTCCTCACACAGCTCCCGGAACTGCTGGAACTTCTGGGACATCAGCAGCTGGGCACTCCCCACTGCACTGCGGATCTTCCCTAGGACTGCAGGAAAAACACACACACACACACACACACACACACAGGAGCACATGTGAGCGCGCACGCACGCAAGATGCAATTACTCACATACTGCCGCATACTGCAGGCGTGTTGCGGCGCTAACGGGAGACGCTGCATTTGTAATGCGACAGGGGAAGAAAAAAAGAAAGAAAGAAAGAAAGAAAGATCCCTCTTTGATCTCCACCGCTGAGGGATGGAATTCATTTAGGGAAGTCAAATAATTATGGAAGCCTATCTCTCCGGACGTAAACACGCACTCGGAGACCTGGGCGGGAGCGCGTAATTCTCTCTCTCCGCGAGGGGTCGAACTGGGAGAGGTGAGACGGGACGAGATGGAGACGCTCGTGTGCGGAGAACAAAAACATCGGGAGTGACTCACATCAGCCCGCGGAGCCCCGGCGTCGGCGCATACGTCAGTGCTCTCAGAGAAAACAGGAGCGGGGCTCTGCAGCAAAGGAGCCGTCCGACCCGTCTCACCGCGCATTTGTGTGTGTGTGTGTGTGTGTGTGCGCGTGTGTAACCTTGAGACAGCCTCCCTGTCGGAATCGCACCCTGTCTGCATAAGCAATGATGTTTTTTTTGTTTTTTTTTTCCCATTAGACATGCAATCAGCTGCTCTGCAAGCGAGGGGGGGAGGGAGGGGGAAGGGGGGCGGGGGTGAGGACTCCAGCTTTTTACCGCCTGAAGCGCCGTTTGCCTGTCAGGCTCCGCGCGCACGTGTTCGCACGTGTTCCCCGCGATGTCAAACGATATCCCGAGCGGAGCCCTCCTCTCGACGGATCCGAGAGGCCGCTCCGCCGCGCTGCTTGGAAAGAGGGGCAGACGTGCAGCCGGGGGGGGGGGGCGAGCGGAGGGATATCGATAAGTATGCGCGGTATGCCTGTGGAGGCCAGAGGACCCGAAACGGGAACAAAAAGCTATTGTGGTCTGAGAGAGGAGAGGGAAATGAAAGCAAGGAGGTATCGCGCAGCGCGGAAGCATCGATTCCGTTATATTTGATGTCAGCGTTCTTGGTTTGAGGGGCGGGCCTCCGTCTGCTGAGCGAAGGCTCGCTTCTGTACGAAAGCGCCGCGGTCCTACTCACTCTCATCTGGGAGCTCGTTCTCCGTCTCGTCGCGCTCCATCTGCCTGCACCAGCCCTCCATGCGCTCCGTCTCGGCGTGGAGCAGCTTGAGGAACCAGCGGCCGTCGCGGGGGCACACCAAGCGTGCCGCGCCCTCTGGCGCCTCCGCCTCTGCCTCGCCGGCGCCGTCCATCCAGGGGTCGGGCGGCGGCAGGATGGAGGGGTCGAAGCCCGCGTCGCCGTAGTCGTCGCTGGCGCAGGCGTGGTAGTGGTTGCCCGAGCCCTGGATGCTGACGGTGGAGGTGGCGGCGTCGCGGGAGTGCTGCCGCGGCATGGTGGCAAAGTGGCGCGGCGGGAGCTCCGGCGGGTCGGCGGCGACGTCGAGGTCGGCCTGCACGGCCGTGGTCACGCTGTTGGAGCGGGTCATCCTACGATAACTGGGGAAGGAAATGAAAGAGAATTCCCAAATCAGATTTCTTTTCTCTTTTAGGAACAGAAAAAAAAAGAATCTTCGCCATGACTAATAACGCGGTTTACGCGCGGCTCCTGGTCCAAGAACACGAAAGGATCGCGGCGATGGTGCTCCTCACGATGATGGATGGCCTTCTAAGAGCGTGTTTTCTTGGCAAACTCATTCAGAGGCAACGGGGTGTGCGATCCACTTCCACACCGCGAACCCTGATACGGGACTTTCATGTAAACACACACAAACACACACACCTGGGACCCTTTTGTACAGCTGGGTGTGTCATCTTGATTTTGGCTTGCAGGCTTAGCTTTTCTTCTCTCTCTCTCCACCCACCCCCCCCCTCCACGCTAAAAGCAGCAGCAGACACTCGTGTGCAAAGATGAAATCAGCACTCCCCATTTGGCTGCGTTGGACGGGGCAGCTCACCAGTAACGACTGGGGCACCGCAGAGTGTTGGCCAGGGGGAAGAACCTGGCCCCGTAAATGTAGAAAATGATGAGACTTTTTAAAGGAGTGCTCGCTAAATAATTATGACCCGTAACCGGGTGCGTGACTCGGAACAGATCTTCAACGCGGCTGAAATGCCAAACGTTGAAGGGGAGATCCGCTGTTAAAAATTCTCAGTCCAACAACTTCACCGAGGCGGACGAGACCGCATCGATAGCCTCCTGGCCCGCTCTCTGTTCCGAGCATTCCCACAGCCCCCCCCGCCCTCAGCTCGACCTCCCTGCGGCCTCGACACACATAAACGATCACCCTCACGTCTGACTCGGCCCATCTCCGGACGCGCACTCCTCTGCGGCGCTAACCATTCATCTCTGCAACTCCCCCGTTTCCTCATTCATCTCTCCTCTTCCATGAACGGCCCCGGAGAGACAGGAGGAAGGCAAGAACAAGGGAGGGGCTCCGGGGGAGAGAGGGGGAGGGGGGGGAGGGGGTCAGACCAAACACGGCGGTTTAGAGCGAGCGCGCCGAGTGCGAGTGTGTGTGAAGAGCGGTTAAAGAGTAACTCCTCCGAGCAGGTGTTGGTTTCTAATGACCTCAGCCTGCTTTCTATCAGCGCGTTAACAACTTCCTGCAGGGGCAGAGACGGGCAAGGCCAAACACAGCCCAGACAGAAAGACAGACGTATCAATGGACGAGGAAAGGGGAAGAGAAATGTCAGAGCGGAGAGAAAGAAGAGACTCTTAAACGCCAGAATGGAATGTTTGAGGAAAAAAAAAGAGAGAGGGAGAGAGAGAGCGGAAAAAAAACCCACAGAGGGCTGTTCTAATGACATTCATATGGTAAAGATGAAGGAAAGTTGCATTCAGTAGGTTGCTGCAGACTCAATGCGGCCCGAGCCGCCCCTCGGCCCGTAACGGGGTTACCATGGCGATCCCAACTTGTTCTTTAATGGCGTCAATAATGCCATCGAGCCAGTGACCGGTGAGACGTAAACCTCAGGTGCGCATTATCATCTTTATGTAAGAGAGCTGCCCTTGCGCAACGCTGTTGTGCATTCCTGCGCGACTATCCTAGCAACCGCTTTCTACGGTTGGAGCCAAGAATTCGAATCCGTCATTTTCACCTGTAATTCGAACCCCGAGCGCCGACAAAGGGGGCGACGCCGTGCGCCGCGCCTCGCATTCAAACGCGCATTGTGACGCACCTCCGACGATAATAAAGTCGGGGAGGTCCAGATGTCCCCGAATGTGACTTTCCAAGCATTTGTAAGCGTTTGTTTTTTTTTTGTTGTTGTCAGCGATGAACAAAGCTCCGCTCCCAGTGACTGCATCGCCATCTGGCCGCCGCCAACCCCTGAGTCTCAACATTTAAGTACCACAGAAAGAAATCAGTTAAAAAGAGGGAAATGTTGTTAAAGTGTGTTAGTGGGGGGGGGGTTGAGTGTGAATGAGTGTTCGGTTGGAGCACGTCTGCATGTCTTCATTTCCAGCCAATTTCCACTCCTCGGTTAATCTTAGTGCAAACAACACGGTGAGGTTATGACCTTTCTCTCTCACACACACACTCACTCACGGGGCAGTTTGAACGCAGCCGTGTGGCACTCTCACAGTCTGGGAATCTCATGGAGGGGGCATCGTGCCGAGACCTCCCGGGTACAAACTCACGGGCCGCCCGACAAAGGAGACGGTTTGTGTTATTTGGCTGTAAGCATTAACTAGGAAGATGTGGCCGCATGAGCGAGCAGAGCCCAGCATGACGGGATGAGTTAATGTTTGCCTCGACCACTGAGATCCTGTCCAGTCAGTCGTGACCTCCCAGAAAGGCCCTCTCGTGCCCCGACGCCGTAAACCTCTGCTGGATTAACTCTCTCTCTGACCCCCACCCCCCCCAGATCAGATTCCCGAAGCGCGTCTTGACTACGGAACCACACCGCCGTTGCGGCCGAATCTGTCGCGGTCCCTCGGCCCAAACAGACGGCCGGTGTTTTGACAGGGCGAACAAAAACACCATAAATGCCTGCGTGTCCTCAGCTCCTGTAACATAAGGCCTCTCCTCCTTTAACTGTCTCAGGATGAGGGGGGGGGGGCCCTCGGGTGACAGCGCAGTGGTCTCCCAGTGCTTCTAAACAAACCCAATAAACCCCCCCCCACCCCCTTTACCCCCTCCACCCATAAACTGAAGCAAACTAGCCTGAATCACAATGGTGACTGGTGCAACAGATGGCTGTCAAATCACCCCCCCACCGCCACCGCCAACCCCCCTCCATCTTTTCCAGCTACCCTCACCACATCCCCTGGCCCAGCTGTCACTCGGGGCCCCCTGGCTGAGGGGGCTTTGACGCCAACCTCCCCTGAACCAGGGACAGCTGCTGCGGGTAGGCCAGTGCACGGTGGGGGTGGGCTGGCGGGGGGCTGGCGGGGGGGGGGGGGACACAACAGCTTTCAGTGCACACCAGTCCACACAAGTCCCCCCTCTGTCTCCAGAAATCCCCTTCCTGTCTTATCTGTCCAATCAAGCTCCGTTTGACAGCGCCACCACTCACCACCGCTCGTCCTCCACCTGGATTCCGATGGACTGGAATTTGGACTGCTCCTCCGTGGGCCCGCCTTCCTCTGGGTCCACCTATCACAAGGAGGGAGGGTGGGGGGGGGGGTGTTAAACTGCCCGCCAGAGCTTCGAATTCGGGCTCCAGGGCGCATCCACAAACCTGGATCCCGATGGAGAGGCACTTGCGGAGCGCTTCCCTCTGCGCCTTGCTGTCCGCCGAGATGTTCGCCACGGCGGAGGCGGTGGCGGTGGGTGATGGTGACGGAGCTGTTGGTGACGTGCTGGCTGGGCGGCCCGTGCACCTGAGCGTTGGCCGCCTCGATGGCCGCCGTGAGGGCTTTCATGCTGTCGATGCTTTCGGTGGAATTGGACAGGCCCGGCTGGGAGCTGATGCCCGCCCGCGGGCCGGAGCCGCCGTCCATGTAGGCGTCCTGCGCCGATTCGGTGCTGCTCTGAGCCGTGATGGAGATGAACGGCTTGGATGGCGTGGTCCGTGGCGGGACGGGGGGAGGCGTCTTCTTGTAGGTGGTGATGCATGATGACACTGCGAGGAAAGCACAGAGCTTGATCAACACGTGGGCGGAGTCGGCGGAGCTATTTCAGGCCTTTTATGACTCGCCACAGGATGATGCAGCAAGTAGAAACAAGATGGGAGGTAAAAACCGAGTTAGGTGACAGCCGAAAGGCCCGAGGTCCATACACTGAAGTCACAATGGACAGTAGATTAGGGGCAACTTTGACAAATGAGGGCCTCGTCTAGTAATAGGATTATTATGTCAAAACACTTGACCCACTGATCTACATGGTTAAGCCCTCCACGCACTTACACTACACATACAGCCCAGTTTGCCGGTGCCAAACATAGCCACGTGTGTATGTGCACCGCGTCCCAAAGCCAAAACTCAAATCAAGCGCTACTGGCGATGACGACACCCGGAGTCTTTCCGCAGGACCTCCGATCGAATTCCGGCAGGCGGGTTGCTAAAAGCGTCCCATCGCTGCTCAGTAACGCGCTCCCTCCTCCTGCCCGCGCGCTCTCAGGTTACAGCTACGGGCTGTGCGCTGACAATGGAGCCTCTCATGCGCGCACTGACAGACACGACATGGAGAAGCCGAAAGAAAAAAAAAAAGAAAGAAAGGGGGGGGGGGGGGGAAGAAAGGCAAAACGGCCACCAGCTAACAACGTTAAGCCCTGGAATCTCCTTCCTGTTTGGGAGCTATCATTAGAACTAGGTCGGTCTTTCACTCCGCTGTGCCGAAAAGTAGGACAGCAGGATTCCTGGATCCCTTAAATCCCGGCGAAAGATAAACACGGGACCGCTGCAAGATCTCGCGGCAGGCAACTGTTGGTGGCCACACCCAGCACAGACAGAACACGTCTGAAACTATTAGAGGTGGATGTCGTTTGCTGGCTGTCTCGCCATCTCACTGACAGCTAGCGAGGCCTTCGCTTACTGGAGGTGTAGAGGGTGGGTGGGGGGGGGGGGTGGCTTTATCCAACCAGCCCTCCCTCGCTGAGCTCCCAGACACGCTCTCAGTCAGGTTTTGACAGGCTGGAAAGCCATCAGACGGGATGAACACCGCCTTGGGGTTAGTTTGCAGTCGCTTATGTGGATTTCCTTGATGGCAACGCAATAAAGAACAAGGCAGAAAAAGGCGACGCTCCTGAAGTTTTTTTTTTTTCAGTCCACATGTATGAATCGTCAGAGCGGGCCGCAACACCCGAGCGCCATCTCGGCTTCTCGCAGATGTCTGGGGGGAGTGCGGCTGACACCCAGGGCTAATCTTCAGAAAGGTCGGCGGGTACAGACCCACAGGAGAGCAAAAATGCACGGCCAACGCACACATGCACTCAGACGGAGAGGTCCTGCCCCTATCAGCCGCGGAGGTTCAAAGGATAGAATGTCATCCGCTTCCAGAGCTCCCATCCCCTGAAGTCAGTTAAAAGTCACGTCGGATGATGTGTGTGTGTGTGTGTGTGCGAGGGGGGTTAATGATCCCGGGGTTTTCATCCGCTCAATAAAGCCCTGTATGAAACAGGAGACGACGCGTCGCGTCCCACCTCGCTGTCACTGCCAGGGCCAGACACAGCAGAGAGAACCAAGTGGTGGTGGTGGTGGGGGGTTGGAATAGCGAGTCGGGTTAAGTAAACACACTCAGGAGCTGGAACACGCCGGCGCGCGCGAGTGCATGCGCGCACGCAGGCGCGCAGCTAACACCGACACGGCCCGGCTTATCGCGACGGTCTTTCCACATCAAGGGAGACCACAGACTTCCTGCCAGCGATATCTGTCTACCAGGAACGGGCGATGCTGCCTGTCGCGGCGGGCCGAACACATCGAGCCTCCGCCAGGCGGATGATTTAAGTGGGAAAACACCGACTCCTCGCTGCTGTCTGACAGGGAAAAGAAAAAAAAAAAAAGGAGGAAGAAATATGGGTTTTTGAGGGGAGGGAATCGTCCGGTTCCCGAATAGGTAATCATTAAAAAGCTCCGCCGTCCGTGAAAGTGTTGGACTGGTTACCCTGCTCCAGACCTCCCGCGCACCCAGACAGTCAAGGACGGAGTAGGAATGCAACGCAGAATTCCATCAGACCCTTAAGGAGGAATGCTGGGAACGTTTTCCTCCAGCGGACGGAGATAAACACACACTCAGCTGCGCGCAAACATTATTATTTTTATTTTCATTTTTTGACACTTTACAAATCAGGCCCCGGGGGGGGGTGGGGGGGGACCTTTGGCCCGCGAAAGGCTCCGATCGCCCCCGCCCCCCACGATGGCTTCCTCGATCAATGGCGGGCCGATTGAAGAATCTCGGAACGTGCGGCCCGCTGCGAGCATTGTCGCCCCGGAGAAGAGGAGCGGTGAATGGCAACACTCGGGTGGCTCGCTGCCAAATCCCTCTTTTGACAAACTCTTCAAAAGTCTCATGCCGACAAGTTCGGCGTGAATAACCGCTCTGGATGGAGAACGCCCCCCCCCCCCCCACCTCTGGGCTTGATAATATCGGAAGAAAAGGCCTCCCTTTTCCCTCCCTCCAGACAAAGAAAAGTCCCTCCGTCTCTACAGCCTCCAGAACAAAAACGCCTGCCGCTTCCCTTCCTCTTTGTCTTCCGCGGATCAATCGGAGCGCCGCGATCTTTCCGACAGGGGAAAGGCGCCTTTTAAGAAAATCTCCAATTTAACGTGTCATCTGTGATTGGCCACTTCAAAAAACCGGCGTGATTCGGTTTAGGAGAGAGAGAGAGACGGGCAGGCGGGAACGGGCTCCCCCGCGTGGGGGCCGAGGGCAAATCCGCCAGCCAGCCAAACAAATAGGAAAAGGGCCCGGAAAAGGGGGCGGGCGGTATGGGGAGACGGTGACAGCTGAGCCCAGCTGCAGTGTGTTTGGGGCGAGGGGCTGCCAGAGAGACCGCGGACGAGGACGGAGGAGAGGGGGGTAATAACACGACCGAGGAGGAGGAGGAGGAGGAGGAGGAGGAAGGGGAGGGGAGGGGGGTAAAGCATGGAGCGACTGCCTGCTTTTCGCTCCGTCCATTTGTCCGTCTGGACCGCGCGCGCACGAGAACCAGCTGGAGTCCTTTGTGGACGGCGTCGCCATGGCGACCCGCCCGCGAGGTGAAGTTTCACCCGGGGACAGGCGCCGCGTTCCGCCGAGCGCAGGCGGGCAGACGCCGCTGCCCTGGGCGAACTTGTTTACCTGATGGGGTGGGGGGGGGGGGGGGCCGCACCGCAGCTGCCGTGACGCAGGGCCTGGAACAAAAGGCGCCAGCGGACGCGGCGCGACACGGCGCACGTTCGGAAACCCGGGGTAGCGGCAAAGAAAGAGGAACTGGGAGCCGGTGGGCCGGGGAGCAAACACCCAACCGTGTTTACAAGCCCGGAGCTCTGGCTCTTGTGCCGCTCTGAAACTCCACCGACCAGTTTTGCTTGGATCGGCGTCAGAAGCACTTGTCACTAGGTCACGGGATGACAATGAGCTGGAAGGTTCACCACGCGTGACGCCACACTACCAACAAAGCCCATCTTAAATTTCTCCGCGGACCGCCCCGAAATGTTCAAGAAGCAGGCTTGTTATTCATCACTTATCGCCACTAATCAGCCAAGACTGCGGAGAACCCCCCCCCCTTTAGATGACCCCCCCTCCCCGGCTCACCTGAAAGCCTCCCGGAGACCCTCACGTCTGTCTGCAGCTCTCAGCCGCTACAGGTCAAAGGTCAGGGTGGAGGGTTTCTGCTCACCAGATGCCTGAATTCCCTTAGATACAATAGCATCCCTGTTTGTGCTTGTGTGACTCAGTGTGTGTGTCTGTGTGTGTGTGTGAGCATCAGCAGACGCCGGCTTTAAAAGCGGTGTATATATAGATAGCATGTGTGAGCGTGTCACTGAGAGAGTTTTCACTGTAGTTGTAAACACACGCTGACATTAAGCCGTTTGTTTTCTTGGCTCCGAACATTTGTTAAACATTGTCGTGCGCGTCCTCAGACCTACAACCTGCTCACCGTGCCCTTCTTTTTTTTTTTTTTTTTTTCCTCTCGACGTGTCAACAGCTCGGGCGCACCGAGTGACGAGATAAGAGTTTGTTTACAACTGTCAACCTGACGAGCAGCTGCTCGCTGTTGGGCAACGGGCGCTCGCTCCGCTTAACCCACTTTCCAGCGCTCCGAGTTCACGTGGTCCACCGCGGTTACCTGCACCCCCCCCCGACGCGCTCTTTGTCCCGTCCGTCCGCGGCAGGAAGGGAGCGACCGCGGCGAGAAAAACAAAGCGTGGCTCTTCGACTTAACCTCCCCAGCGCTGCGCGTTTGACTTTAATTTTGGTTTTTCAGGCCTGTTGTCGCGGTGTGCCCTGTGTCATTAATCAGGTTCTGGTGGATTACGTGAGATTAGACGAAAGTGGATGTTAGACCGTGCGGCATAAACACGAAGATCTGATTCACAAAACAGACAACAGACTCATTGCATTGCCTTCATTACGACTTTGGTGAAACATTTTACCACGTAAAGACTCCTGGATTTGTTGTGCCGCAGTGTTTATAGTCGCTGATTTAATTTAGACCCCCTTCGGAAGTCTCTAAATAACATTTATTTTTAAAAAGTAGGCCAGTCGTCAACACTGTAAATAGCAGCCAGATGACATTTGCTGCCCTGTCAGGTATAATCATTCCGGATTTGGCATAAATATGTAATCCCACAGTTCCTGCCTGTACAGTACAGAAGCATGTGAGTTAATCTCTTGCAGACTTTGCTTCCCTGACGGGGGTTTTTCTCATTGGATCTGCCCTGTGACGGCTCCGGGCCGACTTTCATTGTTCTAAGCCATTCCTCGGCGAGGGCTTTACCCCTGACTCGTTCGCATGACCACATGAAGAGGCACATCTCTCTTTTGTTTCTGGCCAAAAAGATCTGCCTCCAGGGGGCTGAAAGAGGGCGAGAGAGCCGAGTCACCGCCGCATAAAGGGGAAGGAGGGGGAAAAAAAAAAAAGGCGAGGAGATAAGTAAGAATAATAGGATGAGAGGCGAGAGGAGAGGGGATAGGTTTACTGCCGTGTGGTGTTTCCTCCGGTTCCTGCGCATTCCAGCTGCTTCGTGAGGCATAAACCTGGGCTTGAGCCCTGACGCTAAAGCTAACACACCCACACATCTCACGCATGCTTTCACTGCTCTCAATTCCCACCGCGTTGCTCAGCGGCTGACTGAGACTCGGAGAGCAGACCGCGCGGTGACGCATCGTGCGCAGACGATGACAGCACAGGCGCAGGCACAGTCAGAACTCCAATCGGGCGTCCAGGGGAGGTCGGTTAGTCACGTGGTAAAACCGGACGGGAGTCCGCTTGTATCCACGGAACAAAACAACGCCGCGACGCTTTGGTCACCGCTTTGTCCGCGGGGGGCTCCCCGGGAGCACCAGAGGGGAGCAATGGACTCGGGGACGAGGAAGAAAACACAGATTCGGACACCGGGAATCGGCCTGAGCTCGCACAATGCCGGTGTCATGTCATTGCATGAAGGATGGCTGTTGCTGCAGCTGCTATTTACATATAAATGCAGCTGAATATGGTCAAAAGTTCAATTCAACAAGGCCTCCAGAACCCCCGAGCAGGGGAAAAAGAAAGGAAAAAAAAACCAAAAAAAACTGAAGTCATAACATGATTCATAGGGAGAAACAGAACAGGAAAGCTGTTCTTTACAAGCCTTCGAGTTTGCTCTTCCAGGAATGCTGCGAAGCATCAGCACTGGATGTTGTTTCACAGCACTGGAGTTTTTCTTTCCTCGCATTCCTTCCCCCCTTTTCCCCCCGTTTGACGTTCTTTGTCCTGACCGCTTGCACATGGAGGCGAAAGGAGACACTGGCGGCCTAATCCACTGCCAGAGGCATGCTAAAGCCATCTGGGCCCTAAACCAAACGTTCCGCGTCTCCTATATGAGACGAGGAGCGGGGGCAATGGTGTGTAAGGAGGGAAGGGGGGGGGTTAGCGACGGATGGAAAGAGGTTGAAGGAAAGTTAAGGGGGAGAGAAGAAGAAAAAAAAGAAGGGGGGAGTAACAAAGGTGGGAGGTAAAAGAGCTGGGCTACACTGAGGCATACTGTCTTTTGTGGTTTCCAGTCCTGACCTGTTGACCCTATACATCCTGTGGAAGGGGTAAAGGGGCGGAGGGAAAGCTGAGATGGCATCCATAGGCAGTGGCTGGAGCTATATATATATATATATATATATATATATATATATATATATATATATATACACACTCGAGTGTGCAACAACATGGGGGCAAATATGGATTTAGATGCTACAGTGTTTCTCGCAGGTGTGAGTTTTCCCACTCCTCTGCCTTCTCTCATGAAAATCGTGTGTGTGTGTGTGTGTGTGTGTGTGTGTGTGTGTGTGTGGTGAGGGTGGGGGGGTGTTAACAATGGTCTCAACATTCCCACTCTCCTGCCGAGAGCACTCGTTTGTCTCTCGCATTCCTTTCCCCATTCATCTCTCCCCTCCTGGACGGAAAAAAAAAAAAAAAACCTCCTGCTACTCTTAACACGGGGGAGGGGTCTGAGCGAGCATCTTATAAAGTGGAATCCCCCCACCCCACCCCTCTCTCTCTCACACACACACACACGCACACCCCAGTTCCCTGTTTTACTTGGTTAGTGAAGCAGCAAAGCTCCAAGAAAAGGAGGGGGGGAAGAGAAGATGTACCCCTCCTTTTTGTGTGTGTGTGTGTGTGTGTGTGAGAGAGAGAGAGAGAGATAGAGAGAGAGGGAGAGGGAGAGTTGTGGCTTATTTTTAATGACTGGTTAAAAAAAAAAAGAGGGAGGACTGCACTTGCACACTGGAGCTGAGTCTGGGACTTTCACAGAGAAGTCTTTAATTTGCACTGGGGCCTGGCCTCCCACACTGCACAGCCCAAACCACCCACTTATACAGCCGTGCACCATTCCTGAGTTACTCCAACATCCCCCCCACACACACCACCCCTCCCTCACAGTGAAAGCAACATCTCCACCACAAGATCCGGCAGCCCAACTCTGAAAATCGGGAGAGTGACGAGAGGAGGGCAAATGTTTCTGTGCTTGTGTTAGCAGCCCCCCCTTCCAGCCCACGGTTGGTGTTTTTGGTTCACTCTGGGGGCTTTGGGTTTGCGGGCCCTGCCTTGCCCAGCCTTAGCTTGCAGGAGCCACAGGGATCATCCCCAGCCAGCACGGAGGAAATCCTTTGCTTTTCCTGCGCTCCTTCTGATACCAAAACACAGACAGGAAGTGCAAAAAAAAAAAAAAATAGAAAAAATAAAAGCGGAGGAGTGCGACGGCCTCTACCTGACAGAGCAGCGCCCGCTTGATCAGGCACGCCAAATGTGCTGCATTTGGGAAAGTAATCCCTTAAAGTAAACCACGGGCTTCTGTTTTGGAGTGTATGCTTTTGCTGCAGAGTGTGTATGTGTGCATGTGTGTGTGTGTGTGGGGGAGGTGGGTGGGTGGGTGTCCACAGGGGTCCACTGCCGCAGCCATTCTTTGTGTTTACCGTAGGCCCGTCAGCTCCTCCCCACACCCTTCTCCCTCCAGTCCTCCCCTGTCCTGTTTCAAGCAGGAGGGGAAGAATGAATGACATTCTCCCGACTTCCTGTGTCACAGAAGGCCCAAACAGCACTCTTCCTCCCCGGAACGGCCGCAATCAAAGCATTCCTGGCCGTCACAAACTGGAGCCAATTAAGTCGTAAGAAAGCCCCTGAACAGCCGCCGAGCAAAGCTCGGCCCCGCTTAGTTCCATTCTGGCCCAAAGCGTGTACGGGCAGGAGGCGAGCCGAGCTGATTCAGCAAGGAACTACACAGGTGATTCACCGCGCGCGGTGCGGCAGCATTTCGGCACGAACGCGCCGCCATTGTCAGCTGCAAAGTTCACTGCGGATCACGTTGCATCAGAGCTTTATATTACACTAATTGGGCCACATTCAACACCTACAGGTTGAACCAGATTACATGAATGTCAGTTTCAACATGTTGTTGGGGCTGCGACGACACCTAGTGGGCGCTTTTATATTGCAAGCAGAGGTGAATTGTTTGTGTATGTATGTGTGGGGGGGTTAAAGCTTAAAAAATGAGTTGATGCAACAGGAATCATACCGGTTTCACACTCTGAATCTGAGCCGTTTGGAAAAGAGGCCGACTTTCCTTGCCGTGTGAGTGGAAAAGAGCGACAGTGCAAGTTCCCACTGGCTTGCATTCTCAGACAGTCATGACAGGCTGAAGTAATTACTGAGCGGTCGACGCACCAGCATGGCGAGGATTTATCTCCTCCAGGAAGGGAGATAGCCAAATCACAGTTTACCCACATCCAGCTCCCAGTTCGGGCTTGATTCCACAGATGCAGAAGCCACACGCAGGCACCCTGACACTGCTGACGTTCCCCCTGCCGCAGCCAGCATCTGCGTCTTTATTCCACATGTGAGCATATGTGCCACTGCACGCCTTGACCAAGCCCTAGTTTCCCGTCAAACACACCTTCTCAAGGCATCAAAGCAGGGAATGACAGCATTGCACAGGTGTGTGAGTGAGAGAGAGCGAGGCAGAGAAACCAAGAGAATCAGAGAAACAGATGACACCAGGCTAGTGTTTAATTCACACCCCCCCTTCCTTTGAATAATAATTCCTCCCTCGAGGATGTCAGCTTTGATCCGCTGACACACAGGTGTATTTCACATGCACTAACATAGACAGCTAAGTCTTGGCTTTACTGGGCCCCTGTAATTAACACAAAAGCAGGAAATGCAGAATTACCCGAGCGTGCTGAGGGGCTGACATGTTCGGAGGGATGGATGGGAATGAAAGAAAATAAGCATTCCCGGGCAACGACCTCATGGTTTGTCTCATGCGCGCAGAGATCAAACTAACCATGAATGTCACTCACGATTAAGGGTCCCATCCTTCACCCTGTCTCCCACTTTAAAGCTTTTTCCTGCCACTGAGACACACGTCGTTGGAGACACTGGAGACACGTGTTGCGACCATAAAGACGGCGTCTGGAAGCAATAACGAAAGGGATGAAACGTGCACGGCGCCATGTGCTTCTGTTGTGTGTTGCACAGAGAAGCGTCAGGAGGGCTGCGGCCGTTCTGAGCCTTGGGGCACGGCGCCCCCTGGTGGTCAGCTCTGGTACGACGACGCAACAGGCCTGCCTGCTGCTCGTCGCCTGAATTTGCCATCTCAGCTTTTTGAACAACACACGGTGACCATTTCTTTAGAAGGATCCTTGCAACACTGCAAATTACAAATTAAAAACATGGGAAATCGCTAATTATACCCGTACGTTTTATTTTTCTTTGTACGAGTCAATAAAGCTGTGCAGTATCCCGACAACGTCCAACATCATTATAATTTCATCACTGTTGTTACATTCTAAGATGTTCAAGGACAAATCAGATGTTTTCACAGAGAGCAGCTTAAAACAGCCTCCACGGCGCTTAACAGCTCTGTACAACGGTCTTAATGAGGAACCGTATTTTCTCCTGACCTCTTTACCGTTGTTCTTTTGTCTTTGTTCTGCTTTTCACACGGATTATTATAAATCTGGAATTAGCCTTCCCAATAGAACAAAGTATTTAAAAGGCCAATGAAAGGAGAAAGCGAAAAGTCTAAGTGTGGCGGGAAAGAATAGAAAAACAAAAACGGCTCCGTTACTTGAATGTTTGCTGAGACAGCTCCACACGATTGGGTCATATTTGTGTTAGCTTGAGGTGATAATGTAGACATACAAAAATAAATGTGCTTCCCCTGTGGCAAGCATGCGTATCCTTCACTTGATAATTGCTTCCCAAAAGTCAGATGAGGTCAGCTGGACTATTTTCACCTGTTAAAAGAGAAAACTGACAACGCGTGGTGCAATCCCGTCTCCCTGTCATCACACTCGGGCGTGATCGGGCGATAGCGGCATGACTGAAACCGCCAAAAAGCTGACTGAAAAATCCAAAATGACCACAATTGCGCAACGGGGGGCGGTTATTGCGCTAAACTTGCATCATGGATCTATTTCTGCCCAGAACCAAAACATCTAGCACGCCAGATGATTAATGGACCACACAAGTGTCGAGCCTGATGATGGAATGTTCTGAAACTCCTCTCTCCGCTCCGCGCCAACACATTTACATCAACGCGCTCTCGAGGATGACAAATGGCGCGCTCCTTCGATAAATCGCGATCCCCGCTCCTCGCGTTGAGGGATCACGGTCAGAAGCTCTACCCAGGGCCGGACGCTGTCGTAACCCGGCTGAGAACGCCGCTCGTGAAACACACACCCCCCCTCGCCCCCCCCCGCGAGATTCCGAACGTGACTCGGAGTGTTTCGCTGCGTCACCATCAGCGATGACCTGACTCTTCAAATAGCTACGAAAACAACCGAGAGGGGGGGGGGTTTGATGCTTCCGCGGATGTTTTTCAGCATTCCGGATGCGCACAATCGGGGGGGCGGGAATGCTCTTTAGACTTCCTCTGTGCGCAGATGACTCAGACTTCCGGGATGAGCGTGTCTACAGCTGAGCCTTCACCAACTCATCTCCAGCGGCCTCTGTCATCCTGGCATTAACGTGCTTGGATGACCTGTGTGTGTGTGTGTGTGTACATTAGTGTGCGCCTCCTCCTGATGTGCTCAGGAGGGTCTCGGAACCTCCTCTAAGAATAGAAAACGGGAAGCTGCTGGGTGAGCGGGCAGAGGCGGAGTAGCTGTGCTCACATGAGTCACAGACGAGTGGCTGGATATGAGGAGACACACACACTTCTCGTCTGTCACACAGCAGGCTCTCAGCCAGCTCCCCTCCGACCCGAGCGGGCCTCGGACCGGTTGAACGGCATCTGTCATATCTTTTTTTTCCCCCCCGGTCGCCGAGGAAACCCGCCGCGTGTTCCCACTCCCTCCTCTGGAAGCTCGTTTTGCCGCCCAACAACGTCGGTCATTCGTCTGATTTTGGGGGGGGGCCTGGTCTGGTCTGACCCACATGCGCGGCGGGAGGGGCCACACCTGTCAGCCCTCTCAGCAGCGATACGGTACCGAAATAGAGCCGGGGTTGGGAGCCCATGAACGTTTCCCAGCTGTCGCGAGCGGAGTGGGCCAGAGCGGAGGTTAACCTCAGCCTGCTCCCAGGGCGGCGGCTTCGGAAAACAAAGCGAAGGCTGCGCATCAGAAAATCACGTATCAGCCTTAACCTATGTTTTGGTTATCAAAAAAAAAAAAAAAAATGAAATTGGGGACGGCATCTCCACATTTAGTCGCACCGAGGAAACACACGAGGTGCTGGAGCTGAGAAATGTCATTGTTTTTGAAAATTCCTTCGGCCGTGTCCTTGGAAACAGGCATGTTTACCACCCTGCCGGATGAGCTCATCAGCGCTCAGCAAGCGTTCGGGGACTGTGAAGGCCAAACGTTCTAAGTGGAGGTGGAACGCTTTCACAGTCGTACCGACTGGAGTTTATCAGATTTTACACTTCCTCACGCACCACCCATGGATGTGAGCGTGCCAGTTAGGCTGTAAGGAAAATTGTTTCTGCTCACGTTAAAGAAATGATCGGCATCTTTCTCGTCATTCCGCCCCTGTACGATGCTCCAAACCCCGTGAATATTGTTCTGTATCAATCGTGTCTTCGACGCTCCCTATTCTCTGAACCCCCCAGATGTGGAAAACAAGAAATTCTTCACTGACTCATCACACCACAGCTCAACACTAAACTCCCAAATTCCCTAATTTATTGTTGTATGATGCTGTGAACAAGCCTTTCACAGCAAAGCACCCTGTAGCAATGTTCAGCGGGTTCCTTTGCGCCTTATGACTTTAGAAAGTCTCTCTGAAAAGTTTTTTTGGGTTCTATTGATTGCAGAAAACGTCATTCAAGTTTTGTGAACATTGTTTTTGCAAACACCTTTTCAAAAGTTCTTTAAATTGAAGATGATGAATAGTTTTCATTCTCTGTATTTCATGTCTTGTCTCTGTGTTATTTTAACTGACATACTGGGTTTCAATACTAAATAAATCGCATTTTCAGCTCACACATTATTTTGTTAAAATGGAGATGTCGAAATTGAACTATAGATTTATTGCGTTGTTTGAATTGAACACTGTGATAAGATATATTCTTTTGAACCGTGTTTTCTTTCTTTATTATACAGTTTTAAACTTTCATTTGAGGCGTGAATAAGCAGAAATCAAAGAGTCAAAACCCTAAATTCACATTTTCCGGTTGAGACTTTCAAAGTAAAGCCAAGTGACGCACTTTACAGACGCGAGCGAAACTCACAAATCCGCGGTTGGCGTAAAATATAAACCACACGGGCTACGACGAACCACCTCAGTTTAAACACGAGAACACACCGCAGGATTAGCGCATCTGCATTTCACCACGAACCGCACGCACCCCCACTCTTAACCCTTGCAACACGTTTGTCCTTTACTTCGAAGGCTGCGCTCCTAACTTCCGGTCGTCCCGCTCATGCGCTAAGCGCGGGAGCTTGACGTCACCCTGGGCAGAGAAACATGCTGTGGTACTCACAAAGGCAGATCCAGTAATCACAGAAGCCGAGCACGGCCCCGTAGAGACGCTGCAGAACCGACATGGCGACGGACGAGCCACGGCAAGAACCCACGAAGCGACTGGCGAGTGCGTCCTCTTTCGCCTGGGCTCGTCGGGGATATTGGATCCGAGCGTGGACGCGCCCCATTGACGGGACGCGCTTGGATCGCATCCCACACCCACCCGTCAGCACTGGGTGGGACGGTCCCGATCACAACTGGAAAACTACCGTCCCCATTTAGAAAAAAAGAGGGGGGTTTTACGTCCTTGAAGCCGAGGACGTTTATGCATGGAGTTAAAAAATAAGTGAATTTATTGACACCCAGCTCTGTCTGGCTACAAGTGGTACATTATAACCAATAGAATATCCTCTGTAAACATTTTTCCTGAGAAATTAGCTTTTTTTTTTACTTTCTATTCATTTTTTCCCATTATTGTGCATTTAACTTCATAGTAGTAAGCAAAACCCATGCACATGTGCTGACCTAGAGAAAAAGAATCTATCCTGCTTTCAATCCAGTGAGGAAAAAAAATACAGGGACTAGTCCTTTAAACCTCCACATGTGATCAGGTTTCCAGCACAAGAGCTCAGACAATTACCACTGTGATAGCTGTCAATAATGATGACTCAATAATGAATGCCCAGATCCACTGAGCCAAAGCAAAGTCAGTATAACGCAGCGTTAAGTGTTGATGCCCATCAACACTGGCTTTCGTCCATGCACATGTAGGGACCGGTTACTTTCCTGACCTTGACCTTAACTCGTCTCGGTGTCTACAGAGATGGTCGAATCCTCAGCAGCGCGCCGCCTCTCGGGTCGTGCAGTTCAGCTGACCCCGTGGCCCGCCTCGAAACCCCCCCCCCTCCCCCACGCTCGAGAGCGGACACCGTCGCCATCGTCCCCGACATCTCGAGCGCCGACGCTTCAGCCTCTTTGCAGGGATTTTCTCGGCTTCTTCGTGACGCCGTTCCCCGAAAAGACGTCACAGTTCCTCACAGGCTTTTCTCGGAGCGGGAGCGGAAAAATGCCAGGGATGGCGGTGATTGTTTGATAATTGGGTCAGGCCGTCTGGCAGTTTTTCATCCACCCACTCCCTCTGACTGGAGAAGAAAGGCCAGGGGGTGCAGTGCTGTGATGCGCTGTTCCCCTAGGGGCAGTCTTGCACAAGGCTTTTTGAACAAGACTGTGCACCAGCCAACACAAGGAAAACCCCCGTGTACCATTAAAGCAGACATAGATGCAATTATATAAGCTCTCCTTTCAGATTCAGAGGAGCAGAATAAAACTGATTAAAGCCATATTGCATTAAAACATCCGCCTGAATTTAAATAAACCCAACCGGGAGGGCACATATCAGTAAATCATGTATAGTAAAAGCACTACTGTAAAGTCCTCATTCCCTTCATGCGTTGTGTGTTGATGGGAGCTGATTTGGCAGGGAGGCACCGAGATGGAGGTGTGGGACTTTACTTTGTCTCCCAAAACCATCCTCAACACGACCTGCAAGCATGCTTCGAACACTTAAGGAATGTTTTACAGAGTGCAAGCCCTGTTCGGGAGGACTGCGGGGAATCCGCGGCCGCTGAATTAAACATCCCTTTACATGCAACTAAGGGGAGGAAACGTGCCTTTTTCTCTCTCTCTCTCCCTCCCTCAGCCGATCCCCGCGCACCTCTGAAAAATAGATGGGGGGGAAATGAGACCCGGTAATTGGCAGAAGGTCGTCGGGCATCAAAAAAAGGTGGGGGGGTCGGGAGTGCCGCTTAAGATGCATTTGTGCCAAAAGTGTGTTCCTGGTAATTAAAGTTCAATATGTCTTGAGGAAGCGGCGGGGTGATTTAAGCGCCGGCGGTTGCGCTGGGGTTGTTGCGCAACAGCCCGAGGAGGTAAAAAAGCAAAGTGGAGCAAGGAGGTGATTAATGCGTTAACTGGGGATGACTCAGGGTGGAGGAGCTTACAGAGGCAGCAAAAATCCTCACATTACCCGATTGCTGTGGATTTTCCCAAGCTGGAGAAAGAGGATCGGCTCGAGATTTTATTAAACCGATCCAAAGGAGCTGATGTCGGGGCCAACACGTCCGACGCGGAGCACGCGAGTGACGCGCGGGTGTGTATGTGTATGTGTGTGTGTGTGTGTCTGCGCGCGCGCGTCGTGCGTATCAGCCCGAATGCACAAAGGCAGGAGCTGGATGCCGCAGCCTCTCGACGTTCAAAGAGAGGAGATCAAAGGACAGCCCTCTCGCTCGGGTCTCCTTCCTCCGGATTAAAAAGATCATCAATAATAATGGGCTGGAACGGCTCCGTGCGCAAACCGGAGAGCCTGAGCGTGAGCTGATAGGTGAAGCTCCGACCCCCCCACGCGTCTTTCTGGGGACGCGAGGGCCGTGTGCGTGCGCCTCTCGACGGGTTCCCACGGGGACGAACAGGCGGAGAGAGACCGTAACCGCGGAGCCGCTGCCCCGAACCTGTCTCCCTGAGACGTCGTGCAGTATTTACCGCAAGCGACGTCTCCGCTTCGCACTCCGAGCTCCCGGCTGGTTTCCGTGAGACGTGTCCGGGGCATTTGTGCGTCTGCTTCTGCGCCACGGGATTTTAACAAAACAAACAAACAAACAAAAAGTTGTGATTGTTGACTTGGCAGCGACACCGTCGGTGTTTTCCTCTCAGCGTAAGAAGAGAGAGGATATTCCAGACGATTTAATTCACTCACAAGAGCCCGCGTTATTTATTCAAGGCCCATTCAGAGGCACCATTCACGGAATTTATTATTAAAACCACAATCATGACTGAAGTCATTTTAAATTGGGGTCAGAGCCTACAGGAAATTGGTGCGCAGTTTTACTATCGCGCACAATATAGACAATTCCGTTTTGACAACCCTACAAACACACACACCGCCGAACCGCGTGCGAGGACGGTCCTAAAATATGTTCCGCATTCCACTAAGAAACTCATCAAGACTCCTTGAAACTCCTCAACGCTGCATTCATTTGCATGCGACGCGCCTGGGAACGACGCGCAGGATGATCATCTCCACATCTTTTCATGTCCTCCTTCCCAGTCCCCCCCCTCTTCAATCACCTCCTCTCCCCGGGGAGGAGAAGAAGGAGAGGTAGCTAATTAATTACAGTGGCGGACTACTCGGAGGCGGAGCGCCGAGGACATGATGAATTGAGCGGAGCTGCGGCTATGACAGTAATCTGGAGTAATCCCTACCTTCACCGTCACCAGGCTTGTAGCCGAGCACGTTGCCTTATAGTATATCACGTTAACCCACTTCCTGGTCTCCTCAGTCTCGCGCTGACACCGAGGGACAACAGGGCCGCTAATGAGAGGTGAGGGATGGAAAGAGTCCGAAATATTCCCGAGGTTCCCCATGTGCGGGGACCACGCGGCTTAAATCTCCGGCCAAGTGCACGTTCATTAAGGCCGCTCTGAGGCACACACACACACACACACACAACTCCACTCAGTCACTTATCACCTGATATCTCCGCGTTATCAGCGAATGCGACTGGGCTGCAAAGCATGCTGGGGGACCGCTTGAGGTGAGAGAAAGGCTCCCTGCATCAGCGACAACAAACAGAGCAGCCGTCTTGGCTCAGGAAGCGCTTAATCCCTGCAACACTACACCTGATAGATGGTGTTCATTATCTCCTCCTTGCTCTGGGGGTGGGAAAAGGGGAAAAAAACGTCCCACTCCTGATCCCTTCAGTCATTTATGGATCACCGGCTACCGCACAATGGAACAATCAGGGAAATACGTTATGGCCCTCAACTGTGTTGTTGCGCTCCGGTGTCACTCGATGTGAAGTGATAAAGAAATGCCGGGAAGTAACATTATGGCTTTATTAGCAGCAAACGGTAGCGATCTGCGGGAGCTAATAACATTCAGAAATGTTCGATTTGTCAGTTTAATGGGCTGAATTGATTGAACTTTTGATTGATTCGCCCAATGTCGAGCATAATGTGCTTAATTGGGTAGGTTTTGAGGAGCGATGTCTTGTAATTGGTGCACTTTAAGGAGGAAGGCCATGTGTGCACGGGAGATGCGTATGTGTGTGGTGGGGGAGGGGGGGTAGCGACATTCTGGGGGGCAAAAGAAAAAAAAAACGCAGGGAGACACCCAGTGCTGCGTGCCAGAACCGCTCAGCATCAGCAGCGTGGGCAGCGACGCCGGAAAAGCCGAGCGCTCCGGACCACGAGGGCGCACATGGGGACTAAAATAAAACCCAGCAGTCAATGAGCCTTACAGCCTAAATAAGCTCTCATGTGGGGAGGTGGGGGGGTGGGGGTGGGGGGCATCTCTGCATTCATCATATTGTATCGGAGATGAAAACTGGGTCACATGGATAATAATGCAGAGGGGTTTGGGGCTGAAAAATAAAATGACGTCCCAGCCAGGTATACACAGCCACTCATTTCGATATGAAAAATAAAGCAGGATTTGCAACAGAAACATCTGTCTAATCTTTATTTATGGATATATCCCTCCCTGCTGCCGCAGCTACGTCATGTATGCTTCTCTGTTAACACTGCAGCCCATATATAATATATATAATGCACGCATGAATTTATTATGCAGGATGAAATATGCATGTCCATGCTGACCTGTGCTGCTCTGGATGGTCCTGACGGTGGTGGTGGTGGTGCGCGGGGGAGAGCCGGGCCTCCTGTTGCCCACCTTCGCGCCGCCCCTGGCCTCCTCCTCTTCCTGCGAGCAGCCTTTCTCGATGGCGCGCACGTAGCTGTGGCTGCGCATGCGGAAGCAGCCGGGCACGGGCAGGTCCAGGGCGTCCACGGCCTGCGACTCCATCTCGCTGAAGACGGACTCGCACACCGCCTCGATCTGCCCGTTCACCTCCACCTCGCTCACCTGCGGGTGCACGGGAGAACGGGGGGGGTAACGGAGACGGGGAAGTCGGGAGCGAGGAGATTTGGAAATGCTAAATTCACAACCCTTAAGCTGAGAACACACTGTTCCAGTTTTCCTGTAATTTGGAACGAGCGCAGATGCACCCAAAAATAAACTCCATTGATTGATATCAACACACAGAAATGACGAATGGAGATGTGACGAGGCGTCTCTTTATTTTTATTCTAACCCAAAAAAGCAACTGAATTATGAAATTGCAGAAAACTAGATTAAATGATTTATACTTGGATCCTATATCCTTCAGCACATCATGTGTTCTTTCCTCTGAGTTTTCTCTCATAAAGGACAGTTACGTAACCCGCAAGGAGCGACGAGATCCATGTGATGGAGCAGTCACTCGCCTGCTTTACATCCAAATCTGAAGAGAAATGTGTCTCTAGAAACTAGCTTCCACTTTGAATCGCTTTTGTGTCGCAGAAGAAAAGCCTCTCTGGTCCGCGACATAGGAGCTTTCTTTCACGGATTTTGAGGTTTTCGTCGCCTTTTTGATGCGACGCATTGAAATGCCCGTAAAGCTCAAAGGTAATGGGGCCCCGGCCTCTATAGGATAAAACGGGAAGTGAAAATGAGGTGTGAAAAGGAAAGTGTCAAATCACATTTTGGACGACTGGGACTTGAGGCATGACCCAAAACAGGCTCTGGGAAATGTGGAATGCATTTTCAGTCATCAGAACTTGTATAAAAAATGCATTTTGAATTTCCGATTTGTGCGGAGACAGAAGGAAATATACGGCTAACAAAGGCGAATGGGCTGTTCGGGTCAATGAATTAATCATCTGAGCTCCAGAAAACAGCATGCGGAGGTGTACGCTAATTGGGAGACTGGGGGCTTTAAATTGCCGGATGGTGACCTGATTGTTACTTCACACTTGACGGCTAGACTTTTCTTCTCTCCTGGACGACCTTATCGTGGCTGGGGGAGCGCGATAAGGCCCGATGAGCGGGTATCTGCCCCGACTGACCTGGCTGATGGTGCTCATGGCCCTCATGTAGCTCTCATTCCGCGAACGGAATTTCGGCGAAGCCAGCAGCCCCGCTGGGTCCAAGCTGTCCAGACTCCTATTGATGGAAACCTCGCTCACCGCCCGCAGGTAGCTGTGGCTCCGGATCTGTAGCTTCGGCGAGTGCTCCGTGGAAATCCTGAAAAACATTGGGAGCGGAGAACTTGAACTGCGGGTGATGGGCTCAGATGTGCGCGTAGATACAGATGAATCCACAACCGCTGCAGGAGACCACCGTATCTGATGAACCAATGTCCTGTCACTCACGTAGCACCTCGGGTAATCTGTCTTTCCAGTTACTTGTATCTTATAAATCTATGAGCTCTGCTTATTCTATAAACAGCCACCTAATCAGCACACACACACACACACACACACACACACACACAGCGAAAAGCTCAATGAAAGATGAATAGGTGTCTCATTAGCTCTCACCTGCCTCCAATCTGATCGCTCAGCATGCTTCACACACCTGTGTGTGTGTGTGTGTGTATTTGTGTGTGTGTGTGAGAGAGAGCAGGTGGATGTCACAAATTAATGGGGAGAAAGAAAAAAGAGCCAAAAAGCTGACTCGTTTTTTTTCCCCCATACGCCCAAAGTTGACTTCCAAGTGGAGAGGAATGCAGATTAGAAATTCTCCCCCATTTCACACTTTTGCGAGTACATTCAGACATGTAAATGCACAACTGTCACGGCGCTCAGCCCCGAGGTTGTTTTTGCTTTAATTATGTATCCCCTCCTAAAAATAGAGCGCGGTCACCGCAGCAAAGCAAACCGGATTACTCATTCTTGGATGGAGAAAAAGGAGGGGAGAGCAGAGGGATAAAGGTGAGGATTTTCAAAGAACAGCTACTAAGTATAAAACGGAGATGTAGTCCTGAAAGTTGGTCAAAGGCAGACGTCTTTCTGATATGGAGGAAATATATAGATCATCGCTAACTGGGGACAAAGGGTTTGATGTACGGGAGATTTAAGCCGCAGAAGAATCAATGCACCGAGGCCGTTCCCCCAATCCACCCCTGCTCATTTCTCTAACGGGCTGATTGCAAGCAGAACAAATTGTGCCTTTTGTGGCAACTTGAATGGCAGGAAAAGCCTATAATCAGGACCACCTACAGAGGAAAGTTCAGCCTGTCCCTAGGTGCCCCTCCACGGAACAAGTGACAGTAATGAACTAATGTTCTACTCTGTCAGTCAGGAATCTGAGCTGAAGCCATTTTCTTGTTGGTCCATTGCAAAATGTCAATGTAACCCTGTCCCTTTCCTCCTCTGCTTCGAGTATCTTGTCTTTCGGTTGGGTTCTCGAGGGTTTTTTTTCCCTCGAAATATCCCAATTCTGCAGTATTCTTCAGCCTCCATTCTTTGAGGAGATTCAAGGACTGGTAGGTAATGGCGTTAAACAAAAAAAGGGACCGCAAGACAAAAAGTTGCCTGTTGACATTTTCTCTGGAGCTCGTCCACCAGAGTGGACACGGGACAGACTCCGAGACGGAGAACAAAGCTGATTATTGAAATCGCAGTGTTCCGACACAGAATCACGTAGGTCCCAAAGGCGCTGCGGGGAAACATCATCAGCTGCTTCCGGCTCCAGCTTTATCTTCAGCGCGCAGCGCTGCAGCTCGGTTTGTTCCACTGGGTTCCATCAGATGATGATGGAGTTCCCCGGGCCAAATTCAAGTCATTAACGGTCCCCACGCTGGGTCGCTCCAGTTACATAAGGGTGTGTGTGTGTGTGTGTGTGTGTGGGTGTGTGTCTCTGTCTGTCTGTCTGTGTTTGTATTTGTGACATATTGAGGACCCAGATCCACATTCTACATGCAAAGAGGGGCCATTTTGCTGGGCTCTGTGTGTGTGTGTGTGTGTGTGTGTGTGCGCGCGCGCTATGTAAGACTTCAATCTGAATTTTCCAGTCTTCCAAGACAAAGCGTTCCAAAATATGATCTTTCCCCATCATATGCACGCGCCACATTTGTTCTAGACAGCCTTTAGAAGTGTCCGTCTCTTTTGGAAAAGGCCTAAATCAGCATCCCTGATGAGCTTCTCTGGATTTACTTGCATGTCAAGTGTGGACAGCGCTTTCAGAGGTCTCACTGGAGTCTAATATCTCTGATTATTTGATGAGCTCCTACTGTGAATAATATGCGGCTGAACGGGAAACACTTCACGCAACAAGAAGCAGCTTCATCAAAAGTCTTTAAATGGCGGCGCCAGGCTCGCGTGTTTCTGAGCCCAAGGAGCATTTCTTAAGAGCATTCGTTTTTTTTGAAGCGACTTCAGTGCAAGGATCGTGCGTTTTCCATTACGGCTCGGCCCGCTCGGCGTGTTTGAATGTGCGCGAACGCGCTAACAGCAGCGCGGATACGAGTTTTTAAAGCCGCGGCCCTTTGAGATTCAAGGACATGGGCTGGCGCGCTGCTGTCTGAATAACAACCCGCCTTCATCTCCTTCCTGTTGATTTTTTTTCCCCTTGCTTCAGCCCCCCCGCCGCTCCGTGACGCCTCGACTGAGTTTCAGATGGTTCCAGGCCTCCTCGGGTCTAACCGCTGGACCCCTCCCCCCCGCGCCACTCACTTCAGCGTGGTCATCTCCGTGAGGGACGGCTGCGTGGCCTTCAGGTAGCTGGCCCGTCGCGCCTGGACCTTGGGCGAGGGTTTGGGGCTGCCGTCCGAGTCGCCGCTGTCTTCCTCCGCCATGGCTTTGATGTAGCTGCCGCTGCGCATCCGCCGGCACGGTATCTCATCGTCTTTCGCCAGCGGAGAGAAACCACTCCAGTCATCCTGAGGCACCTGTGAAAAAGGGAGGATTCAAATGAGAGGGGGGGAGAGGTCGTGCTTTGAGTGTGTGTTGCCGGTGAAGTGTTGGTTAAAATTAGCTGCTCCTGTGACTTTTCATACACTAATAGAAAGCAAAAATATCCAGAGTACGGAAAATAAAGCGCACGAGAAGTATTAAAGGGAGGAGGAAATGATGTGAACCTCAAGTTTATTCTCTCCCAGGAAAAGGTCCAAATAAATAAATAAAGGAACTCATTCCTTATGGACTTCAGTGGTGAAAACACAGAAACATTTAAAAGGAATCATTTCGCACCACTTCCTACTCCCCACTAAAAGACCCCTGCAGAATAAGGCTGACTGACTAAATATGTGCATGTGTGAATATCAAACAGGACCCTTTTCCCTGTAGCTGCACAGGGAACCCACTTCTCACATTCCTGCCTCTTCTGTCCCAGTTCCTAGAAGACGGTGACAGCTCTTTCATGGCTGGGCTGCAGGAAACGGCATCCTTCTCTTCTGTTTGTCCTCCACCCTCTTAAAATGCACGGCCACACGCGACATGTCTCCATCCTTCACCCTCGCTCATTCCCTCTTATTTACAGCTGCCTTCTTTTAATATATATATGTTTGCCCTCTGTCGGGCCTCCTCCAGCTTCCTCTGGTGTTTATTTGGTGCTTACACCAATGTGATGAAATAGCTGCAATCTGGAGCACTTATCTTCCACATAACATTGACAAAGCATCCAGTTACATTCATGATACATAAACGTGCTACATGCCGGTAAGACATCTTGGAAATGGTGACACTGCTCAGAAAAAAAAGAGAATGGGAATGCGAAGCCATCTGATCTAATAACAGCCATGCAGACAGAACATAAAGGACACGATGAATGGATGATGCGTTGGAGCCCACTGCACAAGCACAGATGATGTGATGCGGCTGTGGCGCGAGGCGGGGGGGTGGGCGGGGGCTGGCGTGGCGGTCCTACCTGCAGGAAGTGGCAGGTGCGTCCCTGCTCGGCTTTCACTAGAGCTTTATCTAGGTTGACGGAGGCCTTCTGGTAGACCTCCCTGGCCCTGCTCACCGTCAGAGTGGACGACCACGAGCTCTTCTTCAGCTGCACCTGCCCGTCCGCGGGGCCCGCCGTCAGCGGTATGCTCCCGCTGCTGCCCGCCGAGCACGTCGTGCACTTGACGTCGTTGTTGCTGCGCGACGTCTTGAGCGAGTGTGCGCTGATGGTGTTGTAGGACTCCATGAAGTACTGCGACTGCGACTTGTCCGGGTGGCGCCCCATGGTCATGACGCCGGAGGGCAGGCCCCCGCTCCTGCCGCCGTGGTGGTGGTGGTGGTGGTGGTGGTAGAGGCACGCGTCCCGGTCGAGCGTGTCGTCCGAGCTCCAGTAGCCGGAGATGGCGGTGCGCATCTTGGGCTCGGACTTCGAGCGGTCTTTGCTCTTGCTGCGCTTGCTGTGCTTGAGCGTGCCGGAGGACGAGGGCGGGTCGTCGGGGCTCGATTTGCAGCCGTTCACCCTCCCGCTTCCCCCGCCGCCGCCGCCGCCGCCGGACCCCGAGGGCCCCTCGAGGGAGTGGGACTTGGTAAAGAGCTTCTGGACGGAGTGCACCAAGTGGCGGATTCTGCCGGGGCTGTCGCTGCGTTGGTGCTCTACCGCCGTGCGTTTGTACTGCAGCGTGTGGTAGCCCTCGCGCCGCACCGGCGCCTGCCGGTCGAACTGTTCCAGCACCGCGGAGGAGATACGGCTGTTGCTTCCCGCGCCGCCCCCGTCTACCTTGCTGCACCCCGTCGGGCCCGTGTAAGGCACCAGAGCGCCGCATTCCTCCTTCAGCTCGTGGTGGGAGCTGTAATGTCGGCGGGGGAACGTGCAGCTGGCCAGATCCGGGTAGGTGCTGGACTCAGACTGGCAGGAGTTGTGCTGCGTGTAGCAGGGGCGCTCGGCGGGATGAGCCTCCCCGGGGTTCAGGAAGTAGGAGCGGCGATCCGAGTGCCCCAGGGTCATGGAGTCGTAAGAGGGGTCGCAGGTCACCCCGTGGTGGTGACTTCGGCTGCCGGACAGGCCTTTCATTGTCATGGTGGTCGGGTTGACACGCACATCCAACTGCTCCCAGAGGAAGGTTTGCACGAAAAGTAGCTCTGCAAAGGAAAACGAGGGGGGGGACGGAAGGAAAAACAGATTTATAAATATCGCACATTAAAACAAGAGTGCATCCTTTAAAGTCGAGGAAACGTAGTGTTGACAGAAGTTGGGCTTTTCAATTTTGCCCTTCAAAAGTTCGGGAGAGGGAGTTTCTAAATATAGCGTGCACTTAGCATGTGGTCTCCAACATCCAAATCTGTCCTCGTGCTTTCTCCTGCACTCCTCCTTTCCCTCTGGTTTTATTTGAGTAAGGAAAAAGAAAAAAAAACGTGAAAGGGGAGACAGACAAAAAGGAAACAAAGGAGGGAGGCGTTGAGAAGCGTTCCGATCTATTTCCAAGTCGACAGCGCCGGTCTGGAGGCACCAGATCCATTTTGCCAAAGATTTGTGGCCATCTGACAGTCATAGCTGTGGTGTTGAAGAGGCCATTCAAATGCTTGTATTTGCAGAACTCAAATGGACTGAATAAAATGTGCATCAGTTTGGATTTTTTTTTCCCCATTCGCTCTAAATCATTTTCCGTGCAATTTCTATTGGGAAAAAAAAAAGCTAATCTTCATTCTGCAAGTATTTATGAGGAACGCTCTAATAAATTAGCCGTCCTACACACGGGGGCCAGAAAGGGCCGGCACCTATCACCCTCCTTAAATCTCCCCCACTCAATTTGGCTTGTGGCCGGCTACTTACCCACGCCGTTTTCCAACGGACTGGAAATGAAGCTAACGAGACGATAATAAGAACCCACGCGCCCGGGCGTAGCACCACGGCGGCGGTGTGGCCCAGCCGCCACCAGGAATTCATTACGGCAATTTATAAGATGTTACCAAAGGCCATTGTGGTAAATAAAAAGGGGATAAAATAAGTGGGGGGAGCAGAGCAAATGAAGGGAGTAAACACAGAATGAAATATAATGTCAGCGCTTTAGGAATAGAGGATTCTATATAGGACATGAATATAGATTGAGTCAGCTTTATTATTATCTTCTATGTGGCTGGATGCTGAATTAATTGAAAAATCAGGGGAAATATTCATGCAATATTTATTCACTGCTGTCGTTCTCTGATAAACTGGGGACTCAAATCACTGGGAGATAATTAAACCACTGTGTTACGCTTGTATTATTAAACCGCCAATAAAAAACACAGAGTGGCTGATCCCCACAGCCGTCAGGCTGCACTGGTGCACCGGGAAGTGTCACACGGCGCTTGCGCTGTGGTCACACACACACACGCACGCACACGCACGCGCGCACAGCCGCCGCTCCATGCAGGGCGCGCAGAAGTGGGCTCTGTCCAGCCAGAGGTATTCATTGCAGTTGACAGAGATCCCTTCTGTTGGCCGCTGAAGCACAGAATGTGACCTAAATAAAAAGGCCTCGTGGTGATCCACGGCAGCGTGTGTGTGCCACAGCTGTCTGCAGCATTGCACTAAAGCTGAAAAGCTGAATGTTGGGTCACGTTGGCCTTATGCCCGCTGGACACACACACACACACGCAGACAGACTCACGCACACACGCACGCACATGCAAACACCGGTTTACAAATGCAGATCTGACAGGCTGCATAACCTTGCTGAATTGTGACAGCGCGGGCTGGTGAAGTGCAGTTTATCAGCAGGAGGAGGAGGAGGCCCCGCCGGTTCCTCCATGTCTGCCAGGTGAGGCCTGCAGTGATGTGAGGGACGCTTGGATCGAGCAGGATACTGTATGGACGCTGACTGACCCAGTTGTGTCTTTGTGATGCTGCTGGCGATGACCTCAGTGGACTATACCAACGAATGGACTGGCTTGACAACAACTGACGTATTTCATTTCAATCAATCCGTTTATAGGTCTGAGTTTCTGCTCTAATTTCTATTTATAAGAGTAGAAAGCAGCTGTAAGAATTTTTTTTTCTTTCCTGAAATACTTTCTACACATCCAAAACATGATTAGATTAAATGTAAATACGATACTCAGTTGGATGTATGTATGGCCTATTTTTTATTCACACAGTACAGACATTCTCACATTTCTAATGATTTCAACAGGCAATGGCTGCAAATAAATGCAGGAGTTGATGAAATAAGTTGAATTTCAAAAGCTAATACCAATTAGCAGCAGCGAGACTATATGGGAACAGCAGGCTTTACTCCTGCTCCACAGAGATAAAAAGAAAATTGATTTTCATAATATCATCATTTGCATCACTTTGCAAAGAGAGTGAAATTAATATGGCTCAGAGTGAGAATACCGTGTTGGCTTCTCATGATGGTCACATAAAATTCTGTTAGTCAACATCAAATACTTGGTCCTCGGGGTTTTTTTTTCTTTCCTCTGAAATCTGGGACGGATTTCTCAGAAGGTTCAAGACATCGCTGATCTGCTCTCCGCATGGGGCTCAAATCACCTCAGCGCATCACCGCGTAGCTGTGAGTAGGAAGAACAGCGGGACCACGGGCACACACAGATTAGGTCTGTCCGTCACGTTGGGTACATGTTTGTGTCGGGCCGCTGCAGCGGAAATGTTTTTGTTGTTTATGCTGCGGCGGTGATGCAAGCGGAATTTTGTGCATTTTTTTGATTGATGTGACCTAAATTCAACAGCCACGTCATCCTGAATGGAAAAAGGTTGCTGTAACTCTTACATTTCACATGAAATGAGGACGTTTCCAGATGGTGTGTTTGAATAAATCAAATTATTTGCTCTGAAAATGGTGCATCTGCCACTCAGGCTGCGGTGAAATTCCAGAAACAGTCCACAGATTAGACTCGAAATAAACGATTGCGTTAATAAGAGCGCAGACAGACCCAGTACTTAAAAAAGTAAGAGAAACAGCATCGATTGAGCAGCATGTTGTACAATAAACAAGATTAATGTGGAGCGTCTCGGTGTGGAAGAACTCTAATGCCACTTCAGCGTGCCCCCAAGGTTTATAAATATGTAATTACATGAATATTTGACTGTTTAATATGTGATGATAATAAAGCAATATCAGACATCCAGCCAGGGAGGGAGAAGCTAGAGCTGAGGTAGCAGCGAAGAAGTGAGCTTGTGAACGCGTGAACTGCTGATTTCTTGTAACAACCCCTCAGAGAACCACGTTGCAGAACATCTTAAAGACGGCCGGGGGCCAAAAAGGGGGCCAGAGAGGGGCACTGGGAAATGTTTGTACCTGTTGTAGAGCAAGAAAAATGTCTCTCAGGGGTTCCAGGAGTTGCTGACAAGCACCGAGTGTCATCTTTCACTATTAAAATGATCTTAAATGATAGATAAGCCACTCCGTTCCCAGTCCGGCAGCGACAAGGGAGCAGGAAAATACAGATTTTTTTTTCCTCTGTGTGATGGGACATTTCGTGTTCTCACTCCAAATTCTCAAAAACCGGGCATGCTGTTCAGGTACGGCCTGGGCGCCTGATGTGAAAAGAGCCCCTTTAGTGCCACTACAAGGTGATTTTTTTTTTTTAAAGTTTACCCTGGGAAACGTATGAAAATGGCTTCTAATGCCATCCGATTTAATGCAGTTTGTGTTACTCCATTACGAGGAAGTGCCTTCACAGACGGCCTGATGTTCCAGGTCACAACAGGACGGCTCCTTTGTCACAACTAAACTAATTAGGTTGGCTGCGAGGGTCCTGTCAGGACCAGCCAAACAGATTCTGGAGACAAGCGCGATGAGGTCTGTTTGATCGAGACAAACACATTAACACAGACATTAAGTCTGACTCACAGCCGGGCTGTTTCAGGAGATTCAGCTGGACACAAATGGAAACACTGATAGATAAATGTCACACGCTGGACTGTTGCGTCTGAATAATAATGGTGTGAAAAACAATCAGATTGTTCCGGTTTTCCATATAGGCCAGTGCTGCTCAAACAAGAATTAAACTTGCAAAGATTAAAGTGAGAGAACCCACGGATACTGAAGCTGTCAGGGTCAAAGAATGGAAGAGAAAGCAAAGAAACAACCCTAAACCGCTCGATTTATGGATATCCAATTTATGGATATCCAATTTTCTGAACTAATCCAGCACCAGGTGGCATCGGTCTATATGTGCCTGTAGGCCTGTCTTGCAGAATATGTGTGGTTCCAAAGCTTTCATGGATTTGTTTTCAATTTTTTCCAACAGAGAATGTCATAAAAATGAGGGCCGTCGCTCTGTTTATTCCAAAACGAACAACAAACAATGAAGGGTATTAAAAGAACAGTCCAATAAAGCCATCCATAAAATACAGGCGATGAAATCTGACATGGGAGGGCGGCATTGCCATGGTAACAAATGGATTTTTCTGGCGGAAAAACACTGTCTTCAGCCCGGGCTAATGAGAACTCATGTGTACCAACAGCTCTGGGATCAAACGTGTGCGCCGCGGCAGAATTAGCCGCTTCTTGCACTTTCATGGAACCACTGGTGGCCAAACGGCTGACTTGTGGCCAACCTTTACGGAGACAGACGCAGACTGTCAACTCGCAAAAATGGCCCAGTCGCTGACCGCGGACGCGATTATCTCTGTTGAATGTAAGAATAACATATGGATGTGTCTTTGATGTACCGCATTCCAGATGTTGAGAATGGACAACCTCACGATATCTGGAGATGAAAAGAATCCCATGTATGAATCGCACGATTTCATCAGTTCAATCTGAAGGGTCCCTCTACAGGTTAATGAAGTGGCTTCATTTGATTGTGGTGGAATTTGGGAGCTCTGTATGGAAGAAATTCCGCCATGTCAGAGGGGTTAATGAGCACACCGTGAGTCCAGCGCTGGTTGAAGAAGTGAGGGACCGTCAGCAAATTCAGGACCCTTAGTAGTTTGAGTCTGTGCAGTACGCGTGCGAGCAGACCTTCCGCTTCCTCTCACCCGCTCAAGCTCAAGGCCCAAACTCTTTCCCGTTTCCCTTCGTTTCTTTGCTCGATAAACGTCGTTGTCCTTCGCGAGCGAAGGAGCCAAAGCAAACCCAAAAGCAGACGACGGCATCGCGACGAGATCCCCCCCTCCCCCCGCTCGGTAAATACGCGACGCCTCGCTGCGCGTGACCCGCGGAGCGTTTTGTTTATATTTGAAGAGTTACTGTATGCTCATCCGGGACGTACACACGGTGCAGCGAGTTGCCCCTGTCAGGCAGCATCAGCATCACGCAGCCGCCCGGGGCATCCAGAGGGTAAAAGCAACTGATTCTATAGTTAATTACATGTGAGGAAAGAGAGCTGGAGTGTGAGTGGGAAATGTGTTAATGTGCTTTTAGCTGATGCGGTCTAAATACTGGACCTATGACGGATTACTCGCTGAATAGAACCGCAACATTAAGCGCTGTCACAGTTGTCGTTTGCATGGGGCTGATTCCGAGGGAGGAGATTAGCCGGACGCCGCGTCTCTGACCCGTGCGAGGCTGTTTGTCGAGGGGCGAAGGTCAAACGCCGCTAACAGGGAGTATTTGGCGAAAGCCGGCGAGGAGGAACCGGTTGATTTGCGCGCCGCCATCGCTGAGGGTGGCCTGTCACATCGAGGATGCGTCAGCGCGCGTCGACGGATCCGGCGGTGAGATCGGAGCGAGCGGAGAGAAAAAAAAAAAAAAAAGCAGCGGGACGGCGCGGGAGCCCGAGCCGCTGTCTCGTCGCATGAGCGCCAACGGAAGGGGAGCGAACAGAGGTATGTATCGCGCTCCGAGGCTGGCGCGCAGGCGTTTCCAGATGTGCCCCGTGCACTATGGATCCTCCGGCCCTGCGGCCCACGCAGGGAGCAGGTGTCAGCCCGGGTTTGCCGCCAGCCAGCGACTGACTTCACATCAGAACGGACAGAACACGAAACTTCCAAACTAAATGGAATCAGCTTATGTAATGAGGCTGGACTCAATTATGTCATCCTTCAACTCACGTTAAGCCAACATCAGTCCAGGAACCTCCGTTCCGGAATCGGCCTAAATTCCCAGGAATGAACCTGCTCCCCCTCGACTGGGACGGGTCCTTTTTTGTTCCCGGAGTCCGCGAAAAAAAAAGCGAGTACATAAAGATGAGCGGCGTAAGAATGAGAGACACAATCCCGGGAGATTACGAACCCTAACCGACCGGCTCCAGAAGATTTCTTTGAAGACGGGAAAAGCTGATGATCGCCTGGCGCAGATGAAGGATTACAGACGACAGGGCTCCGTAACCGAGGGCAACGCCGCACATCAAACACTGACAAGGGCAGGAAAATGCCAGACTGATTTCACAATCTTATAGCAACACTTTTAAACTTAAAAAAAAAAGCTGATAAAACAAGTCCGACAAGCAGACGAGAGACCCTCACCCAGGCTCGAACCTGAGGGCGCCAATGAGCAAAATTAGCATGACAGATAAATTGCAATAAAACACCTACTTTAAAGTTATGCGTTAATAAAAGCACCCTTGAAACTACTATTGAATATAAAGTCGGAAACATTACAAGACTTCAAGTTCATCCAATCAATATTTTGGTGCATAAAAACCTTCCGCCTCGAGCAGGAAATGAGAAAGCACTTCATAAATCTGTGGATTTTCTGGGCAATTTGACCTTTTGCCGCAATAATGTTCAGAATGTTCTGTTATTTTGCTTCAAAGGTCAAACACAGAGTTTGTGCGGAGCGGGAACATCGAAATCACCTTTTACAGGCTGTTATAAATTCACACATTTGAGTAAACTAAAGAGTACACAGGTCAAACTGAGCCAATGAGCTTAATCTTTTACATCTTAGGCCAATAAAGTGAATTCATAACGCCAACACTCGAGTGTTAGGCTCAATAATGACTTTTTATGTCAATATGAAACAGTGTGTGCAGTAAAGTATATTAAATAATGGACTTTTATTAGCTGTCCCGGCACAATCAAGTGTTGGGAGCACAGCGCACCACCAACTAAATGAAGTGTGAAATGTGCTGCTCATCGGCAAAGGTAAATTAGCTTCCCCCTTCATAATTTGCTCAGGTGCTCGCAGATAACGCCCCCCCCCCGACTCCGTCGAGCCGAGGCCCGCTCCGTTTCGATAACGGCCGCACTCGGACCGTCTGACGCCGTCGAGGGAGGATGGGAGCAGAGGAATCTCGTGTCTGCAGCAGAGAGACTTTTGCGTTTACAAAGGTTTTATTATGGATGGAGGGGGCTGAGCGATAAGACGGTTCCAGCCGAGCTCTTCATGTTAAACTTAAAGAAAATCATTAACAGCTAATAGATTTTTTTGCTCAAGGAATTAAATTTTAATTATTAGTCAATTATGTTGCACACCATTCAAGACAGGTCGCCAGTCCATCACAGGACACACACACACACACACACACACACACACACACACACACACACATACACTTCATTCATTCACTGAATACAAACCCAGAAACTGCTATGAAGCGCTGGATCCCAGTTCTTCCTTCTGGGATGTGAAGTTCCACCATTTACCAGTACAGCCAAATAACAGTGTCAGCCATTGATGCTAATTTGTGTGTGTGGCGCCCCGGGATAAAAATAGCTCCTTCGCTTGCCCCCCCACGTGTTTGCCGTCTGTCAAAGACATTTCAACCTCACGGGCGTGCACTTTTTCAGGCTATTAAGGACGTTGACACTTTAAAAATCTGTTAATCCCACCGTCTCCATCTGTTCCGCTATCGCTGAAAAGCAAGAGGAAAGTCACATTTCGGTCAGACTTGTTACTCTGTTTGTACCCCTCCCCCCTGCCCCCGCCCCGCCTGCCTGATCTGATCTGTTTGGCCTGAAATTGCCGGTGAGGCCGTCAGTCTTGACAGATGGGTCCGCAGATGTGCACCAAACCAGACGTCGTGTCAAGGTTGTTCTTTTTGGAACATTCCGCTTCAGTCGTCTGCACGCTTAAAACAGAGAATCAGATAAATCCTTCTGATATTTGACCGCTTCAGTTTTGAAGTTGAAAGAAAAAAAAAAAGCCAACTTGAGTTGCCGGGCCGCAGAAACGAGACGAAGTTGAGCGCTCGCTCGGTTCGGCTGCTGGAAAGAAACTGACCGAAGCCGCCGTCGAAAGGAGACGGCGCCGATGTCGCTCAGGCTCCGCCCACTTGACAGTCTGAGGTCAAGATGTCTCAAGAACGTCTCAGCCAGGCAACTTTTTCGGGTTGCAAGTATGACATCATCACCTCACTTTGGAATCTAAATTTGTGCTCTTTCCTGTTTCACATTAGTCTCAAGGTAATCTGTGCATCCTCACAAGCCTAAAAAAAAAAAGCTCAATGACACCCTTAATGCTGGCGAGCCCTACAGAGAAGTGAATCTCCCCACCTTTATAGTCTCCTCTTCATCCTTTCTCCGCCGCGATTAATTCCCGGCTCCTCTTCCTCCGTGCGTGCACATCCCCGCACCTCGCACTGCAAAGAGAGAGAGAGATAGAGAGAGAGAGAGAGGGAGAGAGAGAGAGTGAGAGGGAGAGGGAGAAAGAGTGTGTGTCCTTGGCTGAGAATTCGTCACAACGCATCAAAACACTCCTGCGGTGCCCTGGTGGCTAATGCGCTGTTCTGTGGGCCTGGCGCTCACGCTGCGCTGCTCCCCTCTGCTTTTTCCAGAAAGCACCGGGGCCGTAGCGGAGGCACTCGGGAGCGGAGAGCGCTTCTTTGCAATTAAAAATATACAAGCTACTTTTGTGCCGGGTGCAGGGGGGAAACGGTTCCCCCGGACCCTCCCCGATCGGCTGCGAAATCACCGGCATGCGCGGCCTAATCCCCGTTTTCGACGGCGAGGCGATGTTCCCAGAGATAATGGGAGGAAGTTCATTTGGAGACTCTTGAGTGGGTTCGGAAGCGGTGACTCATCAAAGACGCCACCGGCCCGTTCCTCAGCGGAGACGTTCAGCTCCACTGCTGCAAAGTCGAAGCCGCTCCGTTACCGGCGTTCCCAAAAACTTTCTTTCCTCTCCGCCGTTTGTCCCCCCCCGACCCGGTACCCTGGGAAGGTGGTGAAGAGGTGGTGGCAGGTAGTTCGCCGCTGGGTCACGGAGCAGATGGTGGGCTGTCCGATGCTCGCCAGGTGAGACTCACAAATGCACACACACATGCTCGCGCACACACACCGAGCCCAAGGGAGCCGCTCCACCTTAGACCCATGTAGGTCTGCACCATTTGGCCATAATTCATGACGTTATATTCAATGTTTCATACAGATTTTGGCTCTAAATAACGCCTCAACCAGGGGTCAATTAGCCAGCCTGCTAATCTGATTTCCATTGTAAATCCTCTCATTATATACCGGGAAAGAGTCGGATATCGGCTACAAACAAATCACTTCACAGCAACTAGTTGGGGATGACAGCAAAGCTGTGGTTCTACATCGAATGTGTGTCTCTATCAATCAAGTCACATCTGCAAGGGGAGAATTTCAATTTCACACTCTGCTGGGGTGCATAACACACACGTCACTTAAACGCAGAGACGGGAGGGGGAGGGGTGTGTGTGCGTGTGTGCGGGGGGGGGGGCGTTTGTGGGTGGAGGTAGACGCGCTCGGATCAAAATATGTATTCATGAATGACTAAATGAGCGGGGAAGGAACAGCAGAGGAGACAGGAGGTGCGCTGATGGCACGCTGATACACCATTTAGAAGAACAATGGGACAAGCAGCGGCTGCGACAGTGGAAAAACACACCCGAAGGGCCCGTTTAGGAGCTTAATCTAATCTAAGGCCTCGATGAAAATAAAAACAAACTTGTTTAAAGCAGGAGTGGTGGAGATGGCGAAAGAAGCGCCCGATTTGAAAGAGTCCACCCGAACGAAACATAAACGCCCGCCTGCTTTTGCCTCCCGTAGCTCAAATCCACCATCCTCCACTTAGGGAATAATTCATGACGACAAAATAAACCTGCAAAATGGTGGGAGGTGTGCATGAAAAGCAGGAAATCGCCGCGACCTGCTTTGCAAATTAAGTGGAAGTCGACAGAATGATCATTAAGAGGTGCAGGAGGTGCACGAGGACGGAGGCAAGGAAAAAAAAAAAAGGTTCAGGGGAAGAAAAACAAAGAAAACGAGGTCATAAAATGAGTCTCCAGAATAAAAAGCCTGAAATTGGCCCCTCTCATGAATCTCTTATGGTGCCATCAATGAGGTGAGCGATGCATAAAAGATGAGGCTCGGTATGACCTGTGCACTGATGGGTGGGGGGGGTTTAAACTTCGTCAGGGAATCCTTTGAAGTTTCTGCAGACGAGGAAGAGCTGCGGATCAGACCCTGCTGCATTAACCCCCCCAGCTCCGGCAGGGCTGGGACTGAGTCAGCAGCAGCAGCAGCAGCTGCCTGCCCGGCCAGCGTCATGTATAATCTCCGCGCTAGCTCCGATCCATTATAAAGAGTCATTATTGGAACTTAAGCAGTGATTATCTCTGCGCTTTATTACATTTTCACAGCAGCAGGACTTCACACGGCTCTGATGTCGGGGGGGGGGGGTTATTCTGGACGAGGAGAGGCTCATTGTCGTTCGTCTCCGTGTAAACACGCGGATGGAAATGGAGCCCGTCGTCGAGACGAGCGCGGGAAACCGGCGCGCTCGCGGACATACAGATGCGGAAGCAGGCCGGCATGGTTTCTGCCGCATTGTTCGAGGCCTGTGGGAACAGTAGTGACAAACAGAGCTGCGTCACATCAGAAAGAGGATTAGAGGGGCTGTGAAAAAGCAGAGAATTATTGACGGAAAAGAGCAGGATTTAGATTAGGCTCTGCTAGTCCTCAACAGACTCTTCTCCCCACCCCCCCCTCCACACACACACACACACACACTCACACACATAATATGACCCCAACTTGGGATGACTTAGACAGACTGGTTTATTTTGGACCGGCGCCGCTCCAGTAAACTATTAATCCACGCTGCGGCCAGCTCAGAGCCGATTTTATATCATTCCATCAAGCGGCGCTCAGATAGCCCACGCACGCGCCGTCCATGGCTGATGGGGGGGGGGGGTCTGAGGGCCAGCTGGACGAGGGGACGAGGGGACGGCGAGCAAGGCGCGGGACACGTGGAAAAAATCATCGGGTGGCAGGAAAACCACAGTCTAATCCATTCAAAAGGCTCCCCGATCCCTGCGTGATTCCAGTAATTCCACGTTTCGAGCAAATCGCGGGTGATTGAACTAACAAGGGCGCACCCATGCGGCTCCAGCCTGAGTCCCCCGCTGACGGGGGCCGCGCCAAGCGCAACCAAAACAACATCAGCTTGGACGGCTAATTACACTTCCTGTACCTGCGCTCTAAAATTCATCCACTATGCATCCGTGTTGTTAGGGAAGCTTCGGGGATTTTCCAAGGGCACAGCGAAGGAGACAGGATTTGCAATTGAAATGCAGGGGGGGTGGGTGTGTGTGTGTATGTGTGTGTGTGTGTGTGTGTGTGTGGGGGGGGTTAATGGCACCCCACCTGGCTGGGTAGATTTCCAAAGGGCATGCTTAATGAATTCAGGCCGCTGGGGGATGACAGGTATTTATTATTAAAACGAGGCTGCTTGTGTTTTTAATATATGAGCTGTAACAAAAGCAGATCTGAGGAGTTTAAGAGGGGAGCTGTCAGCTTGAAAACAAATAATGAAAGACTTAAAGGGCAATAAAATATGCAATTGTGGAAAACTGTGACAAGCGGGGTTTATTTATTATTTACTAAATTCGCATAATGATCGTTTACAGGAAAATTGAAATATTTGCCTAGTTTGGCCTTAGCCTTGTCTTTTTTTTAATGACTAAAATGTCAACACGTAGCTTGATAACTCGCCAAAACCGAAGCCGAAAGCTTCAAGAATGATGACTTGCTGTGATGATTTATAGATGAGTAGGCTTCAGAAAGCAAGGTTGTAATGATGGATGGACTTTTTTTTTTTCCTTTTTCGCTCAACTCTTCACTTCGTGGCTTTCTTAGTGAGATATTTACTTATTCAGGATGTAAAATATCAGTTTAGAGAGAGAGAGCAGAGCTCAGGGAAATACAACAGACGCGATGCCTTTTGTCAACGTCTTTCTCTTCACATTTGTCTTTCTGACATCGTTGTCACGTCACATCAGAACGCCGTTTGGATCCCAGCCTGGAATCCACATGAAAGGCCGCCGACGCATTCGGATGCGAGGAGGAAATGTGGCAGAGCTGCGGCGTGGATGCGGCGAAGGCGACGTCTGTCTGAAATCGTAGTATAACCGACACGTAATAGCACGGCTCTATACGTTCTTTTTGGCTCTTTTGTGCTGACTGGATGGGTGTTGACAGCTCAGATAAGCCCCCTACTGCCTGACTGTTGCATTCTGCTTCCTTTCACTCACCCTTGGGGCATCCGCTGGCATTTTCACCGCTAACCGACGATGACACACGGTTGACCCAGCTAACAAGCTGTGCGATAATGACAGAAGACTTAAAGTCGGGCTCCTCCGCAGGAAGTGCGTCCCGGTCGCTCATGTTTTGTGGGTCGTTGCTGGTTTTAGTAGCTGTGGTCTTGCTCGCTTGCAAAATCAGAGGATTTCTTCGCCCACGTGGGTTTTAAAAGACCATCGCGACCCACCCGACCCTGAGATCATGGGTCCCCGGGGTCGCAGGTCAACACATGCCTCCAGGCAACTTTAAGTACACACATTAAAACTCATTTTGTTGCATAAATCTCTCCACATAGAGCATATTTTACAGCTGTTCGCCTCCAAATGGAGATTTACATCCATAAAATCCTGTTGTGCCGACAGCTTATCAATGACACCACGGGACGTCTTCAAAATCAAATCAACTTTCAACGATCTATTGAACTGGTAATTAGTTCCAAACAATCTGTTCTTTGGAATCGCGCCATCCCAGACACCCGATCTGAGGCCCGCGCGGAGTTTCCCCGGACCCCGATTAACGCTTCCCAAAATTCTAAGGGTGAATCCCTTTGCGACCATTTCAATCGAGCCTAGAACGAAAACACAGGCGCCGCAAAACGCTCCTCGTTTCCGAACGATTAATTCGGCAGAAAAGGAGGATTTATTGCAGTAAATTGAATTCTTTGCAGCGGCGATCGTCAGTCTCATCACAGCTCCACTCTGTCACCCTCTTATCTCCTCTCCACTCCCACCTCTGATCCCACCACCTTCGTCTCTGCACTCTTTTGGGTTTTTTTGGGGTTTTTTTTGCCCCTACTCTCTGGAACTTTCTGTCTCTCTCATGCATAATCCATGTTCTCTCTGGCACTCGCCTTGTTTACCCACGGCCACCCTCTCTCTTCTCTCTTCCCCCGATTCCATCGCTCTTTAATCTACCTGAACATTTTTACGTAACACATTTCGAGACCAGGCAGATTGTGCCGTAATCTGAAAGCCGTGATAACACCAGGAGATCAGATTAGCACGGCACAATGTGTGTGAAAATGCTGCAGTAACAGCGGCAACACTACAAACATACTAATGCCTGTGTGTTAATTTGTGAGAAAAAAAAAGAGGGCGTTCAGTAATTAACGGAACACAGAGACTACAGGAACCCCTATTAGGCCCCTCATCAATGTGAACCAATCTTGTGGCAATTGAGATCTGGAGGTCTGACGGCCGGGACCTAATTCAATTTATGGCTGTGAAAAGATTGACTGAGAGTCCAGGACAGCAGCCAGATGAGAAGACGCCGTTATCGGATGCTTTTTATGCATCCAAGAGTGCGGCTGCTGAGAAATCAAATCAAATCAAAGATTTTCTGGTATTGACCCCAGAGTCGAACTCTGTTCTACTTTAAAGAGTGGAAGTTGGAATGAGATGTGGGGTCTTTTATTAACTCTGATTAGCATCTCTTTGGTTTTTATCAGCCTTTCTCTGTAACGTTCTGTTATTTTCCATTTCTCCGTGACAAATGTAGCATATTAAGAGACGTCCATCATCTCAGGTGAGCTTGATATTCCTGATTGGCTCTGAGGTCAGGGCGATGTTTACCAAGCTGGGAAATGAGAGGGACCAAAGAAAAAAGATGACAAGTAGCACAATTTAACAAAATATGAGCACATTTTCTCCAAATATGACCCCTTTCTCTATCTTTTATGCTTTCAGGTGCTTAAAAGCTGCTTTTTGCACTGTGAGATGAAGGGTTGGATATATTAATGCAGTAAATGGGGAATGAAAATGTACTTTTATGTTTTTTATCCTTCCACGATGAAACAGCCAATCAGATTTTGCTTCATCTGGCCGATAAATGGACCTAACTGCTGCAGCGACAATCCATCTTTATGCGGGCAGCTATACTGTCATTACCGACCTCCGAGCTCTGAAGGCATAGAGTGCAGGCAAAAGCCGGTGTGAATCCAATACACTCACACAAAGGCGCGTCCATCTCCTTTCATTTGTTTTATTGTGAGTGTTCACGTTTATTGTTTAATCTCATGCAAACGAACATTCACTGGCAGCTGGGCGACAACGCAATCAGCACGATCCAGTCCACCTGTAGCTCTCTCCCCAGTCATCAGCCTGATTACGGGCACCCGTGTCTCTGGTATTTAAACCCCAGCTTCAGACGCGCTCTCTGCCTGGTTGTTGGTGTCTCAGGCCGTACTGCCGAGCGTGTGGTGTCTTGGTTTTGAACCTTGTCTGTGTCTGTCTGTTTCCACTTCCAGTTATTGAAGTGTGGATTATGGTTCTGTGCAACCATAGTTGTGGATTTTTTTCAATAAAGTTTTCCACCAAATTAGCCCTGGCTGTTGGTGTGCCCCCACCATCACAATTTATCATCCAGAGGAAGACAAGACAGACAAGACTTTTAGCATTTACATCTCGGGTAGATTAAATCTGTGTTTAATTACAAATGTCTGAACTGTGGGTGACTGACGCTTGACTGTTCATTTCATAAATTTTGCAGGAAAGGCTTTCACACAAGTACACATTCAACCATAAAAGCATTTTGATAAAGACCTTGGTCTGGAGTTTCACATGAATTTCTCTTAAAAATATGCTCTTTCGTCTTGTAAGCTGCTGATAGTTGCTGAGGTGCAAAAAATGCATTTCAGTGATCAATGCCCAGTGTTGAAATAAAAATGCAAATCCATGGAAGTTATTCAGGGTCCCCGCTCAGCCTATCATGCACGTATTTGGCTGTTTTGGAGAGACTGCATGAGTGGCCACGCCATCTTGGGTTTTTCTGCTGCCATTGAGAGTGGTAGTTATAGTTAAAACAGTCCACCTTGATTGAGTTGGTGGTGTCAAGACACAAGTGCTGGAGTGGAATCATGCATATGCTACTGCACATTTATTACATTCAAAATTGTAATCAAATGAATCATGCAAATGGATAAAGTTATCTATAGCACAGCTAAATGTGCCAGAAGCTGGTTATGTAACTGTGTCAAAGTTTTCCATGCTGCATATTTTAGCTCCGAACTTAAATTGAGATGGCCTGATTATCTAATTTACTTTCTTTTTTTTAAAAAAAAAAAAAAATCAGCTTGCATAACTGCAGCACACTCTTGGAAAGCATAATTCATCGACATTTCTCTTGACCTGAAACTGTTTTAAGATTACGCAACTCAAGGCTTCGGCGGATCCGGATGACGCTTGGAAGGAAACTGTAGGTTATCTGACGTGGCAGAAAGGATTTGCTCGATAAAGTCCCAATCTTTAGGCGCTAGACTGTAAACCCCATCACTGAGTCAGGGCAGAGAGCAGAGCCCATCACAGCGTTATCCAGTGAAGAGGCAGAGAGGAGTAAAACGGGCCTGCGGGAGCATCCAGACCTCTTGGATGAGTTACAGCAGAGAGACAGATGCATCGCAGAGCTCAGAGGCCCAACAAAGGAGCCAACCGACAACAAGCCGGAGACAAAATGAGGATTCCATGAAATTCTCACGGGAAACAGTCCAGATTTTGTGAGAGCCAGACTGCATATAATCTTCTGCACAATTGAAGGAACAGATTTTTTTTTTTTTTTTTTTTTTTGGTGGGGGATTTTTTTTTTTAACTCTGGGAGCAAAACGTCCACAGTGAGCAAAGGGTCGCGCTTCTTTTGTGTCAGGACACAGAAATGTGTGTTATTACCTGAACCAGAGCTCTTACTGTGCCTTCCTGCAATTTGTTTGGCTCGAACGCGGCAGCACATAATCACATTTCCCAGCTATCTCGCTCAGTTGCCTGGATCTGTCAGCAGAATTAACCTTTACATTTCCGAAACGCTTCCACCGCAGACCACTTTTTCCTTTAAACCATCAGCAATTGTCAATAGAGGGAAGTGGAGAAAGCTTGTGTTGCATCTCTGCTGACAGTGTTACCGTCTGCAGTAAAAAAGTGAGATTAATAAAACATCAGGATGTGTTCTCTCGCTCTGATGAGAAGTCTTTGTTACGCAACATTTTGCATTATTTGCCACCGCTCCCAACGCGTCCTTGTACAGTAGCTAATAAGGCCTCGGGCGTGGTGCTCAAGCTTCTGCTCCTTTGATACTCGTTTCCTCCCCTTTTTTGTTTTGCTGTCAAAGTCGCTGTAACTGCAGGCTATTCTAGTCCAACGCACCGCTGGACATGTGCCACCTCAGCATCTTTGCACCGAACCTGCCTGCATGAACACAGACACACTGCAGAGTTATTATGATTGTTTACGACAAAGCAGCGATTGATGTGTCGCTACATTTATTTATTTATTTATTTTATGCTTTTTGGAAGTGTCCCAGGAGAGAAATCACAAAAATCTGTAGAGAAATGAACTGTTAGTGGGGCTAGTGATCAATAATTTATAGTATAAAAATCTGTACCTTTCCTCACATAGAACCCCATCTAAATTTCAAATTTAATTACTTGTGGCCATGAAAAGACTAAAAATAGAAGGTGCACTTACACAACAGTTCTGCCACTATGGAAAAAAAAGTTTGGATCAAAGCATCGTTCTCCACTTTTCAAAAATGGTTTTGATTCAGGATTCACAATGTGCAGAGTGATTTATGAGACACTGTCACAGTGTTTTAGATCCAATCGAAAAAAAACACATTAAGCCCCTGTGATAGTGCTGTTTATTCTGTTGTCCTCCCAGCTGTCGGCTCGGGGCATTTTTTTTTTTTTCCCCCTTACACTCCTGCAACAGCTGCATTTCTGGTCCTCTGCAGGTTTGCAATAATTGAACGGAGTTCAGGAAACGTGGGAGGTGCTCTACAAACACTCATTCGTGTGAGGAGACTGAGATGCAGACCTGCAGCAGCGACGCTCTCCCCTCCGTCTGTCGGACATTATCTGGCTCACTGAGGCGTCCCGTGGGAGCCGTCCAAAGTCATCGAATCTGCGTGCACCGTCTCCCATTAACTTCTTACCTGGAGCTTAATTGATTATTAGTCTACTGCAGCACGCGATCGCTAATGTGTGAAGGGTCTATCAAAAAAATGGGGCCCTCGGGGCTCTTTTGCAAAGTCATAGTGTTGGCCTTGGTGGGATTCACTCGACTTTTGGCAGGGGCGGGCTGTGATGAGAGGAGCGAGGCTTGATCTGGGCCTCGGTTAAGGAGGCCACCAGTGGGGAGTTGAAGGTGATTACCAGTGCTAAACCAATAGAGGTTAGGCAGAGTAACCTACTTCTACCGGATCTGCTGGAGCAAACATGCTCTGTGTGGACAATTTCACCAGAAAGATGACCGTCAGGTCAGGGGATGGAGCGGAGGAGCAGATGAGGACAGTGGCACAACAGTATTGCGAGAAAGTCTGGACGAACTTGGGGCCCTGTGACTGCACTGGCCGGAAACGGGAAACGATGCTTAAAAAAAATGGTCTCTCCGAGCTCAGAATCATTCATTATGCCCTGCCAGGAATGCCCTCCTGCTTTCTAAAACAACGCGACATTTATCTTACAATTTCCCTGTCAGGGCTTGTGTTTGAGCCACTCTAAGGTCAATACCAAAGTAACTTGCTCTAATTTTGCTGTCGTTTTCTGCTCATCCATCAAGGAGTGGAGCCCGTCGAGGTGAGCGAGGTGAGGTTGTGGTTGGTCACAAGTGCGCTGGTTACGTCACTGGAGGGACCCAAGAGTGTCGTCTGAGAGGCTGGTGTTTGGGTGGGGGGAGGTGGGGGGGGGGCGCGTAGCCAGCAGCAGCAAAACCACCACCACGCTGAGGCCACGGCCCCGCGCGATGGCACGCCGCTCTGAATATGACACAAAAGACGTGCCTGGAAGCTTGGGCTCATGCATGAGAGCGCCCGTAAACACGAGAATATGCGGGGGGGATCGCGCGTCACGTGAATGACGTCACCGATTCAGGGATGTGGATGAATAACCCAAAAAGAAAACATGACCTTTAGCGATGCAGGCCGATGACGATGTTTTAGGCTTCCAGGCCACTCGGAGTGCCAAAAATAGCTTCATTTCCAGCATGAAGACGTCAGAGGGGATTTATTAACGGCGGCCTGATTGGTGTGGGAAAGACGACGCGGCTCCGGTGGCTGAGAACAACAACACATGTAGCTTCTTTCTTGCGCTCCAACAGAAGTCAGCCAATCATTTTTATTGACGTCGGCTTCGGGGCAATCAGAAGATGTTGATGCATCACTCCGGTGTGGTCTAGTTTGTATTTGGCCCCTGTACGATCAATAGACCTTCATCGATTGTGAGCTATCTATTACTTCAGCCGCGTTGCCACAGGGGCAATTTTCACCGCTGACTTTGAAAACAACCTAAGATGCGGTTCTTTTTTTTTTTTTTTTTTTTTTTGTGACTAGTGCGATGATTACGCTGTTAGTCTCCTCGCTGCTAATTAATGATTCGGGGCCCCTCACCCGATAACGACACGGCGTCCTCATGAAATCGGCGTATATCACAGCTGAGGAGCGTTTGGCAATAAGGGGAAGCTTAATTAGATGCCTAAATGTCTGGCAGAGCATTGCGCGGGAAGAGTTGCTCCAAGAATTTACTGCGTGGCATGTGACCAAACGCAACATGTTTTTCATCAAAGCGTGAAGGAGATGATGCATTATTGGCTGGCACGGCGCGGCAAATAATGATTCAATTTAAAGAGCAATTACAGGCGGAATTACTGATTGATTTTGGGCTTATCAGGCATCTGTCTCTGATCACAGCTTAGTGTAAGTGCCGCAAGTCTTCATCTAGTACGAAGATATTGCCTGCATATTTTACTTGTGGCGCGTGAGGCTGTATCTGTCAAACGCAAATGACTGGCGGTCTAATGGTGCGAATCGCGCAGGGGGCGCTTTGTTTTAATTTAAGCGGCCACATGAATTACAGGGGATGATGAGTCGCGCGTCAATACGTCCAACCTTCATGAAGGAAATGATGGGGTGGGTGAGGAACCTGCCTACAATGCAAAGGAAAACAAACAGTCAACCCCCTCCCCCAGATCTTTATGATGCGACTGCTCATCCCACCAACCACATCAATGTTGGCCCAGATTCCATCAGATTATGTTTTGTGCGTAAATTACACAAAATTGCATTTTCACAATGCAGTATTTATGTTCCGTTGTGCCATATGTGCTTTTCTTTTTTTTTTTTTTCTCTTCTACTCTAAAACCCTCACGCTACACATACACACGGAACTGATGGCGACGCTCGCATGTCTGCGGACTCAAAGTACATCTGCTGTCCTGCGGGTGAGCGAACCTCAATATCCACACTGTGAATGATTTCATGCAGAAAAAAAAAGCACCCTGGCACTTTGACATGTGAAGAACAATCCCAGCATGCAGCAGCAACCTGAGGTGTCGTGACTGGGGTTGCCTTAAACCCTACTGGAGGTACGGAGTTCTCAAGCCCAGCTGTGATAAATATAGCATCAATGCAAGGCTACATGTGTTAACAATAGTCCCGCGGGTCACTTTCTTGGTAATTAATTCCATGTGTGAATGAGCAGAAGCCTTTCACACATTCCAGGTGTAAATGGGTATCTACGCTACAGCAGTGATCTGGAGTATACTGGGTAGGTCTACTAAATTGAAGTGCACAGTCGGTGGGGTGACTTGATTCTCCACCTTCTTGGTGAGTATGATTGAAATCCATCAGGAGATTTTTCTAAATTGTAGTAAAATGTGGGAAAAGAGTGTGGAAAAATATCTCCTAAAGACAGAAAATGAAATGGTGAGAAATAAAAAGGCTAGCTGGGAGAAAAAAAACACTGATTTGTAAATGGAGTTTGTCCATTTACAAATCAGTGTTTATTTGTTGCCAATGCCTGGAAACATCTGTAGGGCTGGGGGAAAAAGCCACCATAACTATGGCCAAAAAACCGTGAGAAAAGGGTCTGTTGGCAACGATGCCCTAAGACAATCTTTTCTCACTTCACTTCCTGGAGCCTGAGAAAATGCCCTGGCATGTCCCAGTTATCCCGAGCTATTGGCCAGCAATGACCCTGACTAAGCCATTTTCTGCTGTCAGTGCACCCCCCCCCTCACTTCCAAAACCGCCAATGAGATTTGGGGATCCTCGCAGATGCCACTAATTCATGCTTTCGACATGCAGGCTTTCACTGTCTGCCTGCTTGGCAGTGTGAAAACATGTTTAGGGAAAGAGAGAAAACACCCTCTCCTTGATAACTTGCTAATTATGCTACAAAGGCTCTCTGGCTATCATGCGGCAGCTACATCTCACTCCAGGATGGTAGAATGCCGTTCTTCGAGTCCCTCTGTGCTGATGCCTGCTGGTAAATAGGTACTTGTTTAAGCAGCCCTGCTAGCAATTCAGGTGAATTAGCATGTAGTTTAAGGAGGGAGTAAAGTAAGAGTGAGTTAATCCCATTATCTGCAGAATGTTCATCCCAGTGCTATTTAAAAGTTTAAAAGGGTTGTGTAGGGCCAGAGTGTCCCATGTTTATCCTCTCCTCCTTTCATTACCCTGGTTTACATATGACTGTTTCATGTTAAAGTGTTTTCCAGGTTGGCTCTCACAAGGATTTTACCGCAGCCTGGTGCATCTTTTTTCTTTTTTTTTTCTTTTTTTTTTTTTTAATCCATTTTGAAGCAACTTTGGTCGAATACAACACGTTGTGGCTGTCTCCAGGAGATTTTCCCTCAATATTCCTTCCTGAAATTGCTTTCTTAAGTAAACTGTCAGTCATTTTTTTTTCTTTTCAAATGAACAGTCACACCGAGTTATGGAAGCATAACACGGTGGGTAAGAATAAAGGCTTCATCAATTAGGCTTGGTCTTTTCATTGACTTTCATGAGCAATAGAAACTAATTCCCCTCATTTTTTTTTTCGTTCTGTCGTGGTCAATAAACGCCTCTACATCTGTGTGTGTGAAAGTGCACTAATGTGTCACACGAGTGAGTTGCTGTCCATGGTGCTGAATTTCAGCACAACCTGTCCATGGTGCTGAAATTCAGCACCATGGACAGCAACTCATACATACTCATACGAGCTATATTCATCACTCTTTCTCTCTCTCTCTCTCTCGCACACACCCTACTTGGCTTCATCTAAAAAAAAAAAAAATTCTGATCCTGGTGCAAAGCTGGTGCCCTGAATTCAATCCCAAACCACTTTTATTATGCGTCCAGATTATTTATGCTTAAAAAAAAGGCTTCGTCCCTGAAAAGGCTCAGCTGAAACACATGCGTGGTCTGTGACCTGAAAAGGAAAATGTGACCAGTAATGCAGAGAGGAGCCAGCTAATTCCACCGCAGCCCAAACCCTGGGCCCGCGGGGCCAGGCGGATGCCTGACCGCCACCTGTCTGTCCGTTTCATGCTCAATTAGCAGAGAACTCTTGATATTGCACACGTATCTGCCTCACTCCTGACCTTTCCGCGTTCCCGGCTTATTCAATTATTAATACATTTGGAGCCCAAATTCGTCTGTGACATCAGAGCGGGTGAGTGTGGGGGTGGTGGTGGGTTAAGGGAGGAGAGGAGTCGGATGAAAACCAGCCGTCAGCAGAGGGGTGTGCTGAATCACTCTACTGGTGTTGCTGCGGGGTGGGGGCGGTCGGGAAGGGGAGCAGGGTAATACTGACTGTCATTCAGCTGCCAGGGCAATTTGTGCTTGTAAAGGATCACTGGGGGGGAGTGCAGGTTTCACAAACCAATGTTTTGAATCGTTTTTGCTCCAACAACCATCATTTCAGGAGTGTTTCCGCACTGAGGTCTGCAGTTTTTATCCCACAGCTCTTTCACCATGAAAGAACACAGTGATTTTGTCTGGTCTCCCTTGCTACTCCTTCCACTCACTCCCCCATCCCCCCCTTTTTTTTTTTTTTTCTCACCCCGCATGAGTGATTTATGGCCGGACTTACAAAATATCACACAAGGAAGTGCGTTTGTTTGACGCACACTTGGCCAATGAGGCTTGGAGGCCAATGAAAACAACACCGATGAATCCGTGTCGCTCAAGTGGGTCCTGTAATCCATACAGGCCTCATTTGACAAATGATTGTCCTCATTAAACCAGATAATCCAGGAATTAATGCAAACAAGCCGCTTACTTTAGTGCAATTTAAATTTTTGCTTGACAGGAATAATTATACAAACATCATCACTGAGACAGCAGGAATGACATATGAGGTAAAAATGAGGAGTATTTGACTTGGAGAGACTTTACAGAGTGCTAAATATAAATACTATGTCTTTAGAAAAGCACAGCCCACAATGCCAAGATGGCCGCTTTGTTTTAGTGTCAATATTTGTAACGTATTCTATTCAGAGCAAAAACAACCCTGAGCAGCACCGTGTATTCATTCGTTCACACACTGACACACACGTTCGCCATCTGTCATTCCTAACCTCTCCAAAACCCCCCTCCCTGTCGCCGCCTTCCTGCACGGACACATGCTCGGTAACGATTCTGTAACTTTGTTACTGCCTCGTTACAGCACTTAGTAAGTGCCGTAGCCCAGATTTACCGCGTTGTAATTGACCAGCAGCGGGGACTCATCTGCTGGACCGCGGCATCGATCCGGCCCACGGTGGCGAACAGACCGGCTGAGACGGCGCCGACCTCCGCTTTCTCCACCGCCGTCACAAGGTCCATCTGCTTCTTCCCTCTGCGCATCTAATCCAACCGCGGGGGCGCTTGTGGCTCCACATTTAAAGAAATATGTTTGAGGAATCGGGACAATTAAAACCCACCCGGTTTTCTTGCGCTGGACCAGATCGCGGTACACTCGGACCAGGTGTGTTTACACACACTCATGGTTTCACACCACTTGGGGGGGGTGGACCAAATATCAGAGTGTGTTGCCAGGATAGTACAACAAAAGCAAAGACCTGGATTTGAAGCAAAGAAATTTGAAGGCAGCATCCAACAGGACACAAAGTGTTTCAGTGGAAGGATCGTCATGTTCGCTCGCAGGAGTGATTCAACGTATGCAGTCGCTCGGCATGTTTATTCCAGCCTACCGGGCAAAATCTCGTGGGGACGAATAAATGAGAGCGGAGCCAGCGCGGAGCTTGTTAAAGGCAGGGCTGCTGGTGCCGCCTGTGGTTGGCAGCAAACCATGGAGAGTCAATCAGATTAGCGAGGGATGAGAACGCCCAGGACGAACGGGAGGAGGGGGGGGTTAACTGTCACGTTCAAACTGGACTGATGACCTTTTGGTTGGGAGAAGACCAGTTGGTCAGTGGAGCAGATAATCCCTGGAAAATCTGGTTTTACCGACTGAAAAACAGTCCCCCCACCCTCCCCACCCCTGCTCAGACAGTCAATACCACTGCTCCACATGCACGGGTGTACGTGTGGTAGCGGGAGTTTGCGGCTTTTGCACGCACGCTGCACGGATAGCCATTTGCAGACATACAGAAGCAACATTATCGCTGCATAATTCATATTTTTCACATAACGTTTCGCCGAGCAACCGATGGGATGCGGTCCTTTGGAGATAAACTCGGGGGTCCTTTTGTACATCTCCAGCCTTGAGCACCGCAGGAGCCATCTCTTCCCTGTTCTCCGCATCCATTGGCCCTTGTGCTTGATTTAGCCGGTGCCTTGGGCCGTCTGCGACTGGCGGTGCTATAGAGGGCCATGTAAATGTCACCATCTCAGAGGCTGTGCTCTGCGGAGCGTGAAATGAAATCTGGCAGTGTTTTAGGGCCCTGCCTTTCCTCGCATGGACATTCCCGAGTACACAGGGCCTATATAAAACTCCAGCGCGTGTCATGATTACATGTGACCCGCCGCCATCGCCACCCCTTTATCAATTATTCAGGCGCCTTGTAGTCATGTCTGTGTTGGGATAAAATTCACATTTCCCAACACATTTAATGGTATTGGTTAAAAACCAGATTACCCTTGCCATCATGGGAAATTAGATAGTTTTGATAATCCCACGTAATCCTATGGACCATACGACCGTGTCAAGATTACAGCATGTACTACAGGCGTACATGATGCACTACGCATGTACATGGAATGATTTAGTGCTACTCTCTCCAAGGGGAGGAAAACGAGCGGCAGGCATGAAGCTGCAGAGCACCAACGCGCCAAAAAGTACAACAGCGGGAAAATTTCCCCACAGGGTTCCTTACCGGGAAGATTGGCAGCGTGATTGAGGGCCTCGCCAGTACATTCAGGAACACGAGAGGGGGGGCTTTCAGCATGCGCCACCATTTTGGAGGAAATCAGCTCTGTTTAGGCAGCTCTACCTCAGCCCATTGCCTGTGGACCGTTATGGCGGATCCCGGACATATAATATTGGAGCAGCGATCGATTCATCAGATTCCCACTTTGATATGGAAGCCACGTGTGCCATCCGTCTCATCATTTCCCTCGCTGCAGTGACAGAGCGCTGTCAGCGTTTGGATGAGCTCAATAAAACCCCCATATTACACTCTATTCAGAACAGATGAGATCAATTAAAGGCTGTCATCGCCGCGCAGCTACCCTTTTAAAAACACCCCATTCTGGAAATTCCCTCCCCCTTATTGCTCCCATTCATCTCCTCGATTCTGCCACCGCCGGACATTTCAAATGGGTTCTCCCAGTCCGTTTTGAGCTGCACCTTATGCAGCTTATCTTGTGTAACAAGCTCTTAAATAAATCTCCCTCGCTTAAAATAAACAGGAGCTTGCACTTGCCAGAGCTTTCCTTGACAGCCAGTCACATGACAGGGGGAGGACACCCTATGGGAGGAAGGCAGGGGCTCGTGTTTGTGGTCCGGGTTCATGTTTATTTCCACTGCACTGAAACCGACCCCGCGTCCCAGGATCCAGGCGCCACGCGTCAGCTTCGAGGGACAAAATTTGCCAAATAGCTGTACACGAGTGCCCTCGCAGCCTGTCAGCCTCAGCCGACTAAGCGAGCGGGGGGTGGGGGTTGGGGGTGGGCGCTCCCCACCCCCGTCGCAGCTGACGCAGGGCAGAACGTTGTGGAGGGAAGCTAACAAGAGGTCAAGAGAACCCCCCCCCCTCCCTCTTTCAATATTGCCTGCACCAACTACTCTCCCTGCCTCTCCTGTGTCAGGGGGGCCGGGCTGTACCTGCCTTCCGTGAGGCTGTCGTGCTAATTTGTGACACCTGCGCTGCCCCGGGGTTAAAAATGTTGGCACGCCGCTGATTGTGGAAGACGCCGTGGCAGCGACCATCCCAGTCCATCATCTCGACAGTTTTATGAGCCCCGCGCTGACGAAATAATTCGCACGAACCCTCTCAGGAACCGGACGCCGTTTTTATTGTGTTGGGCTGATAATGGAGGCCATTATCAGCCGTCACAAAAGGTCAGAAGTGCAACAAACAGTAGCTGGAAGTAAAAGTTGTTTGGGTTTATAAAGTCTATTTTGTGGCCCTAAAAGTAAAGAACGTACTTTGAATCTAGCTGCGCGCTCATATTCTAGTAACGACCATACAAATTAGGATGAGCCTCACCTTTGACCTCCAGTTTATTGCCGCATGCAGATTAGATTTGCCGTATTTCATTTACTTTCCGAGCCAAGTCTCTCGCTTTAATCCGGGAATTGTGTTCTTTTGCCAGCTGTTCTGCTTGGAACAATTTCTTTGTTCCCCTCTGCAGTTTGCTCTGTCCATTAAAACGGTATCCATGGTAATCTTTCTGTACATTTGGTTTGGCACGCCCCATTAGAGTTAATCTCCTCGGATTGCACGTTCATGCATATTTGGCGAAAACCCCCCCCGGAGCTATTGTTGAAATTGACCGGATCCGGACAGAATGCCGCGCACGTAGCTTGGACAAGTGCCTGACGGAAGGCACCGCTCCACCAGTATACGTGTTGCACGCCACACAGCACCTCCCACCCTGGTGTTAATCCTGACTATTGCAGGTAACCTGACTCTTGGCCTCGTGAGCCAAAAACTCCCCCCATTAAAGCGCAAATGTGCTCCTCGCACACATCATAAGAGCTCCTGCAGGTGCTTTTACTTTATTACCTCCAGAGTGTTATCTCCCCTCCCAAGGGAGGTATTGTCTACGTTTTTCCACTCAGCCTCCGGACAGTGGAATACCTGCAGCGGAGACACTGATACGTGTCTGCATCCTTCTGTGAGTCTATATGAAGTTGCTTAGCATTCGTAGACTGCTTCCAGTAGAGAGATTGAAGGGAATCTGGACTAAGAGTGTGCACAGCACCCCCCCTCCCTCCCTCCCCCCTGTATGTGACTGAAGGCCTGCCTCCCTGGTGGATAATGTTACCCAACAATGGCAACAGCCTTTCACAGTCAGGGCATGCACCGGTGCCTGGAAGCTACTCAAACCTTCCCATACTTACTTTTTCCATCTTTTCATGATATACCTTTACATATACAAATTCTGGGTTAATTCTGCAGCACGCAGGAATGGTGTATTTGCGAAGAGGATTTAGTGCGCCACCACCACTCGCGACGGATGCACGATGCGACGTTGCCGCTCCCCGTGTATTTTTAACATCTGGAGGAACAAACAGCCCAAGTTGAAAAACAAAACAGCCCGCCCGAGGCGCCGACCGTAGTAAGTCCTGCAGGCATGGAGGGGGATCTGCTACAACAGACATCTTCATCAGTCATTCCGTAGCTGCGCCTCGCACGCAGAACCTCCAGCTGAACGTTGAACGCGAAGCCAAGCGGCTTCGCTCTAATGTGCTTTGCTTCATTTGCGGCACGACAAACACCGTCCCATGAATCATGACTGGCATCTAAACCAGCACGTGACTGCTGGCATTCAAGGGTTTGGAGCAAACTGTGCAAACCAAATGAGTGACTAAGAACAAATCCTGTGAAGTACAAAGTGATTTTTTTTTTTTTTTCCCCAGCCTAAAACTCCTCAAAAGCCAGATAATCTCAGCGGAGCGGGATTAGTAAATTTATTCAAGTGCTGGGTCTTACGCTCGCTTAACGTGGGTTAGAACTGCAAAGGCGAGCGCACGCTAATCATGGGAACTTCGTGAGATGAGAACGTCGAATATAAAGACCTCTGAGGAAGCCGAGAGAGATGCGGGAACCCGACGCGCGGCGCTCCACGGAGGCGTGCGGTTTAGAAACGAAACAGCTATAGCATATCGCGGCTGACTCATCATGACTGTCAGCCGATGCCGCGCGCGACTGCGAATTCTGACCTTCCCCGATGGAACCCGAGGTGGCACAAGCTGTGAGTAACAGCCGGGTCACCACGCCACGGACCACAAAATCTCCTCTGCCGTCATCATCCCTTCTCTTTTTTTTATTTTTTTATTGCAAACCCTCTGGGTGTTGGAAAGCAATATTTGTGCCACTAGCCTCATTCCATCCGGCAGGCCGCTCGGATCAGACCCTCTTTGAATAAACCGACTTTAAAACAGGGCGGCAAAAAAACGCTCATTTAGCTCATCTGCAGCGACGCTTGTATCCGGCTGAACTACCTGCATAATTACATGGCAAACACTTGCGGGATACAAATGAGGCATTTTAAAATATTCAACAGCTCTTATCTCCCCTTGGAAGCATCCTTAATACTCCACAGGCACAGACTGCGGGATGGAGGGGTTTAAGGTATTTTGGAGCCGAGTGGATGTTGCGGTTTTAATTGCGGCGCGGCTTTAATTTCTCTGCTTCAGCCACACTCCAAAACCAGAGAGGCCCTCCGTTAACTGACACGGGTTCAAATAAAGGTGCCCGGGAGAACCCCCGGGTCTGCGGTCATTCAGGTGTGTGGAACCTGTAAGATGATGAGCGCTAAGTGAAGAATTCAAACCTGCCGCATGTGCAGGGGTCAGAGGTCAACCGGATCCCCTGAAAGCGAGAGGAAAAGCGTGCTCTCGCCGTCGGTTGCGTGCAGCTCCTGCCGCCAGCGAAAGCGGGCGAGACTCGGCAATAGGATGGTTATGGGGAGGGGGGGGGATGGGAAGGAGAGAAGGTGTCGAAGGAAGTGACACAGGCAGCGGAAGGAGATCAACAGATTGTGGGACTGTTCCGCTGCTGCTTGCCGATAAGCCAGTGCCTTTGCAGGGGAAAAAATAAACTGCCAGCCTTGCAGTGCTTCCTCACTTGGAGTACGCAAGATAAAGAAGAGCGGGGATCATTAAAAATGCACCCGGGTCTGCAAATTACCTCAAATCTTAAGTCACTTTAGTCGATATTATAATTACGACATTATTGAAAGCTTGGATTTATTTCCCGCAGGATACTAATGACTTTTTATATTTGGCTGACCTCCTCGCCTCACCCGGAATCCTTCTCTGCCTCCGCTGCAGTCGGAATATCAACTGCATTGGTTCGCGGCGCCTGCACACACAAACATGCAGCAACAATCGGTCTATTCCGATGGCATATAATTCTCATCCGCACGAGAAGCCATTAGCGAGCTTTGTCGTAGGGGAGCGACAGTTTTGCATCGGCCGAGCGGTCCGTTCACGCTGCAGCTGGAGCCGGCCTCCAGGATAACGTCCAGATGTGGTGTCGGCTGATTCGTGGGCTACTACTTGTGGCAGTGTTTTTAATAAGCAGAATCACACAGAAGGCGTTGAAACATATTTCCAAAGAGTGAGGGAGAGGAACAGTCACACCAGGAAGTCTGGCCTATACACCAGTAAATATATGCTCAGATTAAAAGCGGTATGATGATACACGTTCTCAGGCTCATCCGTTCTGATTATTACAATTTAATAGGTTTAACTCCATAATAGTAACAAATATGGCAAAGATTGCAGGTGCATGCACAGGGCTGCTTGACAAAAACTAGTGACATGGACACCATTGCACTGTGATGCAGAACAGCAACTTGGAAAGATTGGGGGGGGGGATCTTCAAGTGCGTGCTGATTTATGACAAAGTTATGGAGACACGGTCCATCCAGCGCGTTCACAAAACCGGGGATGCCACAGTCAAGTGGGTGAAGAAACTGCGTGTGGAGAGAGGTGATGCATCTCTTCTGAGTGGTGACAAGTGCAAATAAATTGTCAGTGGGTAATGAGAGAGGAAGGGAGAAAAAAAGAGAAGATTTGCATGTTTGCGCTCCTACCTCGTCAAGACTGAGGAGTCGCCTCGGGAATAATCCTTTTGGGTCCCAGATGATGCCGCGCCTTCGTCTCCGGGAAAAGAACAATTCGGGACTGATCATAGAGGATCAGTTGGATGGTACGGTCCCACACTCTGGAGGATCCTCCTGTGTGGCTCCGTCTGTGAGCTGCAGAAGCATCGCTGAGCGAATGAACCAGCGCTTCGTGCGCAGGGAGCGCGTCAAATCCAGACATGGAGTCTTGCGGAGTCGGCTCGACGCTTGCCTGTGTTGGCGCTTTTCACCAACAAGTTATACGTTTTTTCATCTTAGTGGAAGTTAAATGGAATTTCTAAAGTGCTAAAACAAAAAAGAGAATTTAAATCGCGGTATTTTGTATTCTGCTCAATCAAGATCAAAGGTGGGAAAGTGTGCGATTTGGCGACGTCTAGTGGCTGGGATACGTAGTCCAAGCAGACTGAAGTACAAAGATAAGTTTGTAGTGGCTGTTCTAGAGTTTTTAACTGGGATGACCGAGAGATAGCCACAACCTATAAATAGTGTGTCATTAAGACCATTTAAATGCGTTAACAATGTTTTGACTATTACCGCTGGCATCTACTCCTGAGGTTGACCACAAGTGGCCTTTTACCAATAATGCCATCGTGGAACAATATGTTACTGTCAAGATAATGAGGGGAAAAAAAGCAAAAATAGACTAAAGTCAGGGTTATAATTGATAATAAAGACCATGTCTGTTTATAAATCTTTGAGCACAAGAGAGCTGCAACTAATCCCAACCCAATCTAACAAAGGGAGAGGATATTTTTCAAATGAAGAATAACATGGATATAGAGACAACTATAATGTTGATGATCTTGTCTGAATTTGTCCTTAATGCATGTTCATGTGTTCTCTCTGCTCTAAAATGGCCACAGAAATACACTTATTCGTGTGCAGCGTTTTGTTTTTTTTGTCGTCACACCCGCCATGGAGAGAAAAAAAAAAAACGAGACTGTTGTGCAACACGGCGCGCGCGAGCACATCACAGACTTCTCACATCACTCGCTCTGCCTCAGCGCAGCAGTGATACTGATAAATGACTGGAGGCGAGTCTGCTGGGAGAGAGCGAGAGGGAGAGAACCAGCCGAGCCTCCCCATTCTGCGCCTGCCAGGCAGCCTAGATCTGATAGAACACTTGCATACTTCAGGAGCATAACCCTGGCAACAGAAACAGACTGAACTTCCTGCAGGAGGCTGCGTGTGCTGTTTGTGTCAGATGATGGCGGCTGCAAGCGCATAAATCAGGATGGAGGCCTGCATCGGGGGGGGTTTGATCCAGCCTGAAGCCTTTTTCCCGCAAGTAGTAGTCGACAATTTATCAGTGCCAGTCAGTCAATAAAGGCATTCCTTAATGTGTCGGGAAATCGATATTCCGCCATGGCATGCGCGACACACTGACCCTATAGGTGAGATGGAGAGGGAGAGCAACACGTACGCAACCGTGGTCGATCGGGTGAGGTGACGCACCCTGTGCCAGGACGAGAAAATGATCTCCTTTTCGCCCTCCTCTCGTGGAGGAAATGTTTGGAGGCTTACAAGCTCCCGCCTTGTCTTTGATCCCGTTTTCTGTTCCGATTAATTATTGTTTTCTGTGTGTGGTGTCTTTAAATGAAACCATGCCGGTGTGTTGAGTCCCTCAGGAGGCGCTTTAGTTCAGTAGAATGCATGCTTGCACATCAAAGTGCATTAAACAGCTTCGGTTGTCTCCAGGCTTTGAAAGAGAAAACGCATGCTGATGGATAGAAATAAAACTCAACCCTGGGGCTTGTCAACTGCACTAATTCAATTATGTTTTTTTTTTTTTTTTTGGGGGGGTCAAAAAAGGTATATACATACATATTTCAAAGCAGAAAAATTACCGTCTCACTATTTGAACCTCCCCCCCCACATTCAGTGCTACAAAATGCATGAACATCTTGACTCCAGTCCGTATTTTAGTTCCTCCCCTCCCCTCTGGCCCAACATGCAACAGCCAGCTATTTATCAATAATTCATACCAAAGGAGCTCCATGCAAACATATGAAAGATGACACAGAGTCACTAAACCCATTACTTTCGCTGTCACTTGCCTGATTGCCACACCATCGGAATGCTCGGCTCTTCCTCTGCGCTTACTTTATTTCAAATACTTCTACGTTGTTAAAAGACACACGTGTTTTACAATCTGGTTTATGTGTCCCGCCTGTGCCAACAAACTCGCTGTTTACAAATGAGCCCCAATAGACTTGATTAATGAACATTATAATGCTGGCAGATGAAGTACGAGAGCAATTAATGTGAATTATTTAAAATTCTCCAGAATTATAAATTCTGTTGATGCTGCAGAAGCTGTCAAAGCTTCTTTTTTTTCTTTTTTGCTTTGATGTTGCAGGGATGATCAAAGGAATTTCAGAATACCTCCAACAAAGACCTGTCCTCCATGTTCAAGTGGTCGTGGCGTATCGATCCCAGCCGTGGCGTGCAGAAAGCACAATCCCAGACCGGAGACATCAGCCCGTCTCAGCAGGCGTGGCTGGAGGAAATCGCTTTCCACGGAACGTTCCCACCCTGAGTCTCCGATCGATGCTGATGAAACGGCCCAGAGGGACGCCTCAGACCTTCTGATGTTGCCTTGAAGAGCCAACTCTGGTTAATTCAGGCCACTTTGTCTTGCAGCAAATTGATTCCAGCCCGATAGACAGTCCACCGACGTCTGTAATCCCAACCCCACAGCTTCTGTTTACTGTACCTTTCTGATGTTTGCTCTGATGATCTCGTTTGCAGAACTGCGGGAACCACAAACCATATGTTCTACGCTTGCGTGCCACCCAAACATCAGCAGGAGGCTCCAGGAATAGAAGCTGCATAAATCAGGCTCAGGAGGTGGAATACGCAACTAGTCTTCCTCTGAGCTCTAAATGAAAGAAATAAAAGCGTTCTAGTAAGTCTGAGTCATTTCCAAAGTGTAGAATTGGTGTGTGTGTGTGTGTGTGTGTTTGTGTGTGTGACATCATCGCCTGGTGCCAAAAGGCCCAGTCATGTAATCACATCTGAGCCCTCTGTGAATCAGCTCCATTTAAACACTCAGGAGTGATGAATTACTGCGAATATTTATCAATGGATCCATACTGTGCAGCCTGCAGCTCCGCTTGCAGCTCTGTTTGCCCGACGGGGGGAATGTCAGCGCCCGCCACCCGCCCTCTGGAATTGCACCGTTCACACTCGCCTGAGCTTCGAACAGCGAAATCCACAGGCGGGTAAAATTAATATTGAACGGCGACGCTACCTTGTGGCCGCTGAGCGAGATGGAACGAGAATTGTGAATTCGGGCGAAAGTCGGAGCGCGGAAGTCAACGCGGTCTCTGGAATGGATGTCGGAATTCTCACAGGGGGGCTGGGATTGCGGCGTTATCCGCTCGGAGATGGACGTCTCGGTCTCCCTGTCGATACCAGTTAGCGGTTTTGCACCAGTAGCCACGTCTGAGCCTCATCTAAACTCCGCCGAAGTGACTTTGGGATCAAACTTCAGCACAAAAGCTGGAAACAAATGGTTCCAAATCAGTAAAAACCAACTACTGTCAACACCAATGAGGGCCCTGACTCACTGGGCCCTCATGGGAAAAAGAACCTTCAGTAGCCACTTGGCTGTTGCAAAGGCTTCTTTTTAAGTGAGGTTAGAACCCAGGGTGGAAACACGGCCGTAGACAAACCCACACACGGACCCTTCAGGGGGTCGTCTTTCCCGTTCAACCTTGACGCGGCGGCAATTCCAGCGGGCTTTCATAAAACCCTTAATTTCTCTGAGAAGAGCCCCCCCCCCGCCCTTTGGGAGCAACAAGCTGTTTATATCGACGCTGCGGAGGAGAGATGTTAATTTCTGCCAGAGAGCTTCGGCTGTGGAGCTGCCATGTCCTCTTGGTGAAGACAGGCGGCAGCGGCTCCTGCTTCAGCGGTTCGTTGACAGGTTGAAGGTGCTGAGAGCATGAAACAGGGACTACATTATCTTTGCTTGACTGCAGCCCCCCCCCCCCCCACCACCACCACCACCACCACCACCACCCCGGTGCTCATCCTTCTTTCTCCGGACCTCCTTTTAGCCATCTGGTGAATCGTTAACGAGCAAAATTAGGACAGCGACTAACGCTGAACCTTTGAAGAAACTTGAAATCGGGGTTTTCTTAAAGCTAGTTTAATGAACGAAGGTTTGTCTTTTTTTTGTCTTTTTGTGTGTGTGTGTGGTGCAAAACAGAATGCTGTTTTACTGGAAAGAAGCAATTCCACGTTTGAAGAAATGCTTTAGCGACGCTGCTAATGCGAGCACGTACTCCGCTGCTGGGAGTTTACGGCTCTCACTCCTGGATTCAGAGATGAAAGAGTGGAGGTGGGTGGGTGGTGGCGATGGGGTTATGAAAGTGAATCACCGAGGACGGGAAAAGAAAGAAGCCTCGTGAATGAGAGACATGGTGCTACAAGCAGGCACGCCAGCTTTTCAACGGGAACCTCTTTTTTTTGTAGACATGTTAGATTAATGCGATGTGTTTCCACCCGGGCTTTTTCATCTAAACTGGGCCGGGCGCCGGTTTGTCTGTTTGTAACTGGCTCTGCGTTGCTGACAACCTGGATTGTCTTCAGGAAATCAGACTGGGACCAAACTGCTGCCAGGAATATAGACTTCATTCACTATTTGACGCCCTCCTGTCGTCGGAGCCCAGTCTTGGCTCCCGTGTAATGGAAAAAATTACCTCCATATTACTTTTGTTTGCACGATTTGCATTTGCAATTTAATTTGAGGCATCTACGCACTCTCTGTATCTGGCTGCAGCTGACAGACAATATGAAGGGGGGGGGGGGGGGGTTTAACAGCTGACAACCTGAGAATTAGGAGTGGGGGGGCCGCCTGACAGGAGTAGAATTTCAGCTGAGACGACATTCTTGGAGATTTTAAACCTCTGGGGAACCCGGGATTTCACTAGGAGGTATTTCTCATTGTATTTAGGTTGGTCCAGGAGATCTAAGTGAAATTGAAACATTGAAAAAGCAGATCGTAATTTAACGTAGCATGCTGTCATGCTTAAGATGAATATAAAAGGTTCAGCAACATGCACCTTTAGCACTAAAACCTCATAAATTTCATTGTATTGGTGGTAAAGATAGCATGGGCACACCTCAACTAAAAACATTGACCTAGATTGTGTATTATGTAGATGCAGTATAAAAATAAAACGTCCAAAATATATCCCCTTCTTATCAAACCCAGATTGTACGGCACTCAAAACCAAGCTTCCTGCCTCAGCCAGCCGAGCCAACGACGCATCGATGCGACGCCAAGTTGATTTTTTCGCTCGCAGCGCGCCAGGACCCCCGTCTCTGGAATGTGGCGTCCCTCTCAGAGCAGTTGGTGTGGCGATGACTGGCCACCGGCGAGAACTTCTGTCGCTGCTGACATTTGTGGCGAGGAGGCTGGAACTCCTCGCTCCCCTTCCTTGGCTACCGTGACTCATCGTCACAAGCCATTGCATCGGCGCCTGCAGATATGCTCGTGGGTGTTGATCGGGTTCCCAGGTGTTGTTCACCCTGCAGCCGGGGCGCTAATATTAACTGAGCTGGGCTGACTCCAGAGCACCAGCGTCTGCAGCACGGTTGACAGCTCTCTTGTCGATGGTGCTTGATCCACCATTTCCAGCCTCCAGGTATCTTTACAGTTTAAAAAAAAAAAAAAAGTTCACATGGAAAGGTCCAAGCCCTCAAATCTCCTGTATATACTTGAGTTGTTCGACGCTCCGATACCACACAGCTGTTGACAGCGGCGGTTACCAGGGTCTTTTGGAGGAATAAAAATGTTTTGACAGCCTCTTACAGACAAAAGCGGCTTCATACGTGGAGATTTATCTCTTGTGATGGCTCGTCTGTGGCGAGGAGGTGGCGTGCACGGGAGGAAGATTGGATGTGATCCCCGCAAGCTCCCATCAAGGCTGAAACCACGCCGCCGAAATTAGGAGATTACTCTTGATTTCTCTCTTTCCTCTTTTAAACATCCGTGCCAGGTTTATTTTTAGGCAGGTAAAGAGGACGGACGGCGGACCCGGGTGGCGGTCTGAAGGCACCTTCGGTGAAGTCTAAGCGGCGGTTCTGGGACTCAATAGGCCTTGATTGCATTTAGCGTCTGATGCGCTCTGGCCTCACCTTTGCTGTCCTCTGCCGTCCTCATTTATAATCCAGTTGGCAGAGCCACCACAATTGGTCACGGCAGTTTAATTGCGACATTAAGACGATACTCGGGGACCCACAAATGTCATTCGCAAACACGGCGTGAAAGTCACACCCGCGCGGAGACGCGGGCGCCAGACGGGCATTGGCACGTCGGCTGCGGTATCCAATTACAAAACGGTTGTCGTAGTCTTAAAATCTCTCACTTGTTATTTAATTGAGAAACAAAATCACATGTCGGCGCACTAAAACCTGAGATCCGCTTGTTGCCAGGACCTGCGCATGAGTCACGGATGAATAAGAAGTGATTGCCAAAGTGACGCTGATGCAAATGTCCCCCAGCGATCAAAGATGGCGGGCGTGTAATTGGATATGATTTAATTCATTATGCGACGGGGACGGCGAAATGGGCCTTGTCCTCTGTGGGTCACAGCCATCAGCCGATGAACTCGACAGGCCGTCCCATAATGGCAGGCTGAAGCAGACAGGCAGCCAAACACGGCTGCGTTAACTGTGGGTTGTTTTTTTTTTTTCTTTTTTTGAAGGGTTCTCATGGTAAATTTATCCTCAGGAGAGCACTCGTTGACACGACGGTCACAGAGAGCTTTGGAGTATTTCCTTCTGTAAAGCTTCAATGCCACTGCCGCGCCCCCCCCCCCCATGCCCTTCCGAGAGCTCTGGATTAATTATTACAAGATGATACACACACCGCTGGGCAACATCTGGTCTGGGCTGAGGAAACTGGCAGGGGGGGTATTCCTGGGTCAATCTATTTAAAAGCATTGCCTCATCTCACCTTCCTGCCTATACAAGGCTGAGTTTTAAGGACTTTGTTGTCCTGTTTGTTTTGTTAAATCTGCTGGATTAGGTGGTAAAAGGGGAGGAATGGCCAATGCTGTGAAACAGTGTCACCGTGTGGAGGAAAGCGGTACACACAGCTCAATGTGGGAACACTGGCTCTATAAATCCAGTCAGCAGGGGGTTTGGGGCCTTTCAGCTCAGCATGTCTAGCTGATTCTGAAGAAAAAGCCTCTGTGGAGTCCAGCCATTACTGCTCATTGAATTTTCGCTGCATTAATTAAACGCCCCTCATATTAAATATATCGCTAAAACTGGATTAGAAGACGACATTAAGGTGTGAAATTTGGTTCATTGTGTCCTGTTTTCCCATCTGTTCCTCAGTTGTCCACTCTGCAGCCTGCTTTTTGCAGCTAACATGTTGTTTATGACCAGGAAGATAAGAGATGCTCAGTTCAGACCTATAAAGGGGGCCAACACTTCACGCAACAGTCACTTATCTCTACAGGAACTGTCACTGTCATGTCACCCAGGCACACACTGGGCCTCATTTGCGGCAGAAGAGCGAGGTGAAGAGGTGGGTGAGCATTGGAAATCTCCTCTTTTCCGCGTGCGTAAACCCTGAACGTCCGCGTCGTCCTTGGCTTTCTTTGTCCAAGCGTATTGTGGACTTTTACCCGCAGATAAAGAACATGACGTCTCGAAGCTTCGCCCGCGTCCTGCTCATGTTCACTGGAATGCTGGCCTTCATGGTCGCGATCACGTTCAACATCCTGTCGGGATACGGGGCCAAATCAGGTGACTACCTCGCAGCGCGCCCCCTGCGAAGCAGGTGAGAAGTGGCGACACGTGCCCTCGTGTCTTCGCAGGCCTTTTCCTGCAGAGCACGGAGGAGGTGACCCTGAAGTACTTGACCCCCATCACCCCTGCTCCCTGGGCCCTGTTCATCTGGGACTACACCTACCTGTGGATCTTTGCCATGTTCACGTACTTCATCACGGGACTCTGCAGAAGGTTCCCGCCTCGCCTTAACACCTTAATCCTGCATCAAACCGAGACGTCCCCCCACCCCCGCCCCCCCCTTCCCCAACTTAACAGTTATTTCCCCACAGGCTCATGTGTTTCCCTCCAGCAAATCTGACAGTGTTATCCTTGCTCCCGACAGAACCATGCACGACTGGATGTACGCCACCCCCGCGGTGCTACCCTACGGATTCCACGTCTCCATTATCGTCAATATTTGCCTGAACATCACGTGGATGTTTCTGTTTGACAGAGAGTGAGCGCCGAGCGCTAAACCCCCGGAAAACGCAATTATTTCTGTCACACTCCGCAGCTTAATTGTGCTGTTTGCAGGCTGCTGCTAGAGGCGCTGATCATCTCCAGCCTGATGACGCTCACTGATTACATGATTTTACTCTTCTCCTGTCACGGCCTCAAGATCTACGGCGCCTGGCTGAGCAAGTACCACAGTGTGGACCTTTGGCTCATTCGATTATTGGTAAAAACAAGCATAGGGGGAAAAACCAGTGCGAAACGGTGCAACTTTGTTTTTTTCGCTCAGTTTTAAAAAGGACCGCGAAAAGGGAAGTCTGTAAAGGAGACCGCTTGTAAAGGCTGTAATAAATTCAGGAGGTCAGTAAACAAAAGTGTTCTTTGGACAGAAAGGACGCAGAACTCACGACAGTTTAAGAGGAGTAAAGAATGACGACACATCTTAGGCGGGGCAGAGGTTGTCTCTTTTTATGACCCCTAACAACAGCAAGGTGATTTCTTTTACAGCCCCTTAAAACTTGAAGTCGGATCGCTGATATTAAAATGACCCTTTTTCCCATATTGACATCAGCCTTTGAGGGTTAGGACGTGTTCTGCTTAATAGAACATTTATATGCACCACCTAGAAAAAAGTGGAAACATTTTGCATGACACTTAAAGTGAATTTTAAAAGGATCAAATCAAATCAATCTTTATTTATGTAGCATCTCTTACAATCAGAAATTAGGGTTAGGTTTACAGAATCCCAGGGCCTAACCCCAGACAAGCAACAGGGGCAAGGAAAAACTCCCCTTTAACAGGAAGAAACCTTGAGCAGGACCAGGCTCATGTAGGGGGACCCTCCTGATGATGGACAGATGGGTGGAGAGAGAGGAGGAGAGGATAGAACAGGTAGAGGATAGAACAGGTAGAGTATGGAATAGGTAGGAGAGGAGAAGAGTGGAGAGGATAGGAGGTGAGAGGAGAAGACAGGAGGGGAGAGAAGAAGAGAGGAGAGGAGAGGAGAGGAGAGGAGAGAGGATGTGTCACCAAAATCCTGCATCAGTGTTACGTAGAGCCAGGATGTGTGTGAGCACGATTTTATGAAATGGTTCACAAAGTGCGATACTAAGAGTGTTTCCACCCAAGGGATATTGATAATAAATGTCCTGTGTTATAGCAGCAGTGTTCCCCTCTGGTTGCTCTGCCATTCTTCTGTTGTGTCGACCCAGGTGCAGAATGGGCTGGCCTTGTACACCACGCTGGGCTCTCTCTTCACGCTCCTCAGCCTGACCATGTTCCTGCAGTACCAGACCAGCGCAGCCAGGTGTGACTGCGCCAAGCTGTCACTGCTGCTGTTGCTGCTGATGCTGCTGGCCTGGTGAGGCCCCGGTGCATCGACTCTCGGGGGGGGGGTCGATACATCGGCTAAAAGGACCGCCTCTCTTTCCTCTGCTATTCAGGTTCCTCTTGGAGAACTTCTGCCTGGATGAGCATGTGCGCTACATCCTGGTCATCTACCCCGTGGTCATCATATGGCTGGCGGGCGTGGTGTTCAACTGGGACGCTTCTCACACAGACGTCTTCATCTTTGCAGGTACAGTTCCACATGTCGTGCTCGACCACGCGCAGCTCTTTAACCCGTGTTCTCCTCCCGCAGCCTCCATCTTGGCCATCTCCTTTGCTTTGTTCGTGGTCCGGGTTGCTCTGGTTACGTGGAGGCATTGCAAGCGTCCCCTTTACAAAGACTGCAGCATGTCCCCGGTAGAAATAGCTCTGACGCAAAGGAAGATATTTTCATAGCTGCTTTTTTTTCTCATGTTGGGTAGGACAGCAATGTCTGTCAGATGGTGTGAACAATAGAAAAATAAAGGGTTTAGGTGTGTGTGTGTGTGTGTGTGTGTGTGTGTGTGTGTGTTGCAGAGAATCAAAAGTGAATCATTCTAAAAATGTTTTTTTAATAAAGTTTGAAAAAAGAAATGTGTTTTGTGTTTACAAACTGAGGAATTCAGCGACTATTGAAGCCAAAAAGAACGCACTACCGCAGATAGAAGTGCATCTAGCTCTGTTCTGGTTCTCTTCTGGGGGGCTGGCTCCTCTTCCATGTGACCTCCCTGACCTTGACACCTGCGACGACAACAGCGTGAGGGATGGGGACGGGGCTGCAGGTGAGGGGGGGATGTCAGGGCAGCCCGGAGTGCTGCGGCGAAATGCGCCCGAACTTTGACCTCCTCACCTCACAGCTGAGAAGCAGACGGGGTGGGGAACCTGATTGGACGTGCACAATCCCTCTGGTATCTGCTGATCGGGTTCCGATAGCGAGCTGCGAGGGTTCCGCAGTTCAATGCATCATAAACCCGAGAAACTGCAAACCTGTCCATATCTGTCCCAGCGTAAACCTTTACGTTGGGACGAACCCGCTGGGTTCTCTCACGTAACAGTCCCAGTGTTGTGACTAATACAGGACTACCTCACCATCTGCTGATGCCGTTTATTTTGAGCCGAGGCCTCGCACATGTCCGAGCGGTTCCATAAATCCAGGAACCAAAGGTCGGTGTTATATCACGGACTGTAATTGCAGCGATCAAAAGTCCAGGACATTAGTCTGTGGGGAGAGAGTCTCTAGCCTCACACTCCCTCTGCGCCTTCAGACACGATGGAGAGGATGCGGATGTCTGTCCAGCCCGCGGCGAGCAGCGGCCACGTCGCCCTCCACGCCGGGACCATCATCATGGCCGTGGTTACCCAGGCGATCTCGGGAATCTTCTTCCTCCTGACGAGCGACCGCTGCGTGCCTAATGGTGAGTGGCTCCGCATCTAATACAGAGGTGTCCAAACTGTTCCCCAAAAGGCCGTGTGGCTGCAGGTTCCTGTTCCAACCAGTCCAGCACACCCAGTTTGACCAGTCAGCTGTCTGAAGACTCAGATGAGTTGATGAAATGAGTCCAGTCTGGTGCTGCTGGGTTGAACAAGAACCTGCAGCCTCACAGCCCTTTGTGGAAGAGTTTGGACGCCCCTGGTCTAATAGAAGGCTGACCTTTCCCTCGGCTCTGATCCCCGTCGATGTTCCCACTGCAGAGATCAAAATAAAAACAAAGCATGCGGCGGCGCCACGCTGACACATTAATAACACGCCTGGCTCAGTTATTTACGGTCCAAGACCTTTGCCCGGATATTATTTAATAGCGCTGAGACAGCTGCTCACCTGGGCTAATGCTCGTAACCAAGGTACACACATGCCGCTCCACGTTATTGACTCACAGGCTGGTCTCATATCAGTGGCGATAGTGCGTTTCACCGGTGGATATGACCCCCCCACCTGTTGTGTAACGATGCCGACTGACGCCTCAGGATCAGACTTTCGGCACGTTCGGGTGCGCGTTTCAGCAATTAAACTAAATTGGGAAACCTGGGAATAGTCAGGATTGGGCTTTCGGTCTCGGTAGCAGATGGACTTCATCAGCCGGGTGTGAAGGAGGCTCTGTTTGTGACACTTTTGGACTGAGAAGTGCGTGGCGGCTGTGCCTGAAGTCCTGTCCTGTTCAGCTGTGTTTCAGGTCTCGTCCAGGGAGGCGTCTGAGACCTTCCCTCTGGACATCTCTTTGGACTGGTGGTCCCGCTGGTACTGGTACATTGTGGACCTGTGGTCCACTGCCTGGCTGCTGCACTCATTGGTTGGCGTTTTCAAGAGGTGACACCGGATGAAACCCTTGTTTCTGACTCTTTATGGCTTTACATGTAGATATAAATCTAAACATGCATGAGTTTGCGATTTAAAGTCCGGAGGAGGAGAAGCTGGATGATGGAACTGGACTTTATTGTACCCTAACTTGCAGAAACACCCTTGGTCCTGAGTCGTGCAATCCAGAAGTCCACTCTCCGTTATTCTACCTGATATGGAGCATCCTCAGCTTATTAAGGATCTGCAGCATGTTGATGTGGAACCAGCAGTAAGTCCTGTGATGTTCCTCCTGAATGTGTGAAGGTGTGTGTGTGTGTGTGTCCACGGCATCAATGCCACTGCTGTTCTCCGCAGTGACGCCCTTGGAGCCGTCATGGCCTGCTGGATGGTGCTCGTCCTTAGCGTCACCACGCTGTACATGTCCTACTCCAACCTCAACTTCTACACGCCCTGGATGCAGATCAACAGCCCCAAGACGATCTGGTGGATCAGTTACCTGGTGAGACGGAAAACACCCGCGCATCAACTGTGATGCCCCGACGTTTACCATCGCTGTGTGTGTTTGTGTGTCTCCTCAGACCCAGAACGGACTGGCAGCCTTTGTCTGGTGGACTCTTGTGAATGCACTACTGGGCCTGGGCGTTATATTCAAGCATCGAAATGGAATGTCGGACCCGCTGGTCAGCACCGCTGTGCTCGTCTTCCTCACCATCTGCATCATCAGCTGGTGAGACGAAGAGAGCCTCGAGTTTCGCCTGACGGGAACCTGCTTTGAGCTGCTCCTCTTCCCCCAGGTTCATCCTGCAGAGGTTCCTGCTGAAGAAGCATCTGCGCAACACATTCACAGTCTACCCCACGCTGGTCCTGGCCCTGGGTGCCATGTTCACCAAAAGCTACCAGGCCATGCACATCTCCACGAACACGGTCTTCTGCGGTACGCCGTCGGCGGTTTTACTCTCGACGTGTCCAACGCTTCTTCCTCTTTACCGTTTCCTGTCTCGCCTCCAGGCTTCCTCATGATCCTGGTGACCATCATGAGCTGCCTTCACTTGCTCTGCGGGTGTTTGCACACGGAGGAACCCGACAAGCCTCTGGCAGAGGATCCTCACACATCCAGTATCAGGATCAGCTACTGCCAGACTGTTTACCAGTTCACAGAGAGCAAGCACAAACCTGTGGCGTGAAATCGGTGCCGTCAGATCTGATGACTTTACCCTGGGGAAAAAAAAAAAAAAAAAAAAAAGACCAATGTAAAACACATCAGCGCTAAATTGCACATGTGCACTTTACATGAATCACCAAGAGGAGGCAGCATTTGCTCAGTTACACTGGGATAAAGGGGTTGAGTTGTACCAGGAGATGGCGCAGTGGTTTATGAGTTTTATTTATCTCTTTTAATATTCAGAACCTCCCAAACTCGTTTAAAAGAATGGTTCGAATGACCTTTTGATATTTCTGATCACAAAAATAAACTGTAAATACCAACTGAGGAGCGTTTAGAAGAAAAAGATATGACGTTTTTTTTCCCCCACGAATGAATGTAAATTTCCAAATTTGAAAACAATCAAAGTTAATAAAAATCTCCTAACTGTTCTCTGCCTGTGTGTGCATGTGTATGTGCATGCAAGATGTCGAGCGGCCATAATCACACACGCTCAAGTTTATAAGTGGCCTCTTTCTTGCCACAGCCTAAAGGATGGAATATCAAACACACTCGTCCGCTAAGAGGAAGAGCGACCTTTGATGAGGATCCTGGGCTGAATGGGAACAGACATCAGATGAAAGCAGGGAAAAAAAAAAAGAGACAGATGAATATGCTTCTAAAGGGCACGCTTGACCACAGCCGGGCCAGTCCACATCTGCAATAAGGTGGTGATTGATGGGGCAAATAAAGTTAAACGCAAACAAAGGGCGCGTCTGTTCACCTCCACGGAGGCCGCGTCGACATCAGCGCGTCGCTTTTGTCTCCTTGGAGAAGCGTTATTTTCGGCTGCAGGAAAAGTGTCACCTGCTGTGGGCGGACGTCTGCAGCCGCCCTCGTGAACGTACGTCTGCAATTCATTTGCCTCATTTGAAGGCGATCCTGCAGAATGTCATTATCTCCGGCTCCGCCAACCAAGAGCCGATCTGCTTTCGCCAGCGGAGGGGAGTCGGAGTGCAGAAGGGTAGAAAATCGTCAATCACAAAGCTCATTACTGACTAAAAAAAAAAAAAAAAAAAAAAAATGTGTTTTGTTTGCATCTTTGTCATCTGATTGGGATGGAATTCGCAAGCGCGCTAGCAGCTAATGATACTCCTCATGGATCTGACCTTTGGGAACCTTTGCCGATATCAAAGTCTGGAGGGAAATGAGAGGAGCGTTTAAAACATTTGCATTTCACTTCCGCTCTGTTGATTAGTATACTCAACCTTTGTGACTCGTCATCCAACGGCGTGCTGTTTATTCGGAGCCGACACTTTCTGAGTCGCCCGTGATTCCAATCTCATTCCCCTTCCAGCTCGGAAAACTCGGCAAAACCCTTCCCTCGCCCCACCTAGGCCGATAATCCGAGTTAAATGCGGCCGCAAAGTCCATTAACTTGTTTTACGGACGCGACTCCCGCGCATAATTCACTGTGGTGTTATCACATTTCTGCTCCAGGACTCCAAAGCTTCCCTCGAGTGCGGCACTGAGGGGGAAAAGCAGACGGGGAGGGGGAAGATGGCGGCGTCCCGGCGTCTGCCGAGATTGTAATTGTTTCTATACTCTCCAAAGACCTTTTGTCCCCCCCATAAGAGAAATAACCTAGATATGCAAATGTACAATCCCAATTAATTTAATTCACATAATTATGCAGAGAAAAGAGATTGAGTTTAAAAAAAAAAAGTTACCTGGTGCCAAGTTCTCCTCCCACTAAGGCCCCCCCCCCACACACACACACACACACTCTGCAGGGTACAGCTAAATTAGCCCGGAATATCGAAGCGTGCTTGGCTCCGCGACCGAGCATCAATTACCAGTGACATTTTAATGAGTGGTCTTCACACCAGCAGAGGCAACAAACAGTCGGCGATCCAGGCGGGCTTTTAAATGTCCTGACTGCAGGCACCAGCGTGACCCGGGGCCCGTGTTTACGAACAGCAGAACCGCGGTACAAGGTGTTTAAAAAAAAAAAAACGAGCCCCAGCTCACGGTAGCATCTGCAGGCCGGAGATCCGGCGGTCGGAGCTTTAATTTGTAATGTAGCGAGTTCTTTATTAACACTATTAAAAGTGGACTCACGTTCGGGTTTTCATTATATCAGAGGGAGAACGAGAAACACGCGGAATTTAAAAGACCGCCGAGGAGATGGCAGAGGTTTAGGGCCAAACATGAGGGGATCTCGGCTTTTTTTTTTTTTTAATCTTCCGTTTTCTTTTTGTAAAAGTTTGGAAAATCTTAAATTCTGACCCTTTGGAGTTTTTCAACAGAGGTCAGTTTATTTCTCAATTTCACCAATTCTATGTGGATTTTTTTTTTTTTTTTTTTGGCTGCTAACTTCCCATTTGGGGTCACGGGGTTGTGGATTTTATCAGAAAAAAGCTTTTGTTTCAGCTTTTGTTAATATTTCTTCATTAAATAAATTGCATGAAGGAAGTTTTCGTTTTCCAACATGATGCATGTGCATTAAATTGACAGTTTTTGGCTACTTTTAGTAGCTGCGCTCGCAAAAATGTTAAGTTTTTCCTTATTTGTTGTGATAGAATCCAAATCTAAATGGATTTAAGGTAGAATAAAATGATAAAAAAAGGTCATTTTAAGGTTGGAGTTTCACTTATTAGGCAAACTGTGTTAATTTCAGGAGATTTTCAGTTATTTTAATCCCTCATAATCCACATAAATCTCCACCTTTGTGGTAAAACCTGACCTGAAGGCCACGTGCTCTCCACATGTCTTCGGGTGCTGTAAATGTTTAAACCGGTTTGGTTTAAAACGGATTTACTGCTAGTAGCAAACAACCCTCAGCATCACGTCTGCGGCACGGTTATGCCAATTAAATCGGCGAGACAATTAGGATCCATGAGAATCCCTCAGATTAATTAATCCCATGGCACCATTACAATAATTAGCCCGTGGTCCCCGACTCCTGTCGCTCCATATTTAAGATGAACCCACTCCAGTCCACATAACAACAGACAGCCAACTCTGCGGGAATAATTACAACTTTAAATTGATGATTTCTTTTTTAAAAGCCTGATTTGACTAATTAGCGGCAGTTTTTTTTTTTTTTTTTTTTTTTTTTGTCACCGCAGTTGACAGATGTATTCTTCCAGGACAAAGACAAACCAACAAGGAACACATCCACGTTAATCAAAAGACATAGACTTTAATTTACACTTTTAATGAAGGGAGCCGTAATTATCGGCAGCATTGTTCTCTGGTGATCTGTAAAAGAGTCTCAAACTGGTTGAAACATACGCCAAAATTGCGTGTTTACCCCGGACGTGGCGAAAGGTGCCCCCCCCAAAAAAACACGCCGGCGAGGAGGAAGGCCGCGCTTTGACGAAGAAGAGCGGTGAGACAGGTGACAGCACTGACGGACGATCTGAGCTGCTGGGGTGCTGTCGTCACCCAGGTTCAGAGGGTCTTTGATAGATTCATCCTCCCTCGTTGGAGCGCGCAAGCTGCTCCTGAGCTAATTGTGATGCTACAGGTGGACTCATCTGGATCTATGTACATGGCAGAGCCTACCTCCTCGTTTCGCCACGTTGGCAAATCAAGAGAGCGGTCAATCATGCAGTATTCATTAACAATTACAAAGTATTACTTTAATTATACCAGCAGGGATCAAACTCCATATATAGACGTCACCCGTGGCGATGAATATTCCGGCGATGACGAGGCAGGAGCTGGAACCACACATTTACTTTTAATCACATATTAGCATGATGAGAAGATGACCATCAGACACAACAGCCTCTCAGGGTTTCAATTGCAATCATGACGAAGCAGAAAGAATGAACCCTGCTGGCAGAGAGAGCCGCGCAGGGGACGGATGGGTGGGTTTGAACCGTGAAGTCCTGATTACAGGGAAATATTCATCACAGGGCCTGTGAAAATCCTACAATTATATTTACATCCCTCCAGCTAATATGTACCAGTGGCCCCCTGCTAGAGAGGCAAGATCAGACAACCCCGATAAAACAATAGCGGTAACCCGGGGGCAACAAAAGTATGCTTCAGATCGTGTTCAAAACGTGACCAGGGAGCGGAAAAGGCAGAGTTAGCCTACATTATTCAAATGAGTCCGGCGCCAAGCAAACGGAGAAAATGAGGATCTACGCAAACACGAGGTGCGTGCAGGGGGGGTCGGAGAGAACAAAACAACCTGGCCAGGTTTGATCCAGCTCTGTCGCCCAGGCTGCGTGCTACGACTCCAGCGCATCGCTTTTCATCCAACGCTGCCAAGAGTTTTAGCGGCTGTCTTCAGGGAGAGAGAGAGAGAGCAGATTTTCAGCTCGTGAACTTGCGACCGCAGCGTCGGCGAGGCCGCGCTCACCCCCTCACTCAAGACACGGGCCTCGCCGTCTTGGACCGCTGCCGTTGTCTGCAGCAGCAGAGGCTGCAGCACCAATGAGGTCTGAACGCTGAAACTGAACTTCCTCTGACATGGTGAACCAACAGGAACCGAACGCGACATCTGACGTTGTGAAAACAAATGATCAATCTGAAGGATGTTCTTCATTTTTAAGTTCCAGGGTCTCTGATTGCGGCAAATTACAGATTAAAGGGCCCTCCGCATGCTCCAGGAGTGGCCCTTTGCAGTGTTTGGCGACCAAAGATGACATGATATAATGTGTGTGCGTGTGTGTGTGTGTCTGCCCTATTTTCTTTCAATATGAGTGACGTAAAAGGAGGAGACCTGCTCTGTGTCCTGTTCTGGACACAGAACAGAAAAAAGCGGGTGTTAGCCATGTTTTAAACACATATCAAACAAGGACAGTTTGAGGGTTAAGGCATGGTTTTAAGGTTGAGGTGAGAATGGGGTTTAGGTTTGGGTTATATGGGGTGGTTAGGGTGAGGGTAGGTGGTGGGTGATGTATGAAAGTTAGAAGTGTGTGTGTATGTGTGCGCGCACATCATATATTGATTTCATTTTTGATCAAAACAAAAACACATGAATGGTTCCGGAAGATGATGCTCACAGGAGCGATCAGAATGAAATAAATTCTCCGCCACGCTTCTTTACTGCATTTGAAAATTCTAATACGGCTTTAAAGATATATGAAGCCTTGGCCCGTTTTACCTTGGTGGGTCCCCAGGAGCAGCCGTCGGATGGCTTTTCCCCGAGTTTCGGCGTGTGACCTTGAGTGCTTTATTAATTTCCTTATTTTTTAGGGCAAAACCTCAGGCTATTCACCTAAAAGATGAGTCAGGGGATCACTCCAGGCAGGAGATGTGAAATTAGACTATTTCCAGTTAAAAAGACCTTAACAATTCATTAACTGTTTCAATTAAAAATTCCTCTTGAAGAATAATTAAATTAAAATGATCAAATTAGCTTTACGTTTTAGGTTTTTTCTTTTTTTTTCAATTATTCAAGGGGCTGCAATTATTTAAGGTATTTAGTGGGGTTAACATCCAATCATGCCTTTTTTTCCCTTTGATTGGACTCAACTGTCTTCTTCCCATTTAGCAAAATTACCAAAGCGCTTTATAATAACTGGTATTTAAATTAATTCAAGCAGAATCCATAATTACGGAGAAATCACCCAACAATGAGAGTTTCCTCAGAAGGTTTAAGTTACGAACTCTAATTGTTTTGAGGGGGGGGGGGGGTTAACAACTTCTTCTCAGAGAAGGGTTAGGGTTAGTCAAAATCAACATTAAAAGCTACATTATCCAGTGAGATGACATCCTGTGAGCTTTATGAGCTGGGCGAATATCTTTCTGAAGGTAAAAATAGAACTGCAGAAGACTTAATAATGGAACAGAAAAGCCCAAGCAAGGGATCATCATCACTGACCCACAGTTTTAAAACTAAAACACTGTTTTTAGCTGGCTAAATCCAAAAACAACAGCCCCCAACATGAATAATTTATGACTCTGTTCCCTTTAAGTTTGGCACATCTATAATAAACTCCAAATATATTGCTTCTCTTTTCCTCTGCAGTATAAATCAGTATTATTGTAATTGATGTCTGTTTTTGCTCCTGTTCTGATGTTGCTATTACCTCCCATAATCCTCCTGCAGATGCATTTGTAGTTTTAATGCCATCAGATTTGACAGAAGGCGATAGGTCTCCACTGCCCGGTGGCTCCAAACAAACCTGACAGATGAAGATCGATGCTGGGATGTATTGGCTGTGTTTTTGTTTTTAAAGGTTTACCGTGTACAAATTAGCCTTCTCGGCCAGTCAGTGTTGATTACCGGTAACAGAAGGAGGTCTGACAGACTTCCACCAGTGGTGAAGTGTGCGGGCGAATCAGATCGGAGCTCTACAAGTGCAGAAAACCGGCGTGATGGTCACGTAATTGGAAAGGCTGAATTAGAGTTGGCTACAGACTGGCCCTCCCGAAGCAGAGGCGCCATAAGATCTCAGATCGATTTAGACGAAGTAAAGTTTGATTTATCATTTGTGACTCGCCTAAATTTAATAATCCTAGCTTCGGATTCTCTTCACAAAGCAGTGCTGAGCCAGAATGCTGCTTTTAAGAAGCAGAGCAGCATTTAGGTTTCCAAACGCCACCTACTGGTCACCTACGTCAAACTCCAACAGGGACTGGACGAGCCATGAGTTTATTTCCAAGCAAAAGGCAGTCTATATAGTCTACATAGCAACACATCGGCATAAAATAACTTCATATGTTGTTTTTTGTTTACAATAAAAATGGAAATATCGCATGACTCTCAACAGAAGGGGTCCTGGTGAAGAAGAAGCCAGAAATAACTCTTTAAAACTGCCTTTAAATGTATTTAAAGCTCGGTAAAGGACCAGTCAGTCTGCATCTGTAGGGAATAGTGAACAAATATGAAAAGGATGACATTGATATCGATCTGACAGCTGCTCTTCTGCTTCCCAAAAGTGTTGTTGGCAGGGACAACGAGACAAGGGCTCCTGTCATTGCTGGCATCTTTTAAAATTCTTCAAAAGCAGCGACCTGCTAAAATATTAGTCTTGGCGAGTTCATGGCGCAGCAGGTTGGAGCCATTCATCAAAACGATCGCTGTATACCAAGGGCACCTCTGTCTACCAAAGTGTGTTTACTGCCTAACAACCAGCCCAGGCACATGTTGGTGTGTAACACACAACTCTGAGCCTCCATAGCAAGCCCACGGAGTAAATAACCAAAAGTTTGCCTCCAGGATCACTTCAGAAAATCGCATGATGTCAGATCAACTGCTAAATACTAAAGGCCCAGACTTGTTTTTAACTACTAATCACAGTTCCTTTGTATAAAATAAATTTGATGTAGATCAACCCCCGCAGGAGCATCATGACTACAGCCTGAGACACTTCATTATTCTTTAATATCACTCATCTTTTGTAGAAAATGTATCATAAAAACTTGCAGGAGTGTTTTGATATGTGTCTGCAGCACTAAACCAGTGGACTGGAAGTACTTGAGGTTATATTTACGGAAAAATCAATCTTGTTTCCCAGCAGCCACTGAAGGAGATCCAAAACAGAGCCGCTTTTCCACAAGTGGGAAATTGTGTTTGCCTGCTATAATAATATAAAAATCAGAGACACAAGCAAACAAAAATAAAAAAACATGCCAGGGCAATATTTTACGTTTCATTTTCTTTTAGGGCATCGTTTTAGCGGAATATCGTAAATGTGTTGGCATCTACAGCTGTGCAAAGTTCGTTTACAACAGAATTATACTACAAATTGATATTATCACGTCAAATTATCTCCATGGGTGTCATGGCAACCCATAAGAGACTTTCAAAGTTTAATCAGGTGTTTTTAATATTTCAGCTGCTTACTGTGTTTGAATTGCTTGTTATTATTATTGTCTTCTATATCTTCCCGCAGCTGTATGAGCTGACAAACACTCCAGTTCTTTTCTGTATTATTCAGCATCCTCTGCCTGCAGGTCACTGTCACATTCTGTCGACCTTGAAAGAGTTTTTCTCTTCGTTTTTTTTTTTCCCTTCTTCGCTTGAGAATAATTCATATGGGAATTTCAGCTTCCTGTACATCCAGCCGGCAGACCATCAGAAGAGAGGACCTCCCCACCTCTACCAGCCATTTGCTGGATGGCTTCTCCTCTTCCTTTCAGCTGAGGGGCGCGTCGCAGCACATCGGGGCCGCCGCCACCGCCCGTCACACATGCCAGCGCTGTAAATATGCATGTGGGTGTTGGAGCCGGGGCGGATCATTGACTTTGTGAAACAGATGGCAGCACACTCTGACAGTATCAATACTGGCTACGAAACAGAAGAAGAATCTGTTGTTGGAGCTGGGTTCCTCGAGTCTTCTTTGCTTTTGCCCGATGCGAAAAGAAATGGGGAAAATAAGAAGCATGTTTACAGCCCAAACGAGACTATGTGAACATAAAAATGTTCATCAGTTGAATTCAAACAAGCGCTGTTTTGTCTTCTAAAGGCCAGATTTGTTGATGAATGGAGACAAGATGTTTTCTACCGTTCGCTCCTGTGCTGGAGCTCTCTCTAGAAACAACACAGAACAAAAGAGAAAAGCAAATTTAAAAAAAAACAACACAAGTAAAAAGCAAAACAGCCATAAAATGTTCAAAGGAATGCTCTTAGATGGATTCCTGCCGCAGTGAAGACTTTACTTAGATCAAACTCATAAGTCTCCAGGACGCCCTTGGATTCTCCATGATTCGACCTATTTTTGTCACAGGTTTAATTAACTGATTAATCAAGAAAGTAATTGTCGAATTCCACTGGAAACCAGCATTCCCCGCAGCCAAGTACTTCACATATTTAGTGTTGATGTTTTGACACAATGTCCTTCTGGGATCCAGGCGGAACAAAAAAAAAAAAATCTGCCTCAAAAGTGTCCTAATTTCCAGGCCACGGCGTTGGACTCCTCTGGAAACGGGGATAAATGAACGGGTTTTTGGGACTTACGGGGATTCACTGGCAGGACAAGGTCAGAGACGTGATGTAGAGGATGTCTGGAGATAGAGGGAGATAAGCACGTCCTCTCTGCCTTGGAGGCAGAGATGCAGCAGATCATCATGGTGTTCAACTTTAGTCTTGATGAGGCTCTTTTCCTACCCTGCGTGACAGGACCCGACGGGGGTCTGCTGCAGCGCATCTCAATCAACCCTCGAGTCTAAGCCAACAGCCGTCCCCATGTCACCCGTTTCAGTGGATTGGCGCCGGTGCTTCGCACCTCTATAAATAGTTTCACGTTGCAGGTTGTTCCTGCGCAGGCATCCGTGAAGCCGAGTTTATGTTGTTTCTGTGCATCAACATCACCCGTGCGGGGGGGGTCGGGCTGCTGGGAGGTGGTGGTGGTGGGGGGATGGTGGGTTTTCTTAACCATCGCATATGCAGCTGGTTCCAGAGGCCCCTGTGGGGAGAAGGTGGCTCATGTTTTCCAACAGACGGTGCAGCAATTACAAAAAACTCTACATTACTCCCCCAGAGTTGGTGAATGAAAGCAGGTGGAAGGTGATGTTTCCACCGCAGCTGCAGCTGTGGAGTGGGAGTTTCATTATGGAGAAGAAAGGGGCTTTTCTGAGTCCTTTGTTGATATTGAATAATCGACACTGTCAGCCTTTTGCCTGAAGCTCGAAGACCTGAGTGACTCATGATTCTGAGGAGGTGATTAGTTCATATGAATTCATTCATTGACAAGGATTGAGCCACTGAATTAGGCTCTCTAATCCTTTTCTATCTTTAATCTCATCTGGGGAGTTAATAATTAATTAACTTCATGGGTCAATAATGTCCCCCTTGTTTGCAGCTGGAGCTTCCCCATCCTGTCAAGGTCTAACCTTTACGGTGCAGACACATCAAAACAGAGATTCCATGAGGTGCAACAGCCTTTTTTTAGAAGTCGGTGAACCAGAAAGACAGTAAAATGAAGTTAGTTTGCAGTGACATGTGTTTTAACTAATTAGCTTAATGGCGTGAGATTGGAAGGCTATTTTTCCCCATTCGGATGACGTCTGCTGGAGATGTAGGGAGATATCTGGAGTGGAAAGGGTGGTCGCAGAGAAGGATCAGAAAGCAGCAGGATCGGTGCTTTCTGGAGCATCGGATGACCCTGCAGACCGGGAATAATTGGAAGGAGGCAGCTCTCTCCTCTCCCTCTAAGCAGCAACAGTGCGACAGAGTCCTCATCCTCCACGCTGCATGCGCCTGAAAAGAAGGCGGCTGCGCGCACCCACTGCGCGTAAACACGCACACACGTCCCCGTCATGTGTAGCAAACGCGGTGTTTGTGGTCTGAATTGCACTCATCCCCTCTCCACTCCACGCCCCCCCCTCCACACACACACACACACACACACACACCCCTCACGCCTTCCCCTATTCGCGAACTGCGTGGTTCATTCCGTCGGCTCGGTGCGCGGTGAGATCCTCCCGTCGCTTGAGCCAGAAGGCGCTCCGGCCGCCGCGCTCAGACCAGCGGAGCGCGTCTGGATGGGGAGACCCAAGCCGAGACCCAGGCGTGCGGGACGGCTCACGCTCCTGAGGTGTTGACGCGGTGAGTTGGTTTTTGTTGTTGTTGTTGTTGATGTTGTTGTCGTTGCGCATATTATTGACGCAAGGGCAGAAAACTGCAGTGAAAGTCGCGCACAAAGTGAAGCGCCGACAGGAATTCTAGCATTCTAAACGGAAACCTGAGCATTTTCAACCTCTAAAAGTTGTTTTTGGAGTTTCATCAATGACATTGAATAAATGAAGACTCTCCGAACCCCAGCGCCGAAAACACTGTTTTAAATCTGCCCAGATGCGCCGCACATATATAATGCTGCATACATTCGCGCCGTCTCTCTGATGTTGTGTAACAAACGCCGGTGGCACAAAGAGGACACCAGGCACACTTTAGTTGCTTCCACCTTCAGCGTGCTGTTGCAACAAGACGTCCAGCTGATGGTTTACTTAGCCCGAATTCAATTTAACGTGTAAATTCCACAAATGGTGGAGGACTTGTCCCCTCAAGTGATTTGTCCGCACTTTCCCCCCCCAAAGTGCGCTCAGCTGGAAATATCTCCCCGCTGCAGCGTTGTCGGAAAGCCTCCATCCGTCACCCCTGCTCCTCTGCTGCCTTTACATTTAAGAGCAGAGCGGGCTGATAGATGACAGGGTTAATGACTGTCTCCCGCCTGTTTCATTCCTCATCTTGAAGTCCCCCACGGCCTCCTGAAGCCCCCCCCTCCCCCCGCCCCCCTACAGCCCAACCTGAGCTGACACCTAACCCACACATCCGCCCGGAGAGCCTGATTTGTTGCCCTCTGACGTCAGCGGTTCGTGCCCTGCCGTCACTCCTCTCACTTTAGCATATTTCCCATTTGCATGTGTCTCTTCCGCCCTGCCAGCGACAGCTGCCGTGTGACGATGGCAACATGTCTGATTGCCTTTTCCCTCCAAAATGGCCGTCCAATTTCATGGCCATTAGGTCGGTTAAAAGGAGGGGAGAACAGAGGGCCCCCGCCGGTGGAGGGGCTTTGTCGGGGCTCTTTGATTAGCGGGCGTGGATTTTGATGCTAACAGAAGCCGTCACTTGTCACGTTGACGGACGGAGTTCAGAGGGACGGCGGCTGGCGTTTATCAATCACCGGGCGCCGCCATTGATCGTTCTGACACGACCCAAACGGGCTCAAAAGACAAATATGAATAAAACATCCCCTCCGTTTCCGCCAGATTTCTCCTCCAAATCTCGATCGATTGATGGCTTTGTGATGCTGCGCGGTGCCACCGGGGGCCAAACGCCAACAAGGGGTACAATCGGCTCCACGAGGCCGCTTTGATACAGATCTTTGTTGCCGATGAATTCGTTGCAGGCTAGACTAAAACTGCCCGAGCATGACATCAAGGTGACGATTTCCAGCATCATTTTGTTGTAAACACGAACATATTGTGTCCATTTCACATCAAAAGACTGCTTCATCAAGATCACATTTATTCATTAATTCACACTTTTCCTGCCTATTTTCGCGACGCCCAGCCATCAGATTGTGAGAATCCATCATGCTGCTGGACTGGGGCTCCTGTCTGAATGTATTTACATCTGAATCAGAAAGGGAGACGTGTTAATCCAGAATATCTCTCGTTCGAGGCAGCGTAGGTTCGACTCCAGGCAACCGCCAAATTCCCAGAGGCTCGTCGGGGGGGGGTCGTGCATCACGAGGTCGAATGGCAGGACGGCGGTCGGATGACGCCGCCGCATATTGATGGGGCCAAAGACGGGCCGGAGTGCCTTTTGAGCCTTTTTGAACAGCACACGCAATCACACTTGAAAGCTGTGGGCAGGTCACTCGACAAATGTGAGCCGATCCGGTGATTTTCGCCGCCGTTACCGTGGCGAAGTGAAAACCAGGACATTAAAAGACTGACATTTGGGAATGCCTTTTTTTTTTTTTTTTTTAATCTTCTGCTACAGAATCTCCTGCCCCGCAGAAGCTGTCTCCCGGTCCTCGCGGCCCCCGCCGCTGCAGGGCAGAGGGCAGCCGCCATGGCGTATCCCAACGCCAGTGTCCCGACGGCCAACGTCAGCGGCGAAGCCGTGGACGACGTCGACTCCGGCGGGAACATCTACCGGCCCTTCTCCGTCTTCAGCGTGCTCGCTCTCACCCTGCTGGCCATGCTGGTGGTGGCCACCTTCGTGTGGAACCTGCTGGTGCTGGTGACCATACTGCGGGTGAGGACCTTCCACCGGGTGCCCCACAACCTGGTAGCCTCCATGGCCATCTCCGACGTGATGGTGGCCGCCCTGGTCATGCCCCTGAGCCTGGTCCACGAGCTGAACGGGAGGCGGTGGAAGCTCGGCCGTGTCCTCTGCCAGGTGTGGATCTCCTTCGACGTGCTCTGCTGCACGGCCAGCATCTGGAACGTGACGGCCATCGCGCTGGACCGCTACTGGTCCATCACCAGGCACCTGCAGTACACGCTGAAGACGCGCAAAAAGATCTCCAACGTGATGATCGCCCTCACGTGGCTGCTGTCCTCCATCATCTCCCTGTCGCCTCTCTTCGGCTGGGGCGGCACGTACACGGAGGGGATGAAGTGCCAGATGAGCCAGGAGCTGTCGTACACCATCTTCTCCACCTTCGGGGCGTTCTACCTGCCGCTCTGTGTGGTACTCTTCGTCTACTGGAAGATCTACAAGGCTGCCAAGTTCCGGATCGGCTCCCGGAAGACTAACACGATAACCCCCATGGCTGAGGTGATTATTACTTTTTTTTCTCGTTTTTAATCTTTTTTCCTCCAAAAACAGCTCTTTACTATTAGAATGTGCATCTCTTAAGTGCTGCTATACGGGGGTTGGTTGGCAGCTGAATGCGCTTTGAAAAGCAAAGACGTGATAGCATGCAGAGCCCGGGGGGGTTCATCTCAGTACATGACAGACAGGCTTGTTGTCTTCATTAAAGAGCACAAACGGTACAGCGGGAACCTGCAGTAAGCTGCCGTGACAACCAGAGCATGTAACTACAGTGATACCGCTGTAGCCTCCTGGATTTTACTGCACACGAGGCGACACTTGGGTGCCCATCAAAGCCAGGCGGAAGTCAGCCAAGTCAGGAGGGATGCCAGGAAGAGAGGCGGGAAGGCTCGGGTCGAAGATCTGCTTCAAAGAAGAAGAAAAAGGGCCTCCGAGGAGAAGATTCAGCGATAAAGGGACTCCCAAAGAGTAGCTGAGGGGTATAAATCTTCATGCCAGTTTGATCAAACTGTCCGGAAGAACTGAATAGGAACGTTTCAAGGACACAGTCTTTCAGCACAACTGTGGAAGAAACGATTTACACAGATTTTAATCCCATGAAAGATTTTGGGAAGTTCATCAGGTGCACGCTACACGTTAACAAAAGAGAAACCTTCTGATCCCCCTGAAATTCAACAAAATAAAAGAGACACCAAAAAAAAGAAACCTGAGCATTGATGAAAAGGCTGAATTAGCATGTATTTAAACGTACATTGAATTCAGTATGAGGAGGGGGGTTCTGCTGCAAGTCATCGGGAGCAAAAGGAGAGAAATGGTGGACAGACAGTGTCTGACAGGTTAGGACTTCTAATAATCAGCTCAGGGACAGATCTGCAGGACGAGCTGTCTGCTCGAACGTTTTCGTATCAGGGCGCAGCAGCAGGTTTCTGCAGACATCATCACACTACATTTACCATATCTGTCCATCTATCCACCCATCCATCTGTCCATCCATCCTACTGGCTCAGTAGTCCTCTCTCATACATTTGTTGGAGCCAATTAATTGAATCATCGGCTGCTAACAAGTCTCTTGTGCAATGTGCTAAAGGGGCATGAAGTAATTCCTGGAAGTCATTGCAAAGCCGTCTGCTGATATTAATCATGTGGCTGAAACCGCAAGGACAGACATTAACGGAGTCTGGGTCGGTTTGTCAACATGAAGCTGCGCTGACTGAAAGCAATTTAGCATCCAGCTAATGAGCTGTGATGCGCTTCGGCTGTCATTGAGGCAAAAGTTAACAGCTCATACATCATAATCGTGACGTGGAAGAGTTTGCATCGGCCTCATCCCGTCAGAGAATGGTGATCTGATTGCGCCTGGATACTAATAGGTGTTTTAGGAATGGTACAAACGGCATCTGTAGATAAAAATCAAAAAGTCCGGTCTCCTATTATTCGACGCTCGACCGATCTGAGCCCCATTTCATTTTCCCTCGGCTGGCCCTCAGCCAGGAAGAGTCTTAAAGTCTTAGCCGGACAACCTCTCATTGTCTGCCCCTGGGGTGTTCCAGCTGCTCAGCCTGAGCCATCACAACGAGCCGTCGACACACGCCGACTCCAGCAATTCCACCGCAGAACCAAACCGCTGCACAACATCCTTGCGGTGTGCTGCAGCGCTTATTACCTCCAAACTACGGCCGAGATAGAAGCATCTTTAATAACGTACACGCACACACACTCACATGCACGCTTCCTGGCTTTTTCCCCACCAATTAGCAATGGGAAAGGTCTCCATTACGCATGCTAATGCTAATTCTAAATCCATTTTCCCTCAGAAGGCTTGCACCCGTCTGCCCTCCCTTTGAGAACTGCAACTTCTTCCCTGCAGCCAGAACACCTCGATGACAGTAAATACAGCAATTTTGAAAAGACACCCCCCCCCCCGTTCTCCAGCCTAAAAGGTTTAATATGAAAATTGGCTTGAGCGGCGTAACGTTGCCAGAAATTGGCTAACATCCCCAGAAATGAGAAATTTATCACTGAAAGGGTAAAGCATAGGCGCTTTCATTTCTCTATTTTTCAATTTGCCCAAATCCCGGGGATGGTAGCCAGGTGAGCACGACCTGTGTTTAACGAGGATCGGTCATCAAGTAAATTAGCGTCTTTTGTTGCCTTGTAGACCGATTTAAATGTCAACTTTCATTAAACAGACAATCAGTCTTGCAGTTATGAAATTAAAGCAGCGCATTTTCCTCGATTTCATTCCGACAGACATTTACCGCGGCATATGGTCTCGTCACTTGCCATTTCCCCGTATTTCCCAGCATGCACCGAGGCAGGGTACAGCAGTGGGGATGGCAACACACCTGATGCTGTCACATTAAAACACATGAACTACCGGAGAAATTTGAGTTGAGATTAAAAACTGATCTTCAAGCACATTGGTCTTTTAATTTTTTACAGTGCAGCGAGTTAAAAAGGAACCACCAGAGGAGCAGCTTCAGTGACAAAAGTGTTTTGTTTTTTTTCATGTTTCTTTTTTAAAGTTTGCTTTAAAAGAAGCTTTGCGGCGTGCCAGGCTCCTGTTGCAGCCATCACTCATCTAATTGTGCTCGTTCTGTCTGAGGCTTTCCTTCGGACCGTCTTTGCTTTTAGCCTCTGTCCTCGGCGATATTAGAGCGCTGCAGAATGACATCACCTGATTTAAAAAAAAAAAAAAAACAACAGGGTTTTTTTTGGGGGGATGAGGGGGTGGGGGAGTGCAGATTGGAACAGCGCTCTGGATTTATCGCCCCTGTGTTGGAAATAAAAAGGATGAGCTCTGGCTTGTTAATCCACCTGTTGACTCGCGCCGCTCAGCGGACTATAATCCACCTTTTGTCGCGCGGCTCCAAATGATTCACTTCAGCAGCTGCCGAAAGCCTAAATCTATTCCCCTTTCTCATGCTAACCGGCTTCGTCAAATTAACCGCTTCTATTTTCAGGTGAAGGAGGAGACGCGGCCCCAGATGGTGTTCACCGTGCGCCACGCCACCGTGACCTTCCAGACGGACGGGGACACATGGCGCGAGCAGAAGGAAAAGAAGGCGGCACTGATGGTGGGCATCCTGATCGGCGTCTTTGTGCTTTGCTGGATCCCCTTCTTCATCACCGAGCTCATCGTCCCGCTGTGCTCCTGTGACATCCCGCCCATCTGGAAGAGCATCTTCCTGTGGCTGGGATACTCCAACTCCTTCTTCAACCCGCTCATCTACACCGCCTTCAACAAGAACTACAACAACGCTCTGAGGAACCTGTTCTCCCGGCAACGCTGAGCTAAGCGAGGACTCGCCGCTACATCCACCTTTCCATTACCTTTCCGAAGGGGATGAGAAGCACAGTCTGACTTAAAATGGCCTCCATTTATTTACGTCTGTTTTTCCTCGATCCTAAAGTAAGCTCACAGCTGGTCTGGGATTGTAGCTACAAAGAGAGGAATAAATTGGACACGTACAGGCGGTAGCTGATGTAGCGATGCCGACATGTATGCCATCTCAGGCTGATTAGGGAGAAAAGAATCTTAACAGTAAATCATCAAATGCGGGGCTGCCGGGAATACTCTGAAAACAAAGCTGGGAGAAACGTTCAAGCAGGAGCACTCAGCTCCAAAAGAAACGACCTCATAAATAATAAGCCAGGAACAAACAGTGCATTTGTTTCTAACGAGCCGACATGGTTTTCTGTGTAGACAACATTCAAGGCAAAAAGATGCAGGGAAAAAAAATGATATTTTGTATTCAAGGTCAAAGTAGGAAGGCCCTCCAGTTAAATGAAGTGCTGGGCGGGATTCTCGGTGCATGCACAAACCTCGGTAATCGGAGGTCTGCTGCAGGTCGGCGGCACAGCGGCCTCCGGGAACACAACCAGCACGCTCCTGCAACCTTTAGGGCAAACAAATGCAGTAGTGAAAGAGATTTGGTAAAAGCAAATGCTCACAAAGTGCCCTGAAACTGGGTACCAGTGGCCTTCTGGTGTGAAGTCAGTGACACATTTTCAGCACCTTGGAGAGCGCTACAGCCTCGGATCGGATAAACCTCAGCCAAATTGAGGCGTTACTACACAAAAGTGAGTAAATTAAAGTCTTAATTTTGCTCTCCGAAAAACAAGAAGCAGCCCATTTGCAACCGTAAAGTGGGCTAATTTTTGTTCTTCTCACAATTTCACTTCACATTTGAGCTGATCGGTTTCTCGCCTTTGCTAATTTCGCGATTAAAATAAGCCCTCGTCAGTAAATAACTACCGGGTTATGTGTCACCTGGAGAGCAGCTATGTCAGTCTGAATAGGAGTGAGGAGTGAAATCGTAGGAATCGAGCACAAGATATTAACACAAGACAATATCAAGTAAATATTAATCAGGGGAGCGGCTCATCCCCCAGTATCGATGTTATAATGTCAGTATTTCATCTCCTGCCTCTTTCCGTCAGCCTGGCGGCTCAGCTAGTGTGCTCAGGTGCTAACAGATGAAGCTAAAATATGTGCAGTGTTGTAGCAGGCCAATGGATGAAAAGTACAATTCCATGTAAGAGAGGCGGACACATTTTTGGTGCTTTTGGTCATAAATCACAAAAATAAGCCCTCACCCCGAAGGCAGTGTGAACCCAGTGTGAGGTGAATAACGCTGGACACGTTTCATGGAACATTCGGGAGCACACCTCAGCCATGAGAATTTGTTTTTAGCACCGTGGGCAACTGCCTGGGATTTTATGACAACATTAACACATTTCAGTGAATTGTGAAGACTTGGCTATATGTGAGCGACACCCGAGGGAAACGCCAGGAAAGCAGCTCGATTCGGTTGAATCCAGCCCTGAAGGACTGCCAGCGTCGTTAAGATTCATCAGCGGGCATCATCCGCGATTTCATGGCAATCTGTCCGACTGTTCTTGCAACATTCCACGAATAAAGTTGCACGCCGGCACCGTGTATGTGACAAGAAGCCCCACCAACGGTCCTGTTATCAGTCTTGATACACACGGAACGGAATCGGAACAGAGTTGGCGGCAAAGCGGCCTCTCGGATCTTCTCTCGTGTGTTCAATCGTGTGACCCGTGGGTCAAATGTGCATTCGCTCCCGGGTGACTTCACGCCGCTCTTCACACGTCAGGGTCGGTGATTGCTCGCACTTCACCCGGCGGATCCCCGCTCCCGTTATTACTTTTGATTCCGCGCGAAATGTCAGTGGTTCTTCTGAAGAATAAACGTTGTTGACTGTTTAATGTTACCGAAGACCGTGTCTGTGTTTTATTTTGACTCATAGGCCAGCTTTAGGCTAAGGAATACAGCCTGACCTTTGGTGTTTGCGCTTTAAATGTCACTGTTGTCACTGTGTTAATCCTATTTTCTGGATTGATTGGTTTAAAAATGGGCGGTAAGCTAACGACACGCACAGGCGATCCAGCCTCCTGCTGGTCAGCGTTTATCCACATGAATGTTTTATTGGGGGAAACCTCCTTGTTGACGTCCCAATTAGACACAAACCTCATCACAAGTGCCACCGGGCTCCGAATCAAAGGGAATACTTCAGCAGCTCGTAGTAAACACGTCAGCCGGCCTTCTGCGGCGCGCTGGTTGCGCTCCTACAGATGTTGCGCAGCAGCTGGTCAAGTGTCGTAGATGGATCAAATGGCCGGCACCCACTCTCACACTCCCATCTAAGGGAGAATTCACCTCAGCCTGTTGTGACTCTGTTGTTCTTCCGCTTGTTATTCCTCCATAGCAACTTATCTGGATAGAAACAGCGCGTGGAGACCGTGCAAAGGAGGCACACGTACATGTGATCTGAATGAGCGCACCCAGGTCGGCTCCTCGCCGGCCTTTAATTCAGGTTCTCGGGGCAAAACAGAGGTGATTCCAGGAGAAAGGAAAATTAGAAATTTTTAAATACTCCAGAGGAGACAGAATCTGATAAAACTTTCTTTGCCTCGGGACAGAGCAAGGATGGCCAGATTTTTAATAGCCCTTCTTTCATATTTTAATACACAATGAACTCCGATATGTGCTTGTTCATGCACAAGAAACACGGGTTTCCCCCTTCCCTTTCGGAGCCTTTTTAAAGTTGCATGCGGAATGATAATGGTTAACATCTGCATCACAAACTTTTGGGCGCGCAGGAGGTGATGGATGACAGATTAACTGAGATTAAAACAAAAATCCGCAGGCTTCAATAGAGTTTTGAGCAGTTTCTCGGTTGGTTAGAACAGTTTCAGTCTAACATCGTTAACGTGTAGCTTGTTAGCGTGTCCGCAAGTCAGATTTGAAATATGGAACGAACCAGAGGTGAAGCTTTTCCTCACAGGACATTTATATTGAAAGAAACCTGCAACACCATTGGAAAAATTATGTTTTTTTTCCAGCATTTTTTCTCATTTTTTCCTCTGGATTCAAAAACATGCAGCAGCCACTTTGCACCCCACGTCTTTCCACCGGTCTTGTCCAGCTGTTCTCCACACCGCTGCTCTTTTCCGCCCCCCCCCCTCATCGCCATGCGCTGTATTCACCGCCAATTCTCCCTCCCTGGGGCTATGAATAGTTGATACCACCTGCGGGGGGGGAGCTTCTTGAATAGATACAGCGCTGCCGTACCACAGACCATCCGACGAATTTGGATGAAACATTCCGAATGGGACGGCTCCAAGGGTTTGGGTTAGGGGTTAGTTTAAAGCTCAAGGCAGCAATGTTCCCACAGTGTTGTTGGAGCAGATTTATTTTTATTTGGAGACAGTCGAGCGGAATGACAAAAGAACCTGCTCTTTGTATTTCAATTTACCACCTCAGTGGGGATGGTTCAACCAGGGAAGACGCTGATTGAGAGAGGAGAGAAAGCATCGTGACAGAATTTTGAAAAAGGCTTCATCACCCTTACAGGACCTTGTTTGCGTGATGTTGCTAAACAGCCAACTCCCGACACATGATTATGTTCTTTGGAGCGCGCCGGAAATTACCCTAAAAGCTAATCCCGGAGGCGGGTGATTGCAAATGGCGAGCTGCGGGAAGCCTCGCGGCGCGTTCATCAAGGAGGCCGAGGTGCCAACGAGACGGAAGCAAAGAGACGGAGAAGTTCCGAAGTCATCAAGGGTGAACGCCGAGCCGCGGTACTGTAACGACGGAGCGGTTCAGGCTGATGCGGCGTTGCTATGGCAGCAGGCCGTCGCAGGAAAGCTCGTCTGTAAAGCTCCTCAGTCACTGGAGGGTCGCACGCACGCAGCTCCGATGCGTCTGAACCAAACGGGTCTGTTCTCAACGTTCTCTTCTGTAAAGAAAAAGCCAGACTTTTTCTGTCCGTCTTCTGTTTGCCGGTGCTGCATCACATTGGAGCCACAGCCTGTCTGACCTGTCTGTGGACAGGTGACCTCTCCCCCAGCATGATCAATAACAGATCGATTTAAGTTGAAAGCGCAAGCCTCCAGAGGAGACACTTGAGGTCCAGTCATGATTGAGAAGCTTCTCTAACCCACCACTGTTACCTTAAAGGGGGCAAACATCTGGATTTCAACCACACCTTTTGTGGGGGGGTTGTGGGTTCTTTCATTCAGCTGCAGAATGGTGCTTTGAGGTCCCATCATGTGTACACTTTTTATATTTTAATCTTTGCCAACAGCGCTGATCTGCCCGCTCAGAATTCCCACAAATAAAGATTACAATATGAATGGGAGCCAATTCGCGGACACAAAGTGCTGTTGATCACTCCACCCGATGCTCAGAGAGATGAAGGAGCAGTGGGACCGGGGAGGAGATTTACAGCGTTCTTTCAGTGCGCTTTGACCCGTGTTGGGGGAAAAGAGCATTGTTTTGCTTCCCATTGTTGCTTCAGTGTTCAGCATTCAAAAAACTCCACTAACTTGATTGCACAATGAGAAGATGCAGCGCTTTTTTTTTTCTCCTAAGAGTTGAAAGGAAATTGATGAATGTTGGAAAAAAATAAAAAAAGACAAAAAGCGCAGCCACAAATAGCCAGACTACCTCTGCCTGGCTTGTTTCCATGGCGGTTTTTTTAAGAGGAATTCCGAATTACAGGCCGGGAGTAGTGCAGACCGCTCAGCATCGATGATCTTCATCAGGTGCACATATTTCCTCCCTGGAAGTCGTCAAACGAAGCTCCGCAGGCGCACCAGCGTCTATTTGTGGCGCCGCAGCCTTTTCATTAGACTTGAAGGCAAATCCAGGGAGACGCCCGCCGTGGTAACCTTTACGGGCCGACTGATTGCCTGTTAGTTTTCCCTTCTGTTTGCGAGAGAGCGATACTGCGGCAGGAAGTGGAGAGTCGCCGCCTCGGTGCTGACGGAGGGGGCGTGGGCTTCTTCGGTTTCTTTAAATGACAAACACGATTAAGATACACAGACACGGTAAAGGGATAGAATATCTGTATCAACTGTAGCAGCTCCAAACAGCCTCTTTTCCTTTTATCCTGCCCTTTAAACCAGCTCATGAAGCATCAGCAATCTAAATAATTGAATCTATAAGCACAGCAGCTGGTTGACAGCAGCAATCAGCTGTTTCCCCTCCGAATGGCTTCGGAAGCGGCGCTTCGGGGGTCAAATTGATGTGACCTAATGTTTTAGCGGGTTCTGTAAGCAGCCCGCGCCGTCCATTGGACAACCCGTCCTCCAGTCGGGGCCCCATTTGGGAAAAAAAAAAAAACTGCTGAGTGGGCAAATTGCAGCTGAGTGTGGCGTGCCCATCAGAAGTGTGTGTGGGTGAGGACGGCTCCAATCAGCGAGAAACAAGAGAGCGCAGCAGGAAAAAGAGGGACGGCAGGTGCAGATAAAACAGTAATGATATTAACATTCTCCTGGACCGACGGTTCTCCTCCAGCTCCAACTCCGAACTGGCTGTGAAAGAAAGAAACTATAGATATTATATAAACACCAGATTTCTCATCTCAACCTTGTATTGAAATCAAGGATGTGGAGTATCAATCTGTACTGAAGAGGCAGCGAGACGCTTCAATCAACACTTTTAAAGACAGACAGAAATTATTTTGATTTAAAAAAGAAAAAAAAAGGCTGTGTTTTGGCTGGCTGCAGCGTCCGTCTCCGCTGAGCCGTACTATGTACGACTCATACATTCTTCTCCTTTCATCAGCTCTGAAAACTCATCTCACCGTATCGATTCGGTTACGTAAAAAAAAAAAGAAAAAAAAAAAAAAAGAGGTTTCAGCTCCTGAGTCAGACGTGTCAGAAGCAGATGTGTTGGTCCTGGACACGTTCCGGTCGGGGTCAAGACCAACACCTGTGTCCTCTGGAGAAGGTCCCAGCATTCTGCAGCTTCCTCCAGCAGACGATCCACAATAATTACATAACGCTGCAAAACATGGAAACATGGTTAACAGAGCAGTGTTGCTGGGTGTACATAAAAAAACCCCTTCATCTGCTGAGTGTGAGTGGTGCAGCATGGACCCATTTCAGTCCCTCTCACCCCTTAAACGCCTCTTTAAGTGACCCGGACAGTTATTTTAACTGCAATTTATCTCGGCTCAGCTCAGACATCATTTTTCAGGGCTTGAAATCGACTCCATCTTCCACCGAGGCCGAGCGTCCAGTCCATCATCGGTGTCTCATCATCAGATATACGTCGTCCTTGTGTGATTCAGTTGCACCGGAACGCCGAAGCAGCTCTCTAACAACCAGACGTGACGCCCTGGAGTATTTCTAAAGCCTCGTGGTGGGGGGTGTTTGTACGTGTGCTGTTGCAACAGGTATCTGGGTGTCCATCAGCATTAAACTTGCTAAATTTGCTTTCTACACAGCAGAACGCCCCCCAAAAAAAAGATATTCACTCGATACGTGCAAGGCCAATCAACTTCCATCCCAGCCGTCTGACTCCCGGGAAATCCGGAAGATAAACACCGGGTAACCTTCAAACGGCGCCGGCTTTACCTCCCGGATGCGGAGAGCAGCGCATGAGAAGAGTCGACGCCACACGTAGGGGCGTAGATCTGAGGGGCCCCGACCCGCTGATGTGAATCGTTACGACTGCTTCGGCCAGAATCAGGCTCAAGAGGAGCCACTGACGACTCGGGTCATTCCCTTTCTCACACGCCGGAATGGATGCCGGCGTTAAACGTTCCCTCGCGAGTGATGCAGAATGGGTAGAATTAGTTGTTTCGGTGCCTCTCTCGGTTATTTCCGTCGCTTCTTGGGGCACAGACGGCGGTCACGCCTCGCTGGTTCTTAAGAAGGTTTGAAAGAACACTTTGAGGGAATTACTCACTCTTGATGTTTATTGGAGAAAATTCCGGCCTCCTTCCCGGGAAACGTTTCTTCGCCGCTTTTCATGCCTCGTCACAAAAGGAGTCTTCGTCCTGCGTCTGCCAAGTTCCGCCCAGAAGTTCAGAAAGAGGCGCAACACGAGGGGGAGGGGGGGGGGCTTCCATCTGTGAGGCTTGATTGAGATGCATGGTGTCATTTCCGCCTCCATATGTGGATTTCTGTGGTTGGGGTCGGGGTCAGCGAGATCCATTCCTGCGAGACAGATGGATACCAAACGTATCGATTTAGCCGCTCCGCGGTGAAATATCGGCAGTCTGGAAATGAAGAGCGACACATTGACGAACGCCGCTTGTTTGCGGAGGGGTCGGAGCACCGGCGAGGCTGTTTCAGGGTCTTTTGGCGTGAATACAACAGCAGTTTATTTCGTTCCAAAATGGATCCTGCATTTCTGACAATAAACGCGCCGATGGTTCGAGCGTCCCTCACACATGCGAGAGAGGAGGGATAAATCCGTGATGGGTTTCACAGAGAAAAGGCTACTGTGGTTCAGTTTTTTTTAAGCTTTCTCTGCTGCAGAGCAATTGAGAGAAAACAAAACCAATTTATTATACATAGAAATATCAAAAGATCAATTATTTACAGCACAGGACACGTTATTGGAGAAACCTGAAAACAGCTGATTTATTCGTTTACGATTGTTTTTCAATCGCAGGGGCCAAAAAGGAGACAGAGTCTGCGGGTCTTTCTCGAGCGTCCGTCCATCAGCCAAGCAGAGACCGAAGTGATATTTGGAAATGGCCGATTCTATTCCAGCAGCAACGCTTCCACGGAGGGGAGAGATTCGGGAAGCAGAGCGCAGATGAAAAGAGATCCCCCTCCTCAGAAGCTAAAAGCAATACCTGTGTCGGCCCTAATGAGGCCGTTTGATGCGATTAACTGGAGGGCAGCTATTGATTCTTTTCCAGAGGCTGTAAATAATAAGAGCGTGACAGAGCCTATGATGGTTATGTCTTCTTGGTGAAAACCTGCTTATTGTTTGAAAAAAAATGCAAATTAAGCATTTGGGAGCTGCTTTTTCAGTCTGATTTGCTGTTCAAAGGCATCAGACATTCAATAGAACATTAATTTCTTCTCAACAAGGTGAATATTTTCAGTGTGGACAGCCAACAGGTCCGTCCAGCAGACCTACTCATCCGTCTGTCTCTGGCTTTTTCCTTTAATCAATTAATGAGGCAAACTAATACAATGTGGATTAATACATCTGGAATTGTCCCCAATACTCTGATGTCTTCATGCTGTTCATCTGATGTGTGATTGTGCTCTTTTACTTCTGTACATTTGCTTAAAAAAAAAAAGGTACTATCCAGAATTAACATTGACGCCTAACGTGCCGCAGCCGGAGGTCGGCGCTCCCGGAGTGATTAGCAGGTTTAGTTTCACAGCTGGACACCATCCCACATTAGCGCAGCTGACACTCAGACCCTTGATGAAGTCCAATAACTGGACCAAAAGGCGTACGCCTTTGGAATTCTGAGACCAAAATGAAGATTTTGCTCGAGGATTTTTATTCGCCGTTTTGCACGCAAACCCAGAAGTTACATTCGGACCCCTGCGAGGGGTCTCGGAGTCGGCGCACAACGGAACACGACGAACAGAACGGAGCAGAGCCGCGGGGAACGTGCAGAGGAGCTTCATTTCAAATGCGGAGAAAAGCGAAAAATGTTTTCACTCTCAAAAATGTGAATAAGTTGGACCTGTTTGCTGACCCTAATTGTTTCAGCTGTGTCCCAGGAGGCCTGCGCCCTGATCGCCCTCATGCGTCTCACCTGTGTCTAATTCTCACCAGGTGTATTTAAACCCTCCTCTCCTTCAGGGCGGCGCCGGACCGTCAGTGTCTGGCCTTGTGTCTTATCGGGTTGTTTTGACTTCTTATCTGACTCCCAGTCTGCTGAAAGAAACAGCGTGGTGTTGGGCTTTGGGTACCAAAATAAAGTCCAAACCACGCATCCGTTATCGCCTGTGAGACCTGAAAGGGGACGGGGGAACTACTGATTACGTCCTCAAATGTTTCGGCTCACTCCGATATCATAAACAAGAGTCAGCCGTGCTCTCCGTCGGGGCTGTGAACGGAGGTTAGCGCTTGCAGCCGTGAAAAGGAGCACTGGCGTAGCACAAACTGATGATTTTGAAAAGTTCTTTTCCACATAAATCCCTGTATTTACCCAATGAAGCATCCCATTGGCCCAAAGAGTCTCCTTGAATGGCTCCTGTTTTTTTTTTCTTTCTTTTTTTTCCTCCTTTCCTGATATCTGAAAGGATGCCGTGCTTAATGGCAGCATGAATTTCCTGTCTCCTCGCCGCCACAATCATCTGAAATCACAGGGAGGAAAAAAATAAATAAAATGACATAGACGGGCTCTGCTGTCAGAGCGGAGAATGAATCAAAGCCCCCCACCCCACCCCCTCCCGAGCTTCAAATAATCATAGCTGGGGCACTCGGCGGAGAGATCAAAAGTAGAACGTCTCTGCACCTGCTCGTGTTTGCTTGGCGTCGGGATCGGCTCCACCGCCGGCAGGGCGACGGCGCCTCCCGTCCTGCGGGGACCCCTCCACAGACGGCGGATCGCTATCGCCTCTGCGTGCAGGGACCGTCCCTGGGCGAGGCGAGAGACGGGCGATGACAGATGGGCCGGGGGGGGATTGAAAAAGGGGGAAAACTGTTGCTGCCAGCCTCACATACACATACGCACAGTTACTGTTTAATATGCCCGCATGAACTTTGACCCTCAGATCAGGAGATTTTGCTCATGTAGGTGTGCAATTTTTGTATAGAGCATGTTTAGCTGGTTATGTTAACGCAATGGTCTACCATTTTTGATGGGGGGGGGGATGTGCTTCAGTTGTGAATAAAGGTCGATAAATCCACGACTGCTCCACATCCGAACAGACGTTCATGAATCGTTCTCCCTCCTGTCGTGGGTCCATGTGGCGTTCGAGGACTGTAAATCTGCCCATCGACGTGAAATACCACGCACCGCACAGCGGGGCGGAGAGCGGAGCGATAACTTATCTCAAAAATTGGAGTATTTAATGGCCCACTCAAGTCCAAAGAATTGCCGAATGCAGATTGAAACATGGCGGGATCACAGCATGCTCGACTCGGGGGCTGTTTTTGAATGATTAAAACGGGGGGGGTGCAACCGTTAAACCTGCTGATTAAAGGATTTATGTGACAATTCAAGCCCCTCTCACCTTTATCAGCTGCCATAAAAATGAAGTGGTAGACCCGGGTGCTTGCTCAGAGGTTTAATGTGGAAACAACACGTGGGCGGACTCTTATTGCGGAGAGTCAGCTGCAGCTTAAGGACGTCCTGCGCGTTTGTTTCGCTGCCATTTTATGAGTTTGCCTGTTTTGTCTGCGCGTTCACAAGGGGCACCAATTTTTATTTTTTTTTTTAAACTCCTCTGCCGTTGAGTTTGACAACATGGACTATTGTGATCCACCTCCCGAATGGAGACGAAGCGGCAGCAGCAGACTGTTGCTAAACAACCGACCGTGCCCGTTCCAGCACACGAGCTGACTCAACAGCCGGCCTTGACTCGGGAGCAAAAATTTGTAGATCCTTCCAGAGGAGCGAAAGAAGCCTTTTTGAGCCCTCTTTCCTCCTGTCAGCTGCGAGCGTCCTGACCGTGAATTGCATTAGGCCCTGTAATCCCCGGGTTTGCGGCAGCTCGGGGGGGGGGGGGGGCGAGTTTGACGATAATTTTCTCAGCTAATGGTGGGGGTGGGGACACAATGGCTGTCCTCAACACAAACGGGGCCCTTTGACTCTCTCAAACCCTCGCACTCGTTCACGTTTGGGGGACGAGCGACTTTTAATCCTCTTATTGGTGCCGCTGTCTCACACCTCCTCTTCATAAACCAGCAACAGCCTGTCCCACCAGAGCTGACCTGTTTGGCACCACAGCATCAGACCAGGCCTCAGATTTCTAATTAGAATGATTAAAAATATCCAGTTTTGTTTGTGGGTTTTTTTTTTTTTTGTTTCTTTCCATTCGCCACCAGTCGGACACCCGAAGGTACCCGGGCTGGCACGTCGCCCTCTGTGAACGTCAAGCCCGAACACATCTGGGTTTCCATTTGACTCGAAGCTGCGCGCCACAATCGGGGGCTGAGAGATTCTTTTTCAGCACACAGGCACTCAGGCGTTGATGAAAGCCCCGCTCCTCTCAGCGCGGCGCCCGCCCGCTCACTCTGGCTTATCACTGTAAGAAAGATGTGAAGGTCTCGGTCATGAAATTTTTTTTTTTTTTTTGGGGGGGGGTTTTCCCCTCTGACATGGCAAGAAATGCAAATAGATGTCGGGTGAGCGTTTATTTCGAGCAGAAAGCGCTTCCTGCTCGAGGCGCTCGCGGGATAAAATTCACCCGATCTGCGCCGCCGCGGGTTCAAGGGAGGCGTCGGGCGCCGGCGTGGTGACGTCAAGCAGGCTCACTTGAGCGGTTTTTGATATGTATATTTGCTGGAATTATCATCCACGTTTCATGGTTTCATTATCTGCAATTATGAGAGGAGAATGTTGGAGGTAATTGTCCACAATTACCGGCTGGCTGGCGGCCATTAGCATATCGCTTGTTTCACGAATTTTGAAAGTGCCCAGTGAGACGTCAACTGTGATCCACGCTGGGTCACAGAAGAATTGCCTTCGAAGGGATGGTGATGGTGGGCTAGCTGGAATTTAAGTTGGCAAAGAAGGAGGGGGGGGCTGAAGCTGCGTGATGTAGGGAGATCAAGAACGGCTAATTCATGAGCAAGGCAGGAGTTTATTTTGGGAGCAAAGATTAAATGTTCCTGACCCGTTAACTGTACGAAAGGCGGCCCTCATGTCGGACGCCGTAGATGCTTATTGAAGCGACTATAAATTATAGATGGATGTTTTTTTGCGGAAGCATCTGGGGGGTCGCAGAAGGTCAATGGGTGCCTTTTTAAAAGCACAGCAGAGCAGGTTGTGTTTGGTCACGGGGGGGGGGGGTGCATCCTGTTTGTAGCCTCCTTCCTGCGGCCCAAGATGGTCTGGAGTGAAGGTCGAGGGGGGGCAGGTGAAGTGCTTTGGTTTCTGCATCAGGCCGCTTGTGGCCCATCCCACATTGGACTGCATGACACAAAAAGGGTCTTCAAAAAATGAAACAAAATTGGATGACGCACACACAAACAGTTGAAACGTATGAATATCAACTATTCAATGGAAAATTCAATCTTTTCGGTCCTTGAATGAACAGCGTGGGCTTATTTGCTCGGTTCCTCTTGTCAGAATGTGATTAATTTCATAAAATGTTGATGCTGATCATTCTAAAGATCCTCACAAAAGAAGCACACACTTGGGTTGTAAAATGCATTCGAAGTGTTTCTCTTGGTTTTTTGTTTTTTTTGTTGTTGTTGAAGCATGTCATGCCCGTCCAGTGAGACGCTTTAACGGGGGTCAGAAATGAAGAGTCCCTTTTCTGACCCCAGGCAGGCAGAGGGGCTTCTATCAACGAGTGTCTGTCCGTGGATGCTGCCAGAGGGTTTCAAATATGAACTGCTGGAGACCTGAGATGGAGAAGGAAAATACCAGCTACCACCAGCCACTGAAGTGACAAACTTTGGGGCAATACAATTTTTTTTTATTTTTATTTGCAGCATGCATGCAAATTCTTGGGCTTCTTTGCAATCTTCTGCAGTTTTGCAGCAGCAAAGCTGAAGGACATGTGGTTTTCTTTTACCTCTTGGTGCTATAGCAACAGCTTTTACCTTTTGTTCACAAAGAGCATCACCTTCACCTCCCCTGATTCTTCCGTGAGAGTTTACATTTCTCAAAGGAAATTGTATAACATGCTCATCAGTGTCTCTCAACGGGCGAAAGGGTGGTGCGTTTGGAAGAACATTTGAAAGGTGAAAGAGGTCAGAAACCGTCTGTTTCTTGTCATGATGGCGCTATCTGCCGGTCACTTTGTGTATTAATCAAACCTGCTGTTCCTGTTGGCACCACTAGAGGGCCACACTGCATCGCTGTCTGACAGAGCCCCAGTCAGCCTGAATATAAATTACAGCGCAATAAAACACTACAACCTGTCCTGTTTCTAACCTCTTCTCCATAAATGAAACCCTGCATGTGTGTTTTGTGCTTTCATCTCTTCAGATAAGGAAACGCCAGCACTAAGCTTCCTCAGAGCTGTGATAAATGAGTCACGGAGGGCATCTACCTCTGTGCAAATGACTTGAGCCATTCCTCAGATAATGTTTACTGACCTCCTACTTCCAGTCTGTTTAATTTTCCCTTTGCATTGCACAACTGAGCCTTGTTTGAGTTGGTGAATCATATGTGTCACCAAATGTAGGGTCCAAAAATCCCTCTGTCAGGGAAGTAATACCTGCTGACTGGGACTGTGGGATTAACATCTTCATTTGCTGAGATGGTTTGACAGCAGGTACCTGGTGCAACTCCCTCAGCCCTACATGCCTCTGGAGCGGCCGGTGCTGGGCCACTTCAGCAATGTGTCTGCTCAATTTGCCTATCGTTCTGGACCAGGGGTGGAGGAACGCGCTTATCTTCCTTTTGCCTTCTCCATTCAACGTGGCTCCAGCGGGGAGGGCTGGGGTGGGGTTTGGTCTGGCAGAGTGGATACTGAACAACCTGAAACGGGCCCTAGGCCCAGGGTTGTATCTGTCCTCCAGATCTGCAGCGTGTGCGACTTTGTGGACCGCTGTCAGCAGAAGCACCTCCTCACCAAGGCGGGCAAAAGGGCTCAATTTCCTCAGTTTGTCCTTCACGCGGGGGGGGTGGCTCCAAGCTGCAGGAAGTCCATCTCAGAGGATAAGAAAGTCCACTTGGGAACTTTAGACTTTCGGTCTGTGGAACACTTTCTGGACTCACAGATGAAGAACCTCCTTTTTGAGGAAAACGTCGCCGTGTCTCATCATATAGAGTAGCTGGTCGTATTTGGTGCCTGCTGCTCTGAGGTCCTTCACAGATTTTAAGCAGCCGTCTCCAGAGAGTATCTCTTCATGCTTGGCGCTAAAGCTTATGGTCGCTTTATAATCCACGCTGCGGTGGCGCTATGATGCAAGGCTGAAGAAATGACTAAACACAAAGGAAAATCACAGGATTATGGTGTGGAGGCCTCATCTGTGACGAGTACAGAGCAGCATGTGAAGGACAACACTTGGAGTCAGGCACGAGGAGCATGCTTCAAATTCTTCCAGTACTTGAGTTCGTGAAGACCCCAGATTAGCACACAATGAACCTGGAGCTCATGGTTAATAATAATAATCCAAATATAGGACTTTAAAAATGATATCTCATAAATAAAATGTGATAAAATCAGTAACTGTCCAAGTCCACTGTTTAATCAAAGGCTAACTAGAGAATATACTTGGTGTGAGAGGCATGGGTGAGGTTGTACTTCAGTTCAGCTTCTCACTCATCCTGTATTTGGATAAGATAATTAGTTACTGGAATTCATTATTAGCTGTAGTGAACTTCGACTGAACTGAGGTTTGAACTGAGCAAATATTTTGTTCTAGTATCCTGGAATCGGATCGCTCAAATACTGAACTGAATATTCCAAATAAATGACTTTTTTTTTTTTTTTTTTGTAATTGAGTCACTGCTAGTCAGTACATTGGCTGATGATTCACCCTTGTGCCTCTGGTCAGTCACCTGTTCACACTCGTAAAGCTGCCCGCGCTGCCCCACAGTTACCCCATGTGAGTGTTCTCCCTCGGGGCCCCTCGCATGAACCGAGCCGCCGGGGCCGCGTGATTGGCCCACAGGAACACCTGAGCGGCCGCAGCCGCCGATTGGCCGGGAGGGAAAAACCGGGCTGTTCAGAGAGCGGTGCTGAGCGCAATAAAGCTTTTGTTTGTACGTCAAACACGGGCTGACGGAACCAGCGACACGTTTCTGTGGCTCCTCGGTATTGGTCCAGGTCTGATCATGACGTCTGGAACAGCTGATCCTTTTTTTTTTTTTTTTTTTAAAAGCCAAAATCACCTGAGCAACAAAGCTCACTTTTTTTCATTCAAACAAGAGGGATGGGCTGGCGCTGGTAGTCACTGTTCGTGTCTCAACCCTCCAGCTGCAGCTGTGTTACACGTCAAGCACGGAGACCGTCCACTGTGTGGAGGGGGCTGATACGAGAGCCTTCTTCATTATTTTGGTGGTCTCAGGGCCGAGCTGATGTCTCAAAGTTGCTGCTAACTCTTGGATTTTATTTCCTTTCCATATGATATTTGGGCGGTGGTTGAAGGAGCTCCACAAGTACAGGGCTGCTGTGGAGGGGGGGGTAAAGGTGAACCGTCTGGCTGGGAACAAAGAGGGGGCCACGCCCTTGGGCTGTTGACGGAACCCTTTGTTGAGATGCTTGACAGACTCGGTGTCCCAGAATTCCTTTCATCTGCGCAGGCAGGAGGGAGCTGAGGGAAAGGTGGTGTGTGTGTGTGCGTGTGTTGCCCAGAATGCATTGAGCAGCAGTACTGAGAGGGAAAAGGGAGGAGATAAGGTCGAATAATGTGGTGCAGACTGGGGATTATTAACCAGGAGATAAAAAAGGACAGCTGCTGTAATTACCTGTGCATAAATTCCCCGTTAATCTGCGGCGAAAATGGGCCGTACGGGGGGGGGGATAAATGGTACGAATTTGACACCTGAACAAGGAGGAATAAACAGAGTGAAGCTGCCGCCCTCAGCCAATCAGAGGAGGCGGATTAGGGCGCTTCCCATCATAATTCTGCGTCAGACTAGGGGAAGAAATTGTCAAGCTGGGGTTTGATGGATCAATTTGCCAGCTGTTTCCAGCAGGCTCTAATTCAATCCCTCCCAGTCTAACGGACTAATCTACGACACGCTTGATGTGCTCTTCATTTAGAGAGTGGCAGAATCCCGCTTTATCTTCCTCCTCGATGTGCCAGCTTTACCGGTTGCTAGGAGCTATATGCTACATGTAATTGTCACGGTTATTATGGCCTCGCGTTGGTCTGACAGCAGCGAACCTGCAGGATCTCTTTATTTAACAGTCAGATTAGCGGTTTGCCTGTCATTAACGAGACATTTAAAACGGTTTACACAGATGCAGGTGACCGACGCTGCTGCGCGTTTTAAGCTGGAGTCGACGAAGGATTCATGTTAACAGAATATGTGTGAACCAGGCTCAGACTGAGACGAACCTTTGAGCATTTAGTCCTGAGAAGAAGAGGAATATTACTGGTAGACCTTTGGAGGGGAGGTTACAGACAGGTCTGCCTGTATTCTGCCTTGCCCCTCCCCCCCTTTTTTTTCCTTTTTTTGTGCAACGCTCGGGTTTTATCTGTGTTAACCACACGGCCAGCTGAAATTATGCAAGGGTAAATATGACTGATGTCATTATGTATGGATCGCAGTGGAGGGGAATGTCGCTGAACGCCGGTCTGGGGCCGTGACGGCACGTTTGTAAAAAGGGGGTCACGAATGAGGCCACGCACACACAAAAAAACAAGCCCGTTCAGACGGCTCAGGAGAGGAATTTCTCCTGCTTCTCATCCAATAAGACATGCTGGATTGGTTAAGAAACCTTCCTAAGTGCTCGGGAACGGGGCGCAGGACAAATGCAAACTTTTCAACCCCTCGATATATTTTCACGCTCGGGTTGTTAATAAAATAAATCGAAATTACCTCCAGTGACGGCACCATTTGGTTATCGCTGCCGGAGTGGAGTGGGTGCAAGTGGAACCAATTTAAACTCGGGACGTGTTATTATGTGCAGACTGGAAGCTGCAGGACGAATAGGGCGACCTTTGCATCCACATATGATATTAGCATTTAAAACTACGCCCCTCGCGCCGGGCCCCGACTCGTTCCTTTATGCGGCACGCTGCAAACGTCGACACGGTTCGACTTTTTGTAGCTTAGGCTCCAAAACAGGTGAATAAAACTGCCTTCCCCTCCGCTATCTTTGCCTTGGGCTGTTTCCACGGCAACCATATGACTCTGTAGGCTGAAATACGTTGCGCTGGGCTGGAATACGTGGCGGTCCCCCCCTCCCCCCACGGGTGCTCAAATTTCACCTTTTTTTTGGTGAAAAAAGGCTTTGGTCCATGTGGAGAGTACAGATTTTGTTGCGTAGCATCAGACTATAGGTAGAGAGTAGAGCTTTGCTGCACAGCATCACGCTATAGGTTCACCTGCATAACCAACACCTTGTTGTTAATGCTCAAATGATGGCAAAATATATATATATATATATATATTTTGCACAAATGTGTGGAATTTCAGTCCAAACTCTAGTGAGGATGAGAAACATCTCCTCAACCCAAAACAACAACAAACGGACGGCTCAGCGCCTACAGACACCCTGCCGGCAGCTTCTGGAGCACTCACCGTATTTCCATATTGATTTCCATAAATGTAGTAACTGACTGTTTTATTATTGCACAAGTAATTTGGAGCATTGTTTTTTTTGGGGTTTTTTTTCTTCTTCTTCCAACCTCAAATCAGCCATAAAGAATAATAATTGAGCAGCTGGTTTTTCAGGCTTTGGAGCCGAACGCTGCAGCCTCATTTGGCGCAAAACTAATTTAATGGTTTTGCAATTTTGCAGCCACGTAATTAAAAAATAAATGAGCACAATAGCCCGAAACCTCGGGTGCCACATATAATTACACCAAAGCTTCAGCTATCTGATTTGCTGTCTGTTGTCACCAAATTTCCTGTTGGCGCCCACTTTCATTTGGGGAGTCGGTTTGCGTCGAAAGCGTCGACTAAGGTGAAGCTTTGGACGGCAATTGAAATTTCACAAATCTGAAAAGGCTGTTGCACACGTGCAAGTGTACCGTCCCATTATTTGCTGGATTAGCACTAATCTCCCATTTTAAGGGGTTGCAATACTCTCGTCCCCGGTGCTACGCACCAGAAAAGCACACGCTGGTTATCAGGCTGGCCTACATACACCTGGCGGGGGCACACGGCTCCTTGCACAACATGTTTCCGTGTTTTGTCGGTCTCTGAAAGTGTGTGTGTGCTGACCCTTATCCATTTCCACTATCAGTGACAGACAAGGGGGCCCTGTCCAGGTCACACACACACACACACCCCTCCCTCCAACCTGAAAACGAGGGTCAGCAGCAACTCCGTGAAAACCCTGAACCGCCCCAGAAGTCACTTTTCTAGTCAACTCGACCCCCTTTTGGTTGCTCTTCAAGCGCCCCTGACGCCTTTTAAAGCGGCCCTAAGTTTCCACTTTCGTTTCTGCCTCCCGGTTTGGCGCGGCCGCGTCCGGATGAGGAGGGGGGCGGGGCCCGGGGGGCCTACGTCATATCATCCGCCGCGCTGTGATTGGCTGAGGCGGCTCACCCGACACAGCTGTGATTGTTTTGTGCAGCGGAGCTCCGGAGCCGGGCTGGAGAGCCTCCTGCTGCAGGATGGAGCCGCGCCGGTAGCCCCAGCATGCCCACAACACAGCCTCGCTGCAGCTGCTGTGGTCAGGAATAGACGACGAGGTCGATCTGAAAGCGTTTCTGCCAATGACGAGGGGGGAAGGGTTCTTCTCGGAGCAGCCGTCAGGGGATCAGGGTGAGGATCTCTGGGGTTTTTTTAGTCATTCTGGTAACTTGAGCTTGAACTTTTTGAAATCAATGCATGCTCTTTTACCGTAAAAGTCCCAAGGTGCCAAATGTCCAGCCTGGAGGATCGCTGCTGGAGCTGCTCCTGCGCGTCAAAGGTCGAAGCCGAGCCTTCCTCCGGAGCCCGCTGGTTGGCGTCCAAAGCCGGGGAGACGATGTCGGTGGTGTCGTCGGCGCTCCGGTCCGCCCACGGCTCGGTGCGCGGCGTCCGGGCGGCCAACCTGCTCCGCCGGGGCCTCGTCCTGTTCGCGGTGGGGGCGTCCCTCGCCCTGGTGCTCAACCTGCTGCAGGTCCAGAGGAAAGTGTCGCTGTTCCCCGAGGAGGTGATGGCCACCCTGTTCGCGTCCACCTGGTGGATCCCTCCGTGCTGCGGCACCGGGGCAGGTGAGCAAAGCTTCTACTCTCACACACTCTCGCAAGCTTTTGACCTCGCTTTCCGTGCATTGTGACGAAGAAACGGGCCGCTTCGGTGGGGGGGACACGCAGGGATTGATTGATCACATTTGGTCGCTGGTGAATTATTGGTCAATGGATGACGCACATCACGCTCATAAGCCGCTTGTAACTGCTATATTTTAGGCTTATAACAACGATTGGTCGTCGTGCTACAGCTTATAATGCTGTGATTCATCCCCGTGCTTTGTTTTTGTAATATTTTATGTAATCCTTTTATTTTTTTTAATGTTTTTTTTTTAGCGTCGTTATGAAATAAAGTCTTTGTAGGGATTGTGGGGTCCGCCGGTCTCTGATTGGCTGCGGCGGCCGGACACGAGGCGCGGTGCGCTCTGATTGGTCCGTGTCATAACGGGTGAGCTGAGGGGGGCGGTCCTTACGCCCCCCAGAACCCGGAAATGTCTTTTTTTCTTTTTCTTTTTTTTTTTTTTTTTTTAAATGAAACGCAGCTTACGCCGGCGGCTCCTCCTTCAAAACTCTGCTGCAGGCCAGAAAACAAACTGAAAGTGCAGCCACGAAGTTCAGACGTGTCCTGGTAATGCCTCTTGAATGCATTCATTGTTTAAACGGGCCACCTCTTCCAGATGTTGGTCTGTTGACATGGGCTCCTTCAGCATCTGATCCTTTTGTTACCACTGGTTTCCTGCTCATTTTCTTTCAATCCCCTAAAACCCCCCTCCCTGAAGTCACCCCTACGTGGATTGCACCCCATCCCTTCAGCCAGGGAGCCTTTGCAGGAACATCTGGGCTGACCTCCACGTGTTGTGTGTTTCGCTCCACAGCCGTGGTGGGGCTGCTCTACCCCTGCCTGGACAGCCACCTGGGGGAGCCGCACAAGTTCAAGAGGGAGTGGGCCAGCGTGATGAGGTGCATCGCCGTGTTCGTCGGCATCAACCACGCCAGCGTCGTATCCTTTTATTTTCCCGGGACGCCCCGGCCGCAGACAAACGTTTGAGGAGGTGATGTTTGCCCGCGGGTGCGCCGCTCTGGTCTCGTTCTTCCCCTTGACCGCGCCGTGACGCAGAAACTGAACTTCGACAACAACGTGCAGCTCTCCCTGACGCTCGCCGCCTTGTCCCTGGGCCTGTGGTGGACGTTTGACCGGTCCAGGAGCGGCTTCGGTCTGGGCGTCACCACCGCCTTCCTGGCGACCGCCTTCACCCAGCTGCTGGTCTACAACGGCGTCTACCAGTGAGTGAGCTCCTCGGGACGTTCGCGGCGGTTTCCACTGCCGGAACCCGACACCGCCTCGACACGACAACCGGTTCCTGGTCTCTCGTGCCAACAGTAACACAAATACGCGGCTTTGTTTTTTTCCCTCACGGAGCCGAGGGTGAAACTCAAACTAGCATAAAATGAAGTGCAACTGCAGATTCGTCCTCCCACCTCTGTTTTATTTTATCGACGATCCCAATTAAGTCGCCCTCCCGCTGACTCGAGTGGAGCGTCATCAGACGGGGAGCACGCTGCTGAGAACAGGTTCAAAAGGCAGCTGCTGCTTCTGATGACTTTAGGGTGAAAGTAGCGAGGAATGTGGAGAATGAGGAAAGACGGTGCGCCTTCGCACGTCTTAACGTTAACATTCGTTCTAATTTCCTCCCGCGTTGGAGTTGGCCTTCTTCAGGTTCCGTGGTGGGGGTGTGTTTTTAAATGGGATTTCTGGTGTTTTTCTTTTCCAGGTACACGTCTCCAGATTTCCTCTACGTCCGCTCCTGGCTCCCGTGCATATTCTTCTCAGGTGGCGTCACTGTGGGCAACATCGGGCGGCAACTCGCGATGGTAATTTTCTTCGCCTGAAGCGAATCTGACGGCGGTTGATCTCAAGTTTAAAACCGATGACGCAGTCTCGGCAAAGCGAATCAGAGGAGCAGCCGCCTGGGTAGTCTGTGCAGCTGGTGGCTGTTTAACGCCGACTCTTTGGGAATTGTCTCCCACTTTTTAAATCTTTGTGTTCATGAATCCGTAACACCCACCACGGGGAAACTCCGGTCTCGTGACGGGATCTTCGCATTTCGCTTTTGGGGTTAGCGGTTTAATTAGCTGCTGAACTCCAGCCCTTTTTGTTGTACGATTTGCCGAGATTAAAAATTTAGCTCCAAGCAGCTGCGATCTTTTGAATATTTTAGCTAATTCGTGTTGACGCGCCACATCGCTATACTTTCAATCACACCTACGGGATAGAAAACGTCTCTTTATTTGCAATTATTCTGTTGAACGGCAGCAACAGATAGTGTCAAGTGGTTAAAACGGCACTGGAACCCCCCCTCCCCTCCCCCCTCTTCTCCCTTATAATTATCCCATCAAGTCAGCTTTGATGTCTCCATTAAGCTTTTTTGCCAGAAGCCTCACCTCATTCTGTCTGTAAAGTAAGACTCCCGTCACTCCCTCAGTTTGACTCAGTGAAAGCGTGAAAGCAGATTAAGGCCTGTTGTTTTTCTCAGTCGCGGGCACAAACGGAGCCAGTCGGGACTCGACTGACCAGAGGCTCATTTGCCGCTTTTTTTTTTTTTTTTCTGTTTGTGACGAGGCCCAAGGAATTTTGGCACAAGCCTGCACCCGCGTTTGTGTGGTCTTTTTTTGTTTGTTTTAACGCTCATTTGCATCAGTAAATGATTGATTTATCAGGAACGTCGGGCGTTTCTGAAAATCGGAGCCGTTTCTGGGGAAACTGTCTGCTCAGCAGAATTAACCTTGCTCAGCGAAAACTATTATGGAGCTGAATGACCGGTAATAAACTGAGAGGAACAGTGACGTGACTGGGTGGGGGGGGGAAGTGGGTTTTTTTTGGTTTTACGTAAGCAGTCATCAGACACAATATGATTCAGCCTCTGCCTTTGTTTAAAGGGTGACTTCCTGTTTTACCTTTCCTGACCGGATTCTTTTCCCTCCTCCAGGGCGGAGTTGAGAAATCTCACGTGGACTGAAGAAGTAGAAAGTAAAAGCGGGTGCAGGAGAAAAGGAAAAAAAATGGACAAGTTACACATTGACCATAAAGGACGGGGAAACCGAAACACTCATTGCTTTTGACGTGATCCTGAAGAGCCCCTCATCCGTCGTGCCATGTCCTCTGCAACCTCCTCACGGACACACAACCTCTGTCGTATTCCGAATTCCCGATTTTTCATTGACGCTGGGCGAGAGGACGGCGTTTGCTGTTTTTTTTGTTGTTTTTTTTTTTAAAGAGCTGACTGGTTTTATCTCCACGCTAGAATGTCATGGAACCTAAAGATGGAAGGCGTGCTGGTGTCCGGGTTTCCGCAGGGTGGGCGGGGTATGAGGGTGGTTTTAACTTTTGTTGATTTGTGTAACATGACTATGAAAGGGAAACATAAGAAGATTGCGTTTAAAAAAAAAAATGTCTTTTCTCGTATAGAAACGCTGACTTGATGTTCCCACCTGACACCAAATTAAGTTCCGACTTGACACGCGGTGCATCCCAGCATTGAAAGCGGCAGTCCCGCACTCCGACCTCCGGGATATTAACGTAAAGGCGGGAAGGTTTTGTTCCATTCGTCTGGGTTTAAGGCCCTTTGCGCGCCAACGCCGGGCGCTTGCGGCTGTAGTCACCTGAACCGCGTCCAGGAGTGCCAACCGGGGAATGTTCTTTGAATATCAGAGTGTGAAGCCATTAGAGCAGCATTAGTGCAGACACAAGTATTTCAGTCCCTCAATGGTAAAAAAAAAATAAAAAACCCAGTGTTTTCTGAGACACATTTGACCGAATGTACCGGGAGCGTGCCGTCACAGCTCCTGGCAGCATTTTTTTTTTTCATTTTGAGGTCAAACCGGTTTTCGACCTCATCGGCGACAGCTCCTTCCCCCTTCACGAGCAGGCATCAAAGGCCTCGTAGAAAAGAGCCGCGGCATCGAGTTGCTTTGCCGTGTGATCACGCGTGAATATATTCTAGTGTTTGAGGGAGAGTCGGACATTAAGAGTTGCAATCTGTGATTGCCTGTGTATTATAGAATGTAGTGTTTATGACACTATAACGGTTTTATTTGTTTTTTTTTTCATAACTATTGCTCGGATGTATAACGGCTCGCCTACGTAATCACACAGGTATTATTTCCATGCTAGACCTCCAGTGTGATTCAGTCTCTGGGGCCTAGGATAAGTGCAATCAGAGTATACATCAGCAGATTATACTTCCTTATTTATTATTTTCAGACTCATTGGTATATGCAGTGTGGAGACTTCATAAAAAAAAGAGCAATAATATCCTCCTTTGTGATTCTTATTTCTGTCAGAGATTACTTGCCTTTCCAATACCTCTCACCAGACAAGGCGACATAAGAAGCTATATTGTGTTAAACTGTTGTAAAAAAAGAGAAATCCATTTCATAGCGTTGTGTTATTTCCTCTGCGGCAGATGATTTCAGGTTAATCTGCTCACATTCAGGTGTGATAACTGAATTGGAAGCTTTATTTTGTGTTTTGTTTTTTTTTTCTGAGGTGATGAAGCACCTTTTGTGTGTGTCTGATATATTCGCCGTGTATCATTTTTGCTACTATGGATTTAAGTCATAATAAAAACACCTTCCTGGGACGTCTGCCTGCTTTGGATCCACACGTGTAAACGGCCTAATTGTTACGTCCCACCCGCTTCTGAGACAATAACTGTCAGGTTGAGGTTTTTTTTGGGGGTGGGGGGTGGAGGGGTGCCAGAGGCATCCGTGCCGTGCCGTGCCGGGCCGGCCTTGCTGGGGTGCTGACGGTGGCGTTTTGTTGTGTCTGCTGTCGGAGCCGGGCTGAATAGACGAGGGCGCTCTTTTGTCTGAGGTTTCTGTCAGTCTCCAGAGCCGTGATGTCTCTGGCTGCGTCTTCCTTCTATCTGCGAGACCCCCTCCTTTCCCTATACCCCCTCCACCCCCCCGCGTGTCAGCGAGGAACTGCCCCCTCCTCCTCTGTCTACCCCCTCTATCCGAACACGCCTTTCTGCAGGGCAGCCTTCTATTTATACCTAGCGGGGGACTGACAGTTAACCTTTTGCACTGGGGGAAATTTCTGGGAACGGGGCCAGTATCAGTGGGTATCCTGCATCAACCCCTCGTTCTGGGACCCTCTCTATACATTTATGTATCTCTCCTCTTATCTGTTTATCCGAACAACCATCCAACGCCACACGCCACCTCTCCTGTCTGCCTCCTCTTCCAGTCTGGTCCTCTTCTCAGGGATGAATAATTGGCCAGGCTTCAACTTCCTTTCATTTCCAGCTACGGCAAACTGAAAGACTCCATTAAAGTGCCTCCTTATTGCCAAAAAGTATGCCCCCCTCCTCCTCTTTTCTTCCTCTCCCTCTCTGTCCTTCTTTCAAGGCAAAAAGGCAGTCTGCGCAGAGCCATCTGTAGACTGGTCTCTTCGGGGTGCAGACCATGTCTGCTCAAACAATAATGATGTTGGTAAATGTTGTGTAAAGTTGTTTTCAGAACTGCATTCATATTTTTGCAAAATGGCCATCAGATCAGCTTAAATTGACATTTTATTCTGAGAGGAAGTGGTACAATTATGCTTAAGAATAATCCTTAGTCTTAAATTTGATCACCTGGAGGCCCCTTACCGGGCTCACCCCAACATGTCTGAAGTTTAAAGCCCCCCATTCTGCTCGGGAACCCCTCACTGCTCAATAGTGATTGCTTTTGTCACCACCAGATGACAGTGTTTATCCTCTCAGTTTGGCTCCATATTATTAGAGCCGCTGCATGGCGCCCCTAGCGGGAGGATTAGGTACGACAATGAAGGTTCTGACATCACCAGGAAAAAACTTTAACATTTTAAACTTTAAATAATTGTTTATGGTTTAACCTTCTGATACTGTTGACAAATACATTAGTCCACTGATCCCACACATTCCATAAATGCACGTGGGTGCACGCTGAACGTTTTGTTTAAGCGCAGCTTTCCCCCCCTCAAAGCCCTCCACAAACAATGATGAATACAGAAATTCAGATTCCGAGAGATAATTTATTAAACATTTCCAGGCCTATTATTCCTGGAATATTTATTTCACACTGCAGTGAGCTGCGGAGTCACATGCATGATAGAAAAGGTCAATGAAATGGATTGAGTGTGGAGGGAAAAAACCATCGCACGGTCTTATTTCTCTGCCAAAAGGTCTTCAGTGGCATTAATGTCCTGCTCTCAATGATATATATAATGAAACTCTGCGCGTGTGTGTGTGTGGGTCGTTTAGGTCTGCTGAGCCTTCATTACACTGGAGCTGGGTCCAGTCCTGTCCTCTGCCCTCGCTCATCGCCTCTCACAGCCCCGACCTGGAATAATGAATTACAGAGGATGCCATGGGGGGCTGAGTGGGTTCAGCTCAGGAGTGGGCTCCATTTTAGCTCAAATTACCTCTCAGATCGCATTCAAATGGCAGTTTCTCTGGCTGTTCTCTGCCTGGGCTGAAATGATCTTTTTTTTTTTAATGAATTCAGTCTCGCTCTGGCTTCCTGTCTGTGGTCACATCTACATGTGCTTCGACGCATCAGCGTTGTTACTAAGGACGGGGTGTCTGCTCAGCCTGGTGTGGCCTTCCTGTCGATTCCTCCTCTCCCTTGGTGGTGGTGGTGGGGGGGGGGAGAAAAAAAACGACCGCACAAACCTCAGGTGATACAGCATTATGCACGCCATCCAAACAAATCTGTCCCAGTGTAAATCAGAGGGCGCATCGCGGCCCGGATCAGAATGTAAAATCAAGGCGGGTATTAGGAATAACTGAATAAAAGGTAATGGAATAAATCAAGGTGAGGGTTTTGCCTTTGCATGATTCATCCGGAGAGGCAAAAAAAAAAAAAAACGCAGTTTGTGGAGACTCGGAGGCGAGGAGGTGCGCACATATTCATGGAAATATGATCTCCATGTCTGTTTTGGAGATGGAATGAAACATTATCAAGGTTGGAATAATGTGAATCCAGTCAGGTTCGGGACCCTCTAAAGGTCCGTGTTTGTTATGTTTTAATTAGTCTTCATTAGTAGGCGTAGGAGGCATTTCTGGAAGCAACAGGCATGCGGCCTATTCATCTCACTGCTGAGAGATGCACAAAGTTGGCAGGCTAAATTCATCTGGGAAAGTTTTGGCGTTTTTTTTTTTTTTTTGCGCCTAAGATGGCCCCTGACAGCACGCCTTCCCGAGATAGTGACAAATTCACAGCGTATCCGCGGCCTGGAGGGGGGGGGGGGGTAAAAACAACTCAGGTGCAACACCGGGGTGAAAGGAGACCGGCGCACATGACGCTTTCGGGGGGAGGCCGGCGCTATTTTGGCGAGGTGAGCGACGCAGGGTGCGATGCCACACAGGGAGAGGTCGAGTGACCGCTCCTGAGTGCCCCCCCACACACACTCACTATAATTAAAGACCTGGAGACATAACAGAAATGTCTGCGCACGTTTGGAATGAAGTGGAAAGACACTCGGGAGAAATGGAGTGCGCTTTTACATTTGGAGGCGGCTTCTGCAGGACTTTATTTGTCTCTACATTTTCGACTGGGAATTTGATTTTGCTCTGAGGAGCCAGGAGGCGTTGGCTCCGCAGCAAGTGTTTTCCACCTGCCCCCGCCTCCCCCCACCCTCAGGACAGGTGGATGAGGAATCCCAAACACGTGACCCATCTTGGGGGGTTTCGTGCAAACTTTGGGAGAGCGGGAATGCGCAGCGTCAGGTACTGGGGCGCACCTTGTGCGCAACTTTCCTTTGGCACATTTTCATTTATACCTGCCCCCCACCCTCTCTCCCTCTTCACCCCCCCTGACATGTTGGACAGCCTGTTTGTTTTGTGTGACTGACAATGTGGACCCATTAACCTGACAGGAATAGTAACCACGTGTGGGTTCAGCTTTGCAGCCAGATTAACGCGTCCCGAAGGTCCAGAGAGGCTGGAAATGGAGAACAACGAGAGCCTGACGTAGAAATGTCCACAGGGGTTCAAATCTGGGGGTTTGATGTTATTTATGAGGAAACTGTAGCAGATTTTTTTACGCGTGTCCTTCAAAACACAGCCAGTAACCAGTCAGTTTTACAGAAGGAACATGTCGACAGCATGGCTGACTTCTTTAACATTGCTAATATCGCTTTTCCTTCTTTTAACACACAACTGGGTCCGGAACGAGGAAAGATCTTCAATTTAAAACAATTTGGGGATAAAAATCTTAAAGATCTAACTTTATAACTTCAAGATGACTTCTATCTTTAACTAGTGCAGCACTTCATAGGATGGCCATGTGTACTACTTTTCTTTCATTTCACTGCTATTTTTTTTCAAGAATATTCTCAGAATGAACCTTTTCTTTTTTCAACCAAGCGACCAAAACACATTTTTCTGGTTTAGCAGCATCATGCATCTTAATATATATATACTTTTGGAATGTTCAGGGTCTTTTTTTTTTAACTATTCAGTCGGTGCGTCTGGAGGAATACTGTCTCATTTTCGATATATTTGAATAAAACTGTCTTTTTTAAATCACGGGAAAACGCCGCCTTTCCACTTGAGTGTTTTACCAAAAGCGTTTTAGAGTTGGCTGATGGGATCTTGCATGGATTCAATTAGCTTCTATCTAATTTAACCGGGGCCTTAATTGCGCACAGGGTGGTGCGGCTGCCTCCGCTTTGTTTGGGACTTCTGTGGAGGAATACGAGGCGCGCCTTTAGAACAATTCCAATTCAAATGAGACTTATCTACGCCAGAGCGATCAGAAGGATTAAGAGTTATTAAAACCAATAAAAGGATAAAACCACAAAGACTCGGGAGCCCGAAAAGTCTCGCTGTATGGCGACTCCTGTGGATTCCTCTAAACACTTTAACACCACGGGAGAAAAAAAACATATAGACATCAGAAAGGTGCATGGTGTGGCACATTTAAAAAAAAAAAAAAAAAAAAAAACACCCACATGTCTTTTGTAAAACTTTAAAGTTAATTGGTGTGAGCCTGCTTTAGCTCCAATGCGTTTAAATCGCGTTTGGCGGTTTAGAATATTCTTTTTAGAATGATTTTATGCAGAATGCGGCCAAAACACACTAGAGTGATCTATCACATTTGCCTTGGAACCCCCCCTTTTCCGAAGCAACACCTCATAATCTCCCCATTTGTCTCATATTTAACGCACAATTTCCACAAAGTATCGGGAATGAACGCAGTCAGCGGAAAGCCGCCCTTATAAATCCGAAAATATAATTTCCCAACATTATATTTCTGAAATTGTTGACTTATGCAGCAAAGACTGTGAGCACAATTAGTTCCGTTTCTAATCTTGTCTAATTCGGCGGCCATGCTTTTGGCTGACCCGGGCTGAAAAACAGGGGGCAGCGAGCTTCCAGGCCCACAAAAGCGCGCAAACAAAAAAAATCATACAGGATCATCAAATAGGAGAGACGTGCTTTCAGGTTGTGAAAGGCACAGGAAGCTGGAGGATTTGGTGCGACCCCTGCATGGTGACAGAACTGATATCTTGAGACCCCCATTCATCGGGAGGGAGAGGCATGGTGACCGGGGGAGGGAGAGGTGGTGCCGGGATATGTGGGGCGAGGCGAAGGAGGGGGCGCTCGGGGGGTGCATCTGCAGAGGTCCCCACCGCCCTCTGATCTGTGAGCTGGCACACATCACGGCGTCCATTCACAAATCCTCTTTCTGCGCGTCACCTTTTGTAGTACTCCGCGGCGCTGAGCGCTGCTGACGTGGAAGACAATCCTACCAAGCAAAATACAGACGGAAAAAAAATGGGTTATAGGAACTCTGGGACAGGGCACATGCGCACAATGCATACGATTTGATCACAAGAGTAATAGTAGCAGGAGGGGTGCGTATACGTGTGCGGGAGGAGGAGGAGGTGGGAAGGGGGGGGGTGCGGAGAAATGAGTGAATATAAAATAGACCCATGCTGAAGTCTGCTTGGAAACAAAACGGCTGCGCTGGTGTCTTCCAAAGCGAGATGATGTGGAAGTTAAAAAACAACAACAATCTTTCTGGATGAAACAATCAAACTAAAACAAAGAAACTTCTATGAAAATTACAAGTACGATTGCAAATACTGCAAAATTCATTTCTGCTTTCAGAAAACGGTAAACGTGATTTTCTTGCCGGGGCCAGGAAGCCACTGGTTTAATTATTTAGATAATAGTATTACGTGTATGTCAAACATGACCAAGGGCTGCTGGAGGCTGGAACTGAACTTATATGGCGCGAATGGGCGTCATTTAGATGCGTAACGAAGGTATCAGCCTTTATTTTACGCACATTTATTTTTATTTTTATTTTTTAAACCGAATCCACATGCTTGGATGTAACAGACGTCCCTGTTTAAGTTAACCAGAACCAACCAAGTCGTGTTTGGATGCTCAGAGGTCAATAGGACAGGCTGGTGCCTGCCACGACCAAACGTGGATTTTCTTATTATTCATCATCTTCTGTGATTTGTCAATATTCTCCTGCAGGAATCAGTATTTCCATAAACAACAAACCTAATCGTTTCTGGTCGCGGATGTTTAAATTGGAATCAATTTAAATGAACCTCGCCAGTGAAGAGAAAGGAAACAAAATCGTTAAATATAAAGACGGGCTAATTTACAGTTTAATTTTTAGACTAATGAGTCAATTAATGGCTTATTTTACGTCGAAATAAGAATAAATCAGGGCACTATCATAATATTCAAATGAAGCAAATACTAGAGCTCAATTAACCCTTAATCAACCAGGAGATACGTCCATCCAAATGTTTGCACGCATCGGGGGGGGGGAGAAATCCTGAGTTAGAAACGCAGAGATGGAAAAGTAGAGCTTGCTGTTGCACCCTGACTGGTTTTCTCTTTAACCAGAAGCCGAAACCTGCCAATCAAGGCGCAACAGTGGATTTATGTGTTTATAACACTGACGCTTCCCTGTGTAACGCAGCTTGTTATCCAAATAAACGTGACTTCTGCGTACTGCTGTTGGAACTGGGCGTAAAATTCGGCAACCTCGGTCACTCATCCAATGTTCCTACGCCCGCAAACGCATGATTTGGACGCATGGCAACAAATGTCCTGCGGCAGTGTGAATGATAAACAAGACGTTAGTCCCTAACGCCAGCCCGTTGTGGCGTGGCCCATTAAAACGTGCGCATTTTGCAGTGCGCACAGACCCTTATTATGATTCAGAAACGGTGTCATTTCCTCCAGACATCCCCCGTTTTGCTGTGAGGTTAGAGGCCAAGCCCAGGCGGTAGCGGCCTGTCTGTGCCTCCATTGTCTGCTGCTTATTTAGCGCTCAACTTTAATCTGCGCTTCCCCTCACAAGTGAGAAACAATCGCAGCATGAGAGTGGCCTGTCTAATTACATCTTTCACTCCCAACTTTGACTTTTACAGCCCGACGTGAGAGCTATGATGAGCCCTTTGTGCTGCAGACGTGTGAGAAAATGAGCAGTGGGCATTGTTCAGGGAGATTTTTTTTTTTTTTTTTTTTTTTTTTCAAAAATGCATTTTAAAGTCAGAGATGCAGCAAAGCAAAAACTGGAAAAATTAAGATTGCACATGTACACGCGAGCAGCATCAAAACAGACCCATTTAAATTAGGCATTTCAGTTAACGAGGCTTGAGCAAGTCTCGGTCTGCTCACATTAACAAGTTAAAATCAAAGTTCGGGCGTTTTACGCATGGCAACAGCTCAAATTTTTATTTAAATTGCAGTTTCGAAAGCACATCATTGTTTAATAATCTATTATGGGTCGGCTCCGAAATTAATTATTGCTATTGATAATGTCTGCACAGTACAAAAGTGAAAACATTTTCACATCACAACAGTTAGCCCTGCGGTGCAATAATCGCAGCAAAGTAGCTAAGCTGTGCGTCATGTCAAATTTTGGATATTAGCCAAGTTACTCCTATCTGGAAAAAAACAAAAGAACAGACAATGCATGCTTGTTACAGCCTAATGAAAAGACAGCAGCTGACTGACTTTGTAGCCGGATGGCTCAGAGCTCCTCACGCAGCCTCCGTCTTGCTCCTTCTCCGGTTCCAACGGGATGACCTCGTTATTTTACGCGCAGCTCCGAATCAGACGCCGGCGGAGACGCGGCTGAGTCGACCCCTGCAAAAAGCCCCGTGGCGGTGCGGGACGAGGGGGATCCAAACTTAAATGCCGGTCCGCAAAGTTACACAAAGTTTTGTCTTTGGCGCGGCTCGGTACCCGGCGTCGTGCACAAAACAGTTTGTTTGCATCAGTGATTTCCTTTAAAGGGATACGGACCCAGTTATAGGTCGACCGCAGCGTCGCAACAGGCGAACTGAGGGACATATGGAGCGTGTTTACAGTACAACCCGTACGAGGTTGAAATCAGACAGCCACACTTTTGGGTTTTCATGTATTTTATTGCTAATTAATGAGGCGGCTGAAACGTGTCAACATGTCATGTTAGACCCACCCTAAAACCAGAGTGGCTGCAGGAGTGATGCCAGAAATATTTTGCTGTGGTGTGATAATAAAAGAAAAATGAAGAGGAATATTTTTTTTTGATTCCGTCCACTTTTTAATTACTCGCCAAACCGCCGGTGTGCTGCAGACGCATGCTGCAGTCACGTTTGGCGCATTTAACCTTGTGCAGGACAAACTTGACTGTAAAATGCTTTCAGTCTATACGAGTTGCAACTAACTTTAACCCATAAGCCGTGAGACATATTCACGAGATGTCTATTTACAACGTTATTTAAAATACATGTTTCTGTCAGACGATGGAAGTTGCAAGCTTGACAACGACGTAAATGACAGCAAGTGTACAAAGGGGTCATTTGAAAAATTAAAATTCCAGAAATTTCCTCCCTATTTTCTCAAATTAATGTAGTCAAGTATGGTTATCTCGGTGCATTGAACGGTCTCTAGATTTGAAGTGTTCACCTGCTTCGAGGAAAATTATGAAAAGATAATATTCCTGATTTACGCCCACCAAAGCTGCTTTTACAAACGGTGCTACTTGTTGAAATAGTTTCTTTTTTAAAGACACCAACCATAAGAACAATAATGATGGCAATAAAGATGATCACGATGATGATAAAAAAAATAATTGCATATTAATTGTACGTGGTAATAATGGTTCATAATCTAAGTTGGAGGCTGATAAAAAATAATTATAGGAAATATCAGGGAACATGAAGTGGATTTAAATGAGGTTTCTGCTCCGACAGTGCAGGACTCTTTCCCTTTACGCAGGCGAGGATGGGCGGTTGTGGACTGCTCTGGAGCCTTCGTCACGTGGCCCGGTTTCTGGCATCTGATTGGTGCAAGGCACGTGTCTGGGAGGACGGTGGGAAAACGTCACTCGGGGGGCTCGTATTGAAAATAAGAACAAAACTCCAGAGTGAGAGTATTAGAGCATCAGTTTAGGAGCCTCTTTATTTACCCTTAGTTTAGTTTAGGCGTAGGCACGATTGGGCAACCTGACGCGGATAACATTCAACGGGACGGTGCGCAAATGGCACAGGTTTTAGCACCCCGATATCAACTGTAACCCGATATTGGGGGGGGTTATTATGAAAACTATGCTTTTCTCCGAGGACGCTACCGCAAGGCTTTGCATGGTGTCCAAACCAACCAGTAAAATTTAAGTTTTTTTATTTATTTATTTTACGCGTGCGTTTGTTTTTTTTTTTTTATTTTATTTTGCAAACGCAATCACCGAAGTTCTTTACGATTTTTTTTTTTATCGTCGCGGAGAGAGCGACAAAGGGGTTAAAGAGAGTAAAGCGGGTAAAGTAAATCAGTATGGAAGAAAATGATCACGGCAACAGAGACGTGGTGGAGCGGCAGGAGTCGGCGGACGAATCCAACAGAGCCATCCTTCCGCTTCTCCAGGCGCCGGGGAACCTGCAGATTCCTCACCGGGTCACCAATTTCTTCATCGACAACATCCTGCGGCCGGATTTCGGACGGAAAAAGGATGGGGGCACGCATCGCGACGAGAGTAGCCTGGCGTCGCGGGAGAGCCACAACAGCCCCGCAGCACCTCAGACCGAGTCGGAGGGGAGCACAGTACCGGCGGAGGGGACCTCCACTCCGCACACGGTCACCGGGACTAAGAAACCAGCTATAGCCGCCGAAGAGCCCCTGAAGCCCCGCAGGGAGAACGGAGACCAGTGCCTAAGCTCAGACTCAGACAGTTCCCAAGCCAGCTCGAACCCTTCCATGTCTCAGCCAATGCTGTGGCCAGCCTGGGTCTACTGCACCAGATACTCGGACAGGCCTTCTTCAGGTTGGTGGCACCGTGCATGCGAATCACCATAAATCCATCGTACCTCGGTAACCTGAAATACCCCGTAACACTGACCCAGGATGCCTTGACCGACTTCTGCCGAGCTGAGAGCAGAGCGGAGACGAGCGAAGCAGCGCCAACAGTAAACTGAACTTAATATATTTATATCAGAATATAGTTCAACGCATGAAAATTCACGATTACATGAATACGCGTCTTTTTAGGACCGACGGAACAATATTGCAAACCTACCGTGGCTTTCCGGGGCCTAATCTATAATTTTGTAAATGTTGAATGCTCAGAATTTCTGCCAGTTCTCATAAATTCCGTACACGCTTTTGCGCACGCAGACCTTCAGAAAAACGCCGATTCTGGACTCATTACGCACAGTTTTATTGCCCGATAAAGTCTCCCCGTTCGGGGGGAGCCTTCTTGCACATTTCCTCGGGGTAGTGCTATGGCAGTCGTGGAGATCGTGACGCTTAAATCATCTCGGAGTATATTTAAATCGTTGTAGTAACCCCACGGGGTGAGTTTATACGTGTACGAGCCAGATATTCCGTTTAATTTTAGGGGGGAACACGTGCTTTAACTTCTCTGCGTAACGTGATTTTTTTTTTCATAGTGTCCATCAAAAGTGCAGTACAGGTTGTTCTCATGCATTATGTAACGCTGAGGAGTGAGGTAGAGAACTACTACGAGTTGTAGAAGTGGTTGTAATATACAGACGCCCTGACGGGCTGATTCATCAGGATAAAAACGGTTTCATTATTAATGTTTTCACTCCGAATCGGAGGGAGGGGTGGAGGTAGCAAACAACTCTCCAGCAAACGGGCCTCCATCTAGATGGAAAATTAATGCGAATGCAACGCACGCTGCTCAGATTCTGTTCACGTTTGCCCACCGAGGAGCTTCTCTGGTGTCCCCACCAGAAAGAAAAAGAGCAAACACAAAGCGGCAGCACAGAAATGAAGATTGCGTTTGAGATCCACGGTGGCTAAAATGTAGGAGTGATGGTTTCCATCGAGAGATGGATCCCTATTACAACAGCCTGTGTGTGTGTGTGTGTGTGTGTGTGTGTGTGTGTGTGTGTGTGTGTGTGTGTGTGTGTGTGTGTGTCTTTTAACAAAGAGGGGGAGGGCAAGTTTAGTTGCACAGGGTTTTTTTTTTTAAATAATTTCTACTTTATAGCATTTATTATTAAAACGCTTGTCAAATGGAAATTCGAGTTTAATCCAGTTTTTAGAAATCCCCAGAAAACGGTTTTGAGCGGCAAAGGGTGTTCAAGTTTTTATTTTTGTTGTCATTATTTTGTTACTAGCTTTACGCACGCGTAAATTCGCGGAATTCAAACTCGCTACGAGTGGAACGGCCGTTTCAGAGAGAAATACGCTTTATTGGATGTGTGTGTGTGTGTGTGTGTCTTGCCACAATATTCATGACCATGTTTTGACAATGTGTGTCTGTGACCAATGCTCCCCTCCCTCCTATCACCCGCACTCCAGGGCCAAGATCCCGCAAACCAAAGAAGAAATCGACCAGCAAAGAGGACAAGCGACCACGGACGGCCTTCACAGCGGAGCAGCTGCAAAGACTCAAATCGGAGTTCCAGACAAACCGCTATCTGACCGAGCAGAGGCGGCAGAACCTGGCGCAGGAACTGGGCCTGAACGAGTCCCAGATCAAGATCTGGTTTCAGAACAAGAGGGCCAAAATCAAAAAGGCCACGGGCTCCAAAAACAGTCTGGCCTTACACCTGATGGCGCAGGGACTGTACAATCACAGCACCGTCACGTCAAAAGACGAAAAATCAGACAGCGACTGATCTCCAGCGAAGAACGCCTCCTGACGAAAAAGAGCCTATAGTAATCCTATCCTAGAGTTTTTCCTTTTTTTTCCCACAGATATCACCGCAAAACCCCGCCTATGGGAATATTTAATGACACCACAGCAGAGAAATGTAGGTCTACCACAAAGTTCTATCAGTACACCGGGGCCCAGAACACGATTAAAAAAATATTCAAATGGAAAATAACATAATTCAGTTGCAGTATAGGTCTATTTAACGGCATCATATAGGTTCCTGTAGGAGTATTATAGTAATTTTTCGTTATATGGGAGGTTTTTACAAGCCTATAATGCAATAATTTCAAATAAAAGGGCCAGAGCGGAGTATACCAGCATAAATTGTTTTAAAAAATAGAGATATTTCTGCAATATCACGTCTATAAAAGATGTTGTATAAAGGTATGTTTTCATTGTTTGTTCCCCCGCGAGAGCTACGAATGCCTCCACCCTTCCATTTTCTAACACAAACCTATGATTGTCATCGTTTCACATTGATATCTGGCACTTGACGTATCCATCTGTCGGCGATATGAACAAACTGAAGTCCAAAGATTAAACCTATTTTTTTTTTCCTTTTGTTTTCTGCTGCAGCCAGGCTACTGTGAATTTAAATAAACGCCAACACCATTGGTTATTACTTCCACGCTTTGTTGATTTCCTGTTTTGATGTTGCAGAAATGGACAGAGGAAGAGGTGCTGTGCATTATTTTTGAATCCAATTGGGCAGGTTATGCATTTTACATGAAAAGAATAAAAGAAAATAAAAAAAACAAGAGCAGTTTGTCGTAAGGACCGAGAGAGGAGGCATCTTTTTTCCCTCTAACCCGCAATTTAAAAAAAAAGAACTGCTAAGCTAGGCCTTGCTCACCCATGATTGTTCCATAGCCTTTATATTACGCGCTTGTACCTTCCTTACCAGTGCATCAGTGCAGCTATTATAGGTTTTAAATAGCAATATGAATCATTTTTGTAGCTGAATGCATTAAAGGCTATAATGCTGCCTGTAAAGTCACAGAAACAACTCTGTAGCATAAGGACAATGATGACAACCATTTTTGCGCACTATAGTATTGAAGCAGGATACTGATGTTCTTGTTAAATCCTTCTCTATATACAGTTTTATTACATATCCATATATCATAAAAAGGCAAATCCGTCAGTGACTGTATTAAATCTTATTGTTGTTGAAAGGACTTCATATGTGTATTTATATAGATTATATTGATTAAAAAACTATCCAATGACCAGTGTTGCTTTAGAGTAGATATCTGAGGTGTTTACACTGCTTGTTTTTTCTTGCAATAACTTCATTTTTTTCTGTTTTTTGTGAATGGAAAATAGGTTTATGGGGCCTTTTTGCATGAAAGCTGCAATTTGTTTTCCTTGGGCAAACTGTCTATAAACTTTGGTCCTTATGAAGTATGATCGAGCTACGTTTTTCGACTGTATCCATGCCAAATTGTGGAATTTTTTGCCTTTTTCAAAGTGTTTTTTCTTTGTTGTGTATCTGCAAAAAGTGTGTGTGAATTAAAATCCACCAAACAGAAACACACTTTGCCTTAAAGTTCAAGTGGTGAACTTTCTATGAAACAGAACTGTGCCGAATCAGACGAGCAGTATTACTTCAAATGCAGACTATTCAAGTTTAATGCCTTTATGAAAACTGCTGGTACGACATTATGAATTTACTCATCAGCGTATATCTATCTATATATGAACATGTTTAAATGAGATGACAACACAGAGTTGTAGAATACGATGCTATTTTTTATTTTACGTTGAAGTATTCTTTGGTATAAATGTACATAATTTGTATCATGTATTAATTGTGTAATTAACTTCCTCCTGAAAACTGCAAAAGAATAAATAAACCCTGAAGATTATACATAAAAACATGGGTGCAGTGTCTTTATTTCCAGCCGGACGTTCGTTTATTTCCTTGAAAACATCGAAAATGCACCAAATATGACTTCTGCAGACACAAGTGTGCACAAATATATATCACTAGAGAAAATTGTCCAGTGCTGTTGAGTTGTTTATCATAATAGTTTAAATAGCTGATACCAAAATGTCAAATATTCACATGGAAACAATTTGCAATGCATAAAAATCCTTCTCATGCAAACACCCACTCCTTCTGGAGGATCATATTTATGGAGGATCAAATTTATGGGGTCTGAGATTAAAACATTTTAAAAAAAAAAAAAAAAAGAGCCCAAACATTATGCAAGGGAAAGCCTTGAACAATTCCCAGGCATGTTTCCTCAACAATGCCTTATCTGCATTTCCATACTTGCACCGCTAGTCTTTGAACAGCATGTCTAAGGGCCGGTGACTACCATTGGAGTGGATAAGGCTGCTCTCTGCTCTGTCCTCGCGATGGTCAGTCCTCCTCGCCGCTTCGGGAAGCAGCCTGCGCTTCTATCACGGGGCAGGGATTGGAGTTGAAAGAGGAGGGATGGAGGGAGGGAGGGAGGGAGGGAGGGAGGGAGGGACGCTGGAGAGAGAGAGAGGGAATGAGAGAGCGAGAGCAATGAAGGTCAAAGCTCGCCATGGCTGCAGGTGGCTGGTTCCCCCCTCCCACCCCTCAGTAACCCATTCTCCACACACAGCTCTTCTCACTCATCTCCCCCATGCGCGCGCACACACACACACACACACACACACATACACACACCTTACTTTCAGTTTTTTCTACACCCATACACACACACACCCCTCCTGTTTTGTTGCTTCACTGGGAACCTTCATCAGAAACCTTCATCTAACAGTCGCTCCCTCAAGTTCAGACAGGGACACCAGTGCACCAACAATAGCTGCGGCAGTGACGGCACACTGCAAACAATAAAGACGACGGTTTCTCGTCGGGAGAGGGCTGAGGTTCAGGTGGTCGAGCGGATGGGAGTGGCCTCTGCTCGGGCATCTGCGAAAACGGCCCAGGAATCACCTGATCAGACCGAAGTGGGGCGAAAAACGGAAAAGACGACTGGAATATCGCATCAGGTCGGTGACAAAAAGTGGAAGCGAGCCCAAGATCCATCAGGAAAGTATCCTCTTAACACAAAAGAGCCTCATACCGCTTTGACCTCTCCCTACAAACCTCCCCCTCCCCTACTGAGTCATTTACCCACAGTTTCTAAATGCTTCCTATGGCCGGAGTGGAATCTGCTCAGAGGTGCCCGGGCTTTGTGGCGGAAACATAATTAAAGTGGTGAAAGATGTAAAAGGTGAAGAATGGGGATGACATCAGGCCAATTTCACACTTGGCACTCGAACGGCTCGGTCCAAGCCAGGACTCTTGCCTCGCAACACAGATCAAAGGCCACTGTCATCGCACCAGCGCAGGAAAAAAAGAGGCAAAAGGACACCTAACTATGCTAATCCCCAGGACGAATATATTTTAATCTTGTTAGAATACAAGTTAATGCCGTGGCTCAGTGGCTGAACTTTTGGGCAAGAAAGAGAGGTGGACAGAATTACTTTTACCTTTTCTGCATGAGGTGACTCTGGATAAACAGCCGGAGTCGGAACAAACTTTCTTTCGGGACAAACTTGTTATGGAGCTGAATACTGTCAGATGGAGCTCACAGGCCCATGGAAAAGGCAACAGATTCCATTAAGAACAAATGGGGGGTGGCCTGTGTCACTGACCCCATCTGAATCCCCACTAGGGCACCTAACATGCAAAGGAAATGAGTATTTTGTGGACCGGGTTGTCCCATCTTGCATTGAGCCCTTCTTTCTCCAGAGCACCTTGGTAACCCTTGATCTCTCATGTATGGAAGTCAGGGTGCTGGGGCCTGCAGAAGTTGACTGGGCAGACAATAGCCAGCGGATGCTTTCCGGAGAAGTCACACCCAGGCAACTCTCATTTCACACACCGTGTTTGAGCGGCACTTTTCAATAAAGATTCTTTTTGTTCACTTGACCAAATTCGGGGGGGAAAAGAAGCAAATCTCCAAGAACCGTTCTCCCACGTAACCACCACAGTTCCAGAAATAACCTTTTCCTGCTGTGGAGAGCAAGTACAAACATACATTTACCTTATGATTCATTAAAAAAAAAAAAAAAAAGCTATTGTAAACACGGTTTAAGTAACAATACCCAACCACTAAAACTAAACTAAATCCTTTTAAGAAAATGCTGCTGAAAAGGTATTTTTGTCATTTAACTGTCCTAATTTCTGTTAGGATATTGACACGCTGAAATGTTTGTTTGTTTTAAATGGGGTAAAAAAATACAGGTTTTCATTACTAATTTGGTATGTGAAGCTACAAAAGACTTTTCCTGCATTTAAATCATCAAATGCTTCTCAGCTTTGTCTTATTTATAACTCAACCAAGTCATGACACCAAGTTTGTGCTTTCCTTTAATTAGTTTATAAAAATAAGACAGAATTCTAAAATGAATTTCTAAATATTGTTTAGTGCTCACATCGCGGGAACTCCTTAAAGGCTGTTAAAGTTTGTGCTTTACGTGCAAAATTCAAAAACCCTCCATATATTCACACAGTGGACATAAACGCAGTTTTAACAATGAACATGTACACAGCTGCAGTCTGTATTCATATATAACATTACAGAACTTGGTACACAAAGAAATGTGCCAGTGGTCATGTATCCAGTACAGAGTCATACATTAATGCAGTAAACATGCTCAGATCTACAGTATCAACTCTGAATGGAGGGAAAGTTCCTATGTGAGAGAAAGCAGGCAGGAAAAAGAAGCTGCAAGCACATAAAGGACTGAACGTGGGTGTAACCCTTACTGCAGGGTGGTAAACCAGGTCGAGCCTCTACTACAATCGGCTTCATGTTCATTAGACAGAAATGTGAAAACATGGGAGAAATGCACACTGGTCCTGAACCTGCATTAGAGGTTCATCTTTTTGACAAAAAATGGTCTTCTAAGGGGAAAGAAATTCTTCTTCCTTCTACATACTGAATTAAGATGTACGGTGCACGGTCACGCCGTTTCTGAGTTTGGTTCCTGAGCTGGTGTTGCTGGTCAGACAGGGTCAAGGATGCGTCTGACTCACCTCAGACCCCTGGCTCTCCCTCCGGGGAGCCGCCTGCCACTCACGCTGTGGTTACGCATCATAGCTGACAGAGGCGGAGAGTGAGAGCTCGACGCTGCGGCGGCAACATCATCACCAAAACCATCCTTCGGCTGACATCTTCCTCCTCTGCTGCGAAGGAAAATGGGAGAAAACAAACATTCACAATGAGAGAAATAATAAAGTGTCACTCGGTGTGTGCAGGGAAGGTGAAACACAGGTTTTTTACCTTAAAATCCTCCACACTGCAGATGATTGAGGTGTTCAGTCTGGACTGTACAGCTTTAAAACAGCTTCATTTTAAATATTCCCCTTGCATATTCGCCCTGTGATCTGATCTAAATGGGATTCAGCATCACTGGAACATGAACACATGGATTCAGTAAACACCGATCGGGGCCTTTTGTTTGTCTGAATTATGATTAAAGGCACAGAAACGTTTCATTTTTCAGAACATTACATCCAAATTCCACCTGATGCAAGACATGGCGTTTCCATCAGGGATACAGGACAAACAATTCATGGTTAAAATCTGAGTGGGCCGGGCTGAAAACGATATTTCTCGCATGCAAAATGGCAGATCGCCAAAGCCCTGGGTCAGGAGTTGTAAAAATATTCCATTAAACTGCATCAGGAGGTCACAGCAGCCACTACAAAAACATATTTAGCCTTAATGCTATCTGTTTAGCTGCACAGGAACACGTGGTTTGATCTCTTCTGAACCTATAGTCACATCTAGCTGCATTTCTGTTCAAATTGTGGCCGAAAACTGTGGAAAACTGCCCGATTTCTGCCGAAGAAAAGGGGCGACCGTTGACCAATTCCAGCATCCACCTGTCCAGACACCTTTAGATTCTACGCTGTCCTCACACGCTTGAATACACCAAAAATAATCATCTCGGTTTTTTTTTTTTTTTCTTTTGAGTTGGTGTGCGAGCCCAGCTCCGGCTCGGTCGACCGTGCCTCGGCTCGCCGAGGTGGGCGTGCGTCCCTCCCCTCCCCTCCTCACTCATTTTGCTGCGCGCTGCCATTTTAACTGCGCTTGAGTGGCAGGCGAGAGGGCGGGGCGGGCTAGCGGCGGCGGCAGCCATGATGGTGGAAACGCTACACCTAGTCCTGAGAACAGCCTCAACGGCAAGGTCAAACGCTGCGCCGCGTTCCAGGTCGGCCCAGAACCTTATTTACCAGTGAGGAATAAGCCGGGGAGTAAAGATAGCACCAGTCAACGTGATTTTGTTTAGAATTCGATCATAGACTGTATAGCGGCGATACACCACATAAAACAGGGCGGGATATTGAATAACTGCAAGAGTACTTACTGTGCACAGGAAATTAGACATCCCAAAAATGTATCAAACCCTTGAGCAGCAAAAGAAAACCCATAGACGTAATCTCTGTTGTCCATGGTGACCTCCTTGTTCCTGCCATGGTGTGAATAAATGTAAAGATCAGCCAGTCAGTTCACATGTGTGGCCCCTGAAAGCTGGACTGGCCACTGTGGTCATATCCATGACCCCACCTCTGTACAGGCCCCCTCACACCAAAATAGAAAAAAAAAACGCTTCCTTGCTGGACCAGAGTGACTCGTAACCAACTACGTTTGAGGTCGAAGTTCATCGCGTCCCCTTGGCAACACCGGGGTAACGAGCAACAGTGTCTAGACAGGTCATGGTATCTGCCCAATGCCCAAAACAGCCCGCCGCCCCCTGGCTCCTTCCGGAAGGAGGTGTCAGCGGCAGCCAAGTGCATGGTAAACAGAGCAGGGTGGGGGCGGCCTTTGGCCCTCCGAGGTCGGATCAGCACCTCCACCCTCCAATGATCAAAGATGAGGACCCTCCATGCCAGGGCCTTGGTCAAAGGGGGCAGGATCAGGAGATGAACTCTGAGTGTTCTGTAATCTAGATGTGTCCAGACCCAATTGTCTTCTTTCACAACCCAAAATGGACCCTTCCGGTGCCGCTGATTACATTAGGGAGGACAGCCTCCTTTCACAGAGGCGCCCGGACAAAAGAGGCGCTTCCGTGCCCCTCGCCATCTGGTCCCAAAATAACAGAAAAGGTCCCAGGAAAAAAAAAAAAAAAAAAACCCAGCCCAGCCAGCACACAGTCATAAAAGAAAGGAGCAGTGTTTGAATAGATGTGATGGCTGAACAGATAAGCAAATATACAGTAAAGCTCGCACATTTACGCAGATTGGAAGCCAATCTAAATCAGCAAACAGGGCGGCCTGATCTGACGGGCAGGTCCGCAAACTGTTGATGGATTTAGGCAGATTGGAAATTCGGTCTGCAACACTCGAAGTGTGCCGCACGTCTGGAAAAAAATCTACCCGCAATAATATTTTAATTTCTTTCATGTTGCATGGAAAGGCTTTTCAGCACATATAAAAACCAGTATTAAAGAATCGCTCATGCTTAAATATCCAAACATCAGAAATGATCAGCGTCTGCTATCTGCTAGTCTGCGTCACATCTCTTTGTTACTTGGGACTGTCCTTTTTGATATAATCGATGCAGCTGTAGCACGGGCACAGATTAATTTGTATTATTTCATCTGCTGTTGCCTCCAAAAACCCTAAAGCAGGCGCGTCGCTGCCTTGCTAAAATGAAATTCTACACATTAGCATTTGCAATATTGCAGCATTGTGACGAGTTTATGAGTTTGCATTCAATTTAAATCAGTCAGACACAAGAATTTAGCATGAAAATAGCTCATATTATTGCAGAGATAGCAGATAAAGTTTTGCAGAATGCACACAATTTAAACTCGAGCATGACTTTGCTCAGGTTACAGCGTCGTGGACCTTTAGGAGTGTCGATTAAATGCTTGGCTATGCATGGTTTGTTTCTCTCTCGCAGTCCACGAGGAAATTTGGTAAATAAACAACCTCATTAGTAGCAGAGGTGATCCTGCCCTTCATCCTAAATGGCTTTGTCAGGAGAAAGGTGAGCGTGCAGAGGAGTGGATGGAGTGACTGCAGCCTGCACAGGACAATTAGCTCTGTCAAGCTAATGAATAAAAACGAATCCTGAATTTGGCCATTTGCTGCTACAGAAACAGTTCAAGGAAGGTTTGTGGGTAAAAGACAACATTTTCCACACGTAATTTCATCTGAATATTGAAGAGAAAATGAAAATCTGCCACTCAGACCACCAATTATGAGGGAGGGTTCAATATTCTGAATGTATTTCCTTTTCAAACATCTGCAAATTTAGAGAAAAGGACAAAATCAAAGACGTGCGCAATACAATAATAATAACATAAAATCAGCTTCCTGCATTTGCTGCATATTTTTATGGAGTTCTAGATATTTATACAGGTCTAAGCGACAACAGGAGAGATTTAAGAAATAAAGATTAAAAATGGCCTTTAAGTTTAGCTTTGCTACATTTTCTGTTTTATTTCTTCATTAAAACATCAGACTGTGGCTGAAATTACACTTTTCTCTTTCAATAACTATTTAAATACATTGAAATAAAGATGAAACGTGTCAGACTAAAAGATGTGCATCGAGGGTGATAGAACAGCGCAGATAAATATCCTGAAAGCATCTGACACCGCTGCTATGGTTCCTGACAGCTATATATGAGGAGAAATTACCGCAGTCTGCTTTTTTTTTTTTTTTTTTTTTTTAAAGAACTTCTTCAAACATGACAACAAGCTCTTTTTATCCCTGCTGTGATGCAGCGAGGAGTTTGCATCTGATGTATTCATCTGTCATTTCTACCAGAAGTTGTAATTTCAAGAATAATGTAGACAGAATAAACATGCCGATAAAACAGTTTTTTCTAAAAACAAGCAGAAACATAAGTTTGCCACTTAAATAATGTTGACTTTTAGATATAAATACATACATATTGATTAAACTGGTGAAACTGGGACCAGATATACGGGCCGCCAAATGCTCCAACAAATCTATAAAATTAGCCTGGAAAGCCAATTCTCAAAAGCACAAGATCTGACTAAAGTTGAGTTGAAAGGTAATCAACTGGCAATATATTTATCACAGAACTGCTAAGCTTTCTGGATAGTAACAAAAAGAAATGGAGCAATTTTCATATGCCTGGAAACTGGCAGCGTAACATTTTTTTTCGATAATGAGGATGAAACCGATCATTATTAACTATTGTAAACTGGGAATTTTCAGAAATTGCATAGTTTAACACTAATGTGGTGAAAACCAAGAAAACATTTAGCGTCGCACAATAAAAAACATCTATAACACGCTCGCATTTTGACACTTGGCAGTCCATTACATTGCCCAGCTCAACTTAATGTCACTTTTTGCACAAAAAATGTCTAAATATAACTTAAATTTCTGTGCGATCCTAAATAAATATCTCGGAACGTTGGTTAATCGATCCGCTGGCCTACTTAAAGTAGTTGAAAACTTATTCGAAATGTTTCTTTCTGACGATTACATTCTGCCGTTTTTTTTTTTGTTGTTGGAGGAATCCACATTAGAAAAGTTGCTCATGTAAACGTGCAGATATCGGATGCACGTTGCAGCCGCCTGTTAGTTGCTAGCATACATGCTAAACTTTAGAAACACTCACTTTCAAACAAAAGCCTCGCAAAACAGGAAACTGTTTTATATTCATGTATGATTTTTTTTTTCCCTTCCGTTTTGAAGCAGGTAGTGTGGAGGGAAAAACACTGGCAGAGCAGCAATGATCACAGGCAGGACTGAAGCTCACTCATACATCCATGCATTATGATGTCCCTGCACTGCTAAATATCTGCTCCCGCAAAATATTTTATTCACAACATATATTTTTAAAATGCAACAAAATAAACCTTCCAACAGAAGGTCAGGCCGGAATCTCGGACTAATTGGAGACCGGCGCCGTTTCCACAACTTTCCAAACTTTCACAACAAAATTCACCTTTCAGAACCAAAGCTCTCAATCCTCCACATCATTAACTTCAAGTGCTTCTTTAATGTAAATAGAATCTGTTTAAAAGCACCAGCAGCAGCTCATGATTCATTGTTGGTGCGTCTGCTGGGGTTTGCGTGGAAGTGGCAGACACCAGATCAGCGTCACCGCTTTGGGATAAGTGAAGTGAACGTGACAAACTGCACAGAGGGCAGGTGGTGCCACTCAAGTGAAGTACACAAGAGGAGCCCCAATCTGTATTTTCCGGCTCCGTAATTAGTTATTTTCCTATAGCGCTCTCTAAATTATGACATCAGGCCTTACACGCTCCTCATTATTCACTGCAGAAAACATGCTGGAAATAGCTTCCAATCCTACTGAGACCTGGGAACTGTGTTCCAGGGAGGGACGAGTCGCTGTGTGGAACCAACGAGAACCAACGCGACACCTGGTATTTTCCCACTAAACTGGGCTGTTGCACGCTGCCGAGCACGACGGCGAGGTCTTTAATTGTGGATGCGGCTTGTCCACGCGAAGTTCCTCTGGTTTTCCAGTGTGAGAATTAAGAAAAAATTGAGATTTAACCGCGGTTCTCTGTGCCGATTTACTCAGCATTCTCCGGTTTCTTTAAAATAGCATCAAATGGCAGAAATCTGAGGAACAACTGATGCAACAAATTTATAAATTAACTTCGAGAACTTAAAAGGGTCGTGGTTGTGCAAATCCCCCAGCTCACTTTCTGAATCTTCATCTTCTTCTTGTTGAAAAAGTTCATTTACGTCACATTATTCCATCACTCACTCGCTAGTAAGTGTGGAATTTTCTGTCCAATACTGACGCGTGTTGATGGGACCAATAAAAATGGAAACAACTGATTTTAAAGTCTTCTCAGGCGAGGGAACATCACAACAGCTGTCATATTATTTGCTAACAGGGACTTTGGCCCCTGACTTAAAGTCAGTGCAAACTCTTTTAAGGAGGGTAATTAGTTGGAGGCGGTAATCGCCGAGTGATGAAGATAAAAGGACTCAAAGGAAAACAGCCAGAAATGAGGTGGGACTGTTCACACCGCCGTCGGATTCCAAAGGTCAGGTGCTAAGTCCTGTTAAGAGCCTCAAAGGGCAAATTCTGAGGGCCAAGCGCTCGAGTGGGTGTTTGGGAACACCGGGAAGGTTTTAAGTACACAAACATGAAAAATATCAATTTCACATTCGGTTTAACGCTTTCACACTCGGTGTCACTGACACCCGGAGAGGACGGCCGCGGAAGACAAAACACAGCTCCTGGATAAGGATCATGTTAATGCCTATCAATTAGGATCAAAAAGGGATTAACTGGCATGGGTGCGGCGGTGGGACGGGGGTCCGCGCAAAGTCACTGAATACTCGGGGTCGCACCCCTGACTTCATTAGGCCTGACCTTTCCCCGCCATTGTGTGACAGGGAAGAGACCCCGTGGTCTGCGTTTCCCCTTCTACCCACCTCAGATGGCTTATGGGAAGTCAAATATGAGACGCTGCCAGAGATCAGCGGAATATGAAATATTCACTCTCAAAGTCCGGGGAGACTTATTAGGTTACCCCAACTTGGTGCAGGTGGGTATTTACTCATCACCCCCCTCCCCCAACCGCCCTGCTAAGGAAATCGTTCTTTTTCTGCCTCTGAGAGAAGAGTCAAGGTAACTAATTAGTCGTGGCGCAGCCCCACAGTTGACGAGCTCTAACTTTCGCCGACTTAATTCGGCAAAGGTCAAGCGGCGGAGCGGTTGCAGGTATTCCAGGTGTGTTAGAATAAGCCCCAATTAAGGAAAAATGCAAACACACCCTCGAGTCTCGCAGATCCGACTTTGGAAGGAAACTTTCGGGAAAGCTTGTGAAAATGAGGAATTTTAATGCCACGCTGTTTTCATCTGACATTTTTATTTTATTTGACTTGTCCTGCTACAGATTGGGACTTTGCTGCTCTAATTTGCCACTCTTGACTAACAGAGACTATTTGACATAAAATGGGGGGAAAAGCTCTGAGAGGATCTCTTGACAACAAAGCACAAAGGTTCGGTGATTTTAGTGTAGGTACCATTCTTCATGAAACATTCAGTGTTAAAATGCTAACTTTCAAGCATTTTACTGTTGAGTTGAGAGGTGATACGTTTGAGAGCGTGGTGTCAGTCCTCTGTGGAAGTCAGAGGATCGTCTCCTCCTCCCAGAAAGTTATTTGTTTGAGGTGTGCAGCCTTGAACTGTGTTAATCTGCGTCAGGCAGTCCTGCAGCCCCTTTGGACTGCTCGGCAGTGCACTGAGATTAAATACGAGAGGAGATGGAGGTGCACATCTGAGCAACGTGCATGTGCAAAGCAAACATATTCATCGTCATAAACAGCTGGTTACTTACCTTTACAACAGGCATGATATCAATGCTTCAGTATTGATATTAGCAACAAAATCAGAGGGAAGATCAATTTCATAGCTCAGGAATAGTTCCAATATCATTTGCACATTCTGATTAACATATTATGCTAATGCATGGTAACAAAAGCACAGTCAAATATAAATTACCAACAGAACCACTGAGTCTAAACAACAAGAATCAAACTCGTTTGTGATGAACTGATGTGAAAAGCTACTTATTACGATTAGAAAATGTTTTCATGATGACTGAAAACAACCAGAACGGTGCAGGAGAATTCACTCAACATCTACGAACGCCACGAAATGTGTGCAAAAAAGAAAAAACAATGCAGTTTTATTTGTACCTACCTTTTACGGGCTCCTGAACCAACAACAAAAACAGGATAAGGCATCTACTCTCGCGAGTTTGAGGGCAAAAGAGCTGAGGTGCAGCTAAATTTGGCAGGGACGGATTCAGTGGATAAAAACAAATGATAAAGTGGCCGGAGGTCACCTACAGCCTCAATCGTCTGGACCTTTTTGCGTACAGTTATCAAGCTGCATTTGGACGGATTTTAAACCTGACCTGAATTCTTTTAAACTTCATAATCTACAAAATTCAACTCGAAAAAGCTAAAAAAAAAAATATTCAACGCAGCGCATTTTGTGATCCGTGTCATTTAAATTAACCGCAAACTGAACATAAATCACGACAAAAATATTTCGGTCATATTATTACATTTAAGGAAATGAATATAAATAAAAGTTGGCTTCGTGCAACAAAACTTTATCGTTCACGATTCGGCAAAAAGACATTTATAACTACTGAAATCAATAAAAATTAGGGTACAAATAATAATGGCACCAAAGAAATTTTGTGTCGTAAACCGCTGAATAAAAACTCTTAAATAAAGCTCGTTAAACTCGCCTCATTTTTTAGTGAAATTTAAAAAAGTGATGCGGCGATTAAAATTTCAAGTGCGATCAGAAGAAATTGTAAAATATAATTTGTAATTCTTTTATTGGAGCATATTGCATGCCTATTTAATGCTCATGCTTATATGGTTTTAGCAATTAAAAATATAAATTAATATCAAATCTACGTCGCCCACATCAATTGAAAAACAATATTCTTAAAATTCTCAGTACCTAATTAAAAATAATCGAGCGACAGCTTTAAAAACCTTAATGATACAGCCCTAAATTTAAATAATTAGCTAGCATTTGACAGTAAATACCTGAATTTTTCACAACAATTTTGCAAACTACAAGAACGTTGTCAGAATTTAAACAATGTATTTGTACAAAAATAAAACAGGCATAAATTCTGATAAATTCTCCCGTGCAAATAAAAATTGAATGCGCGCAAATCTCTCAAATTTTGATTCGGCGGTTAGTATTTTTCAAAAACCGTTTATTTCAATTCTAAACGTGCACTCGAGAAGTTTCTCTCCTTCGGAGCTGCAACACAATTGTTGGTGCAGGATCAGATTTCATTTTGTGGAAGCTTCTGCGGAAATTCTCTCATGTGCCACTGCCTAAACCTAAAATGGACGCTGCTGGCCTGGAGTTATCGATAGCTAGGACAAGCTAAGGATCACAGCTGTGCAGTGGTGCTGTGAGAGGGGAACTGGGAAACGGATCCATGTCTGGAAAGTTGCCAGGAGGCTTCTGGGGAAAAAAAAAAAAAAAAAACCCAGTGAAGGGCTTGATTTGAAATAAGCCACACCAGTGTCAAAGGAAACTGCGTCATTACAGGCTGGCGGGGGAGAAAACAGCCCATTGGTGCAGACAATGGCAGGTGCTGCTGTTGCACACAACAAATGGCGATACTCTGCATGTGCACAGAAACAACTGGGAGAAAAAAAATATCTTTCCAGCGTGGCTCAGGCAGAGTTGCAATCATAAACGAAAGCCTGTTTGGTCCTGACATCATGGTGATGTTGGACCTCGTGACCGTGCTGAGGGTGGAGACGGCCAGCCAATGGGAGGGCAGCATTCTGAGCCTCTCCTTGCATCACCATTTGCAGGCTAAAACCCACAGGATCCATATCGGTGGCGAGTTTGTCACAAATTTAGGGGGAATAAAAGCATATTTTCCACTGACAAATAAGCGATTTCATTCATACTTCCTCCCCATCATCTGGAAGCGGAACTAAACCAGTAAACACTGACTCGTATTCCCCTCAGGCCGTCCGATCCAGTCCCAGCAGCACCTGAAAGCATTCCTGGGATATCTGGCCTCCACTTTCAACACGCCCATGTGTGCTTTAATGAACAGGTCAACACAGATCTTACCATTTGGGTGGACACGCTCCACTGTCAGACATGACTGCTCGACGGGCGGCGAGGAAGCAGATCTTCTGTGATAGAGCAGAGGAAATAATGAAGAACTGTTCCAAAGGGTTAAAATAAATGCAATTCTGGAAATAATTTTCCAGCAATTTAAATGATATCTCTAAATAAATCAAAATTAAAGGTAGCATGTGTTCAGAATTGGCCTTATCCATTCAAGCTTCATTTAGAATAAGCGTCATAAATATCTTTTTAATTTATTTTAACAGTAAAATACATATCTGAAGCCCCATACTTGACGAGAATAATGCAATATTTATTACAGAAGAGAAAAAAAATGCCCATTTATCCACAAAATTTGTGATCGTATTGCCTTTTAGAAGCCACAAATGCAACAAACTGCAGGACTGGTACACGCACACGCTAACAGCAACTCTAAATAAGCAACATTACAAGAGCCAAGCAGCTGCCTGGAAGCAGACAAGTATGCAGTAATGAAGAGATCTGTCCAGGCCGGTCACTGATATGGCCCACAGATAAACATCACACACTCGCTCAGTGAAGGCAACACGCAGTGTCAGACTGGTGCTCGCAGCACTTTAAACAGCACAAGTTGATCCCCTGCTCTGCTGCTTCTCATGTCTTTTTAAACTGCTAAAATATGTTTAACTTTCAGGGCATTTGTTATAAAATCCACTAAACGGCGTGTTGCGTTTGTGGTGACGAAATATCACTTTGTGCACTGACTTTTGTGCAAATGAAATAATAGTGATGTAGTGTTAATGGTATTATTGCAGCAATTATTATTCTAAAGCAACAGAGAAATTATATAAATTTATGTTTATTCGCATGGTAATGGTTTTCATATTTTAATAAACTGTGAAACATTTGTATTTTGGCCCGCAGGACGCTGCACCCGCACCATCTGACGCCCTCCAAACAGACAAAATGGCTCATCCAGGCCTCCCCAAAAACCAGCCAGGTCGTTCCAGAAACGGCCAGACGCGCAGGTTTTCCCGACAACACAACACCAACGCGTAACAACGGAGTAACGGCGCGGTGATGAAGGCATTAGTGCAACATTCAAGCCTCCACGACACACAACATATGCACTGCTGTGTGCGGGTCACTGTGGATGCAGGGCGCATCACCACGCTTCCAATGTTTCTCCTGCTCACATCAATTCATATGCACCATGGGTACCAACAACAACGCCACAGCCGCCATCTTGCCCCAGAAACGACACTGGGAGGAGGGACGTAATCCCCCCCCTCCCTTCTGCAGTCATATGCCTGAACCGTCTGCAGACAACTGCAGTGACCGAGCAAAAGCGTCTAGACGAGTCTGAGCCAGCAGCAGTGTGGATGGATGCGCACGCGCCCGCCACATTGATTCTGGGCGGATCGATTTGGGTTCAGACTCTTTTCATTTAGGCACAAATGAGATGGCGAAGCCCATCGATCTGGACAGGAAATAGTACTTTAATTAACATCGTCCAAAAAAAAAGGCGAAGGAGGCTTTTTTTCAGCTGGGAAATAATGCAACATTTCAAAATATGAGCTAAAAAGTCAGGATTTCATGGGAGTAATGTGGAGTTAAGGCTCAGGCAATGTGTTATAGAGGTTTCTGATGAAAAGAAAACTAATAAAGCTTACCTAACTAATAAAGCAAACCTTAATAAACGTGATACAAAATCACACTAAATATGCAAAACCTGAACTGTCTGGGTGAGTTCAGTAGACTAAACCAACCTTTGTGATGCACTTCTGGGGGTATTTCTCCAGATCTTCAGGGCTGCTGGAATAAAACCTGCAGAAAGAATAAGCAGGACAATAAAGAGGAGAAAAAGAACACACGCACACATCACATATAACCCGAGTAACGTGACTTTAGCGACGTTAATTGGAGCTTTGCTGCCTGTAATTCCAATTCACTTGAAAGTAGTAGGTGAAAGTGTGGAGGGACGTGACCACGTGACGCCACGGTGTTTGCAACTACGTAACAGGTAGCAGGCGCGCACGTGGGGTTAATCAACAACGTCACGTCAGCAAAGGTGCGTCACCTGCGCATTCTCCTCGAGTCGCGAGGAGGAGGTCAAAGCTCCACGACGGCGGCGCCGCCGAGGTCACGTCGCGACGTCTCACACACACACACGCACATATTTACACACACACACACACACACAGACAGCTGCATGCAGCATAATCTCAATTTTGCACGAGGATGTTCAAAATAAATTTGGAAAAAAAAAACAACAAAAACGCGCAGCGCTCGGAAACACGCATTCCTGGCTAAGATGCATCACCGCAACAACCACAGAGGCAACTTGAACTCCAGCGTTTCTTACCTGCCTGCGCAGTGAGAGCTGTTGGACTGCAGAAGGAGAAAAAAAAACAAAACTTTCACGGCGTTTATCTCAAAGATCTATTTTTTTTTTTTTTTTTGGACGTAGAAAGCGGCGGACGTAGGCGTTGAATGCAGGCGGCATTTTCATTTCTCTTTTTTTTTTTTTTTTTTTTTTAATCCCAGTTTCCGCCCGGGCAGCTTTCTTGTAAATGCTCGCAGAGGTGTGAAAACTCCCATCTCCAATTTTATCAATTTCAGACAGACTCCAGACAGTCGGTGACGTGCCTGCCTGCCTGCCCCGCGCGTGCACGTCGAATGGCGCGGGAAGCGGCGACAACGGCGCCCGAGTGACTGGCCCGCCGGCCAATGGCGAGCAGCGGCCGCGGCTGGCGTCCAATCAGAGGGGGCCTTGAGCGCGTAGTCCCGCCCCTCCTCCTCACCCTCTGTTGACAGTGCGCTGAATTAAAGAAGAGTCTGAGATAAGCAGTTTATTGCTCTGAGATGTGGGTCACCGACTGGAGCCTGCTCAGTCTGGATCTTTGTTTGGATCAGAATATTAATAATTATTATTTAACTTATATCGGCAATTCAGTATTATTTCCATGATCACATGAGCTGACTTTTTCTGCTTACACACAAACAAATTTCATTATAACTTGAGCTGTATTGTTTCCAAATAGATGAACAGATGGATAGCAAATCCATGCTCTCACACAAAACATCTTCCATGTTTGTTTTGCATTTGTCACAAAGGAAAAGAAAAAAAAAACACAAGGCCTGCAGACGAGGTTGTCTTAAAGAACCTCTGTCTTTCGGAATGAAAATAACAAGTCTTGTCTCCTGCGCCTTTACACCCTTTTAATTTGCATTGTTATGGAAAACCGCTGGATTTGGATAGCGCACAGAATCTTTGAGGTCACCATAATGGAGTGTGACAGCTCCCCTTTTCACATCTATTTGGAAGTAAAATCAAAAATTCCTGGGAAAGTGAATCTGGGCAGCATAGAAATATCTTTCACAACTTTGGAAACAGTTGTTAAGAGTGAATATTTAATCAGACAGGACACATACAGATCCGAATTGCACCTGGAGGAAGAATAATTGGAGAAGGGAGAACTTGTTGTGGTGTTCTAGAAATTTGGAAGGCCATATTTTAGAAAATCTACAAAATCTACAGTCAAATCAACTGTTTTTTCATTTTTTAATTTTTTTCATCTTTGTCAATTACACACAACAGAAATTGGGGATTGGCGAGTTTACAGCTCATACTGAGGACAGGGAAAGATTTGCTGCCTCAACATACCCAGTCTATTTGAATTCCCTCTCTTTCTCTCAGAAAGTCCCTTTACTCTTTGTCAAATTGAAAATCCAAGCGTTGATCCTCTCCGTAGCTCTGGCTTTGAGACATTGACCTTGTGATGGTACAAAATGGCTTGTTCCTCACTGGAAGACCCCATAACGAGCCAACACAATGAAGCTCCACTTCACTGCTCACCTCTCTTTGGTGTCCCTTCGGATCTTTGTTCGTGATTGTCAGCCCAGGAGAACTCTGGGTCTTGGAATTCTCCCATCAGACAACTTTGACTCAGACTTTAAAGTGCAGATTGGAATTCAACATCAGGCTTCACACTGCAGAGCAAGTGCCTGCAAATGAGTGCAAGTCACAAGTATGAAGATAACGGCCTTAAAGCTCATCCTTTCACGTGACAAGGACATTTTTGATTTATGAAAAGGTGCTCAGTTTACCAGCCAACAACAAATGTTTATTTTAAAAACTTCTTCCCAGTTATAGTTACTCAGCGAAAAGAATTGCATGTACCAACGATCTCATGTTAGTGAAACCACTTGGGTCAGCTGTAACAGATATGACTTGGCAGTGTCAAAAATAGTTTGCCAATGACCAAAGAATTCTGAAAGAAGCTAAAAAAGGGAGAGAATGTGCCTTAAATTCTGTAAACCTGAAACCCTCGGGGTGACATGACCTGTGGTACCTTGTGTGCTGAAGTGACTGCCTCCGATATTGTGAAATATATGTTCTCCCTCCCGATCAGTGTTTTTGTTTTTACCCAAGTTTAGTTCAGAGTGTTTTTCCCTTAAACCTCCCACAACAAACACACAGATGGTTGTAAAGGCCAAAACAACAGACGGAGCTGTAATAACTCCCCAACTGGAGAGGCATTTCTTTTGAGTCAACACCATAACCCTGAAAACCCAATATGTAAATACATTGTTTGGAAAAGCAATATTAATAGCAAGATTATTCTCATTTAGTCAAAAGGAGGTTTACAATAACACAATTTTACGTTTTTTTTTAACCTTCCTGGTGGTCGACTGCAACAGCAAGTTGTAAAAGAGGTAGTTCTATAGTTTTCTATTATAATAATATCAATTAATGCTGATAACACTCATGTGAATCTTAATAATAATAACACTTTTGCTGTCTTTGTGCCGCAGCAGACGGTTCGGGGAGCCTCTGTTTTCCCACAATGCAGCGCTGCTGCCGTGTTTGTGGATGAGGACGGCTGCCGCAGAGCAGCTCTTTCCGCGCCGCCTTAGCCTCTTAGCACCGCCGGACATGGCCCGCTGCTAAACACGACACGCACCGTGCGGGCTTTCTTTCGGCGAGACGTCAAGCGGGCCCCGTCCTCCATCATGTCGGCCAACACCCACGGTGAGTGAAGTTAGGAGGTGTCGGGGGATCCCTCGTCGAAGATCTCGCGTTAGCCGTTAGCTTAGCGGCTAAGGCGGCTCACCCGCGGCTACATGGACGAGGCCGCAAAAACGCCAGATATCGGTCAGCGGGATGCGTTTGCACACATTTTTGTCTTTTTTGTCAGATTTGAGCGGTTGCCGTCTCGTCTTTATTTGGGGGAGCGGTTCCTTGCGCAACGTGAAAGTGGAATGCGTAAAATGGGCTAGCTTAGCGAGCTAGCCAGGTTGTGCTTTAATGTGCATGTGAGCAATAAACGAACGACAATAACATTCATGTGTAGTCCATATGTAATCTGTTTGGGTGGCTTAAGCACGACTTTCCCGTATTAGCTGTTTTGTTTGTACCATCCAACACATTAAACCAGTGGTCTTTACGTTCAGAAGATAACTGGATTGTTTATGTTGGTCAACCCTGTTGATACAGTCGACGACAGAGAACACACCTTATTTTTACAGTTAGTTACCTCCGAGCGTCGATATTTCCTTTTATTTGCATTGTCGATTGTCGTTTAGGTGGTTTTTCCACGTCCATGACATCTTGCCTGGTGTAAGAGGTGTAAAATGTGGCCAAGTAGAAGCTTTAGTAGTTGATAATTCAGTATTTTATTATATTAACTCTTGAGTAGGCATGTTATTGTGCAAATGTTTCTAAATGACACCAGAATTTTTCAGCATTTTCAGAGGCTCAGAATATACATTTAAAAAAAAAGAATGACAAGCAGTTTTATGGCCATGCACGAACCAGTTGTGAACTTGCTTGGATCCACTGTAAATGACAGGTTGCTTACGGCGTGTGACATGAGTAGGAAGATTGACATAAGTAGGTAACAGTGTTGCTCGTTGGATTGTGGCTCTGCCTAAATTCTGTTTGTTTTACAATTACATGTACATCTTGTACTAGATTTCCTCAATCCAATCATACAAGGCCACAGTCCAGTCAACATTTCTGTCCTGTTGAGGCCTGGGAAGGCTTTGTGGGACCCGACGAAATTGTGTCCACGGTGCTTTTGCAGAAGTGCTTTGCAGATATCTTCCAAGACATAGCTGATTGCAAATGGAGGCTTCCAGGCAAATTAATGATTATCCTCTACTTATTTTTCCTAACGCGTTAGTCATTGTTGGCATCTTATTTTACGTTTTGTGTGTTTGTTTGTTTTGTGTGCAAAGTTGTGGAGCCTATAAAGCCTGTTTTTGAGTTTGACCCCAGATGTTGATCTCTATGTTGTGGTCCATACTGCTTTGTGCAATGATGATGTCACCATTTCTGTCTGTACATGTTTCATGTTGTGAATGTGAGTGGGGTGCATTGTTGTTGTGTAAATTTGCAGTTTAACATCATTGATTGCTCTGCTGGGACTGCATTTGCAATGAAAGCTGCCTCTCTGTTGCAGATTATAAATTTGATGAATTTGACAAGCCTGGTGCTGAGAGGTCACGCAGGAGGAGAGGGGAAGATGATGATCTTGACAGGTAACTACTTGTGCAAGATAACTGCTGACCAAAGTATACTTTCCAAACATCTGAACATTTATTTTAATCCTTTGTTTAATAGTTTTAGCCATAAAAGTCCAGAAATATTGACTGAAATCACACTTTAATTTTCCAAGTCTAATTGCATTGACAAATTGATTTTCATATTTCAGCAATTCAATCATTTTAGTAAATATCCAGACTTTGGCAGTTTGCCACAGCCTCAGATTAATAAAAACTTAGATTATGGCTAGTTAAGGCTGTTTAATTGGACTTATGTCCTTGTCAATTTGGCTGAACAGTACTTTATTTATAGTTTCACATGCCAATACAATTATTTTCTGATCTGACCGTGTGTTGCATGTCTGAAACGGCACCGTTGTTATATTACAGAGCAATGATTCATTTTTTAATCTCATAAATTTCACGTGGCTGCTAAATGGTTAATGTTGTGACGGCTACCTTCAGGCTTAAGCATTTAATTAAACATGTTTTGAAATTTATTGACAGGAAATTAGTTTTACTTCAGAGAAATCAGGGAACTGAGCTTGACCAGCTCAGATATAAAGCAGAAATAAAGTTAAAACAGTATTATTAGTTTGTATAGGATGTGAGAGTCTCTAAAAAGACATTACAGTTGACAAGTAGACTTAAAAAATATATTTCCTTTCACTGGATACTGGGGGACGTTCTCCTGAACTATTGAGCTGTGTGTAAATAGACACATGACTGCACTCTTGTCTGGCTCTGATAGCGTGTTGTCTTTTCTCTTTAAGCGACCTGGAAGAGGATTTGTTGGAGGAGGATTGGCCGTCAGGTAAAAAGGTACGATAAAAGAAGATCGGCTTCACGGTGGTGTCTCAATTGATTCTGCCCCCTCCCTCCAAGGTTCTCAGCTTGCAAGTAGAACGCAGAAAATAACTCTGCAGATATTGAGCGGAATAAAGAAACAAGTGAGCAGTTGACTTGTACCAGGTGGCTCATCCACAGGGGCAAGTAAGAGGAAGTAAAAGAGCTGAGCTGACCTGCCCAGATTGCCTTCACCGCATGAGTTTAAAGCATCCTTTGGTGTTAGAGCGGGGGACTTGCCCTTCCCCCTTTACACACAATACAAATGTCTAAGTCAAATGTTATTTTTGTTCCAGAATGCCTCAGAAGTGTCAGATGAAGAGCTGAATGACGATCTTCTACAAAGTGATGAAGAAGATATATACATGGGGTACCTCATTTAATGTTTCTAATCCAGTAAAATTGATTAATTGAAGCTCGGATGTTTGGGTCGGATCCTTTAGTCTCTTGATCCTTTCTTTGTTTTCAGCGGTCAGGATGAGAATCTCAACGCTACGTACGGCCTAGACACGTCCTATGACCAGCAGGATAACACACAGGAAGCCGGATACACAGATGACATCGTGAACCAGGGTGCACAAGGCTTTGAGGAAGGGCAGACGGAGGAGGAAGGGTACCAGCACGAGGGGGAAGAGGAGTACGCTGAGGAATACAGCCAGGACAACAACGCGGAATTGAGAGAAGAGCAAATGGATTATGGTGGCGAAGGCTACCAAGATGAAGTGCTAGACATCCATATCAATGAGCCCCTAGATGGAGAATTTCAAGTGAGTTCTCAAGTTTGCTTACCCACATAAAAACCACCCCCTCCCATGTGCGCACACACACACACACACGCACACACACACAGAGGCCTTGACCATTCTTCCTCACCCTTTTGTATTCCAGAGATAGTGTCAGTTTGCCCTGCTGAGGGGACAGGCTGAATCGAAAATCTATTGAAGGGACAGAAATGTCAGTCGGCGTTTTGGGGCAGGGGGAGGATTTGATTCATTATCACTTCCCGCCACTTAATTTCTTCATCTTGCTGACCAAGTTTGTGTTGACAGCTTGTTTGGCAAGGGGCAATGTGCCGCTGTCGTCTCCAAACTGCCTTGCCATTGTGACCTTGGGGCCTGTATCTTTGGGAGAGTAAGGGGCTCCTTTGTTACAGGGAGATGTGCTGCCAATTGGCAGAGGTTAATGCGAGAGGCTTTTATTTTGGGATTTCGACTGAATCTGATAAAGTCTGATGCAGGTGAAAAGATTATTGACCTTCCCCAGGACACCCCATCCAGTTTTCTAATGATTGATGCGAGTTTGCCTTTTATTCACTCCCCTTCCCTCTTAGTGGGGCCTAAGAGGATCAGAGATAAGAACAGATCCATGTGCAAATGTCTGTTATGGTCCATTTACCAAGGTGTGATGCTGTTTGGCACCTGACAGAGATGCATTACCCTTCCTCCTTTCTCCAAACAAAGATAAGACACCAGCCCCCTTATCAAGGCCACACGGCATACGTGGAAACCTTTTCTTTATTTTAGTGGTAGTATTGTTGAAATTCAAGACGTAATCATGTGCTCATGTGCACTTACAACAAGGTCAATACCCCTCCTACCCTTGACATTTGGCTCACTGTGGTATCCGTAGAGTACTGTGTGGAACCGTTTAAAGGATTAAGCTGTCCCGTTCCCCTGGGGCAGCCTGTCCATCCATTTGGTTTGATGAGAGTGTTTTTTTCAGTCTTTTCCGCATTAATATGTACTGTTGTTTGGCAGGTTAATGGAGCACAACAGCAAACACCCTGCTATGACCTACAGTCTGACCTTATTTTTGCCTGTGGCTGCTAAACTTACTGGATATTTGGCTACATAGTAGCAATTTCTGTTCTATAGGTTGGTGGTTATGGCACATTATTATGCCATCACAAGATGATTTTTTTTCTCTATAGAATTGTTAAAACTGACTTGTCACGGCGCAGAATGTTTACATATGCAATTTTTTTTGCCAGCGAGTCACGTACAGCGCAAGCGATAACGGAGTGATTTGCGAGGAGTCAGTCAATGATATTTTCACCATCAGTGAACTGGGGAGGAGTGTTTTTATCTCTGCCTGCATTTCTGTATGTCATGTCAAACATTTACATCTCATTGAATTTCAAATGCTGTCAGGAATAGTAATGAAGCCTAGCCCCCACTGTTATGGTAATTTGGGCGGGGGGGTAACATGGTGTCTCCCCGAAATCCCCTCCATGACATTTTAATGTTTCCCTTCCTGCTCTGAGTGATTTTTGTCTCTTTCTATTAAATACTGAGTTTTGTGTTTAAATTCGAATGCTGAAGTGCTTAATTAAACCAAGTTTACTCAAACTCGGATTAACTCGGATCTTTGTTTTGTAAGAAAGACCTTAAATGTCCTGCTTTGTTGTCATAGTTATGTCATTAATTCTCTGATTAGCAAGCACGTTTTTAGCAGTGATGCCAAAGGAAAGTACATCATTGCTAACATTGTTGCTATAACCATGTTGTACACATTGTGTGATCTTTAAAGGATGATGAATATCAAACCTATGAAGATCAGCCTTTGGATGAACTTGGAGTCCAACAGGAGGCCCCAGAGGAGGAGCAGGAGGAGGAGGTAGTTGGGGGAAATGAGCAGCAGGAAGAAGACAATGACACTACAGCTCAGGACTCACAGGAATTTGAGACAGAAATGGTATTTTGATACTTGTGCAAATGTTTGACTATGTGTCTTTCGTACCAGTGAATTTAAGTTGCAGATTTGGGATCAAACAATGATGGTGATGAACGGTAGCGTACCACTGTTTCTAAAGTGTGTTATTCATCTGTGAAAATGTCCTCAGTTTGAGAGCGAAACCCTACCTGAAGAAGATACAAAGGAGGAATCGGACGACGAGGATGAAGAAGACGAAGAATCCGGTCGTTCGAGATTCAGATCAGAGAGAAAGGAGGGTGTTGTTGTGCGATTGGCTGACGCAAGCAAGAGGAGAAATATCCCTGAAACTTTAGGTACACTTTGCTCCTACCCAGGATAATATCTTCTCAGTAGTGTGATTTGGGATTAAATTTAACTTTAATGTGGATACTGATGTGTTTTTAATCCGTTATAGAATTGTCTGAGAAGGCTAAACAAGATCTGATGGAGTTTGAGGAACAAGAAAGGCAAAAACGACAGAACCGGCATGGGGGACGGGGCAGAGGAGGCGGAAGAGGAGGCAGGGTTAGAGGGGGCTGTCCATCATTTGGACTGATGGACTTCAGAGGCGGAAACAGAGGAAGAATGAATGATCACAGGCCCCCACTGATGGGAACAATGGGCAAGCTGGTAGGCTACTGTGCACTCATCCACCTGAACCGTTTTGGCTACATAGAGTAAAGCCTTTTTTCTTTTGCTATATTCTTTAATTTTCTTCCTGTCTCTCCAATTTCCAGCCATCCCGAATGCCTCCACCTCATCAGCTTCATCAGCAGCAAGTGCAGTCCCAGCAACACCACCCTTTGCACCCAAGAGGACCTCCTCCATTCCAAGAGCATGGCCGTTCACTCACCCAACAGCCCCTTCAGCCCCTCATCCCCCCGCACATGGCACACCGATCCCCTCCACTGCGGCCCCAGATGGAGCCTCCGCCACGGATTATGAGCTCTCCACCACCCAACTTCCCACAACACCACCAAGAGCACCCCCCACAGCCCAAAAACATCCATATTAACCCTCATTTCAGAGGGCACCCAACATCATCTGTGCGAGGTAGTCCTCTATTTAATTTCGTTTAAATTATACAGATAAATTCTGTGTTTTTAAATTCTCCGTCAAAACGGTGCTTTCCTGGTTAAAACGCTTTGTAGGACGGCATTATGTCTGGCAGTTATCCTGACAGTGTCCCAAAAGGTGTCTGGATTAGAATGTCATTTTGTTGTTTGGATGAATGACAGGTGAAGAGCTCTCTCAGCCAGTAATGGGTTTATCCAGCTTTTTTTCCCTGGCAGCACCACCGTTCCATTCCCTGTGATAGGTTTATCAGGCCTGCCTGTCCCGACCAAGATTGAATTTTTTAATGTAAAGCATGAATCTGTGTGTCTGCTGTTTTTTTTTTTTTTTTTTAAAACCCATAAATGAGTAACTAATCTCAGAAATACTATATTGAATACTCATAAGTAGAAGAATTTAACATCTTATATCTTATCTACATTTGTATGTTTTTGTCAATGCTTGTTTTGGTCAATATGAAAGATCCAACATTTCTCATGACTTCCACTCTTCACCATCACTAACCTCTGTCTGCTGGCCCTCATTTTCCTTGTCCTCCCCCTCCATGCTCCCCCCTCCTCCCTCTCCTCCCCTCTCTATCTCATTGCAGTGCCCTTGATGCCTCCTGCTCAGAGCCAACCCAGACATGCTGTGAGTCCTCAGAGGTTCCCTGTGAGTAGCAGCTGCTCCTCTCTCCCTTTCACCTCACTTTCTCTTCCTCTCCACGCGGTTCGCCTGCCCTTTTTTTGTGAAGGCAATATCATTATAGCAATTAGACCGCTTGCCCTGTCCAAATACCGTTAAAGCATATCTGTAAACACTGATGCGAGTCGGGCTGCACAACTGGAAATGTATGATAGGGGCTCGAGGCAGTGCAATTTTGGAGGTTGGTGCTGTGGAGCAGTGGGACTTAGGTAGCCACTCTTCATGGCTTGGTTTGGGCTGTGAATGGCTATCTTTGTGCATAATGGACTTGTAAAACCAGGATAAACTGCCAGTTAAAATTCATTTTTCACAAGTTTGGGTCCCAAAGGCACAGTTTTATAATGTATTTAAATGATTGGAACACGGTGCTGTGCTGGTTTGATGTGACTGGGCTGAACCACATATTTCTAATGCCAAATTTCACATCAGAGAAAGAGTCTGAAGTCAGAGATTTCTTTTTGGGAATGATGCTTTATTTATTTCTTTATTTATTTCTCGCAAAGGCGCAATCTCAAACTTAACTGTAATATGTTTAAAGTTATAGAAATTGCAAGAGAAATTGCCAAAAGTTACCCTATCCTTCTTTGTAACATTCAGTCATCAGGTTTATATGGATTTATGGAAATTAGCCAACCAAAAATGGCTGCATCTGATCCACATATTTATACGAGCCAGGATGTTCCACACCTATTGGTCTGTTTTTGATTTAAAAAAAAAAAAACAAAGAAAAAAACCGGCATCTCAAGGTAGTGGAGCCCAGAGATCGTAACAGATATTGGTAACGGCAGCACTGATATCTCAGTAATGTGTGGGGTTGGAAGTGTTGCCAAACAGCTGATGAACATCATGCTGTTGGATTCCCCAGCTGTCAATCGTATTTAAGTGTCTGTTGCCAAGGACACGATTTGAGATGCAGGTGACACACCGCCCGGCAACACTCTATTTAGGAGCTCACACCTGATTACTCATTATCACCCATCATCAACCCATCAAATTTAATCATCTGAGTTCCTATTACAGGGAAGTGTCACCGGTAAATTACAGTAATCTTTTCTGTTGGTATCAATATATTTTCTTTGGTGACAGTTGGATTTCCTTTTCTCCATCATATGAGGTAATAAATGCTGACGTGAAACCCAGACATAAAACAGTTATTATGATCTAATTCCCCCTTTTTCATAAAATACGTGACATTTGGCCTCGTTCCATTATTAATATCGTTGTTATTCTGTCACTGCCGACTGTCTTTGCATCAGTTACACACTGAGAAGCTTGCAGCCTGTTTTATCAAGGATTAAAAGTGAGAGGATGAGCTGTCATTGGAGTGGTATTATACAGACACCAGAGTCCTCATTGTGCAAACCTGCCTGTTTGACCTTTTAAAACAGTCTGATTGTGATGCCCCTGTCTCCATAAGCCCTTTTGATTAACTTTCTGTTCAGCAAGTTTTGGGGTCTCTGGCCTTCTAGATTTCTAACACTGCTCCTCTCTTAATATCTCTACGCAGCAGTGGAATAAAGATGGATTAAACCTTGATAGCATCTTAAGTAATTTATAATAGGCTTGGAGGAGGCGAGCAGCCCATTTGTTGGAGTGCCATGCATTGAAGGGCTGGTTAATTTTTCAGCAGAGATTGATGTTTTGAGGAATAAAAGAGACACCAATGAGGTGGATTCAAATTCTGAGGAGGGATTAAAGGGTTATTATCTAGTTTTCCTTGTAAGATGGCTTGGGAGTAATGTCAGTAGTGTCTTAAAGTCTGTTCAAACACACAAAGTGGTTGAAACAAAGGTGAGGTCACTTATCCTCTCCTGAGTTACCCTTTCCTTATTACAGAGAGGCTTTTAGATGCTTTATTCACAGAGCCCTGAGTAGCATTAATGCAGGTTTGCTCAAAAATTCAGGCTGAAGGGTTTCTTGAATATTGGCACCCATATTGATGCTGACAACTAAAAATTCTGCATCTTTTTAATGACCCCAGTGCTTCAATTACAGGAGCTCTCTGCCCACTGAAATGACTCTAATGTGTTCCCATTTTCATTAGTTTAATTTGTTTGTGATGATTAAGTTCCCACTGTGGCCTATAAGTCTCAAGTTCTGTGTTTTTGGCAGGGACCGGGAGAATTCCAGCAGCACATGCCTGGTAATTTCGGTCTGCCCCAGCGGTCCCCTCATCACATCGAGCCCTTTAGGAACCAACCACCTCAAGGCCCACCAGACAGAGAACCTCTCTTTATGGGAGGTGAGTCCTACACCCAGTCTTCATGAGAGTTACAAAGCCCTCTTAGCATATTTAATCCTATTTGACATCACCTCTGGCAGTATACCTACAGGGTATGCTGCTTGCTTCTGGTGCTGCTCTATTAGCTGTTCTCATGTTATATGCATGTGTATATATACATCTGAATGAGTCTTGCAGGCTGCATTAAACATCTATATTTCACATGTTTCTTTCACGAGGTTAATGCAGGTTTAACACCATGGTTGTTTACTGCTTTGCCTTAATAGAGTTATCTACTCTCTTCCCTTTTGCTGTAACGCCATACATCTAGAGAGGCATAAAAAAACCCCAACCTGACATCTCTGCTGTTGTTTGCTTTGCCTTGTGTGAGTACAGAGCGCACAGAGTCAACACGGTTTCCAGGGCAGCACATGTTTGATCACCAAAGCTCCAGCCCACTGAACAACAACCACAACCTCCACCACCAGCAACAGCTGCCCAACCAGGGCCACATGGGCTTTGGCCCACCAGGACCACCTTTCAATCAGCTGGGTCAGAATCCTATAGGACTTTTTCCAAGAGAACCTCCCAGACCCAATCTCCCTCCTCATCAGGGTCATCAGGGGATGATGAATCTGAACCAAGGAGGTTCATCTAACCAGCCCCGCCCATTTATGGGCCCTCGTCAGCATTTTGGCCAACAGGGAAACCCCTTTCCCCCTCCACAAGTTCAATTTGGGATGCAGGTACGACTTAGAGTAAGTGATTTTTTTTAATCAATAGATGTCTGTATCTGTGTGTTGTGTGACTGCATTTTGTTTTTTCCATATCATTCCCACATCCCGGTGTAGAGCGGTCATCAGAATCCCATGATGTGTCTAGCACAACTGTATAAATTTTCACACATGTTAGTGCAAGTTCTCTACCAACGGTCACACACAGTTGGTCACAGTTGGTAGACGCTCCTGGACATGATTGCCTTTACTGGAGACATAGACAAGAGCTCCACCTAGTGATGGAACACTTACTTAAGAACCATAATACACACTCAGATATGTGGTTGTTAAGTCACTGAGATTAAGGGATTCAATTTCAGTTGAAAGGATGATCTAACTTGAATTAAACTCATCATTCTATTCCAATTTATTATATTTTGCTGATGTTGTTTTGTCATCGTGTTTTGTCATAAAAGGGCTTAATGCACGGGCCCCCTGGTCCCCAGCTCCCACATCGTGACCCACTCCCACCCCATCAGCCCATGCATCAACACCCGCATCATCACAGACAGGAGCTGCTCCATCGTGAGCAGCAACAGCAAAATGTCAGCGAACCACGCCCCATGATGCTCCATGGCCAGAATCTGTTCCAGCAGCAGCAGCAGCAGCCGCATGGCAGGCAGATGAATTCCCGCCCTCAGAACCTTCAACAGCGAACAATGGTCAACCGGCAGAGAATGGTGAGACATTTATCTTTATCCCACTGGCCTCTTTACAAAAAAAAAAAAAAGACAAAGCGATGAAACGGACCCATTCAAAGAGATAATATAAGTTTATGCTTCTATAGAACGCACCTCAGCACATCTCTAAGCCGATGCAGCCACGCAACAGCAACCTACGGGAGCTCCCCGTTGCACCTGGCAACACAAACATGAGCAGTTCCCGCCCTGCCGCCAACGTGAGGCCTGTTGCCAAGGCAACGCAGGGTGTGCGTCCTGAGCAGAGCTCTCAGGCGGTGCCTGCTGGTGGCAGAGGAAGAGGCCAAGATTTTGCCAAAACTGACCTGCAGCCGGGGGGAGAAGGCGCTGCAGTCTTTTGCAAGGAGACACAGGTCAGCTTGTTAGCCCTGCAAATATTTCTATATTATATATCTGTTTAAACCAAGTTTATTTTTTTCATTTTGGAAATAATTAGAGCCTATTAATGTGCTGGAGGTTCACATTTATTAAAATCCTAATGATAAACTTAACGAATCTGTCATATTCCATTGGAAATAACAAATCAATACTGTTGAATTTTTCTCTTGAGTGCTGGCTGAGATTACATCTGAGATTAGTTGCTGGGCTTTCATCAAAGCAGCCGGTCATGTTTTTTATTTTTATTTTATGATCACTTTGGCACAGAATCCAGACGAAGACGAGGAGACGCGACAGTATCGTCTACAAATCGAAGAGCAGAAACGTAAGAGAGAGGAGATTCTGAAGAGAAAGGAAATGCGGCGGCAGATGCAGGCCGGCGTGAGGAAGAAGGAGCTGCTGGACAGACTGAATTCCCAGACTCCGGGCCCGAACCCCGCTCCTCCGCAGGCAGCGCCGCAACCTGCACCACAGCAGCAACCGCTGCAACTGCAGCCGCAGCCGCACGAGCAGCTGCAGCAACCTCCACAGCAAAGGCAGTTTGCTCAGAGAGCGCCGCAGTTGCTAAGTCAGCCATTACCGGGTCCGAACCCAAGTGCCCTTGCTCCTCCTAACGCCGGCCCTCAGATGCCTGCGCCGGGTCTGAACGTCAAGACGCGGCTTCAGCAACAGGCCCCCAGGCCCGGTCCCAACCCGCAGTGGAAGCAGCCCCAACAAAATCAGCTACAGCCATCGCAGCAGCAGCAGCGGACCGCCGCGGCACCGAGCAGGCTGGGCGCCGAGGTGCAGGTGAACGAGGCAGCTCAGAGGAAGATCCCCCTCATATCAACCGTGGCTTCTGCTCAGGCCGGACCTAAACCTGGGGTCAAAAGGACAGTGATGCAGAGGAGCAACATTTCTTTGACTGACGGGCAACAGCTGCCACAAAAAGTCCGAGTCATCAAACTCTGCGGAGCGGTGAGCGTGTGTTTTTTTAATTTTATTTTCAACACCCTTGACGTCTTTAATGGAAAAGAATGACATGTTTGGACAGAAATGCCAGTGAGTGTCTTCAGGGGGTCCACTGTGTGATCCAAAAGATATCTAACCTATAGGAATGACAGCATAATGTGTGTGTGTCATTTTGACAAAATTGATCTGTTAAAAGTTTCCCCTCTTAAGGGTGCGAGCTGGTATTTAAGACCAGTGTTTCAACATACATTTTACCTTTAGGACACATTAAAGAGAGCGGTATGACATTTATCTGTGGACTCAGACACCTCATCACTTCTCTTTTAAAGGTTGAGCCCCTCTTGTAAGGGCAGAACAGTATTCTGGGAAAGGGTAAAATAACAGTTCCAGAATTAGCACTAGTGGCTAGTTCACACTTACTTGACAGCATACTGTCGGCCATAATTGTGTATTAATCTTAATTGAAAAGACACAAAGGCGTGCATGTTAAACTCCACACGCGTCGCTGAAGAGGCATGTCGGCGGGGTGGGATCGCATTTGAAGTAAGCTGCTTTTCGGCTTCATCCCGGAGGATAACGGCGCAGAGCCCGGTATCTGAGACTGTCTGCAGATGAAGATAAGCGAGTGTCAGCGCTGTAATGGAAACCTGAGCAGAGCTATCTGATGTGCTGCACCGTGAGGAAGAGGAGAGGAGTGTGATCAGAGGTGGAGAAAGAAAACAACTGAGCCCTGATGCCAACGCTGGGAAAAAAAAAAAAAGATGTCTGGATGTTCTGTCTTCTGCTGTCATCTTCGGGGGGCTTGACAATGTTATCTCCCCTCTCCTGTTTTTCTCACACTTTCTCTCTCTCTCCCGTCTCTTTCTTTTTATCAGACCATCTCTCAGGTGCGTGGCAACAAAAGAATAGCAATTCAGGTCTCTCGTAATTAATCTTTCTTGCTTGAATGAGGGTGCGGGGAAGGCAACATAATACCTGTGTAAGAAAGTTGCCACTTTTGAGGATTTGGATTTGTATGGCTTAGGCACACAGATAAGAGGCAAATTATATTTTCATCAGGGATAATACAAAGCAGCGTTGCACACAAAGGCTGGGGGTAGGACGGAGGTGGGGGGGGGACTGGGGGTACACATTGAGCCGCTGTCGTTTCAGTGTAATGCAGCTTAGCTTTTGATGGGTGCAATCAGGAGCTGTGATTTCTATAGGAGGGATTAATCCATTTACTCTCCACTGGGGACAGGTCAGAGATATCGCTTCTTTTCTCCCCCCCCGTATTGATCTGTCACATCTCTCCGCCGAGTCGGGGAAGAGACGACCTTCAATTCCTTCCCGCATGTCAACAGAGTCGGGCTGTGACTTTATTCAATAATGAGTCCATCACCTTATTGAGTTGATTTTTATTCCCCGCAGATGCCTGATAGCAGCCAGCCTCATTTGCTGGCACATTTTCCCATTTAGTCTCCAAGTTGGGGCTTTGCAAACTTTCCTCTTTCCAGTCGAAAATCTCAATTGAATCGAGATTTTCCGACGGTTCCACCTAGAAAAGAGAGGCTGAGTTTTTTTTTTTTTTTTTTTTTTTAACCTTTTGAATTTGCTTTCGTCCTCGCTCCCAGGGCGTGAAGGGGCCTGCGCTCGGCGACGGCTCAGAGCAGCAGCAGCAGCAAGGGGCCAGGTCTGTAGCGCCGGTGAACCAGAGCATCCAACGGAAGGTCACGATGACGGGACAGCAACAGCAGACAGCAGGCAGAGCCCTGCAGGCTAACCGAGGGGCAATGGGCCAGCAGCAGCAGAACAGGGTACGCCATGAACCAGCACTCTGAGCCAGAGACACCGGCAGTCCTGATATAGATATACTAGTGGAATAAAAGCTGAAACGTCTGTAAAGTTGTCCCTGCGCCGCCGGTGACAACCGCTCGGTCTTGGCGGTAATAAGATGGGACGGCGCGCCAGGTGCAGTCGTATTGACAAGCTGGAAGCGCTGTAACACGGGGAAGCTACACCAGGTCCCCTGGCCTCTCCGCGCGCCTGTCACCGCCATGCTGCCGTCACACTTTCCATACTCACTGACGCTGACAGGCTCAAGCAGGCACTAGAACTCTCCCCCCAACCCCCCAACACACACACACACACGCACACACACACCCACCCTTTCTCTGCTGCTCAAGATCTCTCTAGATGAAAACAATGTCCCGGAAATCCTACGCTTCCTGTTGTAAACTGACAATAATTGAATATAATTTGTCTCCGTTGGCCGTCTTCCTCACTCCTGCATTTTGCTTGCAGGTCGTGGTGTCGGGCCGGGGCAGAGGACGAGGTCGGGGAGGCGGGCTGATGGGTCGAGGACGCCCGCTGTCCGCCAGACAGAACCAGAGGGCCGCAGGGAACGAACGGTGCACCGTCTCCATCGAAGGGCTCTCCTCCTCCACAACAGACATGCAGCTGAAGAACCTGCTCAGGTCCATCGGTCCCATAGAGGTAGACAACTGAAACCAGTACAGCCACTCTGTCTCTGGGGGGGGGGTGACTACTAAACCTGAAAATGAACAATGCCTTCACCCAGAGTTGTGTATTGTGGTCCTCTAGCGCCCCCTGGCGGTGGAGTAACCCTCAAACGGTTCTTTTCTCTGCCACAGATGTTCTCCATGTTTCCCCAGCAGAGGAAAGCCGTGGCCAAATTCACCAATCCTGAACACGCAGCAAATTTCCAGATGAGCTTCCACAGGTAACAAATGTGGTTGATAACTCATGGATGGATGTTAATCTGGTGATTATCCAGATGTCAGCAGTGGTTGAAACGTTTACAATTATTGCGCAGGCACATGATTGATTTGTCCCACATTGACGTGTTGCTGATTGACGGATGAGGAATCACGATAGGAGCCTCTATTGCTTCACCTTCATCACGGCGGAACGTGTCCTCAGCTCCTTCATCATCTCCTCAAGGAACTTTGGCTCTCTTTTCAACCGTGAACTCAAAAGACCTCAGCTGACACTTTTTGACTGTTAAACTGGCACCGGAGAGACGACAGGTCCTCGGTTTGACTCCCCCATGTACATTTTTAATGAATGTTTTGCGCGTCTGACAAAGAACTTAGTGAGATAATGGTTGTTCCCCTCCTTGACCAGTTAGTCAATACTAAATCTCTAAAACTGGTGCAGCACCTAATTAGAATAATTTCTTTTAAAACGTCATTTTTGGCTCGCTGTTTGGTTTGGAGGTAGTTTGAGGGGGCTGTCGTGCATCCCCGTGTCTGTAGGTGTCAGCATTTCATCAGTAATGGTGCTCCATTGTTTCCTTCAGGCAATGATCGAGTCTCCCAGCAGTTTTTTGGTTAAATGGCGCCCCCAGTGGCGACAGGCGGCTGGTTTTATTGGGAACATTAATGCAGGCTCTCCAGTTGGTGACTTAGGGACTCGTTTGTGATTTTTTTATTTTTTTTTTCCGTAGCACTTTTTCGGGATCGGCGTTGTTTTCTAAGGTTGTTCACCGCTCGTCTCCCTTAGAGTTGTTTAGTTTGGTCGCTCGGCGGTTTTGTTCAGACTTTTAACTGATGACGTTGAATGAGTTTGGGTCGTCCGTCATTCATGCCTTTTGGGTGTAAGTTTTAGTTAGCTTGTGGATACGTACATTTGTATGTAAGTATTTTTTCTTCTGTTTTGAGATTCGTTTTAATCTGTGATTTAAAGTCGGCTAAAAATGTGGAAGGTAGTTGGAGAGAATTGCACACAAGGACGTGGGCTGATTACTAATTGATTTGCAATAATCATCTGATAGACTGAAGCTGGATTATGTAGCTTTTACTACCGTACTCGGAGGCTACGCTGAGCTGATGATGTCATCGTTGGTCTGTTTCATTATATCGAGGCTCCAGAACTTAATTTGCCTTCAACGTAATAAGAGATTTTTTTTTTTTTCTGTAAATCCAGATTTCTTAAATAAGCTTGTGAGAACTAGTTGTACAGTGTGAATTTGTTGTTTAAAGGAAGGCGCTGCATCGCTTTAAAAAAAAACAAACTAAAACCTTGACGTCGCTCAGCTTCCGTTTCCGGCTCTTTGATTTATTCAGAGGGCAGCGTTAAGTGTAAATACATACAGCAACTTTGGCTACTTTCTGTTGTAACTAGGTCCGTATTTTCCTCCACGACGTGCAGTTTGTTTTAAAGAAAATCAATAGTTTTAAACCCTCAGATGTTCAGCGGAAGAATTAAAAGTAATCTGCAGGAAGGAGGGGGCAGCCATTATCCATAGGGATCATGTACATATGTAGACCAGACTGTCAGTATTCTTCCTGTCTGAGTTCTTCCTGCGTTGTAAACATGGCACATGTATGGATCTGCTGACGTGTCCACACATCCATTCTTTTATTGGCTTCTTTTTTTTTTTTTTTTTTTTTTTTGGTTGTTCTGCTCCGGAGCCAAACGGAAGAGTCGCTGGACAGGTTTTGACAAGGAGGGGGTAAAAAAAGAAAAGAAAAAAGGAACAAAAAAAAGGTTTAATAGGAAACAAAAGAAAATAAAAACATGGCTGATGTACCGTGAGCATGCTGGTATGTGAAGCCGGTTCAACTTTAGCCCACAGACGTGTGCTTGTGTTTGATGTCCGTATGTCTGCTGCCTATTTTGGACGGTTTTTTTCTTATTTGTGTTGCACCCCCCCAACCCCCACCTTCCCTCCCCCTCCACCCCCCTCGTTTGACTCGCCGATTCTGTAAGTCTGGTCGATAAACTTGTTTAGAGTCTTTTCCAAAGAAGTCTTAAAGGTTTTTAATCACGTCTACATCTGTGAAAGGGTAACCGACCTTGAAAGCATACACAGACACCATGTCCACCACGATAACCAAAGATACATTCCACTGTTTTATTTTGGGCTCAACAAGAAGGGATTAATCTTGAGATAATCTCAGACGACGGCCCAGATTAAGCGAGGGTGTTGTCCGTTGTCCGCTGCTCTTCGGCCTGGGCGTCCCAGTAAACGGCGTCCCGGCTTGAAGCGCTTTTTAGGAGGTTCACAGTGGTTCTCAACTGATGTCTTTGATTCCTTTTTGTTTTCTCAGACCTTTTGTGAGGGTTTTGTGTTCTGTTTTCGATGTGTCTGATGTCGTGCGTCCGCGCTTTGACGCGGAGCGCTGTGATAAATCCTGTGGATTTGATGCGTACGGGCCGTGCCCGCTGCTACTGTGTGGATATAAGAGGGCTGCTCTTATACAGGGAAAACCGATTCATGTTGGATCTAATTGTACTTAAATTTTTAAGATTTTGTGTCCGTGTCGCACTCGGATGTCCAGAGTTCGATGGAGGGAGGCCCACGCGAGACCCTCCAGTGGGTCTTTCTCATGTCACACCTCCGCCGCCGCCGTCACCGGAGCGTTTGTGTCAGATACACCCGCCTCTTCCTGGTTCTGCTTAACGCTAACGGCTTTATTTCCCACCCCCTCCCCAGGTTGGTTTCGGTGCTCTGAGGCTGTCCAGACTGGCTGAAATAATCATTTCCTTCTTTCCTTTTCCGCAGGTCATAACAGAACGGCGGCTCAGCCCCCCCCCCCACACACACACCCCCACACACACCCACACACACACCAGGGACTATTCCAAGGGTTCTGCCTGTTTTAGCCCACCACCAATATCAGCTTTTATTAATCAAGGTTCTTTTATGCCAAATTTCACCTCGGTGAATTGGTGAACGTCCAAATCCGTCCGTTGGTGTCAAACTTGTGTTGTGGGACGTTAAAGATGCTCCCTGAGGTTTGTCTCTGGTTTGACCAGCAGATAAAACGGTTTTAATCCACAAACGTAGGTGAGGTCTCCTCCACTGACGCGCTCTTCAAACTTCTTAAAGGGTGTTAACCCGTTGGAATGGTCACATGTGGGCAACATCACCCCCCCCCACCGATCAGGGCCGGGCTCACATCATCACCCACACGATGAATTGACCTTTTCAGGTGTATTTTTCAGCAGCGGGCCGGCCAGAGGAGCGAGCTTTAACCTCTAACCTTTGAGATTCTTCCACAGCTGTCAAGCTTCCTGGCGGAATGAGGATTCTGACCTTTGACCCCCCCACCCCCCTTTCTCACTGTAGAAGCTGCTGCTTTCACACTACCGGGTGGGGGGGGCCACCGAACGTTGCTTCCGTAGCTTTTCCAGCCGGCGCTGTTCATCCTGCCTAAATTCTTTTTTTTTTTTTTTTTTTTTTTTGAAAGTCGACCCGTCTCCTGTAAGGAGCAGGGGGGGGGCGCCCACGGAGGTTTCCAGGCGATTTCACAGGCTGACGCGTAGCTCTAAAAGCTTTTACGGTCACCCGGGCGTCCTGATCCGAGACGCCCGCGGGTGCTCCGCCACGGACGCTGACTGAGAGTCCAACCGAAAACCCGGCTTTGCTTAACGTTTTTTGGATCAAACTCAGACCACCTCCACCTTGGTCCCGTGTGTGTTACACTTTGCGCTGTTTAACACAGAGTGATGTTCTATAACAAAAAAAAAAAGAAACAACCCAAAGCTCTGGAGTGACTGTGACGACGTGTTGTGACGCTGTAACTGCTTCTCTGAGCAGAACAAACCTGCACCACAGATGGAATCTGTTCACACGACAACAGAAAAAAATAAAGATTTCTCCAACAAACGAAGGGTTTGGATTGTCCTTATTGGGGCGGAGGTAATCGCGGGCGTTGGGAGGAAAGTTCTCCGCCCCGGTGATCCAAGAAGGCGCTTTTGGATCACCGGAGGACGTTGGAGACCACATCGCCGCGGTGACTTACGTCTCCTGGCAGCCAAGTTCGCAGGGAAGCTGCCAATTACGATGAGTTGTGTGTCGCTTAGAATCTTTTAATGTGTTCGCGCGGGGCTCCGTTTGTCAGACGGCTGACGGCGTCGGTTGGCTCGAGGCCGCGTCGGGACCAGGCGGTCCGGCTTGAGGCACCGGTCGGTGGAGCGAACGTGAACCGGCCTCCCGCACGACTCCCGAGAAACCGGTTTGGACCCCCCCCCCCCCGAATGCCGCCAGACTGTCCGTGTTTGCAGATGTCAACATTTGTAAAAGCCGTCGTTGAGCCCGAGCAGACCGAGGGCCCCTGGGGGGATTAGAGGGGGCTCTGTTTACCTGCCCTGAGGAATGCCGTCCCGCGCCGACGCTTTTGTATCTGCCGGGGACCCGAGGGTCACAGCGCCGGCGGAGATGGGCCGCTTTGTCCCTCTCCAAAGTTTCCACCTCGCAGTATCAACAACGGAGCACAATGTGGGCGACCTGAGAGGAGGAAATGGAATTCCTGCTCCTGTTGCTACGACGTTCACAAACACGACCCCCGGCGCCCTCTCGCACCTCTGGTGGGAGTCGGAGCCAAGTCGGGCTGCGGGGTCCGGAGGGGAGGCGCCGGCGCTGGGCGATCGTGGTCTCCCGTTCCCTCAATCACGGCTGTGCGTCCCTGTGATTCATTAAAATACCCCCCCCACCCCCCCGCAGCTGCTCGGGAGTCTTCCTCCATCTTCACCTCTCCGTCGCTGAGGCTGCAGTACCCCGGGTTGTCCGCACGGTGTCGCGCTCGGACAACCGAAGCTCTGCCGTCCCACCTTGAACGCACACCGCAGCCCTCCGCGGTCACGCTGGTGGGGGGGGGGGGATTATAGCGATTTGTTTAAGGCTGACAAATGTTTTACTAAGAGCTGTTATTTGGACAATGGCTTTATTATTATTTTTTCCCCGTCGGTGCGGACTGTCAATCACAGCCTGACGCAGAGGCGCATCCAGGGCCAACAAACACACTTTGTGTCGAAATTGTCTGCAGGTTTTGGAGTTATTTGCAGAGCGCAGACCTCGTTAAATCTGACACGGGGTCTCAACATTTCGCAAGCACGCAAGAGGCGGTTGAAGGCGCCATATTATTACTCCCCCCCAAAACCCCTGCAAACAGGACGAAATCTTTGGCAGAGCCCACCCAATTATCATGTAAAAACTCTAGATTCTCATTCAGAAAAACACGTAACCAACTGCAGGTTTTAACATTTTCTTTATCTCATTTTGTAATAAACATATAAATAATAAACTCTAGACATTTCTGACGCATCGCCCTGTTATGAAAGTTAACTGGTATGGTCTGGCTATATAGACTATCCAAACTTTGCATCTGCCGCAGGTTTCTATAAAACTATTTCCCTATTACAAAATATGAAAAGAAAAATACATTTTAGTACATTTACAGGAGTTACTTATTAATTTATTCAACGAAAGTGTTTCAGTACTACTTTAACTGTTACTGAATTGTCAGAATCTGCATTTGATCTTTTTTTTTCTGATAAGAAAAGCAAAAAAAAAAAGAAACCAAAAAAATCCAAACACGACAGAACAAAAGCAGAGAATGCAGACGTGAGGCAGAATATCTGTCCCTCTCCGACAACCTGGAACCAACAGTCTCCAGAAAGAATACAATTCTGAATAAACCAAAGCAGTACAAGATGGTTTTTTTTTTTTCCAATACTTTCCCAGCTACTGTATTTAAATTAAAATATATTCTCATATCTTACACTATTTCAAATAACGAAATGTGATTCGGTAGCGATCTGTCAAAATCTAATTTACAATTCTGTGTATAAAAATATAATTTATGGAACCCCATGTTCGTTCTCCCCCGAAATATAACAGTCAGTTGCACATGTATGCACATATGAACATTACAGCCTGTCAGTTTGCTCCTCTCTACACGATCTTCTCCTCTTTCCTCTCAGCGGTGTGTTTTTATCTTTTTTTTTATTATTTTGTCTTTTTTTTTCGTCTCTTTTCTCTGTGTTTGTGAGATACAAAAATAGATTATGCACAGTTTGCTGCTCACGTCGTTTCAGAGTCCATTTGCGCGGCAGCAGAAGTTCACATGAGAATAAATTATTCAGAGAGAAACTTTTTTTAAGGCTCCATTCATTCTTTGAAAGGGGACACATGGAGGAGTCACTGAAATAAATATCCCAACTCGGCTGGGGCCTTTGTCTTGTTCGTTTTTTAATCATTATTATTATTATTTTTACTTTTTAATCTACTGAATAGTTCGTGCGTCCTACATTTTTTTTTTTAAAAGTCTCGGTCGTGGGTCGGGGTTTCAACTCGGGGATACTGACATCCCGAGTGGATGGATGGAGTGGCTGTCCAAGAGCCACGTTCCTACTTGATAGAGGAGCCGGGAGTACCAGTGCACCCCGTCCTTCTGTCCGCCTTCCCCGGCCTGGGAGCCGGAGAGCAGCGAGGACACCCAGTGGGCGAGCCTGACGGGCGCCAGGGCCCAGTGCGCCAGGTCGTGGTCTTCGATCACCGCGTAACAGGACGCCAGGACCTCGTCCACGACCACGTTCCCCTGCACGGTGACGGGCGCGTAGGAGCCCACCTGCTCCTGCGTGTAAATCCGTTTCACGGTGACGGGCTGGAGGCGACTCCTCTCCGGGTCGGACACGATCACCTTCTGCCCGGGGCGCACCCGGCTGGCGAACACCGCCGCCATCCCGTCCCCCTCCGTGCCGTTGCGGACGACGAAGAGGAGGTGCGCCGCCGTGAGGGTGATCTTCTGGCCCGAGTCGGTCTCGATGACGTGGAAGAGCCTCCTGGTGGTCGAGTCCCGGTCTACGAACATGATGAAGTCGGTGTAGGTCGGGTTGCCGTCGCCGTCCGCCGCCAGGACCCTGTCGCCGCTCTGGAGGTGCTTGACCAGCTTCTTGGTGCCGTCCTGCAGGGTGACGGTGGAGGATCCCGGGAAACAGCCTCCTGACTTCGCTGCCACGGAGTTTTCTGCAGAAACAAGAGCTCAGAGTTAAAAAAAACCCCAAAAAAAACCCAAAACAAAATCACTTGGCGCGTTTTACGCATCATTTCCAAACAGAAAGAGGAAGAAAGGCGAGTTCAAAAACCCCCTTTTTTTCCTCCTGCTGCTGATATCTTTATGCATAAACACACACATCGTGGTGGGCCATATGCATTTTGCATAATGATGCCTGTCTGCTCCTCCGTGCCAAATGCGTATTGGCTCCCTCAACGTTGTCTGAGGCGCGAAAAGTGAAAGCCTCGGCTTATCTATCCTTAATTAAAAAACCCAATAAAGGCCGGCCATTGTCATTCTAAACCAGCCTGTGGATGGAGCTGCTCTCGGTAAAGAACACTTACGCCTTTCCCAGCGACTCTTCCCATATTTGCTCAGGTGCAGAAACCTCCATGTGACAATTCACACAAACAGGCGACTCACAACGATTATTTACCCAGCGGAGCCACTTTTCCAAGCCTCTCGAGTTGTAGATTTGAATTTAAATGAGGAGGGGGGGCTCTTAAATGCGTTCTGTTGTGCGGCATCAATGTGCCCCCTCTTCTGCCACCTCTCCCCGCTTTGTTGTCGGTCCCGATCACAATAATTTTGGCCTTGGTGTGCGCTCTTCAGCCTCCACATACCAGTTTCTAGGATCGCACTCTCCCCAAAAGGCGAGGCTTCACTGACTTTTTTTTTTTTTTTTTTTTAAAAAGGATTCCCGACAACTGAAAACCAGATTTAGCACATCCAATTCCACATTGTTCGGCCAAATCCTTTTGGTAAAGTCGCATGACCCCTGGTGCCTCGTCGGCCTGGCCCTCGCTCTGATCTCGAAACGTGTGCGCCGAATGACAAGTGGGGGATTTATCGATGGAGTCTGGGCTGAGGAGGAAAGGTGCAGCGGTTCATCAGTCAGCCACCGTGAAGAAATGCTCCCCAGGCGCCGCATGAGTCTACTTGAACGCACATTTGGATGATTTGAATCAGGAAAGGAGCCAAGCTGTGACGCTCGTTCGGTGAAACGCAACGGCAGCGCCGAGACGAACAGAGTAATGTGTGTTAAGAATTAAAGGGGAGCTGTTTTTTATTTGAAAATCTTTAAAAAAAAAAAAGAATCTAGAGCTCCGTGAAAAGAGAAAGAGGAGCAGCCAGAAAAGGTTTCTGGTGGTCGTGTTTCCCACCTGGAGTCAGTGTGGGGCGATATAAGATCAGGAAATAAAAGGCATCCCATCGCCACAGGGCGGGAGGTGTCTGCGTTAAATCATTCATTCATTCATTCATTCATCATCACAATAATGGGTTCACTCAAACATCTGGCCCTTGTTTGGTTTTTGGATCAACAGACAATTGGACATTTTTGTTTTAAATCCGCAAAGATAAGTGGGAATGCGGGGTCCTTTTGTCGCATTTAGGGGAAAGGTGCAAGCACCAGCTCTTCTGCCCCCCTCCGGCCGCCGTACCTGCTTTCACGGAGCAGTGGATGTGAGCTTTGGACTCGTAGTAGACCCAGTCGAAGCCGGCCTCCACCGCCAGCCGGGACAGGGTGCCATATTTGCTCTTGTCCCGGTCCGACGTGGTGATGTCCACGGCCCGGCCCTCGTAATGCAGCGACTCCTCGAAGTGGTGGCCGTCCTCATCCCAGCCCTCCGTGACCCGCAGCTTCACCCCGGGCCACTGATTCATCACGGAGATGGCCAGAGAGTTCAGCTTGTCTTTGCATCTCTGTGTGAGGGGGGGGGAGAGAAAAGCAGGGGGGCACTTTAGTGACCTGTTGTGTGACATTGGCACAGAAAAATGTGGAAAATCTGCACCCCCCCAGCAAGGCTCTTTAATTCTGTGTTTCATTCTCTCAACGCTGTTTGTCTACTTGATCTTGGGAATCAGAAAAAAAACCCCACATATTGATAGTTCCAGACACCGTTAGGCCACGCCCACACCTCTCCATCCCCACCTGACGCGCCAGAACGAGGCGCAAACCCCCCCTGTCGGAAGCTTACGTTTCACTGTGCACATCTCGGATAAGAAAGCTGCTGATGAAATATTGATGAGGCACCGAGTTCGCTTCACTGGCCTATAACATAAAGGTTTTTTAGTCCGGGAAAGATACAAAAAAAAAAAAAATCGAATCCACCATGGAAACAATTCAAGTGTGTCAATAAGCGAGTTCCTTGTCTTTAAATCAATAATTCATAATCAGATGATATGAAGAATCCGACTTCTTATGCCATGAATAACCTCTGTCTACAACCTCCCTGCGCCCTCGGTGAGGATGCTTGGCCTTCTCCAAGACAACTATTCTGGACGCTCGACCAATATGTCAAATAAAACATCACAAAGAGGCTTTTCAGCGCAACGAGGGAGGGAAAGTTTCATTATGCATCTCCCCGCAAAGTCTTCTGGGACGTGACGTGCCTCCTTAAGTTTGGGCCGCTCCCGGGACGGACTATAGGGAGACATCCAGAGTAAATGTGGCATGGGCCAGGAGGCAGCTCTGCGCGCATCCGCGACAGGATGTCCCCATGGACCCCCCGCAAGGTGCAAAAAATAAAAGGGGGTTCCACGCTTCATCCGTGGGATATCACACTTGTAGAATGTGTTGAATTAAAAAAAAAAGCCGCCCCTCTCGAAAAAAAGGCATTCTGAGAGGGATTGTCAGAGTCAAGAGCCGTAAAGCTTAACCTGTTTATTAATTCATTAGGTCGTGTGCCGCGAATCAAGCCAAATTCTGCTCAGTCACCGTGAAGCCCAGCGGGGCGCCCCAGACCAGCACTTTGTGCTCCGGGTAAAGTTGTTCAACAGCCTCTCTCTTAATCTTTTCACAAATTACTTGGTTAGAGGAAACACTTATCAGCTACCTGTCAGTGCAAACAAGCCGACAGCTCTTTTTTTCCTCTTTTCTTGCAGACGGTTGGGTCCCCATTACGAAAAAAAAAAAAACGCGTTAACGCGCCATATAAACTGGATGACATGACTTGGCAGGGTAAAGCATGTCATTTCATTACATTTTATTATCTCCACGACACTACTGGAATTTTAAAAAATCGTCATTGGAAACAGGTTACTTGGAAGAGAGAGAGGAGGAAGAGGAGAGAGAGAGAGAGAGAGAGAGAGAGAGAGAGAGAGAGAGAGAGAGAGAGAGAGAGAGAGAGAGAGAGAGAAATCAGTGGACTGAAACGAACAATATTTTATGTGCGAACGTGAAACTAAAGTAAATGTGAGAGGGGGCTGGTGCTCAGTCACTCCGGGAAGAGCAGTCGAGACATTAAATATCTGTAAAATCTCATCTCCTGGCATCTCTCCTGGGAGTGAGCTGTGGCTGAAAAGTTAAAGATTGTTTTTAAAGCGCTAATTTAGGCATTATTACCTTGGTTAGACCTCAATGACAGGATTGATTGATTTAATTATGTCACAGACTTAAAGTGGCTTCTTGAGATCCTTGTCTGGCGAATGTAAAATAAAGAAATACATTTTATATCACGTAAGGGGATAAGCTAACTTGGCTACGTTCGTGCGTAAAACTGTGCGTAAAAAGCCGCAGGATATCAGTCTGTTGGCACCACGTGAACCCCCGGGTGATCACGCTTATGCAATTGGCAAGATGTCCCAGAAAACAGCTACATTTCTCTGTCTTTGAGATGTTTATATCATCCAGGATGATTTTTACCTGCTCTAACATCCTTTCCCCTGCGTGCCAGAGGTCAGAAGTTCAGAACGCGCTTCAGACCCGGGACTGGGTATGTGTAAACGCTCTCATACTCGCTAGAAGTCGGAGGATCAGCCTGTAAATGACAAAGTTGCTCAGGCTACGTTTAAGTTCAGGACGCTATATAAATAAAGATTGATTGATTGATTGATTGACGTTTTCGGACTTCTGAGGTGCTCTCACCTAATGTTGACGCAGGTACACAGACCTTTATACGCAGTTGTGCGTAAAGTCTGACATTTGTAGCTCAACAACCTCAGAAATGAAACCAAAGTGTGTGTGTGTGTGTGTGTGGTTGGGGTCATCCAGCCTCTATTTTTTCGACCTCTAGATCTTCCTGGCTCTGCGGGGATGTCCTGAATCCCAATTTCTGTGTTACGTCCTCCCGCGTTACTCCATCATACGCACGTATGAAAGCCTATATCACAGAGCCGGTGTGGGGAGGGCTGAGGGGGACGTCGAGACCGCACGCACGGTGAATATTTCATCGCGCTCATGCATGGCGGGTGCGAGGCACGGGTTCAGGGGACTCTGGCGCGCGCCCGGCTTCATCACCGCCCGCATCGCCACCATTACCACCGGCATTTTATTATCACTGAGCCGATATCACCCAAGCGCCTTTAATAATTCACCAGCATCTGAGTGCTAAAAGTCATGCTGAAGAGACGCGGCATCCTGCAGCCTGGAAAGAAATCAAACCCACATCTCATGATCCTGCACAGACCGAGCTCCGCGCTCTGATAACTAAGACTGAAGTAAAACACCAAAGATATTTTTTTTTTTTTCCAGAGATGTCTTCACCCGTGCAATTAAGAAGCCGTCACCCCCCCGTGCGCCTTGATCCGAGCCGACCGAGTCCCACCCATTCGTGAAGTCTTGATAGTGTTCAAAACATTCCCAAAGAGCCGCCACTGTTTCCACGCGTCGCTGCACGCCGCGCGAAAGGCTAAATTACGGCAGCATGTGCAGGAAAATGTCTGATTGAGCCACGCCATGCTTGAATGAGCCCGGCTGTTGAAGCGATGCGCATCGCCGGCGCTCCGTGTGCACGACTGGAATCAAGAAAATGCGCTTAAAAATCAGCAAAAAAAAAAAAAATCACAAGCCGCGCGGACAGATGATGCTGCACACGACCGAGGCAAACGTAGGCAACGCGGATAAAACAAATAGACCCCCGGAAAGATACAAATATAGACATGAGGAGAGGGGCGCATAAATATTTTAAATACACTGTCACAATCATGAAGGCCGAGTGTCCTGACTGTCCGCCTGCGCATCACTTCTCCATCTGCATTTCCACATCCCCCCTCCAGCCCGCAGCCTCTCTAAAACTCCCGTGCTGCCGCTTCCACGGCGAAGTTAAAAGGCTAAGTGTGAAGAGTTCAGCACCGGGTAGAGCACACTTCACTTAAGGTGCGCAATCAGTCTGAAAAAGAGGCTGTTGCAGTGCGCAGTGATGGTGCGTTCGGAGGCGGCCAGCGCTGCTCTGGCTCCCTTACCTGAGTCATGAGCCGGTCGGCACCGGTGTTCTCTTCATCCTTGAATATGATGTCAGTGTTATAATTGGGAGTCAGCTCTTTAAATCGCTCGGAGTTTCTTGTGATCTTGCCTTCGTATCTGCCGCTCGCCCCCAGGGTCTTCTCTGCCACGTTGGGGATGAACTGTTTGTACGCAAGAGGTGTCAGCTTCTTCGGGTGTCTTCTCCTGCCGTAGCCCCTGCCCGGCCCGCATCCCATCCCGGAGGACACAAGGGACAAGCAGAGGAGACCGACCAATACGATTCTGGTCCAAAGCAGCATTTTTTTTTTTTTTTTTTTTTTCTCGTGTCCGTTAAGATCTCAAACGAGCAGCCGCCGCTGTCGCTACCGTCTGCCTTTGCCGGCTCTCGTAATGTCCTTGTCTCCTCCTCTACTTCGCCTTTGCCTGGTCTCTACTGTGACAGGTGCGGAAATGAACGCCTCAGACAAACGGCACTAACGGGGCGCATCGAAGGAGGGCTTTTCAAAAAAAAAAAAAAAAAAAGTAGTCAGGGAATTAAAAGCCACGGGACCTCGAGTCGAGCTGCAGCCGCTTGTGCGAGGCGACCGCTTTTACTGCTTTGTATTATAGCACCGATCTATAGCAGGGGAGGGATTTGATTGGCTCGCCCAGACAAACCCTCCTGTTATCCCTCAAAAAAAAAAAAAAAAAAATCTTAAAAGATTTCTTCCACCTGAGGGTTAGTCCTGTGTTGCGGGGAGGAGGGGCCGTCCCATGGGAAAACATCAATTATAAAGCGTCCTTTCCCCCCCTTCGCCCTCCCATTTTCAAGATTTCACAGGCAAGGCAGGACAGACGGGAGCACTCGCGGAGTGCTCGGGCTCAGATCAGAAGCAAGGTACTTATGGGAAGTTATGTCAGCCCGTGTGCGGTAATTGAAACACGTCTGGGACGACGAAACGCAAAATACCGCCGCGCATTTCCCGGGGGAGTCCAACTGCGCCACGCAGTCCTGCGGAGGGCGAGTTCGCGGTGGCGACAAGTTAATGGTCTTCAGGAAGAGTCTCGCGTTCGGCTTCTAAACTTTGGTGAAACGCGAAAAGACGTTCTCTGTCTGCGCACTGCGCGCACTTCGGTTCCGCCCCAGTTTTACGCGTCAGCGCGTTTGTTTTTAAATCACACCATCCCCTTCCTAAATCTGCGCCAGGATACTGCTTCACATAAATGAAGGTGTAGGATGGAATACGTTAGCTGAAGTTCTGCACAGCCTTCTTTTCCCAGACCCTCTCAGCAGACACCAATACAAAATATGAGACCATTTGGTGCATAAAAGCGCTCGTTTTTCGCGTAAAAGTGAATCTCGGACTTTTACGGTCCGCTTTATGATCAGACTAAAGACATCTAAAGATCAATCTAATCAATCAAACAGCAATCTTCTTTACAGGAGAAGAAAGAGGGCTTGTTGCACTGATGATATCTTTTCCCCAGTTTTGAATGTCTGTCACCAAACTTCCTGACCTGTTGTAACACATAACTGATTGTTGTTTTATATTTTGAAGATCACCCCCAATTATAGCAAATTTTAGTGTTGCTGATTTAAAGAAATGTCTCGCAACCAGACACAAAGCACCACTGTTTCCACCCTCAAAGCGACTCAGGCAACAACAGATATCCAAATTGTTTCAGGAAGTCAAGTTCTTGTGTGGAAACAAACCCAGTCTTAGGGTAATTACAGGAAGAGCGCCTGTTTTGGGGGCAACTCCAGCTCTCTTCAGTCTGACAGTGTGGCACAGGTGCTCCGAGGCGAGGACAGATATCCCAGCCTTCGGTGTGGCGTCGGCCTCATTAAACTTCGGTCTGGCTGACCTCCAGTCCGGCTTCGGGGGTCGTGCCAGCATTGCGAGGCACGCCAGCCCGGGTCGGTGAAACTACCTGCCGCTCAGACCACAGACATCGGGCCTCGGCCAAAACAACGGCTGGCGCGCCGCCGCAGAAGCCCCGGGGCACCCGGCGAGGGTCCGCGCGGGCCTCAGCCTCCGCGCGGAGCCATGTGAGGATTATATCAAGCCCGATCGATGTTATTCTCCCCGCAGATACTCGGAAAGCTCCTGTGTAAATGAAGCATGTGACAAAATGCGATGCAAAGTGACATAAATAATGGAGGGGTGGCGATGAATAATGCAGCCTAAGAGCAAGGTGTACTGATGTGAGAGACTGGATTTGAACTCGAGTCTCTCCCACAGAGGAACGGCCTCCATCTCGCAGCCCAAATCTGTATTTGTAAACACTGCGCTACTCCGTTCTCTGCAGGCGCTTTAGACATCAGGTGGTTCGTGTTACTTCCAGCGGGTTCCCCGGGTGAGAGGGTCCACCTCTGCGCGTAATTCTATTGTTCTTTTTTTTCTTTTTCTTTTTTCTTTTTCTTTTCGGTTTTTGCATCTGAGGGTGACGCAGTGAAACAAAGGGCGACTTTTCCCAAGCGGTCCTGTGGGGATTGAACACGTTACA